>CM077305.1:100165000-101415000 GCA_039655065.1 Glossophaga mutica
TCTTTGTTGTGTTGGAGGGGTCAGTTTGAAGCGGGGCAACAGCTGCCCTCACCTCTTTCACGCGTTTCCAATTCTGGACTCCTGGGAAAGAGCTACAGGGTGGCTCTCCCAGGGGTCATGGATGCGGTTCCACCAGGAAGGAGCTCAGACAGGGGTGGCAGTGTTACATGGCTTCCTATCCTTGAGGCCATCTTTCCTGCTGCTATCAACACTGCTTATGTAAACAAAAAAAGGGCAAGAGTAGGGGATGTAAAGAATGGAAATTAAGTTGAAACAAGTCCCTCAAAACTTTCATGTGCTCAAAAAACAAGGCAACCCCATGGCCTCCATCCCCTACTCCCACCCCCATCTCTTCAGGTTTGACTGCTGCTATGATTCTTCTGTCTCGCTCTTCTATTTGGAGACCAATGTTTCTCCAGGACACCCAGGGAGTCCCACCCGGCTGCAACCCCCAGCACAGGGCACAGGATTCTAGATCTGGGGCAGGGCTGGGTCCAGGGATTCAGGTGGTCGGCCTCAGGGGTTATACAGGCATGATGACTTCAGCCTCTGTGCCCCTCAGGATCTTTGTGATCAGGTTCAGAAAACTTGGGAATGAACTGACCACAAGTCACACTGCTGATTTTCACATTTTCCAAGGTGTTTTGATGTTTCCTCATGATCCTCACAACCCCGAGGTCAATGGAATAGATACCACTGTCCTTTTTTAACAGATGGGAACCAAGCTCCCAAGTGCTATGGAGTCACATGCAGAGCTGGAACACTGGCCAGTGGTGCTACAGCTTCTTTAGCTGCGTTACTAGAGGGTTTCGCCCTAAGCTAGTACTTAAGAACATTCTGATCACCAGTGTTAATGTATATTAATAAGTAGATAACATTTTACTCCCTAGGATGGAAGGCCTTTGTTGCAAAAAGTTGAAATTTCTTTTTAATGGTCACTGAACATTGGAAAAAGTGAGTTTTAATACTACTTAGAGGATGGTTCAGTAATTTGTTGACCCGTTTCCAATACAGAATGTAATTCTATATATGTTTATTGTCTTCCTTTTGATTACAAAAGTTGTTTTTGTGGTTAAATTTTATTTGTTTAATCCTTATCCGAGGAATAAATGAATACTTAACATCGATGTGAGAAAGAAACATTGATCGGTAGCCTCCCACACACTCCCCGGCTGAGGCTCAAACTCGCAACCTAGCTATGTGCCCTGACCAGGATCGAACCTGCAAGCTGGTCAGGGCTATTTTCTAATTAGGACTGACAGTCTGCACACTTCCTATTCCTTCCTTCACTCTCTCCCTCTCTCCTTTCACGTCCTCCCTCATTCTTTCTATTGATTCATCAAACATATTATTGAACATCTGTGTCCCAGCCAGAAACCTAAAATATAAATTTAGGGAAAAAGTATCATGTAGAACTGAAAAAGAATCTCTCTCAGGCACTTGTGAGAATAAGATAAAAGAAACAGGTTGTTGAGTGCTAGTTTGGAACAAAGTGTGGTTCTGCGAGGGCTTTTAAAAGGTAGTAGGGATACCCTGGATGGTGTGCTCAGTGGATTGAGTTCCAGCATGAGAACCAAAAGATTGCCTATTCGATTCCCAGTCAGGGCACCTGCCTGGGTTGCAGGCCAGGTCCCCAGTTGGGGGCATGTGAGAGGCAACCAATCTGCATTTCTCTCCCTCTCTGCTTCTCTTCTCTCTCTGGAAATAAAACCTTAAAAAAAAAGTAGTAGGGCTGATATCACATGAATGATAATTTAAAATGAGTTGATTTATGTAAGTAATATTCACCAGACTTATACACAATGAATGGAAAATGAAATTGGAAGTTTTAAATATTGCCAATAAAAGTTAATAGTGGGGCAAATAATAAATTTATTTTATTACAGAGGTTTAATAAAAAGATTTTCCCAAGTTGGCAGGAAGTACTAAAATAAAGTGATAAATTAGCTTAATAGAATGTTTTTGTCAAAAGTCGGCATGTTGCTAAATTAACGACCAGTTGTCAGACTTCATCCAACCCAACCTTGCAGCAGCATTTGACACGGGTGACCTCATCCTTGATGGACTTTCTAAACTTGGCTTTCATGACATCCTACCTTCCTGAGTCTCTTCCTGTCTCCCTGGCGATTTCTCACTCTCCCTTCCTGGTTCCTCCTCTCCTACTGCCTCCCATGGCACCAAGAGCCAGTTACAGAAATTCCGAGCCAAAGGAATCTTCAATATGGTGTTCAACCTCCTCACTTTGCAGATCAAGGAACTCAAAGAGGGTAAATACTTTGTCAAGGAGCAGAGTCTGGACCTGAAAAAGCCTGTTCTTCTGCAGGCAGCCCCAAACCCCCAAACACCATGTTGCGGGCTTTGGGACCCGAATGCTCGTTCTCCAGGTCACCCTACCAAACGGCCAAAGGGAGCTGCTGACAAGCTTATTCAGTATTTTACTCTATAGACTCATGTAAGTTCACTGAACTGGGATGAGCTCTTTTTCAAGAGTGAGAGGGTCATTCTCAGCACAAGTTCATAAAAAAGATCATGAGCATGTAATATGTGAAAAGTCAGAGAATTTTATTGACTTTTATATGTTCTTGGAGAAAACCATTCACATGTAAAAGTTTGAAATTTGATATGAGATTTATTCACACTTTGTTACACATAAATTAATTTGAGAGTGAGACAATTTTTCATTTCAAGAGGACTTCTACATGATTACATTCACTAAGTTGGCACACTATATTAAATAATGAACTCAAACAGAGCTAGACAAGTATACAGCTTTATGCTAATTTAAATGCCAACACACACACGCCTCATGCACGGTCGTGGAAGTATCTGCTGTGAGCTTGCCAGAATATTCATAGAGAATGCCTGAGATCATGAGTGATGGTTTACAAAATAAAACCTCTTTTTCTAGTGCTTATTTTGTTATAGAAAAATACTACAAATAAAAATTAGTGCTGTTCAAGGTGTTCATTTTAAAATCACATATGATACACAGGTTCCAGCCATCTTCCCCCTCTCACATAGAGACATCGCAACACCCCACGTGAGGACCGAATCGCTGATTAAAGGTACCTTGGCAGCCACAACCAGCTTAGCAATGACATGTTTACTGTGCTGAATGATTGAAAATGAGAGTTCATTAAAATGTACTTAGGTATTAGTTCACTCATAATTTGTTCCTAGTCTGAGACTCAAAAACACTGCCAGAGAAACATGACAAAATTTGTATTTCTTCCTGATACAAGAAATTTGTCTAAAAATCTGTAGTTATAAGACAGATTTGCTTTTTTAAAAGAAATGACTTTTTTTTCATGATTAGATTCTTATTTAGAGATGATTCGAATTTTAGTTTGGGCTCCCTTTTCCCAGAGGCTGGGAAGGAGGCTTCAGTTCAGCAAACACAAGGATGTTTCAAGGAGGACTGAGGAGCACTGTTACAATCAGTCAAACTGTAATAGTATCCTTTCTCATAATTATGTAAATTTTAAGGGAAAGAGGTCTCTCATAAGCTATATACAGCAGTTTACATTTCAGCGTTTTTCACTTGATATACAATTAAAATTAATTCATGACAAATACTTGTCACAGAAATTTATGTAGGCACATCTAAAGTCGGTAGCTTTACTGGAGGGGCGAGGTCTTCAGTGGGATCATGATTCTGGATTCCATTTCCTGAATAAGCGGAACTGAAAACAGGAGCAAGGTTACTGTGCTTGTTCTTTTCTAAACAGATGACGGTCAATACAGATTAATAAATAGGTTGCTGAGCATAGTTGGAAGTTGTGCTGCTTGAAATCACAGAATACTGGAAAATACAGAACTGACCTCAGGGTCAGAAATACACAAGATAATGACAGATCAGCTAGCACCCTGTAAGATGTTGCTTTAAAATTATGACAGATTCTGTCTGTAGATGTGTTTCATTTACAGGAAATTAGGCAAATCCGTATTATGAGAAGGACAGTGCTTTCTCAAAAGGTTCTTTGAAGTAAAATGGATTTATGTAAAACCAAGTAAGATTGCGTTTGACTGTATTCCCACAATGTACTGTAAAATTCAGTGCAGAGTAAAACACGCCTCCGAAAGCTGATGAAAGTGTAAAAATAAGCAGCAAAGTGACATACAATTAGTTGATTCTTTGAACTAAAATACTTATTTTCTAGAACAAATCACTCTTTGATTTTCTTAGCAGTACATGGGCTTCAATGTAGCAGACACACAGCATGCTGGCACTTACTACCTGTACCAGTGTCGCTGGGTTGTGTGTTCAGCCCTATCTGTTTTCTTATAATAACCAAGCATCCATGATTTCATAGTATATATGCACACACGGGTATACATGTATAAGCAAACATACATGTGTAGAAAGTCTAAATATCACATTAATTTTCAAAATTACTATTTAATTGCTGTTTTGTTTTTGTGAAAAAATTTTTTCACAAAAAAATTTTTGTAGAAAAAATTTGTTACAAATTTTCAGACAATGTAGAAATGTACAAAAAAAGTAATGATGTAAAATCACACATGCAAGGGTCTGAACACTGTACCAGACAATATACATAAAAGAATGAGTATTCTTCTTTATTGGAAAGAGTCATATAATTATTAAAGGAGAATCTGACTCTCCCCCCCCAACCTTATCATTCACCATCAAGAGCAACATACTATTTTTAAAAAATACATATTGGCTTCAAGGTGAAAGACCACAAAACAGTAAGATAAGAAAAATAAAACACCTATGCCTGTTAAGCTATTACCTGTATAATACACCAATTCTTCCCAGCCGTGTTTATGCCACGCTGCATTCCGTATGTCTTCCCTTGTCTGAAGATCCTTGTAAGCTAAAAATAACCACACAGGAGAAATAAGACTTGAACCAGGGATGTCCAACCCATGGCCCATGTAGCCCAACACAAACTGATAAATTTACTTAAAACATGAGATTTTTTTGTGTGATTATGTGTTGCAATGTTGGGTGAAATAAACAGACTTGTGCTCTGGCAATTTGTACACATGCACGGCGTCAGCTTCACAGCGGTGTGCGGCTTCCACTGCGTCATCTTCCAAGCCCCGGCAGCAGAACCGACACCATCAGACGTTACATGTGCTCGTGGTGACTTATCGAGGCAGCGATTATCAGTAATATTTCAACCTGCCACTGCAACATTAGGCGTCTAATGTTATTTAGAAGTCAGGTAAGCTTTCGTATTTGATTATAAAAGGTACTTCCACACCTCAGTGGTGCCTCACACATCGCCTGCCACGCTTTACCATTGGCCCTCCCCCTCTCGCCCTGCAGGGCGGCCGACAGGGCTGTGGAAGGGCCCAAACCTTACTTTCTATTTTCCTGTCAATTGATTTTCATAATCAAAGTAAATAAAGTCCCTTATCTATTACTATTTTTTAATCCCAACATGGCTTTTACAATGTCTCAAAAGAAAAAAGAACCCCCCAAAAGAAAAATTACTGATGAAGGAAGAGTGTTCAGTGAAAAGCGGATGGATGACTACTTTTTTGTCAAGGCAAATAGTAAGGCACTCTGCTTAATTTGTAGGGAATTTGTGCAAGTTTTCAAAGACTATAATTTGAAAAGGTATTATACGTAAAAGCATGCTGCCAAATTCAATGCATATGAAGGATTGTGTCATAAGGCCAAAATTGTGGAACTGAAAAAAGTCTGTCTTCTCAATAAAGTTTTTTCAAAAAGTTGCACCTCAACAAAATTTTTTTCAAAGAGTTACAACATTGTAAAAACTAGTTATGTGGTAGCATATTTAATAGCAAAAAAAACAAAACCATTTACTGATGGTAAGTTTATTAAGCAATGTATAGAAAGTATGGCAGATATAATTTGCCCTGAAAAAGACGGGGATATTTCTAAAATCATTTTCTTACCAGACTATAGCCAGGAGAATTGAAGAAACTGGAAAATCTATCAAAAGAAGTTTAGAGAGAAAAACTGCTAATTTTAAATTTTGTGCTTTGGTGATGGGTGATAGCACTGATGCTCAATTTGCCATTTTTATTAGAGGTATTGATGACGAATATGATGTCACTAAAGAAATGGCTTCTTTAATGCCATTGAAAGACACAACTAAATCAAGAGATTTATGTGAAGCAGTAAAAAATATATTAAAGCTATTTTCTTTGTTCATTGTCCACATATCTGATATAGTTACCTATGGTCCCCTGGCAATGGGAGGTAAAAGAGAGGGAGTTGTAAGATTAATAGAAGACAATGCAATTGCCACCCACAACTCACATTTGATGAAATATCTTTGCACAGTACATCAAGAAAATGAATGCATAAAAGCTTTAAAAATGAATAATGTCATGAAAATCATAATCAAGACTGTGAATTTCACAGAGGCCGAGGGACTGAATCATTGCCAATTCCAGGAATTCCTTAAAAGCACTGATGCTAACTATGGAGACATCATTTACTTTTTGGAAGTAAGATGGCTAAGTTGAGGCCAAATGTTGAAAAGATTTCATGATTTGTGACATGTTATCAAGTTGCTTATGGTATCAAAAAACAAATTTGTGCCAGAACTTCATGATGAAAACTGGCTTACAGATTTAGCATTTTTAGTGGATTTAACCTCTCATTTAAATGAGTTGAAAAAGCTCATGTTTCAAACCATAACAGTGCTCTAAGTGAATCTGAAATTACAGCAAGCTCAAATTAAGGCAAACAATTTTATGTGTTTTGACACATTGGCTTCTAAACAGTCCTGTGAACAGTGGAAAATACGCAGTTTTGCTTTTTGATTTGATAAAAGAATTTGAAAATAGATTTCAAGATTTCCGGGAAAATAATATTTTGCTACATCTGCGACTCCATTGTCAGTTGACATAAATATGTTACCTGCTAATTTTCAAATGGAATGCACAGAGCTGCAATTTGACATTCAACTTAAAGAAAAATTTGATCACGTCTCTTTACTGGACTTTACAGGCCCTGTCTTCCCAGAGACAAATACCCCTTGCTTCACAATCACGCCTTATTCATGTCGTGGCCATGTGGCAGCCCCTACATTTGCAAGCAACTATTTTCAAGAATGAACACGTTAAAGTAAGATTAGAACCAAAATATCTGATGACACCTTGAAAACTCACTGAGGATTGCAACTACTTCTATCAAACCGGATATCGATGCACTAATTTCTCAAATACAATGTCAAACATCCCACTAATTTTATGTTGCCCTCTTTTGCTTCTATGATAAAAAATATTTTTTAAACAATCAATGATATTTTATTACTTAGATTATGTACATTTTCTATATTAGTGATCACAAACTTGGGACCTGCTCGATGATTCTAAAAGATTATCAAAAGGGTTATTTATTATGTGAGGCCTTTTTTGCTTATCTGTGGTGGTGGATATCACGAAAATTATGCATGGACCTTTTTTTGCTCATCAATTTTCGTTAGTGTTTATGCATTTAATATGTGGCCCAAGACACCAAAAGGTTGGACACCCCTGACTTAAACCAAACATAATGCCCTACATTCCACTAGTATACCCATTAAATATCAATTCACCTGCTCATCTTTCTCAGACTACTTTGGGAATTTAGTAGAAAGCTGGGGTAACTGTGAGACGGTTATTCTGAGCAAATTATGTTAGGCCTTGTGGGAAGAGCAAAACAATGCACTCTTAAAAATAATCTGCCCTTAAGTTTTACAGTCCAGTGGGTCCAAGCCATACATTAGAAACCCAGTGAACTTCTTCAATAACATGTTAAACTCATAATCAGAAACTGTCAGACTATAGGTAAGCAATATTAGATCTGATTTTGCTCAATACTTATAAAACACCACAAAGATCTGGGTGAGATTGTGTTCAATGCAGTGGAAAACAAAGACAAGTAAAAGGAAGGTCAATCTCCGCTGAGCACTGTGGTATCCCTGAGAGCCGAGTACAAGAAGAGAGGAGACTGGGAAAGCTGCCTGGAAGGTGTGATTGGACCAGGTGGGCCTTGAAGATTGAAGAGGAAGCATCAATATACAGGAACGGAAGAGAAAGGCACTCTAGGTGAAGGGGAGAGCATGGTCAATGGCATTCGCATCCTTGGGATCATGTGGTAGAATCCATGGATATCTTATCTGGGTGCCTTGGTTTCCGAATCCCAACCTCCCAGCTACTTTTCCTAGGCATCTCGACAGTGTGTGGGTATCAGTCAGACTGAACGACCACTCAGGGCTCCCTGCTTCAGTTCTAGTTTCTGTTTTGGGACTACGCATTCTCCCCTCAAGACTTCCTTCTCTTTATGAAAAAGATCTACCCTTTGTACCACCTGGAGGAAAACATGGACAACACTCACGTGAGAAGCAGCAGCGTTCTCACTGAGGTCAGGCTGACCCTCGTAGGGAACCAGGGTTGGGGAGGCCTTTTTTTTTTTTTTCCTTAATTACAAGTTTTTCTATTGTGGTATAACATACATAAAATTTACTATTTTAACCATTTTAAATGCATAATTTAGTGGCATGAAGTATACTCACATTGTGCCACCACCATTACCATGCACCTCGCTAATCAATTCCAAACGTAAGCCGAACCATGACTCCCCACTCCACCGCTCCCTCTGACCTCCGGTCTACACGGTCTCTATGGCCTTACCTGTTCTAGGCACCTCACATGAGTGCAGGCACACGATGTTTGTCCTTTTGTGCCTGGCTTATTGCACTTAGTATGTTTCCAAGGTTCATCCATGATGTAGCATATACTGGAATTTCATTCCTTTTTTTATGGTTGATTAATGTTCTGTTACATGTACATAGCACACTTATGTGTTCATCCACTGACAGACATTGGGGTTTTAGGAGAAAGATGGCGGGCAGTTGAGTATGTTCACACACTGAGGGGAGGAGATCACAGACAGGGAAGTGGTGGAGCAGGCGGACAGATGAAGCCAAGGCCTTGAGGAGGGGAAGGGGGGTGTGGCATCAAGGCTCTGAAGCAGACGCAGCAAGGTCTGAGCCTGGCTCAGCTACAGAATAGCTGTGGGTTCTGCTTGATTCTTTATGGTACCATCTATGAATTACAAGTATCTCATTTGTGGTGGGTGGTTCTAAGGGTTAAAGGAAGCGATGCATAAAATAACCAACACACTAGATGTGCTTGATAAATACTGTTTTTTTTTTTTTTTTTTTTTAAGACTTTATCTATTTATCTTTAGAGGAGAAGGAGAGATGGAGAGAAATATCAATGTATGGTTGCTTTTCGTGTGTCCCCTGCTAAGAACTGTCGCTGGGAACTGTCCTGCAACCCAGGCATGTGCCCTGACTGGGAATCGAACCGCAATCCTTTAGTTCGCAGGCCCGCGCTCAATCCACTGAGCTACACCAGCCAGGGCTAAATACTGTTTTTTTAATCTTAAAAAACGTGGAAAAGTGAGAGTATGGTTTAGAAACTGGCAATTGAGAATTCGCCTCTGCCTATCTCAATACTTTTTTGTGTAAAATAGGAAGTGGGGAGTGAACACCTGGGACACTGACTGGGGACTACAAAGGAAGGTGGAGGAGGGCACTGCCTAATGAAAGCTACAGGTGCTGCAACCTGGCCACCCTCAGAGGCTAAAATACCACGCCGTTCCTGGCTTCTGCACCTCTGCGTGGAGCAGGATCCTGGGAAACTTCTCATCTTGCTGTCGCTCTGGGAAGCCTTGAGTCTTCCCATGGGCAGAGTTAAGGGCTCTGCCCTGTTTCGCCACAGCCTGTCAGAGCTTTGCCACTCACGCCCCAGTGCCTGCCAGTTTGTAATTCCAGACTCCTTCAGCTGAGAATCCCTATCCAGACACGCTGTAGGCACTGATGTGAACAGAGAGTGTGCGTGGCTTGACCTCCTCCCAGGAGCCAAAGCACAAGCTGATCCTGACCCATCAAGTCCCTGTGCTGTTCACACAGGTACGGACTGTGTGTGGGAGGGTGAGCAGGAGCCATCCTCAGAGGCCTCTCCAGGCTCAGGAAGGGGAGGGAGGGAAGAGGCCTGACTTTTCAGTTTATAGCCTCTGGACAGACTGTATGCTATTTAAAAAATAAAAACTACTTCACTCCTAACTCAAGTCCATAAAGGTTAAACTAGATTTAGCATATTCTTAAAAGGCAGAGACATAGAACACATTTATTAAAGATCTGTTTCCAAGCCTACTACAGTTGAAAACTCTTACGCTTAGGTCAAATCTCAGCTAGGACAATGCTGCCCCTGCTGTTCTGTGGAGCTGAGGTTATCTGCAGCATCTATCATTTGGCTGGGGGTTTTTAATCTCTTAAACACCAAGCTGAGATGAGCACCTGGTCGAAGCAGTGATTGGTAGGGGTGAGGGTGGGGGTGTCCTTTCCAGACCTTGAAGGTTCAGGGCCAGGGAAGGGCGAGTGGGCTTGGGTGCAGTTTCTAGGAACACAATGTAAAAACTACTTTTCTTGCCTTAACTTACCCATTCAGACTTAGGTCCCTGGCAGATATTCTACCATTCAGCCAGTCTGAATTATCTGCAGTTTTCTGAGCACTTTTTGTAATTTCCCACGTCCCCATCACTGTTCTAGACTTTCCTTCCCCTCTTTACTTGTCAATCCCATCTAGATCCTAAAGTCTAGCTAATATCCCACTTTTTATTAATTTTCGTCACATATGGTAACTTCATATCCCTTTAAGAGTTAGGAGTACTCTGATCACACACTGCCTCATGGCATGTCACTCGTGTTTGCTTTACCCCTCATTAGATAGGTCACCGTACCTTTGTAAGCCTGACATGCTAACACAGCAGGCAGACAGGATGTGGCACTTGGTAAGACTGAACAGGTGAAGCTAACACCTCACTTCATTGATACAGTCTAGAAATAAGTTATGCTTTTTTCTTTCTTTGTTTTATTCTCACCAAAGGACACGATTATTGATTTTAGAGAGAGGGGAAGAGAGGAAGAGACAGAGAGAAACATTGATCAGTTCCCTCCTGTTTGCATCCTGACCAGGAACCAAACCTGTGACCTCTCAGTTTATGGGATGATGCTCCAACCCACTCACACCAGCCAGGGTTGCTTTTCCTTTTTTAAACTTTAATAACCATTTACAAATGTGCCCAGAACATCTGGCAGTAATTTATACCAAGCTGTTACTAAGACCCAGTTCCTGTTCTAGCAGGGAGGTGGATACAAAGTCACAGCTGTGACTACTGTGGCCCAGGAGGAAAGGGACATTCACTTGGGGGGGCCGGGGAGGGAACATGAGTCAGGCCTGAAAGACACCAAAGATGGAGAAAGCTGGAGGAAAAGGCCTCTGGGACGATGGAACAAGACCCATGGCAGGCGGTGAGTTCATGTGCAGGGAGCTGTCTCTCAGGGTACACTGCAGGGCTGTCTCTGAGGGAGCAACGGAGCGGAGCGTGTCTAGAAAGGGTGGTGGGCCCACTCCGTGAAAGGCACTCAGGGCTTTATCATCTGCCTCTGCCATGTTTGCTGACTTCACCTCTCTTATTCCTTTCACTATTATTCCCTTTGGATGATCAGTTTACCAAAAGTCTACACTTTTGCTCTTGACCTCTTGTTCTAGACAGTCTCGTACTTACCTTCCATCTCTGATGTTTGAATTTGCTACAATGTTTAAGCTTACTGACTTGAGATATGCTTTACTGCCTATTTTAATTTATTTAGTAATGAACTGTGAAATCCCAGTAACACAAAAATGAAGAAAAAATAAATACCCCAAAGATGATGCACCATATACAACTGCCCAATCTGAGAGAAGAATCCTCCAACAGCTTCACTGTTGTCCTGTCTGAAGCGAATTGCACGAGCCCTGCAAGAAAGAAGAAAACCATGTTCAGATACTGAATTAGCATATTAAAAAGAATCAGCTGATTTCCTCCGTACTCTGAGCAAGCTTTTCAGAATGAACAGATACAATCGTTATTTTAATGTATGTAAAATGTATCTTTCTACAGCTAAACTAGCCATTTTTGTGAGCAGTTAATCAATATTAAAGGAAAAGTGTGAGGATATGTGGTTGCACTGCTGATTCTTCATGAGTCAAGAAAGTTGGCAGAGGACAGGACCAGTAAACAGAAGATTGCCTGTCCAAGATATCACTGAGAAACCGAGGGAAACCTCGATATGAAAACACCTAAGATGTCAGAGGAAGACAGGGACCACCTCTCAAGAATGGGATTTAGGAAGAGATGAAGGAACCATACCTTCAAAGCAGCTGGAAACAGTGAACTCTGAGAAATGTGTGAGCTCTCTGCAGTATAAAGGTGATCTGCCACCTCTTGGGAAGCATATGGGGCCATGAAAGTGGAGCTTCTTGGCTATACACCATCACAATCAAAACTGAAGATACCTCTCGGTTTTTCTTCTTACCGGTGCAAACCAGTAGGAAAACGAGTACCAAACGGCATTCATGACATACTATGTGTGAAGGAGAGGGTGTACGTATGTTGTGTCTTTGTGTGTAAGATGAGATTGTGATTAAATTGGTTAAAAGTTGGCACATCTTCAACTTCCCTTAAGATTTCCTGTTGCAAAAGGTATCAGCTCTTCAAACACCTTTTTTCACATTTGTTCCAGGTACTTTATTTTTATATTTAGTAATGCATCTGAAATCCTAAAAATGTTTTTAAAATGTATATATTTTCCCCAAAGCAGTTTTTAGAATTGAAGTTAAAAAAATTTTTATCAACACTGCCCAGGCTTTGACCTGAAGTCTCAGTGACACCATGGTCCCAAGTTGATGGGACAGGGGAAGATGCACTTATTCTCATTCATTTTACAGAGCCAGAGGCACACGAACAAGCATACCCACCTACGGATATGTACGACGAGTGACGTAAGTCTCTGGGGACAAGATTCTGAGTTGGCTTGATGAGTGCATGCTCTTCTTGGAGGCAAACATCATAGCAACTGAATTGGAACATCTCAAAGGGGCCAGGGGAGTATGGGGTCAGGGCAGGGCAGCTGGTGGTGGGCGTGGTGAAGCCAGGCTCTCCTCAAGGTCCCTTTGTGGTCCTCGGCTCTCATCAACCGTGTGCTCAACTTCATGAGGGTGATTCAAGCTTTCAGGGGACGGAGGGATCGCTTGCTATTGCCCCCAAGATTACCCACAAATGATATTAAATTTTAACTTTTGCATTTAAAATTAATTGATCAGTATCTTCACAAAAATTACAAATCTGATTGGTAAGTTATTGAGATTAATCAAATCACATTAATGTGCATTCTAACTCAGAAGGAAAAAAATACTCTTTAATAGTTATATTCAGGATTATTCACTTCATTCTGAATTTTCCCAATTTAGTTACAGTAGGCAAAGAAAACATACTTGCCTTAGCCTGGTAATAATCAGAAGCATGTACTGAAGAGGAGATCACCATCTTAAAATAGCCACCTATGTGCCAAAATATAAATTGAACGCTGAACTGACTTTATAATTTTTAAAGTAACTGAAGAATAACCTCAGAACTTCCTTGTGGATTCTGTGGTGGGCAAGTTTTAATCAGTAACATACAAAAACAGAACTACTGAGTAATCCTACTGTATGGACAACTGAATTATTACATATAAAGCCCCCTTTAAGCCCCTTAAAAAAGTGAAGCCTATAATAGTAGTATTTGGGGGAAAGCAGAGTTTGTCACCCTAAAATATGCCTTTTGGGACATTATTTTAAGCTGGTTATTTTTAAGAAATGGAAGACTCAGGAAAAGCCTTTGACCTTCTCTCTAACTGCCTAAAAGAACTTAGAGGCCCTGTCCCAGGAAGAGAGCTATGATCATAGCTATCTCCAGCGCAACATGAAGTAAGGGCAACAGGAGGGAGCGGGCTAGCAAGGCCTGTCTGATCAAAGTTCTCTGCTTCCCAATGTTAAAGGCCCAACGAACATTTATTTACCAAATGTTTGCCTTTTCATCTCCATGTGAACTGCCTTCCTCCCCTTGGAAGTCCCAAACCAAAACTCCCTTCTTTTCGGCTCAAGATGGCATAGAAGCCTTCACTGCCAGATCTGCCCTGGGGTCTCACATTCTTATGGAACCTCCACATGTATATACATAATAAATCTGGACATTTATCCTGTTAATCTGTCTCACGTTAATTTGATTATTAGTCCAGCCACAACTTAAAAGAATAGGAGGAAAATTATTTTTCCTCCCCCATATTTACAATAAAATATTTCTTAGTTTTCAAATGAAAAGAAACTCCAACTTGCATTCTTTAACCTTTGATGACCTAAGAGGAAGATTCATTAGAAAGAAAGATCACAGAACCATTTTCTGGAGCTGGAAGAGTTCTTAAAAATTATCTAGTCCAATGTAAGAAATTTCATAATGGAAACAAAAGCATATATAAGTTGAGAGTAAGTAAAAGTCACAGGTTCTCTTTTAAAGATAAAGATAAACCAAGGGTCAATAGCTGACCAATGGCCAATAATCTATTTTTGTATCCCTCATAATTATTGGGGCTTTGTATTATTTTATCTTTGACTTGTCTTTTCTCTTACTATTATAATAGGATTACAAAAAACAACATAAAATTATAATGGTGAAAGTTGGTAGTATTTTGTTTTAATGGTCATAGGCATGCTTCTTGTGCTTTGCCATTAAGCTTAGTGTCGCTGTTAAAGTGGAGAGAGGGCAGTTTTATCACGTAAACCAAGGCCAGCAGATCACAGGCCTTGGGTGAAATCCCACCCACTGAAGCTTGTTTTTATGGCCCAGGGGCTAGGAATGGCTTTCACATTTTTAAGTGCTTGAAAAAAATCAAATAAAAAAATTATTTCATGACACATGAAAATTACGAAATTCAAATTTCAGCATCCATAAATAATAGTTTTGTCAGAACACAGTCACACTTATTCCTTTCCTAACTGCCCATGTTTGTGTTCCTGTCATCACAGCAGAGTTAGGTGACCTGTGACCCAGCATGGTCCACAAAGCCTGTAGTATTTACTACCTGGTCCTTTACAGAAAAGTTTGTGCCAACCCCTGATTTACGTAAACTATTCTCTACTCCTAATTTTAATGTCTTTTTTAAAATTAGGAATTGGTATCTCTAATAAAATGTGTCAAATCTTATCAAATGCCTTCTGAACATGAATTAAGATGTAGTTTGTTTTTTTAATTATGAAATATTTCAACCATTCTAGTTACCTAGATTTTTAACACATGAACACTTTGTATTTGCTTCAGATCTTTTCAAAAAGACATGAACACTGCAGCTCCCTTTTACTCCTCCTCACCCCCATCCCCTTCTTTCCTTCCTTATCAGTTACTCTTTGGAAGTAGTTCTCTCTTTTGAATACAAGTCTTCTTGCCCATGGTTTTATATTTCTAATTCACACAAATGTATCTATGAATAGTTACACCTTTTTATATAGCTCTTGTCAAATCTTACTTATGTAATTCTTTTGTTATCTTCTTAAATTTTACATAAAAGACATCATGTAATACATATTCCCCTTTAGTTCTCCTCAACATGGTGCTTCCAAGATGGACCATTAACGAGTACAGATCAGGTTTACTTTGATGACTGGATAAAATTCCACCACATGGATGTACTATAATCTTTCCACTACGGTATACAGCTTTACACTTTTGGCAACTGCAACTGACTTTTTTACGTGACTGCTAGCTTCTGCCATCCATCCAACATTTACTGACGACCAGGATGTGCCGGCCTTCGTAGATAGCCGCAGACCTGAAACTGAAGCGTTGCTGGGGTGTATGCCTGCTCGGACACAGACACGGCGGCGATGTGTCGGGGGCGCAGAGGCTGGAGCATGTGTGCTGGACACCTATTGCGGCCTCGACTGTGTGTGTTACATTAACTGATTTCCTCACTTTGAGTCATCCTTGGATTCATATAAAAATTCTCTTTGGTGAGGTATAGCATTAGCATCTTTATCAAGGTGTATCTTACATATCATAAAATTCACCTAAGTGAACAATTCCATGCTTTTAAAGTAAACTTACAGGCTTGTGCAACCATCACAATCCAATTGTGCTAAAAGATCCCTTGCGCCCATCTGCAATCTTTCTGTTCCCACCCGTAGCCCTAGGCAACCACTAATCTTTCTGTGTCTAGATCTGCTTTTCTGGACATTTCATACCAATGGAATCGCAGACTCTGGACTCTTCTGTACTGGATTCTTTCATATCACATATTTTTGAGGTTCATCTACATTTGTAGCATGTATCAATAGTTCATTCCTTTTTACTGAATAGTATTCAATTATATACATATACCATATTTCTTTATTTTTTTGCTGATAAGCATTTAGCTTGTTTCCACTTTTTGGTGATTATGAAAAATGCTATCTATGATCACTGTGTGTAAATCTATATGGATGTATTCTTGATTTTCTTAGGTGTATACCTAGAAGTACCTAGTCATGCCCTGGGTCCTGTGGTAACTCCATGTTCAATACTTTGAGGAACTGCCAGACTATTTTCCAAAGTGGCCGTACCATTTTATTTTTCTCACCAGTAATATATGAAGCTCCCAATTTATCCACAACCTTACCAATATATTATCTGTCTTTTTAGTTATAGCCATCCTAGTGGGTGTGAAGTTGTATCTCACCGTCTTACTTTGCATTTCCATCATAACTGATGATGCTTAGTACCTTTTTATGTGCTTATTAGGCATTCACGTATTTCCTTTGGTAAAATGTTCATTCAAATCCTTTGCCCATTTACAAATATTTTTTTAAATTATGGTTTTTCTTATTTACTTTTATTATGGTTAAAACCACATACATTAAATTTACCTCAATGGTTTTCAACTGTATAGTTCAGTAGTACCAAATCTATTCACGATGTTGTGCAATAGATCGCCAAAACCTTTTCATTTGGTAAAACCAAAACTTTATACCCACTAAACAGAGCACCCCTCCTCCCAGTCCCTGGCACTGCATTTTTGTTTTCTGTGATTTTGAGTACTTTAGATACTTCGTATTAATGGAATCATACCGTGTTTATCCTTTGTAACTGGCTTATTTCACTTAGCTTAATATCATCAGGATTCATCCCTATTGTAGCATGTGGCAGGATTTCCTTTTGAAAGGCTTCATAATACTCAATTGTATGTATATACTGCATTTTCTTTATCCCTTCATCTGTCAACAGACATTTGGGTTCTCTCCCCCTTTTGGCTTCTGTGAATAATACTCCAATGAACATGGATGTGCAAATGTCTTTTCGAGATGCTGCTTTGAATTCTTTTGTATACTCAGTACTGGGATCATTGGATCATATGATAATTCTATTTTTAATATCTAAGGAACTTATGTACTGCTTTCTGTCATGGCTGCACCATTTTAATTCCTACGAACAGGGCACAAGGTTTCCGACTCTCTGGGTCTTTGCCAATACTTATTATTTATTTTCTGTTCTTTTAATAATAGTCATCGTAGAGTATAATATATCTCATTGTGGTTTTGATTTGCATTTCTCTTATGATTAGTGATGTTGAGTATCTTTTCATATACTTTTTGGCCATATGTATATCTTTGGAGAATTACCTATTCAAGCTCTTTGCCCATTTTTTAAATGCGGTTGTCTTACTGAGTTGAAGGGTATTTTTATATATTCTGCATACAAGTCCTTTATGAGATATATGATTTATAAAATTTTCTCCAATCTGACTTATCTTTTAATTTTCAAAATGATATCCCTTTAACTACAAAGGTTTTAAATTCTGATGAATTGTATTTTATGAACTTTTTCTTTTGTGGATCGTGGTTTTGGTGCTATCTAAGAACTCATTGCCTAATCCTAGATTACAAAGATTTTCTCCTATGGTTTTCTCAAAAAGTTTTATATTTAGGTCTACAATTAATTTTTGATGAATTTTTGTATATAAAGTAAGGTAGGAGTCTAAATTCATCATTTTGTTAAGATATACAGTTGTCTTAGCATCTTTTGTTGAAAAGACTATTTGTCTCCATTGAACTGCCTTGGTACATTTATCAAAAACTAATTATTCATATCTGTGAGTATTTATTTCTGGACATTCAATTATATTCCAGTGAT
The DNA here is from genome assembly GCA_039655065.1 of Glossophaga mutica. Classification (NCBI taxonomy): domain Eukaryota; kingdom Metazoa; phylum Chordata; class Mammalia; order Chiroptera; family Phyllostomidae; genus Glossophaga; species Glossophaga mutica. The sequence goes on from CM077305.1 coordinate 100,183,020, forward strand.
CTGCACACTGGTCCTTATGTGAGTACCATAGTGTCCTGATTGCGTTAGCTCTGTATCAGTTTTGAAACAGAGAAGTGTAGGTCCTCCACAACTTTGCGCTTCTTTTTCAGGGTTGTTTTACCTATTTTGGGTCCTTTGCATTTCCAAAGCCTGCTGGGAGATTTCGATCATGATTGTGTTGAATTTATAGATCAGTGTGAGGAAAAAACTGACATTCTACTAGTTTAACAAAGAAGAAAAAAGTAGCAATCCTATCATCTTGGTGCTTCATTTATGTGACAAAAAGCAACGTTTCAGAAAAGATAATGTCCAAACAATACAAAATAAACTCATGCAACACTGGGGTTTTGTTTGGGAAAAATAAAATGGAGTCCTTATGTCTTAGAAAGATGTACTAAAATATTTAGGGACAAAATGGTATGTTGTCTGGGATTTCTTCCCAATAATCTGGCCTGGAAGAGTTAGACCTAAGCAAGACTGGTCATGTGTCAATAATTATTGAAGCTAAGTAATGGGTATGGAAGGTGGGGATGCACGGCATTACGCTTTCTAGTTTGTGTATGTTTGAAAAATTTCACAATAAAAATGTCAAACGATACATATCAAATCACAGCAATACCCCTGGAATTTGACTTCCGGCCAAGATGGAGGCGTAGGCGGACACACTGTGCCTCCTCTCACAACCAAAATTAAGGACAACATATATTTAGAAACAAGAAAACAACCAGAACTTATAGAAAATTGAACTGTACGGAAGTCCAACAACCATTCATCCAGACCAGTAAGAGGGGCGGAGTCGTGGCAGGAGAAAGTGGAGGTGCGGACCCTGAACGCAAACAGCAGCGGCTGGCAGTTCCCAGGTGCACAGGCGGCGGCTGGTGGTCCCCGGGCCTGCAGGCAGCACCTGGCAGATCCCGGGCACAGGGGGCAACTGTGCAGACCCAGCGAGGCCGCACAAGGTGGCTGGCTGACCAGGTGGTCCCACATTTGCGCGCACAGACGGTCCAGGCAGAGGGAAGTGGCGGAAGGGACTGAATCCAGGAGAGAGTGGAGCAGGCGCCATTGTTCCCTCTAGGACCCCGCCCCCACATACAGCGTCACAACCCAGCGACTGGGCTGCCCCGCACTGGGGAGCGCCTGAGGCTCCACTCTTCACTACGTAACAGCACGCGCGCGTGTGCAGATAGTCCAGGTGAAGGGGAAGCGGCGGAAAGGGCCAGAGTCCAGGAGAGAGCGGAGCAGGCACCATTGCTCCTTCTCAGACCCCGCCCCCACCTATAGCCTATAGCATCACAACCCGGCGACTGGGCTGCCCCACCCTGAGGAACACCTAAGGCTCCACCCCTCACTACGTAATAGCCGAGACCAGACTAAAACCAAAACAACAACAACAAAAAAAAACCCACCAAAAATGGCTCAAACCGGAAAACAAATAAAAGCCCCAGAGCCAATTCCTCTAAGCAGTGAAGAGATAGCCAACCTGTCAGATGCACAGTTCAAAGCACTGGTCATCAAAATGCTCACAGAATTGGTTGATTTTGCTCACAAACTAGATGAAAAAATGCAGGCTACAATACGTGAAATGAAGGAAGATGCATGGGGAACCGATAGAGATGGAAGGAAAACTGGGACTCAAATCAATGGAGTGGACCAGAAGGAAGAAACTAACAACCAAACAGAAAACGAGGAAGAAACAAGAATTCAAAAAAATGAGGAGAGGCTTAGGAACCTCCGGGACATCATTAAACGTCCCAACATCCGAATTATAGGGGTCCCAGAAGGGGAAGAAGAAGAGCAACAAGTGGAAAACTTATTTGAACAAATAATAAAGGAGAACTTCCCCAATCAGGCAAAGGAAATAGACTACCAGGAAGTCCAGGAAGCTCAGAGAGTCCCAAAGAAGTTGGACCCAAGGAGGAACACACCAAGGCACATCCTAATTACATTAGCCAAGATTCAAATGAAGCAGAGAATTCTAGAAGCAGCAAGGGATAAGGGGACAGTCACCTACAAGGAAGTTCCCATCAGACTGTCAGCTGATTTCTCAAAAGAGACCTTACAGGCAAGAAGGGGCTGGAAAGAAATATTTGAAATCTTGAAAAGCAGGGATCTACATCCAAAATTGCTCTATCCAGCAAAGCTGTCATTTAGAATGGAAGGACAGATAAAGTGCTTCTCAGATAAGGTCAAGTTGAAGGAGTTCATCATCACCAAGCCCTTATTATATGAAATGTTAAAGGGACTTATCTAAGAAAAAGAAGATAAAACTATGACAGTGAAAAGACAGCAAACTCACAGCTATCAAGAACCACACCTAAAACAAAAGCAAACTAAGCAAACAGCTAGAACAGGAACAGAACCACAGAAATGGAGATCATATGGAGGGTTAGCAACAGGGGCATGGGAGGAGGAAAGAGGGGGAAAAGGTACAGAGAATGAGTAGCATAGATAATGGGAAAAAAATAGACAGGGGGAGGGCAAGAATAGTATGGGAAATGTAGAAGCTAGAAAACTTATGACACATGGACATGAACTAAAGGGGGGAATGTGGGTGGGAGAGGGTGTGTAGGGTGGAGGGGAATGATGGGGGAGAAATGGGATAACTGTAATAGCATAATCAATAAAATATATTTAAAAAATGGTAATAGCACTAAATAAATAAATAAATAAATAAATAAATAAATAAAATACCCCTGGAATTTATTCCTAAAATTAACATGATGGCCTCATAAAATCTATTAATAAGACTTACAGCCCCGGCTGGTGTGGCTCGGTGGATTGAGCGCTGGCCTGCAAACTAAAGGGTCACTGGTTTGATTCCCAGTCAGGGCACATGCCTGGGTTGCGGGCCACGTCCCGGGTAGGGGACATGTGAGAGGCAACCACACACTGATGTTTCCCTCCCTCTATTTCTCCCTTCCTTCTCCCCTCTCTAAAAATAAATAAATAAAATCCTTAAAAACAAAAAAGACTTACAAACTCACCATCTAGTAATATACTCACCAGTAATTGCCCCATTCAATCATAGTTCCTGGCTGAAAAGAGATTTGGATTTTGGTTTGTTAGTTCTTTTGTGAAGAGATATGGGAATGTAAAAAATAACAAATGATAAAACTAAAAAATTAACATTTAATAATGTGAGGTGTAACAAATAAAAAATGTACAAAACAATATTATTCATTGTGTTCATACCTATCCCTTGGTGGAAATAATTTCTATGGCTTCATATAATAAGACAACATACAGTGTGGGGTAAAAGTAGGTTTACAGTAATGAGTACACAAAACCCAGAGTTTGTTTTATTATTTTTTAATTATTGTATTATTTTCCACATGAACAACTGTAAACCTACTTTTGCCCTATCTTAAATCACCTAGTTATTAACGGTTATCACAACCATAGTTAGGCCCATCATCCAGATGTACTTAATTATTAAACTGGTGGCACCCATTCAGACTTTATTGTGAAATTTAAAAAAATCCAATTTAAGTAAACTTAGTAAGGATATCACTTTATTTTTTTCTAGTAGAATGGTGAATGTTAGACCCCGAGATCGAGTGATACGTATTGCTTTGAATAATGTTGCTATCTGTGGCTTTCTTGCTAGTAGTGACTTAGTGGGCAAATATCTAGAAAGTCTTACTGAACAGTATTTATTACTTTTAATCTTATAGTGGTGTCCAATTTATTCAACAGTCACACACTTACTGGTTGTTCTATTTCAATTACAATAAATGCTATATATTGTACCTAGTCCTGCATTTTAGGTCTTTCCTTTTAAAAACAGAATTGCTACATAATACCAAATAATAACTTTTATGTTTAAAATTATAAAGACAAAAGAGCTTAGCAGAAGAGAAGAAATGAGAAATTAAGAAGGTTTTTTAAAAATGGTAATAAGAGAAGGACTAGACAGGCAAGAAAACCAGCCAATCAAAATATAATGCCAAACACAACATAGAATGTACACTCAACTGTTTTGGGTCAGCATTAAGGGTACGCATGCTTCTTTGCAGACAAATGAGGGACAGTTAACTCATATTTCAGTACTTACTCGAAGTTGGTAAGATCTGAGTTCATATATATTAGGTCCTGACCGTGGAACAGGCTCATTCCAGAAACTGAATTCTAATAGCAGCTGATTCTTCCTAGAGAGAAGCATGTTGCTTCTTGCCTTCCGGAATTCCAAAAATTCCTTTGAGTGAAAAAAAGGTGCTTATGAACTCTTCTAATATTTATACATAAGCTTTTGTTAGTAACAGTTATGTTCCTCCTATAACAGAACATTATTATAAACAGGGTCTCAGTTGTCCCTATTAGCTTTCTCTTTCACTATCAAGTGTCCAGATTCAGGAGACAAGCTACATGGCCATCCTAGTTATTTAAATGACAACATAAACAAATGTAATCGCTCACATTTTAGGTTCTCCTAATAGTGTTGGACAGCATCATAATAGAGGTGACATGGAGACTACAAAAATGTCAAATAATACAGGAGCACCTGAGATCTTGCTTCCTGGCATGTCATCAGTTTTGCTCAGATAAACTAATAAAAGTTCAAAAACAAAGACACAAAAAACTTCAAAGACTCCAAAAGCTATTTTTGTTTGGACTGGGAAGCTATAGAAAAGGTTTTCTTTCTTAATAATGTATAACTGTTAAAATTCTCTCCACTAACTTGAGACTATTAGTGAAGGGAGGGACAGGATAGCAAAGTTAGCCAAAGGTCAAGTATATGTCATTGGATGTTCCCGAACTAGATGAGTGTTAGCTAGCCCAGGCTGATTCGGTCTCCCATGCTGACTTACTGGTTTCAAAGAACCAGCTTATCATTTTCTAAGTACAACTGACTTTCACAATAAGAACTGTTATTTTAATAGTATTACAATGGGTTACTTTATGTTTGAATACATCTTCAGAGTGTCCGAATAATAAAATTTGTATTACAAAAGGTAGTTTACCAATGGTAAAAAAACCGATGACACAAGAGTTACTTAATTCTGTACTAGTATCTACTATAATATTAATGTAAACAAGTAAACAGTTTTCAAAATCATTACCTGATTTTCTCTGAGTTTACTCATGACCTCCGTGAGGGCAGGATAGCCTCCTTCATACCTCCAGAGGTGGACTGGAATATATTTTAAAAGATAACATACATTTAGAGTTTCATGATACTCCTGCCTTGGAAATATTCTAGATATGCATAGTATTAACATGGTACAAATCCGTAACATGCCATGGGTTGGCCTATGAGTTACACTATAAAGTTACAATAATAGATTTAAACAATGAAACAATAAAAAAAAGTCTGCAATGAATTACTGGAGAAATTATTTTAACCATAAAACCAGACTGAAATGTGGAAAGCTTTGATTATAAAAACAAGCATTAAATTAAATATTATTTAAAGGCTTAAGGAACTGTGTGTATTCCAAAGACTTCAGCTTCCTACCAGCTTGATCCTGCTCGCCATACCACGTGTTCCAAGTCCCCACCAAAGTGCAAGGGTAATGTTTATCTTCGTGGATCTTCAGCAACACCTCTTGACTTAAAGGGAAGAAATAGCAACACTAACTAAACAACCAACAAAAATTCACCAGGTGTACAACACGTAGATCACTAACAGGAAAAAGGCCATCTACCCCATGTTCTAACAACTGACCTCAAAATATATTTATAAAACAACATGCAAAATCAACCTTTTACCTGAATTCTGTTATACTGGCACCTCACTTATCAGAAGCTTAGGTTTCTGATACCTCCAGATGCATCTAGAACATTGGGAAGCAACTCAAGTACAGTGATGAAAATGATAAAGAAGAGCCAAAGGTTCCAAGATTCCAGGAACTATGGGTCTGCTATCTGCCATTCCAGAAAGAAGTATTTGAGAATGGTGACGTTTATAAAAGCTAAGTTTTGCTGACTTGAAAGACAGGAAGAACAAGGGAAATGGGAATAGAAAAAGAACACTGGAAAAAAATAAGAAAGGGAAGAAAGTACGGGGAGACAACAGAAGTGGCACCATCAGGCAGAGGTAACAGGGGCGGAGAAAAGCTGGCCTGAAGTAAGGAGGAAGAAGACAGAGGTAGAACACAACGCAACCCCAATAGTTCCAAAGGGCATCAACGTGACAGAAGAATCCAATGAAAGACACAACATAAAGCAATAATTAGGTTCCACTGAATTCAAGTGAGGGGATTTGAGAGATAGCACATTATTCCACACCGGACATACCACCCGTTCTGTAACCACTGATTGTACAGCAGCAAAGGCAAGGCCCTGACAGGCATGGCACGGTATTAACTGAACAGAGGTATCAGAGCTTGATTACATGGAAACCTTCCTACAGCACAGATTCTAATTTACAGGGAAAGGCAAAGGAAAGAGACATAACTATGCCATGCCAAGAGAAAAGCTAAAGCCTGTATACTTTTTGAATAGAAAAATTATGATGAAAGAATACAACATAGATTCCACAATAGATGCAAAAAAGACATCAAGGTTCAGAAACGGAACCTGTTCAAATTGTTTGCTGACGCTGAGCAATATTAAACCAGCAATCACCACTAGCAGCTGGGGCACTTGGACTGGGTGTGTTTTAACAGTTAACAGAGGAGAAGTCAGAATGGTCTTATGTCTAACTGAAAACCCATAAGAGCAAATGCCATCCTTCGAAAAATACCCATGGCGTGGTCTTGTACTGGCTCATACAGACTTATGTTCAGAACTAAGAGGAGATTAATGGAAATTGGGGGTGGGTGGGGAAAGACCATTAGGGAAAAGGAAGTGGGCTTCCTTTTCTGCCATATGACATGAGCAAGAAGTAAACAGCCCTGAACTGGAGCTGGTGTGGAAGAAGGAAGCCTGTATTAATGACCCAGGTAGGGTCCAGAAGGGGCCAAGGACTGACAATGGGCGCAGGTTTTCAATACAAAATCATATATGGGTTTGCAGCCAATCCTCTTTGTTGAAAGCCCTCAACCTACTCTTGGAAGCCCTGGCTTTACCTGAATGGAGTTTCTAAGGTAGGCAGTATCTGTGCCCAGAACTGGGTGGGTTGGGAAGAACCTCACTACTGGGGCCCTGACAAACCAGGCAGGAGTTAAGTATTGATATTGCTGAAAACAAGGAGTTGCTGAAGTTTCAGAGAAAAGGAAAAAAAAAACCAACATGATGAAGGAGAAAAAGGAACTCAAGCAGATCAACTTGACAAACTTTTGGGACGGCAGGCTGGGGTGGAAGTATAGGTACAACTACGAGTCCAGGAAGGAGTCAGAAAGGAGGCTCCTTGGAAATGGGGCTCAGCAGGCTGGGAAAGGGAGATGGAGAAGGAAACGAGCAAAGAGAACTAAAATACATGTCAGATGAAGAATGGAGAGCCTTGGTAACTAATCATGAAGAAGTAAGGAAACGGTTAAATAAAACTGTGGTGAGTGACACACACAGGGATGTTGAAAGCAAGGTAATCCTACCTGTTGAGTCTGAAGGAAGAGCAAGACATCCAAACAGGAATATGAACAGATATATCTGAGACGGGAGATGAAGTAATAAAAACAGGACAGGAGAGATAACCCAAGAAAACATCAGCATAGAGAGATAATGTCATTTTATGAGAAAAGATTTAGAAATTAGCATCTGCTTTATTTTAGGACAATTTTTTAAATAAAGAAAACTGCCATGGTAAGAAATTCTATACTAATGTTTTATTTCACAAGCCATGCCCCAAAATAAAACAATAGACTTTTGCTTTTGAAAATTATACTGATTCTAATGAGAGAATCATTTATCATGAAAGTAGCAGATATTAAGGGTAAAAAAATGCGTTTTAATTACAATTGCTCAAAATTGACCACTAAAATGCTATTTTTATTAATGTAATTAAGAATTAATATAGGACTTCCAGGCAAGATGGCAGCGTAGGCAGACATGGCTCACCTCTTCACACAACCACATCAAAATTACAACAAAAATATAAAACAACCACCACTCAGAACTGTCAGAAATTGAGTTGAATGGAAGTCTGACAACTACGGAATTAAAGAAACCACATCCACCCAGACTGGTAGGAGGGGTGTAGACGCGGAATGCGCTTGTCTCGTATCCACACATGGTGGATAAAATTCGGGAGGGGTATCTCAGGAGTGAGGATTCCCACCCCACACCAAGCTCCCCTGGCCCAGGGTTCCAGTGCCAGGAAGATAAGTCCCCACAACTTCTGGATGCAAAAACCAGCAGGGATTGAGTCTGTGGGAATCTGTGGAAGAAGCCCCAAGCAGTTCCTTTTAAAGAACCCACATATAGACTCACCTACTCAGAATTGCTCCATCTGAGCTCTGGCACTGGGGTGGCAGCTTGAAAGACACCAGTGGCATAAAGGGAGGAACTGAAGTGTCTGGCATCAAGGCAAGCAGAGGCTATTGTCCTTTTTCTAAACCATCCCACAACAGAGCCAGCAAGCTGATGTCATATCTGAGAATCATCAACCTGGCTAACACTGTTTGACCAGCCTTGGTGATCCCCAGAGACTCTGCCCTACCCAACTTCTTGGCCCACCCAAGCTGCTTTTCTACATGAATGGTTGGTCTTTGCTCATATTTCACTACTTCCTAAATCCTAACAAACAAGCAACCGGTGACCTCAGTGAGCCCCAGGGACAGCACTAGCAGCAGCCAGCTCAGATGCACCACTTGGCTTTCCCTGGGAATCTCCCAGACCAGCACAAGTGGCAGCCAGCTCAGGCAATGTGGCCTGGGGCAAAACACAGGTGGGGGCTCACTGTGACCTGTACCACCTGGGAAACCCCAGGGCCAGTCCACTGGGTCAGTGGACAACTACTGACTGTGCTGGAGCACCAGCACCCTGCCCCTATACAGCTGATGCTTCATGGAGGGCAGAGGTTAGTGGTCAGTGGTCACAGCCAGTCCTTCCAGCTGACTGGTCTGGGTAAATCCCTCCCACTGATCTGCCAACAGCAACCAAGACTCAACTACAAAAGGAGGGTGTACTCAGCCCACACAAAGGGCACACCTCAACTACCCAGCTTGGGTGATAAGGGAGGCTGTGCCACAGGACCCTACAGCATACCTAGTACATTAGGCTACAGTATCAAGACAGGCAGTCAAAGCAGGTCTACCTAATACATAGAAACAAACACAAGGAGACTGTCAAAACGAGGAGACAAAGAAACATGGCCCAAATGAAAACACAGATAAAAACTCCAGAAAAAAAGTTAAATGAAATGGAGATAAGCAATCTATCAGATGCAGAGTTCAAAATACTAGTTATAAGGATGCTCAAAGAACTTAGTGAGGACCTCAACAGCATAAAAAAGATCCAGTCAGAAACGAATGATATACTATTTGAAATAAACAGTTTACAGGGAAACAACAGTAGAGTAGATGAAGCTGAGAATCAAATCAATGATTTGGAACATAAGGAAGAAAAAACAACCAATCAGAACAACAAGAAGAAAAAAGAATCCAAAAAAAATGAGGACAGTATAAGCAGCCTCTGGAGCAACTTCAAGAAGTCCAACATTTGTGTCATAGGGGTACTAGAAGAAGAGAAAGAGCAAGTAATTGGAAATCTATCTGAAAAAATTATGAAAGAAGATGTCCCTAATTTGTTGAAGGAAATAGACATACAAGTCCAGGAAGCATAGAGTCCCAAATAAGATGGCTGCAAAGAGGCTCACTCCAAAACACGTAATTAAAATGCCAAAGGTTAAAGATACAGAGACGATCTTAAAAGCAGCAAGAGGAAAGCAGTTAGGTACCTACAGGGGGGTTCCCATAAGACTGTTAGCTGATTTCTTAAAAGAAACTTTGTAGGCCAGAAGGGATTGGCCAGAAATATTCCAGGTCATGAAAAGCAGGGGCCTACAGCCAAGACTGCTTTACCCAGCAAAGCTATCATTTAGAATCAAAGGGCAGATAAAGAGCTTTCCAGACAAAAACTAAAGGAGTTCATCATCACCAAACCATTATTATATGAAATGTTAAAGGGACTTATTTAAGAAAAAGAAGATCAAAACTAGGAACACTACAATGGCAAAAATACATATCTATCAACAATTGAATCTAAAAAACAAACTACACAAACAAGAACAGAGATAGAATCATGGATAGGGAGAGAGTTTTGATGGTTGCTGAATGGGATGGGGTGTGGGGAATGGGTGAAGAGGTGAGGGGAGTAAGAAGTACAAATGGGTAGTTACAGAATAGCCATGTGGATATAAAGTACAGTATAGGAAATGGAGTAGCCGAGGAACTTATATGCATGACCAAGGACATGAACAATGGTGTGGACACTGCCTGAGGGAGTGGGGGTTGCTGGGTGGAGGGGGGCAAAGGGAGGAGAAATCAGGACAACTGTAATAGCATAATCAATAAATTAAAAAAGGAACTGATGTAATTTTCTCTTTAGTCTAAAAGTTTACAAATTCTGTAAGAGCATATAGAACTCAAATCATGAGAGTAGAGCTCAAATCATGAGAATCTGCTGAAGGAACTTGAATTCCGACAAATAGAAGATTTGGAAAGAAATGGCAGCTACATTCAAATACACACAGGACTTTCATGTGGCAGTTTTACTTAGCAGTAAAACTGGAAACAATGGAGGTTATAAGGACATGAGTTCTAATTCCTAACAGTCATAGCTGTTCAGAGATGATGGAATGTATGCAAGTATTTAAGCATAGGCGGTCAGGAAGGTTTGCAGAAGAACTCAAGCACTGGATGAGCTGATGGGCTATACAGCAGTGCAAGGGTCCTTCCAACCTTAAGAGACTGGTAACATTCTAAGGTTTGATAGCTTATGTGATAATTTACTGTATGAGTAACTAAAATCAAAATCCCCCTGGTAATCCCATACAGAGCTCAACTTAGGGGCCTCTGAACATTTAGCTTTAAGAAAATGGAACAAAGATTTCACTCTGCTATCAAGTGTTAGCTGAACCAACAAGTTATTAAAATCATTATTTTTCCCCAAGTAAAGGATAGTTTGGTATACACACCAAATTTTGTTGTATGCTTCTAGGCATTCCGGTTTAACATTGTGAACTGAAACAAAAGAAAATTCAACGATGAACTTACGAACAAAGGGGAAAAAAGTCAACCAGGAAGATAGCGGACCCATCACTCACACTGTAATTTGTATAGACTGCTTGTTTCCTTTTTGGCTAGGAGATTAGAATGAGCATCTTTTCTTGGATCAACTTTCCGGACAAATAAGGATTTCAACCAGCTGTCTTCTCGAAGTCTGTTACTGGAAGATGTCAACCTCCTATGGAGTAACAAAAAATTTGAGTCTCATCAGAAGTACAAAGATGTCAGTGTCTTTAGGTAGTATCACATAATACACTGTTTTAATAAATTCATCATCCATTCAGCAAATGTGCACAGACAACAAAAGTAGTTGGGCACCTACTCTAAGCACTTCACTATAACCCGGGCTACCACCAAAGGTCTGTTTTCCATCACATGCACTCTGAACAGCAGGAATAAAGTGTGAAGTAACTTGTGGCTCTCATAACAGAGTTCTCATATTTATCTGCAATTTCCACTATGCATTTTTCCCTCCTACAAAGCAATTTTTGATCTAGAAAAAATAAACATGAAAACCTAGAGCAGCCAAATTCACGGAAAGAAAAAGTAAGGTGGTTATCAGGAGCTGAGGGGAGAATGGGTAGAGAATTTCAGTTTGGGAAGGTGGAAATGTTCTGGAGATGGTTGCACAATAATGTGAATGCATAATGCCACCACCGAACTGTATGTTTAAAAATGATCAAAATTGCAAATTTTATGTTACCTATATTTTCTAAGAATAAAAAAATATGAAAAGAAATATACAGGGCAATGAATTATTTAATTTTTATCCTCACCTGAGGACATTTTTAAAAAAGATTTATTTTTAGAAAGAGGGTAAGGGAGGGAGAAAGAGAGGGAAAGAAACATCCATGTGTGGTTGCCTTTCGCATGCCCACTACTGGGGACCTGGCCTGCAACCCAGGCATGTGCCCTGACTGGGAATTGAACCAGTGACCCTTTGGTTCATAGGCCTGCACTCAGTCCACTGAGCCACATCAGTCGGGCTCAAGGATACTTTTTTCATTGCTTCTTAAAGATACAGGGAGAGAAACATTGATGTGAAAAGGAAGCATTGATCATTTGCGCCCCGTATGCACCTGGACTAGGGATCACATGTGACCGGAACCAGAGATCGAAACTGCAACCTAGGTATGTGTCCCAACAGGGAACCAAACCCACAATCTTTTGGCTATGGGATAACACTCCAACCAAGCCACAATGGCCAGGGTGAATTCTTTATTTAAAAATTTTTATTTTACCTCTCAATTAACCCTAGAACCAAGATTAACTGTCACCAAAACCTAAAAACACAAACTTCATTAATACACAATTTGCTAATTTTCATTTATAACAATTTCTACCATATATGTTGTCAGAAAGTGAGTATGAGTTTGAATGAAATAACAAACTATACTTTAACCATACAATTTTTCTTTTTCTTTTTAATCAAACTTATTGGGGTAACATTGATCAATGATGTTATGTAATTTTCAGATATACAAGATTATAATTCTACATTTATACACTCTATTGTGGGCTCACTGCCTGAAGACTAGTTTCCTTCTGTCACCATATGTTTGACCCCCTTTACTCTCTTCACCTTGCCTCCCATCCCCCTTCCCCTCTGGTAACCACCACCCATTTTGCTGTCTGTGTCTGTGAGATTGATTGATTGATTGATTGATTGATTGATTTAGAGAGGGAGAGAGAAACACCAATATGACAGAAAAACACTGACTGGTTGTCTCCTGTATGCGCCCTAACAGGGGATTGAAGCTACAACCTAGGTGTGTGTCCTGGCCAGGAATTGAACTAGCAACCTTTTTTGTGTACTATACAATGCTCCGGCTAACTGAGCCGCCCGGCCAGGGCTGTGAGTTTATTTTTAAATGCATGTACTTCGATAGCTTGCAAGTGGAATTACCAATCTATGTAACCTGCCTAGAGGGCAGTGTGACACTATCTATATCAAAATTAAAACTGTCAAACTTTGGCCCAAATAATTGCACTTGCAGCTGTTTAGACAAATGCACAGAGTCGAATGCACAAAAATGTTCATTACTGCCTTGTTTCCGGTTTGTTCTTGACAGGAAATTTGGATGCCCATTAACGGGGACTGGTCAAATAAATTAGGGAATATCCAAAATCAGAACAGAATCTAATCATTAAAAAGAATGATAGATCTACATGCATATATCTGAGAGAAATTACGTGAAAAAAACAGGCACAGAACAGTACCATAAATATATACACAAAGTGAACTACTAATAGTGATGATTGCTGCCTTTTCCTTTTTTTGCTTTAAGAGTATCTTTTAATTTAAAACTAACTCATAAGATATTATCACCAACAGCTAGAAATCAGATAAAAAAACCTTTGAATGATGTAAGGTTACAAACACAGAAACATAAAACACATAAATATAAAATTAACAATGTTTTCTATAAATTACCAAGAAATATAAAAGTACTTTTTCAAATCCTTTAAAAATTACGTAGCTGCAATCTCATAGTAAACAAGCAAAATAAGTCAATTACCAGTTATGCAGTTTTTCTTATAAGTGCAAAGGAGAAAAATACATAATCTTACAATTCTTCTGTTTTGCTTTTACCATGTTAAAATTTGATAGAATTAAGAAAGTGTTAATGGCGGTATCTCTGGAGAGGGACAGTTAAAAAAATTAAGTTTTTAAAACTATTTTTTTTCAATAAAACAAACTTTTAAAATAAAAAAATAGCCCTGACCAGTATGGCTCACTTGGTTGGGTGTCAGCCCCCAAAGCGAAAGGTCACCAGTGTGATCCTTGGTTGGGGCTGCCTGGGCTGCGGGTTTAGTCCCTGGTCAGGCACGAGCAAGAGGCAACTGATCAGTTTCTCTGTCACATCATTGCCTCTCTCCCTCTCTTTCTCTCTCTCTTCCCCTCTCTCTACAAATAAATTTTAAAATGTTAAGTAAATAATATATAAAAACTATTAGTCCTTTACCCAAAACCAAAACATACAGTATTTGTTTCTTTTCAGTTCACTGGTTGATTATATAAATAAACTCATTCTGAAGAAGGCAATTCTTCAAATGAATTATATTAAAATGTATTTCAATAAAAATAAAAACATTTTGTCACTTTGTTTTAAACATAACACATTTTAGGATATTTGCATTATATGATGAAGCAATAGGGCAAGTATACAAAATTAATGATTTACAAAGTATAAAGTTTTAAGAATTATTAATGGGACTTTGTACAATTCTTGCTTTTTTTTTTAAAGTTCACTAAACAGAAATTGTGCTTAATTTTTCTTGGTTAAATACACTGTAAGAACCTAGGAATAACAATTATGAACAATTAAGAAAGAGATTCCACAGACGTTTCTAAAACTATCAGCAGTAGGAAATTTCATTTGAAACATGAAATACTCATCACAGCAACTACTACTAACAGTTTTAGTGTATCCTTCCAGAAATGTATATACAAGCATACACATGTTGACATTTAATTTCTATGGCATTTAATATATTTTTAAAAAATCCTCACCTAAGGACATGCTTATTGATTTCAGAGAGAGAGGCGGGGAGAGAAACATTGATCAGTTGCCTCTCCCATGTGCCCCAACTTGGGACCCAACCGACAAGGTGGGCATGTGCCCTGACTAGAAATTGAACCCACGACCTTTCAGTTCCTGGGACGATGCTCCAAACAATGGAGACACACTGGCCAGGGCACACACACACACAGGGAATGAAGCATTCAATACTTTATAAAATAAAAGAGCATAATAAACAATTATTGGCAGACTAAATGTGGAACAGAAAAAATCCCAAACAGGCTCAGGTGGGGTTAATGACAGTGACAAACATAACCCTCAGTTATCTTTATAAGATTAACTTTATATGCTGTGCAGCACTTCACAGAGGGTGGGGTAGGCAGCAACACATTCTACAAAGATCTACAGCTACAGCACTCTGAACCCACCCAATCTCATCTGATCTCAGAAGCTAAGCAAGGCTGGGACTGGTTAGTACTTGAATAGGAGAACTAGACTTTAAATAGAACAAGCATCATGTGCCAGGCTCTGTGGATATAAAGATGAACTGGATGCCTAGCCTGTTCAGTCTCATGGGAAAAACTGATCAGTCAACAGCCAGAGTGATTACAGACAGATACTGTAGACTTGCACGCGCACACACACACACACAGGGAATGAAACATTAGTTTGGCCTGTGAGGAGCAAGAGGGACTCCAAGTGGAGACATTCTGGCTCTGTCTTGGAGAACAAGACAGGTGATAATTCCGAAAGGAACAACATGTCCAGGGGCATGGACTCATGAAACTCTATGGCATGTGTCTGGAACAGCAAAGAGTTCGGTAAGGCAGAACAGGGTACAGGAGGATGGCAACTTAGATAAGGGGGGCGGGCAAGGTGGTTAGGCTCTTGTGCACCACACATCTGTCAGCTGCATGCTACCCTGTACGTGGTCAACGCTAGCAAGTTTAAAAAAAAAAAAAATTCTAGGTGTAAAAAGCAGCCTGGGTGGAGTTATGGCAGATGTACTAGAGCAATAGGCAAGGAGCATGTTGCTCAGAGTTGAGCTAGGGGAGTGGTGGCAATAGAGAAGGCAGAATGAAGATGTGCTGGAGGTAATGGAAGGGAGCAGGAGGAGATGGGCTTGGAGAAGACCTTCTGGTCTCTGGCCTGAGCCACTAAATGTAAGATGTTCCTTTAATGGGGACAGATAACCCATTATGAGGAGCAAGCAGGCTCTGTAGGAGGAAGATGAGTTAAATTCTGCATATAATAAGCATCTTAAGCACTTCTTGGGCACTACAGCAACATTTACTAAGTAGCTGGAACTCTGGGCCTGACACTGAGCAGAGCTGAGGAAGAAGTGCTGGTAAATAAATAAATGTCCCAGGAAGACTTCTTCCTTTCCCTTTGAAATCTTGCAGGTCACCCATAATACTCCTGTTGGCAAATACAGTTTTCTTCTGTCACCTTAACCTTTTAGCAGCATCTGGCATAGGTGACCATTCCCCCTTTAAATACCTCCCCCTGGTCATTGCCATATAACAATGACTTCACTGGCTACCCCTTGTCTCCCTTGCCAGCCTCTTCTTCCTATATCCAGCCTATAAACGTTGACACATTCCAGGGTCTGTTTCTCAGCCCTTTCTCTATCCACAATCTCTCAAGCAATCTCATTGATTCCTATGGTTTAAAAAAAGTTTTATTATGAAAACTTCCAATCAAATGCAAAACAGTATACAGAAACCCACATATCTATCAACATTTAGCATTCCTATATGCTGACAACTCCCAAAGGTTTCCTGTAGCCCAGAGATCTCCTTTGTAGAGTTATTTGGGTTTAGCAGGCCAGCTGCCTCCTTGGCCTTTCCATCTGAGTAGTTTGCAGCCATCTCAAACTTTGCCAGGTCCAAAACTGCACCTCACCCCACACCTGTTGCTCCTTCTCTAAACTATTAGCAAGATGACAAGGATCTTATGTGCCTTATTCACTGTTTCCAATAGCACCCAGCATATGGTAGGCACTCATATGCCTATGGAACAAATTATTCTCAGTAAATGGCACGAGCATCCACCCAGTTGGTCATCACCCTTGATTCTGTCCCCTTTTTAAAGTCAGACCGATCTTTGAAAACTGAGGATCAGATCATGTCACACTAGAATTTATACCTTCAAATGTTTTCCACAGCTCCCAAAATAAAATCCAAACTCTCTAAGACAACTTGCAAGGCCTGGAATTATTTGGTCTCTGCTCCTTGTCACTCGTCCTCTAGCCAGTCTTCCCTTCACCCCTGTGCTCTAGCCTCCTAGACTTTCCTGGGGTTTTCCAGTATGTATGGCTCCTTCCCACTGAGGACTTTCATGTGCACTGACCCTCCTGGTCTCAGCTTAACGTCATCTTTTTGGAGAGGCCTTCCGTGATGTCAACGGGTAGGTTCCCCGATCTTCTCTCACAGCACCCACTTCAATCTAGATGTTTATATGGGTTTTTACTTTGGCCATGGCTTCCTGAGGATTGTGACTAAGGCTATTATGCTCAGTTCCATAGAGCTTCAAAGGCATCATATACATGCAATATTTGACAGACTCAGATAATTCACTGGGTCTAGACAGAGTGCTAAAGAACACTTACAGTTAAGGCAAACCAGAGCCCAGAAAGGAATAGTCAAAAGGTACAGACAGGGGATCTGAGAAAGCAATCAAAGAGTCGACAGGCTGGAAAGAGATAAGGACTCCAAGGTTAAGAGCATTTGATCCCAGCAGGAAGTAAGGGTACTGGACATACCCAAGTCCCATTCTTCAGTTTCCCAGCTTTGTGACCCTGGGCATTTGTAGGTAAACATGATGAGTGAACACCTTCAGTCTCAGCTGAAAGAAGAAAATATGAATTTCATGCGCTCATATCACCTGTGTGAAATAAGTAAGATGACACACAGGAGATGCTCAATAACAGAATAAAAATAAAAGGATGTTGATTTGTTAATCAACTTGAAAACAGAAACATGGAATTTGGAAATACCAGCTGACCATCAGTCCTAGGAGGGGTGCTGGGCCTGAAGCCTGACAAACTGGGGCTCAGGCTAGAAAATGCCTTTTCCAGCTATGCATCTCATAACTTTTGAGGTTCCATATGATCTCTAAAATGCAGATCCTATTACTTAAGATTGCTACTAGGATTTTTTTTTCTAGGATTTAATTAAATAAGTCATATTATATAAAGCTCCCCAGCCCATAGTAAGAGTTTAACGAACAGGTAGTTTCTTTGCTTTTTCATTTTTAGGTGTCAACTGTATTTTCTAGAGGCTCATTATTTAATTAAAAACAAACAAATGAAAAGACAGCATTTAAATTACCAATGTAAAGAAAACGAGAAAGCAAACCTACGTGCAAGTTATAATAGCACGGGCTTTGGGGGTTCGGTTTGTTTTTTGAATGTGAAAAATGGGACATAAATATGTCAAAGTAATGGATTCAGAAAACCGAACATAATCTGAAGTTAGAAGTTAAAACGTGAACCCAACGCCTACTTATTGCTGATAATTGTAAATACTTTTTGATCCACTACTTACTTTTAAATGTAAGTCAAAGACTGTCCCTAGTATTGAGACCTCCTCCTTACTCCCTCCCCGTCAATGGGGGCTCATCCGGGAAGACGCGTTATTTCTTCCCCCACAACCACCTAAGAGGTAAGTAGTACCTCTACTGGTAATTGCAGATGCAGACACCGAGGCTCCGCGCGGGCACGCAGCCTTGTCGGGACGCCCGGCGGGAACCGGCAGGCCGACAGCAGGGCCTGCGGCCTCAGTCGCGCGCGCACCGCTCGGCCACGTCTCCAGGTCGCGCGGGGTGAAGGTCCCGCAGGCCTGGCAGGCACAGCCGGCGTACGTGGCCTCGGTGTCAAACGCAGTCCCCGCCATGACCTTGAGCGCGGGGGTCGGGGTGGGGGGGAAGGCGCTTAGACCCCGCCGAGGCGTCAGTTCGCCTCGGCCACCGCTGACCACGGCCTCGGCCCTCGGCGCCCCACAGTCCCGGCGGACCTGCCCCGTGGGAGCGCGGCCAGGCCGGGGCGGAGATCCACGCCAGGGACCCCGCGCCCTCAGCCCCGTAGCGGCCCCTCCCCGAAAGGGCGGCGCTGCTCACCGGAGCCCGGGCAGGAGGCTGCAGGGGGCCGCACACTGTAAGAGGCCGCCGGCTGAGGCCACTCCGCGGGCGTGCAGCACTCGCACCGCCATGTTGCTCCGGCGCCTGGGCTCCCACCGTCCGAAACCGCCGCTGACGCCGCCGCCTCCGCGACCCCTCCCTCGGCTAGGCCCGCCGAGGCCGGGGCGGGGCGGGGCGGGGCGGGGCGCGGCGCACAGCCGCTGCAGCAAGGGGCAAGGCCGCCAGGGGGAGCAGGGAGCGCGCCCCGATGACCGGCTGCGCGGTGCGTTCCTACGCGGGGCGCGGGGGAACGGTGATACAGGAGTCAGAAAAGAATCAGTAACCTCCAGCGAAAGGTGCTGGTGTCCAAAACAAGGTGTGCAAAAGGAACACAGCAAGGACTGAAAGAAAAGAGTAACAATGTTGCTAGGGGACTCCAAGGCCTGGGGCACAAAGGTGGGAGGCGGGCTTCTTTTCTCCCCGAATACCTTTTAAATTTTGTACCATGTGTATATAGTCTTTTCAACATAAATAAACAAACAAAAAATAAACACATACATACAGCTTTAATAAAAGCATTCTGGATGGTAACATACTCAAGTTCTCATAGGTTCAAAACTTCGCTGTTCCTGTTCATTTCGCCAGCAGTGGGCGGGCTCTAGCTCTATCCCTGTCCTTAAGCCATCCCAGACCAGTGGGGCAGGGTGTGAAATGATTGGATCAAGTGTGTAAAGTGTTGAAAGGAGAGGTTCACAAGATGGGAAGGGGGCACGGACTGGAGAGCCTTGAGCCAGCATTGCCTATGGAGCATAGACACACCCAGGAGCTGACACAACAGTGCAGTCCGGTGGAAGAGGAGTTGACCAGGAGGTCGTTTCCAATTAGCAGAGGAAATAATTTAAACAAAGGTGTGGGTCAGGATGGCACTGTTTGGGGAAAGTGCACCGGCGGTAAGATAAAAAAAAAAAAAAAAAGCCACAACGTAACCATGAAAACTGCAACTAAGACAAGATGGGCAGAAAGGGAGCCAGAGAGAGAGAAGGGGAGAAACAGCTAGCAGCCAAGGACCCACCCATTAAAGGGAGCATTTCAAGGCCAGTGGGAATCTGCAGAGGCCAAGGGGAAAATGCCCCAGGACCAGGTAGCTGGGAGGTCTCTGTATCCATCCACGTTAGGTAGAATAGATAGCAAACCAACGCTGGGAGTGGAAGGGAGACCTATCTCACTCATTAATTTAGCAGCCCTGAGCCAGGTCAGATTGATGCCAGTTGTTCTGAAAATCACAAGAGAACCACGAATAGTGCAGGAGGGGAGGCTTTGAAATTCTATGTGTATTATATCCACTATTTAGGAAAGAAAGGCTTTGAAACTAAATTAATCGCAAGGTCTAGAGAAGGGAGAAGGAGGGGGAATTTAGAAGCTGGCTATAAGCATGAAATCCCCAAAATCCTGATAGGCACTCATCAGACTAGCTGGGTGCCTGCTTGCAGCTCTGTGGTCAAGTGTACTTCATAAATAAACTTACTATCTCATTTCCACTATATGTGTTGTCTCTTGCCTGAATTTCTCTCTCACAAGAAAAGAACTGAGGGGAGAAGATCCCTAATTTGGGTCTCCCCAGTAACATCCAGGCAGATCTCTGTAGGAGGGGTAGGGGTAGGGACTGGGTTTATGGACTGAGGGGGGATTCTCTGAAGCTGGTAATCTTGGAGGCCAAGGAAGCACTGGGGCTCAAGTGGTGCAGGAGTTTTCTGGGGCAATGTCTGAACACCTTAACATGGCAAGGAGCCACCAGGGAGGACAGAAATACGTCTTGTGGTTGGAGTGGCAACAAGGATTTGCCCCAGACAATGACTGCATCTGGGGAGAAGCATTTGTCTCTTGAAGGCCAGGGAAGAAGACCAAGGGACACATGGATCAGGAAGCTAGAGGCTGTATGGCTGAGTTCCTGATCTCAACTGGCTTATGCTCTGTGCAGCTGTACGGGCTGAACAGACCCAGAGGCTGAAGTGAGCTATCCCCAGGGCAGAACTGACAAAGTCCCAGTCCTGCATAGCAGGAGGTGGGGCCTCTTCAAGGCAATAATATCAATATGCCCTTGTGACTTTGCCACACGTTCCCCCAATTTCTCAGTTCTTTTGGGAGACAAATACTGTCAAATCTATTTTCCTGAAATGGAAACTTAGTAGACATTTCTTTGCTGACTTTGTTTTTGTGTTTAGTATTAGGCCACTCATTCTGCATTTTTTCTTCACTATTATTTTGTTTTGGAGTTCTATTAACTCAATGCTTTTTACTGGGGGTAGTACTCTTATTTCACAGGTGTGTGGCTTCGGTTACCCAATACCATAGAATAAATTTGAGGCATCTTCCTGGAGCATAATTTTTGCACCACAATTTAAAGAAATCTTGAAATATAAAAATGATACATTAGCGTATATGTAAACATTTAAAGTATTTGAGCTTTTATTTTTAAAGATTTTATTCATTTATCTTTAGAGAGGGGAAGAGAGGGAAACATCAATGTGTGGTTGCCTCCCCCCTCCCCGTCCCCCCTCACCCCCCCCCTCCACTGGGGACCTGGTCCACAACCCAGGCATGTGCCCTCCTGACTGGGAATCAAACTGAGACCCTTTGGTTTGCAGTCCAGTGATCAATCCACTGAACAACACCAGCTAGGGCAGTATTTGAGCTTTTAGAGATGGCTTGGACAGGTTTCCTTCTCTTCCAGGATAACTGGTACCACATAGCCCTACCTGCAAAGACCTAGACAGTCTTAAATACTTTCCTTTTACTCATTCACCCTCCCTGGTATCAAGCTCTGAGTTCTACTTTGGAACATCATCTGTACAATCTCTTTTTATCTTCATTGTCCAACTCAGTTTGTCTTCAGACCAGTCTTTGAAGAGGTCACTCTCTCACTACCTCTAATCTTCCCCTTCCTGTCTATTCTCTATACTGATGCTATTACTTTTATTGAAATGTGAATCTAATTATATCACTTTTAAAAAATGTTAAACCCACCTCCACTTAGAGCATATTTACCGTCTATTTCTCTGCCTGATTTCTACCCTTCTTCAAAATGTTCCAGCAGTTCTCACCAGCTTCCAGAACCCCTTGGTTTTGCTCCTTTCTCGCATACCTTGAGGACTTCACACTTTCTTTCCCCTGCTTGGAATGCCCTTTCCACACCTCTCATCTACTAGCCTGGAGACTCTTCCTTTAACATTCAGTTTGAGCACCATCTTAACTCTTCTGGGGAGTTACTCTAATTTCTCCCCACCTATATACTTCTTTGGTAGCCCCGAGAGGGTGGGCAGTGCCCGTGTCACTGTTGAAACCCTGTGCTTGTATAATAATATGTGTATTAGTTGAGGTCGAACAATGCTCCAAATCTCTTTCTAGGAGCTAGAAAATGGAAATATATTGCTTGATGTTCCTTCAGGTCAAAATTTAAATAATCAAAATTAATGGACAACAACAAAACTCTGAAATGCTCCAATTCTAATATGCACGTGGGAAGTTCTACAACTTCATCAATGTATCAGATTTTAAGAACTTATTCCTATTTAATGTAGCCTAGGATACAGGATTAAAAAATGTAACACAGAATTTTAAAGTTTTATTTCCTATGTGTCAACATTCTAATTAATTAAAACTTAATCTGATAGAGTCTGACCCCCAAGCATGTTGGTTATTTCTGTTTGGAACTGGTTAAATCAGAGAAAAAAAAAAATCAAACTAATTTTGAATACACACCATCAAAAACATTCACTCAATGTGATCCTATCTGTTTATGATATCAAAAGTGTTTCTGCTCCCAAAATGAAGTTTCTAAAAATAAATTCAAGATTCCTTTGAATGAAAAGGAAAACACATCTAGAACAGCAAGATTAAAAAATAATGCAGCAGATTGCTAGGCACATTTAGTATAACAAGAAAGCATGTTCACCAAATAAGAAATATAACACATGGCCATAAACCTCTTAGGAAAATTATAACAAACCCTTTATTCATTTACTTTTAGCTATTTCATAAACACCAGAAGAGAAACTGATCAGTTTGTGACGAAACTTATAAAATTTCTTTTTCCAGAGGGCAGACTTATAAACCTTTCTCTTTGGCTCATTTTTCTAATATTCCTTCACTGTTCTGAAGAAATACTGAGTTCTTCCAGATTTTTGGCTAGATGGGTGGTTTCCAAACCAAGTGGACTCTCCAGGTAGGTAGTTCCTGCACAGGGTTTTCCGGTAACTGGATCTATGACTTGTCCAACTTTGAAAATGATCTCAGCCAGCTCATGTTTCACATGCTTCGTTCGTGGAACAGGTAAAGCTTTGAGAAGCACAATATCCCCAACTGTGCACTGCTGAAGAGCATCGTGAGCAAAGTAGGTTTTTCGTTTATTAAAATACTGTTGAGAGAAGGAGGAACAAATTAGCAGTTCCTATGTTTTCTGGCAATGTAGTACAGAATACAAAAAAAATAATTCACAGAAAGCAAGCTGGGACTTGGGGGAAAAATAGATAACACACATAAGAAAGCTTCCAATACAAAAATTACCTGTTATTTTCTGGAAAACAGCAATGATTTTTCCAGAGATGATCCTGTCCCCAAGCTCTCCAGATTATTACCTTCAGTAGCCTTGTTCTTTTTTATTTTTTTAAAATTTAATCTTTATTGTGTTTTTTTTCCCATTAAGTAGCCTTGTTCTATCAGTCACCATCCTTCTCTACACTATTTAAATTCTTCCTTCCAGTGGCACCTTCTCTCCAGCCCATAAACATACTATATCACACTAGCTCTGTGTGATTTAGGACAGATCACTTAACTCCAAGATCAGTTTTTTCCCCCCACCATAAAATGAGGTTCTAATAACTGTATCTCTAAAGATACCAAGAGAATTAAATGTTATAATGTACATAAAGCACTTACTCCACACCTGGCTCAAAGTGTTGCAAACAAGCTACAGGTAACTAGAATCATATCTCTTCCTCAAGACAACCCCGCCACAGCAGGTATTCCCACTTACATTTGAAAAAAAACAGGCTCGCGGAGGTTAAGTATTGTGCACGGCTAGTAAACTACAGTCAGTACTGAAACTAAAGTCTGATCTTAAGGTCAATGGTCATGCCATCACTTCCCAGCTTCCTCCCATGTTTTTGATCCCAGATAACTGGCATTTCTATCAACCTGTGTGCCCAATCTTGAATGCAAAAGCATCTTCCCCCTCCCTCCTTACACATTTAACAAGTCAAGGACTCTGTCCTTTCTGAAATCTACTTTTCCCATTACATCTCCATTGCTCCAAGCATATTCAGGTCCTTATCATTTCCACCCTAGACTTTTGCAATAGCCTCCTTACCTATTTCCTCACCTCCAACCCTCATCCCACCCCATCTCTGAGTCTGTCTTTCCTTTGCTTATAGGATGAAATCCAAAATACAACGTAAAAGGCCTGTCATGGTCCTGTTCAGATTGTGCTTGCCCTCATTCAGCAGTGCCAAACTCTGGGTTCGCCCTTGCCAAAATACCTGCTGTTCAATGTCATACCCTCTCACGGCTAAAAGAACTTCCACACACTGCTCAGCATGGCCAGAATGACTTCCCCAATCTGGTCATCTGGATAAAATCCTTTTTGAGATTCAGCTCAAATGCCTCTTAATGAGGACATGCTCCTTCAGCAACCTGGGAAGGAAGAACTTGAAGTGTTCTGCTCTCTGCTCCCACAATACATTGCTCATAGGACTACAGCACTTACCAGACTGAACTGAAATGAACCTGAGAATGTGAGTACAAACCCTGAGTAATTCACTTTGTTAGATCGAAGAACCAGCCCAATACCTGGTTTGCAGCAGATGCTCAATGCATTTTTATTGATAGAGAAGTGCTTTTAAGCTCAGAACCAGAACGTGTTGGTGATTCATCGATGCCAACTGAAAACAGGGATGTCACCCACCTTTAGTAAATAGGGATCCAGAACAAGCCTGGTTACTCTCACTTTAGCAGTTTTTTGCATTGCTGTCCCAATCACTTTCCCCACGATCCATTTGGCATGGACAGATGAACGAGGTATTGACATTTCAGGTGGCTTGGGTCACCTGAAAAACAAATTTCAAAGTTTAATATTCTAGTGCTTATGACTTGCTAAATGAATTTTGTCACTAGAACTGCCCATGTTTAGAAACAGCTTTTGTTGGCTTTCTGGAATCACCAATTTAGAGATGCTCACACGATTTCCTATTTCCGTAATTACCCAACCTCCCATTTTCACAGTTCAAAAAGCTGTAAATTTAACCCCTCTAAGCCTGTTTCCCCCTCTGCAAAATGGGTACTTCAACAGGGCCTATTCACAGAAGTGTTCTGAGGCTCTTAATAATGCAAATACTTTACTGGCGTCCCTTATTCTTTTCCATCCCGCTAGCTACTCGCGGAGCTCAAAGCCTAGGCGCAGCAGCAGGGGTATCCTCTCAATGAAGGAGACCTTGACTTATAGCTACTTTCAAGATCAGTTAGTTAATACTGAGCACATCCCATTCGGTCTGGGGAAGGCTGGGGTGACTGTACCCTCCGCTCCAGTTGACAACCCAGAGGTCAGGCGACTCGAGTCGCCCCGAGAACTTTTACAGGGAAGCAGATCAGACCCTCGAACCCACCCACGGCAAATGCAGCGTAGCCCACACTTACCTCCGGGCTGCGAAATCTCACCGTACCATCCGCGGAGAGCCGGGCGCAGCGTGGTTGCGTCACGCCGTACGCAAGTCGCTCCACCCAGGAGCGCTCCTCTCATTGGCCACAGGTGCCCTCAGCCCTGGGCGGGGTTAAAGGCAGGACTCCGCCCACTCCCCCTTAAAGAGGGCCGGGGACCGTGAGATACCTGTACCTGGTCTTTCGGCTTTTCGTTTTCATTTTCCATTTGCTTTCTTCTTCCGTTGAGCTCTCAGGCATTGGACAAGGCCTTCCAAATCAAAGCAACTTCCTTAATTCATTAAATAGTGAAACACTGGACACAGCTAAATGCTGAGACAAATTCTGAGACTTAAATAAGCATTTCTACTCACAGTGGCTTTTAAGACGCACTTCTGTAGCTTTTTATGATTTTAGGTGTTATTTCTCAGTATCTAGGAGATGGTAAGAAGTCTGGTGTGGGTACATATATATGTAAATTATGAAGGAGTTAAAATGGGCCATGAGGAGGCTGCTTGATGCTACCTTTTCAAAATAGAGGGAAATCGGGGACTGTATTAAACTCTTGTTTGGGAATTGCAAATAGGAAATAAAAACAATAGGCTACTAGCACAGCCCATTTGAGGACCAAAATATGGATGTGGTCAGTTGTCTTTGATCACTGAAACATTTTTGCAGCTGTTGAGGGAAGGCTGGGAAAAGTATTCATCCGTATGTTAGTCTGTCTGACACCATTTCTTTCCTAGCAAACATTTATGGAAAATTTAGACTCTGTGCTAGACACCAGGGACAAAAAGATGAATCAAAGGAGGCCCCCCACTCTCAAAATGCCCACAATCTAGTAGGGACAGGTGAGGAAAGAAACAATTATAAGACAAGCAGGAGTATTGAGAGCCTTGAGAAAGGACTGTCAGATTTTGCAGAGAGAGGAGACTTTATCAATACATAGCTCCTGGCCAAGGGACCAGAGCTTGAAGAGAGAGGGACATGTGATTGAGGGAGAGCACTCCGGGTTTAAAGGAGTCTTGGATGTAGGGTGAAGGAAAGAGGGGCAGGAATTGAAGCTGGACAAAGAGCCCCCTAACCAACTGAGCTACCCGGTCAGGGCTCATGCCCTTTGGCAAGCATCAATTTGTTCTCCGTATTTGTGGGTCTGTTTCTGTCTTGTTTTTCAGATTCCAATTTTAAGTGAAATTATATGGTATTTGTCTTCCTCTGACTTACTTTACTTAGCATAACACACTATAGCTTCATCCATGCTGTTGCAAATGACAAGACTTTATTCTTTTTTTGTTGCAGAGTAAATTTCATCATACATGTATGTTACATATTCTTTTTTAAATTGAATTCTGAAAAATTACATTTATTTTTATTTCTTACTTGCCACTTACAGTTGACATTTAGCATTATTTTATATTAGTTTCAGGTGTACAGCATAGTGGTTGGACATTTACATAACTTGTGACGTGATCTCCCACCTGGTACCCACTTGGCACCATACTTAGTTATGACAATATTATTGACTGTATTCCCTATGCTGTACTTTATATCCCTATGACTATTTTGTAACTATCAGTTTGTACTCCTTAATACCTTCACCTTTTCTCACAGCCCCCAAACCCACTCCCATCTGCCCACCACCAGTTTGTTCTCTGTGTCTATGAGTCCTTTTTATTTTGCTTGTTCTTTTATTTGTTCTTTAGATTCAACATAAAAGTGAAATTATATGGTATTTGTCTTTCTGCATCTGGCATATTTCATTTAGCATGGTACCCTGAAGATTTCATTATTTTCATGGCCAAGTAATATTCCTTTATCTATACATACCACCTCTTCTTTATCCAATCATCTATTGATGGGCACTCAGGTTGCTTCCATACCCTGGTTATTGTAAATAATGCTTCAATGAAGATGGGGGTGCATACATCTTAACAATTTAGTGTTTTTTATTTTTTTTGGATGAGTACCCGAAAGTGAAATTGCTAGATGATAAGGTAGTTCTATTTTTAGTTTTCTGAGGGTCCTCCATAATGTTTTCCATAGTGGTTGCATCAATTTGTAACCCCCACAAAATACACAAGGGTTCCTTGTTCTCCATATCATTGCCAACACTTGTTGTTTGTTGATTTATTGATGATAGCCATTCTGACAGGTGTCTTGTGATATACCATTGTAGTTTTAATTTGCACTTCCCTGATAATTTTCATATGTTCATTGGCCATCTGTACATCCTTTTTTGAGAAATGTCTATTCAAGTCATCTGCCCAATTTTAATGGGATTGTTTGTTTTTCTTGATGGTGGTGTATGAATTCCTAATATATTTTGGTTATTAACCCCATATTTGATGTATCACTGGTGAATATCTTCTCTCTTTAGTAGGTTGTCTTGATGATTTCCTTTGCTATGCAAAAACTTTAGATTTTAGTTTGATATAGTCCTATGTGTTTACGTTTTCTTTCGGTTCCTTTGTAAAAGGAGATGTCAAAATCTCTAAGAGTGATATCAAAGAGTTTACTGCCTATGTTTTCTTCCAGGAGTTTTATGGCATCAAGTCTCACATTTAATTGTTTAATCCATTTTGTTTATTTTTGTATGTGGTACAAGAAAGTGGCCTAATTTTTAAAAAAATATCTGTCTAGTTTCCCCAACACATTTGTTGAAGAGACTGTCTTTACCCTATTTTATATTCTCACCTCCTTGTTGTAGATTAACTGAGCATATAGGCATGGACTTATTTCTGAGCTCTCTATTCCTTTCCATTGATCTACCTGTTTTTTGTTTTTTTGCCAGTACTATGGTGTTTTGATTACTATAGCCTTGTAATACAGTTTGATATCAGGTAGCATTATACCTCCAACTTTGTTCTTTCTCAAGATTGCTATTGCTATTCAGGGTGTTTCATGGTTCCATATAAATTTTAGGATTATTTGTTCCAGTTCTGTGAAAACTGCCAATGGTATTTTGATAAGGGTTGCATTGAATGCACAGGTATAGATTGATACTACTTTAGATAGTTTGGACATTTTAATGAGGTTAGTTTTTCCTATCCATGAGCATAGTGTATGCTTTTGTTTATTTTTATCTTCTTCATTATCTTTCTTCAACGTATTATACTTTTTTGAGTACAGGTCTTTTACTTCCTTGGTTAACTTTATTTTTAGGTATTTTATGCTTTGATACAATTTTAAATGGGATTATTTTTTTATTTCACTCTGATATTTTATTATTGGTGTATAAGAATGCAACTTATTTCTGCATATTAATTTTGTACCTTGCTAATTTACTGAATTTATTTATTAGTCCTAATAGTTTTTTTTGGTGGAATCTTTAGGATTTTCTATATATGGTATCATGTCATCTGCAAATAATGACTGTTTTACTTGTTTCTTTTCCTTCTGGGATGCCTTTTACTTCTCTCCTTGTCTGATTGCTGTGGCTAGAACTTCCAACATTATGTTAAATAGAACCCGTGAGAGTGGTTTCCTTGTCCTGTTCCCAACTTAAAGAAAAAGTGTTCACCTTTCCATACTGAGTTGATGTTAGCTGTCAGTTCATCATATATGGCCTTTATTATGTTAAGGGATGTTCCCTCTATCCCTGTTTTGTTGAGAATTTTTATCATAAATGGGTGTTGGATTTTCTCAAATGCTTTTTCTGCATCTATTGATATTATCATATGATTTTTATTACTCATTTTGTTTACGTGATATATCACATTAATTGATTTATGGGCATAGAACCAACTTTGCATCACAGCAATAAATCCCACTTGATCATGGAGTATGATCTTTACAATGTATTGCTGAATTCAGTTTGCTAATATTTTGTAATAGATTTTTTTTGGTGTTTGCTATCAGGGTAATGCTGGCATCTTAAAATAAGTTTGGGAGCTTTCCTTTCTCATTTTTTTGGAATAGTTTGAGAAGGATTAGTATTAATTCTTCTTCAAATGTTTGTAAAATTCATGTTGTGGTCTTGTCCAGAATTTTTGTTTTGGTGGGAAACCAAAAGAAATTGTAACACATTTTATTGGAATATTTATGTTATTGCAATTGTTTGGCACCAACCCTGTAATACTTCGAGGTATGCCTGTATAAAGTGAATCTCTTGTAGATAGTATTTTATTAGATTATTATTACTGTAATCCATTTACCAATCTGTATTTTTTCAATAGTTTATATTTATTGTGTTTTTCCATTACCATTTATCTCTCTTATAACCTCCTCTACCTCCAACCACCCCTTCCACCTGCTTACATCACAATGTTGTCTGTGTCCATGAGTTCTTTTCTTTTTTAATCAACCTTCTCACCCCGTCCCTCCTTCCCAGAGCTGTCAGCCTGCTCTCTATCTACGAGTCTGTCTCTATTTTGCTTTATATTTTTAAAATTAGAACTATTTGCAGAATAGTTCTGCAGCTGTAGTGTTGGTTGGCAGCAAAAGTGTACATAACATACCCTCATGCACATCCTCCTGAAAAATATATCGCACAAAAAGAAGCATTGTTGCCTTGTTGTCAACATTGGTAGACTTGTCAACATTGGTAGACTTGTCAACCTGGAAACATACCACAGTGACTCACTCATTAATCCTCTCTAACAATTGTGCCTCAATATCTTCTGCTTATTTCATCAATTTGTCTAGTTATGGTGCTGGCTGAAAGAGGAACATGTGCCACTATTTGAACTGCAGCCTCTCCTAAAAGTTCACAACAGACCTTAGCAGCAGGCAGGATCAACTCTTCACCAATATTAAAGGGCTTCGCAGCTTTAGCAATGTGGTTAGCCACTAAGAATGATGCTCTTGGTACAGATACATTTGATGAAGTGGTGGCCTTCAATAATTGCTTCTGTTCTTCGTGTTCACATTTTTTTCTTTTGAAAAACTCCAAAAGCTTGTCTTTTAATGCAAGGCACTTGGTCTCCATGTGGTGAAGCGGTTTTGAAGGTTTCATGGCTTCGTTGGATAGCCAGTCACCACATATTATACAGAGCAGGCTTGAGCAATGTCAATCACCTGTGGCAATGAACCCATAATTTAAGTAGGACTCTTGGTATTTTCTTTTAAATGCAGCTTTCTTTTGTTGGCAGTCTTAGAGTCTTCTGCTCTCTCATCATTAGGTCTTTCCCCCTTTTCAAAGAAGCTCTCCGGTGATGTTTGATTTTTACTCATTTTGACTAGGGTTAGCTTGTGGGCTTGCTTACCAAAACTGTGACTGAGACAAGTGCACAGTGCTGGAAAAAAGGCATGGATGGAAGTGGAAAATAAAATAATGGGCAGGACATACGCAGGCTAAAGTAAGTGTCAGATTATGACTTAAAGCCTGCCACCAGATGCAGCTGTACAATTGAAGTACATCGACTCGCTTTCCACTATAAAGCCTGCCATCTGATGCAGCTTAATTGTCACTTGCCACTCACTGATAGGGTTTTGATATGAGTCTGCAAGCAATTGATTTATTATGGTCTCTGTGCAGTCACACCTCTCTGCAAATGATAATCTTTATTTGCAGCCGCTCCCCAGTGGTAGCTTCACTGCCTCAGATCATCAAGCAGTAGAGTCTCATAAGGAGCGTGCAACCTAGATCCCTCACATGCGCAGTTCACAGTAGGGTTTGCGCTGCTATGAGAATTTAATGCTGCTCCTGATCTGACAGGAGGCGGCGCTCAGGCGGTAATGCCAATGATGGGGAGCAGCTGTACATACAGACGAAGCTTCGCTTGCTCATCCACTGCTCACCTCCTGTTGGGTGAGCAAGTGAAGCTCACCTCCTCCTGAGGTCCAGTTCCTATCAGGCCCTGATGGCCCAGGAGTTGGGAACCCCTGACTCAGATTATTGTTGTAATCACACATAGACTTCCTACTCTTGCCTTTTAACATTTGTACTAGCTTTATAGTTGGTTGAGCCACTGCTTTTACTGTTTGCTTTTGTCAATGAGATTTTTTTCATTTCCTATGTCTTCTTTTTTTACTTCATTTTTATTGTTGACAATATTACAGATGTCTCCATTTCCCCTTGCCCTCTTTTCCCACCTTCACCAAGCCCCTGCTCTCCCCTTCTCTCTGGCCATCACTACACTGCTTTCTGTGTCTATGGGTTATGCATGTATGTTCTTTGGCTAATCCCTTTAAATTCTTTTCTTCTTAAAGGAGTCCCTTTAACATTTCTTGTAATAGTGATTTGGTTATAATGAACTCCTTTAGACTTTTCTTGTCTGGGAAGCTATCTGTCCTCCAATTCTAAATGATAGCCTTGCTGGGTAGAGTAATCTTGGTTGTAGATTTTCTTTTAAATATCACTTTCAGTGTTTTGTGCCAATCTCTTCTGACTTGCAATGTTTCTGTTGAGAAATCAGCTAATATTCTATGGGAGCTCCCATGTATGTAACTAAATGCTTTTCTCTTGCTACTTTTAAGACTTTGTCTTTAATTTTTGGCAGTTATATATAATGTGTCTTGGTGTGGGCCTCTTTGAGTTCATCTTGTTTGTGACTTCCTGTGCTTCCTGGACTTGTAGGTCTATTTCCTTCACTGGGTTAGGGAAGTTTTCCATGATTATTTCTTCAAATTGATTTCAAATTTCTTGTTCTTTCTTTTGTCCTTTTGGTATCTCTGTGATTTGAATATTGGTATACTTGATGTTGTCCCAGAGGTTTCTAAAACTATTCTTATTTATTAATTTATTTTTATTTTGACTGTTGCAATTTGATGTTTTTTGCTACCTTGTATTCCAGATCATCACTCAATCCTCTGTTTAGTCTGATCTTGTGTTCTTGCCATCTAATATATTCATTTCGGTTATTGTATTCTTCATTTCTAACTGGTTCTTTTTTATGATTTCTATCTCTGTTGAAGTTCTCACTGAGTTCATGTATTCTTTCCCTGTGTTTGTTGAGCATCATTATAACCAGTGTTTTGAACTATGTATCTGGTAGAGTGTCTCCATTTCACTGTTATTTTTCTGAAGTTTTGGCCTGTTCTTTCATTTAGGACATGTTTGTTTGTCTCTTCATTTTAGTTGATTCCTGTGTTTGTATACGTTAGTTAGATCTGCTATGTCTCACAGTCTTGGCAATGTGGCCTTATGTAGTAGGTGTCCTGCAGAGCTTGTGGTACAGTCTTCCTGGTCACCTGGGCCAGGTGCTTTAGGGTTGTTCCTGTGTGGATTGTGTGTGCGCTCCTGTTGTAGTTTAGCCTTGATTATTTTTGGCATGTCAGTGAGTGGACTTGCCCATCATGTTGCTAGGTGGTCGTGACTACTGCAGACAGGGTGTTGTGTGGGTGCTGACCCCATGGATCGGGAGTCAGTTTAATGGGACTTTGGTGATGGCTGAGTCTGCCCTTTGGGTGTGTCATTTGTGGAACTGGTTAGTGGTGCTCTGGTGTTGTCTGAAGCCAGTCACTGGGTATGTTGTCTCTGGAGCCTCTTAGGAAGGTGTTCAGGCCAATATCAGCTGCCACTTGTGCCCAGACTGGGGCCATAGTGGAGCTACAAAGTGATTTAAGTAAGTTGCTGTTTGTGCTGGACTTAGGAAAGGCTATGGTGTTTACTGAGGCCAGCTGCCACTAGTACCAGGATTGGGACACTTTGGGGGCATCTTATGACTAGCATAAGATGAGGCTAGTCACCATTTATGCTGGGCTCTGGTTACTTAGTTGAAGCTATGTTCCAAGTCAACACTGGCCACACCTTATGACAGGTTTGGGCTACCTGATGGTCACTACAATGCAAGTGGTGACAAATCACCACCTGTGCCAGCCTTCTGGCTACTTAGCAAGAGGTACAGAACATGCCAAGGCCAGCCACTGCTTATTTGCAGTGTGGACTTTTGGGATATTTTAGTAAAGTCTGCAGCATTAGGTGAAGTAGGCCCCCTGTGTGTAAAAGATGCTGTGAAGAGGTTTGGCCTGATGCATGAGTTACATGAGTTGGGGTCAGAGAATCACAAGGGTGGTGTGAACGGTGTGAAGTGAGGTTGATGAAGAGCACAGATTTTGCATCCACTTGCACCTGTTGGAAGAGTGCTAAACAAGGTAACAGCAATACCTACCAGGCACTTCTGACCCAGAGAGCTTCCCTGACCCATACCCCTCCAGCCCTCACCCTGAAGGTTGTTAATTTAATTCTTCCCTATATGTCACTGGTGCTTCTTGAGCTGCTATCCCTGCACTGGAGCCCAGAGCGAGTGTTTGTGAGCAAGTGAGTCCACATGCAGCCCCCTCAAGAAGAATGCCTGGGACTCAGGGAGCCGTTTCACTCAAATGTAATCCCTGCTGGTTTCCATGACCAGATTAGGGGCACTCCTCTTTCTGATACTGCTGTCCTGGGCTGGGACCCCTCACCTCTCTGTGGGGACCTCCACAACTGAGATATCCCTCCAAATTCTTTACCAGCACTCTGTGGATATGGAATCTGCTCATTCTGCATACCCACCCCTTCTATCTCTCATTGTGGCTACTTAATGTCCTTAGTCATGGGAATTCTGTTCAATTAGTTTTCAGGTTGTTCTGTAATTTAGTTGTAATTTTCATGTGGCTGTGGGAGAAGGCAAGCACAGAGTTTACCAATGCTGCCATCTTGACTGGAAGCCTGTGTATGATTCATTATTGATCTCAAAAGGTAATATATATTGTCTTTCTCGTTAAGTGCATAAGTACATATATATGTGAGTATGCACATTCCTGTTTAATCAGATTAGAATAAACATAGTATCGCTTCTTGGCCTTTTGGTTAAGATCAAGTGTAGATAGAATAAACATAGTGTGCTAGGCAAGCCCAATAATCCTGCAAAATATTCAGCCATATCAAGAAATGGAAAGAACTGGATAGTCCCATAGACAAAGTAGAAAGTTGGTTCAACAGTTAATCAGCTCTAACAGTCACCTACAATAACCAAGTAGGAAAAGGATTCAAAAGTGTGTTGCAAAATAAAGAAGTAGCTAAATGTTCTATAGAGGAAAATAACAAAAACTGCATTCTTCTGGCAGGAGCTAGATTCCCTTGTTAACTATACTAATGAGGCATACACACACACACACACACACACACACACACACACACACACATATGGTTTAAATAATGCTAGCCAAGAAGATCACCCAAATGAGAGGACAATAGGCCTGATGGTTTTAGGAAAGTTAAAGTGTTGAAAATTTAAAATCTATACAAAAGGAAGGTCTAAAAATGTCCCATGATGTGATATTTTGTTATAATAGGAGACCAAATAAAATTATTTGGTCCATGCAACTAGATTTTATAAATGACCTAAGGATCAGCCAATTGATAACCCATACATTTCAACTTAATTTGTCTAAGACATTATTTTTATTTTGGGTCTGATAAGATTACTAAAACCCAAGGTAGGTGTACAAATGATGCATGGTAGAACAATCTAAATCTAGGAACCTGTGAAAAAATTGGAACCCTAGGAAAAGGAATGTTGGCTACTTAAAGAATGTCAGTTGGTTCCTTAAATTAGTAAGTTGAACATTAATCAAATACAAATAATAGTATTTTCTCCAAGCACACAAGATGGAAAAGAATCTATCAACACGATGCTCATTTAATATTCTGAGGTTCTGAGAAATAGTCCCACAGATGATTTTAGTGTTGAGCAGCAGTCTTTCATTTTATTAACTTTAATGTTTATTAAATGTTTTCAGAGTGTTATAAAACACTCTTTTAGGCACTCTCTGTATCTACTGGATTAGGAGTAAGATGACCCATGTTCGAGTGACATTTCAGTTTGAGAAACCCTTAATAATAAATCATTTATTATTATGCCTAGGCTTAAGGATCTCTTTTCACAAAAAATGGCAATAACACCTGGTTGGATGGACCAAATGAATCAAATTACTATGACATTTCTGTCATAACAAAAGGTTTTTGAATGAGTACTACTCCTCTGGCTCCCCTATTTCAAGCAGCATTTTGATGTAATTGACATATATTTAGGGTTCACTCCTTAACTTGGACATTTTGAAGAGAACAAAGGAAATGAGGATGAATTCACACTAGAATAACATGGTTTACTGTACAATTAACATAAGCATAATCACGTATGACCTAAGGAATACACAATAAACCCCTAATTTACAGTTCTTATTTATGAAGAATTGGTAAAAATCCTTGGCCAACTGTGGTCTGATTTAGTCCAGACAGGTCTTTTCTGGGATTGTCCAAATTCTGCTGATCCTCTTCTATAAATCCCATATTGTGTTTTTTTGCCCATCCTGAGACAAACTGCATCCTATTGGAGCCCTTAGTACTCTTTTGGGAATATTCAGGTTTTTTATTCTGGTTGCAAAACTAAACTTTGATCAATGTCTTTACCAGTTGTAATTAATCATCTTTTATTTAATATACACCTTTGCTGTCAGACTCCTCCTAGGCTCACTCTCTTGCTGAAATCTAGTGTCCTATACTCTGCCTTCTTATGGCAAATGAATGTTAAATGTAGCTCCTTTTGGTGAAAAGATACTTCCAGAACTGACCCACCCTGAAAATGGATCTCCACTACAATGATATTTGAACACAAAAATACTATTAGACATCCTCCATGACTACTCTAACTCAGGGTTTTATTAAATATTTCACGTCTACCAATGTGTGGGACATATGAGGACAAGTACTTTGAAAAGTTTAAGTTCCATGATGAAATGAGTTCACTTTATTGATTTCTTGGCTTTCAGTGTTTTAATTTTTAAAAGTCTTTAAATGATTTCAGCTTTGGCTTAAGAACTTTATATAAAATCTAGCCCTTCACAGGAAAGAGCATCAGGGAAGTCTTGAATTGGGAGATATATTAGAAGAAAGGTGGGAAACCAAGGAAACTTCATTCCTACCTCATCCTCGTGGCCTCTTTAGCCATGCTTGAGAAGACTGAAGGAAAAATGAAAAGCCAAGAAACTCAAGCAGCCTCATAGTTAACAGCTGTTTCTGGCTTATGACAGTTTACAATGCTTTGTAACATCAAAATGTGACTTTTGTCAAACAAGGTAGTAGTCATAAACATTAAATTAAGTCACCTAAATTCTTTTAGGAAAAAGCTGTTACATAAATATATCTCAAAAAGTAAAGTGATTAAGCCAATTAGTAGTACTTCGTTAGTTGCTTATATAAGACACTAAGAATCTGTCGTGGTTCTTAGCCTCAACTTTGCACCACAGCTCACTCTCTGGTATAATCCGCTACTTCTGGTCTTCCACAGTGGTGCTGGGAGGCATAGGGAATCGTAGCCCCTGGTCATTATTAAAACAGAAGATTTCTCTCTATTCAAATCTTTGAATATAGCAAAAACAACTATTTTAATTTAAAAGTTTATGTTTGCTATAGGTAAATTTAAAACTAGAACAACATGATAGAAAAGTAGACTTCTCTGAATAACTTTTCAGATTTCATCAACATAATCTTCAGTCTCCTCTGAGATTTTTAAAAGTGATCCTAGGATTCATTTGATGAGAATAATGAAAGGATGGCTAAAAAAACCCAACAACAATAGAATATTGTCATATTCTATCACATTGTTTCTCAAACAATGGAACAGAAGATTTAGGTTCAATGAATATTTTAAAATTCAAAGTTATATATTTACTTTGATGGATATTAGAAAAAATATAATTAGCATATAAAACTCAGTTTTCATAAATACCACTTCCTAGAAAAAGGCTAAAAATTGAGTCCCTTTATTAAGGAAACACTAAATATGGTAAAAACTACAAAGGAAGCATACAAATGACTGAAGTTTGGAAACCATTGCTCTTTTGGTTTATTTCAACTTTATGTGACTGATTACACTACATTATTATCTTTATTGAACATTGTTTATGTAATTAAAAAACTTTATATCATAAAACTAACAGACGAATAATCACAGGTTATTGCCTATAAAATTTCTGGTCATTAAAAAAGTTTTGCCCTGGCCAAGTAGCTCAGTTGGTTAGAACATTGTCTCAGTAAGCCAAGGTTGTGGGTTCAGTCCCAGGTCAGGACACATACAAGAATCAAGCAATGAATGCATAATGGGTGGAACAACAAAATCAATGTTTCTCTCTCTTTCTCCCTTCCTCTCTCTAAAGTTATCAATAAAATTTTAAAAAAGTTTTATATCAGATTTGGAACATGACTCCTAATAAAATCTTGTTTATAAAATAAATTATTTTCACTTTTTATAACCTCTCTTGGGAATATAATATGCTACTAGTTTAAGGTCTAAATCTATTTGGCTTCTATGCATTAAATGTTTGTTAATAAACTTTCCACTATGAATAATTTAATATTGAATTGGTTAGAAAGATCTGACAAAAATTTCCTACATTTATATATTCATATGATTTCCTCCCCATGAGTTATGTGCTGCTGACTAAGTGAAGGACTGTGGCTTAAACCATTCTCACATTTATTATATTCACATAATTTCTCCCGAGTATGGATTTTCTTATGTTGATTAAGGTGTGCACTCTGGCTAAAGGCTTTCTCACATTCATTACATTTATAGGGCTTCTCTCCTGTATGAGTCCTCTCATGCTGATTAAGATGTGTCCTCTGGCTAAAGGCTTTTTCACAAAAACTACATTCATAAGGTTTCTCTCCAGTATGAAGTCTATGATGTTCAGTAAGGGATGTGATACGGCTAAAGGCTTTGCCACATTGATTACATTTGTAGGGCTTTTCTCCAGTATGAATCCTCAGATGCTGAGTAAAGGATGAATGCTGACGAAAGGCTTTCCCACATTCATTGCATATAAAAGGTTTTTCTCCTGTATGAATTCGCTGATGTTGAATAAGATGTATCCTCTGGCTGAATCTTTTCCCACATTCATCACACTTATAGGGCTTCTCTCCCGTAAGGACTGTCTGAGGTTGGGTTAATGATGAGTTGTGGCTGAAGGCCTTCCTACATTCACTGGGTCTCTCTTCAGTATGAATATGATTAGTACGAAGAACATGCTGATTGAAGATTTTCCCATACTCATTAAAATCATAAGTATTGTTTCTTATATAGTTTCCCTGGTAGTAAATCAATTCTGAATTATGTTTGATGTCATTTCCTTGTGTGTCTGAAGTAAGGGGTATTTCAATTGAAGAAATTTGCTGATGCATAATAAGATTTGAGTTCATTTTATAGTTTTCCCCAAATCTAGTACATTCAAGGCTTCTCTCCTTCATAATCTTTTTTTGGGTGAAAGATACTTGACCTAAATGTCTCTGCTGGTTTTCTTGGTGAAGCTCTAACTGGTAATCAAAGTCCCAGAGTCCTCCTAGAATGGAGTACCAGAAATTGTCTCCAGTTAGTCTCTCCATTATCATGTCATGGGTTTGATTTTCATCAGAAAAATTCTGAGTTGGAGTTAATTTTTTGACTTCAGGTCTATTTTCCTCATCTAAAAGAAATTCAGAACAAATTAAGAAGTACACATTGGTAGTTAAAAAATAGTCATGGGGATATAAAGTACACAGGGTATATAGTCAATAATATTGTAATAACTATGTATGGTGCCAGGTACTAGACTTATAAAAAACAGTAACTGGGGGTTTACAGTATAACATTTATGTCTAATAACATAAAACAAAAGAAATTCAGAACATACAAATACTTTGCAGCATACTCTATGTTTTGAAAAAAGCTGTTGAATAATGAATTATCAAAGAAACTGATGATAATGCAAACAAGACATTTGTGGCACTGAGAGGTTTTAAAATGTGGCCACAAAACAGTGGAAGACTATAAAAAGATGACAAGAAGCAGTGAGCTGGAGGTGAAATTTTAAAGCATGTGTGGTGACTGTGAAAAGATGAGATCATCCAGGAGTATCTGCAGTTGAAAGGAAATGGGAAGGAGAATAAGAAATATCCAAGAAAGGTCTGTGCTCAGAGGTGTGAGATATTAGAGGAAAAACTGTATTTAGAGAAGACAGGTTTCACCTGTGGATTATTCTATTCTAAGGACAGCTACTTGTTTATTTAAAAAGTATTTCTTCCTAAAGACAAGATGGTCTGTTAGGGTATGAACCTGCTGTCTTCTCAAATTGCTGGCCATCTGAATAAAGCACCCATAAAGATAAAAAAAAGTATTTCTTCCTGTTTTTAACCTTTTGTTTAAAATTATAAAACTAATACTTGCTTATAGTAATATATTCAAATAATGTGGAAATACGTAAAGTGAGAATTCCACACCTGAGAGACAATCATTGTTAATAGTTTGGATCTATTTGGCCAGATTTTTCCTATGTTCACACAAATATAAATGTAAACCATGTTTCGAACAAGCATGACTCATGGATGTGATAAAAACAAAATTTCATTTCAATCTCCTACCACTTTAAAATTTATTTAGTGGGGGAATTATTCCTCGGCTTCTAGATGAAGATTTGGGCAGGTCCCAGGACTTTCCTCCTAATTCTTATGTAATAAATTGGTACACCTGTTACATTGTCACAAACACAGTCTCTACTCACTAATTAAAATGTCCACTCATGTGTAATAGTCAAGAGTCCAAAACCAATCTCTTTCCCCTCCTCTGGGTCTGATAGAGCCACATTTCTTCTCTCTCCCTGCCTGCCTCTTCTCCCATTCCACTCCCTTCCTGGTGACCCCTCTCCCAACTCTACTCTGTCCATGCTTGTCTTTCCTCTGACTCTATTCTCTTTTCTCACTTCACTATTTCCCTGCTTACCTCTTCCTTCACTCACTATTGTTGTTTAGGTCCATTCTCACAAGAGTTGGAGGGTAGAAGCTGTGTGGTGGGAGGAGGGATTAGGAGACAGGACAATTTTTGTGTAACTGGGTGGCTTCGTATTCTCAGCCTAGCTGATGGTTGAACAGACTCCCTTTTGGGAACTCCTGTGACTCTTGGGAGGCCCTCTCTCCTGCCATGTTCATGATCTACATAGATATATCTCCACATTGAGCTGTACCTTGGGAGATGCCCTAGGGCATAAATCCTGTTGGACAAGATCCAAGATCATGCTGGCTGACTCAAGAAAAACACCCCTGATACTCTGGCCCAACACACTTGTGTAGTGGTGCACACTGATCCTAACTCAACAGCTTCTCCTGGCTCACCCACTGAAGCTGTTTCATTAGTCAGCAGTTCTTGGGCCTTTGACTGCTTTAGCTTTTTCAAAGGTGAGTCATGCACTAGTCTTGGTCTTCTGACCTCAAGGAATGTACAAGCGTACCTCATTTTATTGCACTCCACTTTATTGCAGTTCGCAGATGTTACGGTTTTTACAAACTGAAGGTCTGTGGCAACCTTACACTGAGCGTGTCTACCAGCATTTTTCCAACAGCCTTTGCTCACCTTGTGTTTCTGTGTCACATTTTGGTAATTCTCACCATCTTTCAACCTTCTCCATTATTATTATATTTGGTTTGGTGATCTGTGATCAGTTTTCTTTGATGTGACCCCTGTAACTGTTTTGGGTGCCATGAACTGTACCTATGTAAGACGGTGAACTTAATCTACCAATGTTGTGTTCCAACTGCTGCACCGACTGACCTTTCCCCCGCCCCTCTCTCTCTCCCGCCTTGGGCCTCCCTACTCCCTGAGACATGTGAATCTTGAAATTAGGCCAATTAACAACCCTAAAATGGCATCTAAGTGTTTAAGTGGAGGGAGGGGTTGCACATCTCTCACTTTAAATCAAAAGCTAGAAAAGATTAAGCTTAGTGAAGAAGGCATGCTGAAAGGTGAGTTGGGGCAAAAGCTAGGCTCCTTGTGCCAGTTAGCTAAGTTGTGAATGCAAAGGAAAAGTTCTTAAAGGAAATGAAAAGTGCCACCACAGTGAACACATGAATGAGAGAGAGAAACAGCCTTATTGCTGATGCTGAGAAAGTTTTAGTGGTTTGGATAGAATATCAAATCAGCCACAAGATTCCCTAAACCAGAGCCTTACCTAGAGCAAAGCCTTAATTCTCTTCAATTTTACTGAAGCCTAAGAGAGGTGAGGAAACTTTAGGAAAAAAGTATGAAGCTGTCAGAGGTTGGTTCATGAGGTTTAAGAAAAGAGGCCGTTTCCATAACGTAAAAGTGCAAGGTGCAGCAGCAAGTGCTGACATGGAAGCTGCAGCAAATATTGAGAAGATCTAGCTAAGATAATTAATAAAGGTGACTATACTAAGCAGATTTCAGTGTATATGAAACAACCGTTCATTGGAAGAAGATGTCACCTAGGACTTTCATAGCTAGAGGAGAAGTTAATGCCTGGCTTCAGATCTTCAAAGAACAGCCTCTCTTGTTAAAGGCTAATGTAGTTGGTGAATTTAACTTGAAGCCAGTGCTCACTTACCATTCCAAAAATTCTAGGGCCTTAAGAATTATGCTAAATCTACTCAGTTGTGCTCTATAAATAGAACAACAAAGCTTGGATGGCAGCGCAGTTGTTTACAATATGGTTTACTGAATATTTTAAGCCCACCGAGCCTACTGCTCAGATAAAATGATTCTTTTCAAAATATTACTGCTCATTGACAATGCACCTGGTCACTCAAGAGCTCTGATGAAAATATACAATGAGATTAATGTTATTTTCATGCCTGCTAACACAGCATCCATTCTGCAGCCCATGGATCAAGGAGTAATTTTAACCCTCGGGGCTTATTATTTACTGTATTTTTCGGACTATAAGACACACTTTTTTTTAATCACATTTTTTGCTTCAAAAAATTTCCCTCTATTTTCCTCTTCTAAAACCTAGGTGCATCTTATGGTGCAGACCCCAGATGCACCTAGGTTTTAGAGGAGGAAAATAGGGGAAAAAATTTTTGAAGCAAAAAATATGGTAAAAAAGTATGTCTTGTAGTCCAAAAAATACAGTAAGTACATCTGGTAAGGCTATAGCTGTCATACGCGGTGATTCCTCTGATGGATCTGGGCAAAGTAGGTTGATAACCTTCTGAAAAGGATTCACCATTATAGATGTTATTATGAACATTCATGATTCGTGGTAAGAGTTCTAAATATCAACATTAATGGAGTTTGGACAAAGTTGATTCCAACCCTCATGGATGATTTTGAGGAGTTCAAGACTGCACTGGAGGAAATAACTGCAGATGTGGCGAAAAACTGCAAGACACCTAGAGTTAGAAGTAGAGCCTGAAGATGTGAGTGAATTGCCCAATCTCATGACAAAACTTTAATGAATGAAGAGTTGCTTCTCACAGATAAACAAAGAAAGTGGGTTTTTGAGATGACTCTACTCCTGGTGCAGATGCCGTGACAATTGCTGAAATGACAACAAAGGATTTAGAACGTTACATGAACTTTGTTGATACAGCAATGGTGGAATTTCGGAGGATTGACTTCAATTTTGGAAGAAGCTCTATGTTGGGTAAAATGCTATCAAAGAGCCCTGCGTGCTCCAGAGAAATTGTTTGTGAAAGGAATAGTCAATAGGTGCCACAAACTTCAATGTTGTCTTAATTTAAGAAATGGCCACAGCCACCCCTACCTTCAGCAACCACCACCCTGATCAGTCAGCAGCCATCAAAATTGAGGAAGAACGCTCCGTCAGCAAAAGATTACAACTTGCTAAAATCCCAGATGATGGTTAGCATTTTTTAGCAATTACCACATTTTCAGACTATAAGACGCACCCCTGCTCCAATTTGAGAGGAATAATGGTTGTTAATACTGCTGTTGAGTTCTATTTACATTTACATTGGTGAAATATTATGTTATTTGTGTTGTTAAATATTTTACCACATTTTTTGCTTCAAATTTTTTTTTCCTATTTTCCTACTTTAAAACCTACTCTAAAGGTGTGTCTTATGGTCCGAAAAATATGGTAAGTACTTTTAAATTTAGTATATACATTAGTTTTTAGACAATGCTTTGCATACTTAATAGACTGCAGTATAGTGTAAACATAACTTGCATGTGCACTGGGAAACCATAAATTTAGTGAGACTTGCTTTACTCTGGTGCTCTAGAGCTGAGCCTGCAATGACTGGGAGGGAGGCCTGCAGACCAAAGCTCTAGGGATGGTGCGCTTGAGTAGTGTCCGCACTCGGACACTTGACAGTGGAAGAGGGCACCATCAGTAGTTATGCCAGGAACGGTTCTGGAAAAATAATGTAGAAATTATACCATAATACTGTTTTATATTTTGCTTTTTTACATCAATGCACATCATGAACACATTCCCATGTCAACAAATACATTTCCATATAATTTTTGAGGCACTGTAAAATAATTTTACAGATGTACTATACCAATGTATTTTTAATCAATTCCCATTTAGGTTATATTGAATTTACTATTATTGAAAACACCAAAGCAGAATAGTTTGTTGACTGAACATGAAGTAAAAAAGAAAAAAGTCCAAGTCAAAAAATTGTGAAAAATAGATCAATACACTCAAAGATGTAGAAAAAGATAAATAGAAATTACTGTGGTCTAAAAATTACTGAAAATAGTGATTTAGAAAATTCATTTTAAACCAGTTTATCACTTGAACCAAATTTTCAACTGGACCACTCTCTTTCTGGTGACAGCTTTTATCCGCTCAGGAACTTCAGGCTCTAAAATGTTTGGAATGATTGGCTGGCTCTGAAGACTGACTACCCTGTTCTCTTAGCACCAGCATCTGTAGGCTGCAGAGCCAGCTGCTGGAACTGCCGGTAAGTATGGTGCTCCAGGCTCCTACTGCCTGGGAGCAGGCGTCAGGGCACCCATTCCCTAAGGCCTAGCCTCCAGAACGTTTGTTTCTCCCTGGAAACATGGCAGTCTGACCAACATGCTCATGGCTGCTTTTGTTGATTTCATTCTATCGGTGGCTTGCTTCTTTGAGGGAAAAGGAAAAACTCCCTTTTTAAAATTATGATAATCTGCTAGTGTTTCTATGTATGTATTAACACATTCATATATTTTCCAAAAACAAATTTACTTGCCAAGCAGATTTTTCCATTGACATCATACCTGAAATATTATCCATGTCCTTAGATATTCTTTCCAACTTAGCATTTCAGGTGCAGAGCATACTGGTTAGACATTTATGTAATTTATGAAGTGAAAACTCTTGCTGGTTGACAGACTTGCCACCTACTGATTCAGGAGGAGTGAGTGTGCATGGACTGCACAGGCATCGCTCTTCTGCTGTGGTCCCCGTGAAGACACATCAGATCTTCAGCCACAGGCTGCCTATCTACATTCCAGTTGGATGCCTGGGGACAGGGCCTAGACTCCAGACTGAGACCATGATTATCTTGGGCTTCAAAGCAGTTTTGAAGAACAAACTCTAGTCCATTTGCCCCAGCTTGTCACCTAACCTAAGCCCTCATGTAGTAGACATGTCTGCAACTGCCCTTACAGGAAGGTAGGCACTGATCACACCACACATACAGGAGCACGTGGAGGTGCTGTTCAAATACTTCCCTCATTTCCATTTCGCTTTTTGCTTTGCTTATTACTCTGTATCATGCAGACTTTGGGATTTGTGTGTATTGAATGTATAAATCTTTTTTAAT
This sequence comes from Glossophaga mutica, assembly GCA_039655065.1. Taxonomy (NCBI): domain Eukaryota; kingdom Metazoa; phylum Chordata; class Mammalia; order Chiroptera; family Phyllostomidae; genus Glossophaga; species Glossophaga mutica. Next base: position 100,227,926 of record CM077305.1, read on the forward strand.
GACTTCTAAATTTTGAATCACAGAGAAGACGTCCCCATTTTAAGGTCACAAAAGATTTCTCCTGTGTTTTCTTCCAGGTCTCCTATGGTTTCATATTTACATTTAAAGTCTCTGACGCCTCTGGTATTTACCTTGGTTTAAGGGGTAAGCTATGGATACAATTTTATCTCTTTCCAGATGGCTACCCACTATTAATTAAAAGGTCTACATTTTTAATATCAGTTATCTCAATACCATTTATTAAGATCTCTACCTTTCTATCCTAATTTGAAATAATTACATTTATCATGTCATGTGATATATATCATGTTGAATATGACATCACATCATATGTTAAAAACTAAACTCCTGCATGTATATGGGCCTATTTCTGGATTTTCTATTCTGTTCAGTAGGTTTGCTTTGTTTTAACTCATGAAATTTTACTGCATATTATCTCTAGAGATAATCCCCCCTTATTGTTCTTCCTTTCAGAATTTTTCTGATTATTTCTGAGTTGTTTTTTTTTTCATGTGAACTTTAGAATGAACTTATCTAGATCCTCCCAAAACCTTGTAGGTTCTTTTTATGAGGTTACATTACACGTAAAGTAGAGCCACTGACATCTTGGTATGTTCATTTAGTCAAGTTCATTTATGTCTGTCAGAAGCATCTTAAGGTTTTCCTCATGTGTATTGCACACTTTTTTTTATTGCTGCTCAAGTACAGTTGTCTCCATTTTCTACCTCTCTCTGCCAGCCATCCATACTCTCCACCCTTGATCCTACCCCTCTTTGGTTTTGTTCATGTGTCTTTTGTACCCATTCCTGAAAACCCTTCCTCCTTTCCCTGCATTATCCTCTCCCACCTCCCCTCTGGTTACTGTTAGTTTGTTCTTAATTTCAGTGTCTCTGGCTATATTTTGCTTGCTTGTTTATTTTGTTGATTAGGTTCCCCTTATAGGTGAGATCATATGGTTATTTGTCTTTCACCACCTGGCTTATTTCACTTAGCATAATGCTCTCCAGAATAGTATGCAGCAAAAAGAAAGAAGGAGCTCCTAATCTTTGCAACAACATGGATGTATTGCCCATTTCTTGTTGAATATTTATTTCTAGATGTCTTATCTTTTTAATTTTTATTGAATGAGGTTCTTTTCCATCTTATTTTTCTAACTGGTAGTTGTTTGTGCATTTACCTTCACTCTTCTTCAACAATCTACTTACCTGGCTCCACAGTTATACTCTAACTTTGCTCCATTTAAGAAGTCTCAAACTCAGTGTCACACCTTCCTGCCCAGTAAGTGGACTTATGCCCTATTCACATTCTACTTGCTTTCTGATCTCATCTAGACCTCTATTTCTTTGGCTCTTTTGTTTTCTTTCAGTCTTGAGCCCTCTTCAGACCTTATTTGATTCGTTGCCACTTCTTGGGCTCTGTGTCAAACCATTTGAATTAACTAACTCTCTTTCAGTTTCCCTCCTTTAGTTCCACTAGACAAACATGCCCTCAATTTAGGCTCTACGAACCTATTCCAGTACTGAATATAACAGGAGAAATGGCATACACATGGAAATTAGAAACCACATACATATAGAAAAAACTCATTTGGGTCTTTGAAGCTGCTCAGTAATCCCTTTACTATTCTCTGATCAGCTTCCATTGACCTCGGGGAGCTACAGCAAGTGCTTCTCAAGACCTCTCCTTGGCCTTCCAATTCCTTTACACTCAATAGAGGACTTTGCCTCCCATAGAGGACTTAGAGTTCCCATAGAGTGCCTCAATAGAGGACTTTGCCAAGGAAATAAAAATCACCATGTGTGAACTCACCCAAATTTGCCACAAACAAATTTATTTCTGTACAAAATCACCCTAATCTCTATCTCCAATCCCACTCCCATGTCTTCTAGACCTGTGATCCATCTTTTGGATCTATTTCTCCTTACCCTTTCTACTGACTCCTTCCCTTCAGCATTATAAACAAGCTAAAATCATTCCTGCTTAGAACAATCTTCTTTTGACACTACCATCTTATTCTAGCAAATATCCTCTTTATTGTCCTCCTTACTCATTCTAGCTTCTTGTGAGAGGACTGTACACATACTAGCTCTACATTTTTTTTACCTCTGTTCACTTGACAATGTACAAATTGATTGTTCTTCTAATCAGTCCCCTGTCATTTCTCTTGTTAATATAATTATTAACCTCTTTGTTGATAAATCCACTGAATAGTTTCTAGGTCTCATCTTAGCTAGGAAGAGATTTCTAAATAAATAAATATCACAGATGTCAACAACAATGAGGCAGGTAATAACGCAGAAAATACATCAGAATTAGGTCAGAAAAGCCAGATCATTCTATGTGTCCTTCTTTAAAAAACACATTTGGTTGATTGTGCTAATACAATTGTCCCATTTCCCCCTCTTTATTCGCCTCCACCCTGCACATCCCCTCCCACCTACATTCTCTCCCTTTAGTTCATGTCCATGGGTTGTACATATAAGTTCCTTGGCTTCTATATTTCCTATACTTTCTTAACCTCCCCCTGTCTATTTTCTATCTACCATTTATCATACTTATTCCCTTGTAACTTTTCCCCTTCTATCTCTCTCCCACTTCCCCACTGATAACCTTCCATGTGATCTCCATTTCTGTGATTCTGTTCCTGTTCTAGTTGTTGGCTTATTTGTTTTTGGTTTTTTTTTTTTTTCTGTTTTGTTTTAGGTTCGGTTGTTGATAGTTGCGAGTTATCATTTTACTGTTCATATTTTTTAATCTTCTTTTTCTTAGATAAGTCCCTTTAACATTTCATATAATAATGGCTTGGTGATGATGAACTCCTCTAACTTGACCTTACCTGGGAAGCGCTTATCTACCCTTCCATTCTAAATGGTAGCTTTGCTGGATAGAGTAATTTTGGATGTAGGTCCTTGCCTTTTATGACTTTGAATACATCTTTCCAGCACCGTCTTGCCTATAAGGTTTCTTTTGAGAAATCAGCTGATAGTCTGATGGGAACTCCTTTGTAGGTAACTGTCTTCTTTTCTCTTTCTGCTTCTAAGATTCTCTCCTTATCATTAATCTTGGGTAATGTAATTATGATGTGCCTTGGTGTGTGCTTCCTTGGGTCCAACTTCTTTAGGACTCTCTGAGATTCCTGGACTTCCTGGAAGTCTATTTCCTTTGCCAGATTGGGGAAGTTCTCCTTCATTATTTTTTCAAATAAGTTTTCAATTTCTTGCTCTACCTCTTCTCCTTCTGGCACCCCTATGATTCGGATGTTGGAACATTTAAAGATGTCCTGGAGGTTCCTAAGCCTCTCCTCATTTGTTTGAATTGTTGTTTCTTCATTCTCTTCTGGTTGCATGTTTCTTTCTTCCTTCTGCTCCAAACCATAGATTTGAATCCTGGTTGCCTTCCTGTCACTGTTGGTTCCCTGTACATTTTCCTTTATTTCACTTTGCATAGCCTTCACTTTTTCCTCCATTTTGTGATCCTACTCAACCATTTCTGTGAGCTTCCTGATAACCAGTGTTTTGAACTGTGCATCTGATAGGTTGGCTATCTCTTCATCACTTAGTTGTATTTTTTTCTGGAGCTTTGATCTGTTCTTTCATTTGGGGCATTTTTCTTTTTTTGTCTCATTGTGCCTGTTATTAGTAAGGGGTGGGTCCTTAGGTATTCACCAGGGTGGGACAACCCACATCACTGCATTGTGATGCTGTATGTAGGGGGAAGGGTCAGAGAGGGAACAGTGCTGCTTGCCCCACTCTCTGCCGGCTTTCAGTCACTCCCCCCACTACCCACAAGCAAATTGGGCCCTTCTGGTGTTGATTCCTGGGGGGTGGGCTTGTGTACATTCGAAGACCCTGTGGGTCTCTCCAACAAACTCTCCTGTGAGGCTGGGAGTTTCTCCTGATGCCACAACCCTCACAGGTTTTTTCAGTCAGAGGTTTTGAAGCTTTAGTTCCCCACACTGGGACCCTGGGTAGTGTGGTCTGTCTCACTCCCCACTTGTTCCTCCTGGTTATCCACATGCAAATGGGGACCACCTGCTCCACCAGCCACCACCTCACTTGGTCTGCCAGCCACCACCTTGACACAAGTCCTCTCTGCCCTGCTTCTCTCTGCCCTCCTATCAGTCTGGGTGAATGTTTCTTCTTTAACTCCTTGGTTGTGGGATTTCTATATGGTTCTATTTTCTGTAAGTTCTGGATGTTTTTTTGTTTTTAAATTTGTTGTTGTCCTTCTTTTGGTTGTGCAAGGGGGCACAGTTTGTCTACCTATGCCTCCATCTTGGCTGGAAGTTCCTCTATGTGTCCTTTGATAAACAGAAATGTTTTCTACATTCTCATTAGAGGGACCACTGATTATGTCTCACAGGATAATGCAAAAACACAAGTAGCCTCCTTGGAGGAGACTGCTAGCCTGCCTGTCCCTGATAAGGAGGATGTGAAAAAAATCAGTTGTTCAAGCTGATCCATGAACCAAGAGCTTTAGGTATCCACATATACATGCATAATGATATTTCAAATTTTTCTTAACTTAACAATTACTTTCTCTAGTTGAGGGTCATCTGTGGGTAGGGCCATAATGGGAGACAGTGTGGACCCTACATATGGCAGCACATGTACTCATTGGATAGAACAGCTCTGACTTCTGCTGTAGGTGCCTACCGTGATAATTCACCTGAAAAGGGAGTTTTTCATTTCTTTTCTTTAGTTTCCTACTTGCTGGCATTCAGGATATGGAGGTTCATAGAAATAATGTCACCCACTGTTGTCAAGGAAAGTGCTAGGGGTTCCTGACAAAATGTTTTCAATAGCCTCTACCCATGGAATGCCAGCACTGCTCAGGCCAAAGTTCAGGTTCAAAGAGGCTGAAATAGGAACAAAGTTTCCTGCCTAAGATAATCTAGAGCACTAAAAGCAAGAAGGACAGCTAAGTCCAAGTCAAATTGAAAAAGCATAAGTTTGAATGAAACAAAACCAAGTCCAAATGATGAAGCAAAGTGCCAGGACAAAGAATCAGAGTGGGAAATTAGACAGAGATGGGGCAGGTTATCGTGGCTTAATCAACCAGAGTGCAAATAGCATACAAGTAGCCGTCAACTCTTTGCTGATATAACCCAGGCAGAGCATTGTAGGTGTTATGCTAACAATAGGGAACTATGGAGGGTTTCTTTTAGTCAAGAAGTCTCATATTTAACCCTGGCTGGTGTAGCTCAGTGGATTGAGCGCGGGCCTGCGAACCAGAGGATTGCGGTTCGATTCCCAGTCAGGGCACATGCCTGGGTTGCAGGCTAGTTCCCAGCAGGGGACACACGAGAGGCAACCGTACATTGATATTTCTCTCCCTCTCCCTCTCTTCTGCCCTTCCCCTCTAAAAAAAGATAAAAAAAAAAAAAGAAGTCTCATATTTAGTGAAATATTTTAAAGGAGAGAGTATGAAGTCAACAAATCCAGGTTCTGAAATATAGTACTTAATTAAATAATAGCATGCCATTCATAAATAAAAACATAATCTAAAATCTGGAAAGACAATGTGGGTAAAATAGTTAGACTAGAAATGGGGGAAACTGACATATAAGGCTACTTAAAATCATTGTACTACAGAGTGGAACACTAAGTCCACAGAAACACACACCTTTCGAAGACTAAAGAGGGTGAGAAGGTAGTACAGGAGCAGGTAAAGATACAGGAGAAAAGCTGAAAGAGGCAAGTACAGTGTGTATCACAAGCCAGGGTGGAAGAAAATTTCAAAAAAGTAAAGTCAACACAGTCATAGGAGACAATAACTATGTTTTTTTTAGTAACTGGATATGACTGGAAGTCGGTGGTAATCTCCAAGAAGACAATTTTAGTACCAAATAAGTTATACCACAAAGGTGAGCATGAGAATAAGAACCAAGCTATGGCTTTCAGACAAGTTTAAAGAGTTTGATAACAAAAGGAAAAAGAAAAAATGAAAAGTAGGTAAAAATTACAGAGGATTTTTGATATGGGAAAGAAAGACTTAAAGAATACTAGGAGAGAATGTGTGAATAAAAAATAGAAAGTGCTATGTGGAGATCTGCAACATCAAGATATTTACGGACATCAAACTAATATCTTCAAAATAACTTTTATATTGTGTAAATTTTAAAATAATAAGTATATATTACTTGTTTAATCAGAAAAATAAGAATGCCATTTCCTCTTTGGGAAAAAGTCAAATATGGACCAGATTTTTAAAAAGTCTTCAGTATTCTTTAAATCCCAGAGAGAGATATTAGGAGTACACCTAGCTGAATATTTCAAAAGTGACTGTTTCCCTTTTCCCAGTAGCAAATACTAAAGTGCTTGCTTCTTACCTGGATGAGTGTCCAGTGGGCCATCTCTTTCCATCATCCACTGCTCTTCTTCCTCCAATTGAATGATCATCTCTGGCTTACGAAGTTGATGCCCTATTCATGGAAAAAATGTATCTCAGAAGTTTATACTGGAAACAAAAAAATTTCTCTCAGAACTCATTTCCAAACATTTTTAGTCTTTTTTTTCACAACCAACCTAAGTTATTTATTTAAGCCATCTCCTGCCCTAAGCAAAGAGACAAAAGATTAGTATGCAGTAGTCATCATTTGGTATTAGGAAAGAAGGTCGGCTTCAGTCCCATACACTTTTCTGATATGTGTGTAGAGTAATGGTGCAAATCCTGCTCTATCTCACTCTATCCATGAAGGGAATCACCCCTCTGTCCAGTGTATCAACACTGTAGTAGCTCCAGACCAGTTAGTCACACAGTAGCCATCCTGGTTATCAGATCGACTATCTTAATAACCAAGTGCCTGTGTTCAGGCAACATTTATTTTATATTATAATGACCCTAAAGCACAAGAGTAGTGATGCTGGCAATTCAGATATGTCAAACAGAAGGCATAAAATGCTTCCTTTAAGTAAAAAGGTCAAAGTTCTCAACTTAATAAGGAGAAAAAAAATTATATGCTGAGGTTGTTTAGATCTATACTAAGAACGCATCTTCTATCCATGAAATTGTGAAGAAAAAAGAAATTCATGCTAGTTTTGCTATTGTACCTCAAACCACAAAAGTTATGGCTGGATTTTGTGGTAAGTGCTAAGTTAAGATGGAAAAGGCATTAAATTTTATCACAGGTGTTGTGGACAGTTCAGCCTGGTTTCAGGAGTTGTAACCCTCATCCCATGGTGGGCTGTGTAAGAGTCCAAGGAACCCACTTCATCTGGGTCTGTTCTGTCACAAGGACATGACCTACTAAGGAGACAAAGCTTATCTCCCTGGCAGGAGCGCTTCTTCTGCCTCATCCATCTCTGGCCCCAATGCTTGGTTGGTAGTCAATGACGGGTAAGACTCCTCATGGGAGGGGCAACCTAAGCCAGACGCGACCACTTGGGAGGCCTCACGGAAGGACTCGGGGGGCTGCAGCAAAGAGGATGTGATGGACCCTCGCTCCCCCGGCTATTCTGACATAGCCCGAGTCCTCATTTCCATCTGGGAGATGTCTCCTGCTTCCTAATCAGGCTTAAAGCCTGAAACTGTGGGGGCAACCAGTTCAGCCCTGTACTGGCCAGGACGGCTCCCTGGGTAATTGGGCATAAGAAAGAATTTCTAAAGTCCTGTGAAACCTGCTTTGCTAAGAGTGCTCTCCCTTAGGTGATAAGTGTCCCAGGAGGAAATGAGTATGCCTCCCAAAGTTTGGCAACCCCCTTTCCGGACAGACATTGACTCAGATTAAGCCCTCAGATTTCTTTGAAATGTTAACCATTGTTTGATCCTTGTCGCCTGACATACCTGTATTCCTGTGTATTTGAGCCCAATAAAAGCCCAGTGAGAAAAGGGCTCTGGGTCATTCTCCTCTAAGAGTTTGACCACCTTTCCTCCCCAAGCAGAAAATGTCTTGGTAGTTTTTATTTTCATCTGTGACAGAGGGATGGGGCTCTGCGGGCGGAGCCCGCCCACATCTGGCGCCCAGGACAGGGGCCCCCGCACACAGGTACATATGAACAGGAAAAAGCATAGTATATATAGGGTTCAATACTATCCATGGTTTCAGGCATCTCTTGCAGATAAGGGGGGACTATTATAAGCCCATCAGAATGATTTCCAGTTTTAGAAGGACACAACAACCCATACCAAGTGCGACCAGATTCCTATAGTTTTCCAGCATCACATCTCGGTAGAGGTTCTTCTGAGCAGGGTACAGCTGGTCCCACTCCTCTCTGGTGAAGTTCACAGCCACATCCTGGAATGTCAGTGACTCCTGAAACATCAAGTCCATGCCTGCTCAGCCAGAGAATTTTTTTTTTTTTTTAAACTGGAGCCCTTAGGGGAAGGGGCAAAGATACAGCAGTAGACAAAGGTTAGGATGTCTAAGCAGCTGTTGTGCTGAGAGTCTTCAGGGCTCTGAGTAATCTAGGTTAAAATTTTTGAAACGACAATCAGTGCCTGTCTTGCTAACATCTTTCAAGACACGTATAAAAACATGCATGAGATAATGCTTACTTTTAAGCTTTTTATAATGTGTTTCAGGGAAAAGAATCTCATATCATCCAAACAATTAAAAAACAGTAATGGGAAATTCATGCTATATGATTTCAGAAATGATAGAATTCAGGATATAGTGAAACAGTGAAAGGTATCGAGTTGGTGTATCTTGTATGGTCCTTAAAACATTTTAAGCTTTGTCAGAAGAGGAGAGAGGATATTGCAGTGGGTTACACCCCAAAATTCAATTAAAAAAAAAACAACAAAATGAAAACAAGGGCAAACAGGTTAAGAGTAGAAGGTACATGATACATGTTGAGATCAGTAAAAGAAACTTCCTTGAAACAGGTAAGAACATCAAATAAAAAAGGGTAACTGCTACATTTCCTCCATTATCAACGCTTCTTAAACAACCCTTTTGCTCTAAGAGATGAAGACTTACAGACATAGATGGACAACCAATACATACACCTCCTTCTCCACCTTTACTACCTAACACCGCCCCACACAACCCACCTCATGGGTACAATAACTCCTCAGTTCTTCAGAATGAGTAGAGTGTGGTGTTCTAAGTAAGTGCTCTTTCCCATAAGTTAAGATTCAATATTTAAGTACAATATTGACATTTCATTTAAACTAATATTCATGCTTTGATAACATATCTTTCTAAAATATATTATAGTTCAATGATGTGGGCAATTTAGAGATGAGTCACTGAGGCTAGAAGAAATTAATTTATTCAAGGACATACGGCTAGTAAATGGCAAGATCAGAATTTCATCTTAGATCTTATTCGAAAGCCTATGCTCCTTCCATCATACCACAGAGGTGTCTTTTCTGCTTCTGTGATATCTTTCCTTCTGTGATTTTTATTTCTAATTTCCATTCAATTTACGCCATGATTCTTAAGCACCAGGGTGAGGAAAATTATGAATTGTAGTTTACATTCTTTAATATCCATATCTGTAATTCTTTTTGGCTGGTTTAATCAGCACTTGCCTATAGTTTCTCCTTCCTTCTATTCTTTCCAATGATCTTGCACTTGCTCCCTGTTTCTTCTGTTCTTTTTTCTTTATTTTCATATCCTTACTTGAATTCTATTTTAAGGTAGATAATATATAAATATGGTGTAGAAACAAAAACATATGAAAAAGATTTAGTAAAAGTCATCTCTCTCAGGCTTCTTTCATCTCTGTCCGGCTCCTACAACCAATGGATAATCACTACTTAGAATTTTTGTATTTTTCCAGAATTATTCTTTATGCAAATATGAATATGGATTATTACTTGTCACTTTTTATTTTTATCTCAGAGGTAACATTTTATACACTGTTTTTTAAAATTATTTTTATTTATTTATTTTTAGAAAAAGGGAGGGAGAAAGAGAGGGAGAGAAACCTCAATGTGTGGTTGCCTCTCATGCATCCTCAGCTAGGGACCTGGCCTGCAACCCAGGAATGTGCCCTAACCAGGAATTGAACCAGCGACCTTTTGGTTTGCAGGCGAGTGTTCAATCCACTGAGCCACACCAGCCAGGACTATATACTGTTTTTTAACTTAACAATTAATGCTGGAAATTTTTCTATCTCAGACTTATTAAGACAGAGAAAGTTACTTCATTATTGTTTTTTAAACATAAAAAATTTGGACATCATTTCAGACTTCAAGAAAAGTTACAAAAATAATGAAAGAAATTCTTCCCTCTCCTTTTCCCTCTTCTCTCTTTCTATAACTTTTCTGGACCATTTAACAATAAGTTGCAGACATGATACCCCTTTATACCTAACAAATTTGATATTTATTTCTAAAAAAACCATGGAATTATCATATAATAACAGTACAAAATGAAAATCAGAAAATTGATACTGGCACAGTACTGTTGTCAAAACTATACAATTATTCAAATTCCACTAAATGTTCTGATAATGTCTTTTATAACAGAAGAAAATTCAAGGTCATATACTCCATTTGGTTGTCCTGTATCTTTTGTCTACTTTAATCTATAACAGTTTCCATGCCTTTCTTTGTATTTCACAATGCTGAGATTTTGAAAAGTGCAGGCTAGTTATCTTGAGAATAAACCTCAATTTGGTCTTGTCTAATGTCTCCTTCTAAATAGATTCACACTCTGCACTTCTAGCAGGAAGAGTATGCAAGGGGATGCTGGATTCTCAATGATTCATATCAGGAAGCACACATTGTTGACTGGTTCCATTATAGGCAATGTTAACTTTGATAATTTGGTTAAGGTGGTTATCTACCAGTAATTTCCACTAGAAAATTACTACTTCCACCTGTAAGTAATAAGTATCTTGTATAGGAGATACTTGAGACTCTGTAAGTATTTTGCTCCTCCTCAAACTTTCATCCACTAGTTTTAGCATCCACTGATAATTCTTGCCCGAATCAATGGTAATTATGATGGTTGCTAAATGGTGACTAGTTCAATTTCCATTATTCTTTGTATAGTTTTAGTTGGCTTTCTACTATGTTGAAGACATTTCACTTCTCATTAATTCACTAATTTATATCAGGTGGATTTATATACTTTTTTATTCAATAAATTATAAACGTTTATTATCACTATTTCTTTTAACGCTCAGATTATCCTAGGTTTAGCCAGTAGAAGCCCTTTAAAACTTACTCCTGTGTCCCTCTGACATGTTCCTATCATTTTTTAGCATTTCTTTTACTTTTCGAGAGAGAAAAAAATGTTCTTTAAAAGTTCATTTTGTGCTTTTCAGCCCCAAAGCTTGGAGCCAGCCACTTCTCCAAGGACCCCTGATTCCTTTTAATGGTCAAATACTGAGTGGCTCTTCTTCCAACCAGAGTATCTACAGGGTTGCACTATGTCATGTTCTGCTCTGTTGGTGAAATACTGAGTGGCTATGTCTGCTCTTTTTTAATGCAGAATGGCACTTAGGAACCAGGAACTGGGCATGAGGTGTGTTCAATGCTACTGGAGTATCATTGTTTCTAGGCCCTCTCAGTGATTGTATCCGGAAGACAGAGGGGTGTGTGTGTGTGTGTGTGTGTGTGTGTGTTTACACATATATATACATATATGTATATATACATATACACATATATACATATATACACAAAAAAAACCCTCCATATCCATTTCCAAATGTAACTATATGTATTAATACTATATGGACATTAGGCTGTCTAAGCTGTTGTGCTAACAGTCTTCAGAGTTCTGAGCAATCCAAGTCAAAAGTTTTGAAACAACCTAACTTCCAGCCAAGATAGAGGCATAGGTAGAGACACTTTGCCTCCTCACACAACCAAAAGAAGGACAACAACACATTAAAAACAAAAAATAATCCTGCAACAGCATGGATGGAACTTGAGAGCATCATGCTAAGCGAAATTAGCCAGGCAATGAAAGACAAATACCATATGATCTCACCTTTAACAGGAAGCTAATCAACAAAACAAACAAACAAGCATAATATAACCAAAGACATGGAAATTGAGAACAGGCTGAAAGTCACCAGAGGGGAGAGGGGAGGGAATTTCAGGGGAAAAGGGGAAGGGTTTACAGCAACAAGTATAAAGGACACATGGACAAAAACTATGGCGGGGTGGAAATGGGAGGGAGGTGGGGAGGGATGGGGTGGAGGGTTGGGGTGAGAATAAAAGACAGAAAACTGTACAAGATCAACAATTAAAATAAAAATTAAAAAAAATAAAACACAAACTGACTTAAAAAAGAATAACCCAAACTTCCAGAAAATTGAACTGTATGGAGGTCCGACAACCAAGGAGTTAAAGAAGAAACATTCATCCAGACCAGTAGGAGGGGAGGAACTGGCAGCCAGGTGGAGAGGACTCAGGGCAAGGCGGCAGCTGGTGGGGTGGGAGAGGTGGTGGCTGGCAGACCAGGTAGTCCCACATTTGTGTGCTGATAAACTGGGAGGAACAACTGGGGAGTAAGGCAAACTGGGAAACCTAGGGTTCCAGTGTGGGAAAATAAACCTCAAAACCTCTGACTGAAAAAAACTGTGGGGGTTGTGGCAGTGGGAAAAACTCCCAGCCTCGCAGGAGAGTTTGTTGGAGAGATCCACAGGGTCCTAGAATGTACACAAAACTACGCATCCAGGAATCAGTACCAGATAGGCCAGGAATCAGTCCCAATTTGGCTGTGGGTAGTGGGAGAAGTGGCTGAAAGTTGGCTGAGAGCTGAGCAGGCCGCATTATTCCCTCTCTGCTCCCTCCCCCACATAGAGCACCACAATGCAGCAATGTGGGTTGCCCTGCCCTGGTGAATACCTAAGGCTCCACTCTTTACACTGTAACAGGTGTGCCGAGACAAAGAAATATGGCCTAAATGAAAGAACAGATCAAAGCTCCAGAAAAAAATACAACTAAGTGATGAGGAGATAGCCAACCTAACAGATGCAGAGTTCAAAACACTGGTAATCAGGATGCTCACAGAAATGGTTGAGTATGGTTGCAAAATGGAGGAAAAAGTGAAGCCTATGCAAAGTGAAATAAAGGAAAATGTACAAGGAACTACAGTGATGGGAAGGAAACCAGGACTCAAATCAACAGTTTGGAGCAGAAGGAAAAAATAACATTCAACCAGAACAGAACGAAGAAACAACAATTAAAAAAAATGAGGAGAGGTTTAGGAACCTCTGGGACAACTTTAAATATTCCAACATCTGAATCATAGGGGTGCCAGAAGGAGAAGAGGAAGAGAAACAAACTGAAAACTTATTTGAACAAATAATGGAGAAGTTCTCCCAAGATGGCAAAGGAAATAGATTTCCAGGAAGTCCAGGAAGCCCAGAGAATCCCAAAAAAGTTTGACCCAAAGAGGAAGACACCAAAGCACATCATTATTAAGTTACCCAAGATTAAAGAGAAAGAGAGAATTTTAAAAGCAGCAAGAGGAAAGGAGACAGTTACCTACAAAGGAGTTTCCATAAGACTATCAGCTGATTTCTCAAAAGAAACCTTGCAGGCATGAAGGGGCTGGAAAGAAGTATTCCAAGTCATGAAAGGCAAGGACCTCCATCCAAGATTACTCTATCCAGCAAAGCTATCATTTAGAATGGGAAGGCATATAAAGTACTTCCCAGACAAGGTCAAGTTAAAGGAGTTCATCATCACCAAGCCCTTATTATATGAATAGTTAAAGGGACTTATCTAAGAAAAAGAAGATTGAAAAATATGAACAGTAAAATGACAACAACATCACAACTATCAACAACCGAACCTAAAAAAAATAAAAGCAAAAACAAAAACAAACTAAGCCAACAACTAGAACAGGAACAAAATCACAGAAATGGAGATCACACAGAGGGTTATCAGCAGAGAGGGGGCAGGTGGAGAATGGGGGAAAAGGTACAGGGAATAAGAAGCAGAAATGGTAGGTACAAAATAGACAGCGGGAGGTTAAGAATAGTACGGGAAATGGAGAAGCCAAAAAACTTACACGGACCCATGGACATAAACTAAGGTGGGGAAATGCTCGTGGGAAAAGGGGTACAGGGTGGAGGGGAATAAAGGGGAGAAAAATGGGAGAACTGTAATAGCATAATCAATAAAATATATTAAAAAGAAAGTTTTGAAACAACAATTGGTACCTTTCTATCATCTTTCAAGACAGACATTCTGTATTTTGCCAAGTATAATGCATACTTTTTCCCCAAAATTTTGAGGGAAATATAAGAATGCACATTATATATGGAAAAAATAATCCTGTGTATAATGTGCACAAAAATTTGGTAGCACATTATACATGGCAAAACATGGTACAAACATGCGTAACATAATGCTTGCTTTTCAGCTTTTTACAATTTGTAACGGGAAAGACTCTCACATCATTGAAATAATTAAAAAACAGTATTGGATAGATGTCACTGAAGAGGTGACATTTGAGGAAAGACTTGAAAAGTTATTAGTACAAAGGTCCTAAAGCAATAGTGTGTGTGGCTTAATCAGGGAAGAAGAATGAGGCCAGGGTGGCTAGAGTGTAGTGAGCAAGGGGGAAAGGAAATGATAAAGTCAGAAAGGTCCAGAGTCAGCCGTCTGTAGGACTTCTTTGGGCCATGATAACGACTTCGGCTTTTACTCTGAGTGAAATGGGATCTATGCATTTTGAGCAGGAGTGACATAATCTGATTTATCATTACCCTGCCATTTCCTGGGATACATTTTTTTTTGGAAATAATCTTTTTTCTTCCTTTGCCTTTACCCTTCTTGCTAATACCTGCTATTTCCCAAAGCAAAGCTCTCGAACCCATGTATTTCTCTCCATCTTCTAGTTTTAAGCTACCATTTCTGTCTTCTAGATCACAGAAGTGTGATAACTTCCTAGGTAGTTCTCTCCCTTTTCCATTCTTGCCTCTCACAAATTCACTTATTACATGGTACACCCCAGGGTGATTTTTTTTTTAGGTGGAATTCAGTCACTTATTATGTTACTAGCTTGTTTAAATTCCCTCACAGGCTTTTCACTGCACTTAGAATAAAACCCAACCTTCTCATGGGCAAAGGCACTGCATACTTGGCTCCTATATGCTCCTCTAAGCTTACCTCTAGTGATTCTCTTCCTCCTTCCACTCCAACCACACTAGCCTATTAATTTCTCAAATATACCCATGTTTTTTGCACTTGATGTTTATTTCCCACATGCCTAACATGCTCTTTTCCACTTCCTTTTATAAATTCTATATATTCCTCACATCTCATGTTAAATTTTGCTTCCCCAGAAAATTCTTCCAATCGCCTAGTGCACATTCACAGCATCTTAGTCTTTATTTTGTATAATACACATATCAATTTTATTAGTATATTTACTGAATGTCTGTCTCTTTTAGACTGTAAGGGTTTTGGGTTTAGGACCATGTTAGTTTTGCTCATGGATATATATCTAATGCCAAGCATAATTTCTGACACACAGTAGCTGCTCAAAAAATATTTGTTGAGTGAATGAACCATCTTCTTTCTTAACACAATAAATGGTTCTGAAAAATTAAAACAAACTCCTCTGGCTAGAATGCCAAGAGGCACATGTGCCAAATTAGTTCTCAGTATCTTTTTTACTCCTGTCTGTGGGAGCCTTACAATTAAGAGTTAACTGAAAGATGTCCTGGCCAGGTAGCTCAGTTGGTTTGAGTATCATTCCGATACACCAAGGTTGTGGGTTCAATCCCTGGTCAGGGCACACACAAGAGTCAACCAATGAATGCAAAAGTAAGTGGAACAACAAATTAATGTTTTGCTCTAAAACATCTCTCTCTCTAAAAGATCAATCAAAGAAAGAGTAAACTGAAAGAATCTGTTCCTTGCAGACCAAGGATCCCAAAGTACTAATGTACCAAATAAATACTCAGCTCTAGCTGATGGTCTCCTTATTGTCTCAGCTCTTGCT
The DNA here is from genome assembly GCA_039655065.1 of Glossophaga mutica. Taxonomy (NCBI): domain Eukaryota; kingdom Metazoa; phylum Chordata; class Mammalia; order Chiroptera; family Phyllostomidae; genus Glossophaga; species Glossophaga mutica. The sequence continues at coordinate 100,243,794 of CM077305.1, forward strand.
CAAGTATTATTTCCTGTTGGCAATATCCAAACACTACCTGGTATCAGCACAAATTCAAACTCTACCTTCTTCATGAAGTCTTCCCTCATCCCCCCCTTCCAGTCTCAATCAGATTTATCCCTTTTCTAAGTACATTTTTTAAAAAATAACTTTTTAAAAAGATTTTATTTATTTATTTTTAGAGAGAGGGGAAGAGAGGGAGAAAGAGAGGGAGAGAAACTTCAATGTGTGATTGCCTCTCACACGCCCCCTACTGGGGACCTGGCCCAGAACCTCGGCATGTGCCCTGACTGGGAATCAAACTGGTAACACTTTGGTTTGCAGGCCAGCCTTCAATTCACTGAGCTACACCAGCCAGGGCTGAGTACCTCTTGTATTTGTTGTCTTTCGCATGCATAGCAGCATCCGACATTATACTTATACTTTTGACTATTGTGTTGTATAGACTTTAAAAAATCTCCCCCAATGAGTTTATTTGCTATGTACAGATAATGATTACCTCAAAGAATTTGGAATAATAGAAATGTTCCTACATGAAGCAACTAAGACTGATGTCTAGTGTATTACGCAAAACTCTGGATAGAGATCCATAAAAGATATCAAGCATTTTATTTTAATTTAAAATATACACATGTATATTCATTGGCTCATCTTTTGATGTAAGGCTAAGCTTTTTGTATGAGAGCGATTTTAATGAGTGTCCATATCCATAATACATCAGTTTCTGCTTTATTAAAGTGGAACAAGCAAATGATACTTAGGAAATAATGTAGGTGTAGAATCCTCTGAGATTTTTATGATTTTCCCATCAGTGTTTTACAATTTTGCTCACACATAATTTGATAGCAATTTTTAAAAATAGCATTTACTGAATCTTTCCAAAACATCCAACTAGTTTTCATAGAAACAAAGTTACATCTTTTCAGTTTTCATAACACTTAATCAAATTATAGACTTGTAACAACAGGTTTAAACAGGTTTTGGAAAAGACATAACAGGCTCTGGATAAAAATTAACTTGTAGCAGCAGATGTGCTCAGGCATACTTGATAATGCCATTAGTTCCAAGCAGTCACAGTGACCTGGGCATCATTCATTGCTTACAGTGTTGTTTGAATTCTGGTGTGCTGTTTAAGTGAAGGGTGATTTTAAGACAGTCTACGGCTTTTTTTTCTTTCCTTTACAACATCTAGCACCAACATGAGTACTTGACTGGCAAAAATGCTGGAGAGGAAAAGAGCTATAAAGGGTTATATAAGGTGAATGGGAAACATCCAATAGAGATTATCATCTGTCACAAGAGTTTCAAGGGGTTTGGCATTTTGGGGCTTAGCACTTCTGAGAATTGAAAAATAACAGTGCTTACATTCTGAGAACTGTAATAGCATTTTAGAAAACAGTATAGCTAAACTTACCTGGGACCCAACTATGTGTGATCCATCATTCATTTCCTTCTTTTCCATGTTCCCTTCCTTAAAAAGTATAGCATTCTGAGAAGGCATAACTGCGAAAAGAAGAAAAAAAGAATCTTGTCAATGCATTAAGATTGAGCCCAAAACTTGGAGCTTTTGCTTTGGGTTAGGATGGCAGACAGTTTAGAGAGGTCTTCAAAGACATAAGCTTTAAAGTTTGGATGACTTAACTGTGGCATCCTTATTCTTCTATTACATTGAGGAATTTAATGCAGGACTTCTCTCCTCTGTGGTACAACTCCACTTATTGTGGTATATAGCAAGTTCAAGAGAGCTCAGTGATTTTTAGCCCTAGCTTCATACTTGGGGAATTTTAAAAAGATGCCAATGTTCAGCTCCCATTCCCAGAGATTTGGTTAAATTCAATGTTATTGAAATTGGTGTGAGGCCTTGGCTGAGTAGCTCAGTTGGTTAGTGTTGTTCCCATACACCAAGGTTGTGGTTCATATGGGAACCCACAAACAAGAAGCAACCAGTGAATGAATGAATAAGTGGAACAAGAAATCAATGTTTCTCTCTCTCTCCCCCTTCCTTTCTCTCTCTAAAAATCAATCAATAAAAAAAAATTTTAAATAGCATGGGCAACAGCACTTTAAATTCTAAAGTCTTCAAGTGATTCTGAGAGGGAGATGAGAACCACTGAGATGAGGTGATGCAGAGAACCCCTATTGAGGGCTTATTCTTACTCTTTAAGGGGATAAATTCAGCCCCAAGCTCAAACTCCTGAGATCTCTCCTCTGCTCTCTTTAAGATGACCCTTCTAATATACAAAGGAGGTTTTACTCTTTTCGTTTTTTGAGAATGTTCATGTTTTTTGAGTACCTGGATGAAGTCCTCCACTAGGATCACTACACTTTGCAGTTCTTAAGTTGTAATGTCACCAAAGCTTTGTTGACTTCTAGCAGAACAGTCAGGAAATATAGCAGTACTAATAGCTTCGGTATCTGTCAGTCCCTGAAAGCTGGTTTTTCAGTGCCTTATGGGGAGCAGTCACTCCCAAGTATTAAAGGTGCCTCATCTCTGATGAGCGTCCCAGGAATAATGGATAACAATAAGAATGATTTCTGTTTCCATGAGGCGGCCAGCCACTCTCAGAATATTGCTTTGTTCAAGTTGGCTATTACTTTTTTTTTTTTTTTTAACAAAAAGCATCCCTCCATCATGTACATATTTCACTATGACTTCAAATCTGTCTCCTGGCAGGGATCTTGTAAAATACAATTTCAAGTTGAGCACCTGTAATGACATGCACCAGAATAAGCAGAAAAAATCCAGCTGTTTCAGTCACCTGTGGATCTATAGTCTGTAAATAGACATATAAATGATTTATTCATGAAGATAGAACACAGTAGGATGTAGAACTCTTTTTTAAAAAATTTATTGTTGTTCAGTTACAGTTGTTCCACCTTTTCCCCCATTGCTCACCTCTATTCATGTTCCTTTGCTTGCCCCTTCCCATTCTTTCTCCCATTCTTCCCCTCCCCCCTTCCCTCTGGTCACTGTCAGTTTGTTCTTTATTTCCAAGTCTCTGGTTCTATTTTGCTCATTTGTTTGTTTTGTTGATTAGGTTCCACTTATAGGTGAGATCATATGGTATTTGTCTTTCACCCCTGCATTATTTCACTTGGCATAATACTCTCCAGTTCCATCCATGCTGCCATGAAGGGTATAATTTCCTTCTTTCTTTCTGCTGTGTAGTATCCCACTGTATACATGTACCACAGGTTTTTGAACCACTCATTTACTGATAGGCACTTAGGCTGTTTCCGGCACTTAGCTATTATAAATAATGCTGCTATGAACATTGGGGTAGATAGGTTCTCTTGAATTGGTGATTCAGGATTCTTAGAGTATAATCCCAGCAGTGAGATCACTGGTTTGAAAGGCAGTGTGGAATTCTTTAAAAGAATCAAAAAGCGTTTTTAGAATTTCTCAGATTCACACATTACAAAAAGCAGAGATGTATAGATGCATCAACTACAACAAACTTTAGCACAATCCTTTCCTATTCCCTTCTTAGGATAGAAAACATGTGGTCCTTCCCCAGTGAGTTTCAGCAACACCAACAACAGAGTGAAATGTATTGATTTGCTAATAATCATGAAAGAATACATTCTTGTTCTGTTCACAAAAGTTGGCCTGAAAAACTTCACTCAAAATCTAGTGAGAGAAATAAAAAATGAATCCATTTCTGAGAACTAATTAAAAGTAAAGAAACTGCAGTTCTAGTAGAATGGCCCTTTTAGGTAAGGAAGCCATTCGCTGCCCAAAACATGGCATAAATTTAACATTTTACAACCAGTTAATAAGAGGCAGGACTTTCAGGAGAAATTTAAAAGCACTTTAAGAGAGGGATCCAAGATGGCAGGGGAATAGATGTAAGCTACACTAATCTCCTTCTAGGACCAAACTGGAATTACAGCTTATTTATAAAAAGTCATCCTGAATGACCAACTGAAGTCTAGCTGGAGAGACCCTGTGTAACCAAGGACTTACAGAAGAAACCATATCACCCCATCAAGACTGAAAGGAAGTGCAAAGGCACAAGAGGGAAGGCAGGACTCCCATGGGTGGCAGTTGAAGCTCTGGAAGGATATTTCAATGGCTGGAGGGTTCCCCCTGAGAAGCGTGGAGGTCTAAATCCCAAGATAGGTTCACTAGCCTAGAGCGCAGAGCCTGGAAGGTCGACCACATAACACTGGTTATGAAAAACAGTAGGGTGTCTGTCTGCCAGTAAGAGACAGCTATAGATGCAGACACCCTCTTAGAGGGCAAACACACAATTTCGTTTGAAGTCACCCTGGGTTCTGGTGCAGAGAGGACAGAAGCAGACTACAGCTACATAAAGAGAGTCTGGGGTTCCTGGCTCTGGGGAGAGAGCTGAAGGGTCAGCCACCAGGATCCCTGTGCTCAGTCATCTGCCCATACTACAGAATCCATCTTTCTCAGGCAACACACTCCCATCCATGCAGCACCAGACTGGGGAGGGGGAAGCAATAGCCCCACCAGGAGGTATACCTCTTATCCCACCCTGTGAAGTTTAAGTCCTGCTGAGGAGTACAGCCAGAGATTCTTTCAGTGATTATGCCTAACAGACAGCCTGCAGGCAGAGGTGGATCTCTGGGTCCTTTGAGATTTTAGCTGACCACTACCCTCATGCACAGTGCTGGCAAAAGTTGGCCTCAGTGAACAGTTTGGTTTTTTCTACAGGCACCCAGGCCCAACAGAGTGAACCAGAAGCTGTGGATCACTGACAGCTCCAAACAGGTTACCCAGGGCCAGTCACAGAAAGAGTATGACACAGGTCTGCACCAGAGTCTGTGCAGATCTACCTAAAATATATTAACAAACACAAGGAGGAAGCCAAAATGGGAAGACAAAGAAACAGGCACCAAATGAAAGAACAAGAAATTTCTCCAGAAGACGAGCTAAATGAAATGGAAGCAAGCAGTTTATCAGGTATAGAGTTCAAAGTAAAAAATATAAGGATGCTCAAAGCATGAAAAAAGACATAGAAAACATAAAAAATGACCAGTCAGAAATAATGCCATATCTGAAATAAATAATACAATGGAAGGAATAAACAATAGGTTAGATGAAGCAGAGGATCAAATCAGAGATTTGGAAGATAAGGCAGAAAAAATACCCTATCAGAGCAGCAAAAATAATTTTTAAAAATGAGGATAGTTTAAGGAACTTTTGGGATAACAAGAAGCATAATAATTGCCCTGGCTGGTGTAGCTCAGTGGATTGAGCGCGGGCCTGCGAACCAAACGATCCAGGTTCGATTCCCAGCCAGGGCACATGCCTGGGTTGCAGGCCAGTTCCCAGCAGGGGACACATGAGAGGCAACCATACATTGATATTTCTCTCCCTCTCTCTTTCCTACCCTTCTCCTCTAAAAATAAATAAATAAATAAATAAATGAATAAATGAATAAAAATAAAAAGCACCATCTCTTAAAAAAAGTATATATAAAAAAAGAAGCATAATAACACCTACATCATAGCAATACTAGAAGAGAGAGAGCAAGGGTTTAAAAGAAATAATGACATTTGAAGAAATAATGACAGAAAAATTCCCTAACCTGGTGAAGAAAAGAGACACACAAGTCCAGGAAGAACAGATTGTCCCAAATAAGATGGCCTCAAAGAGGCCCACACCAACATACATCATAATTAAAATGGCAAAGATTAAAAACAAGGAGAGACTCTTAAAAGTGTAAGAGAAAATCAAGTAGTTATCTACAAGGAAACTCTGATTAGACTGTCATATGATTTCTCAACAGAAATATTTCAGGTCAGAAGGGAATGTCATGAAATATTCAAAGTGATAAAAAGCAAGGCTTTATCCAGCAAGGCTATCATTTAAAATCAAAGAAGAAATAATGAGCTTCCCAGACAAAAAACAGCTACAGGAAATTTGTTACCACCAAACCAGTACTGCAACAAATGTTAAAAGGTTTTCTTTAAAAAGAAGAAGAGCCCTGGATGGTGTGTCTCAGTGGATTGAGTGCCAGTCTGTGAACTGAAAGGTTGCCAATTTGATTCTCTGTCAGGGCACATACCTGGGTTGTGGGCTGGGTCCCCACTTTGGGGACGTGTGAGAGGCAACCAATCAATGTATCTCTTGCATATCGATATTTCTCTCCCTATCTTTCTTCCCTCCCTTCCCTCTAAAATAAATAAATACAATCTTAAAAAATAGAAGAAAAAGAAAAAACAGAGGAAAATACTTTAAAATAGCAACAAATACATACCTATCATTGATTACTTTAAATGTATATGGCTTTAACGCTACAATCAAAGAGTAACTGAATGGACAAGAAAACACCACAAGTAAAACAGAAGAGGTAACAACTGATGCCAAAGAAGTACAAAGGATTGTAAGAAAATATTATGAACAATCATATGCCCCCAAATTGGACAACCCAGATGAAGCTGATACGTTCCTAAAAACATACTATCTTCCAAAAAATTCAGGAAGAATCAGAGAATCTGAATAGACAGATCACAACTAGTGAAACTGACGCAGTAATAAAAAACTCCCAACAAAAAAAGTCCTGAGCTGTATGGCTTCACAGGTGAATTTTACCAAACTTTCTGAGAAGAACTAACACTTCTGCTTCTCAAATTATTCCAAAAAATTCAAGAGAAAGAAAAGCTCTCTAGTTCATTTTATGAGGCCAGCATTATCCTAATTCCAAAAACTGGATAAAGGCACTCAAAGAAAGAATATTACAGACCAATATCCCTGATGAATACAGACTCTAAAACCCTCAGCAAAACATTAGCAAACAGAATACAGCAATACATCAAAAAGGTATAAAAAATACATCATGATCAAGTGGGATTTACTCCAGGGATACAAGGTAGTACACATCTGCAAATCAATAAATGTGATATAGTACATAAACAAAGTAAAGAATAAAAAACATGATCATATCAATAGATGTAGAAAAAGCACTTGATAGACTTCCAGCCAAGATGGAGGCAGACATGCTTCACCTCCTTGCACAACCACAAAAAAGATTACAACTAATCTCAAACTAAAAACAACCAGAACTGCCAGATAATTGAACTGTATGGAAGTCTGACAATCAAGGATTTAAGGAAGAAATATTCATCCTAACAGGTAGGAGGGGCAAAGAAGATGTAGTGTGGCAGCAGCATGGCAGTGGCAGAGGCAGCTGGCAGAACAGGTGGTCCCACATTCAAGTGTGTGGTGGATAAAAACCCGGAGGAACAGCTGGGGAGCAAGCCATTCCAGCCCCAGGCCACACAACACACCCCAGGATTCCAGCACCAGGAAAATAAAGCCTTACAACTTCTGACTGTAAAAACCAGTGGAGGGCTGGAAAGTGGAAGAATCTGCCAGTCTCTCAGGAGTGTCCATTTAAAGGACCTATGCAGTCCTAGGATATACACAAATCCACCCACTCTGGGATTCAGAACCATGGCCACAGCTAGAAGGGTGCCAGTTGCATAGAGGAAGTAGGAGAAGTGACTAGAAATGGGGTGAGAGCCAAGCAAGTGGCATTGCTCCCTCTCTGACCCCTCCCCCCACATACAGCACCACAAAGCAGTGAAGTGGTTGCCTTAATTTGGAGAATACCTAAGGCTCTGCCTCTTATAATGTAACAGGATAGGGAACCAGTCTGCTTGGCAATGGCAAATGTAGCCCAGCCCTATGGAAAACCAGTAGGCACCAGTCAGCACACAGGAGCCAAACCCATGGATCAGCTTTTCCTGTGGGAAAACCAGGCCTCCATTGTATCTAGGCTGCTTTGAGACTTGCTCTTGCTAAAACTCCCTCACTCTGAGTTGAGGCAGCAAGTGTTTACTTCATATCTTTAAAGTAACTTCCTGAAGTCTGTGCTAATTCTCCCAAGGATGGAGTGTATCCAGGCTAATCACTCTTATTGTTCCCTTGCATTTGCAACATTTTTTCATTGTTAATCTGTAAGAAGTAATCAGAAACAGCCTTTCCTTTGTTATCTGTAAAAAGTAATCACCTAAAGCAAACCTGAGCATAATGAATGAAAACCTTCTCTGATATATGCTATTAGAAAGCAATAAAAGCCTGTCCAGGCACTTTCTCTCTCAGAGAGTGGCCGTACTGTCCCTTTTTCTCCACAGGAAAAAAAATGTGTAAATGTATTTGCCAGTGGAGAAAAAATTGTTTCTGAAAGTTGTGAATGTATTCATAAATTTGTCAATCTAAAGCATGCTATAAGTGGGATGGGAGGTGTGATGTGTTAAAGAAATATTAAGAACCCTCCTTGTTTATTCCAGAGCCATGACCTTCTATTGTAAGAACGAAAGTGTATTGTCTCCCGGGGAGGACTAGCCCTTCTCCAGGGAAGATTAAGTACCATTTTTAACTCAGTACCTGTAAACACTGATCATTTCTTTGGGGAAGAACTGGCTATTCTCCTGGAGGGAATGGTTAGTCAGTTGAGTCACAAAAGACCCTTGGTGCATAACCACTTTTGTCTAAAACATATTTAAGCAGAGCACCCCCTATCCTTCCCGCTTTCCTTGCAAACTCTGAACCTAGGAGCTACCAGGCCCTGAGAACAACAGGACAATTAATTTACTGCTCAAACTAATTGCAGCTTGCAGAAACAGCAGGGGGCCTGTTTTTCCAAGCAGAGAAAAAAAAAATGGCACTTTTAAAGCTGATGCTGCTTTTCAGCCGCCACTTGGAGCCTTGTTCACACTGCTTCCTGTCTGTTGCCAACCAGGAAGCCAAGGGCTAAGGGCTTAAAGTCAAGAGGAGCCCTCCCAGGAGGGCAAAGATCAGACCCTCTGGGCTAAACAAGAAAAGTAATAGGAAAAAGTTAAAGAACTGTTTCTTTATCATTCCCTTAGCTAAAAGGGTTCATGAGAGATTTACTTTTTCAGTCCCTGTGTTTAATAATTCACAACTTTTACAGAGATTTCATTGGAAGGTTTTACCTCAAGGGATGTTAAATAGTCAGCATTTTGTTCATCAGGCTGTTCAGCCAGTAAGAAATTTATTTCCCTACATTGTTATCTATCATTACATGGATGACATCCTGATCACAGCTCTCTCAACAAGATATCTAGCAAAAACTACCTTCTTTCTTAAAAACTCTGTGGCCTCTGCTGGACTAGTAATTATTCCAGAAAAAATCCAGTGTTCAGAGCCTTGGAAATGTTTAAGCTACATCTTTTTTAATAGGACGATTTGGCCTCAAGTCCTTCAAATTAATCCACCCAAGGATTTAACTCTTAATCACCTCCAACAACTCCTGAGAGCAATCATCTAGGTATGACCCAGTCTTGGAATACCTACCCAACAATTAATTCATTTATTTAACACCCTTAAAGGGGACCCTGATCTTAATTCCCCCAGAAAATTATCCCCTGAGGCTCAGTAAGAATTAACTAGAGTAAATCAACATATTCAGCAGTGGTAACTAACTAGAATTCATCCACAGTCTCCTGTCTGTCTTTTCTGCTTCCCAACCTTAGGCACCCCAATGAGCCTTATAATACAGCTGTCACCCCACTACGATAGAGTGGCTTTTCCTGTCTCATCAGCCACAGTACACTATTACCACCTATATAACTGTGTTGTGCCATCTTATAAAAAGGCATGAGCGAACACAGCAGTTATTTGGATATGATCCTGCCCTTATTCACGTCCCTTTAACTCAGATTTATTTACAACAATTAACAGCTCAGTCTTTAGAATTTCAGTGTGCTATAGCTGACTTTGTAGGAGGGCTAAAAATTAATCTTCCCTCAGATAGATTGCTTCAAAACATTCAGTTCCTTCAAATAAGGCTAGCAGAAAAAGTCAGCCCAACATCAATACCTGGGGTTTCTTGACGGGTCTGGAAAAACCAGACGGGCTGCTATTGCCTGGCAAGAAGGCAAAAACTGGAGAAATTTTGTATCCTCAAGACATTCCTATACTCAAAGGGCCAAGCTTTTTGCTATAATCACCACCCTGCGGCAATGGCCCCAGGAAGCTCTGAATATAGACTGTGACTCGGGATCTACTGTTTATACTATTCTGCATCTAGATCAGGCATTAATTAAGACTTCTATTGACCCCAATCTACTTAACTTATTTTTGACCCTACAGTCCCTCCCTGACAAGCAGGAACACTCCCTCTTCATTACTCATAATAGATCCCATTCACGCCTGCCTGGCCCCCTGGTGGATGCTAACAGTAAGGCAGATGCCTTAGTTAGTGTCCTTACTGCCTTCCAGCAAGCAGCAGCTTCTCATTTTTTTCATCAAAATAGCCACGCACTCTGAAAGCAATTTAACATTCCTCGCTCCCAAGCTAGGCAAATTATTAAAGAGTGTCCTGACTGCCAAGCCTTTACCAAGGCACCTCCATAAATAGGAGTTAATCCTTGAGGACTAAGTTCTCAAATAATTTGGCAAACAGATGTCACTCACCCTCCCTTTAGAAAATTCAAATACATTCATATTTCTATTAATACTTATTCCAGCGTGTGGCGGACTCTGGCCAGCAGAGTCTGCCTGTTGTGCCTGCAGACGAGAACAAATGCTCAATCCTGTGGGGGAAAAGGGATGGGCACCGCTATTCTCTCAAGGGGAGAGCACCTATGAGTGCCTTGGCCACTCTCTCAAGAAGAGAGCGCCCTGACTCTTGCCTTGACAGACTTTTATTGTTTTTCTCGGGTCTTACATCAGAGAAGGATTTATTATCTATTACATAGACTATTATTGCCTACATTTTAGGTACAATCAAGGAAATGAAAATAACATGCAAAGGGGAATGGTGGCAAGCTGATTAGCTCTGTCTTTGGGAAAATTCACACAGGCTTTGGAAATTACCTTGATGATAGACAATATACATTTGTTGTTTTAGACCGGGGTGATGGAGTTTTAGCAAGAGCAAGCCATAACAGTCTGTATGCATTTTCTAGGCCTGATTCCCACGAGAAAACTCGGTTTGAAGGTCTGGCTCTTGCCCATGACTTCGCTTCTGTAGGTGTTCCATACAGAGCTGAGTCACATTTGCCAGACTAAAACAAACCAGTCCCCTACACTGGTGCCTTACATACATCTGCTTTAACAGGAGAGTCTGCAAAAAATATACAAGCCCATTGGCTTGAGGCCTTTAGTCATTTAGGATGTCCTCAGCAAATTAAAACTGATAATGGCCCCAGATACCTTGCCCAATCTACTCAGGTTTTTCTTCAGCATTAGAGTATCCAACAAAAAACAGGAATACTTTACAATCCAACTGGTCAGGCAATTGTAGAACAGGCTCATCATACTTTTTAAAATCTTAAAAAACAAAAAAGGGAGTGTCATGAGTCCTCCCCCTAAAATTTGATTATGTTAGCCATGCTTACCTATAATTTTCTAAATTGTGATGAATCGATCTGTACTCCAATTGAAAAACATTTTCAGACAAGAGTCAAAACCGCCTTACCCTCATGTTTTATATAGAGATTCACTGGGAGATGGCATTTGCAGGGCCCTGTAGACCTCTTAACATGGGGAAGAGGGTATGCATGTGTTTCCATTCCTACAGGTCCTGTCTGGCTGCCAGCAAAAAGAGTAAAACCTTATCATGAGTGGGATAGACATCAAGGTCTGCTATTGGGAGGCAAGAACTGATCAACTGACAGACCAGATGACCCAGCTGACCCTGAACAACCAGAAGGAAACCGGACACCCGGGGTGTCACTCACGGGTCTGGGTGTGCCAACGGAGGAGGATGGGGCCTGCCCCAAAGACAGGGGCCAAGGCTCAGATGCCTCCTGCAGAGAGCAACAACCCCCCGTTGCCCCATAATGTTCCCTTCAGGCATGTCCCCACTACATGGGGGAACATCAAGGCTCTTAATGCTCGAGCCAAAGAAATTCTTGCTGAAACAAGGGTAGAAGACACCCCAGAAAACAGGTTTATCACTTACCTAGCACTGCTGTCAGCCAATTTGGCTAAAACTTTGCTTTTAATTGCTATTATACTTTGCCTAGAGGGGGCAGGGCCTAGCTACTAAGGTTAATTCCTCTTACATCTACTGGGGCCACATTATTGATCCACCAGTACTTAAATTGTATACCTGATGGAATGTTGAGCCTCCCTTTTCCACTAACGATACTCAGTAGACTAGAGAAGTGTAGACGCCCACTGATGGCCCACTAGAAGAAAACAAACACTGGTTACCAGTGCCAAAAAATATTGTTTATGTTGCTGAACATTTACCAGTTTGTTTTTCTGTCCTTCTTAACACTTTGTGCTTTCCTTTAAAAGAGCAACTTTATGCTGCAAAGAAAGAGCAACGCAGCGATTGCTATCAGCTTTCTATGGTAGCCAAAGTTGGCTTGCATACCCACGTGGGTGTCTACCATACTTCCAATCCCCTCTGGTTCCTCCTTGTACCTTAGACACTAGTCATAAGGACTCAGTCTTGTGGTCTTTATGCCGAGGACCAAATGCCACCATTGCTTTTTTTCCCCAAAGTCCTTTTGTAGTAGAGAATTGGGAAGCTAACTGGAAAATATTAGCTAAGCCTGACACAACAATAGTTCTGGCTCAGCCTCAACAACTATATACTAAAATGTGATGGGAGGGGCCCGGCACTGGAGCACCTATTATCAGAATTGTTTCTCCTAACCACACTAGCCCATGGCATTATAACTGTTGGAAAATGGGCTTGCCTTTTATTACCAGGAAGCATCTGTATATAAAAATTGGTTGTGACCCTAAAGGTATTCTGAGATGTTGCTTCCAGACTGACCCTCCAGAACAAGATTGGGTCACAGTTTGTGACCTCTCACCCCTACCTGTTTTTAGCAACGCCAGGGACAGCCCAAGTCTTTTATAATGAATCAGCAAAAATTTATTCTCTGCATGTCCCTGCAGGCTCCATATATGCCAGCTGCCTTACCCATCTCAATACTACTCAGCTAAACCTCACTGCAATTTATATAGTTAGAAGACAAACTCAAGTATGGGTGCTGGTTGATGTAACCAGAGAATGAGAGGATCCCAATGGCATAATAGCACTTAACAACGTGCTGTCCTCCTTAAGAGTCCAACTCCGTCGGCACCCTAATTGTATTCATTATCTCTGCTGTAGTTGTTGCAGCTACTGCTGCCATGGCAACCACTGCCCTCCTTGACTCAGTTCAAACTGCTCATACTGTTGGTGTTCTCTTAACTAATACTGCCTTAGAAATGCTCCAGCAGGCCCAGATTGATCAAGAGATCCTGACTCGCCCTTCTGCAGTGGAATCAGCACTTGACTGGATTGGGGAGCACCAGGACATATTAGTGACCTGCCAACAGATGACCTATAACCCTGAATTCTCCAAACTAGGCATCACCTCGCTCCAGGGGAACTCCAGCGGAACTCCAGCCAGCACTCCTAGAGTGATATTCAACATTGCCTAAGAGAGTCTTTTTTTTTGTTTTACCAACTTAAAGGGACAAATTGATAAATTGCAGCTAGAGCTGCATCAGCAGTAATGTGACATTCAACACTTGACCAAGCAGGAGGTTTTTCAAACCCTCTGTGATAATCTCGACTAGTTAAACCCCCAAAATTGGTTTGATGGACTTAACCTTAGAATGTAGGTCCTTGGAGCCTCCAGTTGATTACTGATTCTAATAATCCTTTTTATACTTCAATTCATTTGCAAATTATTTTCCCAGGGTCGTATAAGGGACCAGCAAGTAGCAAGCTTTGTGGCAGCCCTAACTAAAAAGGCATCAGGCCCTGACTGGAATGGCTCCGTGGGTTGGACATCGTCCTGCAAACCCAAAGGTCACTGGTTCAATTCTTGGTCAGGGCACATGTCTGGGTTATGGACCATGTCCCTGGTTGGGGGAGTGAGAGACAACTGATCAATATTTTTTTCCTCTCTTCCTCCCTCCCTTCCCCTCTCTCTAAAAATAAATAAAATCTTTTAAAAATAATAATAAAAATAAAAGTATTTTAAGAACCACTTCATTATTTCATCATGCTCTGTAAAGGTCATACTATCTGAAGAATGAGACAGAATCTGCCAAAATGCCCTGATGTTTCAAACCCACTCACCTCAAAAGTATTTATTCACAACAACAAAAGCCACAATTACCAAGTTAGGCAGAACAGAGTTTCTCCTTCTATGTGCAAAACCAAGGGGATAAAGAGCATGTCGAATATATTATGTATTGTATACAAGTGTAGTTAATTTGAGAAATTTTTATGGCAAGTTGAAGATCATAGAGCTAAGTAAGAGGGAGCTGGTTCTAGAACCTAGGTCTCCTGATGCATAGTCTTGGTTTCTTCTAAGATACCCTAAAGTCCTTCTTAGTAGTTGTTTTATACCCTTAAAAAAAACTTATCCCCTTTCTTCTCTTAATATCCCTTTATTCCTGTATTGGAAAGAACAACAATAAGAAGAAAACCAATCCCCACCCAAACTATGTGTAATTTTTCATATAACACCCATGTGGCCTTTTCCAGAGAAGCCTGTGGGATTGCCACAATCTTTTTCAAGAAAGTAACCATGATGTTTAGAAAGTAACTAATTCACTTGACTGCCTAAGGAAAACTATAATTATAATAAATTCAGATGGCAGATGACTCCAGGCTGACTAGTTTTCTTTTTCATTCCAAGGTCTTCCAAAAAGCTGAGTGATCTTTACTGACCACATAAAAATCCCATGTAGTGGTTATGAATCTGGGCTGTGCATTAGACTCAGCCTAGATTTAAAAATATATAAATGTAAATATATACATGTCCAGGCTCCACTCAAGAACTACTAAATCAGAATCTGTTGAGGTAATGTCTGGCATCTACATATTTTAAAATGACCTACAAGGTTTTTTTTTTGTTTTTTTTTTTTGTTTTTTTTTTTAATGCAAGCAAGTATACAAACAGCTATTAGAACTTTTAATTTTCTTTACTTCCTCTATCCTAATTGAATTTCACCATCATTATACTTTAGTCACCCACTTCTACAGCCACATCACTTCTGATATCTTTCTTACCTTACAAACACCAGACCATGAATCACAAGACCTAGATTCTAGACTGTATGGAAAAGAAAAGAAGATAGGAGTGGCTTAATAGATGGGGGGGGGGCGGAGAATAGAAAAAAGAGAAGTGTTTATTTATCGTAATGTGGTCTAAAGATCACTTGAGTCATGATATTTCTTGAAAACAGATCCCAGACCTAATGAAATAGTATGTCTAGAGGGGAGTATCAGCTCAGGATTTGCACTTGAAAGGTATTTCTTCCCTGGAATCAGTCCATTCTCCCCAGCCTCCCTACAGGCCTGAATGTAGCACATATCTTCTTATTCCTATATCACCAACTAGGTCTTTCACTTTTATTGACTCCTTCCTATGATCATTTAAAATCATTTAATGTCTCTCCCAACATTAAAAACTTTCACTGGCTATACACCCCTTTGCAACTACCATCCTTGCTTTTTCAGAGCCAACATGTTTCTATTCCTTACTACCCACTGATTTTTCTTTTTTCTATTTTTTTTTGGGGGGGTGTGGTGAAGAAGAAAACTTTATTCAGTACAATCAGCTCAACAGTGATACAGCATGACTGTGAAAACAGCATTACCATGGAAGAGCTCAATTTGATACAGTAAGCCTGTAAAGAGTACAGCTGTGAAGCTGCCCCAGGGCTAGACTTCTCTTCAGATGGGCAGCTCTTCTCTGCTCCAGTGAGACATTTTCAGTGTTCAGCTCAGCCAGGAAGACACAGTCTTCAGTCTTTTGTGGAAAGGGAAAGTGTGCTCCCCACTAATTTTTCAATTCTCTATAATTTTGCTTCTGTTCTGCAGTAAGGACTCCGTTGAAATTTCTCTGGTTGGTAATATAGAAAACTTTTACATTGTTCTTGCAATGGACTTCATTACTTCTTCAGTGCTGAAGGTATCTGATATTGCTGACAGCTGTGTCTTGCTTTACTTCCATGGTCTCTCTCAACGGGCTTTGATCTAACTCTTTTCCTCTGCCTACCACTTACGTATTGTTGTTTTTTAAAATTTTCCAAAATCTATTCTTGTCCCCTCCCACAGCTGAAGGAAAGGAATCCTTAAAAGATATAAACCATACCTAAAAAGAAGAGTTCACTTCCTCAAGTTCACTTTCTCAAGGGTAGAGAAAAATGATCAGGTACATGAAAAATCATGGTAATAAATTAACTCAGGAAGAAAATAAAAACTCTCCAGACCAAATTCAAAAACAAAGAAGACTGTGATTTAAATGACAGAGAATTCCAGATTGCAGTTTTGAAAAACCTCATTGAGATACAAGAACACTTAGAATGGTAGTTCAATAAGCTCTGGAATAAAACAAATGAATAAAATAAATATTTTACCAAACAGATCGAAACTATAAAATGAGTCAAACAGAAATACTGGGGCTGAAGAACTCAATAAATGAGATGAAAATGAATTATAGACCATGAAAAACAGAAAGAACCAGATAGAAGATAGAAGAGAGAATTAGTGAGCCTCAATATAGAAATCTAGAAATGACTCAGGTGGCAGAAGACAGAACACTGAGAGTTAAAAAAAAATGGAAAAACTCTATAAGAACTATCTGACTCTATTACAGAAAGCAATATGAGAATAATGGATAAACCAGGAGAAGATAGGAGAAAGGAAGAGAGAGCCTATTCAAACAAATAATTGATGAGAACTTACAAAATCTAGGGAAAGAGCTGGACCTTTGCATTCAAGAGACTTTTAGAACACCTAATTTTCTCAATGTAAAAAGAGCTTCTCTAGGACACATTGTATTAAAACTGTCAAAAATTAGTGACAAAGAAAGAATTCTCAAGGCAGTCAGGGTAAAGAAGACAGTAATCTATAAAGAAAACTCCATTAGATTATCATCACATTTTACTGTGTATGTTTTCTCGTGTGTGGTGTGAGGTGGTCTAGTTTCATTTTTCTGCATTTATATGTCCAATTTTCCCAACAGCATTTACTGAATAAACTGTCTTTAGCCCAAACTATGTTTTTGCCTCCTCTGTCAAATATTAATTGACTACGAAGGTATGGGTTTATTTCTGAGCACTCTGTTCTGTTCCATTGATCTTGTGTCTGTTTTTCATGCCAGCACCATGCTGTTTTGATTACTATGGCCTTAGAGTATAATTTTAGGTAGCATGGTTCCTCCAACTTTGTTCTTTCTCAAGATCACTGTTGCTATTCAGGGTCTTTTGTTATTACATATAAATGTTTGGAATATTTGTTCTAGTTCTGTGAAATACATCATTAGTATCTTGATAGGAATTGCTCTGAATCTATAGATTGCTTTGGGTAGTATGGGCATTTTAATGGTGTTAATTCTTCCTATCCATGAACATGGTATATGTTCCCACTTATTTATATCTTCTTTAGTTTCTTTCTTCATGTCTTATAATTTTCCAAGTACAGGTTTTTTTACATCCTTGGTTAAATTTATTCCTAGGTATTTTATTCTTTTTGTAGCCATTGTGAATGGGATTGTTTTCTTAATTTCCCTTTCTTATATTTCATTATTGGTGTATAAAAATGCAACTGATTACTGGATATTAATTTTGTAACTTGCTACTTTATTTACTGAATTCACTTATCTGTTCTAGTAGTTTTTCATGGAATCTTTACGGTTCACTACACACAATGATCATGTCATCTGCAAATAATAAGAGTTTCTATTTCTTTTTCTTGTCTGATTGCTGTGGCTAGGATTTATGCTACTATGCTAAATGAGAGTGGTGAGTGGACATCCATGCATTGTTCCTGATCTTAAGAGAAATGGTTTTAGTTTTTGCCCATTGGGTATGATGTTGGCTGTGACTTGTCACATGTGGTCTTTATTATGTTGAGGTATATCCCTCTATTTCCACTAAGCTGAGTGTTTTTATCATAAATGGGTGCTGGGTTTTATCAAATACTTTTTCTCTATCTATTGATATGGTCCTGTGGTTTTTAAACTTCATTTTATGTGGTATGTCATGTTTATTGATTTACAGATATTGTACCAACCTTGCATCCTCAGAATAAATCCCAATTTATCATCTTGTATTATCTTTTTAATGTATTGCTTGATCCAGTTTACAAAAATTTTTCAGGATTTTAGCATGTATGTTCATCAGGAATATTGGCCTATAACTTTCTTTCTTTGTAGTCTCTTTATCTGGTTTTAGAATTAGGATAATGCTGGCCTTGTAAAATAAGCTTGGCAGTTTTCCTTCCTCTTGAATTTTTTGGAAGAGTTTGAGAAGATAGGTGTTCATTTTTCTTTGAATGCTTTTCCTTCCTATTTTTATGGCATATACTTTACTGCATTTTTACATGACCATTTATACCCCCATACCCTCCTCCACCTCCACCCACCACCTACCCCCCAAAATCTCCACACTGTTGTCCACACCCATGAATTCTTTCTCTCTCTCTCTCTTTTTTTTTTTTTCCTGTTCTGCTAAATCTCTACCCCAGAGCCCCTTATTCTTTGTTTGGTTAAAATCACCTGTGAAGCCATCCAGTCCAGGACTTTTGTTTGTTAGGAGTTTTTTAATTACTGCTCAATTTTGCTAGTTTTAATCTGTCTATCCAGATTTTATTATTTTGCTGGGATTGTGTGTTTCTAGGAATTTATCCATTTCACCTAGATTTCCAACTTGTTGGTATATACTTGTTCATAATATTTTCTTACAATCTTTTGTATTACTTTGGTGTCACTTGTTACTTTTCTTTCATTTCTGATTTTATTTATTTGGGTCCTCCTTTTTTCTTGATGAGTTTAGTTAAAGTTTTTTCAATCTTGTTTACCTTTTTAAAGATCTGTTGGTTTCATCAATCATTTCTTTTTTTAAACTCAATTTCAGTTATTTTTGTTCCCATCTTTATCATGTTCTTCCTTCTTCTCATGTTGAGCTTTGTCGTTCTATTTCTAGTTACTTTAAGTATATTGTTAGATCGTGTATTTGAGATTTTTCTTGTTTCTCGAAGTAGTCCTGTAATGCAATGAATTTCCCTCTTAGGACTGCTTACACTGTGTCCCATACATTTTGGGTTGCCTCACTTTCATGTGTTCCAAGGTATATTTTGATTTTTTCTTTGATCTCATTGTTAAGCCATTCATTGTTTAGTAACATGTTATTTAGACTCTGTGTGTTCATGTGTTTTTCAGTTTCTTTTCCAGTGATTGATTTCTAGTTGCATAGCATTATGGTCAGAGAAGATGCTTGATGTTTCACTCTTCTTACATTTAAGACTTGTTTTGTGTCCTAACATGTGGACTATTCTAGAAAATGTTCTATGTGCACTTGGAAAAAAAAGTATATTCTGCTGCTTTGGAGTGAAATGCTCTGAAGATGTCAATTAACTGCATATGATCCAGTGTGTCATATATAGCCACCATCTCCTTGTTAATTTTCTGTGTGATATATTTATCCATTGATATCGATGTGGTGTTAAAGTTGTCTACATTGACTGTACTTCTTACAGTCTTTCCTTCAGGTCTATCAAGATTTGCTTTACATATTTAGGTGCTCTGATGTTGGGTTCACTACCATTTGCATGAAAATATCTTGTTCCATCCCTTTACTTTTAGTTTGTGTGTATCTTTTGTTCTGGGGTGGACCACTTGTAGAGAGCATATATATGGCTCTTGTTTTCTTATCCATTCAGCTACCCTATATCTTTTGATTGGAGCATTTAAGCCATTTACTTTTAAAGAAATTATTTTAAGTATATATTAATTGCCATTTTATTCTTTATAACTTTGTTTCTTTTATTTTTCTATTTATCCTTCTTCTTATAGACAACTCTTTAATATTTCTTGTAATAATGGTTTGGTGGTAAAGAATTCCTTTAGCTTTTACTTATCTTGGAAGCTTTTTATTACTCCTTCAATTTTAAATAATAGTCTCACAGGGTAATATTGTCTAGGTTACAGGTCCTTGCTTTCCATCAGTTTATATATTTCATGCCAATCCTTTCTGGTCTGAAATATTTGTTTTGTAAATCAGCTGTAAGGCCCTGGCTGGTGTGGCTCAGTGGATTGAGTGCCAGCCTGCAAACTAAAGGGTTGTGGGTTCGATTCCCAGTCAAGGTACATGCCTGGGTTGTGGGCCAGGTCCCCAGTACGGGGTGTGTGAGAGGCAACTACACATCAATGTTTCTCTCCCCCTCTTTCTCCTTCCTTTCCCCTTTCTCTAAAAATAAATAAAGTCTTTAAAAAAATCAGCTGTCAATCTTATGGGAGCTCCCTTGTAGGTGTCTTTCTCTTGCTGCTTTTAAGGTACTCTCTTTGTCTTTAACCTTAGCCATTTTAATTATGCTGTGTCTTGGGGTGGGCCTTTTTGAGTTCATGTTGTTTGGGACTCTCTGCACTTTCTTGACTTTTATGTCTTTTTCCTTTACCAGGTTAGGAAAGTTTTCAGTCATTATTTCTTCAGATAAGTTCTCAATCCCTTGTTCTCTCTCTTCTCCTTCTAGTATCCTCATGATGCTATGTTGTTATACTACATGTTGTCCCAAAGATACCTCAAACTATCTTCATTTTTAGCAATTGTTTCTACTTTTTTGCTGCTCTTACTGGGTGTTTTCTGCTATCTTGTCTTCCAAATCATTGATTCGATCCTCTGCTTCATCCAACCTACTGTTTATTTCTTCTAGTGTATTTTTCATTTCAAATATTATATTCTTCATTTCTGATTGGTTTATTAATACAGTTTCTATGTCCTTTTTCATGTTGTTGTAGTTCTCACTAAATTCCCTGAGCATCGTTATAACCTTTTTTTTTAACTCTACATCTAATAAATTTCTTACCTCCATTTCTTTTAGTTATTTTTTTCTGGAGATTTCTCCTGTTCTCTCATTTGGGGCATGTTTCTTTGTCTCCCAATTTGGTTGCCTCTTTGTATTTGTTTCTATGTATTAGGTAGATATGCTATGACTCCCTGTCTTGGTAGGGTGATATTTTGTAGTAAATGTCCTGCAGAATCCAGTGGTGCTGTCTCCTTGATCCCCTAGCTGGGTGTTCCAGGAATGTCCCTTGTGTGGGTTATGTGGGCTCTCCTGCTGTAATTGTCTTGATTGCTACTAGTCTGCTTGTGTATGAGGTTGACCCTCAGGCTGGCTAACTGTGAAAATCAACTCTAACCACAGTGTATGAGGTGCTGTGCAGGTGCTGACCACGCGAAGAAAATCTTGCCTCAGCAGCGTCTGGTGCCTGTCAAGATCTCTCTTTTGATATGCCACTTGTGAACCTAATTGGATCCTGTTTTGATGTTGTCCAAAGCTGACCACTGGATGTGCTGGTTCTGGGGCCTCTTGTGAGGGACTCAAGTTCAGGCCAATGTCAGATGCTGCCTGTGACTGGCCCTGGGCAACCTGTTTGAAGCTACAAAGCAATATACAGATTGTGGTCACCTCTGCTGGGCTTGAGTGTGTGTGGGAAAGATCACACTGCACACAAATGCTGGCTTTTACCTACACCAGGCCCAGGGACAGGTTAGCAAAAGTCCCAAGATACCTTGAGATTCACCTCCTCCTGATTCCACCTGCCTGTTAGTCTCAGTCACTGAACTAGCCACTGGTGATACTGGAGTTGCATGAGGTAGGTTCTCAGTGAGTCAATAGTTGGGGTGAGTGGTGTTCACCAGATTAATACAGGCCCCATCTCATGCCAGTGCTGGGTCTGAGGTAACTTGGCAAATGTCCCAGGGTATACGAAGTCTAGCTGCCACCCACTGGTTGCTCACACACCTTTGTGTTGGGCTTGGGTTTTAGGGAGTCATTAGCGTGAGGCCAGTATACTTTATCAGGCCTAAACCAACCAAGCTTTGGCTGTGTGAAGGGATGGCTCTGCATGATTGGTTGTGCAAAGAAAAATTGTTCCCTATCCTAGAGCCACATAACTCAGTCTGTCCCAGATTCTTCCTGGGAGACCAATCTCAGCAGGGCAGGGCATCTGGGAATCAGGAGGATGGGGCTAGTGGATCTCTCATGAGGGGGATATGTTGGTCAAGCTTGAGGGAGGTTTGGGGTAGTGGCCCTTGCTCCAGAGCCACACAACTCAGTCTATTTCAGATTCTGTGCAGACCTCCTCAGTACACAGTCTCCAGGAGTCAGGAGGGTGAAGCCGCTGGGAGCCCTGAGGGTGGGGCTAGTGGATCTCCTATGAGGGGGAGGTGTCAGTCAGGTTCACAGGAAGGTGGGAGGAATGGCCCCACCCTCAAACCACACGACTCAGCCACTGATACCCCCTGAGTCTACCCTGACCTCTACACCCCAGCCCAGACAGCTGACTCCTCAGCACGGTGCCAGCTCTGCAGGGTCTAGAGTGTGGGGCTATTGCATTCCCTCAGGCTGATATCATAGGAAGTGCTCCACCCAAGAAAGATAGTGTCTGTGGTATGGGAGAGTGATAAGAATTCTGGTAGCTGTCACTTCAGATCTCTCCTCATGCCACCCTCTAGTCCACTTCACCTTTCCTCTGCCAGAATTCAGGGTGAATGGCTGTGAATTAGATTTTGTGCAGTGGCCCTTTAAGAGTGTGCCTGTGTCTTTACCAGACCCTTGTCTCTTCCTGGCAAACAGATTCCCTGCTGATATGCACAGCCAGGTGTTATGTGGGTGCCTGTCCCCAGCTCTGGTGGTCTGGTCTGGGGATCTTGGCTTGGGGTTGAGACCTAACTCTCTGTAGAGGGAACATGTGCAGCTGACATATCCCTCTAGCTTCTGCACATGGGAGCAGGGCCAGTCCTTTTTATGTCTCTGTCCTTCCTACTTGTCTTGATGAGGCTTCTTCTGTAAATCCTTGATTATAAGACTTCAGCTAGTCTTCAGTTGATTATTAAGGGTGATTATTCTACATTTTAGTTTTAATCCCAGTTTGATCTTGGGAGGAAATGAGTGTAGCTTCCACCTACTCTATTACCATCTTGGATCTGCTGTATGATCTTTTTAATGTATTCCTGAATTCAGTTTGCTAATATTTTATTGAGGATTTTTGCATCTTTGTTCATCAGAGATACTAGCGTATAGTTTTCTTTTTTGAAATATATTTGTCTGGTTTTGAAATCAGAGTATTGCTGGCTTCATAAAATGAGTTTGGGCACTATCCCTCCAGTTGTATTTTTTGCTATAGCTTGGTAAAATTCACCTGTTTTGGGGAACTGCCCTGCCTGGTTTCAGGCGCTGTAATGCCCCCATGGCTAAGGCTGAGTGAGTGACTTTCGGACCATAAGCCACTAAAGAGACAAAGCTTATCTCTCTGGCAGGGGCACCACCGCTGCCTCTTTTACTTCACTCTGCCTGGCCCCCAATGTTTGATCAGTTAGCCAATGACAGGTAAGATTCCTCAAGGGATGGATGACCTAAGACAGGCACAATCATGGGGGCTCCTAGGGAAGGACTTGGGGGCTACAGAAAAGGGGTGATGGACCCTTGTCCCTCAGCTTTGACATAGCCTGAGTCCTCACTCTGTCTTCCAGAAGTCTAATCTCTTGGCTGCCTTACTTCCCCTGCCTGACTTACACCTGAAACAATGCATTAAGCCTGAAACAATGTCAGTGGTGGGTGCGGCCCTGTGCTGGAAAGGGCGGGTTCCCTAGGGTGATCAAGCCTAAGAAAGAATATGTAAAATCCTGTGAAATCTGCTTTGTTTAAAATGCTCTCAATTAAATCATAAGGATCCAGGCAGGAAGTAAGTTTGTTCCCCAAAGTTTTATGGCCATTTAGCTATCTGACCCTGACTCTAAACAGGCCCTCAGAGTTCTTTGTATGTTATCTGTTTGATCCCTACTGCCTGATAATAATTAATGAGCTTTACATATACACCCTGTATTCCTATGCAAATTGAATCCAATAAAAGGCTCTCAAGGCAAGGGTCAGGATGCTCTCCCCTTGAGAGAGAAGTCACACCATCCCTTTTCCTCCATAGGACTCGGTAATCCATGTGAATTTATTTTGTCTCACCCATAACACCATGGACACTGTGGGCCGGTGACCATGTCAATCTGTGAAACCATCTGGTCCAGTACTTTGGTTTGTTGTGAGGGTTTTTTTTAATTACTTATTCAATTTCGTAAATAGTAGTTGGTATGTTCAGATTTTCTTTCTTCTTGATTCAGTCTTGGAAGATTGTATGTTTCTAGGGATTTATCCATTCTTCTAGATTACCCAATTTGATGGCATGTTTGTAGTAGTTTCTTATACTCCTGTATTTCTGTGATGTCAGTTGTCACTTCCCTTTCGTTTCTAATTTATTTGGATCCTTTCTCTTTTTCCTTGATGAATCTAGTTACCAATCCTGTTTATTTTTTGAAAGAACTAGTTCTTGGTTTCATCAATCTCTTGTATTGTTTTTATACACTGTATTTCATTTATTTTTGCTATAATCTTTATTTTATTCCTCTCTTCACTTTGGGCTTTGTTGTCCTTTGTCTAGCTCCTTTAGGTATAAGATTAAATTGTTTATTTGAGATTTTTCTTCTTTATAGTGGTAAGCCTGTATTGCTATGAATTTCCCTCTTAGGACTTCTTTCACTGTGTCCCATACATTTTGGGTTGTTGCGTCTCAAGATATCTTTTGATTTCTTCCTTTATCTCATTGTCAACCCATTCATTGTTTAGGATTTCATTTAACCTCCTTGTGTTTGTGTGCTTTTCTTTTTTTCCTTGTAACTGATTTCTAGTTTCATATCATTGTGATCAGAGAAGATGCTTGATCTTCCTAAATTTATTGAAACTAGTTTTATGGCCTAACATGTGGTCTATCCTGAATAATGTCCATATGTGCTTGAAAAAATGTATATGCTCTTTGGGTGTGAAATGTTCTATAAACATCAATTATATCCATCTGGTCTAAGGTATCATTTATGTCCTCTGTTTCTTTGTTGATTTTCTGTCTGGAAGATCCATTGATGTCAATGGGATGTTATAGTCCCCTAAAATTACTGTATTACTGTCAATCTCTCACTTTATGCTCATCAATTTTGCTTTATATATTCAGGTGCTCATACATTGGCCACATAAATGTTTACGAAGCCTTTATCATTATGAAGTTTCCTTCTTTGTCTCTTGTTATAACCTTTGTTTTAAAGTGTCTTTAGTCTGATGTAAGTATTAAGGCCCCAGCTTTTGTTTTCCATTTGCATGAAAATCTTCTTCCATCCCTTTACTTTCAGTCTCTGTATGTCTTTTGATCTGAAGTTTGTCTCTGGTAGGCAGCATATGTATGGGTCTTATTTAATATTTGTTCAGTCACCCTATGTCTTTTGACTGGAACATTTAATCCATTTACATTTAAAGTGATTACTGCTCTGGCTGGTGTGGCTTAGTGGATTGAGTGCTGGCCTGCCAATTGAGAAGTTGCTGGTTTAATTCCCAATCAGGGCACATGCCTGGGTTGCAGGCTAGGTCCTCAGTTGGGGGTGTGCAAAAGGCAACTGATCAATGTTTTTCTCCCTCTCTTTCTACCTCCGTCCCCCTCTCTCTAAAAGTAAATAAGTAAAATCTTTAAAAATATACAAAAAATAAAGTGATCACTGATAAGTACATAGTTATTGCCATTTCATTATTTACATTTATGTTCTTTTTTCCCCTTCTTAAAGAAGTCCCTTTAACATTTCTTTTGACACTGGTTTGATGGTGATGAACTCCTTATCTTTTTCTTGTCTGGGAAGCTCTTAATCTTTTCTTCCATTTTATTTTAGTATTTTTTACTTTTTCAAAATAAATATTTTACTTTTGGGTTTTATCAAAGGTACATATGCACAAAGCTACACAAGATCATTTTAGTCTTCCTTTTTTTCCTCATTGGTAACTTCTTTCTTCAACAGTGAAGAATTGTTGGCTGTCATTATCTACACTATAGTTACTTCTTTGCTCAATTTTGGTATACATTTAAGTAGCTTCAAAATTTCTAACTCATACCCCTGTGAGAAACATATTTACTAACTTGATTGTATTTATGTAGAGTTCTCTTTATATTTAGACTTACAATATCCAGTCAATATATTATTTCCTGAAGTTATTTAGGGTTTTTTTTTCCCATTTCCTTCAGTGTGGTTATGTCATTCATTCATAATATAGTTAAGACCATTTGTGTTTTCATTTGTTCTATTTTTATTCTATCTAATCTCAGGTGGCTTTACCCATTGCCATAGCTTCACTGATCACCTTTTCTGAGCTACGTAACCATATGCATACTTAACCACCTTACTGGACATTTCCATGTAGATGTCTCTCAGATTTCTTAAGCTGAACAAGGTCAAAACTCATTCTCTCTTAAATCTCTTGCCAGCTATTCACCATAAAGTATGCCAGACTGATTGGGTTTGATTCTTGACTCCACAACTTGCTAGCTGTGTGAGTTTGGTTGGGTTACTCAACTTTATGCTTCAATTTCCTCACCTGTAAAACTGGGAATAATAGTACCTACCTTGTGGTTGTAAGGATTAAGGGAGTAAATATCTGTAAATATTTAGAACATAGTGCACAGTTAGCTGTATTTGTATATTACATATTATTCTTACTCTTCTCTCATTGTCTCTATCTCAATAAATAGCACCACCAAACCTAAAACCTGAATGCCATCCCTGACTTCCCATTTTTTTCCTTATTTTCTCTCCCCCATCAAAAGTCAAATCCTTATAAATCTGCCCTCTTAAATATGCAGTGACAGTTCCATCTTCAGCTTCCATTACCTTGATTCAGGCCACTATCATCTCTCACTGAAATTAGCACCACACCCAACTAACTGGTCCTGATGTTAGTCCAATATTTTTTCCACACAGCTGTCAGAGTGATCTTTCTCCACACTTCTTCTCTACTATAGAAACACCTTCATTTTATTTTCTGACAAATGCTAGAACAAAAGTTTTACTAAACGTAGAAAAGCACAGAGAAAATAAACTATAATGTCATTACTTGGAGATAACTGGTTACATTTGGGGAGTATATCCTTTCAGGCTTTACTATGCATACATGCACACATTATTATATGGCACATGTCATTATTATATGCATAATTTTCTTTTTGAAACCTGATTTTAATTGATTAAATTCTGTCTATCACTTTATGACAGACAATAAAATCTAAATATTCATTAAAAATAGATTCACTGTATATTCCATTGCATGCAATACCCAAATTTTTAAAACAAAGTAGTTATTAAGACATTTAGGTTTTTTCTTTCTTTTAATTTTTTTAATTTTATTTTTGATTTTAGAGAGAAGGGAAGGGAGGGAGAAAGAAAGGGAGAGAAACATCGATGTGAGAGACACATTGGTGGGTGGCACTGTATATGTACCCTGACTCAGGATCAAACCAGCAACCCAGGCATGAGTCAAAGCCAGGAATGGAACAGGCAATCTTTCAGTTTGCAGAATGATGCTCAACCAACTGAGCCATACTGGCCTGGTCTTGCTTGCTTGCTTGCTCCCTTCCTCCCTTCCACAGTTTTAGTAAAATTTCGTTTATTTCCTTAGGATAAATTTTTAGAAGTGAAACTACTGGCCATAAACTGCTGGGCCAGTATATCTCATATACTGTTGATATACCTGCATCAACAGTATATGAGAGTGGCCATTAGCTAGTGTTAGGCATTATTCTTTTAATATGTAATAACATAACCTTGGCTAGTGTGGCTCAGTTGGTTGGAACGTTGTCTGTGAACTGAAGGGTCACAGGTTCAATTCCCAGTCAAGGCACATGCCTGGGTTGCAGATTTGGTCCCTAGTCAGGGCAAGTATGAGATCAATGTTTCTCTTTCACATCAATGTTTCCCTCTCTCTCTCCTTCCCCTCCCCCTTCTCTAAAATCAATAAGCATGTCTTTGAGTAAGGATTTAAAAAATATAATATATAAATAGTGTTTAACTGCTGCTTTAACATGCAATTCTTAGATAACATGTGAGGCAGAGCTTTTTATATTTTTAGCTTTTATATTTTTTCTTTTATAAATTACCCTTCCATGTCATTTGTCTACTTTTCTACCATACTGTCTTTTTCTTATTGATTTGTAAGAGTTTATTATGCCATGATGTATTAACTGAGCAGGTCCAAATTCTGCACATTTTAAGGAATGGTTTGACCCTGGCCTTGCTCCTGGCAGATAACCTATTAAGCTCTTGGAACATCCTGCCTGTTAAGAGTGTCTCTGTTTACTTGAGGGTTTAGGACAGGTCAGAAAGCTTATGCTAATAATGGGATTTATAGTGGAAACCTTGGGCCATGTGGTATGGTATTCAGCTTGCCCTCTGAAGGGGTTAACATGGGTGGTCAGCCATGCTCACATGACCAACTTCTAGTAATATTCTGGATGCCATGATTTGGATGAGCTTCCCTGATAGGCAATACTACATACACACTGTCACGTCATTGCTGGGAGAATTAACCCTGTGGAGGTCACAGCTGATCTGAGAGATACAGACTCTTTTCTTAAGTACTGTTACATATATTGGGTGCATAGGTTCAAAGTCATGACTAGCTGCACATTTGTACATGACTAACACAAATTGAAGGAAATTCTAACGACAACATAGATATGGCTCCCTCAACCATCAGGAAAAGAAAAAACGTGTTAGGCGCTATGCATCCAAAACAAGTCACTTATCAAAATATTTTTGCAAGTGTTGTAAAGAGTGTATTTATGCCTTGAGCACAGCAATATTGTTTGCGATGACTGTTACAAAGATTTTACAAGGCCAACTATTGAAGATTCTGATTAATTAATGTTAAAGACTTTTTTGGTTGTATTTTTCAGCATATCCATGTCTCCATTTTTTGAAAAGAAAATTTTTTATTCTTTATGTTTTTATATTTCTTTAACAATTTCTAGATTGTAGCTGAAAATAAGTTAAAAACCACGTATTTTATTATGCAAATAAATGCAAATTTGCAGTGTTTTTCATTTTATTTTCTCACATTTCAGCACATACTAGCAATGACTGTATCTCTCAGATACATGTGACCTACACTATAATTAACCCTTGGTAAAGTTAAGCCCTATCTGTACAACTCTATTTGAGAGAGGACAACTGAAAGCTTGCACCTGGCCTCTGCTGGACCCCGCCCTATTTTCATTGCTGATTTTAATCTGTATCCTTTCACTGTAATACTTGTTATTGTAATTATAATAGTTTTCCTGAGTTGTGTGAGTTTTTCCAGCAAATCATTGAACTTGAGGCTCGTCTTGGGTACTCTTGAACATAAATAGTACTCCCTCATCAACCAAAAACTCCCTCATCATAACATAAATAACAATTATAGCCTCCATTTTATCATTTGCATTTTATTTTTGCTGCTTTTTAAAAAGAACTAATTTAAAAAAAATCTGCATTATAAAATCCAGGTTTTAGTCCCTTAATGTGTGAGAGGGTTTTTGTTTTGTTTTTTTTCTTACACAGTTATACATGTTAACGAGTGTTTTATACATTCTACATATAAACGTTTATCAAGTACACAAGACATGGAAACATACAGAATAAAATGTTAGTGCCCTTCAACTCTTCTACTTCCCTCCCTGGAGGTAATTCACTGTCTGTAACTTTGTGTACATGCTTTTCTGCGCATTTACAAACACATATAACCACATACATATTTAACGTAATACACACCAGATTATGTGCATTGTTCTGCAACATTCTTTATTCACTAAATGTCTTAGAGCTCTTTCCCTGTCTGTTAACTTGATAATAAACAACCTTATTGTATTATATAGCAGCACAGTATTCCACTGCATGGATCTACCATAAATATTTAACTATGTCCCTAGTCAACATTTGGCCTCCTGCAATTTCTCACAATTAGAAATAATATTGCAATACACATTTTTGTAATATATCCTTGTGTACCTGTGCAAGTATTTCTGCATAACAGATACTACAGCGGAATTTTTCAGCCACAGACTAAATTCATTTAACATTTTTTGTTGGTATAGTCAAATTCCCACACAAAATGATCTTCAATTTTATAGCTGATACCCTTCTTCCTCCCTCCCCCCACATTTTCCTCAATACTTTGTATCATTAATATAATTATTTATATTTTGTCAGTCTACTGGGTGAAAAATATCTTTATCTTCATTTGCATTCTCTGGTTATTTATGAGGTTAAGCTTTATTTTTGTTCATTCATTAGCTGTATTTCAACTATAAAATGCTGTGTGTATTCTTTGCCTACTTTCTTTTGTTGTTGTTAGATGTTCTTTACCTATTATAAACATTAATCTTTTATCTCTTACATATGTTGCAAATATTTTCTTCATGTCTCTTATTTTTAAGCCTTTGTTCTTTTAAAATAGTGAAATTTAAAATTTTGATATAATCAAGTTAATGAGTTTCCCCAGAGTGTTCTGTGTCCTGTTTGAGTAGCTTGGGATGGCTAGAGCATAGAGTGCAAGGGTACAAGGCAAAGCAGTATGCAGTATTAAAATTATAAAGGGCTTTGAAAGCACTGCTAAGAAACTAAAACATTGTTTTGTTGTTGCCTGAAGGCAACAGGGAACCATGTAAGTTTTCAACAATAGAAAGATTTTCAAAAATATAACTATCTACCTGCTAAGTACCATCATCAAATTTGTCTCTTAGAAAAATATAATTTTTGTACATTTTACATTTCACACAATTTATAAGTTAAACATTTTATATGTCAAAGGGTATAGTTAAAGGGCGTTTGCTATACTATATTATTGAAATATTTTAAATTAAAATAAAATGGTATCAATGCAGAAATTGTCAGAGCAATGAAAGAAACAGTCGTAAAACGGGTCTGGCTTTGGCTGGGTGGCTCAGTTGGCTGGAGGGTCATCTGATCACCAAAAGGTTGCAGGGTTTGATTCCCGGTCAGGACACATACCTACGTTGTGGGTTTGATGCCCGGTCGCTGAGCAGATATGGGAGGAACTTGGTCGATGTTTTCTCTCTCTCTCTCTCTAAAATGAATAATAAAAAAATATTCGACTTCCAGCCAAGATGGAGGCGTAGGCGGACACACTGTGCCTCCTCTCACAACCAAAATTAAGGACAACAAATATTTAGAAACAAGAAAACAACCAGAGCTAACAGAAAATTGAACTGTATGGAAATCCAACCACCATTCATCCAGACTGATAAGAGGGGCGGAGTTGCGGCAGGAGAAAGTGGAGGTGCGGACCTGGGAACGCAGGCAGCAGCGACTGGCAGTGCCCAGGTTCACAGGCGGCGGCCAGCAGTCCCCGGGCCCACAGGCTGCAGCTGGCGGACCCCGGGCACGGGGTGGCAACCGTGCAGACCCAGTGAGGCCACACAAGGCAGCTGGCTGACCAGGTGGTTCCACATTCGCGCGGAGACGGTCCAGGCAGAGGGGAAGTGGCGGAAGGGACTGAATCCAGGAGAGAGCGGAGTAGGCGCCATTGTTCCCTCTCAGACCCTGCCTCCACATACAGCGTCACAACCCAGCGACTGGGCTGCCCCACACTGGGGAACACCTAAGGCTCCACCCCTCACTACGTAATAGCCACAACCAGACTAAAACCAAAACAAAACAAAAAAAACCCACCAAAAATGGCTCAAACCGGAGAACAAATGAAAGCCACAGAGCCAATTTCTCTAAGCCATGAAGAGATAGCCAACCTACCAGATGCACAGTTCAAAGCACTGGTCATCAATATGCTCACAGAATTGGTTGATTTTGCTCAAAAATTAGATGAAAAAATGCAGGCTACAATACGTGAAATGAAGGAAGATGCATGGGGAACCAATAGAGATGGGAGGAAAACTGGGACTCAAATCAATGGAGTGGACCAGAAGGAAGAAACTAACAACCAAACAGAAAACAAGGAAGAAACAAAATTCAAAAAAATGAGGAGAGGCTTGGGGACCTCTGGGACATCATTAAACGTCCCAACATCCGAATTATAGGGGTCCCAGAAGGGGAAGAAGAAGAGCAACAAGTGGAAAACTTCTTTGAACAAATAATAAAGGAGAACTTCCCCAATCAGGCAAAGGAAATAGACTACCAGGAAGTCCAGGAAGCTCAGAGAGTCCCAAAGAAGTTGGACCCAAGCAGGAACACACCAAGGCACATCATAATTACATTAGCCAAGATTAAAATGAAGGAGAGAATTCTACAAGCAGCAAGGGATAAGAGGACAGTCACCTACAAAGGAGTTCCCATCAGACTGTCAGCTGATTTCTCAAAAGAGACCTTACAGGCAAGAAGGGGCTGGAAAGAAGTATTTGAAGTCTTGAAAGGCAGGGACCTACATCCAAAATTGCTCTATCCAGCAAAGCTGTCATTTAGAATGGAAGGGAAGATAAAGTGCTTCTCAGATAAGGTCAAGTTCAAGGAGTTCATCATCACCAAGCCCTTATTATATGAAATGTTAAAGGGACTTACCTAAGAAAAAGAAGATAAAAAATAGGACAGTAAAAAGACAGCAAACTCACAGATATTAACAACCACACCTAAAACAAAAGCAAACTAAGCAAACAGCTAGAACAGGAACAGAACCACAGAAATGGAGATCATATGGAGGGTTAACAACAGGGGCGTGGGAGGAGGAGAGGGGGGAAAAGGTACAGAGAATAAGTAGCACAGACGGTGGGTAGAAAATAGATAGGGGGAGGGCAAGAACAGTATGGGAAATGTAGCAGCTAAAGAACTTATGACACATGGACATGAACTAAAGGGGGGAATGTGGGTGGGAGAGGGTGTGCAGGGTGGAGGGGAATGATGGGGGAGAAATGGGACAACTGTAATAGCATAATCAATAAAATATATTAAAAAATAAAACAAAAAAAATTCTTGGGTGAGGATTAAATTAATATATATTTACAAACAAGCCTGAATATATACCTACCTACAGAATATAATGTCATTTCAATTCAGTGGGAAAATAACTTAATAGATGACAGTAGGGAAGGTGTGACGATAAGAAATATACAAGATAGAGTCACTTTAACTAAGCTACTATAATTATTAACATTACAATTGTTTAAGCATGAGGAAAGGCTATTCTTGTTCTAACTAGCCTGGGAACTTAAGAGTTTTTGAACTGTCCAGTCCTGCATCAATGCCTGGATGTTCCTGTATTTTGCTATGTATACTGCGCACTTTTTTGTCCAAATATTTGAGGGGAAAATAAGGGTGTGCATTATACATGGGTAGTGCCTGAAATACCTTGTATCTGCTCTTGTGTTTTGTAATTATTTGTTACATATAATTTCTTGTACCATAATATGTTCAAAAATAAATGCTAGAATTCCTTTATAATACAAAACAAGTAAATATAAATAAAAAAATTGAAATAAAAATTAAAACAAAAGATTTATTTCTTGGGAGTTGGGGCCAAAAACGTGGGTGCACATTATACAGGCCAAACTATGGTCCATCTGGACCTCCAGATAACCCTTTATCCCCGAAATACTTAATTATTCAGATCACCTAATTATTCTCTGAAGGACTCGCATATGCATCCACTCGACATCTATTATCCAGACCACGTGACATAACCAACCTCATCACCTGGCACCCTCATCCTGCCTGTCATCTGATGGATAATTGTCCTGGACCAATCATAGGTTTAAAAATGCAGGGTTGAAAAATTATTATGAATGTCCTTTTTTTTCTATAAGAACTTTTAACTTTTCTTTCTTTTTTGGAACAGTTCTGGATTTTTTGCCTAGCTGTGTTTCTACTTGCAAAGTCTAAGACCCTTAAATAATACCCAATAAAACATACGTAAAAATGTAAAAAAGGTGGCTTTTTAATCCTAAGTATTTGAAGAAAATATGGTGAATGTTTTAATAATCTTAATTTGCGGGGAAACTTTCCAAAACATGATACCCACCCACGCCTACACAAAAATAAATTGCAGAAGATATTAGAGGAAAATACATTAAAAACCTTTGGTTGGGGAAAGCCTTTCTATCAAACAAGGGACACAGGGTATCGGAGAAGGCTGGGGCGCCGCTGAGGGGATCCGATTCCCAGCGCAGTGGCGGCTTGCGCGTCCAGGGTGCCCTCGTACCCCGCTCGCCCTTCCCGGAGCCCGCCGCTGCGTCTCCGGGGGCTGCACTCACCAGACAAAGGGCCTTTCGGATTGCTCCGCCCCCTGACACCGCCTCCACGCTGCCTCCGCCTCCCGCCCAAACCAGGCGGGAGAAGGTGATGAGTGCCCTGATGCTTGAACCAATGACTCCCAGTGACTGGGCCCCTGGGGCTGGACCAGCCCCCGGCGCCAGGTAGGCTCTGTTGGGAAAACCCTGCAATGGCGACGGCGCCGCGCTGGCTTCGACTCTCCAATACGCATGCGCCAGCAGCGCCCTGGGCGAACAGCTTCCCACCTGCTGGGTCGGATGTGCCACGGTTTCCCCAGGTCTGCTCTTCACCAGGGCCAGCAACCCGGGAGTCCTGGGACTTAGCCAGCCACACTCACAGAATTTCGCGTACTGAGAGGGAAGAGGCCGTGACGAGGACCCTCCCATAACCCCTGTCAATTACAAACGTTCGACTGTCCGGCTCCCGCGCGGTGTCGCTGCTCCGACCCCTAAGCGACTGGACAAGACCCCGCTCTCCTAGGTTCCGGAATACCGCCCCCCACCCCCGCCTTTTTATATCGACGAAACTGTAAATATAATAATAATGATTGAATACAACTTTTTGGCAACACAGGTGTACTGATGAGAAGAATAGAATTCTTTTAACAGGGATAAGATTTTACTTAATTCGGATTCAAAGTTAGCTCTCCAGCACCAACTTGGATTGCTAAAGTTCATCTGTTAATGGTAGTCTGTAATGAAATCTTAAATATTTCCATCTTTGAAAACTTTTCAAATATATAGATACTTCAAATACTGATGTTCATAAGCATATGATTTACAGTGAACATATTCATTGCTTGGAAGGCATTTATAAAGTTACATTATATTGTCTTGATAGCATGTCCTTAAATGTCAGATTAATCACTACTATTGTAAATAAAGGTTAAGTAGCAGCTCCTCAACTGCACAGTTAAATGGATTTTGAAATACGGAAATGCCCTTTGCACTTGCACAGAGGTCTGAAAATGCTATTGGAACAATAGTTTGCGCATGAAAAACACATCCTCTGCTAATTTTGCGAGGGGATAGTGCTCTCACTTCTTGTTTTACCTTTTGACAGCACTGCAAGTATATAAAGCAGCTTGACATCACTCGTGATTCAAACAATATTAGTTATCATCGAAATGACTTTACTGTAGTACAAGTTATATGCTATAGCTGTTTTACCTTGTAATTTTAGGTTGACTTCATTAAGAAACATGATCAAGTTTGCAGAAAAAGCTAATTTCCAAATCCATTCAGTATTTGATAAGTGACTGAGGACAGTTCTCATTTAGAAAAATTTAGACCTTGCCGCTGAGGTCAAATCTTAATAAAACTTTAATATACACACATACACAACCTTACCACTTTTAATCCATCAAACTTCTGGCTATGTAGTAGGGTACATCAGGATACTTAATTTCTATATTTTTGATGAAAATTTGTGAGACTAACAATGGTTAAATCCATGAGAACAAATAAAGTTCACCATTGACATTACTATTTTAATAACCCATGGTAGATTCTAATATTTTCCACAAAGTACCTGCTTAGCAAATTCCACTCAATGAGTACTGAATTAGGGTTTTCTCAACTTCTTTGAAAATATCCTCTCTTGAAGTTGTACACAGACTATTCACAAATGCTAATTTTTCAGTCACTTCAAAATTGGCATTGACTCTTGAATAAAAAAAAACAAACACACTGAACGGTATCCATAATATGTTGACTCATCAGAAGCCAAGCAAACTTACTTTATTTGCAACCTTATCTTTATTTTTTATCTTTGTGAAGAAATTCTGGTGTGATGAGATATTTCATTTTGAACTTTCTAATTTTTCTGACCATTGCTTTCTGACATAATTACTATGGTAATATCTGGCCTGTATTCAGCTTGCCTGTAAGGTCGAAAGTGAGTAGATGGTTTGGCAGGTTCTTTGTTGTTTACAGTTAACACACCAGTAGTTCTGTAAGGCAAAAATTCAGGTATAGTTTCATTTAGCTGGGTCCTGTTAGAGTCTTGCAAGGCTAAAGTTGTCAACAGGGCTATGCTCCATTCTGGAGGCTCTGGGGAAAAATATACTCCTCGTCTTATTCAGATTGTTGGTTGAATTTAGTTCCTTGTGGTTGTAGGACTGGGGTATCCCTTTCCTCCTGCCTGTCAGCAGGAGCCAGTCTTTACTCCTAGAGTCTGCTGGTATCCCTCTCTTGCCAGTTTTATTTTATTTTATTTTATTTTTTTGCAGCTTAAAGGTGAGTTTATTAAGTTCATTGATGAAAGCTTCAGAAGAATATTCTGAAAATTATTTTTTCTTAGAAAAAAATGGAAAATCAATATCTTCTCAGTAAAGCCAAAGATGATGTGTCAGTTAAGCCTCTCTACAGATGAGGATGGTCCATTGATTGGTCAAGTCATTCTCTGGGTCAGCAGAATTATAGTCTGGATCATCCTCATCATCTTCTAGCTCCAAGTCATCCGTTTCCTGGAACAAAGACTCATTCACCTCTACATTGTTTCCAACATCCTCCAAAAACTGGGTATCAGATGTGCCACAATTATAATCTGTTTCAAATAGCTGTTTCCCACTCATTTTTTTCCTGCTTGTTCTTTTATTTTTATTAGTTTATTTTTAGTTTCCAAGAGTTCTGCATCAAATTTGGCTTTCTAACTTAAGAAATTCTCAATTGTAACAGGAGTGCCATGAAATAATTGCTTTTCAGCTTCTTCTGCTTCTTTTTCCTTTCATTTCTTTTCTCTTCTAGTTTTTATTTGATAAATTATTTCATTTAATTTTTCTTGTACAGTGATCACTAATGATTATCACCATACCATGTTTTCTTCTTTATTAATATGAATAACTTTTAAATGCCTGAGACATCCTTATCTTCCAGATTTTCCTGGGAGAATATTTATAAAGCGGAACTTCATCTGGGTATTTCTCAGTGTATGTAAACTTGAGGGTAGCCTGGACAGTTTCAACATTTTCTTCAGCCTCAGATGTCACAGTGATGGTGAATCTGGGAGGGTTCTCTGATAATACTATAAAGGAGTCGAGGCAGATGGACTCCAGAGCCTCCCACTCATTGTGCTGCACCTCACCGTAATCTGTCGTTGAGGCCCTTGCAGCCCTTGCCACTGCCCATTGATTGCCCAGAGACCCAGGCAGCACGCTGCAGCCAGGACCATGCTGCACCAGGAGAGTGGGCAGTGGCCTGGTGGGTGCAGGCAGAATCCCCAGGTTGGGGACCCAGGGCTCAAAGCTAGTCTCCTGCCATTTTATTTTCCTATGTATTTGTTGAAGTTCAAACTGAGTCCATCTATTCTTTACCTAAATTTACTGAACATTTGTATAACCGGTGTTTTGAACTCAGATTCCTTGTCTCATTTCATTTAGTTATTTTTCTGGAGTTTTGTCTGGTTCTTCATTTGGGGCATGTTTCTTTGTCTTCTCATTTCAGCTGCATCCCTGTGTTTGTTTCTATATATTAGGTAGATCTGCTACATTCCCTGATCTTGGCAGAGTGGCCCTATACAGCAGGTGTCCTGTGGGGCCCAATGGCACAGTCTCTGGTAACTTGAGCCAGGCACTCTAGAAATGTCCTTCGTGTGAGTTGTGTGTGCCCTCTTGTTGTAGTTGTTTAAAGCAATTTTGCAGCTTCTTTTATGCATTCGAAATAAGCGGGGAGGAGGGCACTAAGGAAGATTACATGGAGGTGGAAGGAAGCAATATGGAAATGGGACTACAGTGTAGTTTACAAGATTATGTGCTCTCTTGAGGGTGGTTACAGCTTATTTCAAAGTCTTGGAGAGCATTATGCTAAGTGTAATAAACCAGGCAATGAAAGACAAATACTGTATGATCTCACCTATAAGTGGATTCTAATCAATAAAACAAACAAGCAAGCAAAAATATAACCAGAGACACCGAAGTAAAGAACAAACTGACAGTAACCAGAGGTGAGGGGGGAAGGGGCTAATGGGGGAAAGAAGGGTTAGGGTCATCAAGGAGCATGTATAAAGGACCCATGGACAAAGCCAAAAGGGGATAGAATTGAGGGTGGGGTATGGGGGTAGGTGGGGCAGGGGAGAGTGGTGGGGGGAA
The DNA here is from genome assembly GCA_039655065.1 of Glossophaga mutica. Lineage (NCBI taxonomy): Eukaryota > Metazoa > Chordata > Mammalia > Chiroptera > Phyllostomidae > Glossophaga > Glossophaga mutica. Next base: position 100,281,917 of record CM077305.1, read on the forward strand.
AATAGAGACAACTGTACTTGAACAACAATTTTTTAAAAAGTTATTATTAACCTAGATGTATAGAAGCAATGGATGGGGCTTTGCTTAAGGCAAAGCAGTTTAATTCATATATCCATCACCATATATTTACCATTTTATGTGTGTGTGTGTGGGGGGTAGGAACACTTAATATCTGCTCTTGTAGAAAATTTTAAGTATACAATACATTATTATTAACTATAGTCATGTTGTACATTAGATTTCTAGAACTTTGGAATCTGCATAACTGAAACTCAATACTCTTAAATTTATAGTAACTTATTTTCAATTCTGAGAAAAGATAAGTATAAGAAGTCAAGGAGCAACCCTTTTTCAGTGGTTCAAATGTTTATTGTTGATTTCAGTTAAATACTGAAAATCACTGCAATACTCACTGTTAACATTCTGCTAAGTAATACAGAACCTTTATATACACTAGACTAGAATAAACCATACCATACAGCAGAACACTATCTGTATGAGCAAATACTATTTACCATTAGGGAAAAGTGAGATAAAGTATATAGTGGGATAGTCCTCAGGATATATCAAGTGAAGAAACCATGGTACACAGAGCCATTCTTTAATTCTGTTTGCTTTTCTCTTTGCCATACCCATCTATAAGATTTTCTTTTAAAGTATGCCTCATTTTAAAAAATTTTTATTTTAATTGTTGATCTTGTACAGTTTTCTGTCTTTTACTCCCATCCTAGCCCACCTCTCCAGCCCTCCCTACCTCCTTCCCATTTCCATGCCCCTCCCCTAGTTTTTGTCCATGTGTCCTTTATACTTGTTGCTCCAAACCCTTCCCCTTTTCCCCTGAAATTTCCTCCCCTCTCCCCTCTGGTCACTGTCAGCCTGTTCTCAATTTCAGTGTCTTTGGTTATATTTTTCTTACTTGTTTGTTTGTTTTGTTGATTAGGTTCCTGTTAAAGGTGAGATCATATGGTATTTGTCTTTCACTGCCTGGCTTATTTTGCTTAGCATGATGCTCTCCAGTTCCATCCATGCTGTTGCAAAGGGTAGGAGCTCCTTCTTTCTTTCTGCTGCATAGAATTCCATTGTGTAAATGTGCCACAGTTTTTTGATCCATTCATTTACTGATGGGCACCTAGGTTGCTCCCAACACTTGGCTATTGTAAATTGTGCTGCTATGACCATAGGGGTGCATAGGTTCTTTTGGATTGGTGTTTCAGGGTTCTTAGGATATAATTCAAACAGTGGAATTGCTGGGTCAAAAGGTAGATCCATTTGCAGTTTTCTTAGAAAATTCCATACTGTTTCCATAGTGGTTGTACCAGTCTGCACTCCCACCAACAGTGCACTTGGGTCCCCTTTTCTCCACAACCTCTCCAACACTTGCTGTTTGTTGCTTTGTTTATGAAGGCCATTCTGACTGGTGTCAAGTGGTATCTCATTGTGGTTTTAATTTGCATCTCTCTGATAGCTAGCAATATTGAGCATCTTTTCATGTGTCTCTGGATCCTCTGTATGTCCTCGTTGGAGAAGTGTCTGTTCAAGTCCTTTGCCCATTTTTTAATTGGGTTGCTTGTCTTCTTAGAGTGGAGTCGTGTAAGTTCTTTATATATTTTGGAGATTAAACCCTTGTCTGAGGTATCATTGGCAAATATGTTTTCCCATACAGTTGGTTCTCTTTTTATTTTAATACTATTTTCTTTTGCCATGCAGAAGCTTTTTATTTTGATGAGATCCCATTTGTTTATTCTTTCCTTTATGTCCCTTGCTTTAGGGGACATAAAGTAAGCCTCATTTTCTCTGTATCTTTGTGCTGTTCTCAAAAGTAGGATAGCATGTCCTTCAAAGGGAGTTCTGCTTATGAATCAGCACAACATGTTCTCTTGTATCTCTCCTCCCTTGTTCCAAACAGTTTCAAACCCAGCTAATATTTGGTCTACAAATACCAAGAATACCAGCTTTGGAGTCAGTACAGACCTGTGTCTGCTGCATAGCTGAAATCTTGGGCAGGTAAGTTATTTAATTTTTCTGAATCTGAATTTTCTGTTCTGGCATATGGCAATGAAAATACATGTATCTCATTGGTACGTAGTCATGAGGACTAAAGGAGGTGAAGTACATAAACACTCAGCACGATACTAGGTGCATAATAAATACTTCAGAAATGACAATTATCATTCATTTAGTCTGGTGTTTAACAGACTTGTTTAAATGTTGTAAGCTCTGTTTTCCCAATTCTCCTTCAGTAAGTACACTATAATCCTCCAGCCTCTCCTGGTAATCTACTCTGGAAAGGTAAGTACTTATTAAGTGTCTTCCTGGTTTTTAAAGCAAAATTCTCTATTTCCCTTTCATGCCTAGAGAACCCTTTAAAGAAGAGTGTTCTTTGTCCTCTTGATTTCAGAAGGGAGTTAACCTTTCTTTAGATGCTTTTTGCATGTTTATGGTTAAATGTAATATTGCACATTATAAGTTAAATATTATTTGCCACATAGAAGCCTGTCTAGCAAAACAGCCACAGTTAATCAATAATTTTCCTTTGCTCACAATCTTTTTACTTTTAAATTATATTTTATTGTTTATGTTAATGCAGTTGTAATAATTTTGCCCTCTCTGCCCCCCTCCACCCAGTAGCCCCCCACTCCCTCAGGCAATCCCCCTACCGTTGTCCCTGTCCATGGGTCATGTGTATGTTTTTTGGCTACTCTATTCCCTATGCTGTATTTTACATTCCTATGACTATTCTGTAACTACCAATTTGTACTTCTTATTCCCTTTACTTTTTCACCCTTCCCTCTGACCCCCTTCCCAACTGGCAAATATCTCTGTATCTATGATTCAAAACAGCCACAATTTAAAACAGACTAATAGTGTGGACTGAAAGCTAAAACTTGGGATAATGTCTATATTAGACTCCTTTATTGATGAAATTAGATTGTAGGAATATTGCCTTTTGTACTGATTTTTAAAAGGGTTTTTTTCCTTTGTTTTCAGCCCTTTCCTTCTGGCATGGCAGAAAAAGCAATGTGCATGTCCACACAAATACCCGATGATGAAGATATAGTTGAGTACATCTTTCAAACAGAACTCTTCATTCTGTGCTTCAACAGGATCGTGTGGTTTCAAAGTATTGGCTCAGTAAACTTAGATAAACCTAGATGATAAAGGCTTATGCCTGGGCAATTAACTTTCATACTAATTAGAGTTAAATATTATGAAGGTTTAAATAATTATTGTGCGTTTTTTGAGTCTGAAGACTTTTTTAGTAGTGCAAGAGATCATTCTTATTTAATAACAAAGAATAATAAATTAAAACTCCAGGACCTCCTTTTAGGTAACAAGAATAGTGCTATTTTGCAGTACATATTTATGGAACTTTACGTACTGATAATAAATAACTTTTAAATGAAGTTTACTTTAGGAAGTAGTTGGGTGGCTGCTTGTTTATTACTTCACACTGAATGGGAGATTGAACCAAGTTCCATATTAAGATGAGCTTCTGTTCTAGGGAAAGCATATAGTAATTAATGTAAACATTTATACTAAAAGAGAGAATAGTAAGTCTGAATGGGTGAAATCTTGGTTTTAGAATTCTTTTTGACCAAAATATCAAATATATACATGAATATTGAGCTATGTTAAATAGTGTTCATTTATGTCTTAATAACTAAAGGTTCTCTTCTTCGAGTTCTCTCTTTTTTCAAACATGCGTGTTTTTCTATATCTTAGTTTTAATGATGAAATTATCTTATTTTTTCTCTTTTCCTTCTCATTGTGACTCCTCTGGAGTGCATAGCTTATTCGACTTTTATTTTTCTAGCAGTCACACCTTTCTAATCACACTTGTCCTGCCTTTCATCCTTACTGCTTTTCTGAAACTACTATCAGTCATGTCTCAGGGACCGAACCACTGGCTCGTGCCCATTCCATACAATTTTTGGCCTCTTTTCTGCATTAAATCATGGTGATTGCTTCTTTGTTTATGTGACATTAAAATCATAAAGTTTTAGAATTAGAAGAGACCTCAAAGGCCAGTTTGTCAAATTTTAATCTGATAAATAAATGCTTGCTACAAACCCTTACGGAGTAATCTTCCAACCTTTTTTTGAACCCTAGTACAATTGGCAACTTAGTTTGTTTTCTTTTTAAAATATTAAAAATGACATTCTCACATTATTAAAAGAAAAATTTAAACAATACAAAAGAGAAAACACTCCTTTCAACATAGGTTTCCTTCTTTTTTTTTTTAACCCCCAACAACTAATCTTTGGACAACTTTTCATGTGAGCACATCCAGATAAACCTTTTTTTAAAGAAATACCTCTCTACTTTGCTCTTATGAATGTACTTTTCTTCAATAACCAGTTCCCTTTTGGTGGCTGTAAGGTACTTTCTGTCTTTTTCTTTTTGCTGTTCTGTATAACACTGCATTGAATAGCCTCCTATCTAGTTTTTCATGTAGACGTTAGAATATCTTCCTGGAAGTGAAATCGTTGGGTTAAAAAAGATATGCAAGTGTTATATTTGATGGTAATTAACAAATTATTCTATAAAGATATGCTAATTTATACTCAAATCATCAATATGTGATGATGCCTGTTTTGTTTTTTTCTTTATTTCTCTCCTATATTAGAATTCAAGGCTTAAGTAGTTCCATTTAATTTTGGGATAACTTTAATTATAAGAAAATCCTTCTCATATGTTGTATAAAATTAGACCCTTGGAACTCTTCCTCCTTTTGCCATTCCATTGATCTCCACAAAATAAGTGCAACATCTTTTTCAAATGAATCTTTATGCTTATTTCCTCACACTTAAAATATTCAGTTTTCTCACATAAGGTCTTTAAAATTGAGATATAATTGACGTATAATATTGTATAAGTTTTAGGTATACAACCTAACGATTGAATATATGTATATATTGCAAAATGATCACCACAATAAGTTTAATTAACATCCATCACCACATGTGTTTATAATTATTTATGTTGTGATGAGAACTTTTAAGGTCTACTCTCTTCTCACGTAATGTTTTAACTTAAGTTCTGTTATTAGGTTCCTTTCGTGTTCCTTCCTTTGTTGTTCTCATCTTCTCTTTCTCTTCCTCTTGTTCTCCCTTCCTCTCTTCCTTCCTATCTTGCCCCTTTTCTTCCAGGCTGTTAAATGAGCACCAACACTGTACCAGGATTTAGGCAAAATGTGGACTGATATACAGTGTTCTAATGTCCCTCTTAGAGTTACAGATGAATCTCCAAGAAAGGTTTGACCACCAGAGATAAGTTCAGACTGCCCATGTTTTATCTGGATACATTGATCCTCATAAGTTTTCTCTGAAGCTACATTACAATATTAAATCCTTACATTTATAATGAACTACTTTTCTTGTTTCTCTTCTCCCTTTGTGCTTTTATTAAACTTCATTTGCCATTCAGCCTTGGGCTGTACATGCAACATAAGTATGTTTATTTATTTGTTTTTTCGATCTCACCTAGTTTTCTCACCTAGCACAATATTTTCAAAATTGACACTATGTTGATTTTTTCTCTCTCTCCCTGTCTGGCCATTCATCATCTCCCCTTTAGGCTCATCTTTTCGCCTCCTGAGAGTGAGCATTTCCCAGTTCTCATCCTTGAACCATTTGTTCTTCTTTATCTGCATCCAACCCTCTACTGTTCTCAAATGTATTCAGTTGCCTTCAGGCTATCTCTATACTTTTCTTAAAATTAAAATTTTAAAAGAGACTTATTTTTCTCTCCCACAAAACAATACTAGCTTTCTTTTTGCTTTTTTTTTTAATTACTTATAGTATCTGGTTAGTTGTCAAGATCTTCTGATTCTTTATTTCACAACATTTCTCTCAAACATTCTCTTTTTTCACTCACACCAGTAACTTTATCACCATGACTTTTATTAGGAGAATGCCCCCACAACTCTGGTTTTTCCTCCAGGACATTTTGCATAGCAGTGCCTTATTCATCTTTTGAAATGCTTCTTTCTTCTACCATTCCCTTACTCAAAAGCTCTAGACAGTGCTCATTACTATCTGGATAAAATCCATATTTCTTAGACTCATACTCAGAATTCTGTATTGTTAGGGTCATTTTTATCTTTTTAATTTTCTCTTCTTCAGTTTCCTAAGTTAAGCCTTTCCCTTTATGTGCGAGTTCCTTACTGTGCAAGGGCACATAGTCCCTAATTCTGCCTTTAAGCCCATTTCCATTTTGTCTCCTGTTCATAATACTTACCTCCTCCATAAATATTAGCCTGTCTTCAAGAGGCAATCTGCTATCTGCAGTCTTATTGAATTACCTTTAACTACTTCATGACAGTCCTCTATCTTTATTCCAAGTTCCTACATTATTTATTGACTTTTCTATAAATTTGGCACTTGGTATGACATTAACAAATATTTTAACCTTTTTTGCATGACTTTCATTCTTATTAAAATTGTAAGCTCTTCATAAATAAGACTCTTGACTTGTGGAATATTAGGGTGTAAAAGAATTTTAAACTTACCTAGTTAAATGTTCTCAATTTACAGAGAAAACAGAGGCAAAAGTGACTGTCCAAAAGGCTGACAATGACTAGGGAATTTTCTTATTCAGCTGGCTTTTCCCAGTGCCACAGGAAAACAGAGTTCAGTGAGTACAGTTTAAGTGTCAGGGCTTGTCAGAACTTGTATGCACTTTTATAGTTTACAGACTATGAATTTATGTACATTACCTCATTTGCTACATGTAATCCATGTACACTTGTTATCAGGGATTAAAATAATCTATGTTTTGCACCTCAGTTTCACGTGAATACACAGGAAGTAATCCTTTTAATAGTAGGTTAAATCTTACATTTTTATACATCCACCTTGTTTAGTTCTTATTTCTTTTATTTGTGGATGGTGCAAAGGCAAATTCAAGAATAAGACTTGAATAATCACAAATTCCAAATTACTAGAATCTGAAATACTTGTTTTCTACATAGCTATTGGCATTTTGTAAAGAGGAACAGTATAAGAAAGAACTTATGGCCCATCAAAGACATTTGTTAATAGTGGTGAGGCTATGGGAATGTCTGCTTGCTCTGTTTGCTCTGTGGTAAGAGCTTGGCGCTAACGAGGCCAAGGTTTCAGGTCCTTTTTTCATAAGACAATGGGCTGTATTTTGTTCTATTGACACACATCTCCCTGAGCTACAGAGTTAAAAATGAGAAAACTCTATTATAAGGGAGTCTAGGGCAGAGAGGACAGTGGAGTGTCCAAATCTGTTATTGTTACATTAAAATAACTTTCAGATGCTGTGGGTCAAAGTGTTCCCTTTGTAAGCAGAGAAGAACTCAGAATTTACCACATAGACAAAACCCTATCTTCTAAGAGAACAAATAGTGAGGAATTGAGTTTTTTTATTTCTTATTTGATTATATTTCAGTTTGGTATTGTCAAATACACTCTCCGTAAATATGAAATCCCAGTGGAATTTCTATCAATTAACTTTGGTTGATTCCTGGTACTTAGGGCTCAGGTCCTCTCCCTATTATTCACTGTTTATTCAACCAGCAACTACTGAGAGCCTCTTTGGATCTTAATCCCTTATTTTTTCCCCCTTTTTTTAAAAAATTTTAATTGTTGTTCAAGTACAGTTTCTTAATCCCTTATTTTGACAAGAGAACACTAGTTAATTCTGACACTAATCATAGTGATATTACTAAGTTAATACAAATGTTCTCCTTATATCTATTATATCCATTATATTATATTATAGTATATTGTATTATGTCTGGCAACATTTGCCTCATATATTTAGGTGCTACTATGTTGGGTACATACATGTCTACAAGAGTTAATATCCTCTTCTTTTTTTATAAAAATTTTTTCTTTATTTTAATTGTTGTTCTTGTACAGTTTTCTGTCTTTTATTCCCACCCCGGCCCACCGCCCCAGCCCTCCCCACCTCCCTCCCATTTCCACCCCCCATAGTTTTTGTCCATGTGTCCTTTATACTTGTTGCTCTAATATTCTCTTCTTAGATTGATCCCTTTACTAGTATGAAATTACCTTTGTCTATTGCTGCAGCCTTTGTTTTAATGCCTATTTTGTCTGATGTAAGTATTGCTATTCCAGATTTTCTTTTATTGCCATTTGCATGTAATATCTTTTTATTTCTTTACTTTTAGCTTGTGTGAGTCTATTGATGTTAGTTGGTCTCTTGTAAGCAGCAAATGAATGGGTATTTTAAAAAATCCATTCAGCTAAACTATGTCTTTTAATTGAAACATTTAGTCCATTGACATTTAATTATTGGTAGGTATGTAGTTATTGCCATTTTATTGTTTTCTGGTTGGTTTTGTAGTTCTTTTTTTAAATTATTCTCTTGCCTTCTTCTCTTGTGTGTTGATAACTTCTATAGTGTTGTGTCTGTATTCCTTTATTTCTTGTATATGTCTGGTAGGTTTTTCTTGTATATGTCTGATAGATATACATCATATATACCAACCTATGTTTATACAGTCTATTTTAACTTGATGGTTGCTTAATTCAAAACATATTCTAAAATCACTACAGTTTTTACTCACCAACTCCATGGTTGTTTTGTCATTCTTTTTTACTTCATATATGTGTATGTGTATGTTGGTGTGTATCCCCTAGTTTATTGTAATTATACATGGTCTTCCTACTTTTGCCTTTTAATCTTTGTACTATTTTATAGTTAGTTGGTTGATCCACAACTTTTTCTAAGTGTTTCCCTTTGTCAGTGAGAATTTTTTCTTCCTATTTTTATTCATATTTTTATCCGTTCTTTTCTTCTTAAAGACATCCCTTGAACATGTATTGTAATACTGCTTTAGTGGTCATGAACTCCTTGAATTTTTTTTCTCATCTGGAGCACTATTCTCAATCCAAATGACAACCTTGCTTGTTATTGCTCTGAATATTTCATGCCAGGCCCTTTTAGCTTGCAATGTTTCTGATCAGAAATCAGCTGATAGTCTTATGGGAACTGCCATGTATGTCACTAACTGCTTTTTTCCTGCTAGTTTTAAGATTCTGTCTTTGTCTTTAACCTTTGGCAGTTTATTATTTTATTAAATTTATTCAGGTGACATTGATTAATAAGATTATATAACTTTCAAATATTTAAGTCTTTAATACATTATCTGTATATTGCATTGTGTGCTCACCACTTAAAATCAAGTCTTCTTCCATCACCATATTTTTGAACCTCTTTATTCCCTTAAGGTCCCCCACCCTCCTTCCCCTCTAGTAACCATGATACTGTTGTCTTTGTCTCTGGGATTTTGTTTGTTTCTTTTATTTGTTTGTTGCTTTGTTTTATATACCACATATAAGTGAAATCATATGGTTCTTGTCCTCTTCTACCTGACTTTTTCACTCATCAGGATACTGTGAAGATCCATCCATATTGTAGCATTTGGCAATATTCCATCATTTCTTATGGCTGAGTAGTATTCGATTGTAATATGGACTATGTCTTCTTTAGTCAATCATCCATCAAAGGACACAAGCTATATCCATATCTTGGCTATTGTGAATGATGCTACTGTGAACATAGGGGTACATAGATCTTTATGAACAAATGTTTTTGCCATGACAGGTGCTGCTTAATTGGTTGGGTATCATCCCACAAAGCAAAAGGTTATCGGTTCAGTTCCTGGTCAGGCACATGCCTTGGTTGCGGGTTTGGTTCCCTGTCAGGGTGCATATGAGAGGCAATTGATTGATGTTTCTCTTTTACATAGATGTTTTTCTCTCTCTTTCTCCCTCCCTTCACCTCTCTCTAAAAGTAAATAAATACAATCTTTTAAAAATAAATGAATGTTTTCAAATTTTTCAGGTAGAAACCAATAAGAGGGAGTGCTAAGTCATTTGGTAGTTCTATTTTTAGTTTTTTGAGGAACCTCCATATTGTTTTCCACAGTGGCTATACCAATTTACATTTCCACCAGCAGTCTATGAGAGTTCCTTTTCCTCCGTCCTCTCCAACACTTGTTATTTTCTATCTTGTTGATATAGTCATTCTAACAGTTTTAAGGTGGTATCTCACTGTGGTTTTGTTTGCATTTCCCTTATAGTTAGAGAAGTTGAATATCTTTTCATGTATCTGTTGACCATTTGTATGTCTTCTTGGAAAAAGTGTCTGCTCAGATCCTATGCCCATTTTTTAATTGGATTTTTGGGATGTAGAATTGTAAGAGTTCTTTATATATTTTGGATATTAACCCCTAACCAAAGATATTGTTTGCAAATATCTTCTCCCATTAGGTTGGTTGCCTTTTTGTTTTGATGGGGCTTTTTTTTCCTGTGCGGAAGCTTTTTGGTTTGATATAGTCCCATTCATTTAATTTTGCTTTTACTTCCCTTGCCTTTGAGCTTAAATCCATCAAGACCTGTCTAAGACCAAGGTCCATAACTTTAGTACCTATGTTTTCTCTTATGTATGTTATTGTTTCAGGTCTTATATTTAGGTCACTGATCCATTTTGAGTTAATTTGTGTGTATGATGTCAAATAGCAGTCTTGTTTCATTCTTTTGCATACGCTTTCCAGTTTTCCCAGCACCATTTATTGAGGAGGGTTTATTTTCTTTCTTTCTTTTTTTAAAAAATCTTACCTGAAGACATGCTCATTGACTTTAGAGAGAGAGTGGAAGGGAAGGAGAATTTGAGGGAGAGAAACATCTGTGAGAGAGAGAAACATCAGTTGCTTCCCATACGCACTCCAATGGGGGGTGGGGGCTGAGCCTACCACCTAGGTATGTGCCCTGACCAAGAATCAAACCTGTGACCTTTTTTGGTTTATAGGATGACACCCCAACCAACTGAGTCACACTGGCCAGGACAAAGAGTGTTTCTTTTCTTCATTGTATGTTTTTGGCTCTTTTGTGGCAAATTATTTGCCCATATAAATGTGGGTTTATTTCTGGCTCTCAATTTTTTTCCATTGTTCTGTGTGTCTGTTTTGTTTTTTTCCCCAACAACATATTGTTTTGATTATTGTAGCTTTGTAGTATTGTTTGAAGTCAAAGAGTGTGTATTTCTGGCTTTGTTCATTTTTTTCCTTAGAATTGCTTTGGATATTCTGGGTCTTTTGCAGTTCCATACAAATTTGATATTTTTGTGTTGTATTTCTTTGAAAAATGCTGTTGAGATTTTGATTGAAATTGCATTAAATCTTTATATTGCTTTGGGTAATGTGGCCATTTTATCTATGTTGACTCTTTCAATCCATGAATACTTGGAATATCTTCATTTCTTTAAAAATAATGTCTTGTAGTTTACAGTGCATAAGTCATTCAGACTCGTTGTTAAGTTTATTCCTAGGCATTTTATTCTTTTTATTGGAATTTAAATGGAATTGTTTTATTTCTATTTATATTCTGAAATTACATTATTAGTATACAGGAACACAATAGATTTTTGTGCATTGATTTTGTATCCTACAACTTTACTGTATTTGTTTATTGTTTTTAATAGTTATTTGACAGAGTCTTTAGGATTTTCTATGTAAAGAATCATGTCATCTGCAGGAAGTGACAACTTGACTTCTTCATTCCCCGTATGGATGAAACTCATATAACTTGGGAAAAACCTGAACTCCAAACTCTGTCCCCTTAGGTCTTCACTGGACCACTTCTGAAATACCAGCTCAGAACTTGCAGAATGACAACTCTTCTCTCAAGTGCTACTGGTCTCTTTGTTGTCTTGCTTGCACATGCAAGCTAAGCGTTCTAAAATTTGCAGATTTGGATCTCTCTCCCCTCTGTGGCTTGCTCTTCCAGGATTTCTTTCTCAATGTTCTAGTATTTTCACAGCTCCAATCTCTTACCCTTTGCAGCCCAAGATTGTCCCTCTTAGCTTGTCCTTTACTTCCCAAGCACCTCATTTACTGGGCAGTAGATTCAAGAGAATGTGTGCATATGTGTGATTTTACCTATTATGCTGCCCTTCTTTCCAGGGTTTTATTTCTTCCTGTTTTGTCTGCTTTTCTTTCCCTTCCAGTGCCTTCAAAACAGTTCTTTTAATTGTTAGTGTAAGAGGGGCTACAAGTTACTCTGGTGTTACCATGAGCTAGGAATGTACACACAATTTAGTATCTTACTTTTTTAACTTAATGGTTTCACATAAGTAGTTTTAAACTTACTAAAGTATTCTCCATAAATATCTCTAATAACTTAAGAATGCCCCAATGTGTGAATAATCATCATTTATTTGTATATTCTGTTATTTCAGGGAGTCATACATTTGAATGTTAAATAGAGAGCTACAGCAAATGCTTTTCTGTATAAATATTTATGAAATTTTCTAGTTATTTAGGAGAAGTTTACAAGGGTTAAAGTAATAAAGATTGTTAAGCCTTTGAATTTTTCACCATTTAAAAATAATCAGTTGGTAACTTTATGTATGATACTTTTGAATTTCTAGTTTTCTGGGTTGGTATTATTGGCAGTGGATACCTTTAACAATTTGATAGAACACAGGTTCTCAGAGGATGTATGACAAATTTAAAGTCAAAGTTTTTGCTGCCTTTTTTAAAATTTCAAATTGACTTTGGTTTTCTTACACATATTAACATATATTGAGTTTCTTAAGTATATTAACACACTGAAACAGAATAAAAGGATGCTAATTTTTCCTTTATTTCCATGAAAAAATAATTTCTTATTTTCAAGTAATACACTGGACTTTCTTGTGGTACTTTTTAATTTTCTATTTTTAAATTTCAAAATACAATCTGTTTGAGTGTGGTCACAGATAAATTCACTATTTATGAAAATGAAAGCAAAGTCTATGTATCTGGACATAGATTTCTTTGCTCCCAAATTCACTTCATTTGCAGCTTGTCTGAGGTATGATAATAATTTTAATATCTTACAAATATTATAATTATGTTTTCAAATGATATTTCTTATTCTAAATAAAATATTTTAACTTGTGTTTTCTTTAAGCAAAGAGAAAATAATGTCCGTGGTTTAACTATGCTTGGTCATTTTGGTTTTGAATGTTTGCCTCATCAGTTGGTGAACAGAGCTATTCAAAAAGGATTTTCTTTTAATATTCTCTGTGTGGGTAAGTGCCAAACTTCTCTGAATTACTACTTAATTTTAATGTTCATTTCAACTTATCTACAGCAGTAAAAATCTTGCACTGTTAATTCAAAAACATATCTTCATGTTTATATTGGTTTCCATCTTCTTAGCCATATTACTTAAACATTTTTTCTTTAAATGTTTCAGCATTTTCAAAATCTGATACAGCTTTGTGTATATTTTCTTCCTATATTATGTTAATGGCTAAAGGTGTCAGCATGTATATTTTCAAGGATGTCACTGTCTTTGAAGTGTTTGGGACCCTTGAAACCACTCTAGGAGTTAGAGTGTTACTTCTTCTCTGCCATCTGAAGCCCCTGTATGATACATTTATGTCTATTACAGGGGAAACTGGACTTGGAAAATCAACACTGATCGATGCATTGTTTAATACAAATTTGAAAGAAAAAAAATCCTCTCATTTTAACTCAAATGTTGAACTTAAAATTCGGACGTATGAACTCCAGGAAAGCAATGTGCAGTTGAAGTTAACTATTGTGAAAACTGTGGGATATGGTGATCAAATGAACAAAGAAGGCAGGTTAGTGCTGTAATTAAACACTAGTGTTAGTATTTTAATTAAAAGTTCTTCTATTTCAAGGAATTTGCCTTCTTTCTCCATGCACTGAATTATGTTCTTCTAAGGAAATTGAAACCTTTCCTCTTGGATTTTAATTTTCTAATTAATGTTCTTTTCTTATTATGAAATTGATATTTTGTATCCAGTTGTCTGATTTTCTTACAATATTTTTAAATTATAGCAAAAATTTGTTGATGCAGTTTCTATTAGTTCTAGCTTATTTCCTTATTTCTCCTCTGATATTATGATGACATTTCATAGTTCCTGTATCAGATTTAAACTGTGTAAAAGGGAAATAAATTAGACAAAGCAATAGCTCTAAAGTTTTCTCCTTTTTGGAATAGATGCATATTCAGTATTATATGTTACAGTTCTAGTTAGTTAAAGTTAGTTACCTAAGAGTGAATATATTTTTCATATATTGACTTGTCTTGTGTGACTTGGTTACATGCAGTGGTGTGCTGAAGCTGGCTCACACAAGTTTGTAAGAGTGTATTGTACTAATCTTTTGTCAGTTGTACGTTCAATAACATCATTCAGGTAATTTGAAATAAGCCAGGCGTGAGTATTGACAGCACAAAAAATCAATAAATGCTACAAGTCATTTTTTCATTTTAGAGAACCACATTTTAAACATTCACCAGAACACCACTTGATAAAGACAAACTTTTAAACAAATACTCAGGTTCTAATTTAAACATGAAAATAATTTGTGTGAAATTTATAAAAAGAATAGATAGTAGAAAAAGAATATCACCATAGTACTAATAGCCAATACTTCTGAAAGTATTTTTAAATATAAGATTAAGCTTAGGGTCAATGTACTTAATGTATTATATATATTATATTGTGTTGTGGAATAAGACCCACAATAGGTGGTGCTTCCTGTATTAATTTCCTGTGTTTACCATAACAAATTACATAAACTGGGTGGTTTAGAGCAACGGCAATAGTTGAGGAGGCCACACTCTATCAGGAGGCCCTGGGGGAGAATACTTTCTTGCTTTTTTAAACATCTGTTGGCTGTTGACATTTTCTGTGGCTACATCAACCCCAATATCTGGCTCCATCTTCATGTGGCCGTCTTCTCTGCTTTTCATGCATCTGTTTTAAGGACATTTGTTGTTGGCTTTAAGGTGAACCCAGGTAATCCAGGGTAATCTCACACTGAGTCTCTTAACTTCATTATATCTACAAAGACTCTTCTTTTTCTTCTTCAAGTAAGACCACATTTACTAATTACAGGGATTAGAATGTAGACATATCCTTTGGGGGATCATAATTTTTAAAATGTCATTTATTTATTTTTTTAGAGAGAGGGGAAGGGAGGAATAAAGAGAAGGAGAGAAATATTGATGTGAGAGAGAAACATCAATTGGTTGCCTCTCTTATGTACCCTGACCTGGGATTGAACCCACAACCTAGTCATGTGCCCTGACCAGGAATTGAACCAGCAACCTTTCACTCCTTTCACTTTGCGAGATGATGCCCAACCACACCAGTCAGGGCAGTTTCTTAAATATTTTTAAAATTGATGTTCCCTATTTACTTACTTGTTGGCTTCTTTGTTTTCTATTAATTATCCAAGTCATAAATGAATTTATTTCTGTGGAAATTTCAAATAACCCAGATGAAATGAAAACCCCCTTAGCCAAACTTAAGAACTTTGCACCATTTATTTTTCCAAAAATAACCATTTATTATGAGTTTAGTAGGTCCTCTCAGAAATCATCCTTTATGCAGGTATTACATTTTATAGTAATTGAAATGCATTTGTAACACTACAGAACAAATTTCTTCAAAATATGTGATATATATTAAAAAATGCATAAAATGTTTATGGACAAGTTAATACAGCACCTTTCTGTTCAAGTTCTGACCTGCTCCCCACAGCCTACGGGCATTTCTCTTTTTTGAAGTAACCCTGGTCAAACCCATAGAAGCAGAGTGCAAACTGTTGCCAGCGGCTGGAGGAAGGAGAAACGGGGAGTTGCTGTTCAATGAGTATAAATTCTCTGTTGTGCAAAATGATTATGTTCTAGAGGTCTTCCATAGAGGATAGTGCCTATATTTAACAGCACTTCATCTTGAATTAAAATATTTGTTATGAGGGTAGATCTCATGTTAAATGTTCTTACCACAATTTAAAAAATTATAAAATGCTGCAAAAGTATTGCTTAGTGGGAAATTTATAACCTAAAATCCTTATATTAGAAAAAAGAAAGATCTAAAATTGATAACATAAAGTTCCATGTTAGGCCATGAGACAAATAAGAAAAATTGAACTTAAAGCAGAAAAATGAAAAGAAAAATTATAGTAGAGCAAAAATTGATGAAAAGAGTAAAACATCAGAAAATCAATAAAACCAAAAGCCTATTATTTGAAAGGATCAATAAAATAAAAAGTCTGTTTTGTTTGCAAGACTCAGCAAGCAAAATAAGTGAGAAGGAAAACACCACCAATATCAGGAATAAAAGAAATATTATTACTGCTCTTACAACTATTAAAAGGATAAGACAAGTTTAATGCTTATAAATGTAACAATTTAGATACTAGCTATGGACTTTTCATATATAGTCTTTATTGTGTTGCAATAGATTTCTTCTATAACTAGTTTCAAGAGTTTTTATCATGAAGTGGTAGTACATTTTGTCAAATGCTTTTTCTGCATATATTGAGATGGTCATATGATTTTTATTCTTAATCTGTTAATGTGATATGCCACATTATTTTGATTATTTTGAACCCTCCTTGCATTCAGGGGATAAATTCCACCTGCTCATGGTGCATGATCCTGTTAATGTGCTGTTGAATTTGGTTTGCTAATATTTTGTTGAAGATTTTTGCATCTAAGTTCATCAGGAATATTGGCCTGTGGTTTTTCTCGTGTGGTGTCTTCGACCGTCTTTGGTATAAGGGTAGTTCTGACCACTCAAAATGAGTTTGGAAAGGTTCCCTTTTCTTCAGTTTTTTGGAAGAGTTTAAGAAATATTGGTGTTAATTCTTTACATGTTTGTTAGAATTCACTACTGTAGCTCCCCTGTCCTCAGCTTTTTGTTGCTGGTAGACTTTTGTTGTTGCCGTTGTTGTTACTGACTCAATCTTATTTGTTATTGATCTACCCAGACTTTCTATTTTTTTCAAAAGTCAGTCTTGGTAGGTTGTGCATTTATAGATTATTGTAGATTATCGAATTTGTTGGCATCATATAATTGTTCATAAGAGTATCTTATGTTGCTTTTTGTTTTTGTGGCATCAGTTTTAAGGTTTCCACCTTTTATAATTTTATTTGTCTAGCTAATAGTTAGTCACCTTTGTTTATCAAACCAATTCTTAGTTTTGTTGATGGTTCCTATTGTTTTACTATTCTGTGTCATTTATGTCTGCTGTAATCTTTATTTCCTTCTTTCTCCAAATTTGGGTGTAGTTTGCTGTTCTTTTTCTAGTTCTTTGAGGTTAAAAGTAAGAATATTTAATTGAGATCTTTCTTTTAAAAAATGTAGGCATTTTTCACTATAAAATTCCTTCTAATTACTGCTTTTGCTGTTCCAGTGTTTTGTTATGTTAGGAGTTTTTGTTATTGTTTTGTTTGTGTGGAGATATTTTCTAATGTCTGTTTTGACTACTTCTTTGACCCAAGAGTGTGTTTTTAAATTTTCTTAGTTCGTGAATTTTCTAATTTTCCTTCTTTTATTGACTTCTTGTTTTATTCCATTGTAATCAGAAATAATACATGGTATAATTTCAGTCTTCTTAAATTTGTTAAGACTGTAGGCCTACATATTCTGCTGCTGTTGGTTATAATATTCTGTATATATCTGTTAGGTTCACTTGTAATATAATATTACTCAATTCAGCTATTTCCATACTGATTTTCTGTCTGGATGTTCTACCTATTGTTGAAAGTGGGTATTGAAATCTCTTACTATTTTCATGTTGCTGTGTACTATTCTCCTCAGTTCTGTGAATTTTTGCTTTTTTGTATTTAGATATTCCATTATTGAGTGTGTGTGTGTATGTATATATTTGTCTTGCTAATGAATTGATCCTTTCATCATTATAAAATACCCTAGTCTCTTGTGACAATTTTGACTTAAATCCTATTTTGACTGGTATAAGTATAGCCACCCCTACTTTCCTGATTTTACTATTAGTGTGGATTATCTTTTTGATTCCTTAACTCTCTTCCTATGTGGTCTTGATTCTAAAGTGGGTATGTTGTAGACAGCATGTAGTTGGATACACACACACACATTTTAAATTCATTTCGCCACTCTATGTCTTTTGATTGGACAGTTTAATCCATTGAAGTACTTATTATATGTGGTATATAATATGTAAAATATCATAATACATATAAGTAATTGTTAATAAGGAATGACTTACTATTGTTATTTTGTTAAATGTTTTCTATCATGTAGTTCTTTTGTTCCTATTTGCCTTTCTCTTTTCATTCCTTTGTATTTTGTTGACTTTTTTGTAGTGATGTTTTTATTCCTTTGTCTTTTTATGTATCTTCTATAGGTATTTTCTTTGTGGTTTGCTGAGCACTTACTCCCTTTCCCCTGTGGAGAGGTTGCTGCCAGCTATTTTAGCTCCAGGCTATGCTGCCTTAAAGGAAGGCAGACTCTGGCAAAGTTCCTCTTACCTTCTCCAGTGCATCCACATGTGTTCTTTTTTCCATGTTCTAATGGAATCTTCCATCTTGATGCTGAACTTCTACAAATGTCTTTTATCTGTTGAAGTAAACACTCTCCAGTTTTTCCCTGACTCCGTGAAAGAGGGTCTGGGCAGGTTTGCTGGCTTCTTCCGGTTCCACAGCTTGCAGGGAGGTGTGTCTGCCTATTACCAGATGTACAGTTGAGCAAAACTCCCGGTTCCCTGGCATATGGTACTGGATTTTGCAGATCCCACAGAGGTACCTTTATTAGTAGAGAGATCAGATTTACAGTTGTTAAAATGCAGGGAAGTATTCATTGCCACAATTATGATGTCACTCTTCTGAAATTTTACATACCATAAAACTTACTTTTATTGTGTGTATCTCTGTAGTTTTTTAAAAAATTGAACTCATTTAGGTGACATTTGTTAATAAAACCATACAGGTTTCAAATGTAGGTTTTTAAGTTGCACAGCGTTTTATATCCACCATCTCAGTTGTGACGTAGAAAAGTTCTATCACATTCAAAAATTCTCTTGTGCTTTAGTCTATCTATTCTTGTGCTGCTACCACACGATATTATTTTAACTTCATAATGAGACATTACATATGAAGGATGTATCTTCTTGGTTTTCTTCATCTGTCTTGGGCACTCTTGGTCCTTTGCACTTCTAAATATATACACATGTGCATATTAAAATTTGGTTTCTGATTGGGATTACATTGAGTTGAAAGATCATTTTGCCATTTCTATAAACAACATAAGCCATGGGCCTTTATTGTTCTGCGATTGTTATCTTTGTAAGAATATGTTGTGTACTTTTTTATATGACATATTATGCGCACATGTATTAACTATTCATTAAATGGTAAAAATGTAGACTTCAGATGTTATTACTGTATTATGCTGAATGTTTTCCAGCTACCAACCAATAGTTGGCTACTTAGATGCTCAGTTTGAGTCCTATTTTCAAGAAGAATTGAAAATTCAGCGTTCCTTTGCTGACTACCATGACTCTCGTGTCCACGTGTGCCTTTACTTCATTTCACCTACAGGACATTCTCTGAAGTCCCTTGATCTATTAACCTTGAAGAGCATTGACAATAAGGTGTGTTTGGTAAATTCATCAACCTGTCAAGATTTGATAATTATTTTGAAATAATACATATCTTGAAGGCATTCTCATACAATAACTTATTTTGTAATATGTGTATAGTATAAATCATATTTATTGTGTTAATTTTTAAAGCATTTCTATTAGTTTCCTAAGAATACCCCTGCAAAACACCACAGACTTAAGGGTTTTAAACAACAGAAATTAAATTTCTCATAGTTCTCAAGGCTAGAAGTTCAAGGTTAAGGTGTTGCCAAATTTTGTTTCTTCTGAAACTTTTCCCCTTGGGTGGCAGATGGTTGCCTTCTCTCTGTGTTCTCACATAATCTTTCCGTTATGGACACATATGATGTTTCTTTTTGCGTCCAAGTTTCCCCTTCTTATAAGGACACCAGTAGGATAAGATTAGGGCCCATCCTAACAGCCTTATTTTAATGTAATCACCCCTTTAAAGATTATATTTCCAAATACAGCCACATATTGAAATATTGAGGGTTAGGGCTTCAGCATATGCATGGGGATGGGGGAGAAACATACTCATCCCGTAACAGCATTTGATAAATTTCAACCTTACCATATTTGCTAGAGAAATTTAATTAGAAAATGCATCAGGGTAATGAGATTCAGGTAAAAAAATAAAAATAAAAATTTCATTTTCCTTATGATTAAATGATAATTCAGATTATGGTTATTTTTCCATATTTTTGAAATTGAAATTACTCTATGTTATTATAAAGGTATTTCATTAACATCGATCTGGTATCACTGATGTTTTAAAACACAAAGCTTTCATGATCCTGGCTACTTGTCCTATCAGACAGGATGCATAATGCAACATGTATTTTTTCCAACAAAGGGTCAAATTAGTGACAAAAGAAACTTATATCATGAGATATTTTTCTGCACTCAATCCTGATTAAACATAATGTTTTCAACTTTATTCAGCTGAAGAGAGAAACAGTTCCAAAATTGTTTTTTTTAATAAAAAAGGCCTGACTTTTGCTATGTATTGTTCAAACTAGAAAAAAATTTTGTAATCTCATATATCACCAAGTAGTTTAAAGAAGTTATATTTTTAGTTAAAGTTAGAAGTTACCTTAATTACTCAATTTGTAGTATATTCAAGAAACAGGAATGCGCAGTTTTATTTTTAATTTTAAGGGCATCTGTAATCATCAAGCTATTTCCAGATATAGGAAACAACTCACTTTTGCAAAGACCATCACAGAAAGGGGTGGATGAGTGCGTGTGCATTTCTGTTGTCTGTTTTCCCAGGCTGATCAGCTCTCCTTGCAATAAGTGACTTTTGCTCCTCAGAATAAACAGCTGAGGAATTATTAGCATAGAAAAGTTTTATTTTTTTTATGTTTAATGATATACTGTTACTAGAGGTTATCTTTTCTTAGTCTTTTCAACAATAAAACTTAATACAGCTATCTTAGCAGTTGTTGGATTTTTACCGTGGAAGCTAGTATTTAAAATTATTAAATTAGACAAAATTTTGAATATCTGTTATAACACTGAAACCCTAGATTTGAACAAGGATTTTTAAAAAAATATACTTTGAAGAATCTAGAATGAAAGCAATATATTCAAAACTGACTTTTACACATTTCTACTATATCACAGAACTTGATACTGTATAGTTGTGCTTTAACAAAGTATCTTACTGTAATTGTAATAAAGCATTTTATAATTTTTCAATAAATTACTTTATTGTTCAATTACAGTTGTCTGCATTTTCACATTTCAGAATTTTATATATTGTTATTTTCTACAGAGTTCAATTATTAAGATGTAAAAACAAGGAGACAGGAAGAATTATATTTTAGAACTTAGGAAGAAAATATTATTAATAAATTTCAGCCCTGGCTGGTGGGGCTCAGTGGACTAAGTGCTGGCCTGTGAACCAAAGGGTCACCAGTTCAATTCCCAGTCAGGACACATGCCTGGGTTGCAGGCCAGGTCCCCAGTGAGGGGAGGGGCACGAGAGGCAACCACACATGGATGTTTCCTCTCTTTCTCCTTCGCTTCCCCTCTCTAAAAATAAATAAATAAAAACTTTAAAAAAACTATTAAAATATTAAAAAATAAATTTCAACCTTAGCTCTGCTTTATGAAAATAATTTCTTTTTACAAATTACAAATAAACACTTGTTGGCAAGTTGCCATGTACTTGCCTATCCACATTCAGCATTTAGAGTAAAGGTAACAAAAAAAGTCTAGTATTTTTAGGTTGTCTTTGGAAAACACAAGCAAATCTACCTGCAAAGACATAAAGGTAGAGCAAGGATCTATTCAACTGCAACATTAAAATGAGTTTATGAAGAAGGGGATGGAAATGAATGGCAGGTAGAGAACAAGTTGTTTTATAGTTTTGATGAAAGTTCTCTTCTGGTTTTTAGAACTCAATTAAATAGGAAATCTAATTGTTAATGAATTAAATAGACTATACCATCTGACTACTTCTGTTTTACTAATTCCTGATGTGTTAGAAATATAAGAAAGTTTAGTGTCAGTTTGTTCTTTATTTCTGTGTCTCTGCTTCTATTTTGCTTGCTCGTTTGTTTTACTGTTTAGGTTCCACTTATAGGTGAGATCATATGATACTTGTCTTTCACTGCCTGCCTTATTTCACTTAGCATAATACTCTCCAGTTCCATCCATGCTGTCACGAAGGGTCGGAGCTCCTTCTTTCTTTCTTCTGTATAGTATTCTATTGTGTAAATGTACTGGGGGGTGTGGAATAACAGGGAAAAGGATCAAGTCAAGGAACATGTATAAGGGACCCAAGGGCAAAGACAGCCAAGGGCAGGTGGGGGAATTGAATGTGGGATGTGGGGGGTGGGTAGGGCAGAGGAGAGTAGTGGGGGGAAAATAGGGACAACTGTAACCGAAAAACAATAAAAAATATATTAGTACCTCATGGAATTCCTACATGATGAAATCAGAATTGAAAGTTCCATTTGGTATGGAATAAGCTGTGTTCTGTCTTCTTTGGCTGGCTCAATGGGATTGTTTGAAGCTGTGAATTTTGAAGGGTGTGTATAGATCTAATTCTAATTCAGTCCTACAAGTAAGGTTGAAATGATGCTATTGTTTAGTTTGCATGCCATAAACTTAGACGAAACTTTTAGAATGAGTGTTTTTCCTATAAGTGACAAGAAAACCTGATTAGTACATTCCCATACCTTTATGTTTTCCTATAGGTCTTTATTAATAACTATTATCCTTTCTATGAGAGTGCAGTGCAAATGTTTATTAATTAGTTTTGTCCTTTTTATTAACAGCTAAGCAATTTATTGAAAGTAGTGTGTATTGCCTAATACGCAAATACAACCACGTGAGGACAATGTCTTATATAAATTTCCTTATAGATAACTCCTACAATTTTTTAGTGGGTGAATTTATATACTCATCCTCTAAAAATTATGGGGAATAGCATCTAGGCATGAAAATGTAATTTAATATGAATTTGAATTTTTATCTTCAGCTTATACCTTTGCCCTACTAGTATGACTTCTGAGGTGAATACAAACACAAGAGCAAATGACTGATTGTAGTGAAGCGTAACAAGGATTTATGAGTTGGTCATAGAGCTGAGGACTGATCTTACCTACACAACTGGTTTAACTTTACACAGTAAAAAGAAAGCATAGCAAAATAAGTTTCGTTGGGTACATTTAATAAATTCCTCTTGTGTTCTGAAAACAAAAAGGAAATATCAGAAAGTTTGAGAAAGGAACAAAAATTAAGACTTCTAAACCTGAACTCTCATAAAAATTTATCTTCAAAATTACTGAGTATTTTGGAAAGCAGTTTTATGAGGAAGGCATGATAGTGAGTGATTATCTAGAAACAAATATTTATTTTTAAATATTGTGAGGTTTTGACTGTAAAAATCTCAGGATCAACAAGTCCTCAATAGTGAGATTTTGTTTCCTTCTTTCTTAATAGGTGAACATTATACCACTGATTGCCAAAGCTGATGCAATTTCTAAAAATGATTTACAGAAATTTAAGTATAAGATAATGAATGAATTGGTTAATAATGGCATCCAGATATATCAGTTCCCAACAAATGATGAAAGTACTGCTCAAACGAACTCCTCAATGAATGTAAGCTTCCACTGAATATTAATTCTGTTTTACATGTGGGAATCAAATATAATTTATAAGTCACAATATTAGTAATATACTGTCACTTGTATCTGACCAAGAGACTATAAATATGGTTTTCCCCCCAAATCCAATGTAGAAAATTTTTTTGATTTTGAAAAGTGTTCATTGAGAATCAATTCTGTTTTTTGACAGCATTTTTGAGATATGTTACATATATATGGTTCACCCATTAAAATATACAATTCAATAATTTTTAGTCTACTTACAGCTGTGTGCATCACCACAATCAATTTTAGAACATTATTATCATCTCAAAAACAGACCCTATATTTTCAGTTCCTTCCCCCTACTGCCTGTGAGCCCTCCCTCCCCCAACCCTAAGCACCTACTAAACAAGTTCTTTCTCTATAGATTTCTCTGATCTGGACATCTAAAATGAATGGAATTATATGATATTTGGTCTTTTCATATGCTTGTTGGCTATTAGTGTATCTTCTTAGAATATATGTTTGCTCAAATCATTCTCTCTTTTTTAAATAGTGTTTTTGTCTTTATTATTGAGTTGTAAGCGTTCTTAATGTATTCCAAATACAAGTTCCTTATGAAATAAAAGATTTGTAAATTTTTTCCCCAATCTATTAGTCATTTTTTCATTTTTTTGGTGTCCATTGAAATACAAAATTTAAAAATTTTTATGAAGTCTAATTTCTCTTTTTTGTTGCTTGTGCTTTTGATGTCATATCTAAGAATATTTTGCCAAATCCATGATAATAAAGATTTACTTATATGTCACCCTGGCCAGGTAACTCATTTGGTTAGAACATTGTCCTGATACACCAAGATTGGGAGCTCAATCCCCAGTCAGAGCACTTAAAGAGTCAACTAATGGGTGCATGAATGGGTAGAACAACAAATCAATGTTTCTTTCTCAACCAAGAAGTTTTTTACAAATTTACTTACATTTCTTTTTCTAAGAGTTTTTAAAATTGTAGTAAAATCTATATAATATGAAATTTATCATCTTAGACATTTTAAAGTGTACAGTTGAGTGGCATTATAAATTCACATTGTTGTGCAACAATCATTTTCATCTTACAAAACTGAAACTGTGTATCTAGGATTCCTGGTACACAAGGTGTTTTTTTTTTCTTCCTTTGAACACTTTGAATATATTATCCCATGGCTTTCTGGCGTTCATGTTTCTGTTGAGAAGTCAGCTGTTCATTTCATTGGGGTTTCCTAATAATTAATGAGTTTTTTCTTTTGTTGACAATCTGTATTTTTACAATGTCTCTGTTGGTGAATCTGTTTGCATTTATCTTGGTGTTTGTTATAATTTTAAATGTGCAAGTTATTGTTTTTCAATAAATAGTGGAAGTTTTCAGCCAACATTTCTTTGAGTATTTTTCTTCTCTTTCCTCTTCTTCTGATATTCCCATTACCTGCATGTTCATGCGCCTAATGGTGCCCACATTTCTCTAAGACTCTCCTCATTTTTTTCTTGTTTTATCCTTTTCTTGCATAATCTCTATCTTTATGTTTATTTATTTTTTTCCTCTGCCAGATCAGATAAACTTTGGAACCCCACTACTAAATTTTTTATTTTCTATCATTGTACTTTTTATTTTTTTATTTTTTTTGTTTTTATTTTTTATTTAATTTGTTAAGGTGACACTGATTAATAACATTATATGGGTTTCAAATGTATAATTCTACAACACATCATCTGTATATTGTATTGTGTATTCACCACCCGAAGTCAAGTCTCCTTCCATCACCATTTATTCCCCCCTTTACCCACTTCTTTAAATACAGAATTACAATTTGCTTCTTTTTAATAATTTCTGTCTTTATTAATATTTTCTGTTATATGCAACATTCTGTTATATGTCATCATACTTTATTTGTTTTTATCACTAAGTATATATATATATGTATTTATTGTAATCATTCAACTTTTAAACTAAAAACAACTATTGATATTTAATATTCACAACTTTATGTTTTTGGGAGATACATATGTATCAGTGCAACCATCATGACTATATAAACTTATTTAACACTTTCAAAAGTGTTCTCTCCTTTTTCTTAATAATCAAGCTAAGGCTTTGATTTTGATGATATTTTCCAAAAACCACCTCTAAGTTTTTATAATTGTTTTTCTACTCTCTATAATTTATTTATGCTATAATCATTTTTATTGCCCTCCTTATGCTAATTTTAGTTTTAGTCTGAGCTCGACCCTTGCCTCCAGTTCCTTGAAGTGTAAAGTTAGCTTGTCCATTTGAGGTTTTTCTTCTTTTTTATGTGAGTTCATTGCTATAAACTTCTCTGTTGGTACTTTTTTTCGTTGTTTCTCATTTTTTTTCTCCTTTATTTCCCTCTGCCCTGCAACCCCTCCCACCAGCATTCTGCACCCCCCACCTTAATTCATATCCATGGGTTGTACATAGTTCTTTGGCTTTTCCATTTCTTATACTATTCTTAACCTCCCCCTGTCTATTTTGTGCCTACCACTTATGCTTCTGATTTCTGGTACCTTTTCCCCCATTCTCCCCCTATTCCTCCTACTAATAACCCTCCATGTGACCTCCATTTCTGTGATTCTGTTCTGGTTCTAGTTGTTTGCTTAGTTTTTGTTTTTTAGGTTCAATTGTTGGTAATTGTTTGTTGTCATTTATTGTTCATATTTTTATCATATTTTTCTTAGATAAGTCCCTTTAACATTTCATAAAATAAGGGCTTGATGATGATGAACTCCTTTAACTTCATCTTATCTGGGAAGCATTTTATCTCCCCTTCCATTGTAAATGACAACTTTGCTAAATAGAGTACTCTTGAATGTAGGTCCTTGCCTTTCATGACTTGGAATACTTCTTTCCAGCCCCTTCCTGCCTGGAAGGTCTCTTTTGAGAAATCAGCTGATAGTCTTATGGGAACTCCTTTGTAGATAACTCTCCTTTTCTCTCACTGCTTTTAAGATTATCTTCTTATCTTTAATCTTGGCTAATGTAATTATGATGTGCCTTGGTGTGTGCTTCCTTGGGTACAGCTTCTTTGGACTCTGTGAGGTTCCTGGACTTGCATGTCTATTTCCTTTGCCAGATTGGGAATGTTCTCCTTCATTATTTTTTCAAATGAGTTTTTAATTTCTTGACCTTACTCTTCTCCTCCTGGCATCCATATGAGTTGGAATGTTTAAAGTTGTCCTGGAGGTTCCTAAGCTTCTCCTCATTTTTTTGAATTCTTGTTTCTTCATTCTGTTCTGGTTGGATGTTTATTTCTTCCTTTTGTTCCAAGTCATTGATTTGAGTCCTGATTTCCTTCCCTTCACTGTTACATTTCCTATACATTTTCCTTTATTTCATTTTGTACAGCCTTCACTTTTTCCTCTATTTTGTGACATACTCAACCATTTCTGTGAGCATCTTGATTACCAGTGTTTTGAACTGTGCAGCTGGTAGGTTGGCTATCTCTTCATTGCTTCGTTGCATTTTTTATGGAGCTTTGATCTGTTCTTTCATTTGGGCCGTATTTTTTTTTTTTTTTTTTTTGTCTCAGCATACCTGTTACGTAGTAAGGGGTGGAGCCTTAGGTATTCAGCAGGGCAACCTACATTGCTACATTGTGGTGCTGTATGTGGGGGAGGGATCAGAGGGAACAATGACACTTGCTCAGCTCTCTGCCAGCTTTCAGTCACTTCCTCCACTACCCACAGTGAATTGGGCCCTACTGATGCTAAATCTTAGGTGGGTGGGTTTGTGTATGTTCTAGGACCCTGTGGGTCTCTCCAAATGAACTCTCCTGTGAGGCTGGGATTTTTTCTCACTGCTGCAACCCCCACAGGTTTTTTCAGTCCGAGGTTTTGAGGCTTTATTTCTCTGCACTGGAACCCTGGGTTGCTCAGTTTGTTTTGCTCCTTAGGTGTTCCTCCTGGTTTGTCCTCACAGAAATGTGGGACCACCCGGTCCACCAGCTGTCACCTTGCTGCAAGTCCTCTCCGCCTAATCTAGCCATCTCTGCCCCTCCTATTGGTCTGGATGAATTTTTTTCTTTAACTCCTTGGTTGTTAGACTTCCATACAGTACAATTTTTCTGGCAGCTTTGGTTGTTTTTGTTTTTAAATGTGTTGTTGTCCTTTTTTTGGTTGTGAGAGGAGGCACAGTGTATCTACCTATACCTCCATCTTGGCCAGAAGTCACAAAATCTCATTTTCTTATTAATAGTTCATTTTTATTGTATTTTTCCATTTCCATTTAGCCCCCACACTGTATTCCACTTCCACACATCACCCACCCTGATCTCATTTTTTAAATCTCCTTTTTAATGATTAAGAATGAAAAAAATGGAATTACTTGACCTATAAACAATTTTAACAGCTTTTAAAGATATAATTGACATGCAAAACATTGTACATATTTAATGTATACAGTTTGATGAGTGGACATACACAAATACCTGTAACCCATTACCACAATATTGGTTTAAACATAGCGAAAACTTCCCAAAGATTTCTTGTGTTCCTACCTGTTTTGTGGTAAGAAGACTTAACATGAACTTACCCTCTCAACCAATTTGGAATTGCACAATATTGTGATACTTCCCCTGACTCACACCATCAAGTAATTAACATAACCCTTTCATTGTATTTAGAATTCTTATATGTACATCTATGAATATATGTATATATATGAAGCACTATTTATTAATATACTTTAATTTTATGTACATTAATTATTATAGTTAGTTTTAATACTGTCATATTTTAACTTTGTACTAGAGGTAAACGTGATTTGTACATTATTTTCTTGATATTATCTTTGCATTTCAGGGTAAAAATAGTGTGAGAAAAAATGATAAATCTGCTAAAAATCTTTTCTCTTTGTAAGTATTTCCCACAATTCTACTCAGTAGATAGTTTTCAGGACTTGACACTAATGCTTGCAGAAATCAGTTTGCACATATTTATTGCCAAGTCATAAAATCCAAGGCAAGGTATATCATATCCCTTGTTTGAATAAGCTGAATTTATTATTCCTGTCTGTGTTATTTCCATAACAGCGTATGTTGTGTTGGCATAAGGGAACATGATTAAAATTGTTCTTCCTTTATAGAAACATTTACCTTTTGCTGTAGTGGGGTGTATAGATGAGGTGAAAGTTGGAAAAAGGATGGTCAGAGGCCGACAGTACCCTTGGGGAATTTTACAAGGTAAATATTATGATAGCAAGCAGGCTTGCTGTGGACTGATTATCTGTACGCATGTGTATATATATTTATGTCTGTGTATGTATATTGTATATACAGTATATATAGTATATGTACATTATCATAGTCTCAAAATATCATTTTAATTTGAGCCAATATTGGCAACTGTTGCTAAACAGTAAATTAACAATTACTAATAAGGAGCACAGATTCTGATTCATTTAGGTTTGTGCTTACTTTGATTATGATTTATTCTCACAGGAGTTTGTTGGATGGTGCTCTAGGCAAAAATCCACAGAGGCTGAATTGAACCTCCTCATTTATCCCAGTTTTCTAGCTGCATATTAACTCCTTATGCTGGAAAGTGCTTTGAACAAAAGAACTTTGGACATAATGAAACCTAAATATTGGTCTTTAAAACATGTTACATGAATTAAGCATTAACCAATTTATAAAACATTTAAAAGTGGCCACAAGAAAAAAAGAACAGTAAACTATTTTAAAAAATAAAGAAATATAATTTACCTTTAGATTATACCTAGACATTCATATTAGTTATCTAGCATCATGATGAGTTGGAATATTATAACAGCCAGTTATTTATTGTCTAGTTAATATGTTTGTAATGCTAGTTATTGGGGATTGGATTATCTCTACCCATAATAGTTTCTGAATATTATTTTTAAATTGACATATTAGAAATTTTTTAATTTATAAAACATAGTTAAAAAGAACATATTTTTATGAATATGAAATTTGGGTACAATATCAAACACAGTACACAGTATGTGTGCTCAGTTTCCAGATGTGACAGAGGAGAGAGCCATCTGAGTGTATTGATTTATTTTGAATATTGACTAATTCAGTCTCATAAGTGTCTAGAATATGATAACTTATGCATGCACAATATAATAATCTTTATGTTAGCAAAATTTAATTTAATGAAACTATTTACTTTAGTGAAATTATATTAATTCTTTGTTAGCACTTTGTTAAATACCTTGAGGGTAGTTTGTAAAATACTAACATAATTATCAATGAAAACTTATACCACATATTAATAACACATGTTATTTAACTGTTTCATATTTATTCTTTGGCTTATAAATTTAAAGCAAATTTTCTGGTCTATAAATAAAGCCTATTTATAATTGGAGTGTACTGTATAATCATACTTACATGGTTAAAACAATTGTAATTATTAATCAGAATGATCTCTTAGCTGTTGTTTTAAATGTTTTTCATATATACATTTATTCAATAAAACTTACCGAGTGCCAGGGATTGATAACGTGTTGTGGCTTTATTATTTCTCTGTCTAGTGGACAATGAAAATCACTGTGACTTTGTTAAGCTCCGGGATATGCTCCTTTGTACAAATACAGAAGACCTGAAAGAACAAACCCACACCCAGCACTATGAACGTTATAGGTGCTTCAAGCTACAGAAAATTGGTTTTACTGATGTGGGTCCAGACAACCAGCCAGTTAGGTGAGTAGAGATCTTGCTAATGGGTGATTTACAAAGCCCCTACGGTCATGAAATACAACTAGTTGGGAATGAGAATAACTGTATGCCTCACATCCTGCTTTATTCTGAGCACTGCTTTCAAATCATCTTCAGACTTAGAGAACATTTGTAAGAGCAACGTAATCAAGGACTCATTTAAATGCTAAAATATGTATGTCCAATACATGTATATATTGAAGTGTATACCCAAAAGAGAAGTTTAGGAAGTAAATTGACAAATATTAGCAAAGACTGCCAAAGGTTGGCAAAGGATTTTGAGAAGGATAAAAAGAATATTGAGGACTGGTTGGAGGAAAGAGGAAAAGCAGCAGTGTAATGTCATGGAAGTCAAGTGAAACTAGTTGGAGGGCACGTGTGTTTAGCTATATTGAAGAGGAATAGGATTTGTACTGCAAAAGAATGACAGTTGTGTTAGGTTTGGTACTTTTGGTACTTTAGTTTGGTACAACCAAAATTGCACTGGTTATCTTAAATGAATCATAATTTGAAAGATACCTGGTTTTATTTTTATTATTTTGAGAACCTCATAAATCAGGGCTTCCCCCAAATTTTATTGTAAAAAGATGTGAAGAAGTGTGAGATAATAAAAAGTGGTGGGAGCAATAAATTACTGACACAGCTATTTTAAAAATTCCAGTACTATTTATATATACTCTCTATGTACCCTTATATTCAATACTGCACCTATCTCATTTTTACATCTCACGATACAGAAATTTCCATTTCTATACATGCAGAATATTAGTAAATGTTCTTGCATGGGACTGAATATATAATATGTATATTACTTGTTTATTTATATTTTCATTTAATTATGAAATAATAAAAATTCCTTTTTAGTTTTCAAGAGATCTATGAAGCTAAAAGACAGGAGTTCTATGATCAATGCCAGAGAGAAGAAGAAGAATTGAAAAAGAAGTTTATGCAGCGAGTGAAGGAGAGAGAAATAGCATTTAAAGAAGCTGAAAAAGAAGCAAGTATTTCTAATTTGATATAATTTATATTAATTTTTAGGTGTCCTATTAATTTGGGGTATTTGATATCAATAAATTATTTGATGTTTTTGAAGAATACTTCCTATTTTTCAAAAAGTAGCTATTAATAGGTTTTGAGTGCAGTCTTAAAAAATTATAGGTTATTTTTTTAGATCATTTGGATAATTATCTTTTTTAAGTATATTTTATTGATTATGCTATTACAGTTGTCCAATTTTTCTCCCCTTTATCCCCCTCCACCCTGCATCCACCCTCCCTCCAGCATTTTCCTGCCTTAGTTTATGTCCATGGGCTGTACATAGAAGTTCTTTGGCTTCTCCATTTCCTATACTATTCTTAACTTCCCTCTGTCATTTTGTGCCTACAAATTATGCTTCTTATTCCCTGTACCTTTTTACTCCACTCTCTCACTCCCCCTCCCCACTGACAACCCTCCATGTGATCTCCATTTCTGTAATTCTGTTCCTGTTCTAGCTGTTTGCTTAGTTTGTTTTTGTTTTTTAGGTTCAGTCATTGATAGTTGTGAGTTTGTTGTCATTTTACTGTTCATATTTTTGATCTTCTTTTTCTTAGGTAAGCCCCTTTAACATTTCATATAATAAGGGCTTGGTGATGATGAATTCCTTTAACTTGGCCTTATCTGGGAAGCACTCTGTCTGCCCTTCCATTCTAAATGATAGCTTTGCTGGATAGAGCAATCTTGGATGTAGGTCCTTGCCTTTCATGACTTGGAATACTTCTTTCCAGCCCCTTCTTTCCTATAAGGTTTCTTTGAGAAATCAGCTGATAGTTTTATGGGAACTCCTTTGTAGGTAACTGTCTCCTTTTCTCTTGCTGCTTCTAAGATTCTCTCCTTATCTTTAATCTTGGGTAACTTAATTATGATGTGTCTTGGTGTGCTTCTTCTTGTATCCAATTTCTTTGGGACTCTCTGAGCTCCCTGGACTTCCTGGAAGTCTATTTCCTTTTCCAGATTGGAGATGTTCTCCTTCATCATATTTTCAAATAATTTTTCAGTTTCTTGCTTTTCCTCTTCTCCTTCAGGCACCCCTATGATTTGGATGTTGGAACGTTAAGGTTGTCCTAGACGTTCCCCAATTTTTTGAATTCTTGTTTCTTCATTCTGTTCTGATTGGATGTTTATTTCTTCCTTTTGTTCCAAATCATTGATTTGAGTCCTGGTTTCCTTCCCTTCACTGTTGGTTCCCTACATATTTTCCTTTATTTCACTTTGTGTAGCCTTCATTTCTTCCTTTATTTTACAACCAAATGCAATCTTTTCTGTGAGTATCCTGATTACTACTATTTTGAACTCTGCACCTGATAGATTGTCTATCTCCTCATCACTTAGTTCTTTTTCTGGGGTCTTGATCAGTTCTTTCATTTGGGCCTTATTTCTTTGCCTCAGTGCATCAGTCTGGATGAATGTTTCTTCTTTAACTCGTCAGTTGTTGGACTTCCATACAGTTTGATTTTTCTGGAAGTTCTGGTTGTTTTTATTTTTAAATTGGTTGTTATTCTTCTTTTGGTTGTGTGAGGAAGCAAAGTGTATCTACCTACATCTCCATCTTGGCCCTCAGTTGAGAATTTTCTTTTTAATAAGCCCTAAAATAAATCTGTAAACCTATGTATCTTTTTAAAAAATATTTTTTTAATTTATTCTTGGGAAGTGAGGAAGGGAGAGAGAAAATGGAGAGAAACATCTATGTGAGAGAAAAGCACTGATCAGTTGCCTCTAGCACATGCCCTGACTGGGGACTGAAACTGCAACCTTGGCATGTGCCCTGATCAGGAATCAAACCTGTGACTTTTTGCTTTGTGGGCTGACACCCAACCAACTGAGCTGCACCAGTCAGGGCAAAACCTATTTATCTTTATTTTATTTATAATTTGAATTTTCATGCATAAAGTTTAATTTATAACAAATTTAAGCTACTGACTTCTATGAAGTCACGTACTTTCTAATACTACTACTGCATTGGAAAATTTCCTACATTTTTAAAAGTAAGCAGGTAAATGTTGACTAAAGCAAGTCTTGATTAATTAAAGAACTTTTAGTTGGTGAACTATGTGAGTTACTTTTTCGTTTCATTCCCTTCTGTTTCCAAGGAAATGGAAAAAGAGGTTACTAATATGTTTTTTATTATTTACCACTGATAGATTTTGGCAAAGGAATCATAGATACTTTTCTCCTAAGTGAGTGTGGTTTCAGCTTAAGAATATTTGGTTTTAGTAGGTATATTAGAATATGAACTTCTTTTTCAGTGGAGACAAAGTAGTGACTAGGTGCTGTATACCAGATGTCTCAGTCAAGGACAAGTGAACTGTAAGTAATAGAAATTCCATTAGCTTAGGTAGAAAGGGATTCTTATTTTTGCATGTGGATGTTCTATTGTTCCAGTGCCACTTGTTGAAGAGACTATTTTTCCTCCAGTGATCGCTTTTACTTCTTGTCAAAGATCAGTCGACTATATATATGTACATCTATTTCTAAGCTATTGTATTGCATTGACCTATTTTTTATTCTTTCACCAATACTACATTTTTTGATTATTGTAGCTTTAGTCAGATTACTATAGCCAGTCTTGAAGTCGAGTAGCATCAGTCCTCCAACTCTGTTCTTCAATACTGTGTTGGCTATTCTGGGCCTGTTGTTATGCCATATAAATTTTAGAATCAGTTTATCAATACCCATAAAATAACTTGCTGGGATTTAGATGGGGATTGCTTTGAATCTTTAGTTATGTGGAAAGAATTGACATCTTGACAATATGTAGTCTTTCTGTTCATGAACATGGAATATCTCTCCATTTATTTCATTCTCTGATTTTTAAAATCAGAGTTTTGTAGTTTTCCTCCTGTGGGTCTTGTGTATATTTTGATAGATTTATACTGAAGTGTTTTGTTTTGGGGAGCTGCTCATGCAGGTGCTATTGTGTTTTAATGTCAAATTCTCCTCGTTCAATGCTGATATATAGAAAAGCAGTTAACCTTTGAGGATTGACCTTGTGTCCTGCAACCTTGCTATCATCTCATTAGTTCCAGGAGGGTTTTTTTGGTCAACGCTTTTTGGATTTTCTACATTGATGATCATGTTACCTGTGAAAGTGACAGTTGTATATCCTCTTTCCCAATCTGCATATATTTTATATTTTGTCTTCTTTTGTTGTCTTACTGCATTAGCAAGGATTTCCAGTACAGTGTTGAAAGAGAGCAATGAGAGGGGATAGTCTTGCTTTGTACCTGTTTTGTGGGAAAACTTCAGGCTCATCACCAGGGTGGTTAATATTTGAAATATTTATATACTAGGATGAAGTTTAGCTTTCTCTGATTTCTACTCTCACCCTCCCATCTTTAAAAGAAACAATTTCTCAGTGATTTTTGCTATCATTTACAGATACCACACTCTCACATCCCCAGCATTTCCAGTCATTCTTCTTGTCATGGTCTCTAGATGCTCATTTGCTGAAGATGTAATTCCTAGATACATCTGATTCCAGGAAGGGAAAATATAATCTTTATTTAGAACCATGGATCTTAACCTTAGCTGCATACTAAAATCACCTGGAGAATTTTTTAAACCACTGATGCCTAGGCTCTGCTCCACATAGTCTGATGTAATGGATCTGTGGGCAGCCCAAATATTGAGAGATTATTAAGATCAGTGGATAATTCTAATGGACAAATAGGGTTGAAAACCACTGGTGTCAGCACTGTGTTTGTGTTCTTCACAGCCATGTACACCAAATAATTAATATTGTGGCAGTAGAATCCCTTGGCCCATTTGTTTTTCAAAAAGTTAAACTGCAAATAAACTTGTCTTTTATAGTTTTATGCCATACAAGCCATAGCTTTAAAATGCACACCTCCTCTGATGCACACAAACAATCCTTATGTTATTGAATAAAATTGTGTTAAAGATGTAGGCCCATCTCTAATGGAATCCAAGCTGATATCATCTTTTTCAGATGGCTAATTTCATT
The DNA here is from genome assembly GCA_039655065.1 of Glossophaga mutica. Classification (NCBI taxonomy): domain Eukaryota; kingdom Metazoa; phylum Chordata; class Mammalia; order Chiroptera; family Phyllostomidae; genus Glossophaga; species Glossophaga mutica. Next base: position 100,317,202 of record CM077305.1, read on the forward strand.
TATTTTAAATCCCACAGATTAAGTGAGACCTCACAAGTAAATAAAAGATAACTCAATGAGGTCCTTGAAGACTTTCTTTTCTTTCTATAAGTATGCTGATTTCACTCAACAAGAAAATTATGACTTTCTTTCAAAAGGTCTTTATCAATTAAAGTCTCAACAATTGTTTCATAATGCATGCTATATTTTAATGTATATATTTTTAGTGAGCATTAATTTATCCAATTTTATTTGAACAGATTTGTGGGTAAGTGTAGAGTGAGAAAATACCTTATTTGGAAAAACGAGGTACTTTAAAAATTGAGTGTTTATAGCTGTAGTTTTTTTTTTTTTTACATTTAGTTCAATGGGGACACTTAAAATTTAATTGATGAAAAATTGTATACCTGAATGTTTATTTTAAACATAAATGTTTGAGTTAGTTATTCAGATCAAGCTCTACTTTGATGATTAATATATGTTTGATAACCAGGAAAAAGAAGCCCATGTTCCTGGGGACATGCCGCATGCTGTGCTTTGAGTCACAGCTGCATCTTTGTTTCACAGCTACAGGACAGGTTTGAGCATCTTAAAAGAATCCAGCATGAGGAGACAATAAAACTTGAGGAGGAGAAAAGACAATTGGAAGAAGAAATAATGAATTTTTATAAAGTGAAGGCTGGCTCTGAAACACTGCAGACTCAGGGCTACACCAATATAAAAAAGGACAAAGATCGTAAGAAATAGTTCTCTCTTAACCACTCTCTGTTGTAGAGCCCTGTCACCCTTTACCTTATCTTCCTGAGATTGTCTTCATAGCTCTGATGAAAGTTCTACTGATTTTTAAAATTTGCTTATTGTGAATTTTCTCCAGCTCTCAAGAGCAGGCACCTTGTTAGCTGTTGTATCGTCAGCATTTAGAATGAAGGTTACCACAGAGTTGGCGCTCAGTAATGCTCAATGTGCTAAATGAAATCAAATCAAAGAAATATATGGCACAGTGTAAAAACTGCTGATTAGCATAAAATTATTTTAGCATAGATTGCCTGAGGCTCATGTATACAAGTATGGTTATTTTTTTTAATCTGAGTAGAAGATTTGTTGGGGGGTCATAGGCATAAAATTTTAGTATAAAAAGCTGCTTCTTAGGGATCATTCTCCTTATCAAAATGTACTGATAATTATTTCTTGATAGTTTTTATTATAATAAAATATTAAATTTTTAATTAGAAATATACTTTGATGTCAGTCCTTATAAAACTACAATATGCAGAAGTTAGAGCCAGAAAACAATGAGAAACCATAAATAACATTTTGATGACATTGTGCCTTACAGATTTTGGAAATATTTTAAAACACAAGTTAGCAAAGTATTAGAAAATAAGGTAGTTTTTTTTTGTAATTTCAAAAATTTCCCATTTCCGGCCAAGATGGAGGCATAGGTGGACATACTGTGCCTCCTCACACAACCAAAATTGAGGACAACAAAGATTTAGAAACAAGAAAACAACTAGAACTAATAGAAAATTGAACTATATGGAAGTCCAACAACCATTTGTCCAGACCAGTAAGAGGGGCGAAGTAATGGTGGGAAAAAGTGGAGGTTGGTGGACCCAGGTGCACAGGCAGCAGCGGCTAGCAGACCCTAGGTACACAGGTGGCGGCTAGTGGACCCCGGGCACAGGGTGGCAACTGTGCAGACCCAGTGAGGCTGCGCAAGGTGGCTGGCTGACCAGGTGGTAAAACATTTGCGTGTAGATAATCCTGGTGAAGGGGAAGAGGCAGAAGGGACTGGAATCCAAGAGAGAGCAGAGCAAGCGCCATTGTTCCCTCTCGGACCCCGCCCCCACATACAGCATCATAGCTCAGTGACTGGACTACCCCACCCTGGAGAACACCTAAGGCTCCACCCCTCACTACGTAACAGCCGAGACCAGACCAAAAAACCCCCAAACAAACAAAAAACACCAAAAATGGTCAAACGGGAGAACAAATGAAAGCCCCAGAGCCAATTCCTCTAAGCCGTGAAGAGATAGCCAACCTATTAGATGCACGGTTCAAAGCCCTGTTGATCAGGATGCTCACAGAATTGGTTGATTTTGCTCACAAATTAGATGAACAAATGAAGGCTACAATACGTGAAATGAAGGAAAATACACAGGGAACCAATAGAGATGGGAGGAAAACTGGGACTCAAATCAACGGTGTGGACCAGAAGGAAGAAACAAACAAGCAAACAGAAAAGAAGTAAGAAACAGGAATTCAAAAAAAATGAGGAGAGGCTTAGGAACCTCCAGGACATCTTTAAACGTTCCAGCATCTGAATTATAGGGGTACCAGAAGGGAAGAAGAAGAGCAACAAGTGGAAAACTTATTTGAACAAATAATAAAGGAGAACTTCCTCAATCTGGCAAAGGAAATGGACTACCAGGAAGTCCAGGAAGCTCAGAGAGTCCCAAAGAAATTGGACCCAAGGAGGAACACGCCAAAGCACATCATAATTACTTTAGCCAAGATTAAAATGAAGGAGAGAATTCTAGAAGCAGCAAGGGATAAGGGCACAGTCACCTACAAAGGAGTTCCCATCAGACTGTCAGCTGATTTCTCAAAAGAGACCTTACAGGCAAGAAGGGGCTGGAAAGAAGTATTTATTTGAAGTCTTGAAAGGCAAGGACCTACATCCAAGATTGCTCTATCCAGCAAAGCTGTGATTTAGAATGGAAGAGAAGATAAAGTGCTTCTCAGATAAGGTCAAGTTCAAGGAGTTCATCATCACCAAGCCCTTATTATATGAAATGTTAAAGGGACTTATCTAAGAAAAAGAAGATCAAAAATGGGACAGTAAAAAGACAGCAAACTCACAGCAATTAACAACCACACCTAAAACAAAAGCAAAGTAAGCAAACAGCTAGAACAGGAACAGAACCACAGAAATGGAGAGCACATGGAGGGTTAGCAACAGGGGAGTGGGAGGAGAAGAAGGGGGGAAAAGGTACAGAGAATAAGTAGCATAGACAGTGGGTAGAAAATAGGGGGAGGGCAGGAATAGTGTGGGAAAGGTAGAAGCTAAAGAACTTATGACACATGGATGTGAACTAAAGAGGGGGAATGTGGGTGGGAGGGGGTGTGCAGCGTGGAAGGGAATGATGGGGGAGAAATGGGACAACTGTAATAGCATAATCAATAAAATATATTAAAAAAAAGAAAAAAATTTCCTTCCAGTATCAAAGCCATACCAGTTCTATAATACATATAGTGTAGTGTTATGAACACTTGTAAATAACATGTTACTAAAAACACACTTGCAAGCTGCATTGAGCACCGTGTTGTTTCAATGACTGGAAGTGATATTATGTTCACATATAATAAAGATATTTCTAAGTACACTTTTCCATGCTGCATTCATACTGTATAGTTTTATATCTATGAATAGACATGATACCCATTATGAATATTCATTTAGTGAGGTGTTTAAGAAGAATTGTGATAAAGTTGTTTCTAAGAATGCCACTCGCTATCTGTTTTTAGTTGATTGTTAATAGCACAGAATGAAAGTGATCCTTATTTCGTAAAGCATGTAGTAAAGTGTTTAAAAACATTCGTAATGAAGATATGTGTATTTCTGTAAGCGCTAGAAATAGAACACGTTTATAACTGTGTTCAGACCAGGTATATTACTGAATAAAAGTAATTCCTATTTTATAATGAGCATAATGAAGTGTTTAAGAATGCTTGTAACAAAGCTGTTTCTAAAAACTTTAATGCAAAATACATTCAGAACAGTTTTAAACAAGTGAATGGGGATGGGCCCTATTATGTAATGTATGAAGTAATTAAGCGCATTTGTAGTAATGATGTTTGTGAGACTGCCACTTGCAAGCTGCATTGAGAACTATGCTATATCAGTGACTGGAAGTCACTGTAATAATAAGTGCAGTGATGTAATTATTCAGTGTGGGCTATTTGATAACATTTGTAATAAAAATGTTTCTTAAAATGTTACTTGCATGCTGCATTCACATCAGGGTTCTGTCAATGAAAGGAATTGATCCTTGTTCTGGTAGTGACTTGTTTAAGAACACTTGTAATAAAGATGTTTTAATTTTGATATTTGCATGCTGCATTCAAACCAGCTTTATATCAATGAATGTAAGTAATCTCTTTTCTGTACTGCAGGTAGGGTAGTGACTCAGAATATTTGTAATAAACATATTTCTACAAGCACAACTTGTAGGCTCTGCTGTTCCCATATTATCAGTGAAGGGAAGTAATCCCCATACTTGAATATATGTAATGAAGTGTTTGCACACTTGTAATGAAGGTGCTTATAACTAATGCTAATTGCAAACTATGCTCAGACCCGTGTGGTGTCGGTCAATGTAGGTGACTCCCCCATTCTGTATGCAAGTATTGAAGTGTTTAAGTGCATGTTAGTAAAGTGGTTCTACAAATGCCACTCACCAGCCACAATTAGATCACTGTGCTGTGATGCATTTTATATCAGTAATAGAAACACACTGTAATGAATGTGGTGGTGATAAAGAATACTTCTAATGAAGATGTTTCTAAAGCCCATTGTAAGTTGCATTCAAATGAGTTCATCAGTGTATGGATGTGATCCCCATTGAGTAATGAAGGTAGTGGTGATGATATTACAAATGATCCTATTAGACACGTTTGTAAAATGCTGCTTTTAAGCTTCATTCAAACCAATGTTGTATATGTGGGAGAATAAAAATATGATCCCCTTCCTGTAAGGCATATAGTAAACTGTTCATAAGAACAGTTGTACTAATGATGTTTCTAATAACACAACTTGCAAGCTGCATTTTGACTACTGTTATTTCAGTAGTCCAATGTGCTTTCATTACAGCAACACACATTATGAAATTCATAAAGTGTTTAAGAACACTTGTTTTAAAGATATTTCTAAGAATGCTACATACAAACAGTTTGAGGACAGTGTTACCATCAAGAATGCCAGGGACACTCATTCTGTAATGAATACAGTGAAGTAATTATGATCTCTTCAAATACATATATATCTAAGAACAGTGAAAATATAAATTTTAAGTTTTATATGTTAAAATTTAGACTGGTTGTATCAGTGAATGTTGTATCAAGAACGTTTTTTAAATATATTTTATTGATTATGCTATTACGGTTGTCCCATTTTTTCTCCCCTTTATTGCCCTCCACCCTGCACCACCCTCCCACCGTCATTCCCCAACCGTAGTCATGTCCATGGGTCGTACATATAATTTCTTTGAATTCTCCATTTGTCATACTATTCTTAACCTCTCCCTATTTCATACCTATCATTTATGCTTCTTATTCCCTGTAACTTTTTCCCCATTCTCCTCCCTCCCCCACTGATAACCCTCCATGGGATCTCTATTTCTGTGAATCTGTTCCTGTTCTATTTGTTTGCTTAATTTGTTTTTGTTTTTGTTGTAGTTTTTTAGGTTTTGTTGTTGGTAGTTGTGATTTTGTTGTTATTTTGCTGTTTGTATTTTTGATCCTTCTTTTTCTTAGATAAATCCTTTTAACGTTTCATATAATAAGGGCCTCATGATGATGAACTCCTTTAACTTCACCTTATCTGGGAAGCACTTTATATGCCCTTCCATTCTAAATGATAGTTTTGCTGGATAGAGTCATCTTGGATGTAGGTTCTTTGCTTTCATGACTTGGAATACTTTTTTCCAATCCCTTCTTGCCTGCAGAGTTTCTTTTGAGAAATCAGCTAATAATCTTATGGGAACTCATTTGTATGTAATTATCTCCTTTTCTCTTGCTGCTTTTAACATTCTTTCCTCTAATCTTGGGTAACTTAATTATGATGTGTCTTGGTGTGCTTCTTCTTGGATCCAACTTCCTTGGGACTCTCTGAGCTTCCTGGACTTCCTGGAATTCTATTTCCTTTGCTAGATTAGGGAAGGCCTCCATTATTTGTTTAAATAAGTGTTTTGTTGGAGGACGACAACCAATCTAAAATCAATAACCAGAAGTTCCAGAATATCAAACTGCATGAAACTCTGACAACTAAGGAACTGAAACAATCAACCAGAACAACCAGACTGGTAAGGTGGTGGATGGAGAGAACAAGACCCTGGTGAATACCTAAGGCCCCACCACTTACAACTTCACAGGTGCTCTGAGAAAAAGAAATATGACCCAATTGAAAGAACAGAGCAAAACTTCAGAAAGAGAACTAAACAATGAGAAGAGAGCCAACCTATCTAATGGAGAATTTAAAGCCCTGGTAACCAAAATGCTCACAGATCTGATTGAGCTTGGTCAAAAAATGAAAGAACAAATGAAAGATACCCAAAGTGAAATTAAGCAAACTATTCAGGAAACCAACAGTGACAGGAAGGAAACCAGGACTTAAATCAACAATTTGGAACAAAAGAAAGAAATAAACATCCAACTGGAACAGAATGAAGAAACAAGAATTTAAAAAAATGAAGAGAGACTTGGGAACCTTTGGAACAACTTGAAGTGTTCCAATATCTGAATTATAGGGGTGCCAGAAGAAGAAGAACAATAGCAAGATATTGAAAACTTATTTGAACAAATAATGAAGGAGAATTTCCGCAATTGGACAAAGAAATAGACTTCCAGGAACCCCAGAGAGTCCCATCATAATTACATTATTGAAGATGAAAAATAAGTAGAGAATCTTAAAAGCAGCAAGGGATAAGAGGATAGTCACCTACAAAGGGGTGCCCATAAGGCTATCAGCTGACTTCTCAAAAGAAACCTTGCAGGCAAGAAGGGGCTGGAAAAAAGTATTCAAAGTCATGAAAGCAAAGGACCTACATCCAGATTACTCTATCCAGCAAAGCTGTCATTTAGAATGGGAGGGCAGATAAAGTGCTTCCCAGATAAGGTCAAGTTAAAGGAGTTCATCATCACCAAGCCATTATGATATGAAATGTTAAAGGGACTTACCTAAGAAAATGAAGATCAAAAAATATGAACAGTAAAATGACAATGAACTCACAACTATGGACAAGTGAACCTAAAAATATATATATATAATTAAAACAAAAACTAAGCAAAAAAAAAAAACAGGAACAGAATCAGAGAAATGGACATTACATGGAGGGTTTTCAGTGGGGAGGGGGAAGGGAGGAATGTGGGGGAAGGTACAGGGAAGAAGAAGCATAATTGGTAGGCATAAAATAGATGGTGAGAGGTCAAAAATGGTATAGGAAAAAGAGAACTCAAAGAATTTATATGTACAACCCATGGACATAAACTAAGGAGGGAGAATGCTACAGGGTTGAGGGGTGGAGGGGGGATAAAGAGGGTAAAATTGGGAAAACTGTAATAGCATAATCAATAAAGTATACTTAAAAAAAAATAAATGAAGAACAATCTGACAGTAACCAGAGGGGAGGTGGGAGGGGATAATGGGAGGAAGGCTTTTCAGGAACAACTATAAAGGACACATGGATAAAACCAACGGTGGGTGGAAGCTGGGGAGGGAGGTGGGGATGGCTGGGGTGGGGGGGAATGGGGGAATAAATGCAGACAACTGTAATTGAACAGCAATAAAATAATTTTAAAAAAGACAAGAAAGCAATGTCTTGCGTTCATCCATATAATTGTTCCCTTTCATTGATGTGGTTGTTTCCCTTCCCTTTCTCATAAATACCCTTTGCCTTTGCCTCCTACTTGGCTTGCTGCCTGAATCTGAACTCCCCAAATAACTTCTTTTTAGATCTCAAATACAGCTTGCTGTCTCTCACTTTGAGCTCTTATTTTTAGGTTAACATATTTGGTGTCAAAATTGAGACCTAAAGAGGCCTCACCTTCACAGGCTGGTATCCCCAGGAACTGGGTATCATATCTACACAGGGTCTTTTGTTCTCACTGCTCCATGGTCCATTGCTTTCCCGACTGTGAAGCCCCCTGGGTTCAGACCTCCCTTCTTTTGATTGAGGTCAACTGTCTTTATTTGAGATCCAAAGGGCTTTTCCCTCAAGGGATGCAATTGTCCCTGGGACAATTGTCCCAGTTCTGGTGTGCAGTGGGATGCTGTGGGAGTTTGCTACTGGATGAGAGGTTTTTCCCTCAGAAGATCTTCCTCACCTATGGAAGGTTTCCTGGAAGGTTTCCTGGAAGGTGAGCAACATGGAGCTTGCTGCCACGTGAGCGCCTTTTTTTTCCCTCTTGGGGACTTTCCGTGCTCGTGAAGAGTGCTCTGTGGGGTGAGCACTGACAAGGATCTTTCCCCAGTGGGTGAGTACTTGCGTTATTGTGCAATGTTGTGTTTCCTTTTCTTGTCTCTGCTATGTTGTTTGTCATAAGAAAGAGATTTCATAGTGGAGAATACCAACATAAATCCTGTCTTCTGGGCCAGGTCTCTCCCTCCCCTTCCCTATCCCCCTCCCCCTGTCCAAAAGGAGAGGATTCCAAACCTCTCAGGGAAAATGGAACATGTTTTTTGATCAACATGTAGAAGCTTCTATAAAACACAGTGACTTCTCTAGAAGCATCCTAAATACAGACACACACACACACACACACACACACACACACACACTTTGGCCATCTGAGAGGGTGCTTTAAAATTTCTTACTGTTTGTCTGCCAGAACCTGACAAGATATTTCAGAGCTAAATGTTTATATGATCAGAAATTTGGCAGAATTAAAAGTCTAATAGTCTTTTTAAAGCCCCCTCAGCATTTCCCAAGGCTCTCCTGCAGCTAATTAGAAATATAAACACAGTCTTCCGGCCAAGATGAAGGCATAGGTGGACACACTGTGCCTCTTCTCACAACCAAAATTAAGGACAACAAATACTTAGAAACAAAAAAAACAACCAGAACTAATAGAAAATTGAACTGTTTGGAAGTCCAACAAACCATTCATCCAGACCGGTAAGAGGGGCGGAGTCACGGCAGGAAAAAGTGGAGGTGCAGACCTGGGAACACAGGCAGCAGCAGCTGGCAGTTCCCAGACGCACAGGTGGTGGCTAGGAGACCCCGGGCACGAGGTGGCAACTGTGCAGACCCAGTGAGGCTGCACAAGGTGGCTGGCTGACCAGGTGGTCCAACATTCGCGTGTAGATAATCCAGGCGAAGGGGAAGTGGCAGAAGGAAATGGAATCCGAGAGCGGAGCAAGCGCCATTGTTCCCTCTCAGACCCCGCCCCCACATGCAGAGTTACAACTCAGTGACTGGGCTGCCCCGCACTGGGGAACACCTAACTAGAGGCTCCATCCCTCACTACGTAACAGCCGAGACCAGACCAAAAAAAACCCAAACAAACAAAAAACACCAAAAATGGCTCAAACGGGAGAACAAATGAAAGCCCCAGAGCCAATTCCTCTAAGCCACCAAGAGATAGCCAACCTATCAGATGCACGGTTCAAAGCCCTGTTGATTAGGATGCTCACAGAATTGGTTGATTTTGCTCACAAATTAGATGAAAAAATGCAGGCTACAATACGTGAAATGAAGGAAAATGCATGGGGAACCATTAGAGATGGGAGGAAAACTGGGACTCAAATCAATGGAGTGGACCAGAAGGAAGAAACAAACAACCAAACAGAAAACAAGGAAAAAATAAGAATTCAAAAAAATGAGGAGAGGCTTAGGAACTTCCGGGACATCCTTAAACGTCCCAATATCCAAATTATAGGAGTACCAGAAGGGAAGAAGAAGAGCAACAAGTGGAAAACTTATTTGAACAAATAATAAAGGAGAACTTCCTCAATCTGGCAAAGGAAATAGATTTCCGGGAAGTCCAGGAAGCTCAGAGAGTCCCAAAGAAGATGGACCCAAGGAGGAACATGCCAAAGCACATCATAATTACATTAGCCAAGATTAAAATGAAGGAGAGAATTCTAGAGGCAGCAAGGGATAAGGGGACAGTCACCTACAAAGGAGTTCCCATCATTCTGTCAGCTGATTTCTCAAAAGAGACCTTACAGGCAAGAAGGGGCTGGAAAGAAATATTTGAAGTCTTGAAAGGCAGGGACCTACATCCAAGATTGCTCTATCCAGCAAAGCTGTGATTTAGAATGGAAGAGAAGATAAAGTGCTTCTCAGATAAGGTCAAGTTCAAGGAATTCATCATTACCAAGGCCTTATTATATGAAATGTTAAAGGGACTTACCTAAGAAAAAGAAGATAAAAAATAGGACAGTAAAAAGACAGCAAACTCACAGCAATTAACAACCACACCTAAAACAAAAGCAAACAAAAGCAAACAACAAGAACAGGAACAGAACCACAGAAATGGAGATCACATGGAGAGTTAGCAACAGGGGAGTGGGAGGAGAAGAAAGGGGGAAAAGGTACAGAGAATAAGTAGCATAGACGGTGGGTAGAAAATAGACAGGGGGAGGGCAGGAATAGTGTGGGAAAGGTAGAAGCTAAAGAACTTATGACACATGGATGTGAACTAAAGGGGGGGAATGTGGGTGGGAGGGGGTGTGCAGGGTAGAGGGGAATGATGGGGGAGAAATGGGACAACTGTAATAGCATAATCAAAAAAATATATTTTAAAAAAGAAATATAAGCACAGCCCACAACTGCTTGAGACTAAGCAAACCAAAGAAAACCATAGGAAAGAAAAGCCTTGTAAAAACACAAGCGGCTGGAAAGTTTCCCTTGCTTAAGTAGCACCCCTAGTCTTCTCAAATATTGTTTATCAAGAACAAATACAAGTCTTAAAAGTCTCCTTTAAAAATAACAAAAGTTTTAGCCATCTGAACAATTAAACTTATTTCAATTGTTTTAAATTATTGGGTTTTTGTGCTATTGTACTTATTTCATGGCTGAAATGTTCTTAAATGAAATATCAGGCCTCTGGTTGCATCTGTCTGTATATATGCATGTATAACTACCTCTGGAGGATTAATAAAATTGGTTTATAAAGAGCTCTGCTTAATTGACTTAAAGGAATTATTTACTAACTTAAGAAATATTACAGAAATTAATCCAAATTTTTCAGGATCTGGAAAAATGTTTGGTATTAAACTAAACTAATTAAGATAGACCTGTCTTTTAAATTATCAGTATTAAGTATAATACTTTTATTTCTCTCTAGGCTTGCAAACTTCTCAGCAAAAATAACTTAAAATTATAGCTGACTTGGTGTAATATATCATAAAGTATTTTGTGGGTAACGTAAACATAATTATTAAGAACAAATATGATAAATAGATGTAGGTAAGGATGAGAGCTAAATTTAATTAAATAAATTTAATTAAATTAATTAATTTAAATATCAGATGCAAAATTAGAGTTTGGCTCTTTCTCTCTGTTAAAAGGACAAAGTTTTCTTGTATTATTTATTGGTATGCTCTTAATAACAGACTACTGTATATGCTGCCCTGTTGGCCCCTGGGGCCATAACAGGAACTGCCCCTGTGGCAATTAGGACCACCCATCCCATTGCAGGGTGGGTCTGGGACTGGATGGCCAAGCCTCGTCATAGGATGGCTCAGAATCCCATGCTGGCTAAGTGGGGAGTTCATCTGCAGCAAAGGAGTACTCTGTGCACTAGCCCCTTGTGGGCTGAGCTACAGAAGTGTTAGGTCCAGTTATTTATGTGGATGAGAAATCTGTTCCCATCCTATACAAGAGATAGAAGCTAGCCCCTTCCAGGTGGGGCAGGCACCTATTCCCTTAGATGCATGGTACACTCATGGGTTCTGCAGAGGCCAGCCTGTTGTGTGGACTGCTGTAGCAGTCCAACCAGAGACAAAGACAATCTGGTTTGATACAGGTATGGGGCAAAGCAGTCAATGGGCTGAACTGCTCGCTGTTTGGCTTGTGGCGGTCAATGAAGCCCTTGTCTGACTATTTGCATAGATAGTTGGGCAGTGTACTGGCGGCTGACATTATGGATCTCTACATGGCACACAAATACATGGATGGTTATGCATAGACCATGTGGGACAGGCTTTGTGGCAAGACTTATGGGAGTTAGGCCACCAGAAACAAATTACTGTATATCATGTTATTGAACATGCACCTCTTGCTTCCCCTGGGAATGATGAGGCTGATACTCCAGCCAAGGTATGGTAGCTAAAAATGGTAGGAAGGAAGGGAAGTAGCCCAGTGGCTACACTATCGCCTCTTAAATGCTGGGCAGAAGACCATGAGCTCCACTATCAAAACTTGGGGGTTACCTGCCACCTTAGCAGAGGCACAAGAAGCTTGTGAGACCCGTGTTGTCCGCTCGTGAGAGCATCCCCCAAGGCCTGTGGGAACTTCTGGACAGGTAGTGAGGGGATGGGTACCACTGACCCTGTAGCAGGTGGATGTAATCGGGCTCCTACATAGTTCAAAGGGATATAAGCGTGCTATTACAGGTATGGACACAGCCACAGGACTTTTAGCCGCTTATCCCGCACAGCACCCAGATCAGAAAGCAGTGATTGCTGTGCTGGAGCTGTTATGTGCTGCTTATGAGTGACTCGTAATCATTGAGAGTGATCAGGGGATGCATTTTACTGGGGTCTTGGTACAACAGTGGGCTCTGGATTTGCAGATTGACTGAAAATTCCATGTGGCCTATCATCTCCAAGCTGCTGGAATGGCTGAATGGAACAATAGTCTCTTAAAGCAAAGCCCGTGAGCTGCAGCTGCCACCCCTATGCTGGGGGGTTGGACAAAAGACTTGTGGACTGTCCTCCAGACTGTAAATGAGAGGAGTCGGACCCCTCAGCATAGGGGGTGGGGCCCAGCTCCAGTGGAAGCGCTACTCCACCAGACTGCTGTTCCAGTTCAGCCGTCTGAATGAATATTCATTCCTGATATCCCAGGAATGAGCCTTCCTGGTAATGAGGGACCAAAGATGGCATGACATACCAAAATGAGCCTTCCTGACAATAGGGGACCAATGATGCTTTTAATAACTGATCTGTGTTGCTCCCTGATGATTGATCAGTGATGCTTTCAAGGAAGGATTTTTATCCAAAGGGGGAAATATAGAAAATAATATAAACAGCAACTTTAAAATGGAGTCAGAGTTGCCAACCCAGAGAAACTGCCTTGCACTTCTTAGGCCTCATGCCTTTGTAATGTGAAAACTGGGCACAATAACCTTTGGACTGGACCTAAAGCAGCATTGTACCCCAAATAACTGTTTGCAAAGAGAACAAGAAAACAAGTACTAAAACTACCAGACTGATGACTATACTGGACTAAATATTAAAAACATTCTTTAGAATTAGTATCACCATGTTAGCTTATTTGAACCTATAGAAATTCCTTTCTTCTACTAACATAATTGTTCCCCTTCCCTTTCTCAGAAATACTCCTTGCCTTCACCTCCTAATGGGAACACTATTCGGGTTTCTGCCTGAACCAGTGCTTCCAAACTAGCTGTAGTTTTTTTATCTCAAACAAATGCTTGCCCCTCACTTCGGCCTTTTAGGTAAACGGGACATACTGGCCTCTAGGGTCACAGCCTGACCAAACCACCTGGATATTGTCCTGGATGGAGGGTTCCCCCCAGCCACACAATTTCAAGCTGCGGATGCAAAAGTTGTTATAGTGATTCCTTATCAATTCTTTAGAACCCACCTTCCTGGGTGCCTCCCATTCCAGATCTCCCAGGTGTTGCCAGTCAAGGATTTAAAGTTACAATGATACTTAGCCTCTAGGTGACTAGGAATCTCTGTGGAATAATGGTTATGAGTATTTGCAGATGCCTGGTTTCCCGCAGCTGCTCCCAAGAGAGGTGCTGTCTCTTCTGAACTGTGTCATGGCCCAGGACTGATATCAGGGAGGGTCTCACTTCCCCTTGCTCCAGAGAACTTCCCTGGTACACACATTTGCATTTGCTCAAGGGCCCCAAGCCTCCAGAAGCCGCCACCAACCCAGCAACCAGGTTTTCCAGGTGTGCATTAATGGAGGAGGGGTCCCCCAGTCAATCTGTACCCACATTTACTTGGTAAGTCTTTCGAGTTCTCCCAAGAACTGTCTTAGGAGGATATAGGTGACACTTAGGTAGGACAGGGATTGAAATTAGGTAGACAGGTTGGGTCCCCCATGAACCCACTATAGTGAAAGGCCCCTTACAAGTTTTGAACTCTTCCTGTTCCCTGATTACCACGAACGGCACTGTGTGTTCAGCAGGCCTTGGACTCCAGGGCTCCTCAGGCCTTCTGGGTATTATCCTTGTTGGAGCAGTTTCCCCTGCTATATATGATACTGGGGCTCCACAGGTGGCAATAGTCAGTCCCCAGTTGATTGTGTTGCTGATGGGGTCCCTGTCCTTTCCAGGACTTATGACTCTTAGGTGTTTCCTATTCCAGATTGCCCAGTCTCACCAATTAAGGCTTCATAGTTCTTACAGTATTTGCCTTCCTGTAAAGTAACATCCTATATGCTCGTACAGTCAGGAACATGGGCAGGTGCCTGGTTTTTCTCAAGAGCCCCAGAGTGTGGCCTGGTTCCTGCATCAAGACCAGGACCCAGGCTGAGTCTTATCCCCCTTGCTCTGGAGCTCATGTATAATGCACATGTATACAGGGTCCACATGTGCAGTTCACTCTTGAGCCCAGGCCTTCTGCAGCCGTGACCCACCCAGCAACCGAGACTCCAAGGTGTCCCTTATTGGAATACTCCACAGCTGGTCTTTCCCCACCTCTCCATGGAAAGACTTCTGAGTTATATCCTGTTTTGCCTTCAGCTGGAATAAGTGACATTGGTAAAACAGGGATTAGAATTTCGGCACACGCCTTCTGTCCTGAAAGAACTCATGCCTGTGATTTGGCCCCTCACTATCTCTGGCTACGCTGAACCACACTGCACTCAGGGGAGAACACAACGCTTCAGCAGACTTAGGGATTCGGGGCTCCCCAGGCCTGTGGCTCCATGGCTCACCCACACCCCCTAAATACTTCCCTACGTGGAGGATTTGTTCCCCGCCCACAATATGATCTAAAACTGGTGCTGAATGTGGCGATCGTCTGTCCCCATGTTATCGTTCTGCTGATGGGACTCTGGGCCTTTCCATTAAGCAAGGCTCCCAGGTGTCTCCCATTCCATGACAGACTGGTCACCTATCAAGCCTTCAGCGTTCCAGTAACTTCTGGCTTCAGGGTGAAGAAGTCACTGTGTACACAAGAGCTTGTCACCTGGCAGTTTCTGTTCCCCTCTGAGTGCCTGAACAGATCTGGCTTCTCCTAAGTGCCCTGGCCCAGGATAGGTTCCCTGGCCTGTTCTCACGGCCCTTGCTCTGGAAGTTACACGGGACCCTGATGGGCACTCAACAGATACTGCAAGTCATCAGGAAACAGGTTATTTATGGAAACCCATGGAAAGTGTAAATATGGGATTTTACCCACCACAGGCTGAGAAAAAAAAGCCACCATCGAGGGCAACTTTGTCAATCACCTCCAAAAACAAGAATTGAAAGCCATGGAGGAATTGACTGAAAAAGCAAGAAAACAGATGAAATAAAGGAAAAGGTAATATTTTATTGTCAAGTATAATTTTGGTTGGACATTTTTGCCCTCAGAGCTGTCTTTAGAACCCGATCAAGGATGTGACCCCACAGCACCATTTTCCAGTTTGATTTGCTGTATTCATCAACTCAGTCTTTGTCTTTCTCTTATTTTTATAATCTACATATACATATGCCTAGTATGGTCCCTTAGAGATAAAGCATTCCAACTCTACTTGCTTATTGTTTTCTGTAACTCTTACTTTTCTTGGGGAAGAGGTGGAGACTGTGGTTGTTCATGAAACAGCAACACCTGACAGGAAACAAAGATTTTCGTCTCCAGAATGGGTCCTTGCTTTCCATGCAGTATGAATGATAAGGAGTTTTCTGTCATACCCATTATTCCCAATATACAAAATGAACAATAAATAGTTAAAGGATGACTGCAGGGAAAGTGAGGGGCTCTCACACTGCCTTGCAGATTATCAAATGCAGAATCTCAGTAAGAGGTGAAAATGAGGAGTTTCACTGGGCTCACATTAGACAATAGGCAGTAACAGGAGCTGGATCCTTAAAACTGCAAATTCACAGCTTTTATGTAAGCTCAACCTTAGTGTTCTCTCCCATTCGCTCTTTAGCAGGCTTCCAGCTCTTAATAAGCTAAGAATTTCCATTTCTAGTGAACTTTTTGTCTTCCTAGAAGTCCAACTCATGCAAAATTAACTGCTGGAATGAGCACTGGTATAGGTCACATATTAAATAGCAGGATATACTTTTCATGGGACTTTTAATTGTAAAAAGTGATCACATTATAGTATCAATGTTTTGACCAGATATTTTTTAATATCTATCCCTTAATAGTCCTTTCCCTGGTAAATAAAAGAGATGAAACTAGATTTCCTTTAAGATAAAAAGTTTATTTTGCCTTTTACCTAGAAGCAAAACTAGTGAAAATTAAAGTATAAAAATAAATACAATTTACATTAATGGACATTCCACTTCAAAGTAAATATTAAAAAAAATAATGTATATAAATAAAAATCCATTGAAAGCACAAAACAATGGCTGGCACTTTTATGAGAAAAGCTGTGAACATTTAAAAAATGTGTAAAACACACAAGCTTTTATGTTTAAAAAAACTCAAGTTTGTCATCCTTAATCTAAAACTAGTTTTAACTTTCTCCAAAACATACTATTTATTTTAGCTAATTTGCATTAGTGTACAGAAAACTTTTAGTATCTATCTTTCTTACTGGAAACCCACAATGATATGAGCAAGCTGACTCCTGAGTCTTCAGAGTGATAAAGCACAATTTATCATATTAAGAAGATAATCTGATATACTTGCCTACAAATGAAAATATTGGTAACACATTTTTGACTGTCTTCTAATTTCATGGTTCACTCAGTCAATAAATGATACACCTCAATAAAGAAAATCAAGTTTACAGAGTACGTTATTACTTTCTACGTATAGCTGGATGTAAAAGTTACATTTTAAACAGAACAGAAAATCAAAGAAAACAATCTTTATCTCCATTCTTTAAAGAATATTAGGAATATATAGTCTCCATTTTCAAAATACCAGTATTTTTTAAAAATCCAGAAAGATTAAATGTACACAGTCCCAATTTTATGTGAGAAGCACAAAGCCCTTTTTGGAAATGCTATCATAAATCAACAATGGCATTCTCTTTCATAAAATCACATTCCCTTCGTAACATTTTTTGGTTTATATTTTAAATGAATATGTTATTGATTAAAAAAACTTTAAAAAGTAGTGCCTCTTAAATAATGCAAAATTCCAACTAGACAATATTACTATCCCATTTGGAAATCTGTATTATTATGTAGCTCTTTATTCTCTCCTAAATCAAGCATGCTAGAAAAAGCAGACTACGAAGAGACAAAATATACAGACTAAATAGAAAATAAAACTGCATGCCACATTCTATGTTACAGAAATGAATGCAATCATAATGCATGCCACTACATTCAGGAAGATTGTGCTGTCTTCACCAAAGTTGCCACCCATCACAGATAGATTTTATAGTCTAGTAGAAATGTTTCTAAGAGTACTGGAGTAACGTACATTAAAGCTACCATTTCTGTAAGATGACTAGCTGTTGAGAGACACGTGTGCTTATGACCCAAATAGTAACCCCAGGTGCTTCTGTGGTAAATGTTAGGTGGACCACAATCACCAGGCAAGTGTTTTATTCTACGCGGTAATCCTATAAATCCAAGAATATGAAGACTGAGAGATTAATCAGTTTTTTTACAAAATCAGGGGAAAACATTTTTCTGCAATAATTTCCCCAGCATCTAATTTATCAAATTCAGCAATTGGTATCTAGAGATAAATGAAATTTATATTTCACAACTTGTATTTTATCACACCTTTTCAATCTTTTATAGAAATAAACCCAAATGCCCTTTTAAGTTTACAAAAAGGTTCTCAACAGACATATGCATACATAACACAAACTTACGTTTGTACAAATTAAGCACAGAATCAATTAAACTAATTTGTCTTCACCCAAACCTAATATTAAGAGAGGAAAATGGTATGGGAAGGAATGAGCCAGACCGACCATATTGTCTACATAATTACTCAGCCCTTTGACGTCACTGTGTCTGTGTAAACAGAGTCCAGGGTTATGTGAAAAGTTTTGGGCAGGGACACTAATATAGACGAAACCCTCCCAACTTTTATCCTAATGAATGTTGTCTTCTTAAATTGTCGCAACATTTGGCCGCTTTCTTTGGATTTTTCCTGCATATACTCCTAAAAATAGAGCAAAACTATTATTTCTTGATGTTAGTTTTTCTATAATGATACCATTTAATGAGTGCTTATTATGTACCAGGCACTAAGTTAAGCAATATACATTATCATATTTAATCCTTACATAAACTCCTGAGGTAGAAACTGTTAATGTCTATTCATCCTAAGGATAATAAAACTGAGACACGGGAGAGTGAGTAATTTGCCTAAGTAACAGAGCTAGATAGAAGTAGAGATTCTGAGAACTGAATTCAACCTGATTTGTCATATTTCTTAACCATTTTGTGTTACTGCCTCCTAAACTGCTTTAATTAGTGGTTTCTGAATTTCACTACTAACACTTGAGTTAAGCACAAAACATAAAATGAGCAAATATGTTTTAAAATATATGAAATAGGAAACTGCAATTTAGTTTGTAAAAACTATAAACAACATTAAGTGCTTTGCAGCAAATTTTAACATCTTAGCATTCTATTTCAGTCTAACAGTATGTTACTCTATCATCTTAACAAAAATGAGTTTCCTAAAATTGCTTAATAAATGGTTTGTTCACATCAAAGCACAGTTTCAAGTTTGTTTGAAACATAATTCAGGCCATTAAAAATCTGAACAGGAAAGAATAATCTTATCAAGAACAACTATGGATCCCTGTGTTGAGATTCATAGTTAGAATTTTAATCAGTCATATCCTAAATTTTCATTTTAATGTAAAAGGATACAATTCTCTAGACTGTTTAAAATCATTTAAATATGCTCCGTATATTGGATTGGCCAAAAAATTTGTTTGGTTTATTTCCATAAGATGGCTCTAGTAATGCTTAGTTTTCTAACTTCATTTGAAACAATTTAGATTGTATTTTGACAGCTGTCATATCAGTATTTTTTAAAAACTTACCAAAATTGGTGAATTTTTGTATAGCCACTTTAATATTGAAGATAGAAGAAGATATGTAAGATTTTTGGCATACTATGCTTTATTATTTCAATAAAGGTAAAAATGCAACAGAAACACACAAAGAAATTGTGTGAAGAAGGTGCTGTGACTGATCAAATGTGTCAAAAGGGGTCTGCGAAGTTTCGTGCAGGATTTCTTGCTGGACGATGCTCCACAGTTGGGTAGACCAGCTGAAGTTGACAGTGATCATATCGAGACACTGAGAACAATCAACATTATACCACGTGGAAGATACCTGACATACTAAAAATATCCATATCAATAAAGTTATTGGTAAAAGTGAAAAATGTCTTTTATTTTATGGAAAAAACTAAATAGACTTTTTGGACAACCCAATATAAATAAATCTTTAGAAAAACAGGAAAGAATTTCTGTATTTGTTTAGATAAATGTTAATTATACATGTTAATTCAAGGGTTAAGTTCATTTGTATTAGCAATTATGTTGCAATGCAATTAAACCATAATAATTCTCAATACTTAAATTCAATACCTGCATTGACTTCCTATTCAGCCTTTAACACTGTTAAGCATTACTAAATAAAAACAGTAGTTGCTATTTTGCTTACAGGTTCACAAGTGACAAAAAGTGGAGGTGAAATGCATGAGAAAAGAACATGGAGAGTAGTCACTGTGACAGATAATATGAGGCAAAACAATACTAAGTTCTCAAGGATTTGCCAACTAGCTAGGATTTATCACAATGCATATCACTAACATGGGAAAAAAAATTGAAAATGTCTTAAAATTCCATACAACTTCACAAGCAACAGATCTGGTGTTTGGTCTGAGTTCCTTCAAAAGGTTACCTTTTGAATCTGCTGATTCTGACTACCTCTGGCATAAGCTGGATCTTCACCTGCTTAATCCCCTTTAAAAAAACCCACTTCACTCACAATGACTTCCAAAAGATGACACTTGAATTATCATCTATATATACAACATTATGAATTAAATTCACTCTCTACATGCAAAAGGTCAGCAATCATTTCCAAGTTATGATCAATATCTTGTTCCTCCTCTGAACTTCTGTGAACAAGCAGTGATAACATAAAAAAATTCATATGCTGCTTGTTCCCTCCCATTTGGAGATAATCACTTAATAATAAAAGCTGTAAAATATTGTAATAGTATATTAATGACATTAGAATTGCTTAAAAACTTAATCTCTGTAGTCTGGTGATTAATATCAACTTCTTTTAAATGCTTAAAAAGCAGTATAGTTAAAGAAAAGCATTTTGAAAGTAATTTTAATGGATAAAGTAAATTTTTGGTGAGCTTATCAAAATGTCTCAACAAATATACCTAAAAAGTATTACAACATTAGCTTAAGTGTTTTGCATTGGCTCAACAGTAAATTTGTCTTCTTGCCACCATACATAGAATTTAAAAATACAGTATTTAGTTTAGCCCTTAAAGAATCCTCAAATAATGAACATAGAGATTTAAATGAAGCTTCTTATTGAGTACAAGATTACGAAAAACAAAAACAAAAACCCTTACCCCCTCCCAACTGGCATATTCACATGTGATCTTGTGGTCAGAGGGAGAAATTCTTCCCTTTCTGTGCAGATAAAATATTCCTGGGTAATAGCTACATTTCCCCAAAACTGAACATGCACAGACTTAGGAATGAGATCATCGTTATCAATACATCTCACTCATTTATAAAAAGGTCTCTAAATTAAGCATGTATAATTCTACAAATTTTTCAGATTTAAAAAAAAGTGTTTCTGTGGAATTGTTACAGAAATTAAAATTGGAACCAGTTTTACTAAGATCTCCTGACTGCCACAAAATACTAACGCAAATGATCACTAGTAAAAAATGCCGGTGAATATGCCAGAATTATGGTGGCAAGGACAGAACGCATAAGGCCTGCATTACGGGGCGGGCAGCTTGTGCACTTCTTTCTTTTGCATGGGCTTCGGGAACTCATTGCTACACACCTGAAACAGGCGCTCTGTTAGGCACTCTGCTCTGTGAAGACTTCTGTCTATTTTGCACAACCCCCTTCACTGATGTCTTAGGGGTTCTAATTGAATATAAAAAAATTAATAAGTCACTTGCATTAAGGTCTAGATGTTCAACATTCAAAGAAAGCAACCATACTGCATAACTATTCTTAGCACAAATAAGCTTGAAAAGAATTTAAGTCTCATGCATGCTCATTATGGAAGCTAGACTTTGTTTCAGCAGGAGACTACAACATACTTTGTTAGAGAATCACTTTGGTGATGCTGAACTTACTATATGGATGTTTACAATATTTAATGAGCAAAATGATATGAAATGAAAAGTAAAATCATGGCAACACAGGATGATAATTAAAATATAATACACAATAGTATACCAAAGGGTTATCTTTGAACACAAAACTTTGTAAGATCTTTCTAATGCTATTAAAAAAAAAAATCACACTTGAAAAAAGTTATCCTTTATATAAAGAATACTAAATTATTTTCCCTCTCAAAGCTAATTTTGATTTGAATTTTTTAATACCCTTATGTGTTGCATTCTTACCCTTGTCTACTAAGTAGCCTATGAACAGGAGCATTCTGTCCTTGGTTTGGCTGTAGGACTCTGTTAACAAAGTAAATAAAAAGTTAATTAAATGGGATAAATGCCATTCCCTCAATTTTCTTTCAATAAATAAATGATAACTGTGGTGGAAGTCATCTATGCAATGATATGGCCAATATAATATGACAAATCAAGCCAAACTGATGAAATCAAATTAATATAGTATTTATATTTTGCTCACCAAGAGCCCAAACCTTTGTTTTTGTCAGTAAAGATGTTCAACATAAGTATTAATCCTTCTATTTTAAGGTAATTCATTTATTTACTTTATAAAAGCCAACTTTTCCTTTCAAACATCTGAGAAAAGAAACTTCACTCTTACAAGGGTAGAAAACAGGTCAGACATATTAAGCTAGCTTCCTAAGGTTTTTAAATAAATATCAAAGACGCCCTGGACTATGGACTGCACTCAGGACACATGGACTCAAATTTCCACCAGGGAGAGCATGTCCACAGAAAGCTCCAGGCCCAACACGTGAGCAGGTACATGACCAAGTGCTAATACGAATTTTGACCCTGAGATCCTCCAACTCAGCAGGGAATGTTCTACTGAGGTAAAGTGGAGCAAAGCCAACAAAAAGCAAGCTTGAAATTTATAACATTTTCTTTTCTTTAAAAACAAAAAATAGCCTCTCATTAAGACTAAGTGATTTTTCTCACCTTGTTTCAGGAGGGTTTTGTTTAACCAGGAATTTCTTATTTGGCATTCCCATTTCAGCAGCTCTAACACAATATAAAAATAAGGACACACAAACAATGTGCTTAGAAAGGGGGAGAAACATGTTTACACAGGGTGACGGAAACAAATCATCATTTAAAAATTGGTGTACCATGAGTAGACCTCTACTAAACATACTAAAGACTACTTTCAAGAAAAAAAGAGTATTAACAAGATAATTATCAGGATTTTCCCTTCATTAAATTTTTCCTCCCATTAAGTCTTTAGGATATTAGAAAAAGAATATATAAAATTAACACCTCATATAAGGATGAACTACTTTTAAGATTTGATTGACTACCAATTACACAAGTTGAACACTGACAAATTTAGTAGTTACTAAATATATTTATCTAAAGATGAAATCAGATTTTGCCATCAGATTTTAATAAAGCTCTTTATATATGAAAAAAAAAGGATTTCTATCAGTTCAGCTGCAGAAGAGTAAACTGTTCTTTACTTCCAGTATAAATATACAAATAGACCAACAGATGACTAAAGTTAATTGGTTTGATAATAATTAAATTAATGTGACATGACATGAGAAAACCTTACTTCATGTACTTCTTCCTATCAAGAGACTTCTGTGTTGCTGCAGAAAGAGCCACTCGTGGACTTTTCATTTTATCCTTTAAAATACAAAAGTAACGAAGCTCTAGCAGTACCAGTAACACCACTAAATTACAGTATAGGATGATCAATTGCATGGACAAGTGTCTTTTACTAGCATTTTGAACTTTAACTTAGTATTTATAACTGAAGCAGTCTAATTTTTAATAATTAAAATTCTTTTTCCCCAATGAAATATAAAATTTGCTTGTTTTTCTTTTGCCAACATACTAAGATCATTTATTCAAACCACAAATCTCCAATACTATGATGTATTTCAAAGTAACTTGGGAGTCTCTTTCTAACTCTGATTTCCAAAAGGCAAAAGCCACATGATCGTTTCAAGTAAATTCCATTAGGAGCAGATGATAGTTTATCAGGCATACAGGCAACAATTCAAAGCTTCAACTCCAAAATCTAATCATAAAACAACATGCAATTCTTCCACCAATTTTTTAAAAATCTGTTTGCATATTTAAATGTTGCTGGTAATCCTGGGAATAACCTGTGCTTAAGAATTGTAGGGAGGGTGCTCAAGTCAATAGAAAATAATATTTAGTATCAATCATTCCAAACCTAGAAGAACATTTATACAGTATATGTTTCTGCCTCTGGCTCCTGCTAATATTTGGTCTTTGACCCAAGTTCCTAACAGCTAAGCTCCTAAACCCCTTATAATCTGATTGATAAGGGTGGTAGAAACATCTGTTTTCCTAATATTTGGTCTTTGACCTCGGATCCTAACAAAGACCTCCTAAACCCATTGGAATTTTGTCCTAATGAGATGACTCTGGGTGGACTCCTACAAGGGGGTTGGTCATCAGAAAGACCAAGCATGATTAGAAGCTTGGAACTTTCAGGCTGACACCCTATTCTCTGGAAACAGGGAGAAGCTAGAGATAGATTTAATAACTGATCGTGTCTACATGAGGAAGCCTCATAAAAATCCCTAAAGTTCAGAGAGCTTCCAGGCCAGTAAACAGACACATGTGCTGGAAGGATGGTCCCAACTCTGCGGGAACAGAGCTCTCAGGATCCTTTGGGATCTCACCCTATGTGCCTCTTCATCTGTATCATTTATTATATCCTTTACTATATAATAAACCAGTAAGTGTGTAAATTAAATGTTTCCCCGAGTTCTGTAGGCCATTCTAGAAAATTAGTCACCTGAAGGAGAGGGTGATGGGAACCTCAATTTATAGCTATCAGTCTAAGGTTCAACTGATAACTTAGGAATTTCAAATGGAGTCTGAACTAGGGACAGTCTTAACAGCCTTCTTGACTTGTAGTACCTCGTAACTCCAGGTAAGTATTGTCAGAACTGAATTAAATGGAGGGACACTCCGCATGTCAAAGGGTTGGTTGGTGTAGGGGGAAAACCCACACATGTGGTGTCGGAAGTATTTTATGACCATAGAAGAAATATAGTTTTTCTTTTTCATTCATTCATTACAAAATCAGATAACGTACCATTTGCCTGAGCATTTTCTCTTTTCGAGCTTCTCGGTCATGATGTAGAATAGACATTCTTTCAGCTGCATCCATTACAAAGAATATATCATGAATACCATACAGGGCAGCTCGCAACTAGTTTCAAAAGAAGAAAATATTGTACCCATTTAAAAAGATGAAGTTAGGATTCAGTAATGTTACATATACTTTTATTTAGAGAAAAAGGTTAAAGTTTTAAATGAAACATAATTTCAGTGGTTAAGTGAAGGGAGAGAAATAAAGCATTTCTATTTCCCCAAGCCTTCAGGACCTGTGCATTTACCTGAGCCAGCACTCTTTCCTGAAGAGAAGCATCCTGTGCTGAAACAATTCCTCTCTTTAATGGTGCTTCTGACTGAAAACTTTTCATGAATTCCATAGTGTCCTGAAAGATGAAATGCTCCTTCAAAAACCATTTTTCTGGAAAGATTCATGATCACTGCAGTGCCTTTTGTTCTTTTTCTCAGTCAATCCAAAATTACTAAGAACACAAACCTATTCCTTATCGTAAGTCAAAACAGCAGTCACTTTAAAGTGGGGTGAAAATACACAAACTACCCTGGCCAGGTAGCTCAGTTGGTTAGAGTGTCATCCTGATATACTAAGGTTGCAGGTTCGATCCCCAGTCAGGGCACATACAAGAATCAACCAGTGAATGCACAAATAAATGGAACAAAAAAAAAAATCAATGTTTATCTTTCTTTCCCCCATTCTCTCTTCTTTCTAAAATCAATAAACTTTAAAAAAGAGATTAAAAAATACACAATCTATTTTTAGAAATTATCTGAATGAGATTAATAATCAGATTTCTAAAATTGCCTATATTATAGTAGCTAAAAAAGTTCGATCAGCCAAAGTTCTGAACTAATTTGTCAACTTGGCTATTGCAAGACTGATAGAAACTGACACAGAAGTGAAATACAAATTTACAACAATCTTCTTACTTTTACAGTTTGTTGAAGTTGCTTCAATTTATCTGTCTGCATAAGCCTACGAGTAAGAAATCCTTTTGCCACAGCAGTTATTCTGTTAAATTTTGCTTGTACTTCTGGACTGATAACCTAGAAGAAATAAGAGAGACAAAATGTTTTAATAATCTGAGCATTACATTCAATACTGTTTTTCTTCATCTACTACAATGAACTAAATTCTTCTACATATGTATGCTTTGTGTTAGTTTCAACTCTAATAAAAGCTTAACTAGTGGATGTTAAGACAAAAATATCACTGCTCATTTATATAATCTAAGATAATGTAGCTCTTTAAAAAATATAGAAAGATAAATAGTAGATGAGCATACATGTATCATTAAGGTTGCCCACCTGAGACCATTTAGTTGTGGCCCTTCCAAAAGGCCTTGTTACAGAGAGTTTGGTCAAGCCGCTAGTTGATGATCCCCAGAGGTAGAATGGTGCTTCATTTACAGAACCAAAGCTATGTTGTAGGGCAGAATTTGTGAAACCTAGAGGAATATATAGTATTATACTTGATGTCAAATAATCAGAATATGTAAAACACCCACATAAACATGACACTAAGAACACCACCACCAACAAAAAATGACAACTGCCTCTGAAAGTGATCCACTTAAAGTATTTATGGACTTTAAGCTTTGTACCAGATGGACCTTTTCAACACAAACAGCATCTCAGGATAACTGAAGATGCGAAGATAAACTCTTACCAGGACAGGAATTAGGTGCAGTAATTCAAGATCACTCTGGAGATAGCAAACTGTGTTTTCACTTGAAGCATATCACCTGCTGCATGAATGAACAAACACTGGACTCTGAGTCAAATTTCCTGGTATTTTCCTTGCTAGGGTGGATTTCCTCACAAACACCTGCTCACTGGTCTTTGATCTGCTGCTCTCACTTAATTTTTCACTAGTTACTAAGCAGGTGGCAAACAGCCGTAGGTTGGACATGGAATATAATACTTGAAGAAAAAAGCTACAATCTTAAAGTGTGCCAAATAAAATATCTTGCTATATTTTTTTCAAATGGAAAAGGATTTTTAAATATTTACCAGAATTACTGGAATTTGAAGTATGAAGGGAGTCCACTTGAGATAGCATTGTTTCTAACAAACCAGAGTCACTTATTTTTCTCCATTCTAAGTCCACTGCATTGTTAACATCCAACTCAGAGGCTTCTGTTGTAATCACTTTCTTCTCTTTGAACATTTTCTCCTGTTCTTCTATTTCCTATAAATTAAGAGTTTATTATAACATGGTAGATATTTTGTTAAATTATATCCCAGATAGTATCATTTTAGACTTAGCTAAAAGTATGTATAATTATCAGCAAATTGTTATCTACTTTGTTTTCTTCCCTCAAATAAAATCGACAATTTACTTGATTTTAAAATGTGATATATTAACAATAATAATCTTAAAATAAGTGTCCTCCTCTTACAATATACTCTTACAGGATGCTTATTTCAGCATATATTTATAAAATACCTTTAAAAATATTAAGTTTTGAATCAAGGATTCATTAAAGTACCCTTCTGATAAATTCTACATTATTTTTAGATAAGACTCTAAATATTAAACCTCACATTCTGGTAATAAAAAATATTATCCATGTATCAAGATTAATGACTCCCTTAAATTAAGATATTCTGGGAGAAAATTACAAGTATCCTATCCATGACTAAAACTTTAGATAGCCCCAACTAAATTCTACTCACCAGCCCTATATTTCTGTTTTAATTCCTTACCTTTTGCAGTCTTTCCTGTTCCCTCTCCTGCTCAGCTATGAGTAGTGATAACTGCTGTGCGTGCTGTTCTTCTAGTCTCCTCCGCATTTCTTCAAAAGCTAACATCTTGCTTTTTAATATCTCCTCACCTTCTGAAAAGAAACACATCCCCTCAGATTTAGAAAATTACAAATTTAGTATCTGATGTTTTATATCACCTATTTAAATTATGCTTCTGACCAGAGCATTCCTGGATCTGACATAACACAATTAAGACATAGCCAGGTCCTCTGAACCACATTTTCTTTTGAGACCCTTATTTCATGCTATGGAATAAAGGCCTGCATTTCACCCCCCTTACCTGCTAATTCAACAGGTCCCTAGAGAGGGGCTCCCTCCCTTGAAAGCTCTCCCCTAGAAGGGGCTCCCCTCTGGCTGCTAATTGATATCAGAGTCTTAATTAATATTAGAGAATGTTGGATGGATCTGGAAGATGAAATGAAACCAGGAAGAAGAGGTATTTCTTTAAATCCTGAGCAAGGTAGCCAGGCAAAGGAACAAACTTCTGATACTGATGATGTAGTAGAAAACTGTAAAATCAGAGCCATATTGAACTTGTACCAATCTAATTGTTTCAATCTGTCTTTTTACATTGGCTTTTGTTTTCTAAATATTTTCTAAGCTATTGTACAATTATATTGTAGAATAATTTATAAAATTTTAAATGTGTATTATTAAAAATGTTCTCAGTTAAGCTGATTGTCAACTTATTAAGGACTACTTTATGCCCACCACCATCAAGATTTGTGTGGGAGATGCTAAGGCAAATGCCTATCCTGTGATAGCACTTTCAGCTTCAAGTATGTCATTTAAATGATTGTGAAAAAAAGATCCTGCTGAACATGTGCTAGTGGGCAGACAAGTGAGCTTTTTTCCATGCTCCTCCTTTCTGCCTCTCCCTTCTCAAAATACTCCATATGAAAGGTTGTATTTTTGGCAAAGCTTTTAAATAAAAGTATTGTAATAATAATGATGATAATGATGACGATGATGATGTAGGGGATTCTGTCCTCACTAGGTGCTGCCCAGTGCTACAAGAAAAGGGGCTCCCTTGCTAGAGAGGGGTGCTGCCCCCTTTGCTTACTTTGAAAGCAACCTGGCTGGCTTGACTGCCAGAATTGCCACCTGTTGTCTTTGTGTACTTTTGGGATTCACTGAGACAGCCTTTAGCCATGGTATGTTGTTTACATGGATAATCCAGGTTATGAAGTATTGTTTTTATTAGCGGTGTTATACAGTTGCACAAGTTTTAAATGGTCTGCTCCTACCCTATTTTCCCTATAAACTCTATTTAATTTTTAGAATGTACTTTTTCAGAATGTGAAGTTTTTTTTTCCAAGAAGACAAATACCACATTAAAGCTGAAAGGTCTATGTCTAAGAACTTCATTTGCTTGAGTTGTATGTCTCCCATATCATCAATGAAGAATCTGCGAACCGTGACAACAAAGGAGCCACAAAGAAGACATGTTTTAATAATTGTTAATACCACACTAGATGCAACAGAAATTTGAAATAATTTCTATCAATAAAGATACTATTCCTGAAACACTACTCACAAAGCCTTATTTGTGATATGTTTCTCTAATAATTTGATATTAAAGTGTTTACTGAAGGGCCAATTATAGGAAGATCTCATCACAAATGAGAGGACTGCTGAAAATATTAAAAACCACAACCCAAAAGGAAGACATCATACACTGGATTAAAGCTATGAGTGATATTTCATGCAAGAACTTTTTCCTCCAGCTACTAACAATATTTTCTGTAATACCAAGTGGACTGTGAAAGATTCCTAATTTAAATTTTAAAATCCTGTAAGAAAAGCCTATCAAATGGCAATAAGCTGTAGCTAATTATATGCTCTCTGGTAAAATAAATGAAATTAAGTACACTCATGTACAAATAAAGATGATTACCAGTATTATTTTGAAAGATGCCATTTAAAAATATTAAATAAAGGTGCCATCTACTTGACAGGTATCAAACCCTTCTGTTTCTTACCTTTGGAAATACTTTCCAACATTTTATTCTTATTGATATAGACAGATCCCTTAGGATATCTTTTTGCTGGCAAATGTTCCCTTTCCTGGTTAGTGATTCCAGCTGTTATGACAGATGAGCAGTTTTCTGTTTGTAAACTATCCATATCTAAATCAAGCCTCCGTTTAACTTTCTCAAAACTGTTATCCAAAAATTGTTCATTTCCATAGGACAAAGTAGGGGTGTCCATCTGCTGTATGGTATTCTGGTTTTGCATCAGTAAAGGAGATGGGTTTTTTACATCATAAGACTTATTCAGCTCCATTTGTGAACTGCAACTTTTCTCTAACACACTGGCTGACTTGAGTCCACTCATGGTTCCAGCATTTTGATTTGCCATACACGGATGGGTGGCATACGGCTCATTCAGTCTTGGCATGGCAGTACATGTACTGTCCATTTTGTGTGGTCCTCTCCCATCAGATGTTAACTGACCTTCCACTACAGCAAGTCCAAGAATAACTTTATTTCCTAACTGATTTCCTGAAGATTGACATAACTGATTTGAATTACCTAAAACCATTTCCTGTATGGCTTCAGATGTGTTTTTGCTGACATAAACCTTGCTTGGACAAACTCCTGTTAAATCAGTTGGTAAATTTGGCACACTTTCAGGTATGTTTGTTTGTTCACCAGTATCTTGAACAATTAAGTCTACTGCCTGTTCTTTTCCTTTAGGACTTAATTCACAGGCATTTACTGGGTTATTTATAAGGATATGACATGCCGATGATGGCCTAGAATGCCTTCGATGCATTTTAGGACTCAGGCTTGGCTCTGGGCTAGGTAATTTGGCATATGAACCAGTAAGAGTTTTGATAACATTATTTTCAGTAACAAAAGTGGGAATGACTTTAAAATCAGAATCAGGATCCGAAACAGTGGGATAGCCAGTTCCCACAAGTGTGTCCACTTTATAAAAGCTACCTAAAACTGATGTATTCATGCTGCTTGCTTGAGTGGAAGCACCTTGGAGAAGAACATTTGATTTATTAAGGCTTGGTTTATCAGGAATCACTGACTCACAGTGTTTGCCCATCAATGGGGTCTTCTCTTTTACACAATCAGTCACTTTAACAGCATCATTTTCTTTGTCTGAATGACTCTCATTAACGCTTCCCTTTGCACTTCTTCTCAAACTGCGTCTAAATTGTTCTCTTTCTATATATTCCTTTGACTTTTTCATCAGGTTCTGAAGACTCAGTATGTAGGGATCTGGAGTAACTTCTTCCAAAAGTGATGAGTTCTGTTCTTCTTCATTTGTTGGGAAGAGACCATCAGAGATAAGAGTCTCCTGTGGGGTTGCTGAGGTCTTTAGAGAAGCTTCATTTTCCATGTGGCTAATATTTGAACTACCACATTGCTTCAGGGAATTAAATTCTTCTGAATCCCTAGGTAAGTCTATCCCATTAGATTTAAATTGGTCCTCATTATTCGATGGCAAAATTCCAGTTGTCTCTTCAAATGTTGCTACAGTAGAGTGTTCAGTAGGGCTTGGCAAGTTACTTGCAAAGGTAGCAGGTACATTCAAGTTTCCAACTTCCGAATTAGAGTAAACTGTTTCAGTCTCCCACTGATCAAAATCACTGGCATTAGGTGCTTTTCTAACCTGAAAAAGTTCATTTAAAAATTAATATTTCCTCACGGGACAAAAAACCCTTTGATTTCATTGTTTTCTAAAACAAAACTGAAATTGAAGATTCAGAGTTCTAATATTTGAAAACACAACAAAAAACTAAGATTATCATTTTCTATGGTATCCTATATCACATGGAGCTCAAATTACTATAACATCTATTAGTCATCCCTATTTATTAAGAGTTTTTTAAAAAAGGAAATTACCTATCTGATAACAAATAGGAACATACGTGCATGTGTAGATACACACACAGACAGTCATATATCCATGTATAATTTAATCTTGAAATAGAAACATTTTCCTTAACTTTCTTTTGGTTATGTTGTTAATGTCACCAACTATTCCACCTACAAGAGTTATCACTTAGGGATAACAACATATAAAATAAATAGCAAGTAATTATATTTCTTACATAAGTGATTCCCTCCTTAACAAAGACTAATTTGTCCTGGATATTGGTTATAAAAAAAAAAACCTTCAGTAATAAGACTCCTGCCTCCCACATACTCCAAATATTAGCTAAAATCCTTCATTATGATGAGATAATTTTGTAGTAAATGATGGCTCAGTCATATAACTTAAATTACTTAAAAATAAGAAAAATTTCCACTTAAAACCCAATTTATTAAAGCAAATTTCAATTTGATTAACTGATGGCCATTTAAAACAGGAACCTGTTGCCCTAGCAATTGTGGCTCAGTTGGTTGGAGCATCATCCCATACACTGAAAGGTTGTGGGTTTGATTCCCAGTCAGGGCACATCCCTAGACTGTGGGTTTGGTCCCCAGTCAGGGAGCTTACAAGAGGCAACAAGTGATGTTTCTGTTACAGCGATGTTTCTTACTGTCTGTCTCTCTGTCTCTCTCTTCCTCCCTTCCCTACTTCCTTGTCTTTTTAAAAGCAGTGGCGGGGGGGCGGGGGGGGGGGAATGTCCTCCAGTAAGGATAACAAAAGAAAAAGGAGAAAACCAGAATCTGTTAATGGGTTTTAAAACAAGCAAAATAAATTTTTAAAAAATTGATAAATTGCCCTGGCTGGTGTAGCTCAGTGGATTGAGCGCGGGCCTGCGAACCGAAGGACTGCGGTTCGATTCCCAGTCAGGGCACACGCCTGGGTTGCAGGCCAGTTCCCGGCAGGGGACACACGAGAGGCAATTGTACATTGATGTTTCTCTCCCTTTCCCTCTCTCCTACCCTTCCCCTCTAAAGATAAATAAATAAAAATCTTTAAAAAAATTGATAAATTAAGATGAGAACAATTGTATACACAAAAGAGCCAAAAGGAAAAAATAAAATTATGCTTTGAATCTAAATAATTCGACTGTGCAAAACAATTAAAAGTGAACTAGATAGTTTCTAAAGATTACACAAGTACCCCTGACTGGTGTGGCTCTGGATTGAGCGCTAGTCTTTGAACTGAATAGGTCACAGGTTTGATTCCCAGTCACGGCACATGCCTGGGTTATAGGCCAGGTCCCCAGTTAGGGGTATGTGAGAGACAACCAATTGACATATCTCTCACACACTGATGTTTCTCTTCCTCTCTTTGTCCTTCCCTTTCCCTTTCTCTAAAAGTTAATAAATAAAAAATAAATAACGATTATACAAGCATGTATTAAACTAGCAGAAATCATATCATATTATTATGTGATACAGACTCCAGAATCCTGATTATTGAAAGGTTTTTCAGGTTGTTTTGCATGTGTTTTTTCCTAGCCATGTGGCACTCCTGTTTTACCTTACAAACCCCAAGACATGTAATGGTTTCTAGGTACTATGCAATAAACAGCACAACAAGGTGTACTCAGTCACAACCTCGGGACCAAAATAAAACAAAATAAATATATATTCATGAAATTCATGAATATCTTCATAGGTTTAATGCTTTTTGTATACCACTAACATGAGCCTTTGGTTATATGATTTAAATAAAAAATCTATAATAGAATCATAGGTTTCACAGACCTTAGAAATCTAGTTTTAGTATATAAAAGTTCTCTACCTGCATAATTAATTACAGTTCAACACTGTGTATGCGCTATTAAACAGAGAAAGTTTTCAAACTCAACAACAATCTCTTTAATAATATATTTGATATGTTTCCTCAATGGACCAAGAATGACATACCATTTTTATTCAATATTTTTAAAAATCTAGTAATTCAAAAACCACCCTTATTGAGCTACATATTATGTTTTTTAAACTTAATATGAGAAGTAATTATAGTCTGCAAATTAAAATCTACTACCCACAGAGAAATGAAGGTAGCTGCTAATGGGAAATATTCCAAGATTCTTTGTACATGTCTCATCTAGTATGAATTACACAAACCACAAATCCCAAACCCCTAAGGATATGAAAGAACAAAAAGATGTAACCAGTAAAATAGTGCTATATATGGCAGAAATTATTTGTTCAATCAAATTCATTTGTTTTTCTTTTTAGTATGCAATAAGATCCAGACCTTAAAACAAATTGCTCATACAAATTTAAATTAAGCTAAATAAAAATAATTACAAAAAGTATGAACCTCTTGTTTAAAATGGTTTTAATTTGGTTGTAAGATGAATCTAGGCAATTCTATTTATCCAATCTAAATTGCATTTGTGTATCTAAGAGCAGAATTTTCACCAAAAAAATTTGGGGGCAGTTATTTACTTTAGCAGAGAAGGAGAATAAGGTCATTGAGTCAATAGTCTTGATTAGTTCAGAGGTAAACTACAATGGCCAATTCTATCATTTTGTCACTGAGAATTCAATGTTTTTAGAGTCATAAGACCCAAACAAGAAGCAATTATATTCTGTGTATGGCTCCACTGTCTAAGTACCCTCTGATTCAAGTACTGAGCATCACTAACGATCAAGTGAATTTTCCTTGGAGTAACTGAAATGGAATATCACAAATTATAATGCTTCTCAAACAAAACAGCAAAGTATATTTGTAATTAATTATTGAGGCAAATGTATTTCTGAAATTATAACTGAAAAGAGTTTAAATTACATACCTGAACATTTTCAAGAATCTCCTGGACACGAGTCAGTAAAGCTTTCTTCCTATTAACCTGCCTTCTTGCTTCTATATCAAGTGCTTTTTGTTTTTCATATTGCATTTCCTTTCTTTTCTCAATGTTAAGCTGTAAAACATCACAAATAAGTATTTTTCAGAAACATAAAAAAGCATAAAATCAGTTTTGAACCATAGTGATACGAAGTGGCTAGGGGTAATAACTGGGATGGGACATGCAAGATCTTTCACTGGTAATGAAAATGTTCTGTGTGGGTGTGAGTTATACAACTGTATGCCATATATGGAAATTCATGGAACTTTAGTGCTTAAGATCTGTATGTTTTACTGTACGTAAATTATTCTCAATTAAAAAAAATTAAAAGAAAAAAACCTGATTTAGTGCTCTAAAATGAGGTGTAAAATCATACCTTTTGGCCAATGCTGAGCTTGGCAATGTCTTATTTAAGTAGGTCAGTTAGATTCTTCAATTTCTAACCTTCTAATAAAAGTACAGTTTACTTCTTTGCCACCTCAAGAAAATGTCCAAAGAGAAACAGATGACATTCTGTTTGCCTACGAAATTAAAACACATATTTGGTTCCACTTTATTATATAACTACCACTAAAAATATAATGTACCAAAAAAACTGAAGGTTTCTAGGCATTTTATTTTTTATAGTGGACTTAAATTTTAATTATTAAGTCCTGAGAAGTTTTGTCACTGTGTTAAGGAATCAAGACTTATTTTAGACTTACGCAAGTGAAAACGTCATAAGAAATTATTCCAAAGTTACCAAAAGTCATCCATTAGATATAACATGAGAACATGGATTAATGTCCATAAACATCAGATATTGCTTATATATAAGTAACTGATGGAGTCATGGATCCTAAGCTATAAGACAGAGACATTTTGGTCCACATAAAACTAATCAAGCAAATATGTCACCAAGTAGCTGATAAAAATGTTTTAAAATTTTCCTTATTTGCCTGGTACCAAAGAATGATTCCACAGTTTACTTGCTAATAAAAAAGGGAATAATAATAAAGAAAATGTATACCTTTAAAGAGTCACCTGGTAGTAACCACTATAAAACCAAGTATTCAAACTAAACATCAAAATAGAGGAACTATACATTATGTAACTTCTGATTTAATTTACTACAAAGTACCTGGCATCATCTCCAAACAGTTCTTGCCTAAAATGTTCAACATGACTAATAAAACTCTTAGACTTGATTTCCAGTTTATAGGAACTACAGGAACTAGAGGACAAGTTAAACATCACCACAAAGGAAACAATTAGACAAGTCCAAAATGTAAGGCATTCTTTATAACTTTAAAAATTCACTATCACAAGGCAAATTTTTTTTAATTTAAATTACTTTATTGTTGTTCAGTTACAGTTGTCTGTATTTTCTCCCCACCCCTCCATAAGACAATTTTTTTTAAGAGGTAGAGGAACTGTTCTGGATCAAGAGATTTTGACTGGATCCAGATTAGAAAAAAATAGTTATAATAGACATTTTGAGCACAAATTGCGAAATATGAACAGAATATTAGATGCTGTTAAAATTATTATTAATTGTTTTAGTTATGATAATGGTATTGAGGTTTTATATAAGAGAATATACTTATTTTTAGAATATTGTATCGGATAAGGTGGGACAAAAATAGGTTTACCGTTGTATGTGAGAGTTTATTCTTGTATTCCTATTTATTAATTATTATATTATTTTTCACATGAACAACTGTACACCTACTTTTGCCTCACTCTGTATTTAGGGGAGAAGTGTCATGTATCTTCAATGTTCAAATGTCTCAGCAATAAAGCAAAAAGACGAGGTAAATATACATGCACATAAACATGTAGAAAATCACAAATGTGATAAAACAGACGGCAAAAATGTTAAAAATTGTTGACTCTAGTAGATATATGGGTAATCACTGTACCATCCTTTTAACTTTTCCTGTATGTTTGAAAATTTTACTTCAAAAAGTTGGCTGAAAATACTGATCTTTTAACTCCTGCTACACACAAAAATTTAAACTCACTTTCTTTGGAATAATTTCTTATGACGTTTTCATTTGCGTAAGTCTAAAATAAGTCTTGATTCCTTAACACAGTGACAAAACTTCTCAGGACTTAATAATTAAAATTTAAGTCCACTATAAAAAGATAAAATGCCTAGAAACCTTCAGTTTTTTTGGTACATTATATTTTTAGTGGTAGTTATATAATAAAGTGGAAACAAATATGTGTTTTAATTTTGTAGGCAAAGAGAATGTCATCTGTTTCTCTTTGGACATTTTCTTGAGGTGACAAAGAGGTAAACTGTACTTTTATTAGAAGGTTAGAAATAGAAGAATCTACCTGACTTAGTTAAGTAAGACATTACCAAACTCAGCATTGGCCAAAAGGTATGATTTTACACCTCATTTTAGAGCAACCTTAATAAGGTTTTTCTTTTAACTTTTTTTTAATCAAGAATAATTTACATACAGTAAAACTCTCTTTCAATGGTATTTTCTGATTTGAAATAAAATCATACACATTTTTAAAATATTCAATCAGTACTAAAAGGTTTATGATGAAAAATGTGTTTCCTCTCATCCTACAATTCCTTACCCCTCCCCAGATAAAGAATACAATATCCTTATTTAAAATCCAAATTGTTAAATAAAAATTAAAATAAATTAAAAATCCAAATGTATTAGTTCAGATAGTCCTCAAAACAGCCCTGTGTAGCAGGCATTATTTTTATCCTAATTTAACAAATAAAGGAAATGGACCTGCAAGTTCACACTGCCGGTAAGTGGCAGAGTAATGATTTGAGCCCAGACCAGAAGGCCCAGAGCTGGGTTTTTAACCACTACTTACACTGCCTCCAAGAGTATGCTGTGAGCAGTGATTTATGGCAGCTCATGCAGATCCTTCCATGCCCATACATGGAAGGACCTACTGTACTTATTATTAGGTCTACTGTACTTATTTCAATGGCATGTATGAGAGTCTATAAAACAAGACTACAGTTAAACTAGTCCACTACTGATGGACTATTTTAAACAATGGTATTATAACCTTATGGCTATTTCTTTGGGCACTTGGATGAGAATACAATTGTAAGATATTCCCCAAAATGGAATTGCTGAGTTTAAGGTTATGTACACTTTTAAATTCTGATAAACACTACCAAATGGCTCACCAAAAAATAAAGTCAACTGATTTTCTCTGCAAAAGTGCTTTTCCCTATATCCTAAGGAACACTAACTAGGTCCTATTAGATCTTTGCCAATCTAATAGATAAAAAAAATGCTAACTCATTTGTATTTCTTTAATTGTAAAGAAGTTAGGCATCTTTTTGATGTTTAAAAGCCTTTCTTTTATTTTTCCTGTGAACTGCCTTAGTGGTTCACTATAGAAAAAAAGGTTACTTAAAACCAAAGAACGTTTACCAGTGGAGAAAGCACAGTCACTCCATGGAAGCGAATAAGTGAAATGCTTTCAAACTGGACAGGTAGAAAGCTCTCTGTGGATAGTGATGCTTTTTGGATTCTGGCAAGACTTTTCTCACAGAACTTCTCATACTCCTCCATCTTCCCACAACCACAC
This sequence comes from Glossophaga mutica, assembly GCA_039655065.1. Lineage (NCBI taxonomy): Eukaryota > Metazoa > Chordata > Mammalia > Chiroptera > Phyllostomidae > Glossophaga > Glossophaga mutica. Next base: position 100,354,809 of record CM077305.1, read on the forward strand.
TACAAAAGAAAAAAAATGTCATTTTCAATGTGCTGATAAAAATAGATCTTAATTATTCAGCAAATTTTATAGTGCACTGAAATATTCCTAGAATTAATAAATTCCTAGAACTGGCCTTCTCAAATTTTTTTCACTGATCAGGAGCTAACTCTTGAGTATAAGGTGGCTTGCTTCATATAGCAAATATTTTTGAACATGTGTATGCAAACGAATCTTTAGAAAAGTACTAAGACCTTACCAGTGAAATCTACTTAAAAGGACACAAAATTCTATACCACCTTATTAACTTTAGGTTATAAAATGGAATACATTTTCTTTAACAGGATTTAGCTACATAGCAAAAGAAAAACGAAATTATAAAAGATGGCTTCCCCTGCCACAAAAAATACAGAAGGGCTTTTGTAGCCAAAAAGAAGACAGAAGTGCTATTTAAATAAAAGAAGATATCCGCTTTTAAAAATTATTTTTCTATCATGGAGTTCAAAGGCTATTACTTGCATATCTTAAAAATAAATTATGACTCCATCATCACTAGCCAAATCAGTCAGCAGAAGAAAACAGAAAACCTATTGACTCTCATTATAATTCTATTTTATTATTAAAAATTGAAACCATTGCCAAACTACTTAAAATAATCAGCCCAGTAGCTTCACCATTTCTGGAAACTGTGATGGTGGCTATGGAAATAGAAAGTAACCGTGAAGGATTAGCCACCATATTCATTCACCTTGAAAGTGTTAAATATTTGACTGTCTGTTTCTACAGCATTATGTCCAACATTTTTTCCTTTAAATAAGGAAAAATAGATTAATTATGGACTTTCAAATAGAAATATATAATAAAAAATAAAAGAGAGACATCAGATTCATAACCAACAAGAGAATGAACTGTGAGAACAGAAAAACTAATACAATAAAGTTCCTTTAAGTGTTCATTTTAAAACAATTATTAATGAAAAAAGAGGGTAGGTAAATTCAATTTGTGATTTAAGATATGCAAGATGAAATAAGACAGAATATGATAGTGCCCTAAACCTCAAGTTAATTAAAAATTCAGTATACTCAAGTGTTGGGACCAACTATAGAACAATTAGAAATGAAGAAAAAGCATATTCAAATTATGATTAGATTATTAAAAAATAAGATATGTTGCTACTTTTGACCAACTGGTAGTCTTAATTAACTTCTTTCTACCACCCTATCAATTCTAATTATTTCTATGTTTGACCTACGCTAAGTGAGAGTTTAGTTTCAAAGAAATGGTTCTCTAGAGTGTGAATGAAATTATCTTCCAAGTATATTCATAAAACAAACAAAAGTAAGAAACAAAACACCTTACTGCATGATAACTATAGCAAGACCTCAATTTTTAGTCTGGATTTCAACCCATATTATGCTTCTTAACAACCAAACTATGCAGAAGGTAAGATGTAAGAGGAATTCAAATGACCCCACTTCTACTAAAATACTTCAAAATATTTTTTAACACAACCCATACATCCAGCATTACAGAGAATATAGATTACTCACATAATTAATGTAATATATTTCCAATGAATACACATGCAAAGCATGAAATTCTATTTTAAAGGTCTGGGAAATTGAAGAAAATATTGCTAAAATAGCTTTATGGCAATAGTTTTATTTTTCTTTCTACAACATCATATAGATGCCTCATTCACATCCTTAAATTCACATCCCTTAAACAGTACATGTATGTCATATACATTGCAGATGTACAGTAACTTATTATTATTACTACAGTATAACTTATGGTATATGGTAATACATTAAACATCCCAATTCAAGTGCTAATATGATTACAGAAATCACCAAATGATCCCAGAAGAACATGACTGGATCCTTCTTATCCTTCAGTCGTAGCTTGTTTGTCCCTGCCTTTGAAAGGCTGTTCCTTTAAATTAACCGTGTCAGTCACTACCACATTACATTGCTGCTTCCCAATTTTCATAGCACTTACCACTATCTGAAATTATCTTGTTTATTTCCTTTGTTTTTGTCTGTCTTCCTCCACCAAAACGTAAACTCCATAAGCACAGGTACTTTCTGAGTCTTGCTCACCACTGAATCCCCATTACACAGAACAGCGTCAGCACATAGTAGCACTTGATAAAGAGTATCGAATAAATAAATTAGGGCAATTAGCTCAAACAATAATGTACACTAAACCAGAAAAAAAGCTAGCAAGGAAGACTGGTAGATTCATGGATGACCCTATCCTCCAAGAAACTGGCACCTCTAAACGGCGAAGGCAACCATTAAAAAAGTGAGCATCTGTATCCTATATAATTAGGCAAGAGGGCACTTCCTTTCTCACAACACAATTACCTCTGTGAGCAGGGTTTTACTTTAAGGGAGCCCTGACTATAAGGCCACTTCAACCACCAATCTACTCCCCTATACTTTGCTATCAGGCATTACCGGCCCACTTGAATTAATAATTTGTCAGCTGCATCAAGTTCAGACATGCCTTGTCTTCCCCACTTCCAATCCATGACCCTTCTCCAAATAAGCCTCTTTGCAAACCCCATAGACTCCGCACCAGCGCTCTACCAGAAACGTCACTGAAGAGAATGGTAAAAGTAAGACAGAACAGATCTTGCTTTGTTTTCAGATGCTACCTGGTTGTTTACCCATCAATCCTCCAAAGACATAAACTGCTTATGGAGGCAATCCACGGGGAAGGTTTCTTAGTGAGGCACATACTAGCTGTGAGTTCTTGGCAATTCACTTACCATCTCTATGCCTCAGTCTCCTCATCTGCAAAATAGGGATAATGTCATCTGTCTCAAAGAGATTCTGTGAGGATTCGATGAACTAATACATGTATGGCAACTAATATACTGCAAGATAGCAGAAAGCATCAGTAAATTGGGACTGCTTTTATTATGGAGATGATGATGACGATGATGATGGTTTTATCACTCCTTTATGAACCCCTGAAGGGCAGTGATAGTGCTTAGTTCCTAGTAAGATTCAAACGTAACTTAAAAACGTGGAGGAGGACAACGGCTTCCACATGAAATCAATCTCCAGCACCTGCTATTTTTCTAAATTAGGAGTAGGGAAGTAGGATTACAAGCTGATAGAAGCAAAGAATGGGAACTACCTCGTAGTGTCAGGAGCCATATAGAGAATTTGCTTAATTGGCCTCACGCTTATGCCCCAGAGAGTCGCCAAGGCAGAGTAAACAGCGCTCCGAGAGAGTCTGGTTGCGGTAACCCGCGTCCAGAAATGGCCAGTGCACACCCTGGAGACACCTCCCTCACCAGCATCGTGGGAGCAGGAAAAAGGCCCAACAGTTTTATCAATAGGAGGCGGTTCTGCGGCTCGGGCCAGAGTTTATTTACCGCGACCCTCCGCTCCCACCGCAGTGCCTCACGTCTACCTCTGCGCGCTCCTCCAACGAGGCTCCATCCCGAGAGCCCACCAGGCAGTGTCAGCATCCGAGCATCACCTCCGCGGCCGCCGGCGCCCGGGAACCCGCCTCCCCACACCAGCGCCTTTCCAGGGCTCTAGGCCTGGGAGCCCGGCCCCCACTCTCCGGTTCCGTACGGAGCCCGCCTTCGGCTCCTCAGAGCGCCAATTCCACTTCCCCGGGTGGCCTCGCAGCAGGGACCCTCTGTGTCAAGCCCCTTCGGCACATACACACCTGATCTCCCACAGCACGGTCAACTTTCGTTCCCTCACCACGAATCTTGTCGGGAAGCAAACGGCTCAACTGGTACTGACAGAGAGCAGCTCAGTCCTCCACCGCCTTCTCCTCCTCCTCCCGGCCATATTACCGGTCTCAGGCGGCAACGCGGGCTCCTGGCAACGGCCGCCGCTGCCGGGACTCCACCTCTCTGGGCAGGCACTTCCGGTGGTTGCTTCCCGGGCCGCTGAAACGGTTGGGCAACCAGAAAACTACAATCCCAGAGGTGCGTTAGCGTCCTGGCCCAGTGATGGAGGGCGTAGCACTTACGAGAAGCGCGGTTCATGATGGGAAATGTAGTCCCCACTGCAAGCAACCCCTTTACCATTATTATTAGAATGGAAACGCTCCCTTTTTCTGTGATATTGGAAAAACAAACGACATTTACCAATTTTTTTCCGTAGGTAAAAAATTGTGTAATCCTATATGCCAACTGTAAAATTTAAGACATCCCTTACCCTTTTGCAAATCAGTGGGAAAATAACATGCGAGAAAGGTAGCAGGTTCAAGATGGCAGGAAAAGCCCCAAATGTTTCGCTGAAGTTCTTTATCTAAACATGTTACCAGCTTTCCGAAATATGGTGGAGTGGCCCCTTTCATTTGCTAACTCAGTTTTACCTTCTGTCTCCTTCCCATGCATATTTTTACACATGTAAAATGAGATTTTTAAAAGTGACTGTCACAAGGTTAGTTATGAGGAACAATATAATTCTTGTACAGTACCTGGTACAAAAGCCCCACTACTGGCCCTTAATAGGTGGAGAAGGTTAGGAGGAGAAGTAGCGGTGGAAAAGTCACTGGCCTAAAACTGGGGTGGCTTGATGTCACTTCGGACTCTGCCATTAACTTTACCTCTCTTGGCCTCAGTGTTCTCATCTATGAAATGAGGGAGTCATTAAAATCCCTTCCATCTTTATAATCCGATTATACTTCCTTTTGCCATACTCTTTTATTCCTTCAGAATCTGAAAAATTCTTCTAAAGTCGACCGGATTCAGCCTCCTGAGATAATACCTACCCACTGGGGCTGTTATGAAAATATGAGATAATGCACAGAAGCATTTGCTCACACATAACCAGGAACATGCTAAGTGCTCTATAAATGTTAGTTGTACTCCCTACCACTATTATTTTCTCCCACGAGAACTAAGCCCTAGGAGTGCAGGGACCCCACAGGTCCTGTTCACTGCTCTGTCCTGAGCACCCGCAATGGTTTTTGGCACACCTTGAACTGAATTGAATAAATAGTCAAAAGAGTCCTGCCCCTTCAAGGCTCCCGGGGAAGTGTCCTCGAGGGCAGAATGAAGTCACTAAGATCCCTTGCAATCGTACAACCGTACAACCGCTCTTGCCCGCCTGCCCTTCTGGAATATGAAAGCCGGTTGAAGTCCAGACTCAGAGTAACCCAAAAGCCACTTTTGGAACGAGAACCTAGAACCTGAGCTCGCCCCTCGCGTCATCCAGTGGCTCCTCCCCCCGATCTCTGTAGATCCCCGGCCCTGATTGGCTGGACTGCTGGCTCTCTCTCCGGATGTGACCACCGCCGCCGCCATTGTGCGGCGCTCTACCCCTCGAAGGGTGCTTCTTAGGCGAGTACCTGGGGCTTTTGCCCTTGCTTCTCTCTGTCTTGTTGGGGAATCCCGGCGGGTCCGGGACTCCTGTCTGTGCCGGTGCGGGCGCCGGCATGTGGCTGTGGGAGGAACAAGGGGGCCTTCTGGGCCCCTTCTCCTTCATACTACTGCTGCTACTGCTGGTGACACGCAGCCCCTTCAATGCCTGCCTCTTCACCGGCAGCCTCTACCTCCTGCTGCGCTTCTTCAGCTTTGAGCCTTTGCCCACCCGCAGGGCCTTGCAGGTGCTCAAGCCAAGGGACCGCGTTTCCGCCATCGCCCACCGCGGCGGCAGCCACGACGCGCCCGAGAACACGCTGGCTGCTATTCGACAGGTGAGTCCCCCACCCCCTCGCCTCGCGCCCCTTCTAGGAGCTTGGACTTATGCTTGTCCTTCCGGAGGTTACCCAGTCCCCTCATGATAGTCTTCCCAGTAGCCTGTTCGTCCAGGAATGCTCTGAAGTGGCCCTCGATCCCTTTGAAATCTGGAAAGGCTTCAAGTATTTATAGAACACAAGTACTACATATTTGCTACGTGCCAGGCATTGAGAATACTACTGTCATGAACACGAAAGGGTCCCTGCTTTCACAGAGCTTGCATTGGAGTTAAGGAGACAGGCCTTAAACAAGTAAATACATAAATGAGACATTTTTAAGAGAGCGAAAAGTGTAATGAAGAAATAGGGTAATGGGATAAGGAATGACTGATAAGACCTCCACAAATGTAAACTCTTTAGGCCAAGGATCTATAGATTAGGTCAACACTTTGTGGCTCCTTCCTACCTTGTGGCCTTCATATTATACTTGCCAATTCTTATGCTTGGGAAACTTTTCCCCCAGATCTTCGTATAGTTGACTCCTTTTTATCATTATGTCATCTTCTTAGAGAGACTTTGCCCTGGCTGCCTTGTCTAGTGACCTTTACCTGCTTTGGCCTTCACATTACTCTCTATTTTCTTTTGAAAAAATATTTACCACTGTCATAATTTACATGTAACATGTTCGTAGCCTATTTCTCCCCACTAAAATGTGAGATCCATGATTCTTTTCTTTCTTGCTTAGCACTCTCTCCTCATTGCTGATACATAGTAGGCACTCGATAAGTATTTGTTGGAAGGATTGTGATGTACAAATAGCTAATAACCACTAGAAAAGATACTCAACATTATCACCTATCTGGAAAATGCGAATTCAAATCACAATGAGATATTGCTTAATACTCATTAGGATGTCTATAATCAAAAACAAGTGTTGGTGAGGATATGGAGAAATTGGAACCTTATACTACTGGTGGGAAAACAGTCCAGCAGTTCCTCAAAAGGGGAAACAGAGTTACCATATGATCCAGCAATTCCATTCCTAGGTAAATAATCAAAAGAACTGAAATGTAGAAACTTGTATATGAATATTCATAGCATTATTCATAATGGTCAAAAAGTGGGAATAACAAAAATGTCCATCAGCTGAGGAATGGATAAATTAAATGTGAAAGGAATCAGTAAGAGTAGCTGTCTACTTAGCCCTGTGAATGTTTATATTGCAATATGACACTTGACAATAATATTGTTGATGGTTTTGTTAAGGCAGCTAAGAATGGAGCAACAGGAGTGGAGCTGGACATTGAGTTTACTTCTGATGGGATTCCTGTCTTAATGCACGATAACACAGTAGATAGGACAACAGATGGCACTGGTCGATTGTGTGATTTGACATTTGAACAAATTAGGAAGCTTAATCCTGCAGCAAATCACAGATTAAGGTAAGTAGTTGATTGTTGCTTGAACATATCTTCAGCTTTTGTTGGAAATCACAGACAGACACTGGCACCTTCAAGTTACATCTGCTCTAGGAGGGTTGTTTTGTTGTGTTTTATTTTGAACTGTATACAGGTTTTCTAGGTAATAAACAAGTGCCAGGAAGAACATAAATATGGCATGGATTTTTTCATCTTTTCCCACTGAGGCAAATTTGGCCTCAGAAGTATTCTCAAGAGAATACTTTGTCTAGTCACTTCGTACTGTCATATAAATTATGTGTGCGTGTGTACATGTGTGTGTGTATATATATATATATATATACACACACACCAGAGCTAGTCCTACGTGGTATTATTTGAGTCAAACTGATGACATATGTTAGGGAGCAAGATCTCATATACTTCTTTTATTTAAAGCCAAGATCTTACAGTTGAATTAGCATAAGTTAAATCTCATAGAGTGAAACTTTTTATGTGAGAAAAACTGATTTCTTAATATATTAGGCACTTAACTTTCCTTTTTTATCAGAAAATTATGTATTAGAAAATTATTTATTTTAAACATTCACATTTAAATGAACAACAGTACAGTCCACAGATTTATGTATTTCTAAAAATTTTTCCTGCAAAGGTTCTGTTAGGGCAATTGCAATCTTCAAATTAAGTCTGTGAGTTTCCAAAGGTGGCATATACGCTACCCTTTGGTGAGCAGAGTTACTAATTATGTTATTAATTCAGTGGAAATCCAGTGATTTCCTAAAAATTAAGTGATTTTTGTTGTTTTTGCTGTTCTTTGGTCAGGAATATCTCTGCTTTAGTTTAAATCTGTATAGTAAATTATTCTTAGGCTTCAGTGAGGTTAAAGAAGGGAAGTTGGGGAAAATACTCTTTCCTCGTTTGGAGACATTTGTCAAATGTCTATTCCACTAAACTTCCTTCCTTCCTTCCTTCCTTCCGTCCTTCCTTTCTTTATTTTTCCTTTTACCTACAATATGCTGTGCCTTTTCCCTCCCTAACAGGAATGATTTCCCTGATGAAAAAATCCCTACCCTGAGAGAAGCAGTTACAGAGTGCTTAAATCATAACCTCACAATCTTCTTTGATGTCAAGGGCCATGCAAACAAGGTACAGTTAATACCATAGATTTCACTTTTTTAAAAAGACATCTTTAATTGCTAGTCATTTCCAAAACTATATATTTGTTATTTATTCTTCTTAGATTATTTTTATAAATTATATTTGCTTAATGGAAGTATACAATGCAAAAATCCACATCTGTAAGGAAAACGTTAAATTGTAGAATCTGTCAAACTTTTTAACCTTTGATGGAACCTTTTAACAACTGATATTCTACAACTAGCACAAAATAGAAGAGTCAGGTTTCTCTTACTTGCATAAAGCATTTGCCAAAGATATTAAATAAACAGTGAAGAGGCACTTCTTGAACAGACTGCTCAAGTAACCTCATAAAAGGAATTCAGGAGTTGGACACCGTCAGTTCCTTCTGTCTGTTAAAGGTCTTAGGTGGACAACTAAGGATGAAATTTAAAGCTTCTGATAGCTAATAGGATATTTATCTTTTATATAGATTTATCTCTGTATAATTTCTGTCCCTTTTGCATAGTCTTGCTATTCTGTGGTTTCAGCAGTAATACTTTTATCAGAAAATTAATTTTTTCAAATGTGTATGATACTCCTAAATAAAATTTTGCTTACATTTTAGGACATACACTTTTACTCATAAAAACATATTGCAATGGAAGCAATGGGAAAATATGGTTCAGATTACATTTGTTCTCTTATAACCAGCTTTTCAAGTACAAATACTTTTTTCTGCATTTGGACAACTTGTGTATTCACCCCTAACTATAGTTATAATCAGTAATGACTATCTACTAGTTTAGAATTCTGATGATGTCAATTTTTTAAATTAATCCCAGGATATAGTTGAAACCAGCTGTTAAAATCTGAAATAGAAGCCTTAGTAGATATTCTAACTTAAGTAGAGTAAAGTCCTATTTTTGAAGAAAAAGGAGAATGGTACTCGGGTTAATTTATTGTTTTGCTAAATTGGTAGTTCTAGGTTTTCCAGGTGGTCTGCATCAGCATCACCAGGAATGCCTGTTATTATAAATATATGGATTTCTGGGCCATACCACCTAGAGAAGATATTCCAAAAACACCTAGTATGGTGGGATCAAGGAACATGTATTTTTTTTTCCCTCCATTTTTTTATTTTATTTTTAATCAGTATTTTTTAATTGTTGATATTGTACAGTTTTCTGTCTTTTACCCCTCCCCAGCCCACCACCCCAGCCCACCACCCCAGCCCTCCCCACCTTCCTCCCATTTCCACCCCCCATAGTTTTTGTCCATGAGTCCTTTATACTTGTTGCTCTAAACCGTTCCCTTTTTCCCCTGAAATTCCCTCCCCTCCCCCTCTGGTCACTGTCAGATTATTCTCAAATTCAGTGTCTTTATTTATATTATGGTTGTTTCTTTGTTTTGTTGATTAGCTTCCTGTTAAAGGTGAGATCATATGGTATTTGTTATGGTATTTGTCTTTCACTGCCTGGCTTATTTCGCTTAGCATGATACTCTCCAATTCCTTCCATGCTGTTGCAAAGGGTAGGAGCTCCTTCTTTCTTTCTGCTGCATAGAATTCCATTGTGTAAATGTACCACCGTTTTTTGATCCATTCATTAACTGATGGGCACCTAGGTTGCTTCCAGCACTTGGCTATTGTAGATTGTGCTGCTATGAACATAGGGGTGCATAGATTTTTTTGGATTGGTGTTTCAGGGTTCTTAGGATATAATCCAAGCAGTGGAATTGCTGGGTCAAAAGGTATGTCCATTTTTAGTTTTCTTAGAAAATTCCATACTGTTTTCCATAGTGGTTGTACCAATCTGCAATCCCACCAACAGTGCACTAGGGTCCCCTTTTCTCCACAACCTCTCCAACACTTGCTGTTTGTTTCTTTGTTTATGAAGGCCATTCTGACTGGTGTCAAGTGGTATCTCATTGTAGTTTTAATTTGCATCTCTCTGATAGCTAGAGATATCGAGCATCTTTTCATGTGTCTCTGGATCCTCTGTATGTCCTCCTTGGAGAAGGAACATGTATTTTTAATGCACACTTCGGGTTTTGTTGATGTTTGGGAACCCTGATGGTCCTGCATTTCACCCATGGTGTACTACACTTCATGGTTATTCTTTTCAAATAAGAGGGAGGTTGGGGAGAGAAGAAGAAAACAATTATTTTAAAAATTCAGCTATTTAAGCTTTCTGGTTGGGTGTTCAGCAGGTGGTTTGGTCTAGGCTGGGTAGAACATAGTGGTCTCACTCGCCATAGTGGTAGTCTAAAGGAACGAGTGTTGGCAGCTAATTGAAGATAGCACAGCACAGGAGCCAAGATCATGGACTTACTACCTCAACCTTGATAAGCTTCAGTTTCCTCATGGGAAAAATAGGAATAATAAAACTACCACATAGGGTTGTCATGAGAATTAAATAAAGGATGTAGGTGAAGAGTTATTAACCACGGTACATATGATAGTTCAAGCAGCAAGAAAATAACTTGGGCTCTGTAGCTGTATCACATTAGTGAAGGGGAAGCATAAAGTGAATAATTTCTATGTTCTTTTTCTGGGAATGCATTTTGTTGCTGATATTTAGTTATAGGTATATGTGACTTTCCAAAAATTAGCAGTATTTCAAGAATTTTGATGTAGCAGCAGTATATTCAATAGCAGTCTATTAATTCACTAGAGCTTACAAAATATTAATATCTTAATTCTTTTATTCTTCATTTATTAGTTGGACCACAAAAAGAAATTTCTGCCCATCTTGGGAAGAGTCGAGAGACTGCCAACTGTTCCCATTTCCTCCCTGTCCCATTGCTTCTTCCTTCATGTTGATAATGGTTGACCTTTCCTCTCAGTTGCCTGGACTGAGAAAATCTACCCTTTGTAGTTCCCAGGCTGATGGCTCATGCTTCAGCTAGGAAAAGCAGAGGGTGATAGAGTTGTAGGCATAAAAGGACTTTTCCTAGTGGCTAAACTAGGGAAAAGATTTTAAAATTTTGCTTCCATTGGCCTACAGTTTGCCTTACTTTCCAAAAATACGACAAAGGGGATAGGCTTGTAGCAAGATAGTGAAGCAGCAGTATCTCAACTTCTTTATCTGCTGCAGATGTGAGTTTAAAATATATCCCAATGGATAGTAGATTCTACTAATACTCCTTTCAATCTCCCTATATATTATTGAACTTCTGATTTATTTGATAGGGTTGTACTTAATATATAATAGTTATTTCCTAAGACTATTACATTTTAATAGATTTTAAATACATGATCTCTTCTGGTTTTCTAGAAGGGAAGATAGGGAGAAAGAGAGGGAGAGAAACATCGATGTGAGATAGAAACATTGATCGATTGCCTCTTGTAAGCACCCTGACCAGGGACTGAACCCACAACCCAGGCATGTGCTCTTGAATGGGAATTGAACCAGTGACCGTTCGCTTTGTGGGACAGCACCCAACCAGCTGACCCACGACAGTCAGGGCAAATCTCTTCTGTTTTACAGGCTGCTGATGCTCTAAAGAAAATGTACATGGAGTTCCCTCAACTATACAATAATAGTATGGTCTGCTCTTTCTTGCCAGAAGTTATTTATAAGGTAAAATTCTGGATTTTTGTTGTACATAATATTATATTAGTTAATGATGATCATAGCAATGGGCTAAGTAAACATAAGACAGATGCCTGTTAAATCGAACTGAATCAGGTAAGAAACTCTTTTAAATTAAGAGGAATTCAGGAAGGGAATTGTACTCATACCCCATTTTAAATAACATAATTCCTTTTTGGCTCCTTTATTTATGTTTATAGGCTCATTCAGATTACTTTGATAAATGTTCTCAGAACAGAAAGAATTATGCATCTCTACATCTCATTAACAGCCAAATATCTTTTGGAAAATAACTCTTAATTTCAGAGAACTTGAAATATGCACAAAAGTCGATGATAGTAGAGTGGGCCCCTTTAACCATGGTCCAGCTTGTTTCATTCGTACCCCCATTCTTCTTCACCAGTACTATTGTGAAGCAGATCCCAGATATCACTTCATCCATAAAAATTGCTTTAAGTATCTTTAAAAAATGATTCCTTTAAAAACATGGCATTAATACCATTATTTCATCTAAAATCATTAACAGTAAGGCTGTAAGATCATCAAATATCCAGTCAGTGTATACACTTTCATTTTACTAATTGTGCAATGATACAGTTCAGCACATTCCTCTCTGTATATTCCCTATAAATAATTGGTAGTGAGAGTACAGGCTTGATCAAATTAGGTTCAGTTGTTCCTGGCAAGATACTTTCATAGGTTAGGGTATTTTTCCATCAGAAGGCGCATAACATCTGACTGACTCTTGTTAGCAGTTGCTAGTGATGCCAATGGCTAGCTCTCTCAGTTTACTAGGGGTTGCAAAATGTTAACATTTTAATTCTATCATTTCATGTATTAGCTAAATAGTTCTATAGAAAGAAAGTCTTATCTATTATTTAGTCACTCAATAGGAAAATAAATGCTTAATCTTTCCCTGCATTACCAGCTTCCAAAGTAATGAGTTGTTTCAGTAGCACTCTTCAACAGTGACCAACAGAGCATACATTTAAAATTTTATAGTAAGAGTGTAACCTGTCCACATATAAACTGACATTGAGAGGAATAACGTCATAGGGCTTTCAGATATTTGGATCAGTATTTTCCAAACTCACCTGGCCTCAGAGGCCTTTAAAATGTATTATATTCTCCAGAGGAGCATAGAACACAAGCTGAAAGAATTCTATTCAAATCTCCCCATTTCTCCTTTGCCTTCTTCCTATCCTCTACCCCCTACTTTTTTCCTCTCTTCTCACACATTTCTCATCCTACTTCCCCACCCCAACCATTCTTTTCAGCTATTTACTCTGGAAAGGATTAAAAGCTAATCAACCCATCTTGAAGTGATCTTAGTTCCATCTTCATTGAGTTCTAATTATCTCTGGCCGGAATTTAAATTGATATCCAGTTGCAAGTTTTTTTCTTGCAACATGATTAAAACTTGACCCTGAGATTATAATTTTCTCGTTTTAAAGATAGGATTGCAATTCATTTAGGATTGTGAAGCAAGTGTTCTTATTTATACTTATATTTATATTAAATGTTTTATATCCATCACATTATTTTTTCAAAGGCTTTGTGATAGGGTACTTATTTAGCAGACATGGAGGGGCAGGGTACCACCTGTGACCACCTTTCAGAATGCTAAATTTAAATAACAAGAGGCACTCTCCCAAAAGCAACCAGAGGTGATCTCTGAAGATGATTCGTTATTCGCTTGACCCAGAGAACCTCACAAAATCATGCAAATCAAGAGGTTCAAAGCTTCACATTCACTTTAAGAACACTCGTGAAACTGCCCAGGCCATCAAGGGTACACATATTTGAAAAGCCACCAAGTATCTGAAAGATGTCACTTTAAAGAAGCAGTGTGTCCCATTCCGTCGATACAGTGGTGGAATTGGTAGGTGTGCCCAGGCCAAACAGTGGGGCTGGACACAGGGTCGGTGGCCCAAAAAGAGTGCTGAGTTTCTGCTGCACATGCTTAAAAACACAGAGTAATGCTGAACTTAAGGATTTAGATGTGAATTCTCTGGTCATTGAGCACATCCAAGTGAATAAAGCTACCAAGATGCAGCGCAGAAGTTACAGAGCCCATGGGAATATTAACCTGTACACGAGCTCTCCCTGACTCGTTGAGATGATCCTCACTGAAAAAGAGCAGATTGTTTCTAAACCAGAGGAGGAAGTTGCACAGAAGAAAAAGATATCCCAGAATAAACTGATGAAACAAAAGCGTATGGCCTGGGAGTAAATTCAGCATAAAATTAATACTAATAAAAGTTAGTAAGTAAGTAAGTAAATAAATAAAAGGCGGCAGGTATTGGATTTATGATAATTATTTCATTTTCCAAAACTCCTTTTCAGATGAGACAAACAGATCGGAATGTAGTAACGGCTTTAACGCACAGACCTTGGAGCCTTAGCCATACAGGAGAAGGGAAACCACGCTATGATGCTTTCTGGAAACAGTCTTTGTTCGTGTTCCTAGATATGTTGCTCGATTGGAGCATGCACAATATCTTGTGGTACCTGTGTGGAATTTCAGCTTTCCTCATGCAAAAGGATTTTGTATCCCCGTAAGTTGGAAGCTCTTTTATCTTGTCCTGACACATTTCATGAATACTCTTATTGAAAAGGAAGGATTAATGGTGGACATCCTGGCTTGGTTCCCATCCTCAAAGCCCAGTATGCCTTTATTAAATTAGAATGCCACTCGCTTCTTAGGTGGGAAGAGTTCAAATTTATTTCCAAAACAAGTTGATCAAATATTCTTGGTTTTAAGTGCATTTTAAGGAAAAAATAAATTTGCCAAACTGATGAGAGATCACATTTCCTTGTGATTGGCTCCCTTTGAAAACCAACATAGGATCCAGGTCAGAACCACGGTGAAAATGTCCTGTGAGTGCCTAACTCATCTCTCCCATCTTTCCTCCCGCTCCACTATACATTACAAGCTCCGTTCTGTTGTTTCGAAGAAACTTCTTGTACCCCAATGTGCTGGCAATCTCTGAATCTTTCTTTTAGCAATTTTATAGTTGTGTATTTCAACTGATTATAATTTGTTTCATATTATTTCAGGCATGTGTATGCATTTAATTCAATAAATATTTGGTGTGTGACTACCAGTAGTGCAGGTAGTACTATACTAAGAATCTGAAGATACTGTGGTAAAGAAACAAAACCATGGTCTGTCCTCATGGAGCTTATAGTCAAGTGGAAGAAATAGATGCTAATCATATAAAACTTCAGTAAATTACAGCTAAGATAAATGCTTTGTAGGAAAGAACAGTGTACATGTATAATGTGACCTAGTTGGGGAGTAAGGGAAAACATCCCCAAGGAACTGACAACTAAGCTAAAGTCTGAAGGGTGAGTAGGAATTGAGGGAAGTGGGTGTGGAGATCAAGTCAGAGGGAGAAACATGCAAAAGTGTTAGGGCAGGAAAAAGCCTGGTTCTTTCAAGGAACTAAAAGAAAAACAATATTCTGCAGCACAGAAAAGAAAGGGGGAGTGTGGTTTAAGATGAGGCCAAAGAGACAGGTGGGGCTAAGCTAGGTATGGCCTCCAATATGACTTGGGAGTTCTTTAGTAAACCACTGAAGTGTTTTAAGCTGGAATGGAACATTGTGGAGGAAATTCTCATGCTGGGTTTTGGAACACTCCCTGTGATTTCAGTGCAGAGGCCAGTTAAGAGGCTCTTTCTGAGCGCTGTTAGTACTCAGTGAGTACCATAGTTAGTGACCATTTTAGATTCCCGGGCCAAGTGGTCATTGTTCTAACATACCTGTTTTTTTCTCTTTCTCCAGGAACTACTTAAAGAAATGGTCAGCTAAAGGCATTCAGGTTGTTGGTTGGACTGTTAATACCTTTGATGAAAAAAGTTACTACGAATCCTATCTTGGTTCCAGCTATGTCACTGACAGCATGTTAGAAGACTGCGCACCTCATTTCTAGACTGTTCCCCAGGGAGGAAACCATGGGTACAGAGATTGCCTGCTGGCCTCATGCTGGGATATTGAAAAACCCTTTGTGCTAGGCCAAGCCATGGAGGATCAGGCAGCCAGCCAAGCAGTGGTCGGTAATTGCATTTTTCCCCAAGCCAAAGCAAAACCTGGTGTTGCCACTGTGCTCCATGGAATACCTACCTGAGTTAAATAATGTTCCTCTTGAAAATTTGGGTCTGCAAAAAGGCACAACAGCTCCGGCCCAGACCTAGCTGAGGTATACACCAAGACCCAGTGAGGGTAAGCACAGATTGAGTTGTGCAGTTTGGGGTACAAATGCGGATGCATGGGAAATGCATGACCATTCAAAGTTGACATTTTAAAACTTGACACACTTAGGTAATTTACTTATTTAAAATATTTGCATTCGGATACATTATCAATGTACTGTAGGCATCAAACTTGTGACCATACTATTAAAATCATTAAAAGGAACACTAAGGGAAAACTGAGTATCAAGTATCATATCATAAAGGAACTGAAGTTGCTGTCAGTAATCTAGTGACCAGGGACAACAGCCTCAGTGTGCTGCACAGGGGAGAGAATTAAGTATTGACATCAGCCTGAGGAAAAGTTTGTTATGTGTCTTGAAATAAGAACTATAGACCACTAGGGAGCAGAGTTGCACTCTTTTTGGACTGCTCTACAACTGATGAGACACTTCAAGGACATTTAGGCTTATTTTACAGGAGAAAACTAAAACCTGTGGAAGGGAATGGTTTTCCTCAGATATGACACAGCTGATGACATAGCACAGCCTGTTCTTACTTAGCAGACATGGTGGGGCAGGGTACCAACTGTGAACAACTATGTGGTGGTTTAACGCATCTTAATTGTCTCACAAAAATCTTAGAGGTATTTGCTTTTTACTGATGAGGAAGCTGAGGCACTGCAAAGTCACTCAAGGTCTCAAATTTCTTGGTGCAATTGGGGTTCAAGTCCAGGTTGGTTTGACTTGTAACACCCCCACCTGCTTGTAACACCCCCGCCCCCACACCCCACTGTCTACCTTTATAAAGCTCTTGATTCCCAGCTCCTTCCCACATGAGTTTCCAGAGGGTCTTAATGTGAACTTAAATAGCAATATTTAAAATGAAGTTGTCTTAAAAAAATTGCAAAGCTGTCTTTTTTAGTTGCCCCATCTCCCACCTTACAGCCCCACCTGTATGTAGCTTTAATCACAGTCCCCACAAGTTAGTCATGATTTCCCTCCTGAGTCCTGGTGGGTCACCAGCCTCACACTTGCAGCAGGCAGGCCACCAGTCCACACAGCTAGATGGCAGTGAGAAGCAAACATTTTTGCTGCAGTTGGTGTTGGCAGTGGAATGTAGATGGGGCTTGGGATGTTTTCAATCAACATGTACAAAGATTTTTCTTGAGTTTAAAAATTAACGATAGGACAAAGAATTTATTCAATAAATGGAACAGATATCTAAACTCCATGTGTTGTTATGAACAGAGTGACAATGGGAAAAACAACTCAAAAATTCTGTGGACTGGATTCCTCCTTTGACATGCCGTTGGAAACTGCAGAGCTGACAGGGAAGGAATTCTCTTCGGGGCAGTATAGTTAACATCTTTTCTGTTGTGTGAAGACTTTTTGAGAGCCAGTTGGCTGCCTCTGTGTCCCAATCCATTCTGCTGTTGACTCCTGTACGTCCAGTTAAGGATTTAGATCCTATGTCGAGGTGGTTCGGGCCTTGAAGAATGGAGAACTTGGATGGAGAAAGATGTTAACAAGTACTACTATTAAGTACTTGGAAGGCTTGGTATAGGGGCTAAAAACAGGATTTGGGATCAGGGAAAAGTAAAACTTTTTCAGCAACTTAAAATCAGTAAAAGTTGATTTCCTGATCAGCAATTTACCGGCTGTATGATCTTAGGCAAGTAAAGTTACCTAATTCATCTATGAAATAAGGGTAGTGTTAGCACACTCCAGAGGGTGGCTGAGATTAAACAACCAAAGTCTTGTTAGTAGCTAACATTTACCGACAGCCTACCATGTACTAGATACTGTTTCAAAGGCTTTCCATGTGTTTACTCTGCAACAACACCATGAAGGTAGGTACCATTATATACTGAAGGAAACTAAAGCACCAGGAGGGTAAGTAGCTTGTCTAAAGTCACACAACAGTAATAGGATAAGGGTTCAGGCCCAGGTAATGTAATTCCAGAGCCCACACCCTAAGACTCTGCTTATCATGCCTGGTCCATACCTGCAACATTGCCTGCCACATAGTAGGTGTTTGATAAATGTTGAAGGAATGAATTGGGATATCAGTGGAAACTTCCTTGAGGAAACTAGAGATACAGTGAGAAGAAAATTTAGGTGTTTAGATAAATGATTCAGGATTCAGCAGCATCAAGGAGCCATCCAAAATCCCAATAGATAGCTGTCTTCTGAGAACGTGAATACAGATTAAAATCTCATCTGCTGCTGTTTATTAGACTGCAGCTCTGCTCTCAGGATGCTGGAGATATGGAACAATGAAGAGCTATCTCAAAAGATTTCAAAAAAAATCCACTAAATTAAACACTGATTTTTCTTATTTGGAGACGTGTCTACAATCCTGTTTTGACAAGAATGTCAGCAAGACATAAATATTCTTTTTTATTAGATGCAAATTTCTAAATAAAATTACACATACCATTTTCTAAAGTGGAAATAGTGTTTCAATAGGACAGTAGACCACAGCTTTGAAGACAGCAAAGGTGTAAGTTAATGAAATGTTACAAACATCCACTTAGACCTTTAGCATGGAGTGATAATTACAATAAGGTTATTTGATTTCTTTGATCAAAAATACTGAAGATTAATGACTCCGTTCTATCATTAAACTTTATAGTCAAAATATTTGCAGAACACCAGATATTAAGAAGAGGCTGGATATCAGCCAGGGACAGTCGGTACTGTCCTTTGAGACATTTATTCATCATCAATTATGGGGTAACTTTTTGGAAATGCAAATTCTCAAGAGCCCATTCCAGAACTACTGAAACTCTAGGCGGGCCTCAGGATCTGTTTTAATGCCTTCTGGGCAGTTCTGATACCTGCACAAGTCTGAGAACCACTGAGCTAGAGAATACCTGAAGTCCTTGATTCTGCCACTAACTAGCTATGAGACCTTAGACAAATCACTCAACCTGTGTATGCCTAAGTTTTCATCACCTCTCAAATAAAGATGATATTTGCACTAATTATCTGACAGCAATGTTAGGTTCAAATGATAAAAGTGGAAGTGTTTTTTCTTAAACTTAAAAAAAATTATTTATTTATTTTTAGAGAGGGGAAGGGAGGGAGAAAGAGGGAGAGAAACATCAGTGTGTGGTTGCCTCTCACGTGGCTCCCACTGGGGACCTGGCCCACAACCCAGGCATGTGCCCTGACTGGGAATCGAACTGGCAACCCTTTGGTTCACAGCCTGCCCTCAATCCACTGAGCTAGGCCAGCCAGAGCTGCAAGTATTTTTGAACAAAAAAAAAACACTTGTTATTACACATGTAATAACACAATAGTATTACACATGTTAACAGTGTAATACTATTGTTATAAATATAAAATAAGAAAAAATGTAGGTGCTCTAAAACTACTACTACTCAGGGTGTGGCCCTCAGACCCATAGTACTAGACAGAAAGACTCATAGGCCTCTTCCCCAACCTCACAAATTAGAATCACACCAGCTAGGCCTAGAATCTGCTTTGTAATAAGAGCTCTGGTGATTATAGTGGGAAAGGCACTGAGCAGAAAGTAACACTTTACAAGTATAAGGCACTACTTGTTTCAGGCAGGCGCAGTCATGCGCAAAGTGGAGCTCCTCTCAATGGTCAGTGTCTCAGTTGATCTGGCACGGAAATGCTATGAAAAATCTCCAACTTGGAGGAGTTAGGGGAGTACTATGAAGTGCTGGTTACCATACTGAGACAATTCCTATTAATGAGCTGAATTCTTACCATCTGTCCTCAATTCAAAGATTGTAAAAACATATGCCAGTCTGTGTTATTTTTAGTCACTTCTTTTATAATTGAACTTCACACAAAATCCTCTAATAGCATCATAAGAAATGAACTGGGCCATTCACTGAGGTCACTGGAAGGATCAGATCCTGCAGAAATTCAAAACAGGCAATTCTTTTTTTATACTTAAAATTGCAGAGGTTATCCAGCTTTCAAGTGACAGTTGGAAAGCATGTGTTACTTTGATCACTTTGAACTAATTAAAATAAAGATTGGAAGAGGAGGTTGGGGAATATCCCCTGAAGATTTTGATGCCATTTTATGAGCTCACTCTTTGCTTGTTTAGTAAGTGCTTTGGGTAGCTTTTATGGTCAGGCAAGTTTGGGAAGAACTTGTCTAGATCCTAGGTTGGTAGTTCTCAACCCTGGCTTGTTACTGAAATCATTTGGGAAGCTTTAAAGAAAAAGTATGGATGCCTGATTTAGTTCTAGAGTGGGGCCTGGGCCTGGCTGTTGCCAGATAGCTCCCCATGTGATTCTGAGGGCAGCTGGTATTGAGAACTGGATGCCTAAAGGGACTGGGGGAGAGCTGGCCCCTGTTATGGGCTGAACTGTGTTGACTCAGAAGATCACATGCTGAAGTCTGAACCCCCACTACCTCAGAAGGTAACAGTATTTGGAGATGGGGCCTTTAGGCAGGTGAATGAATTAAAAGGAAGCCATTAAGGTGAGTCCTAGTCCAGTAAGCCTGGTGTCCTCTTACAAGAGAACACTGGGACACACAAAGGTATACCAGAGTGTGTGCACACCAAGGAAAAAAACCATGTGAGAACATAGCAGGAATGTGGCCAAGGTGCAAGCCAAGGTGAAAGGCCTCAGAATGAAAACAAAACTGTGGACACCAACACTTTGATCTGGAACTTCTAGCCTCCAGAACTGTGAGAAAATAAATTTGTGTTGTTTAAGCCACCTAGTCCGTGGTATTTGGTTAATACATCCCCAATCTGAAAACCAAGCGTTAAAAGCATTCTCCACCAAACGTGAGTGTGAGGCCTACAGACTAGATCTTTCTATCGTGTTTATTCCTCCAGGGCTAAGCAGTAGCTTTACAGAAGTGGAGGCCAGATGGAGGTGAATGGAGATAGAAACTCTTAGCATGTGGTGAGACAGCAAAAAGACACTTTCAGACAGAGTTCACTTCGATGCAGAAGCCAGAGAACATAAGCAGGATTATAATGACACTGAGGAGAGAAAGTAATTTCTTTTTTTTTTTAACAAAAATCTTTTTCTTAAGTATTATTTATTCACTTATACTAATCAACTTTATGCAATTTTATATCCAGAGAAACAAGATAAATAAGTTCTCCCTCACTGTGCATTTGGCCCTGATTATGGTACAGGTGTTTTAGAGGCTGCAATATCTAGATTACAGTGTGCTCTGAGGCAACTCAGTTCTAGCCACATTTTTCCCTACAAATTACTTTATAACTTTCCTGTGTACAGTTGGGCCATAATGTGCTTTGGCTTTACTTGGTGCCTAGATGTCATTCACTGAGAAAGTCATTTCAAACAGAGGTACCACAGGCTGCCTTCACTGACCCCACAGACAAGTTGTGTCCCAATTGTCCCTGGGAAGCCTTCACAGCACCTATCACAATTACAATTATTGTTTAATGATTAAGTTCCTGTCCAAATTAATCTGCTACAGTAAGTGTATGAGGGCAGGCAGAGACTGTATCTTGATTTACTCACTATCTTGTTCACCATTTGGCACATATTTGTAAAATGAATGAATGAATGAATGAATGAACACTACTAGCATCCACTAGCAAAGATGATACCAAAAGGAATTAATTCAGTTGAAGAAATCAATTAATGAATAAATAAGTGAATCCATGGCTGAACACTGGTTGGATGTTTGTGTATCAAATGTATCTTAAATGTCTTCTAAATTCATTTCCAATTAGATTTCATGACAGTGATTACTCAAGAGGAGAATCCCCCCACCTCGAGTAGTTCAGTTATTGCACCTTTCTGCTGGACCCTTCAGTTTTAAGTACAGTCACATGCTTTGTGAATCATTTGGCAAATCTGCAAAAGAATGCTACATATCTGTGTGTGTACATATGAGTATATATACATATACCCCCACATAGGTTCATTTATATTCATTCCACACACAAATACATACATATATGTATTCCACACATACCACTGGTCTCATGACTGGTTCAACATAACACTTCCATGGTCATGTATAAAACCTCACGGATCAGAGTCCCAGTCCACACACCTCCCACACCCATTGGACCCCAAAGACACATGTACTTGATACACAATTAAGTTCCCAGCTGAGACCTCTGGTTGTATTTTATCTTTGGGTAACACAGGGATATTTTTAGTTCAAAGTCATGAACAAATGCAAGTTCCACAATTAAGAGGCATTACATCCCTGACAGAGGATTACAGTTTTATTCAGACTGGATCACTTGCCTTAGCACCACCTTCCAAACCTTAGCTAGATCTGGGAGATCTGGGAAGAGAAATTTTTAAGGACCAATAATTCATATGCACATCTGTTAAAGCAAAATACATCATTTTTAGGTAATCTCTTCCCAGGTTTTTGCAAACTAGTTAAAATATTACAACAGTCTTTATTACAAATCCCGACTATTTTATGTTAAAAAAATCAGCAATTCACGTGTAAAATACCGACAGAAAATGGACAATTTTACTTCAGTATTTACATTGTGGTCAGTTTCCACTTCTGGCAAATGGCTTGATTTCCCTTCTGAAAAGCTCCGAAAGGCCCAGGTGTCATGGAAGAAGTTGTTCCACTTTTATCTTCTTTCCTTATTTGGTTAGTCTCTGGCTACAATAATCTCAGGCTTTTGAATTACCTTCTTGAACTGACCTCCTAAATCGCAGGTCTGGATTTGACACAGGAAGAGAGAAGTTAGCACAGACACACACTGCCCCATCTCTCCAAACTGTCCTTCAAGACAGCTCAGCTTCTCCTGCCTTCCTTTCCTCCTCCTTTTAAGTTTCTTCAGTTCTGTCCCTTGAATTCCCATCACTGCAGGAATGTCAGTAAGTGCTATCCCCAAAAAAGATGAATTTGTTTGTTTCCTCCCCAGCATTCATCTCCCTTCTGGTATTAACCACAGGTTTTCTTTGGGAAGTCACTCTTCCCCTGTGGCCTCCATGGTTGTTCCATTGTATCTACAGATGAGGCCTGCCGCTTAGATCCAACCAACTGATAGAAGAAGATGGTAAAGCTGTCTTGCAATTATTAGGAAAAGGCTACTTGAGAAAGGAACTAACACCAATTGAACAGAAAGAAACCAGGTTCTTGCGGCACACTGTGAACCCCAGCTTTTAAAGCAAGAATTACACTTGGGTTTTAGCTAAAGTTACTTTAGGTTGGTTCTTGCAATTGAATGAGTAACTGATACACGAGCAATTCTGATACTGTTTTGGGGTATGTCATCTAGACAAATTAGGTATTCTTTAGTGCCAGTTGGGTTACTCACCACAAGCAGCTTCATGTTCCCAGTCATGCAAAGGGCCTGGCTCCTGAAAAAGAAGAAAACAAGCAGCCTCCTCAGTGGAAAGTAATGTAGACTTCAGGTCCTATTGCAGAGTCACTAAGGTTCGTGAGCCCCCACAATTTTAAAACTAAGAAGTGACAGATTAAGAACAAGGCCCAACCATAAAAACATCAAACATGTTTCGTTGTGTTTTTTAGGGACTGTGATTCCATTTATTTTTTCATTCATTTCACAGAGCATTTACAATTTGTCGAGTAATAGCTTAGGACCCAGGGCTGCAAGGCTACAGACATGGTTCCTGCCTTCCTAGGATTTAGAGTTGAGCCTCTAGATCCCTGAGTGGTGCCCGTAGTATTAATTACACAAGATGGAAAACAACACAGCAGTCTCTTCTGACAAGATCATAACTTTCAAAACTAGTGGCATTTGAATTAAGGTTTGTTTACTGTTTAGCTGTGTTTTCCAGAACACCAAGGAAGCCATCATGGCTCTGGAACAGTGATATGGCAATATCTACTAACATCATCATTTGGATGGCCTGTGGCTGACATACTCACATAAAATAATTATAACAAAAATGGTTCATTGCACACTGTTTTGAGTCCTTAAGAAAACATGGAAACCATCCAAATGTCCAAATATGTATGGACTGCAACAAGTTCATGATATTGAGGGGATTATGATACATGTGCATAGTATAGACCCACTTTTGTGAAAAAGCAACACTACAATAACCCCAGCACCTAGAACAAGGCTGGGCAGGGAAAGTGCTAAGTGAATGAGCACTATTTTTTAAATAAAAAAATACAGAAATGTCTCAACATAGAAAGAGAAGTGTCCTTATATGACACTGGTTCCCTGATGCCCTTTACACAGGGGGCAAGTGTGTGTCACGGGGATCCCAAGGCGCCTCCAGCCTCACCTCCACGTCTCTCCTCTCCAGTGTGGATGAGCTGGGGTTTGCTCTCTTCTCTGCATCCTGCAGCTTAGTCAGCTTTTCTATCAGGAACATTTTATCTTTGCCCTCCTGTCAAGAAGAAAAATGAAGATAAAAACAGGGAGGATGAATGATGGCATGGGGTGGAGAAGCAAATGTTGGGAAGGTTTATGTCTAGGCGGGTAGGGTTCGTTGGATGGCTATTGCCGCCATGTATTCTCATGATGAAAGAAAAGAAACATTTCATATCCTCGTGAATTGGAATATTCTCCTCTAAAGCAATTCTCCTACCAGGCTTGGGTAGCAGCCTTTTCTATCCTAGTTGCTAGAAGCAACTTATATGACACTGGCTGAAGGCCCAGGACAAATGATTTACTTCATCCCCCTTCTTGGCATTCCCTCTGCCCCAGAACCCTGTCTGGGAATCTGCATTGTCTGGGGCTTCCCTATCCTCCCACTGAGAATGTCAAACCTTGTAGCTCCGCATCTAACTAAGGACATTAAATATATTTCATTTGTCAAAGTGACCTGCGTTTGTCGAATAGACCCAGTTAAATAATTCCCTAGTTGGGATGGGGAAGAAAGGAAGTAGATATGCCTTCCCCAGGAGGGTGAGTCACTCTCCTGTGAATCTGTCGCAGATAAGAGAGTGGTATGGTCCGTCTGTGTTGAGGTGGGCTAGCAAACTCCTTTGATGGTCAGTCCAGTTCCCATGCCCTCGTTTTTCCTTAAACTTTTACCCACTAATGATAGCATCCACTAGTGGACCTTGCTTGCAACAATTATTACTGTGCTACTTGCTTTGTCATGATTTTCTGTTCCCTGTGTTCCTTCTACATTCATCGATTGGAATTATTCTCTAGGAAAGAGCTGAACTTGGAAATTCTTATTTTTAACAAGCTCCTCCAGCAGTCTTGGATGTAGCCAACATTTTCGGAAATCTCTCATACATAGCAGCTGTTTCCTTACTCTGGAGCGAATTAGAATTATCCCAAGAGGTTGCAAAGATGCAAACTCTTAGCCTTTCCCCCAACAGATTTTGATTCAGGGGGCCAAAACTGCATTGTAGTTAAGAGCACAAATTTGAGTCACCTGGTTCAAATCCCACTCTTTACTAGTCCTATGACTTTGGGCAAATCACTTCATTCTGTGAGCCTTGGTTATCTTAATTTTAAAATAGTAGTTTCAAGAAATGTTTGTGCCCAGAAAGAGGAATAAAAATTTAATAGAATTTTTTATCACTTAGCACAATGCCAGGTATTATGTAAATCCTCAATACATGTTACCTGTTGCTATTATTGGATGGAAAAGGGGAGGAAATTTGCACTTTTAACAAGCATTCAGGAGTTTTGATGCAGGTGATCATATTGGGAAAGGTCATTGCCACGCCTATTCCCAGTCTCTTTGTCTGAATTCTTTCGAAGACAATGTCCCAGTCTTTGTGGTCATCCTCTGGGCAAGACTCCCAAGCAGGCAGGCCTATGGTGATGCTTATGATGCCTCCCTGAAATGATGCCATCCAAACACCTGCCTGGCACTGCCTTAACAACTGGAGGTTTTAGAATCAAATTCCTCCCATGTTGAGATCTTTGTAAGACTTGCCCAAACCGTTCAGAATGCTGCATCAGAAAAATACAGGTGATGCTTCTGGGGATAGGCAGGGAAAAAAGCATAACTAACACATGCCCTTTTGTTACACTCCAGAAAGGACTAACTCAAATGATCTGAAACCCCAATGATTCAAGCAGAGAGAACCCTGGGGAGTCCTGCTTCTTTCCCATATTCTTAGACGTAAAAGCTCATGTCATGATTATGCTGGTATTTAGAAAAGAACCTGCCCAGTAGCAATGAGTATCCCTTTGCCCAGACTGTGGTCTCTAAATACCATTTCACCAGGATTCCCGGACTGTGGTCTCTAAATACCATTTCACCAGGATTCCCGGAATAAATTGAAAATAATGGCTGATTCCTGTTCTGGAACAGGAAATGAACAAGATGAATCCAGAAAGTTTACTCTTCCAGAGAGCAAGCAAACTATCAGCGACCTCTGGAGTCATGTCAAAAGAACCCAGGAGCTAACTCAAAAGGATTTCCACTAGCAAAGGATGAGGCTGTTTAAGCATAAACAAGTGATTGTAACTAGAAGATGTCAAAATATACTTAAAGACATGAATTCATCATGATAATTTTAAAATCCTCATTGGCGCCATTTGGAAGATCACTGCATATAGTGAGTTGAATAAACATGTCCGAGTTATCCTAACCCCAATACCTGTGAACATGGCTTTGTTTGGAAAAGGGTCTTAGCAGATGTAATTAAATCAAGGATTTAGGGATGAGATCATCCTGGATGAAGGTGAACCCTAAATCCAATGGCAAGTCTGTCAAAGAGAAGGAGAAACAGACACACAGAGCGAAAGACCTTGTTAAGATGGAGACAGAGATAGGAGTTACGAAGCCCCAGACCGAGAAACACCGAGACTAGTCAGCTGCCATCAGGAGAAAGGAAAAAGGCATGAAACAGAATCTCCCTCAGAGCTTCAGGGGGAACCAATCCCACTGACACCTCAATTTTGGATTTCTAGCCTCCAGAACTGTGAGATGACAAATTTCTGTTGTTTTAAGCCACTAAATTTGTGGTAATTTTTATGACACCCCAGGCAACTAATACAGTAGGCATTTTGAAAACTGGGGAAGAATCAGGCATTGACTTTGCCTTTCCTGTATGGAATTGTATTTCAAGGTAATCAAGTTGCTGGTGAGTAAAAATTCTTCTTTTATAGAAGAATCCCAGTTAATCAATGCAGGAGAAAGTCTAGAATTAGAGTATCACTATTTTGTAATCCCCAGTAAAACACATCAATCTTCTAGGCAAAAGGCATCGTAGGTGGTGAAATCCATGAGAGAGAAAGGCTGATGGGGAGCTTTATGATGGATAATGGGTCAGGCTGACACAGCATGGACCTACTGATCACTCTCAACATCACACCAAAAGGACAATCACATTTTAGACCTGACCAGTGTGGCTTAGTTTGTTGGAAGTCATCCCGCAAAGCAAAAAGTCAGATTCAACTGAGGGTTTGGTCCCCAGTTGGGGCAGGTAGGAGAGGCAATGAATCGATTGTTTCTCTCTTACATCAAAGTCTCTCTCCCTGTTTTTCCCCCTTCTTCCCATTTCTCTATAAATAAATAATAAAATCTTTTTAAACAAATCACATTTTATATCTCAAATGCCATACGAAGTACATG
The DNA here is from genome assembly GCA_039655065.1 of Glossophaga mutica. Lineage (NCBI taxonomy): Eukaryota > Metazoa > Chordata > Mammalia > Chiroptera > Phyllostomidae > Glossophaga > Glossophaga mutica. The sequence continues at coordinate 100,382,256 of CM077305.1, forward strand.
GCTTCATCTTTGAAATGTTCTAGCTAAAAAGTTGAATCTGGATCTACTCAGGTCTCTAAATCTCACCACCCGTTTACACGAAATAAAAAGTGAAAAGAAACCTGTCAAACTCCACTGCAGGGTTGAAAATCAGATATATCCAGAATGTAGGAACCATAACAGGATGATGACGTGGCTTCTCCCACAATAAATGGCACGAGAAGAGAGGAGGAGTGAACAGTTATAGATTGAAAGACACATAAAAGGCATACCAACCAAGTGCAACATGTGGCACTTTTTCAGATCCTGCTTTGAACAACCCTACCATAAGAAAGACACTTAAGGGGACCATTGAGGAAATCTCACATTGACTGGATATTAAATGATAGTACTGGTAATTCTTTTGGGTGTGATGATTGGTATTATGGTTATGTTTTTTTTAAAGGCCTGTATATCTTAGGCATATACAAGTGTTTATAGATAAAATGGTATAAAGTCTAGGGTTTTCTTTAAAATAATCCAGCAATTTGCAGTGAAGGGGTAGTGGCTAGATGTAATGAGAGTATACAATTGTTGATGGTTGTAGGGGTGGGTGGTAGGCAGGCGGGGATTCATTGTACTAATTGTGTTTCAGAATATGTGTGAAAATTTCCATTTTAAAATGTTGGAAAGGGGGAAGGATAACAGCGGGGTCCAACAGAACTTACATTAATGATCTGTTCATGGAGCAGTCTGATCATAACCTTCCTTCCCTCTGTGATCTGCCAGTAAAGGTAGGTGATGATTCTGGAAGAGAAGAAAAGAAAGAATGGCAGACACATTTGCCAGTGTTTGGCAGGCTCTGGATTATAACTGGGTGTAAAGGAACTGGACATTTACTTGAAAATGGATTTTGGCCAACTGTGTCCCTGAAAGGGACATGTTTCTTTTGGCATGTGAGATTCTTTTGGCAAGATAGAGACCTGAGTAGATCCAGATTCAACCTTTTAGCCAAATTGAGTTATAGGTTGAATACATTATAGCAACGCTTCTCACCATTCTGCACACGGAATCACCTGAGAGGTCATAAAAGGACTCATGCCATGGCCCCTCCTCAGATCAATCAGTTGAGCTTTTCTGGGCATGGAGCCAGACATCAGTAATTTTTAAAATACATGATTCTAATGTGCACCAGCATTTATGAACCTGGGCAGTTCCATTCAAACTTCAGTGAGATACAAATTTCCTGGGAATTTGTTAAAATGGAGATGCTGATTCTGTAGGTCTGGGATAGGGCCTGAGATTCTGCATTTCTAACAATCTCCCCAGTGAATTAGAAGTTTGAAGGAGCAAGACACTGGAAAGACTCTCCATTTTAAAGAGGCCAGTGGTAACACAGTGTTGGGGAAGGAGGGCCTGACTGAGAGCCAGTGTCTCTCTATGTGAAGAACTGCAATCTCAAATACCAGCAGGGCTGGGCTTCCAAAGAGGGGCAGCCACCCAAGACCCAAGTGTTCATGCAGGAAAACAGGCGCAGTCTTGGCAAATCCACTTTTTTCACAAGAAGTCAGAAATTGATCTTTTTCTATTTGAAAATGAAAATACACTATCCTATGTATCAATAATGATCAACTCATTTTTAATGTCACAATCTCAGAAAGAATCACACATATAATTATCATATTCTCATATTCTTTTTTTTTATTTCATTTTCATGTTATCTCTTAAGAGGGACAGAACAGGTATTGCTTTCTTCATAAAACAGGCAAAAAATCCCCTAAGATAAGAAAATATGAACGATATGTTTTCAAAACTCAAGGGCAGAGCCAGACCATCCCAAACACTGAGCTCTCCTGTAGCCCTTTGCTTTCCCACCAAACATCCCTATGGCTGTCCACACAGTGGAGTGTTTCCCAAGGTGCCCCACTTACAATACAATAAGGGTGAGGATGAAAAAGAAGTGCACACTGCCAATGAGGTTCTGGTAGATCCAAACCACCCACAGGTAGCCAGGCCTTTTACTCAGGGTGTCGATCCAGCTGTAAATGGAGTGAATGAAGAAGGGCAGACCTCGAAATGGGCCACAATCAGCTGACGGTTTCAACCTGGTAAAACAAGGAACAGAAAAATATCTCTAGTGTTTGGTCTAGTTTATTCTACAATCAGGGGGTCCTTTCTGGGCTCTGAAACCAGCAATCCTTGCCTGCTCTACCCACACCCTCATACCAAAGGAAACTCTCTTTCTCCCAGTCTCGGCTGGTCTATGTTATACTCACGACTCACACTTCTGAGGACCAGCTCTCGGACAGGAGTGGCACCTGACCCAATGGCAGTCAATCCAAAGACCAGGCAGTAGCCTCTGTGGTACCTGGGCTCAAACAAACGAACTGGGGCAACCAGATTCTCTTTATTGGGAACTTGAACCAAGAAATATGAAGAAGTGACTCTGCAATCTACGGAACATGAACTTGTGGCAACTACGGCCACATGCACTTAGTTGTTATGAAAAAGCAGAAACTAGAGGACAATAAGGAACTTGTTAGGAAGAGACAAAACAGAGTAGCCTGCCCTGAAGCTACTTAAATTGCCAATGGTTCCAGTTCCACATGTATCCTAAAAATTAACTTCATTCATTCATTCATTCATTCATTCATTCATTCATTCATTCTAGGTTTATTGCACTCATACCAGGCACTGTGCTAGATACTAAGCCCTGGAGAATCCATAGTAAACAAGACAGACATGGTACCTGCCCTCTTAAATTTATATTCTAGTGGGGAAGATGGGCAACCAATGAGTAAACAATTAAACAAAGATTCAAACAAAGACATTTCTGACTGTGAACTGTGGAATGAAGAAAAAAACTCATTTGAGAGAAAGGAGAGGTGGAACTGACAGAGACAAGGATGGTCAGAAAGGTCAGATCTCGGAGATGAATTTTGAGCCAAGAGCCAGAGGGTAGGAAGAAGGCTCCCAAGCAAAGGGAATGAATGGGGAGAGCTCTTCAAATAGAGGACCCTGCTCCGTGTGGAGAGGGGCTCTCAGAGTCCCAGTAAGGGAGGGAGAGCTGTGGCGCCAGAGGAGGATGAAGCCAATGGGCGTCAGGTTGGAGAAGTAGGAGAGAGCCTGGTCAGACAGGGCCTTTCGGTTTATTTAGATGCAGTTCTGTTCTCCAGGGGGAAGCACTGTCTTTTCCCCATTCTGGGGAAAGCGAGGAAGCTGTGCTAGTCACGACGGTGGGCACCTAACTCAGACATATTCTCTTCCTAGTGTCTGTTGGTTAGCAAGGGAACTTGGGGTTAAAACACTGTATTAAGCAAGTCTTTTTACTGTTTACTGTTTACTTTTTAACATTTACTGATGTTTTGGCACCTGGGGCCTTACTCACCCTGGAGAGACTGCCATTCCCGGGGATAGTCTACAGAGCAAGTCTTTCATATGCAAACCAACCAAATCCAAAGCCTGCCTCTCACCCCCCAGCTCCTCTATCAAGCTTGCATACCTTGGGCTGCTATTATCCTGCCATAATCACTGGAGGGCCAGGCATCCTGCAACTCCAGACAGCCCCAGTACCCCAGAGCCTGCTGAAATCATTCAAACTAGCCAGTCCTAAACCTGCTTATCCTACCTGGCCCGTTCCTTCCCATGGAAACCACAATGAAGGCTCTACCCACCTTTCCCATTGCTTCTTCTGCCTCCAGAATTACAATGGTGCCTTCCCATTGTGCTCCCCCACCCTTTGTGGTATGGCGTCCCCCCTTTTTGGGGGAATCTGTGAGCATAAAAAAATTATCTTTTCAGGGGCAGTTATCTCCTGATTTGCTAGCCTCCCCACACCTGACTAATAATAAAATACGCATTTTAAAGTGCTCACCCACCCCAGTTCTAAGATGACTATATCCTACCTCCAGATGGTGATGGCCAGGGTGCACAGGACCCCAGTGAAGGATGGGAAGAAGAGCAAGAAGATGAAGAAGGTCATCATCTGTGAGGCCCGCCAGGCTTTGCTTGGAGGCTGGAAATTCATCATCAGGCTGATCTGGAGAGACAGAAGTACCCACTTACCATCTGTGAGCAGACAGAGGGACCCCAGCAAGACACGGGCTTCCTGATACCCTCCCCAGTGCCCCCAACCACACCCCCTCACCCAATTCCAACCACCACAGGGTCACATATGACTGAGTCAAGCTGATCCGTTCCAACTTCAGATTGACTCACATTTTTGACGTAAAACATGATGAAAAGAGTAATCATTTGGATAAAGGGCAGCAGAGGGCAGAAGAAGGTTCCAATCCTATAAGGAAGAGAGGGTGAGTGTCAGAGATTGGAGGAGACACAGGGAGTGGGGCAGATATGGGGTATGGAGGGAAGGGGAAAAGGGTGTCATGGACTGTACCATGTCCCTCAAAAATTCATATATTCAAGCTCTAACTGCAATACTTCAGAATGCAACTGTATTTGGAGATAGGGCCTTTAAAGAGGTAATTAAAGTAAAATGAGGTCACTAGGGTGGATACTAATCCAATCCTCTAAAAGAAGAGATTAGGACACAGATATACAGAGGGAAGACAATGTGAATACACAGGGCAAAGATGGTCTTCTGGCCTCAGAAGAAACCAACCCTGCAGACACCTTGAGCTTGGGCTTCTAGCCTCCAGAACTGTGAGAAAATAATTTTGCATTGTTTATGCCCCCTGGTCTGTGTTTCTTTGTTATGACAGCCTAATGAACTAATACAGAGGGAGACTGCTTCCACCCCTGCAAACCAGGAAAATTCACACCATTCCCAGTATCCGCAGCTACTCTCTTCCCAGCTCTGGAAAAGAGATATTGCAGAGAACTCCACCCACACGGCCATTAAACCACCAGAGGTCCATCAGCAAGCTGTATGTAACCTATGTGTCCCAAATGTGGAACGTGTTTCCTGCCTACCCCCATCCCATGCATTCCAGAAGGTCTGCAGGGATAGACATTGAACTGCATGGAGTTACAAATGAGAAGGCATTCCCTCTTCAACTCTCAGTGCTCCTGAGCCCAAAAGAAGAGCTCAGTTTGGTGCTAGAATTTCTTTGACTCCTAACACTTGCCAACCTCCCATTTTGTTGAAAAAAGGAGCAGGCTGTAGACTGAGAGACTTGGCGAAGAGCAGTGTTTAGCTAGAATTTAATGACCGCTTGTGATGAGACTGATCTTATTTTTCAAGTTACTTGCAATTTCTGTCAGATGACACTGGTTTTCTATTTATAATTGTAAAATAAAGACTCCTTCACAATGTGTTTAAGCTAAAATAGCAAATATTTTTAAAAATAATACTAAGTGAAAAACAGTGCAGGTGATGTGTAGACATACCAAGAATAGGCAGGCTGGTGTACAAACGTCTGCGGTTGGGAGATACTTTCCTCACCTTACCTCTGCCATCATCCCTAACATCACTCAATTCTGTTATTCTGTTATCTTCTTTTAAAGCTCATCATCACAGGCTATATTCTCCTAAACTCAAAGAGGTTAAATCTATAATTGCCACTGAGAAAGAAAAAGATATGTGTTTTCAATTATGCTTATTTGTGACTTATTAACAAAAACCTTAAAGGCCCAGAAGTAATAATGGCCATCTCTGATTGTAACTTTCCCCCCACTTATAAGACATTTCTGAGTCAGGTACTCACTAAACACTTAGTTGGAGTTCTTCACCTAAACCTGTGAAGTAGGTACTATTACCTCCCCCATTAACAGATTAGAAAACTGTTTAGAGAGAGTTTAAGTAATTTGCCCCAAAGGCATCTGCTGAGTTGACACAATGTAGGTGAAAGGCTTTTATAAACTGCATAGTTGCCAGGGTAACCTGGCTGTGTGTGCAAATGCATCACCTGAACCCCTCGAAGAAAGAGTTTTCATGACCTTTAAAAATTAATTCATCTATATTAGTGAGTTACTTGAAGATAGCTAAAAATCACACAGGGCAACTTTAAAGAGTTAGAAAATAAAACACTTTACAGTTGTATGGCATATTGAAGATTGCAAAGTGGTTTTCATATATCATCTGACTTAATCCTCAACACAATTCAAAGATAGTTATTATTATGTGCATTTTACACATGAAGATACTGAGGCTCAGAGAAGCTCAGTGAACTCAGTGAGGAGCAGAGCCAGCCCCAGAATCCAAGTTTCTTTGCTATGGCAGCCTAATAAACCAATACAGGGGAAGATTGCTCCTAACTCCAAATCCCCTGCTTTCAAATAACCAATGCCTCAGCAGACAGAATCTGGGACCATCATACACCACACAGAATTTTGGCCTTAATTATGTCATGTTAAAATAAATAAAAATAGTGACCAGTTATTGGTTTGAGTTTCTAGGTTAGCTTGTCAAAACTTTGATGCAACTAGCTGGCTAGTCTCCATGCACGTGCACACCCACAGGCACGTGGGCACACACACATACGCATGCAGAGCTGCCAAAACAGGTCGCAGACCCAAAGGCCACACGGGCCCCATCAGGTGGTCCATCAGTGAGTGAGGCAGGCCAGGGGTAAGAAATAGACAGCCCTCCTGTCTTTCTTTTGTTGAAACATTGATGCAAAGTAAAATCTTCCACCATAAGGGCAACAAGAGATGGAAAATCTATGTTGGGAAGATAATAGCTATGACAAACTGGAGGTGTTAGCCCAGCTGAAGCCCCGGTCCTCGTAAGGAAGTCCTCGTAAAGGAAAGGGGACATAAATTCATGGTTCTCAGATTGGCTGGATTTGGAGGAGCCCATACAGCTTTAATAACAACATTCTGGGACTAGCCACCTAACTCTGAGTCCACAATCAAGCAGAAGCCAGAAGATTCACGACTTACCACACCAGAGTTTGGGCATAGATCAGTTCTAGGACGTTCCTGGCAATGTCAAACTCCTGTAAGCTAAGACTTGTGATAAACTGCATTCCAATGATTCTGTGAAAACATATGGAGTTAGCACCCAAACCCTCAACTTACTTGAAAAGATTCTCCACAATCAACAGAGGAGACCCTCGCCAGTTTGGAATAAAGTCATAAGTTCTCTTGCAAATTTTTGAGAAGTTCCAAGTGTGATGCATGTTTTTAAGCAAAAATTGAGAGAATTGAGGGGAAATGGGATTGACACAATGCATACTGTTGGGGCTGGGAGATACAGCTAAAGTGGTTTTTAACATTCTAGAGAACATTTGTTACCTTATTATTTGTTTTCCTACCTATTATCTTGTTTACACAACTGTTAGCTTCTTAAGCCTTTTTTCATGACTAAGTAAACTCAGTCTCTCCAAACCAAATAAACTGAAAAATTTTCAATGTGGGGGGTTACTGCTACCAAATTAATGGTGTTTTTTCTGTTTCCAAATCCACAGGGGAGAAAACAAGTTCCCCCACTTACTCTGAGAAAACGTGAGACCAGTTTGTCTTCACACAGAAGAGTTGCCAAAAAAATTTGCTGTCAGCCACCCCCAAACTTCTCACCTTTATGTCCACGCCCCAGACAGAGGCCGGAATAAGTGAGTTTGGGCAGACAGAGTGAGAAATTTTGTCATTCAACCTATCCACTGAGGAAAGAATCAGCATTGTGTCATGCCATCTTATCACTGCAGCAGCTTGCAGAAATATGTAAATGTCGATAAGGAACAAGATGCTCACGTATCATTAAAAAAATGAATGAACGAATAAAAGAGGACTACAGATGGGCTAATGATGACACTGGCTCAATTCTGTACACCTGGGTTCTAAACTAAAAATTAGTACATTAACTAAATTCAATTAAATGAATCCTGAGATAAATCTATATGTACTGGCACGGAAAGGTGCCAAAGCATTGTGATTGGATTAATAAAAAGCAAAATGCACAACCATTTCAGTGTGACCCCATTTTTGTCTTTGATAATTACATAGTGCACACACAAAGCAATATGTACACAGAAAAACCTGGAAGAATATACACTAGCATATTAAAATTATCTATGGTGAATAAGATCTCAAATGGTTCTCAGTTTTTGTTATATTCTGGAACATTTGCTTTTATAAAAAGAGAAGGTTAGGAAGTGCCAACGGAACCAAAAGAACTTTGACAACAGGACTGTCAGGTCAAGGTGAAACTTCATTTGATTCAGAAGAAAACAATATTCCAAAGGGCAGTAGGCAGATTTAGAACAATGCACTCTTAAAGAACATTAGGGACCCATACTTCCTGCTCAGCCAAGACAATGGATCCAGTTACAACCTCAGGTACTAATCACTCAAGACAGACAAATATTTACCTCCTCAGGAACTCCCCCAGGAAGGAATCAGCTAAAGAGAACACAAAATCCATCAGGAGGAGCCTGTAGATTTCCTGCCCAATGAGGGTTTCCCAACACTGGAAGGCAAACAAGAGTCAGGCTACTGGGTAGGGGCTGTTGCCTCCCCTCACTTTTCACCTGTTCCTGGCACCCTGTTCTCAGGCATGGCTAGTGGTTCATTCTGACAGAGTTCTCGGGTACCCAGAAAAGCAGACCCACTCTTGGCAGAAATGCATCATTAGGCCTAGTTTGTTTTCAGGGTGTGTGTTCTTTTCTACGACACTTCTTCCTCCATGAAGTCTTGTCCTCCACTTGCACCCAAACTTTCCCTTCTCATTCTATCTCCTTTCAGTGCTTTTCATCTCTCTCCTAGGCCCTTTGGATTCCATTTCTCAGCTGGAGATAATCAGTTTCTTCAGGAGAGCAGGCATCATCAATAGCTAATAATGTCTCCACTACTTTTGCTTAATAACCTTATGAAAAATCAAGTAATATCTGCTTAACTAAGAAAGTGGCCTAGAGGTGTAACAAGCTAGCACAAACTAGAAGGTTGAATTGGTTAGTTTATGAAACTAAATTGGCAGTCAGTTACCTCTATAGGAAGTAGTATGAGCTAATAGACTGAGTGAGAGCTTTTAGATTTAGCTGAATGAGGATAGGGAAGTTTTGGATGCATAGCTCAAGAATGGGTGGGTGCGGGGATGGCTGGCTGGCTGGCTGGATGAATGGATGGGGAAATGGATAAATGAATGGACAGGTAGAATAACATGATATTTGCTCTAATATCAAGAGCAGAAACTTTTGAGAAATTCACTTCCTCCCTGGTGGCCAAAGGCTAAGAAACCAAAGTTAAGGCATGGAAATCTCACCTGTTCACCAGCCAGGGCCACAATGTGGAGCCAATAGTAACACAGAATGCCAATGATTGATATTTTCAAAAAGATGTTTCTGAAAAACAGAAGAGGAAACAACTGCCATTACTGTCTGTGGCAGTCATTAGCATGTTTGTCAATATTCCCTTTTGAGCACGTGGTAGGAAGGTAATTCCTGCTCCCCTGTGGTTGAGCAGGCCATATAGCTAGTTCTGGCAAATGAGTTGTGAGCAAAAGTGATGTGTGTCACTGCTTGGCTGAAGCATTTAAATGCCAGTGAGATACCTCCCTCACCCCAGAACTTACTGTCTTCCCCCTGGAATGGCCATCAGCAGCATTCCAGATGATTGCTGCTCTCTCAGCCTAGATGCCTGCATGACTAACATGAGCAAACGCCCCTGCCAATCCACAATGGCCCTGTAGCATGAGCAAGAAATTGACCTTTGTGTTTTTAAGTCATCGAGATTTGGGTGAGGGAAGAAGTTTGTTGCTGCAGCAGCATAACCTAATTAATTCTGACTGATACATCCTCTTTTGATGCATCTCAAAATTATCTGATTTCACTTCTTATTATAATAATAGTAATCTATTTTTTGGATGCTACCATAGACAGTGTACTGTGTTAAGTACTTTATTAAATCATCCCTTTTCATCTTTACAACTCTGTAATCAAGTAGATAGTATTTTATGCCTACCTTACCAGTGAGGAAACTGAAGCTCAGAGTGATAAAATAACTTGTCAAAAGGTCACATAGCTTGTTAAGGGCAAGACAAAGGTTCAAACTGAACAGCACCACCTGCTTTCACAGCCTTAGTTCTTAAACCAGGCATTTAAATCAATACCTTCTGGTTTTAATGGGGCTTCAGGATTGGTGTGCCAAGAATCATGTGTCACTAGACCAGTAGTTCTCAAAGTGTGGGCCCCAGACCAGCAGCGGCATCATTATCCTGTAAACTTGTTAGAAGGATAAGTGTTCAAGCCTCACCTCAGACCTATGGAATCAGAAACTCTGGGAGTGGGGCCTACCAATCCCTCCAGGTAATTCTGGTGCCTACTGAAGGTTGAGAGCTATTGTGCTAGGCTCCATTGTGTAGGAAGGGAACTAGATCTGTCTTTTTTTGTCAGATCTCCAACCTCTTGCCTATTGCCTAGCCCTACTAGGGCCCTCAATATTTACTAGATTAGTGCCTTAATATACTGTGATATTGTGAGTTATAAGAAATCTATTTGGTCTTTGGCTGTGTTTCTAGCACAGAGCTCCTAAAACCCTTGGAATATTTTAAGTGAGGAAAGAAATAAAGATGCCTTTTGTCATGTGAAGGAAGGACTTTAGGAAGCACCTAGAAGACTGGAACTTTCAGCCCAACCTCCTGACCTCTGGGGAGGGGAGAGGGGCTGGAAGCTGAATCAATGTCCAGTAGCCTAATCAATCATGCCTATGTAATGAAACCTCCATATAAACTAAAAAGGACAGGGTCTGGAGTGTCTGGATTGGTGAGCGCTCAGAGTTGCTGGGAGAATGATGGGCCTGGAGAGGACATGGAAGCTCCGCGCCCTTTCCCCACACCTTGCCCTGGGCATCTCTTCCACCTGGCTGCTCCTGAGTGATCTTTTTAGAATTAACCAGTGTGCTGGTAAGTAAAATGTTTCTCTGAGTTCTGCGAACCACTCTAGCAAATTAATCTAAGCTGGGGAGAGAGGCGTGGGAACCACCAATCTGCAGCTAGTAAGTCAGAATCACAGGTAACAGCCTAGACTTGCAATTGGCATCTGAAGGTGGCAAGGGATGGGGCAGTCCTGTAGGACTGCATCCTTAACCTGTTTAATCTCCACCTAAGTAGTGTCAGAATTGAGCTGAATTGTCAGACACCCAGCTGGTGTCAGAGAACTGCTCGGTGGTGTGAGGAAACCCGCCCCACGCTAGAATTGGTGTCAGAACTTTATACACTCATACACTGCAGTATAGTTCCAGGCTAAACGTGAAAACACACTCTTCTCAGCAAAGATAACTCTTACCATAGATGGAAAGAATGTATTTCCGAGCTTTCCCATTTTCCTCTTCATGTAAAAGAGATTCTGAATATTTTATGAAACAGTAAAAATGGCTAATACATATTAAGAGACAAGGAATCTCTCTGGTGATCAAAAAATGCAAATTAAATAGCAAAGCCATTGGATCAAACTGGCATACTGAGTATATATGTCTACCACCCATCCATTCAAACTGTATTGAAATGATAGAAAAGTTAGAAGCTAAAATATTCATAAAGCAAAAAGAACAAGAAAAGTCATCATGAACATACCAGAAATATAGAGGGGTTTCTAGAATATAGAAAGCAGATATAAAGGATAGAAAGACAAGGAGATGAAAGAGGGTTAAGGGAGGAAACTGAAGCTTAAAACTAGTTCAGCAGAGGATGGCCTCAGAGGTGGCAGTGGTCCTGAGGTGCCTGGAGTTTAGAGACAGTCAGCACAAAGGGTCTGGGTAGAGCGGCTGGGTATCTGACCACACTAGATGTCAGAAAATTTAAGAGCAGCACCTATAGACCCTGGGAAGAGGTTAGTTAGAATACAGAGTCCTCAGCCCATCCAAACCCACATGCAAGTAGAAAGGCAAAATAAAGATATGTTAGGACCTAGAAATATGTAGAAAGTTGATCACCTCCAGACCCACTGTAAACTAATTTTTCTTCTTACAATATAAAAAGAGGATGTTGTAAGTAGTATACATTAAATAAATACCAGCAAGCAAAGAAGCCAGTGAAACTATTATTAATGCATATGTTAAAGAAACAAATTACTTAATGTCACTGAATTGTACACCTAAAATGGTTTAAATGGCAATTGTTATGATATATACCACAATTTTTAAAAAGCCCCAATTGCTTCTAACCACAAAGAGGAGGCAGCAAGTGGGGTGAGGTACATAGAAGTGAGGGCTTGCTAAGATTTTTCTTTAGGAGAATAATACAGATCTATATTAACTCTGAACACTGACCACAAAGAGGGGTCAACAAACTTTTTTCTGCGAAGATCCACAGAGTACATATTTTGGCTTTGTGCCCATATAGTCTGTGTTGCAACTACTCAATTCTGCAGTTGTAGCAGGAAAGCAGCCACAGACAATATATCAACCAATGGACACGGTTGTGTTCCAATAAAACTTTATTTATAAAAACAGGAGGTTGGCCTGCAGGCTGTAGCTTGCCAACTACTATATATATATATATATGAGTTTTTTTACATATCTTTGTTGTAAATTTGAAGGCAACAAAAATGTGTAAGTTCTATATGAAGAAACTATAAACATTGATGGAAGTATAGATTTGCTACCTGAAGAAGGAGCATTCCAGAAAAAAGGAATGGCCAGTACAAAGGTCCAGAGGTGAGCATACAGTTTGGCATGTTTGTGAATAATCAGGTTGCCAGTGATGTTGGGTGCGCACAGAGGAAGGGGGAGAAGTGGAGGAAATGAGGTTGGAGAGCTGGCCGAGAGCCAGACTCCAGAGTCATGGGCTCTGGAGTTGGTCAGTAAAGAAATTCAATCTGCATTGTCCAGCCTTATTATTGTAAACACCATCATCACAAATAACTGGTAGGGAATTAGCCAAGAAGCAATAAGAACACAATGTGGATAGCTTTATGCTTTCTTTACCAAAACCCTAGGGTCACCTCTAGCACATACAGTGCTTTTGTGGGGACCAAAAGAAGGCACCACCAACCCCAGCCAATGAATTGCCAAAAGCACTCCCTCCACCTTCATTTGGGTTGAGTTATAAAAATGTGCCTCTTCTTCCTGACTGGTGCAGTGGGTACCAGGGCTCACACTTTGACTCACGGACACACTGGATGATGTCAGTCCCCATACAGCACCTCAGCCAGGAGCCTTTGTGCAGTGCACAGCTCGCCCAATCTGTACATCTTGTAACTGAGAAAAATGTTCATCCTTCAGCTGGTAGCAACTGGGAAAGATAAGCCACTACTTTGTGCAAAAGGCAGATGTAACTAAAAACCCGTATTTTCTCTGGGCTCTTTGGATTTTATGGCTATTAACCCATACCATACAAACCCACTATACTCTTGAAATTCTTTCTGGAAAACAGAACTTCAGTACTTGACTATAACCTTTACTGGCTCCCATTCCACTTCCCTCCGTTAAAATGGAGGCTGGTGTTGGCAGTGACAGACACACTTACCGGATCAGGAGGACGTAAACTTCCTGCCTCGGCACCTCGTAGCGCTCCACCAGCTTGAACATGGAGTAGAGGCGAGGCACCGCCAGGTTGATGCAGGACACCATGAAAGGCAATAACAGCACCGCCCCAGGGTTCCTGTGGCTCTGCAGGAACTGCAGGGAGGGAGGAGAGAATCCAGATGCCAGCTGTGCACTGGACCCCGCTCTCCCTCACTCAGAAAACCCCTGCCCCCATGATAAAACCCCAGAAGTAGTTCCTCTGGGGTTAGCTATTAAGTTACTGCTTATTGAACACTTCCCCTGTGCCAAGCATTCATTACCTACATGATTGCATTAATCCTCACTGCAGCCCAGCATGTTAACTCTGACTTAACTGATGAGCAAAATGAGACTCAAAGAAGTGAAGATGTTTGTACAGTGTCACCCAGCTAGGAAGTGACAGATTTGAACCTGGGTCTTTATGAATCAGGAGCCTGACCTCAAAGAGCCATTCTGTGACTTTCTTGAAATGAGAATATGCTTCCTGGCTGTTGGAGCAAAAGTTTGAGCCTACTGATAAAGCATGAGGGTTTCCATCCCTGAGAAATATCTCCTCCCTGCTCCTACGTGGCCTGGTTCATTTTCACCAGGCTTCACTTGTCTTTGGGTGCTGAATTAGGGGAAGGGCAGCATCTGCTACTCCATGCCACAACTTTGTGTGAGGTTGGGAGAGGGTCCCCCTTCCTTCACATGGACACAACACCCTGACATGTGGCTCAGAGTGAAGCCTGGGCTGCCCTTCCGCCAGACGTCCTTGGAACAAAGGATTCTAGTTGATTTATCTGATGTCTCACAACCGCCTTCCTCAGCCTCAGGCTTGACCCTGCCTCCATCTATCTCTGGGTGATTTTGAAGCACCACTCCAATTTTCGGCAGTATTGGGGAACCAGCATAACAAATTCTGTCCCCCTCCCCGTATTTATAAACTGCAAGGTCCAGGCGCAAATGAATAGCTTCTCTGAGCCTTTGTTTCATCATCTGTACAATGAGGAGATTGTCACACAATCCCCAGTGACATGCAAGAACTAAATGAGACCAGTAAGGCAAGGTCTGGCTCCTAAATGACACAACCCAGGTATCATTTACATGAAATTGTAGTTTCCAATAAGTGTGACCCCTGGTGCTGTGAGAAGGGCTGATCCTGCCTGTCATAGAACAGATGTTCAAACAATGGGGAGGAGGCCATGTCTGCTTCCTCCCCTCCTCTGCTGCCCTCCTTCAATTCAGGTGGGCATGGAGGAAACCTCCCGGGGGAGAAGAAACACAGAAGTCTTTAGACCTACAGCTGCCCTGTCACAGCTTCCACCTTAGCTAGGCAATGCCAGGTCCCTGAGGACTGTGACTCAACTTCCCCTCTTTCAGGGCATGCCTTAATATAGTCAATGGCAAGCCCGTAGGGTTGTATGATCCCACACCCCTATTTTTGTTGGCTTCTCCTTCACTTATTCATCCATTTGGTTGAATACCTACTACATATCATACATTAGGCCAAGTCCCTGCCTACAGTCTTTTGAAGAAACAGATGCATAGACGCGTATTTGTAATGCTGTGTGTGACAAGTGCACAAGGAAAGCTTGCAGGTTAGGAAGCACCTAACTCAACCTAGTGAGGGTAGTGGTGGTGAGAGAAGGCTTCCTGGAGGAAGTGACACCCGTGCTGAGGTCCAGAGGAGGGAAAGGAGGAGTTTACCATATGAAGGGAAGTGAGGGGGGGATGTAGAATAGAATACATGTTTCCCATCTAGAGCTGAGGGAAAGCATGGTATGTTCAGAGAATAATGAACACACCATTTAGTGTTGCTGGTGTGGGATATGGGTGATTGTGGGGCGCTGAGGCTAGAGATGTGGGCAGGGGTCAGATTATAAAAGATCTATCAATTATGCCACAGAGGATAGATTTTATATTGAGGGTAATGGGAAGCCAATGGAAAAAAGTGAACAAGCTACCATGATTCTAGAGGTCAACAAACTGTCTACATTCAGCCCCAGAGGAAAAGGCTGAAATCTACAGAAAAACAATATTTCAACCAGGCCACACAGTGAATTAACCTCAGAGTTCATATTATTTAAAAACAAAACAAAACTGACATTCCTTCATCACTCACAATGCCAGGCACTGGGTAGATTCTCCATATACCTTTTCTCTAGCCCTGATTGCACACCTACACAGCTAGGTATGATCACTCCTATTTTATAGGTAAGGAATCTGGAGCTCACAAAAATTAAATCACTTGCCAGAGTCCATCAGATCATAATACTTAGTGAGCATTCTATACTGTGCCAGGGGCTGTGGGAAGCCTCAGGGATATAATAATAAAGGAAGAAACCAGAATTTGGTCCCAGATCTGCAGCCAAAGTTCCCACCTCTCCACTAGCCCAGAGCTTCTCACTCTAAGTCATGCACACATATCACCTGGGGACATTGTTAACATGTGATTCTTAGTCCATAGGCTACAGGAGGGACCCAAGATCCTGCATTTTTAAGCAAGTTTCCAGCTGATACCAATGGACCTGTTTTGAGTAGCAGGGTCTACTTTACTCGCCCCTCTGTGCTCTAGCCCCTGGTGCCTCTGGCACCCTGGTTACCTCTAAGTTGTTCTCAGCCAGGTAATAAACAGCTACACAGCAGGCAATGGCCACTCCGGTAGAGACAATCCAGGCTGCCAGGTGGACAGACAAGCGGGTCAGCTGCTGATTGAGCGTTAACTTGATATTCTCCTGACGGATTTCTGACAGGTTCTCCTAGAAATGCAAGGAAGTCACATTGGCCCACAGACAACCTCCTCCCCACCCCCAGTGAAAACTCCTCACTCCTAGAGACACAAATTCACTCCAGATCCAGAGGAGAGAGGCAGGAAAAGTTCATGATGAACATGGATTATGGGAGACCCCATGGGAAAATCTCAAATGGGCAAGCACCCCCATCATCGCACCAAATGCCTTTAAAAAAATTTTTTTAGAGGAACAGATAGGACTGGTAGATTGGGACAGTGCTCTCAAGGAAAGTATACCGAGGTCATGCAACTCTTGAAGAATAAGTAGTTCATATTTGCAATGCTCTCGACAAAGCCCCTTTGTTTATACATTCTGCTTGCTCTTTCTTTTTAATAAGTTTCTTTAACAGACCAGGGTTTCTCAACCTTGGCAGTATTGATGTTTGAGGCCAGACAGTTCTGTGTCGTGGCAGCTGTCCTGTGCAGTGCCGGGTGGTTAGCTAGATCTACCCAACAGATGGCAAAGGCACTCCCTCCCCAATTGGGTAAAAAGCAAAAAAGTCTCCAGACATTGCCATATATTCCCTGAGGGGCAAAATTGTTCTGGGCTGAAAACCACTGGATAAAATTTTAAATCTGGAACTATGAGCTCAAGAATTATTTACATTTAACATTTTGTGAACTGCTAAATTGCCCTCCAGTAAGCTTGCACCAATCACTAAGCCACTGTGTCATATGAAAATGTTCATTTTCCTAAACCATCACAAGCACCAGGCATTATGAATATATTTTCTGGATTTTGGGGGTGTTTTCTTTTTCTTTTCTTTTTTTGGGGGGTCGATCTTATGGGCAGTAAAAAAAAATTCATTATTACTTTAAGAAAAGTTACAGACATACTGAAGAGAGAAGACCAGCTAGGGAAGGTGCTGTAAAAAGCAAGCTTGCCTTACCCTTATCTCAGTGCTAAGATTCTTCTGTTTCAGCTTCACAGCTTTTTCATGAGTGATTGTGAAGTCCCAGCAAAAGATAAGTTTAGTAATCCCTCTGGAGTAAATGTGGGGGTTAATGAAGTTGTTCCGGAAATACGTGGCCATGCTAGGGAAATCAGAAACCAAAATATCCGAGGGTTATTAGCACGAGCATTGGGGAGTACATGGATTAAAATAAAAGAAAGTCCTGCCTTTAACAGACAAAGGTAGCATGGAAGAGTTAGCTCCAAGTTCTTCTGGAACAGTGCGATCACAAACATAACGGTCAAATGCTCTGGCTTCGGGATCTGACAGGCCTGACTTATAATCTTAAATTGTCATCTGGGGAATTGTAGTCATTTTAACTGCTCTAAGCCTTGGTTTCCACATCTGTGTAATGGGGATAATAACAGTACTCCCCTCACAGAGTTATTATGAGAGATGTGTTAGTTTCCTATTGCTGCTGTTAACAAATTGCCTCAAACTTAGTGGCTTAAAACAACAC
Source organism: Glossophaga mutica (assembly GCA_039655065.1). Taxonomy (NCBI): domain Eukaryota; kingdom Metazoa; phylum Chordata; class Mammalia; order Chiroptera; family Phyllostomidae; genus Glossophaga; species Glossophaga mutica. The sequence continues at coordinate 100,399,798 of CM077305.1, forward strand.
AAATTTATTCTCTTACTGTAAGTCGGAAATCAGAAAATGTATTTAAAAATCAAGGTGTCAGTAGGGCTGTATTCCTTCTGGAGGCTATAGTAGAGGATCTGTTGCCTTGTCTTTTCCAGCTTCTAGAGGCTGCCTGCATTCCTTGGCTTGTGGGCCCTTCCTCCATCTTCAAAGCCAGCGGAGTAACATCTTACACTCTCTCTCTGCCTTTGACCCTCCTGCCTCCCACTTACAAGGAACCTTGGGATTACATTGGTCTCACCTGAATAATCCAGAGTAATCTTCCCATTTAAGATCCTTAATTTAATCACATCTGCAAAGTCCATTTTTTCAGGTAAGGCAATATATTCACAGGTTCTGAGGATTAGAATGTGAACATCTTTGGGAGGTGAGGGGCGTTATTCAGCTGACCACAAGAGTCAACGCAGTGCTCAGAGCAATAAGCACTCAACAAAGGCAGTTGTTATCATCACTGAGATGTCAGGAGGACTCAATGAAATCAGGCTCAGGATAAACAAATGCTGAGTAAAATGGACACTCCTTTTCCAAAATGTGCTACCACTGAGTAACAGCAGCTTAGGAAGCATTTCTTAGTTTGATAGGGAAAAAAAAATCTCATTTTACTTTGAATTATTGTGCCGGCAATGAGGTTGTTACGGACTGAATTGTATTCCCTCCAAATTTCGTGTGTTGAGGGTCTAATACCCAGTACCTCAAATACCAACTATATGTGGAGATGGGATCTTTACAGATGTAAATAATTTAAAATGATGTCATTAGGGGTGGACCCTAATCCAATATGACCGATACCTTATATGAAGAGAAAATTAGGCCTCAGAGATGGACAGAGGGAAAGACCATGTGAGGACATAGAGAGAAGATGGCCACTTGCAAGCCAAGGACAGAGGCCTTGGAAGAAACCAACGCTGCAAACACCTTGACCTTGGACTTCCAGCCTCTAGAATTTGAGAAAATAAATTCCTGTTGCTTAAGCCACCCAGACCTAGCAAACTAATTCGGAGGTTGAACATGTGCCCTTCCTCTTTGACAATTATCATTTGACAATTATTTGTCCATGTCCTTCTGTCCATATAACTACTTGAGTCATCGCACCCTTGTGTTCAGACTGACCAATTTCTTTTGAAGTACACAAAACCTCTCTCCTCTGTCCAAACTCCTATTTATGTTGCAGGACAAGGAATGATCAGAGAGATTATAGAGAAACTATTTGCCGGTTAACTTTTGAGTCCCTTGGATGTTGCCTAAATCTAACAAGAGATTAGAATCAGGAAATGAAGACACTTCACACCTGAACAGCAAACTGAAAAAGCAGATGATCAAACAGGCTGCGATCGTGAAGAGGTAGGCCAGCTGCATGTTGTAGGATGCCCCACTGTTCCCGTGCCGGATCGTAGAATTGGTGTAAAAGCCATAGTACATCACTGTGTCCTGAAAATAACCCTGAAAAGGACAATAAGCCATAGGTCAGGTAGGTCTCTTGAGAAAACGATAAATGCCTATGGTCAGCATGGTTGACCTCTTTGGTCTTCTAGAAGCTTGGACCAGTCAATTTAGATGTTTTGTTTGCCAGGAAAGCAGCATCCAAGGCCACTGAGAACTTAGACATTTTATCACTAGGCCTTCAGAGTTGAAAAGGAATCTTGAACCAATATCACTTCACAATAGAAGGACCCAGCTATTACCACTGGGACTCAGTGACCAAGTGAATGAGGCTAAAAGCAGGATGCTTATTGAAGAAATTCAGAGTGAAATATCCTGATGTCTGTAATCTACTGTAAAATGCCTCCCAAAATGATAAGATAGAAGCTCTGGCCAGGTAACTCTGTTAGTGAGAGTGTCATCTTGATATGCCAAAGCTATGTGTTCACTCTCTAGTCAGGGCACACAGACAAATCAAGCAATGAATGCATACAATAAGTGGAACAACAAATCAATGTCTCTCCCTCACCCTTCCTCTCTCTAAAAATCATTAAAAAATAAGATAAATATGGTAAAATGTTAACAATTTTAAATCTACATAGTGTGTATTTGGATGCTTATACTACTCTTTACTTTTTGTATGTTTGAAATTTTTCACATATACAAATATACAAAATATACATAGTAATGACCAAAGATTACATGATATAATCACTTAAATGCATCTATCCCAAGGAAAAATTTTTAACAGGAAAAGAAGAAAAAAGGCAAATGGACGGACCTTACTTTGAACATTCCGCTGCAGAGTCAGGCCAATATGACAGCCAAAGCAATAGCAGAAAACTCTGCCGACATAGCAGAAAAGCAGCACAAACACACAAACAAATGAGTGTGGCAGCGTTCCAAAATAACTTTATTTGTGGCCACTGAAATATGAATTTCATATCATTTTCATGCTTCTCTAAATGTTATCCTTCTTTTGATTTTTTTTAAGCATATAAAAATAGAGAAACCAATCTTAGTTCACAAGCTGTGCAAAAACAGATGGCTGGCCAGATTAGGCTCTCAGGCTGTAGTATATTGATCCCTGGTCTACAGAATCTCAGTGGCAGAACTCTCCTAGAAGGTGAACACACAAGGTAGGGGTTGTGTGACTCAGTAAAGAGTTGGGTAAATAAATTATGGTTGCTAATAAATAGAATAATGTGGACCTGTAAGATATCCAAGATACACAGTAAAGCAAAAATGTTGCGAAACAAGATTTGTAATATCCTATTGTTTTTAATATTTTATTTTATTTTGTTTTGTTTTATTTTATTTTGTTTTGTTTTTATCCTCACTTGAGGACATGCTTATTGATTTTAGGGAGAGGGGAAGGGAGGGAGAGAGAGAGGGAGAGAAACATTGATTGGTTTGCCTCTTGAACATGCTCAGACCAGGGACCAAACCCACAACTTAGGTATGTGCCCTGATTGGGTTCAAACTCACAACCTTTCAGTTTACAGGATGATACCCAACCAACTGAGCCACACTGGCCAGGGCTCTCTTTTTACTTTTTAAAAGAATGTCTATTTGCCTATCTATCCATCTACCTACCTAGCTAGCTAGCTGTGTATGTCTCAATGCTTGTACAGGAAGAAAAACAGTGAACAAAGATACCAGTGAACTGGGAGTAAGATAAGGGGTGAAGGGTAAAATGGGCTTCTTTTAGTTTGTTCTCCTCTGGAGTAGGAGTTTTTCATAAGGGCATTATATGTTGTAGAAAGAAAATGACAAAGAAAAGCTGGTTCTATGAATACAAACATGAGACATCCACCATATATTAGGTGAAGAAAGCAAATCATAGGTGGTACAATGAATAATTCATCTTTTGTTAAAAAAGAGAAAAGGAGGCACATGTACATGCATATTGTGTACTCAGAGAAGAGGACTCTGAACAACACAAACTTTTACCCCTGGAGACAGAAATTCCATGTTGTATTTATGTTACTTTGGGGGGAAAAAGAAAAACATTATTTAAACACCAACTTTCCCCATCAGTTGACTCCCAGGAAAAAGTGAGAGGTCTGGAAAGGTGACCAGCAAGGTATGTCTCTGAGTTTCCAAGGTGGCGAACTCCAGGTGAGAGAAAAGGAGGACTTACCGCCCCAGTGAAAAATTCAAGTCCCGTGAACTGGAGAGTATTCCTTTCGGCCACAGTAAACTGAGGAATTATGATGAAGCTGAAGGTCACAATGAATGAGAAAATGTTGAACTTCAAAAGCCACCTCAGAAAGTTGAAGTAGGACAGGACGCTGGTTCCGAACTTGCCTCCAATGACCTTGAGCGTCTTCTGCCACAGGCTGATGGAATCGAGCAGCTCCGACAGGCAGTTCTTGGATCTCCGGTACGCCTGGTGTTAGGATGAGGCTTGACATTCCCTCAACAAATATCTACTGAGCATGTCCCACAACAGTAAAAACGGTCACCGGGCACCTCACTAGGCATTTGCAAATGTCATCTCATTCACCCCGCAGGACCACCCTCGCAAGTGAGTGTGTTATTATTTTCCCACATTTGCTGTTGAAGGCGAAACTCACAATGGCTAAACTGCCCAAATAACTCAGACCTTTGCACATCCACCTGGCTTCCCCACACCTACACTGACCCAGTTTTTACGGCTTTCATTGAAATTGCCCTGAAATTGGTTCCTCTTCCTTGTGGGTCTCCTTTCACTCCCGCTCTCCCACCTCCCTGTTTTCACCCTCTTGCACTTCACTGCAGTGAAGGCTGACTTACCAGTGAAATGGAGTTCAGACATTGAGTGCAGCAGTTGAGCTCAAGGATACGATGGGACTGCTTACTTTTCTCTTTGTCAACCATTTTCCTGTGGGGAATGGCAGGAGAAAGTGAGAGATACAGGTGCTGTAATACTTTCATTCCCCACATATTTACTGAGAACCTACTATGTGCCAGGCACAGTCCCAGTTAGAGATAGAGACCAATTTCAAAAATATAAAATAAAATCAATTACTACTATATTAAAGACCAAAACAAGTAAAAAAAAAGAGAGAGAGAGAGAGGGACAAATTTCCCTGCCTCATGAAGTTGACACCTTAGTTGGAAGAGAAAGACAGTAAACAATAAATATAAGAATAAAATGCATAAACTATATGGTATATTAGAAGGTGATTTGTACTATGGGTAAGAAAAATGAAAACAGGGCAGGGTAAGGAGATGGGGGATGCTGGGGTGGGGACCATGTTACAATCTAAAATAACACAACATTTGAGTGAAGTCTTGAAAGAGGGGAGGGGTTTGTTGTATGGATAAGGGACTGTCTCATGCATAGGGACACTCAAAGCCCCAAAGAGACCAAGATCACTGGAATTTTCTATTCCAGAATCCCATTCCACATTGCAACTCATTGTCACTTCTCTTTAGAATCCCCATGTAACAGTTTCTCAGACCTTCCTCATTTACGGTGACCTTATAGTTTTGCGGAGTACTGGTTGGGTTGTTTTAGAGTGTCCCCCAATTGGGGTTTGTCTGACCTGACTTTTTCCTCTGGTTAGACTAAGGTTACAGGTGTTAGGAGAGAGTGCCACAGAAGGGCTATGTTCTTCTAATCACATGACTTATCTCTGAGGATGTCAACCTTTATCACCTGGCCGAGGTAATAGTGTTAGGTGAACTTCACCTCTGGAAAGTTACCTTCCCTCATTTACACACTCTGCTCTTCGGATGGTGGTCACTCAGCACACACAGCCCACACCCCAGGTGATAGATTATATGAAATTTTTTCTGTGGGAAGATGGTCTCTTCTCTTGCATTTACTTATTTATCATGCTTCTGAGATGGGGCAAAGGTAGAAGATTGAGACTGATAAAACATCTGGGAAGAAAGAAAAGCTTTTGGTCCATACCTAAGGTTCCTTTTCTCTTCCATGGTCCTTGGCTGATTCCTGATAGCTTTAATTCTCTCCCTAGCTGTCATGGGTATCAGAGATGCGATTAGCTTCTGTCCTGTGGAAGAAAATACATGGAGTTTGTTAGAACATGTTTTCATAAGAGCACAAGGAAAGAAGAATGTACGGACTCAGTGATCCCAAAGGTTGCAAATAAAAACAAGATGACATCATGCATCTGTATTAAACCTCAAAGCCAAAAAAAAAAAAAAAGATAATTCACATGCAATTCCAGTTCAGTGTTTCCCTTTTCCTTGACAACAGCCTGCACATTAATATCCCTCACTTTGATATCCTGCATCACTGTCTCTTGCCCGCTGGACTCCAGGCCCAAGCACCTTCTTACAGTGCTTGACTGTTGGGAGACACCCTTCCACGTGGAGTAACTTCCCCACCTCTTCTCTCAATAATTCATAATCACATTTTGGGTCACTGTGGCAGGTACTGTTGGTAGCCTGCTACAAAATCATCACTCCATTTTAATAGAATCTCATTTTTTTTAGAAATCTGCCTCCATGTCCTTGAACTTCTGCAGGCGGGGGGCAGGGGGGGGAACCTCTCTTCAGGCACAGGGGACAGGTCCTGATGATTCCAAGCTAATGCTGAAGGTCCTGGCCCCTTGTAGGTGACCAATTTAGGTACAGGTATGTGACAGATGTTGGCCAATGTTCCGCGAGGGGTGGTCTGCAGAGGAGTTTCTTTGCAAAGGTTTCTTTCTTCTCAAAAAAGCAAAATTCAAAACACAAGGGAAAGATAGATTCTTCTTCTTCTGGATATTGTGTCCACATGTGCCACTTGCAGGTGCTGCCACCATCTTGTAACAATGAGGAAGTGCGGGCTGGCTCCCTGGTCAAGCTATTGTGCTAGAACCTCTCATTTTAATGACGTTCTGTAGGTGAAATGGAGTGAAAGTCCCCAGGAGAGGGCCACCAAATCACTTGACTGAAGATGAGGAATTTGTCTCTCTTTCTCAAAGAGAAAGAAAAGAGAAGGAAGGAGGAGAAACAAAAAAAAAAGATTAGAAGAGACAGAAGTACATTAAGGTGCTAAATCCACAAAATGCTTTGGTGTAAGTGGATTTTTTTCTCTTAGAATCCATTGAGAGAGGCTGAATCCATTTAAGTCTGGAGTATTATGGAATGAAACAGAAACAGTATCTTAAGACTAAACAGTGTTTGTCCTCCTGAGCAGAGAGGCAGGGAGCTCTCAGGTAAGACTTGGTTTCACAGTGGACTTGGCAATAACAGGCATCCTGTGTTGCCAGGTCCAAGGTGGGAAGGAATTGGACCAAAGCAGGATTGGACGGTGGTTAAGGCGTCAGGCTTGGGAATCAGACAGACCTGCGTTTGTGCCCCGGATCTGCCAGATCACTTAATAGCCTCAGTTTCCTCATCAAGCAGATGGAAATGACATGCATGCCTGCCTTAAAAGTGTAGACTAGAGAGTATGGGGAGAAAATAAAACTAAATTCAATGGATAACAAAAAGTAAGTGATCAGCAGAGAGCCAGGCACACGAAATCAAATTGATCAAGATCAATTCGTTTTTAGATGTTAGATGCTCCCAAAGTGACCCCTTTCTCAGTCCCTAGCAGCTTTGGGCCATCTACCAAACCTTCAAACTACTTGATGCCTTAAAACTAAAAAATGCCGGTGATCACTTGGAAGCTGTCTTTGCTCCTTTGCCCCAGTGTCTTACTACCTTGACTGTTTTCATGTGAGGTACAAGGAGTGTCTACGTCCACATGCTCTGGGCTATGAAGGGTCTGAGCAAATGATTCGTTCAAAGATGTTGAGAACCGTAACAACTGCTTGGCTTTTTTGTTATTCTGGTGGCTGAAAATTTGAGAGTCTGTCACATCGTTGTCAGATATAGATGAGATCACACTGAAGCTGGAGTTCTTCAGCATCTTTGCTGCAAGATTCAGATTTGAGGATAGATGACTTTGGACTCCAGATGGAACATTCTCAATGTCAATGATGATTTCATTCACTTGGTCATCAGACAGCATCTCTCGCCTCCTCCAAGCCTAATTCTGCACTGGGGTGGGCTTCCACAGACCTCACAGAGCTGTCACAGGGCATTGGCGAGAACCACCAAAGAGTGATAATATCACAGAAGGATGCTCCATTCACATTTTTCAAAGTGCCAGAATGAGATTGTCAAAGCCAGCCCCACACAAGTTATAACATAACTCCCCACATCTACAATATAGGCGTCTCCTAGAAGGTGTGTTCTCCTGAAGAGAGTTCTGTCTCAGTAGCTAAGTAAGAAACCAGAAACAGAATCCTTCATTAAAGACAATGGAATTCTAGAAACAGAAGTCAGAGAGTCTTCTAAATGACTCACAATCACTGGGTAAGATTTTCTTTTTAATTTAGTGTCTCTGGCTTAAAATTTATATTTTGTTTTCATAATTTTATATGCCTTTATAAATCTAGATGGGTTTATAGTGAAACAATTATTATCTCCTGATTGCCTTGGGTGGCCAACCCTGATACTTGTCTGCCTCCCACTATACATCCTCCATTTTTCTCCTACCAGAAGAAGCCTCCTTTCCTGGGCAGTTAAAATTCTCCCAGCCTCCTTTGTGGCTAAGGGTGGACCCATGACCCCATTTTGGCCAATGAGACATGTGGATTCCAGGAACGCTCTTAAAAAGGTGACAGCTTGCCTGATTTCACCTTTCACCCTTCACCATTTCTCCGTCTTCCTGACCAGAGGCTGCTGTTTCGAAAACCAGAGGACAAACATTCACCTGCTAAGGATGGTGGAGAAAAAAGCAGTAGAAGGAACTTCAGTTCTTGAGAGCGTATGGGAGAGCTGCTGTACACACCTGGACTCCCTTCCTCCATGCTTCTTGTTTCATGAGAAAAATTAATCCTTTTGTCGCTAAGCCAACATCCTACTTCAGTGCCAGGCACCTGAACACAATTCCTATCCTACTAGCCTGATTTGGAAATCACCCCAGCCAAGCTGTTTATTTAATAATTGGAGAAACTGAGGTGCAGGGAAATGAACTGACCCTCCTCCTCATCACACTCATTAAATGGCAGGATTGGACTAGAACTCTACTCCTCCCCACCGATGATAATTAACAGTAACAATACCTGCCATTATGGCAAGACAAGTACTTTCAATAGAGTATATCACTTAATTGTTATCACCACCCTGTGAAGTAGGCAGTATAATAAATCCCACTTTATAGCTCAGAAAACTGAGGTCACATAAGCAGTAAGTAGCAGAGCAAACCCAGGTCTGTCTGGCTCAAAGCAGGGCCACTTAATCACTTCACCCTGGCCCCTTCTTGTTACAAAATGTTGATGTATCACTCATTCATTCATAAAAGAATGAATATTTATGTGCACGTACTATGTGCCAGGTGCTTTCTTAGGTGCATAGCATAATCCATCAAAGTGACCCTTTATCAGGAGGCTGTCTTCCAATTAACTGCACACGGTTTTACAATCAGAACCAACTCAAAGCAAAATAGTAAAGAAAGCCAGGTTCATCTTTGGATCCTCCATTTCTTCACTTGTCTGCTTTCTGGGGGCTCCTCCTTTACCAGAGGCCCCAAACCTCATGCTGGCTAGATAGAGCAGACTGATGGAGCTTAAAGACATTTATTCTCCCCAGTAGTTAAAGCCAGTCTCTGCTCCAGTGGGAACCAAATGGAGATTGTTTACGTCCCCATGGATTTCCCTCCCAAGCAGCAATAGCCCTTGTGGAAGATACATACCTCCTTGAGAAGGCTCTTAAGAATGAGGCTAAATTTTATCATATAGGCTAGGGCATCTGAAAGTGAGAGATACTGTAGTTTTAAGTCAGGAGACTCCTCAATTTGCATTATTATAAAGAGGACATGATGGGTTTATTTCTTGTTCACAGATTTGCCCCTAGGTTCCAGCATTCCCTGGCCTCCCTCCTCTGTTGCTTCATTTTTTATTTCTTAGCCCCTGCCTCTGATCAAACTTTCATTGTGACACGCAGTGATCACTATAGAGCTTCCTGACTGATTTCAAAGTCTTCCGTCTTTCACTAGTCCACTTACCATACTCTATACTCTACGATCATTAATAAGTATATGATGATTTAGAAAAAAATTGACCAAAGCACCCTCACCTCACCAACAGATGTATTAGCCACAGGATGAACCTGTGACCCAATCTCCTTTCTCATGGTAAAGTGACTAGTCCATGCGTAGGCCTGTGGCCCCAAAGAGTGTTGGACAGCATTAACTAATAGACCCAGGGAGAAAAAAGGACATCCTAATGGGGTTGCAGAGCTGAGGATGTGCATCTAGGCCTGCTATTAGTCATGCTCCCTGGCCTGTGGAGAATGCCTGACTGTGAGGTGAAGCTTAAAGACAGGCTGAGTCAAGCACAGATGAGACATAGAGGGAGAAAAAGAGAGTCCAGGTGGCTTCAGACCCAGAGACTCTGGTTCCTGTAACCCATTCAACAAATACCTCTGAGCACCAGCCATGTGCCAGGCACTGTACAGGTGCTGGAAGGTAATTCTACCTTCAATTCTTTGTTTCTCCCACTTCCTTCCCCCCGCACAAGCCACTAAATTCACTTTGGGCCACTGTGACTTGGGTTTCTGTCACTTGCTACCAGAAGAATCCTAATGAAAGTTACTTTGATATCTAGAAGAGAAAAAATTCTGCACATCTAAGAGAAAATGTATATTTACGATAAATTTAGCAAGTACAACTTAGTTACCACACCAGAGGCTAAAAGGAAATGGAAATGTCTGCATTTCTTGAATGTTCCTTCTCCAGCATTGAACTGTTGGTCATTTAAGCCTTACCTTGGGGTGACTTGTGCCAATCCCCCGCAGACGGTGGGTTTCTATAAGCTGATCCAGGGCTACTTTCATCCACATAAGCAGGGTTCACTGGAATGAACAGGCAGGAGATAGCACCATTAATCCATCACACCTGATTTTACTGAGCACGTAATGGTCAGTAAGACTGAGACCTTGACCTTGAGGTTTTAATAGACTAATAATTAACAACTTGAGTGAAAAATAGACACAAATACAAGAACAATTGCTGTTAAGTACAAACAGCCTTGATTGATAGCTTTCATTTGACTACAAACCACAGTTAAAAATAATTGTTATACTGAGATCCAGGACATGCTCACACATGTGTAACTAAAAACAAGTTTCACAAAACAATACTTTGCCTAACTATATAAATAGCACTCTGATATATTCTTATTCTGTTCCATTTTTTAAAATTGATTTCACGACTTGTTAATGGATTACAACTCAGAGTGTGAAAAATACTTGTCTGTGAGGGAAGGATGAATAGGCGGAGCACCAAGGGGTTTTAGGGTAGTGAAAATATTCTTTATGATCCATAATGATGGATACACGTCATTATACATTTTTCCAAACCCACAGAATGTATAACACCAAGAGTGTGCGCTGATGTGAAGTATGGACTGGATGGCAATGACATGTTGGTGAAGGCCCGCTGGCTGTAGCAAACGTATTACTATGGGGAAGGTATCGACAGTGGGGGAGGCTCTATGCGCAGGGCCTGGAGCTATATGGAAAGTTCTGTTACCTTCCTGTTATTTTTACTGTGAACCTAAAAGAATAGTCTTAATTTTATTTTTTTTAAAGATTTTATTTATTATCTTTAGAGGGGAAGGGAAGGAGAGAGGGAGAGAGGGAGAGAAATATCAATGTATGGTTGCCTGTCATGCATCCCCTGCTGGGAACTGGCATGCAACCGAGGCATGTGCCCTGACTGGGAATTGAACCACAATCCTTTGGTTCGCAGGCCCACGCTCAATCCACTGAGCTACACCAGCCAGGGCAGAATAGTCTTAATTTTTATTTTATTTTTATTTATTTTTTGTGTGTTGATTTGTTTTCTTTTTTTTAATTTTTATTTTAATTGTTGATCTTGTACAGTTTTCTGTCTTTTATTCTCACCCGAACCCGCCACCCCAGCCCTCCCCACCTCCCTCCCATTTCCACCCCCCCATAGTTTTTGTCCATGTGTCCTTTATACTTGTTCCTGTAGAATAGTCTTAATTTTTCAAAAACTAAGCAAAAAAAAAATGCCTAGATGATTTTAGAGATTCCTTCCTAACATTTTGTGATGATGCATAAATGAACTGCAAATAAGACATGATTTTCTTAGGGACAGAGTCCAGCCTTGCTGTCTAAATGACAGTGTCACATTTCAGCGTCTTTTTATTCAATGCATGGTAAACATTAAAGGCTCAACTCCTGAACAGAGGAAATTAGCACATTTTGATGGTGACACACACACAATGACACTGCAGGAGGTTCTGAAACTTCTTGTCAAAAACCAATTCCCGGGTTTGCTACTTATTAGCTGTGTGCCGTGCGTGCCCTTGGGTATGTTACTTAAGCTCTCTGAGCTGCAATATCTTAGTCTCTTGAAGAAAGACAATATCTTTTTTCATTAATAGCCCCATAAGGTATCCTTTTAGACATTTCTTCCTCACTGCCCTCCCCCATGAAATGTTAATACCATACATACAGAGAGACTGTATGTTGAACTACATATCTGTTCATATACAGTATGTGAATCTGCGCTTTATATATAAAAGAGAGGAAAGTTTTTTCTGTTCTTTTAAAAATAAATTTTCATCCCATAGGATTGATTTTGCCCCATTGATAATGCACGGCATAAGGTCTGGAATAGCCCCAATGAACGTTTTCTATGTGAATGCGTAGGAGTCAGTGTTCTTCTTCAGTGCAGGCGATGCATCCCATGCCCTCCTCGCCGCCTGCTTCAAACTCTTCTCTATCTGCCCCTCAGGGCTGAGCAATGCACCAACCAACACTTGGGTCCCTCATTCTGTTCTTGGCTGAACACCTCCTCCCTTTTCTGGGCCCTGTGGGCTCTAAATTCCTATAACATTGACTTATGTGTAATAAACTGGCTTTCTCTATCAGTAATAAGACCCTATTTTCTTCTGACAAGATAAGAATTGGTAGAGTTTCCTTTGCCTCCCAGAGTTAAACCTTTATAAACAGCAGATTCTGAAGATGACATGATTTTCTCGTATTAATGTCTGCTTGCTAATTTTCTTTAGTCTTAATGTGCCGGTGTCACCTCCCCACTTAAGGAACTTGAGGGCAGAACTGCCTCTTACTCCCTCTGCCTCACAGTAGATTTTATAATACACAGATACTGACTCTCTGAACACCTTCAGTATGTGCTAAACTAAAGCTGACCATAGGCAGCGCACAAACTCAATTTAGTCCATAAGTGATTTTGTTTGCTCAACTCAGTGTTTTTACTCTTTTTACTATTATTTTGGAGCATGTAAAAATCAGGAGGTTTCACATTAAAAAATAAATAAATAAATAAAACAAAATTCCTTACTTCTTTTAGAAAATCTGAGGATCTGGACACATGGAATCCCCATTTCCACAAAACCACAACACATTGAACCTGAATGTTGGCCACCTCACGCACACACAACTGCTACCTGGCCTGTTCTGATAATTGATGATACTGATCCTTTTCTAGACATTGAGTTCTCAGTCCTTGTAAGGTGGGTGTTTGAGTGGGAAGGGATAAACCGATTCTTCTATTACTGCAAATCTTTAGTGATTGCTGCCCTAAGTCCACTGAATTTTAGTTTCTTCCCAGGATATGACCCTCATCTTAACAAATGCTTACCATAGCCATTTTCAGAGTAGTCATATGGATTCCCCATCCTCATGGATTGCATTTCGATGCTTTCAGGGTAGTCTTCATTCTCTCTTACAAGCAAGCCCAAGGAACCGTCATCCCCATGATGAAATGAGGGCTGGATTGAAGATGTTCTGCTGAGCACCCTGAAATCCAAAAATGATGGATCAACATCCACTCAGTAGCGTGGTAAGGACAGTCATCCATCCATCCATCCATCCTACAAATGCCAGCTGAATGCCAGCCACGTGTTAGTCATAGGCTGGGGGATGAGAGCACAAAGATAAAGACATGGGACATCTACCCTCAAGGAATTCCCAATACAATCTGGTAGAGTGTCTTAGAAACAACCACAAGCCATTCTTATATAAGTAGCAACAGATCAGTATCAGAAAACAGGCCCAAGTAGTTCAGAGGAAGGAGAGAAGAATTCTGGCTTGGAGTTTGGGGAGGAATCTACATCCAAGCTCGGATTGGAAGGATAAATTCATACATAGTTAGGAGGAGGGCATTTCCAGGATGAAGAACAGCATAAATAAAAGTTCGAGACTAGAAAGTGCTAAATATATAGAGGGAATGGTGGAAAATCAATTAACCTGGAATAACAGTTCTCAATTTTATGTATATGCAAATTCCCAGGCACCACACAGACAATCAAATCAGAAGCTCTGAAAGTTGGGCCCAGGCATCTGTATTATGTTTAAAGTTCCCCAGGTGATGGGGTAATTGTAAGGATAAGTCAAGGTCAAGAACCACTGATGTTGAATGTAAGCTTAGGTAGAGAAGTGATATAAGAGAAAGGAGGTCAGGTCAGGCTGGTCTTTGGTTGGCATCTTACAATTAACACAGTGCATCTTCATTCTTAAATGTCCTCACAGGTGTGGCCTTTCCCCAAAGGTTATGGGGACTTATGGAAGATGAGAAGCAAAGGAATGACAGGGTCAAATGTATTTCAGAATGAGAAATCAGGCAGGGGGGACAAGACCAGGAGGACATTTTGACCTGGTCCTGTTAACCCTACTATTTAAGACCTGAAGACGTTTTGACTGCCACACACCAAATCCCACAGCCTTGTTCCTTGAGATGAAAACAAGACGTTAGTTTTTGTTGATTTCATAAATATTACTAGTAGAAACAGCACACACAAAATGAGACTCATATTGGTTAAAATTTCACATGGTAAAATTTAAATTTAAAAAATCCCAACTAAAGAATTGTATTTTGTTGGCAGGATGAATACTGAAAAATTTAAACCAGGAAAAATTAGACTTGGTAGAACTAAGTCAACCAAACTAGTGCTGTAATGTCCAGAACTGCACCTAGAAAAATTTGCCAATGACCAAAACTTGATGGAAGATTAAAGTTTCTTTTAATGGCTCAGCCATAAAGTTAACCAACTAGAGAATTAAATTGAGTTCATGGAATTAGATCTTCAAAGCATTTTTTATTGCAATACATTCCTGTTGATATACTTCTAGTTAAAATGTTTGGAATCGTAACCATCAAGTCTTAATCCTATCAAGTCTTTGACCTGCAAAGTAGCAGATCAAAACAGTGGGGATCTAGTAAATGTTTTGCGGAGAATGGATACTGAGTGGGGTGTGGGGAAAATGTTATCCAAGCAAGAGGTGATGAAAGGTTATGTTCGGGTAAAGACTTGAAGCCTCAGGCTGAGAGCTCATGGCCCAGATGAGATCTACATGTAAGTGTGAAAGTTTCACCATAACTTCAGTTCATGAAAACCGTCATGCATGCCCCTAACCCAAACAATGCCAAGTTTCATTGACTCAGCCCCCACCCTCAGTGGAGGGAGACACCTGCACTTACTTCGTGGTCATTTCTGCAGTCTTGAAAGAGCCATAATCATGACCATCCTCAGTATCTGGGTAATCAGGCTCCACCCCAAAATTTGGAGAATTCTGATAGTCCTCAGCACCAGGATAGTCCGTTTTCTCTAAAAAGTTTGGAGAGTTAGGCTGATTTTCAGCACCTAGATAATCAGGCTCAGCCAGAGCATCCATATATGGTTTGATTCTGGAACCAGCATATTCTTGATTCCTTCCAAAGTCTGGATAGTAATTGGAATTGGCTCTGGGGTCAGGATGGTTAGCATTTCCCTGAGCTCCAGGGTAGTCTGGTTCTCCCCAGGAGCTAAGGTAATCAGGTTTTGTTCTGGAGCCTGCATAGTTTCCACCGCTTCTGGAACCTGCAAATTCAGGGTTTTGATGAGACTCAGTATAGTCTGGCTCTTTGAATGAGTCTGGATGGTATGGATTATTCTGAGATCCAGGATAATCTGGCTCTGCCAGAGATGTGGGATAGTCTGAACTTCTTCTGGAGCCTGCAGAGTATGGATTGCTCCTGGTGCCAGGGTAGTCTGAATTACTTTGAGACCCAGGATAATCTGGCTCTGCTAGAGACCTGGGATAGTTTGGATTTCTTCTGGAGCCTGCAGAGTATGGATTGCTCCTGGTGCCAGGGTAGTCTGAATTACTTTGAGACCCAGGATAATCTGGCTCTGCTAGAGACCTGGGATAGTTTGGATTTCTTCTGGAGCCTGCAGAGTATGGATTGCTCCTGGTGCCAGGGTAGTCTGAATTACTTTGAGACCCAGGATAATCTGGCTCTGCTAGAGACCTGGGATAGTTTGGATTTCTTCTGGAGCCTGCAGAGTACAGATTGTTTCTGGTGCTAGGGTAGTCTGGATTACTCAGAGATCCAGGATAATCTGGTTCTGCTAGAAACCTGGGATAGTCTGGACTTGTTCTGGAGTCTTTGGAGTATGGGTTGCTCCTGGTTTTGGAGTAATCTGAGCTGTTCAGAGGACCTAGAGAATCTGGATAATCCTGAGTTTTCAGATACTCCTGCATGTGGTTCCGTGACCCTGAATAGTCAGGGTAATCTGGCTCTTCCTCATATCCATTATTCCTGTAGTAGGCAGACATGCTGGTACAGATCTTTTATCCTGGAATGTTCAAATGTTCCTGCATCTGCATTGCTCAGGTATCTTTTTTGTTTAATCTGAAAAACAAAAGGAAGGAAAAGGTCAGATGTTTTCCTTTCTTCCCTACAGAGATTGCTGGTTATCTTCAAGTTGTTTGTCCTCCTTTATTTCATAGTTGGGTACACAGTTTCCTGGAATAAAGTCTATGTTTCCCAACATCCTGTGCTTCTAGGTGTGGCCATTAGCATGGTCAATGAGATGTGAGCAGAAGCCATATATACAACTTCCAGGTGGTGTGGCTAAAGGGAAGGGGTATTTCTCCCATTCTCTGTCCTTGCTTCCCGTGGGCTGGAATGTGGAAATGATGGTGTGTGATGGTGGGCATGCACAAAAAGGCAGCACCCACCCCAGGAACAGCAGTCACAACAGAGGGAAGAAGCCTGGGTTGCTGATGATGTCACAGACCAGTGCTGATATATCAGCTTGGGCTTTTACGTAAAGAAAAAAAACATTTATCTCATGTAAACCACCATTTTTGGGGTCTCTGATACATGTAGCCAAATTTATATCCTGACCAATATAATCCCTCAGTTGGGAGGGAAAGGAAAATGAACCAAAAGATTGGAGGGAACTAGGACTTTTTAAGCACTCTGATTGCACTGGTGGTTCTAGGGTTCAAAGCACAAATTATTATGAGTGCCTAAAGGAAGAATGGTTAATGGTAACTAGAGGATGTGGGTAAGGAGACAATTGGTACCATCTCCTCCAGTTGAAAATGTGATTTTATGAGTTCCACGAGCTCTAATCTATAGACATGGCATACTTTCAAATCAGAAGTGCTGAAGTTTTAATTTCTAAGTGTGCTGGATGTCTGTTGCTTTCACTTGCCTATTACCCATTTCTCCTTCTTTTGGAATCAATGCCCTGATTTTCCTCTGGGCACCTGCCCCTCTGTCACCCTTGGTCACATGAACCAGGCCTGGCCAATCAGCGTCCACCGTGTCCTGGGCCTGGGGTCTAGCTCAGGAATGGGCACATAACCCAAGTCAGTCTTCTAAGACTTTGACTAGAATAACTGGGAAAGACGTGTTCTTGTGCCATTAGGGTTGCTCTGGTGCTAGGCTGTAAGCCTGGAGCTGCCAATGAAGTGTCAGTAGGAACAGTGAAGAAAATAATAAGTGGGGGAGAAAATTTAAAAGAAGAATCAATAGGATTTGTGTACTGAACTGATATGGGAAGGGTGAGAAGGAAGAAAAATAAAAGACAAAAGTGTCTCCAGGCAAGCAAACATTAGCTGAATGGTGACACTTTTGAAAAATGAAAGTAGACCGTTTTAAAAGTTCAGCTCATGTTGACAAATTTATCTCTATGCAAACAGAAACAGTTAGACTTTCAGAGCTAAAAAACAACTAACCTTCTGCCATCACCTATAATGAGAGAATGTTCGGTGGCCATCTCAATTCGATACTTCTCAGCACCGTGGAAGTCCATTTTTAACGATTTTGTTTCTGCCCAGTATCCATTTCTGTCGTCTGTGGTAACAACTTTTCTTTGAGTAACACCCCCACTCCCAGTCCAGGTGTGGACATTTGAACCAATCAGGATTATTTTCTTTCTGAACACAGTGATTGGGTCAGGGTATATAACCCAGTCATAACCAATAAAATTCTGGGAGTTTGGTCAGAACTGTTGGGAAGAGAGAAGCTCTCTGATGCCAACAGGGAAGAGAACAGAGTCAGGAAATAAATAGAAATAGAAATCAAATGCCGATGACATTATTTAAGCACCTGAATTCAGCCATGCCTGAAGTCAAATGACCACTGAATACTTGATTCGTTATACTCTCTTTTTGACTTAAGTTATTTTGAGTTGGGTTTCTATAATTTGCAAAAGAAAGAGAAGAATTCTGATGCATATGCCAAGTTTTACAAACAGAAACATCTACACAAACTGAGTGCTCAGAAGTCTAAATAGTATGCTTTGTTGCTGTATTTCGTAAGATGGAAATTGAACCCCTTCATTTCCTGGTACTGTAAGAATAGATATTAACACATTTATGGTCTCGGACTTCCATGTCCTACAAAAACCTGAGCTATTAAATGTAACAAGCCAAATGATACCTACTAAATTCAAGAAAATAAAAGCAGGCACAACAGTACCAGTCCAAAATAAATTAATACATCCACCAAAAGGCAATGAGAGTGTTCACAGCAGCTTTTTGTGTAAGTGACAGAAACTGAAAACCACCCAAATGTCATTCAACAGCAGAATGAATAAATAAATCATGGCATAGTCCTAAGATGAAATACCACACCACAGGAACCAAGAGCAAACTTCTGCTACACGCAAAAACACGGATGCATCTTACAGATGTGATGAGGAGTGAAAGAGTCAGATACAAAGAGTGAAAGAGTACATGCTGTGTAATATTTATGCAGAGGTCCAGAAAGACAAATCAGTAAATGGTGATGTAAGTCGTAATTAGCTTGGGAAAGGGAGGAAACGAAAAGTGATGTGAGGAAAACTCTAGGGTGCTGAAGATGTTCTGTATCCTGATCTAGGTGGTGTCACAGGGGTGTGTAAATTCATCAAGTGCACTATCGAGTTGTACACATCTCTGTAAATATATTACTTCTTAATTTTTTAAAGAAAAGTAAAAAGACCTAAACTAGAAGCTATAATACAAAGCCTTCTATTTCCCTAGGAGGCCACTATACCAGTTTTTAAAAATGAAAGATTCTGGCTCACAAACATTTCCGATTTTCCAAATATATATATATATATATATATATCTGAATTAATGAAAGCAAAAGCTAGGTGAGAACAGGACCCATCACCTGAATTAAATCATTTGTCTATGTGATGCTGGGAAATAAAAGCAGTTAGGAATCCAGCTCTTGACATCAGGTAGAACTGGGTTTAATTTCCATCTGCTGGCTGCGTGGACCTGGGCAAGCCACTTGGCTTCTCTGAGTCTGTTTCCTTACCCATCCAGTGCTGACAATAATAATATCCCATGGGGTTGTCATGGGGAATGACTGAGGAAAAAGTACATAAAGCAGCTGGCACCAAGGAAGTATTCACTGAATGAAAGCTATTTTTCTTTACCACTATTTTAATTTATGTGTACTGTAAACCATGGAAACTTCCAAAAGAGATAGAGGGTTGGTAGTCAATAAAAGTCATGCACTCAGCCAGGCCATGATTAAAGAAATAGGAAATGTTTTATAATGAGGTAAAGGAAGGGGCAATTCTGCAAAATTCCCAGCTTGTCATAGGGACTCTAACTACATTTTGCTGTGAGCTTATTTGTCCAGACTGAAAATAATCATGAAGGGTTATCTGATACTCACCACTTGTGAAAAAGAGGAAGTATACCAGTTTTTGAGAGGGCCACACCTCTTCCCAGGATAAATTTTTGAAAAGAATATATCATAAGAACCCTTAAAAGGGATCAGATAACCACATAATAAAACCAGGAGTAGAGTGGAGAGGAGACTCTGGAGTCCCCCACCTCTACTAAGGTCACTGTGAGGAGATTTGCCGCCACCTTGCAGTAAGGCAGCGGCATACAGCTATTTCTAGCCAATGGCTGTGAACCTAAGTGACTGTGACACTTCCAAGCCAAAGCATTTAAGAGCCAAAACACAACCCTCTGACACCCATCTTCCCTGCCAAGGCAACCAGTGACATTTCTGGTGGGTTTCAGTCATCAGCCTGGTTTCCTGCATGACTACATGGAACACAGCCCACCCTTGCCTCCATGGACCCAAATTGTTTTTATGAGCAAGAAATAAACTTTTATGTGTTAAGCCATTGAGATTTTGAATTTTTCTTGATGTGCCAGAGTTTAGCTTAGCCTGACCAATACAAGGTCACCTTTGTTTAGAATCTTTGACAAATCTAGTTATATATATTTATTCACATACACAAGTATATTCATATAGTACACACAAACACACATAGATACAAAGTTAGATTGAGAGGTAGATGATTAGATAGATAGATAGATAGATAGATGATAAATAGATAGGAAGTAGGTGGATGGATGGATGGATGGATGGATGGACAGGTAGATAGATGTCATATGTGATCAGCCAGTAATTAGTTCCAAGTTTACTGATACGGTTAGTTCCCTGTTCTACTAGTGTCATTAGGCAGGAGCTTGTGTACTACGTGTCTTTTTCACAGTCCAAGCCTAAATGGTGCTCTAACCACTGTCACCTGCCCTGGAACAAATTCCTAAACAAATGAAAAAGCTGAGCCCACAGAAAAGGATTGGGAAAGAAGAGGAAGGAGGAAGTAACTACAAGGAAATAGTTTTGTATTAATGGTCAAATGAAGTGGGCGTGGTCTCCTAAGAACCTTACTCATAGATTCCTTTTCACTGTTAGAGGAACAAATATCCTGTCCTTTCAAAGGAATAATTCTTTGTGCCTTGGAAAAAGCACAAAGGGGATACTATACTTTTTTTCCTCCAAATTCTACTGCTCTAGCACTTTCCTAAAAGGGCCAATGAACCTCTATTCTGAGTCCTCCTTTTGTCATCCATTTAGGGTTTCCCACTTCACTGTTTCAAAGGTTTTCAGTCACACTTCCAAGCAATTAAATACTTTCTAAGTCTGTTCATTGTGGACTCCCTATTTGATCTTGCAAGGCTCCTGGTTTGAATGGGTGATCATAACAACCTTGCATTTGTCATTCAGCTAGTCCAGGAATATTCAAGATTAAATTACAGCAGGTCTTCGAATAATACTGTTTTGTTCAATGTCATTTCATAACATTGATGAGATGCTGTAGAAACTTAACTCGTTTATATCAATTAGCTTGTGTAAAATTGGCTTTGTTACACATCATTTCACTTAAAGTTGCAGAACCTATTGATAATATTAAGTAATGACTTACTGTACCCTTTATAACCACAATGAGGTCACAT
The DNA here is from genome assembly GCA_039655065.1 of Glossophaga mutica. NCBI lineage: Eukaryota > Metazoa > Chordata > Mammalia > Chiroptera > Phyllostomidae > Glossophaga > Glossophaga mutica. The sequence continues at coordinate 100,420,756 of CM077305.1, forward strand.
TAAGGATATTTATCTGGATGTCTGCTGCCTCTCAGCTTTGCCAGTCTTTCACCAACATAAGCCAAGGCAAGCCACTCACAAACTCTTTCCTGCAGCTGCCAAAGTGACCTCACAAAATACAGGGACACAGAGTCATTAAGTATTGTCAGGTCAAGCTTTGTGTATAATAACAAAAAAACTGAAACGGTCTAAAAGTCCACCCACAGGGGATGGGCCAAATCTGTCAGCCCATCTGCATAATAAAACATCATGTCATTATCAAAAAAGGAATGCTTTAGACCTACGTGTACCAGCAGTAGATGGCTGGTCACGATTCTTTTCTCAAGTTTCCTTGTTCTATCTCCTGCTGCAGGCCCTGGCCAGCCATATCACAGCCACACAGCTGTGAACTGTGCAAAGGTTGGTTTTGCTAATTGAGGCCATTTATTACCTGAAAGTCAAGGGAAGAGAAAGCAGGGGCTTATATAATAACAAACCTGATCACCAATGTGAGACAACACCCCATAAGAGACAGAGTCAAACCACAAATTCTAGTATCATCTGTACCTTTTATTTTATCTAAACGGGTGAACTTTGTCATGCTGACAGAGGGCAAGGGGAACCTTGCAACCTAAATGAAATCAACATTGCTTATGCCAGCTACAGTCCTATAAGTGACATAAGATACATACATATTTAAAACCCACAGTCAAAATTATCAAAGTGATTCTATAGAAATTCTTAACTAGTTCCAACAAGCCACCATTCATTTGATTTAAAAACCAATCAAATTTTTTAAAAATGGGAGAAGGAGCCCTGGCTGGTGTAGCTCAGTAGATTGAGCATGGGCCAGTGAACCCAAGTGTGGCTGGTTCAATTCCCAGCCAGGATACATGCCTGGGTTGCAGGCCAGGTCCCCAATTGGGGGTGTGCAAGGGGCAACCACACATTGATGTTTCTCTCCCTCGCTTTCTCCTTCCCTTCCCCTCTCTTTGAAAAAATAAATAAATAAATTCTTTAAAAATAAATAAATAAAAATGGGAGAAGGGAAGAAACACTTTATTTTGCTAAATAAAGACATTAAAAAAAGCAATGACAGCTAACAACCTACTATCACTGTTATTTCATAGAACAGTTCACGGACTTCTTTTTTTTAAAGACAGGGCTCCAATCTCAAAAAAGGAAGGGAAGCCATTTAATTGAAGAGATTTAGCTTCATAAAAAGTTACTCCTCTCTCCTTATTTTTCTCCCTTTGCCCCAAACAGATGTAAGCTGCGCAGACCAACTTGGTCTGTAGGTACCGTTGGGAATCCGGTGTCAGCTGTGGTTGGAGGCTCTCTCAGGCTAGCTGTTGATAGGAGCAGACACATACGACTCATGAAAGGTTATAATCTCTGACATGGGTCTAAAGTCTGATTTTACCAAATTGGCAATTACAGGCAGAGCCATCTATCCTGGAAAACAGAGAACTTTGACATCTATAAAAGTCTGTGTCATGCTGTGCAGCTCAGGCAGGTGCACCCGGAAGTGCGAAATGCTGGCTCACACGCCTTCTTGTCTTCTTTTCTCTTGGTAACATTGAAAACATTAAACTAGAGTAAAGTATAGAGGATAAAACAACAAATATTAGCAAATAGTAATCATTTTCCGCATTAATTCAAGATTTGTGTCTATTTTACCAAGGAAATAAAACACTGTTGGTAAAGCGGAAACTCTCTATGCCTCTCCCCCAGCCAGTTTCCCACCCACTTCACCCTCCTTCGCTGTCGGAGACCGGCACTGTTGTGACTGTGGTGCACACCTGTCCAGGTCATACTGTTTATACTTTCACCATCGATAGGGGGTGAATTGTGGCCCTGGGAAAAGGTATACTGAAGTCCTGACTCTTGGCCTCTCGCGATGTGACCTGACCTAGAAATAAAGTCTTTACAGAGGTAATGAAGTTAAATGAAGTTATCAGGGTGAGTCCAAATCCAATATGACTGATGTCCTAATTGAAAAGGGACATTTGGACGCAGATGTGCACAGAAAAGAAACACTGGGAGACACCATGTGAAGAGTCATTCTGCCGTAAGACAAGGAAAGTCTGGGGCTTCTAGAGCTTGGAAGAGGCAAGTAAGGACCCTTCCCCTACAAGTGTCAGAGGGATCATTACCCTGTCAGCACCTCGTGTTCAGGCTCTCAGCCTCCAGAACTATGAGATAATGAATTTTGCTTCATTAAGCCACCCAGCCTGTGGCACCTTGTTACAGCAGCCCTAGGAAACTAGTGAAGCCACATATACATGTCAAAGTGACAATACACGTAAAAGTTGTGTCTATAGCTATCTATCTCATACCCTACATATTTTCTGCCACTTGCCTTTTTTAGCACAAAATTGGTTTTGAGATCTGTCCATGTTAGTAGTTCTAGTAACTACAGCTAGAAGTTCTAGTTACTTCAGTCTAGATGTTTGTTCATCTTAATGGCTGTATACTGTTCCATTATATGACCAACTACACTGTATTCATTCCTTCTCCTACCGGTGGGCATTTAGGCTGTTTCCCATTTTTCACTACTAAAATGATCAGTGTGCGTCCCAGCTGTGTCCCCTTGTGCTCATGAAAAAATTTCTCCAAGGAAGAGACCTGGATGTGGATTGGACAGCTTGTTTGGTTTCATTGTTTTCACCGTCAGCATTTTCAGTTCCTACTGGAGGTGGGTCCCAAGTAGTTGTGCTAATTCCTAATAGCTATAGATAAGTAGCATATTCATTTTCACATTGTCACTCCACAAGGACAACCGGGAATATTCACAAAACTGATCTTTTTTTCTTTTCTCTGGATTATACCCAGTCAGTACCAAGTGCAGCTTGCAAAAAAAGGCAAGTTCAAGACAATAACACAGAAAACAAGACTGGAAGGATCTGTCTCAGTTAAACTAGGTTTTCTCCTCAGCACTATTGACATTTGGGGCTGGGTAACTGTTTGCTGTGGGGGCTGCCCTGTGCCTCGTAGGATGTTCAGCAGCAGTCCTGGCTTCTGCCTATGGGTGCCAATAGCATCTTCCTAAGGTTATGACAACCAGATATGTCCAGACATTGCCAAATGTCTTCAGGTGACAAAATCACCATTCCTTCCATTCCACCCTCACCCTTGCATTTGAGAATGACCAAGTTAAACTAAGATTAACATTGGAGGTCTAAAAGGGCTTTTCCTACTCTCCAAATCAATGATGTAAGGAAAAAAAGCAAAGGAAGCAGAGGGAAGATTTTCTCACTAAAGAGAGGATAGATATTTTGGATGAAAGTGAAATTTAAGTTAGGAGGTGAAATAGACAAATTAAGAAAATGCGTACTTCTGAGGCATAAATTTTACTGATTACTCTGAGCCAGGCATAGAGCAGAACAGTATACAAATATACTCCCCCAGAATCTTCACTCAATTCAACGTGAGGGACTCTTCATGTTCCCATAATATGAATGAGGAAATGGAAGCTCTAGGGACTTGGAAACTTCTCTGAGTTCTCAAATATAGTAAGCAGGGGCAAGGATTTTAATGTAAGTTTCTTAACTATAATTAACCATCTCCCACATAAGTAAAAAGTAACTTCCTCACTTTTTAATTTACCTGTTTAATTACATCACCCTGGCTGGTGTGCCTCAGTGAATTGAGTGCGGACCTGTGAACCGAAAGGCTGCTGGCTCACTTCCCAGTCAGGGCACATGCCTGGGTTGCTGGACAGTTTCCCAGTGTGGGGGGTGGGGGTGTGCGAGAGGTGACCACACATTGATGTTTCTCTCCCTCTCTTTCTCCCTCCCTTCCCCCTCTGAAAATGAATAAATAAAATCTTTTAAAAAATTACTTCTTTTGAATAATCAATGAAGATTGCTCAAGGAAAAGGGAAAATAAGGTCAGAAATTTTGCCCCTACTAAAGATAGATAATAGAAACAATGCAATTTTGATCTAGGAGAAAAAAAGCTTCTTTGCAGAAAAGAAAACAAACAAGGTTGAATAAAAAGAGGCAAGGATTGGCATAAGGACAGACACACAGACCAATGGAATAGAAAGAGATCCAAGAAATAAACCCTCTTCTCTAGGGTCAAATGATTTTCTACAAGGGTGACCAAACCATTCAACGGGGAAAGAATAGCCTTTTCAATGAATGGTGTTGGGAAAACTATATATGCATGTGCAGAAGAATGGAGTTGGTTTCTTATTTTGTACTATATACAAAATTTAATTCAAAATGAATCAAAGACCTAAAAAAGTAAGACCTAAAATGATAAATCTCTTAGAAGAAAACAGGAAAAAAGATTCATGACATTGGATTTGGCAATGATTTCTTGGATGTGTAAAAAAGCACAGGCAGCACAAGTTTCTACTGCACTATATCAAAATTTGAGCCCTGACCAGCGTGGCTCAGTGGGTTGAGCGCATCCCACAAGGCAAAGGGTCACTGGTTTGATTCTTGGTCAGAGCACACACCTGGGTTGAGGTCCCTGGTTGGGGGCATGTGAGAGGCAACTGTCGATGTTTCTCTCATACTCCAATGCTTCTCTCTCTCTCTTTCTCCCTCCCTCCCCCTCTCTGTGAAAATATACACATAATATCTTTTAAATTTTTTTGAAACTTCTGTGCATCAAAGGACACAATCAAAAGAGTGAAAAGGCAACACATGGATGGAATGGGAAAAAATAATTGCAAACATATATATGATCACAAAGTATATAAAGAATGCTTATAACCCAACCACAAACACACACACACAAATAACCAGATTTTAAAATGGGCAAAGGACTTAAATACACATTTCTCCAAAGAAGATAATCAAATGGCCAAGTATATGAAATGATGCTCAACTTCACTAATTATTAAGAAATTCAAATCAAAGCCACAATGAGGTATCACTGCATGTCCATTAGAATGGCCTCTTTCAAAAAAAGAAAATAACAAGTGTCGGTAAAGACGTGGACAAACTGCAGGCCTTGTGCACTACTGGTGGGAATGTGAAATAGTGCAGCTGCTGTGGAAAACAGTATGGCGGTTCCTCAATTACTTAAAAATAGAATTACCACATTATCCAGCAATCCCACTTCTGGGTATATAACCAAAGAATCAAAAGCAGGGCCTCAAAGAGGTATGTGTACACCCATATCCATAGCAGCATTATTCACAAAAACCAAAAAGTGGAGGAAACCCAAGTGTTCATCCATGGATGAATGAATAAACAAAATTGGTATAGCAACAGAAAGGGGTATTATTCAACCTTTAAAAGGAATGGAATTCTGACATAGGATACAACATGGATAAACCTTAAGGACGACATGCTACGTGAAATAAGCCAGTCAGTTACAGACAAATACTGCATGAGCCCAGCCGTGTGAGTTACCTAGAGCAGTCAAACTCATAGAAAGAAAAAATATGGAGTTGTTAGTTGTTTAACGGGTATTGAGTTTCAGTTTTGAAAGACGAAAAAGTTCTGGAGATGATTGCATAACAATGTGCATGTACTTAACAATACTGAACTACAGACTTAAAAATGGTTAAGACAATAAATTCAATGTTATGTGTTACCACAATTTTTTAAAAAAGGATAGTAAAGACAAAAAAATGAGACAAGAATTTTTCCAAGTCAGGGTCATTTTAAAACAAAAACCAAATTTTAAAAAGAATATAACACCAAAGCACTGTGGGGTAACTGGGGAGAGAAAAGGCTGGAATAAGCTGACTGTGTGAATGCTTCTTTGCCCAATCCCCAAATAAGCTGTGGAGGCTTTGAAATAAATCAAAATTAGCAGTAATCAAAATGCATTGAGTTTTTGAATTGTATAATTTACTTAAAGCCTCAAAACAAGCACAATAAAACCACCAGTGAAATGTTAAACATAACATCCATCACAGCAGTAAAGGAAATTTAAAAGCCAACAGCCCTGAACACATTTCCAACCCCACCTGCACTTGACATACACAGCTGACAGCCCTAGGGGTGGGTGTGTCTGTGTTCCAGCTTATGGACACGAAAATTTGAATGTCATCGTTTTCATGTGTCACGAGTTATTATTCTGTTGCCAACAATTTAAAAATATAAAAATCATTCTTAGTTCACCAGCCGCATGTGAGGTGCACGGCGTAGTGTGTTGGTCCCCGCACTAAACACACGGGGCTGTTTTCCTGGGCCGTGGCCTTTGCACATGCTGTTCCTTCTGCCTAGGATGCTCTTCTCTTCACTATTGGTGTGACTAACTCTTGTCTCACAAAGAAGCATCATTTCCCCCTCCACATCCAAATAGTTCTCCTTGAAAGTCCTGCTTGAAGCATCCTGCCCCATAGGATGTCCCCATGGGAAGTATGGTTTGTAATTATACACTAACTTTGTGCTGGTATTGTTCAGTATTTGTCCTCCACTAGACTGACAGCTCTGTAAGGGTGGGGGTTATTCTACGTTGCTCACTTTGTCCCCAACATCTAACACCATGCCCGACATGTAGAAGGTATTCAATTAATATTGTTGAATGAATGAATGAATGTTGTCCCACAAAGTACTCATTCATCTCACCCACCACCTAAAGTCCATCTTGGTGGTGGCCATCCTCAGCCAGTGAGAAGGGAACTAAATCTACACTGGCATCAGCTGGGCCACCAGGGGCAGAGCTGGGCAGGGAGGCAGGGCTTGTGCTTTTCATGCATGGGTCCGTATTTGGCCAAACACATCCCATTTGTAAATTGAGGGTTTTGGATAAGTTCAAGGATTCTTGAAAGGATCATTTTCCTGATGGAAAATAACACGGAATTTCCCAGCAGTAGTTCTTTCCTTTTCAATTCCCATTTAATATTTTGAATTAATAATTAGGTAAAGTCTCCACTGGTGCTAATAAATCTTTAACACCTCTCTGAATTTGCCAAAGATAGAGCAAAGCTCCAAGCTCAGAACCTTCATGAGGCCACAACCTACACTAGAATTTTACTATTTCATTTTTAAATTAACATATGATAAAATATTTTGGTGCATAGTTCTACGAGTTTAAACACATGCATAACTACCACCCCAATTAGGGTACAGAGCAGTTCTCTTACCCCAAACTGCCTCATGCCACCCCTCTGGAATCAACCCCTCCTCTCATTCTTTGCCCATCACTGATCCTAGTTTTGCTTTTTCCAAAATGTCATATAAATGGAATTGCACAGAATGTAGCTTCTTTCATGCAACATGATCTAGCTAGAATTTAATGGCATGGTTTGATTTTCCCTATATGTATGTATGCATATAAATATATAGTCACTTATGTTTATAAGCTAGTGGTACAAGTTTCCCATTTACAATAATGACATTGGTTCCCTTTTAAAATAAACCTACTAGGTAAAAATTAAAAAAGAATAGGTAAATGTTTCTATGAATGGTAAGAAAAGTGGCAAAAAGGCCCTGGCTGGGCAGCTCTGTTTGCTCGAGTGTTGTTTCAATACACCAAGGTTGTGAGTTAGATCCCAGTCAGGGCAAAGGGTCAGTCAAGGAATGCGTAACTAAGTGGAACAACAAATCGATGTCTCTCTTTCTAAATAAATAAAAAATCAATAAGTAAAAAATTTAAAGTGGCAAAAATTATGGAGGTAGAATACGAATCACTAAATTTTGGAAACAATAGACATTATACAATAATATCATTGCATACTCGCTCCCTTCCTCCAACACACACACATACACAAAATGCAAGTCTGTGTTTCTAAAATTCCTGAAAAGGAAGGAAAAAGAGGTTTTTTTCTTTTGAGCCAAAAGAAACGGTTTATCCACGTGTCTCATTTCAACGAAGCTTTCATAATCACAGTTCTGGAAGCTTCGATTCCTTTTTCCTGATCTTGGAAGGCCACTACAGGTCCCTAAGAGGTTGCCCGGGCACCAGGCCACCCGACACTCAAACACATCTACATCTGAGCAGAGACGCAGATCTTGCTTGCAAAGACTTCATTGTTCTTTCTGGGCTTGTCATGTTAGCTTAACAACCATTTTGGCTGTCATCACTGATGTCACTACAAACTAATGCCTTAAATCCTTTACCTGCCTTGCTACTATTGAGAACAAGGAAACAAAGGCAATGTAAATAGTTTCTTGAAAGCATATGAGGGCATCACCCATTTAACAAAGCCCTCCCATAACTAAACATTTGTCAGTGCATGCCCCACAGGGCTTTCCAGCTTGTTTCTGCCTCTGACCCAGGCACGTGCATAGCCATGGGTTTGGGCCCTTCAAAAAATCTGGTCTGTGTGGTCAAAACCCCAAATCAAAGCTATGGTAGGAGTAGAAAAATCTAAGAGAAAATGGATATGTCTTCTTGTTCTTTACTTATGTTTTCCCTTCACCAAGGAATTTACTAAATTTTCAATATATTTACTTAATTCACAAGGAAAGGCAATTATATTTTATGAATGCAATAGACATAAAAGATTTCAGCTTGTCAAGCATATGAGGAAGTGTCAGAAGCTAAAAAATAAACCTGAACTTCATCTCATGAAGGGCACCATCTAGACATGGCAAAAATACAGTCAGAGAATGAATTCCAATATATTTTGAAAATAAGAATTGGGAAACTTGGGATAATAAAGTTGGCAAATGTCACCAATTAATCTCCACTGGGAAAATTCAAGAAGTTAGAATGAAATAATTCTTTTATGTACATGGATGTTTTGAAGCCCCTCAAATCTCATTACACTGGCTGAGATGCCTCTTCTTTTACTGTAATCCATTCTCAATGGGAATTTTCTAGGCCAAACTCTTCCCAGGGGTCTCACCCTTATTATAACCCTAACTACCACCACCCTGTGCAAATGATGCCTTATGACAAGACTTTCTTGTGTTTAAGCCTGCCATCAAAGACGGTGAACGCCACAGGCCTTACATATAAAGATGATTGATGCACCTGAATTGCAGGACACTGTTGGCACTCTGGTGTCTGTTTGAATTGCAGGGTGTGTGGTTAGCTAATATTCTATTTTAGACAGATTGGTGGAAGCCATGTGTCTAGGGCAGTGATTCTCAGTCAGTGCGGTTTTGGCCTTGATAGCAGATTTCACCTGTCTGGAGGCATATTTGGTTGTTGCAACTTGAAGCAAGTGGTGTGACACTGGCATCTATTAGGTGGAGGCCAGGGATGCTGCTAAATATCCTACAATGCCCAGAATAGCCCCTTACAAAAACAGAACTGTCTGGCCCAAAACGTCATTAGTGGCAAGGTCGAGAAACCCTAACCTACAAGAGAGATCATCTCAGGCAATGCTGTCCAACAGAAGTCTCTGATAATGGAATCATTCTATATGGGGCTGTCCAACACGGAAGCCACTAGGCACACATATCTACTGAGTACTTAAAGTGTGGCTAGTGCAGCCCAGGAACTGAACTATTTTATCCTCACCCGAAGGTACATGTATTGATTTTAGAGAGAGAGGAAGGTGGGGAGGAGAGAGATACATCGATGTGAGAGAAAACCATCAATCAGTTGTCTTCCCTGTGCACCCCAACCACAGATTGAACCCGCAACCTAAGTATGTGCCCTCACTGGGGATCAAACCTGAGATCTTTCCAACCACAGGACGATGGTCCAACCAACAGACCTACACTGGCCATGGCCCTGAATTTTTAAATGTATTTGATTTTAATTCATCTTATTTTAAATAGCCATAAGTGGCCTATGGGGCTATCATGTTTTACAGGGCAAGTCTAGGGAAGAATAGAGCCCACAGGAACTACAACAATTAAACTGCTGATCAGTGTGCGTCAGGGAGCCTCAGCTGGGGTGCCGTGACACTCACTTGGGAGCTTGCTGGAGATTAGGAGGGAAGTGCTGTGGATCATCAGGAGACCAGCTCATCCCAGTTTGGCCAGACCCTTCTCAGGTGTAGCACAGGAGGTTCCGTGTCCTTGGAACCTGGAAGAACCACCTAGCTCAGGTCCTATTCCCAGGAGTTTTGATTCAATGACTGAATTCAGGGTGGGACCTAGGAACTTGCGTTTTTGTTGGGTTTGCTGGCAATTCTTCTATACGCCAAGGTTTGAAAATCACTGCAGATCTTCAGGTTATGGAAGCTGCAAGGAGCAGGTGGAGAGGTGGGAGGGGGAGAATTCGAGGAGTGCCTGTGTGCTGGCAGCTCTGTGCCTTCTTGCCTGGCTACAATGTCCCAGCCCAGCCCAGAGGAAGGAGGACGCATCTCTGGGGCAGTTGGACACAATATGAGGTGCACATCATGATTCTTGTGCCCACTGAGACTTCTTAGAAGGAGTGGGCTCCTCTGCTACCCAAGGAAGGACTGCTTCCTGGAGACCTGCGGCCATGGAAACCCTCTGTGCCCCTTTCCCACTGCCCATGCGCTCAGAATCCTGTCAGGAGCAGTGAAAAAGGATAAACATTAACGCCCTCTGTGGCTAGGGATTCCCACCCTTCTCCATCAGAAAGGCAGGTGGGGGCAGTAAAGCCAGGCCGAGCCTACCCTGTGACTCTGGGTCTGTGTTTGGCCTCCCTCTGTTAGGAGAAAAAAGACCTCTTCACCCCTGGGACTTAGAAGCGTAATTCCCTTTTTTTACGCTAAAGGTTTATTTTATTTTGTCCTTTTAAACAATTTTTTTCAATTACAGTTTACATTCAATATTATTCTGTATTAATTTCATATGTACAGCATAATGTTCAAGAATCATGTACTTTACAGAGTGGTCTACTGATACCTAGTTTTTACAATATTATTGACTATATTCTCTATACTGTCATTTATATCTCTGTGACTATTCTATAACTACTAATTCGTACTTCTTAAACCCTTCACCTTTTCCACCCAGCCCCCCGACCTCTCCCCTCTGTCAACCATCAGTCTGTAGAAGCTTAATTCTTAATCAAACTAATTCAGATCCCCATAATATAACAGTCCTTATACTGCCTATTTAAACAAACACTATGTAACACAACCCACGTATTATTGTTCCTGATTTGCAGACAGAAAAACAAAAGCAGAAACCAATGATAACAAGGCAATTAACGTGTATGTGCCAGGCAGACACTGTTATGAGAACTTGGCAGGTGTTACCGTCAAATCCTTACAACAGGTGCTATTATTACCCTTGTTTTACTAAGAAGGATACTGAGGCACAGAGAGACTAAGTAACTTGGTCAGGAAACAGCTAGTAAAAACTGGAGCTGGGATATAAAACCAGGTAAACCAATCCCAAAATTGGCATCATTGTGCTTTATAGTTCCCAAAGACATTAAGTAACTAGCCAGAAGTTAAGTGGCTTGTCCAGGGCTAGAGCCTAGGTCTCCAGAACTCCTGCATGAACTTCCTACAGAAGTCCTGCATGCCTTCAATGAGGCTCATGACAAATTTGATTTGTCCTTGATTGGTCACACAATGAATTTCTTGAAGTGGTTCCGGAGGAAGAAACAAAATGCTAAATGTCATATTATGTTCGGAACATAACAAAAAAAAAGTGCAATCTGATTCAAGATGGCAGACTGAGGCTGATGGGCAGAACTTTCCTCCTCCTAAAGTCTCAATGAAGGTACAGAAGAGGTGTATAAACAGGAATAAATCCATAATAATGTAAAGAACAAGACAAGAGGGGTGCAACCATTGGATAGAGATGATAATGGATCTCCGAAACACAGAAAGCAAATGGATGCATGTATGGGTAAGCCAGGGTGGAGGAAACTGCAGATCAGAACAGCACCAGAGGAACACAGGCAGAGGTGGAACATGCCACCCAGCTCAGTGCCAAGCTCTGGGCAGGCAGGTAAGGGTTGTCTGAGTGACTGTGAGGCAGTAATTGGCATATTTAAATTTGATAGAGAACAAACAGGCTGCTTCCATTCTGGTACCAACAGGATGCCCTTTGATTTTAGAATGGGCACCATGTAGTGAAGAACTTAACCTTATCTAAAGAGGAGTCTGGGCTTTGCCCTCAGGTACTGGGAAGTCATCTCCACGTCCGAAAAGTTCTGAGGAAAAAATGACTATCTCAGATCCTGTGCCCAGCTAAACTACAAAAGCAAGTATGAGGACTGAAACAGAGACACGTACAGATAGGCAAAGTGTAAGAATGCTTATCGTTCGTACACTTGTTCATTTAAAAATTGCTTGAGGATAAGTGAAGCAAGACAAGGAGGCAGTGGAAAAAAATCACAACAGTCCTGAAAGGAGTTGGTGCAGATCACACCATCTCACAAAGAGGATGAGCAAGAGCCTATGTGGTCTCCGAGACGTGGTCACGGCTGTGTGTGTTTTCTCTGTCAACAGGAAAAAATTAAAGAAGCGTAAAAACTCAAAGCTATCTCCCAAAAGCTGGATAAGAAAGTCATGATCTGAATATGAAATAAGTAAACTCTGACCTGACTAATTCAGGAAGCTCGTGAAATCCAATTCACCCAGTTTTTAGAATCAGTTTCCTTCACGGGCTCAGGTTTAGTAGTAACAATTACATGTCCCTGTTTTTTATTTCATAAATATTTTTGAATATCATATGTCAGTCATTTTTTTAGGCTTCTAGTAATAGAACAGTGGTCATCACGGCCCTGGAGAGTACCAGAGTAGTGGATTTTTTTTTCCTAGAAAGTGGCGTATTTTGAGGAACCCATACATTTTCTTAATTTTATATGCAAGGATGTTTCTGGTTTATGTAAAAGACTAGTCTAACATGTCCTTTTCTATGATCCACCTTCCCTAATATGCACATAACTACAACCTTGTAGTCATGTATATTAATTTTCAATTTCATAATCCACTCAAAGATAATTTGAGAAACACACCATTGTAGTTAATAAGACAGGATATACTTATTTATGAACCACAATAAGTAAACATATGGCTTAGGTTCTAGGAGTAGACAAATAGATGGGAGAAGAATTACCAGATAAGAATGTCCAGATAATTTCCTCATCCTAAGTGTTGAGTCAGAAAATAACTGACCCGAGTTTGTGGAACTAAGTATATCATCCCTGGCAGTGGTTCTCAACTGGGGGTAATTTCGCCCCCAGGGGTCATTTGGCAAAGTCAGGCAATTTGTTGGTTGTCACAACTGAGATGTGTGTATGTGTGGGTTTCTGACATCTAGTGGGGTGGAGGCCAGGGACGCTGCTTAACATCTTACCATGCCCAGGGCAGCCCCCACAGCAAAGAATTATCCCACCTAATAGAGAAATAGTGCAAAGGTTGAGAAACCCTGATTTATAGCTACAAAAGGAACACATCTTAAAAATATAAATAATAAAACTGTGAAAGAAGGAATGGCACTGGAGAACAGAAGAGAAATGAGAGGGAATAAAGTGTAAGTGAGAAAAATTCCCAAGCTTTCATAGAGCAGAATCAATACACACTATGGACATATGACAAAGCAAGAAATCCTTTAGATTTCCGGCGATGACCAGTAAAAGAACTAAAACGGAGGGTTAGATGTGGTTCCTTCAGCAGTGTGAGATCTGAGGTAGGAGATAGGAAAAGGAAGCACTTAAGTTTCTTGTCTACCATTTGTATAATTTGACATATTTTTGATGTGCATATATCTCTTATGAATTTTTGAAAATAAAACATATCATGTCAATAAATCCAAATACAAAAATACAAAAATTAAGTAGGGTCTTAAAGATGCAAAGAACTGACTGGGGGAAGTTTGGTGCAATACAGTCACTGATGACCACCTGAGTACAGGGGTTCTGAAGCAGCATATTGGTGTTTAGGTTGGAATATAGTATCATAAATGCCCTTCCTTTCAGGGCAATGAATTCTCTCTTTTTCAATTCATTTGTTCACATTCGTATCTTAATGTTGGTCATCTTTTTGTTCATGATGGGTAAGTATGATGTTACACTTCGGAAATTTCTAGATTCAGTGCCATTTGCATCAGGGCCAACAATAGGACAAAGGAGTGAGTCGCTGACCTGGGATGCGAATTTGAGGGGTACCAAAAATCCCAGTAATCAAGATAAATAATATTTTAAAGCAATATTTTTAAAAGCAGAAAATAATGCAAAATTCCATGATGAACCAAGTTATCAACATTTTCAATAAAGACCTGATCAAGGTTACTGATTTGTCCTTTTTCTCTAATTTAGCTTAGCTCCATGCTGATTGGCTGGCAGGACCGCGAAATCCAGGTGTTCTGTGAGTCCCATTCTGCCAGCTACTGTCATCCCACCCCAGGAATGAGTTTTTGTGGCAAATAAAATCATCTTCCTGGAGACCACCACCTACCACCTCTCATTTTAAGACCATTCTTTGATTGCACAATTTATAAAATAATTCTCTGTCTCTACCACAGGGGAAAATTCTGCCTCTCTTTTGAAAAGCCACTAGTTTGCATTTATTGGGGGAGCTAATACAGAAGAGGTTGGCCCTCTGATTCTTCTTATGAATTACAGAAATAGGACTTTCTTCTCTTAAGTGACACCTACCCAAATTCAATGCCATAGGAACTAGAACAGAAATACAAAAATCTCACCCAATTTCTTATTTCCTTACCTATGATTAAGAAGTGTCCTTCCTAGAAATGACCCTATCTAGTGATTTGCATTCTCTCAGTTGGTGTTTAACTCTGTAACATTGACCCTTTGGGGCTGGAAATTAACCCAAGCTGTAAAATAGTCTTATCCCCCACCACTCCGTTACAGGAAATTATGGCAAACATCAAGTGATTTACTGATGTTTAAATCTTGAACCTGATGATTCTGTGTTCTGGCAGACCATTTACCCATAACTTACTTGAATGCAGGCACTGTGCTATACCTTCCTCATTCATTAGCCATTGAACCCTCAAGCAACCTTATGGAGAAGATTTATTATACCCACTTCATGATGATTAAAGTGAGGTCCAGAGAGGTTTGTCCAAAGTCACACAGCTGAACAGAGGCAGAATGGGATTCAAACCCTTACCTCTCTGAACTCTGATCATCATCATCAACATTGGTTGTTATCAGAGAAAGATGATAAATAGAAGAAGGAAAAGGGGAAAGAGTTAAAGCAAAAGCTTATTGAGTACTCAGTGGCCATATTTTCTGTTTCATTTTTAAAGTATATTTTACTGATTATGCTATTACAGTTGTCCCATTTTTTCCTCCCCTTTATTCCCCTCTGCATTGCATCCCCCCCTCTGACCAGGATTCCCCTCACCCTTAGTTCATGTCCATGAGTCATATGTAGAAGTTCTTTGGCTTCTCCATTCCCTATACTATTCTTAACCACCCTGTGTCTATTTTGTACCTACCATTTATGCTTCTTATACCCTGTACCTTTCCTTCCCCATTATCCCCCTTCTCCTCCCCACTGATAACCCTACATGTGATCTCCATTTCTGTATTTCTGTTCCTGTTCTATTTGTTTGTTTAGCTTGTTTTTGTTTTTTAGGTTCAGTTGTTGAGAGTTGTGAGTTTGTTGTCATTTCTGTCCATATTTTTTATCTTCTTCTTTTTCTTAGCCAAATCCCTTTAACATTTCATATAATAAGGGCTTGGTGATGATGAACTCCTTTAACTTGACCTTAATCTGGGAAGCGCTTATCTACCCTTCCATTCTAAATGGTAGCTTTGCTGGATTGAGTCATCTTGGATGGAGGTCCTTGCTTTTCATGACTTTGAATACTTCTTTTCAGCCCCTTCTTGCCCACAAATTTTCTTTTGAGAAATCAGCTATTTGTCTTATGGGAACTCCTTTATAGGTAATTGTCTCCCTTTCTCTTGCTGCTTTTAAGATTCTCTCCTTCTCTTTAATCTTGGGTAATGTAATTATGATGTGCCTTGGTGTTTCCTCCTTGGGTACACCTTCTTTGGGATTTTCTGAGCTTCCTAGACTTCCTGGAAGTCTATTTCCTTTGCCAGATTGGGGAGATTCTCCTTCATTATTTTTTCAAATAAGTTTTCAATTTCTTGCTCTTCCTCTTCTCCTTTTGGCATCCCTATGATTTGGATGTTGGAACATTAAAGTTGTCCCAGAGGTTCCTAAGCCTCTCCTCATTTTTTTGAATTCTTATTTCATTCTATTCTGGTTGAACGTTTATTTCTTCCTTCTGTTCCAACCCATTGATTTGAGTCCCAGTTTCCTTCCCATCACTGTTGGTTCCTTGTATATTTTTCTTTATTTCACTTTGCATAGCCTTCACATCTTCCTCTGTTTTGCAACCATACTCAACCATTTCTGTGAGCATCCAGTGTTTTAAACTCTGCATCTGACAGGCTGGCTATCTCTTCATCCCTTACTTCTATCACTGGAGTTTCAATCTGTTCTTTCATTTGGGCCATATTTCTTTGTCTCGGTGTGCCTGTTACATAGTGAGGGGCAGAGCCTTAGGTATTCACCAGAGCAGAGCAACCCACTTTGGTGCATTGTGATGCTATATATAGGGGAGGGATCAGAGAGGACACAATGCCACTTGCTCAGCTTTTGGCCAGCTTTCAGCCACTTCCCCTGCTACTCACAAGCAAATCGGGCCCTTCTGGTACTGATTTCCTGGTGGGTGGGTTTGTCTACAATCTAGGACCCTGTGGTCTCTCCAACAAACTCTCCTGTGAGGCTGGGAGTTTCTCTCACCACCTCAACCCCCACAGGTTTTTTACAGACAGAGAGATTTTGAGGTTTTCTTTTCCCATGCTGGAACCCTGGGTTGCTTGGTCTGTCTCGCTCTTGAGTTGTTCCTCCCGGTTTATCTGCACACAAATGTGAGAACACCAGCCACCACCTCATGGGTCTGGTCTTACAGCTGCTACCTTACGGTGAATCCTTTCTACCCTGGCTGCCTGTCTCTGCCTCTCCTGCAAGTCTGGATGAATATTTCTTCTTTAACTCTTTGGTTGTTGGACTTCCATACAGTTCAATTTTCTGGAAGTTCTGGTTATTTTTAAAAATTTGTTGTTGTCCTTCTTTTGGTTGTACAAGGAAGCAGTGTATCTACCTTCACCTCCATCTTGGCCAGAAGTGCACCGTATTTTTTTTTTATTAGCCCTAATATCCACCCATGGAGGTGGATATCACCATACTACCCATTCTACAGACAAGCAAACTAAGGCCATAAAAGTACAGTAACTCACCCACACTCTCACAGTTAGGACCCAAGGAAGCCCAGATTTCAATTCCGGCAGACAGTCCTAGAACTTTCTCTTACAGCCAACATATGCTCCCTTGCCTCCCACTTCCCCATAGTCATTCTTTGCTCTAACAAATATTTATTATACATTTTTCTATACTTGGCATCTGGCTAATGATAAGCTACAAGACAGCCCCCATTTCTGTTCTCCTCCCACGACACATTCCCAAGGGTTCCCCATTATTCTGTGTCCCCACTACCCCTTCAAAGCACCCTCTTTGACTTCTGGGAACATATAGCTCTCCACTACGTAGAGATAATGAGTCCTCTTTCTCTACTGACCCATCTTTTTCTGCCTTAAATACAGCCCTATTTAATCTTAGTCATGCTGCTGGGCTGCCAGGGAGGGGATGTTTACCAGCTTGTGATCATTTTACGCCACCCTGGTTATCATGTCTCCCTTTGCTAGCCAATGAATAACTGGGTCTTACCCATTAAATGCAGATCAGTGCTCGACCCCCAACATCATGGCTGCTCCACAGCCTCTGTGTCCTGGGTTTGAGGAGAAGAAGCCCCAACTCCGGGACCAAATTGTGTATTTCTTTCTTACTGAACCTCAGCCCTTCACTGTCAATGTTCTTTTGGCCTCAGTGCAGTAAAAAGAACAAAGTCCTTTCTAGAGGCTATTTGATTTTGTAGATGCCATAAGGAAGTAAGTCACATTGGTTGTATCCCCATCCCTCCCCTCCAGAAAGTGAGGTGGAGTGGAAAGAGGCAATCTACAAGACACTCTCATGCACTGGACACTTTGTCCTGCAGATTTAGTTCCTGGGGCAACATTCAGACTTTGCAAGTTTACCTGCACAGGTGTGATGACATTCCTTCCAGGAATAAAAGGATAGGCAGCATAGAACCAGCCCACATTTCAAGGCAGGCTGACTTGAATCATATCCTGATGATTCAAGCACTTTACATAGCACTTTACAACTGCACTGCTCTGAGATGACGCTACCCTTCTGCAAAACGGAGACAATATACCACCTCAGAGTGTACGTAAGAGAAAAAGGGGTTGACCTTTGAAAAAGGCCAGACCATTTGAGTGCCCAGTTATTAACAACCACCTAAAACTCAAGTTCCTAGAGAGAACTCCAGCCAATGGACAATCTGCAATGTACAGTTATCTCTGGGAAGGAGATTGTTCAGAAGGAAAGAAAGACAGAAACATTTTCCTCTAGTAAAGTGTTTCTCCCCTTCTATTTCCCTACTTATATTTTTAAAATATTATTTATTTTTAAAGAGAGAAGAAAGGAAAGAAACATCAACGTGCAAGAGAAGCATTGAATGGTTGCGTCCTGCGTGCCCCCAACTGGGGACTTGGCCTGCAACCCAGGCATGTGCCCTGACCAGGAATCAAATCGGTGACCCTTCAGTCTGCAAGGTGATGCCCAACCCCCTGAGCCACACCAATCAGGGCTCCCCACTTATTTTTATATATTGTGATTTATGACACATATTAGGCCGTACAAACTGTAATTTTATCTTCCTCCTCTGCCTGCAGGTAAACTGTAAATGGGCAAGTGAGGTAGTTTCTGGAGTGAGAAACTGGGCAGCTGGGGACATACAGGAAGGGAGAAGTTTTTCAATATTTGCTTAGCCATCTTCTGGATTTTATACCATGCAGAAGCGTAACATTTAAAATTAAATTAAATTTTTGAAAAAATGTTTGCTGTGAATTGCACACAGTGTGGGTAGCATGATTGTGTTTTTGTTAAAGACAACTTTAAAAAGTCTATATTAGTATATCTGGGGGTGGGGGTGAGAAACCTAAATGAAATACATGAAACAATGAATATCACCAGAGAATGAAATTGCAGTTTCTCACATCCTTTGCAAGTGCCCACATCAAGGCATGGAGGTTCCTAAGCAGAGAGCACAGTGCCCTTCCCATCACTTGCCAGTTTTACTGTCCCCAGAAACTGGCCTGGCACATTTCTGGGCAGCACTTGCCCTATCAGAATACAAAATTCCAAGGATGTGACAGATGGGGATCCCTAGAATAAGACTCTCTAGATAAGGAGAGTCCCAAGGAAAGGACACTTTATTTAATCCTCTTTGGAGAGTTTTCCCTGCACAGCAGGAGACCCTATGGCCAGGAATAGAAAGCAGCATCAAACATCCAATAACACAAGCAACAATAGTTGCCATGTATGTGTATTGTGGTCTAGATACTGTATTAAATGCTGTCTAGACATGAGTTTAGATTAGCCTTCCAACAACCCTGTGAGGTCCTATTATTGTGCCCATTCAACAGATCAGGGACTTGAGGCTCTGAAAGCAACTTGCCAAAGCCTCGGAGCTTAGAAGTCTTTAGACATGATATTTGAACCTGGATCTAGCTAGAATAACCTCTGCATAACTGTCTTTGCCACCAGTAATTCTCCTCCCAAAAGCCTCACAGCCAACAGGGAATCAGCTGAAGTGGAGAGGACTTTGCCCCCTGTTTGTACGACAAAAGGGTCCCAGGTCCTCATGACAGCCTCTTTGTGTACTAGATGGAAGGCAGGACACCAGGTGATACCCCACCCTTTGCACTGAGCACGGGGGACTTCCCAGGAGTGTTCCAGAGAGCAAATAGGGCCTGGTTCTGTGGACTCCACAGAAAGAAGGAAAGCAACTTGATTAGCCTCCCCCCCCCTCCAACCTCCACTCTCCTCTCTGCCTCTTCTAAATGGACATGCCTGCTGTGCCAACCCTCCACTCTTGGAGTGGGCAGTCAGCAATCACTGTAGCCAAAGTTTACTGAGTACCTGCTAAGTGTCAGCACTGTGCTGAGTGCTTTATCTTACTTTGTCTCCGTCTTAAGGAATTAAGGAAACTGAGGAACAATTAAGGAAACTGAGGAACAAAAGAGTTAAATAACTTGCCACATTCATCCCACAGGATGTGATGGAACCTGGATGGGACGTCAAGACCACACAGACTTTATAATCAAACAGACCTGGGTTCAAATGTTGGCTCCACTACAAACCATCTGTGTAACATCCTGCAGGTTACCTAACCTCTCTGAACAACAGTCTACTCATCAGTAGTATGGGATTAAAAGGGATTATTGTGGGACTTCCAGCCAAGATGGAGGCATAGGCAGACACACTGTGCCTCCTTTCACAACCAAAATTAAGGACAACAAATATTTATAAACAAGAAAACAACCAGAACTGATAGATAATTGAACTGTACAGAAGTCCAACAACCATTCATCCAGACCGGTAAGAGGGGCGGAGTCACGGTAGGAAAAAGTGGAGGTGTGGACCCGGGAACACAAGCAGCAGCGGCTGGAAGTTCCCAGGTGCACAGGCAGTGGCTGGCGGTCCCCGGGCACAGCGGGGCAACTGTGCAGACCCAGTGAGGCCGCACAAGGCAGCTGGATGACCAGGTGGTCCCACATTCACGCATGCAGATGGTCCAGGCAGAGGGGAAGCGGCGGAAGGGACCAGAGTCCAGGAGAGAGCGGAGCAGGCGCCATTCTTCCCTCTCGGACCCTGCCCCCACATACAGCATCACAACCCAGCGTCTGGGCTGCCTCGCCCTGAGGAACACCTAAGGCTCCACCCCTCACTACGTAATAGCCGAGACCAGACTAAAACCAAACCAAAACAAAACAAAACAACAACAACAAAAAAACCCACCAAAAATAGCTCAAACCAGAGAAAAAATGAAAACCCCAGAGTCAATTCCTCTAAGCCGTGAAGAGATAGCCAACCTATCAGATGCACAGTTCAAAGCACTGGTCATCAAAATGCTCACAGAATTGGTTGATTTTGCTCACAAATTAGATGAAAAAATGCAGGCTACAGTACGTGAAATGAAGGAAGACGCATGGGGAACCGATAGAGATGGAAGGAAAACTGGGACTCAAATCAATGGAGTGGATCAGAAGGAAGAAACTAACAACCGAACAGAAAACGAGGAAGAAACAAGAATTCAAAAAAAATGAGGAGAGGCTTAGGAACCTCTGGGACATTGTTAAACGTCCCAACATCCGAATTATAGGGGTCCCAGAAGGGGAAGAAGAAGAGGAACAAGTAGAAAACTTATTTGAACAAATAATAAAGGAGAACTTCCCCAATCTGGCAAAGGAAATAGACTTCCAGGACGTCCAGGAAGCTCAGAGAGTCCCAAAGAAGTTGGACCCAAGGAGGAACACACCAAGGCACATCGTAATTACATTAGCCAAGATGAAAATGAAGGAGAGAATTCTAGAAGCAGCAAGGGATAAGGGGATAGTCACCTACAAAGGAGCTCCCATCAGACTGTCAGCTGATTCCTCAAAAGAGACCTTACAGGCAAGAAGGGGCTAGAAAGAAATATTTGAAATCTTGAAAAGCAGGGACCTACATCCAAAATTGCTCTATCCAGCAAAGCTGTCATTTAGAATGGAAGGACAGATAAAGCGCTTCTCAGATAAGGTCAAGTTCAAGGAGTTCATCATCACCAAGCTCTTATTATATGAAATGGTAAAGGGACTTATCTAAGAAAAAGAAGATCAAAAATATGACAGTGAAAAGACAGCGAACTCACAGCTATTAAGAACCACACCTAAAACAAAAGCAAACTAAGCAAACAGCTAGAACAGGAACAGAACCACAGAAATGGAGATCATATGGAGGGTTAGCAACAAGGGTGTGGGAGGAGAGGGGGGAAAAGGTACAGAGAATGAGTAGCATAGATAGTGGGTAGAAAATAGACAGGGGGAGGGCAAGAATAGTATGGGAAATGTAGAAGCTAAAGAATTTATGACACATGGACACGAACTAAAGGGGGGAATGTGGGTGGGAGAGGGTGTGTAGGGTGGAGGGGAATGATGGGGGAGAAATGGGACAACTGTAATAGCATAATCAATAAAATATATTTAAAAAAGGGATTATTGTAAGGGTAAACAATAATATGTCTTATTAATTCAACAAGTATTTATTGAGCATTTATTTTGTGCACTGGAGATGTAGCTACAAACAAACCAGAAAAAAAAAAAAATCCTGCCCTTCTGGCATGCAAACACTAGGAGGTAGGCATTTATGTTAGCTCAGCTAATCCTTACAATAACCCACAGGTTAGGCACTGTTTAGCACCCATTTCACAGATAGAAGGAATCTCAGAATCAGTTTACTGGCCCCTCCCATTCCTTCTAAGAAATAGTGGACGTGGACTACACGTTAAGGTTGGCTCTGAAGTTCAGCTTTCTAGGTTCAAATCCTGCTGTTTCCATCTCATTGTTGCGGGCAGGTCAATTTACCTGTCTGAGCCCGCATCTCCTCATGGGTAAAATGGGCCCAGGAGACCCTAACCCAGAAGATTATCCCAAGGGAAATAATATCTAACATTTAGGAAGAGTTTCTTGGGCCTCCAGCACACAGAAATTCTATGAGGGACATCTTATTTTTAGCCTTAAAAATTAAATTAAAAGAACAAAAACAAAAACAAAGATGGAAACTGTAGCCCAGAGAAGGTAAGTAACTTGCTCAGAGGCGATTCTAAAGCCCGCGCTCTGAACCCAGTCGCCGCGCAAAATTCACCTCGTCAGCTCCGTTGAGTAAAGTCCGGATTAATGGGTGCGATTATTCTTTCCTTCCTGCAGCCTCCGGGCAGGCTGAATGAGGGCGACCGATTGTATGCCCTCCTCTGAGACTCAGAGTTTCACAGGAGGGCACGCAGTCGGGGGCAGAGGACAGCGCGGGACCGCTCGAGCTGAAGCCGCGGGCGGAGCTGGCGCCCCCCCCCCCACACACACACACTCGTCTGTTCCACACCGGCGGTTCTCCCCCCATTTCTCATACCCCACTCCCGCTCGCTCCCGCTTCCTGGCCACAGCTGCCACCCCTGGCCACCCTGCAGCCCCCATGCGTTTGGGACGCCCTCATTGAGGCGCCTGTCGGAGGCGGGGAGGGGACTCCGCGAGCCGCCGATCTCGGCGGATACCTGGGAAGACGTCCCAGTGCTGACCCCGGGACTCTGCAAACCGCCTCACCTCCCACCCGCTGTGGCGTCCCAGCGCCTGTCTGTTCGCCCGCGGAGAACCTCAGCTACTCTGGCCCGGGGTTGCGCGTCCTGCCTGGAGAGCTGATCGCTTTCTTCTTGGAACTGTGCCGTGTTCCTCCGAGCGCTGGGCGTGTACACCAGCTGGCATATTCACTGCCCCGAGTCTGCATTTACTCTTTCCTTCCGCCCAGCAAACCTTACCTAGCGCCCACCAGATACCGGCGCAGGCTTAGGTACTGCAGGCTCCCAGAGGACCCAGAGGGCCCAAGGGCTAGCGCTGCGCTCTCAAAATTGTTGGCCAGTAGCCACGTGGTTCTGAAGCACTGAAAATGGTAGCTCCAGTGACCTGAACTGTTTTTAAGACACAGGACAAAAAGAATTTTTAAGGCATTTACAAGTTCTAAATTGACTGCAAGTTAAAATGATAATATTTTGGATGCAGTTTGTTAATTAAAATTTATTATTAAAATAAATTTCACCTGTTTCTCCTTTTCGAAAATACTGCTACTAGACAATCTTAAATTATGTCTATTATATTTCTATTAGATAATGTTGGCCTTGGGCAGGAACCCACAGGGTGTTCCCAAATACTCCCATTTCTTTGTTCTAGACCTTATTCAGCTCTTCCTTACTTCCTTCAGAAAATATTTGGGGAAGACTTAGTATGCACCAGTCATGGCACTAGTGTTGGTCTGTAAACTCAGGAGCTTCTCAGGTGATAACAGAAACTGTCACATGGTCCCTGCCTGCACCCCCCCCGCCCCCCCCCCCCCACACACACACAGAGGGCAAGAGGAGAGAGAACAAAGAGGCAGACTGCTCCAGATGTGTAGTTGGCAATGTTAACAATCAAGGGACGTTTCCTACCAGACTTATCTTGGGTGCCATAGGGTAGATATCCAAACCCACAAGCCAGAATCTTGAAGTTTCCATAGAGGACTTAATGGGGTTCAGTCACACGTCTGGTCCTGATGGTCTCAACACCACCTTACTCTCTCAAGGCTGCATTCTTGAAAGGGCTCCTAGTGTGAGAAGAGTGGGCAGAACTTACATTCCAAGGAAGGGGTGGGGGTGAGGATTGCCTGGGTCCAGCTGGCAGTCACCACCTCTCCATTGCTTCCTCCGACAGCCAGACACTGGGGAAATAGAGCAATGAGGAAAACAGATTCTGCACATGGCCTCATACTACTGACAGGTGTGAACCCTGAGAAAGAAGATACTTAACTAACAAGGGCTCCCAGTGGCTAACTGGCCTCAAATTTAAAACACAGAGCCTAGCAGCCATTTCTACACAGGGGTCTGTCATGCAAAACTGCATTTGCGGGTAAAGCCTGCACTGAAATACCTTCCTCTGCACTGACCTTCCTGCCTGTACTGTGTTCCTGCCATCTGAGCCAGCCCTTATAAAAGAGTTCTTAGAATTCCACTTCAACAAACAGGACTGAGGCTTTCCTCACCCAGTTGGAACTTGGCAGCTATATCTTGATCAGCATCTTCAAGGTTTGATCAGAGCAGTTCCATTCTGACCAACCAGGACAGTGCCTTTTGGGCCAATCAAACTGAAGATTTGGATCCTCATTTGCATGAGGATGAACCAGTCAGGGACAGGATGAGGGCTTTTGTCTACATAAGTCAGTTCTCTTGTTTTGGGAGTGCACTTCCCTTTTCCAATGAAGACTGAAGAGTGTGTTTCCCTGGCTGGAGCTGAAACACCAAAGATGAAACACAGAAGCTAGTCTAGCTGGAGCCTGGAACAGAGCAGACCAGCACAGGCCCCCTACCAGTGGTGCTATTGTCACAGCCGTGCTGTGTCACAATTGAGCTGCTCCACAGCCATATTATGCTTGAGCTGTTTGCACTGAATAACACCTTCTTCCTCACTGCACCCCAAATTGGGGGTTCCTGTTGGTGCTGAACGGACACCAACAACCATAAGTTGACCCATGTCAGGTGAAAGAGCACTAATTAAATAAAGTGTGTTATAATTAGTGGTCACTGCCACCAATCTAAGCCAACAGGAGTCCCTAGTCTGGGGTGTGGTAAAAGGAGAAACTTTATTCAGGTAAACAGTTTACAAACGATAAATGTGCCTTCTGGTAGGAATTGAACATACACTCCTTCAGATGGGGGGAAAGCAGCTTTTTATAGAGAAAGTTCCTGCATTGGTTCCAGATTGGTCCATTTTAATGCAAATGAAGAATCAAAATTTACATTCTGATTGGCCCAAATAACACAATCTTGAGTGGCCAGACTCTTGAGTTCTGATTGGTTGTTGTAGAGCCATTCTGATTGGTCAGTATAGATGCAAATGATTGGGTGGGGCAGGCCTCAGTCCATTGGTTGAAAGATGATACCAGAAACTCCTTCCTAAGTGTTGATTCAGAAGGCAGGAGCACAGCAGCTCGGTCTGTGGCTTTTCCTTGGAGTGCAGTGTGTATGAGAGGCCTCTGTCAGCAATGACTGCTAGACTCCAATTAACCATGAGGAGTCTTCCTTAGCAGATATATTCCTTCTTGAGGTTCACACTAGAAATGGCAACATAAAGAATGGGGGGGAAATATTTGCAAATCATCTGATAAACTGTTAATACCCAGAATATACATATATATAAATATAAATATATATGTTTAATCCAAACCTGAGAATTTATTTATTTTATTGATTTCAGAGAGAGAGGAAGGGAAAGAGAGAGAGAGAGAAACATCAATCGATTGCCTCAAGTATGAGCCCCGACCAGGGAGTGAATGCAAAACCTAGGTGTGTGCCCTGACTGGGAATCAAACCCACCACCTTTTGATGCATGGGACAACACTCCAGCTAACTGAACCACCCAGCTAGGATATATTCAGAATATATTTTTAAAAACTCCTACAACTCAACAACAAAAACAAATAACAAGATTTTAAAATGGCCAAAGGACTTGAATAGATATTTCTCCAAAGAAGATATGCAAATGGCCAACAAACACATGAAGATGCTCGATATCGCTAAGCATAAGAGAAATGCAAGTCAAAACTATGATGAGATATCACCTCATATCCACTAGCATGGCCACTAAAAAAAAAAAAAAAGCACACAGAAATAACAAGTGTTGGTAAAGATGTGGAGAAATTGAAACCCTTGTGTACTGTTGTAAACATGTACAGTGGTGCAGCTCTTGTGGAAAACAGTATGGAAGTGCCTTAAAAATTAAAAATAGCTATCTTACTTTGAATCCAAAGGAATTCAAAGCAGGATCTCAAAGAGGTACTTGCACACCCAGGTTTATTGCAGCATTATTCACAATAGTCAAGAGGCAGAAACAACCCAAATGTTCATCAACAGATGAATGGGTAAAGAAAGTGTGATACACACACACACACACACACACACACACACAAGAGTAATATACATACAATATTAACCTTTAAAAAGAAGGAACTTCTGTTATGTGCTACAACATGGATGAACCTCAAGGACATTACGTTAAGCTAAGTAAGCCAATTACAAAAAGACAAATAATCAGAGAGATGCGAATTAAAACCACAGTGAGATACTACTTTATACCAGTCAGAATGACCATCATAAACAAATCACCAAACAAGTGCTGGTAAGGTGGGGAGAAAAGGGAACCCTAGTACACAGTTGGTGGGAATGCAGACTGGTGCAGTCACTGTGGAAAATAGTATGGAATTTTCCTCAAAAAACTACAAATGGGACTGCCTTTCAATCCAGCAATTCCACTGCTGGGACTATACCATAAGAATTCTGAAACACCAGTTCAAAAGAACCTATGCACCCCAATGTTCATAACAGCATTATTTACAATAGCCAAGTGCTGGAAACAGCCTAAGTGCCCATCAGTAAATGAGTGGATTGAAAAACGGGTACATTTACACAATGGAATTCTATGCAGCAGAAAGAAAGAAGGAGCTCCTACCCTTCTCGACAGCATAGATGGAACTGGAGAGCATTATGCTAAGTGAAATCAGCCAGGTGGTGAAAGACAATTCCATATGGTCTCACCTATAAGTGGAACCTAATCAACAAAACAAACAAGTGAGCAAAATAGAACCAGATACAGGGAATAAAGAACAAATTGACAGAAATTAGAGGGGTTGGGAGTGGGATAATGGGGGAAAGAAGGGGAAGGGTCAAGTCAAGGAACAGGTATAGAGGACCAATGGACAAAGATAACGGAGGGGAGGATTGAAAGTGGAATGTGTGGGGTGGGTAGGTCAGGGGAGACTATTGGGGGTGGAAATGAGGACAACTGTAACTGAACAACAATAAAAATTTTTTTAAAGGCAAGTAGTGTATCATTCCACTCATATGAAGTATCTAAAGTAGTCAAAATCATAGAAACAGAAAACAGAAAGGGTGGGGAGAAAGGAAAAGGGGAAATTGGTATTTAATAGGTATAGAGTTTCAATTTTGCCAGATGAAAACTTTCCAGGGATCTGTTGTACAACAATGTGAATATACTTAACACTACTAAACTGTACACTTAAAAATTGTTAAGATGGTAAATTTAATGTTATGTGGTCTTTACCACAACTTAAAAAGCTGTACCAGGCCCTGGCCAGGTAGCTCAGTTAGTTAGAAAGTCATCCAGATATGCCAAGGTTGTAGGTTTGATCTGTGGTCAGGGCACATACAAGAAGCAACCAATGAATGCATAAAAAAGTGGAACAACAAACTGACGTCCCTCTCTCTCTCCCTCTCTCCCATCAAAACAAAAAACAAAAAACAAAAAAACAAAACAAAACAAAAACCCCTGTACCATTACATAAATACAACTGTGATTATTGCAACCAAGGAGGGGTATGCAGTGCTATAAGATTTTAAAATTGAATGGGGGTGGGGTGGGAGGTTACTGGGTGTTGAGGGAGGCTTCCATAAGGAATACTTTGGATAAGCACAAAGTCGGAGTTAAACAGGGGAGAAGGGCAGGCAGCATGTGCAGAGGGAACAGCCCATGCAAAGACCCCAGGGAAATAGGGCACATGGTGGGTCTATAGCGCAGTTGTCTTCAACTTTCCTGCTTTGTAAGTCAAACAGATGATGATAATGACAGCAGCCAACATGTACCAAAAATTAATCCACATAGTTAGTTACTTAATTAACATCAATGGTAAGTGCAGAGATTCTGAACCAGACTACTTGAGTTCAGATTCCAGCTCTGCGATTTCCTTGCTAGCTTCATAGTCTTGGACAAATTACTTTTCTCTGTGCCTCAGTTTCCTCATCTGTAAAATGGGGACAATAACAAGACCTACCATACCAGGCTGTTTCAAGGATCTAATGAGGTAGCATATACCATGAGTTATATTATATATGCAGTGCCTGCAACACTGTAAGGGCTATATACGTAAGTGTTTGTTCAATAAAATAAAATGCAATTGCATGCCACTAATTGTGCTAACCACTTTACACGCTATGATATTCAATATATTGCAGAATGGTCACAGATTCCTTCCATCCCTGTAAGCAAATTTTTTGCAAATTGCAACCTTGAAGAATCAGAATCCATCTTCTCATGTAAAAGAAAGGTGAACCCCAAACCAGCAAGGCTAATATTGGTCCCTGAGAGCTCCCTCAGCCCTATTCCTCCCACGATTTCCCCTCTCAGGAAATGACCACGCCATCCTTCCAGATTGCTACTCAGCTCAGAAAACTTGGAGAAATCATCAATGTTTCTTCTATTTTTATCCCTCACATCTGCTCTGTCAGCAAATCCTGGTGGCCCAATCTTTAAATTATGTCCAGAATCTGGCAGCTTCTCACTGTATCCATGGTCACCTCCCTGGTCCAGGCCGCCATCACCTCTTGATCAGTGGACTGACCTCTTCATGGTCTACCTGCACCCATCCTGACCCTCCATCATTTATTCTTAAGCCAGCAAGACTGCACTATTAGATCCTGCCCCTCTTCTGTTAAAATCCCTTCAGTGGCTCCCACCTGACCCAGAGTAAAAGCCAAAGTCCCTATAATGGCTTGTGAGACCCCATACTCTGCCCCATCACCCTTCTGACCCCCACTGTTCCCCACCTTGCTCACTCAGCTCCCCCGAGCTGGCCTTTCTCATTCTAGAGCACTCCAGCACAGTCCCGCCCCAGCACTGTTGCTCTTGCTGTTCCTTCTGCCTGGAGCAATCCTTCAGAAATCTACATAACTCCCTCGGTCTCTTTTGTGTCAGACTCAGTAGCCGTACCCCTCTTCCTCACCACTCTACTTTCATCTGTATTTTGCCCCCAGCTGTGTATATCTCTTTATACTTTACAAAGAGCACTTTTACACCCATTACCACGAGTGACACCTACACAGCCCAGTAAGAGGGATATTAGTGGAGTCAAGAGTCACATTGTCCCCGACAGCAACTTTTGATGGAGAAACAGATAAAACCAGGGGATTTGCACAGGACAATTTATTCATCATAAAAGAGCTGTGAGTCAACCACATCTTCCGGCTCTATTCCAGGAGTCTTTATCTCAAGCAGAAAGCCTCTGTGTGCAGTGATTAGCCATGTAAGCTGTTTGGACAGATAAGACTGTGAACCTTGCATCTACCACTCCCTAGCTGTGTGACGTTAGGAAAGTTGCTGACCTTCTCTGTGTCTCCATTTTGTCAATCATCAAATAGGGAAAATAATAGAACTTCTCTCATAAGATTATTCTGAGGATTGAATGAGTTGAGATCTGGGATATCACAATTAGTTGGTTAAAATAATTTTAATGTAATCATGTTTGTGTCTACTTGAGCACTTTTTTGAGTTGCCCAAACTCTGCTCAAATTTCTTCAGTAATCTGATGGGGAGGGACTGGACAGTATGAGGTCACCTATTTTACTTAATTATTTAAATTTAAAAAAATTGTTTTATTATTCAGTTACAGTTGTCTTGCCTTTTTCCCCATTGTTCACTCCTACCTCAGCCCCCCCACTCCCACAGTCAATCCCCCCATTGTCTGTGTCCATGAGTCCTCTGTTCATGTTCCTTTGCTTGCCCCTTCCCCTCCTTTCCCTCATTATCACCCTTCCCCCTCCCCTCTGGTCACTGTCTGTTTGTTCTTTGTTTCCATGTCTCTGGTTCTATTTTGCTCACTTGTTTGTTTTGTTGATTAGGTTCCACTTATAGGTGAGATCATATGGTGTTAGTATTTCACCACCTGGCTTATTTCACTTAGCATAATGCTCTCCAGTTCCATCCATGCTGTCGAGAAGGGTAGGAGTTCCTTCTTTATTTCTGCTGCATAGAATTCCATTGTATAAATGTACCCCAGTTTTTCAATCCACTCATTTACTGATGGGCACTTAGGCTGTTTCCAGCACTTGGCTATTGTAAATAATGCTGTTATGAACATTGGGGTGCATAGGTTCTTTTGAATTGGTGTTTCAGAATTCTTATGGTATAGTCCCAGCAGTGGAATTGCTGGATTGAAAGGCAGTCCCATTTGTAGTTTTTTGAGGAAATTCCATACTATTTTCCACCGTGGCTGCACCAGTCTGCATT
This sequence comes from Glossophaga mutica, assembly GCA_039655065.1. Lineage (NCBI taxonomy): Eukaryota > Metazoa > Chordata > Mammalia > Chiroptera > Phyllostomidae > Glossophaga > Glossophaga mutica. The sequence continues at coordinate 100,451,278 of CM077305.1, forward strand.
CCCACCAACTGTGTACTAGGGTTCCCTTTTCTCCCCACCTTACCAGCACTTGTTTGTTGATTTGTTCATGATGGCCATTCTGACTGGTATGAAGTGGTATTCCACTGTGGTTTTAATTTGCACCTCTCTGGTGGCCAGTGAAGTTGAGCATTTTTTCATGTGTCTATGGACCTTCTGTATGTCCTTCTTGGAGAAGCGTCTGTTCAGATCCTTTGCTCATTTTTTAATTGGATTGCTTGTCTTGCTGCCATGGAGTTGCATGATTTCTTTATTTTGGGGATCAAACCCTTGTCTGAGGTATCATTAGCAAATATGTTTTTCCATACTCTTGGTTCCCTTTCCATTTTGTTGATGTTTTCTTTAGTTGTGCAGGAGCTTTTTAGTTTGATGTAATCCCATTTGTTTATTCTTCCCTGTATATCCCTTACCTTAGGGAATGTATTGGTGAAAATATTGCTGCATGGAATATCTGAAATTTTCCTGCCCATTTTCCTCTAGGACTTTTATGTTGTCTTGACTTATATCTAAGTCTTCTATCCATCTGCAGTTTATTTGGTGTATGGTGTAAGTTGCTGGTCTAGTTTCATTTCTTTGCATGTACTTGCCCAGATCTACCAATATTATTTATTGAAGAGGCTATTTTTACTGCATTTTATGTTCCTTCCCCCTTTGTCAAATATTAACTGACCATATTGACATGGGTTTATATCTGGGCTCTCTATTCTGTTCCATTGGTCTGAGTGTCTGTTCTTATGCTAGTACCAGACTGTTTTGATTACAGTGGCCTTGTAATATAGTTTGATATCACAATACCTATTGTGATCCCTTCTACTTTGTTCTTCTTTCTCAAAATTGCTGGGGCTATTTAGTGTTGTTTATGGTTCCATATAAGTTTTTGAAATATTTGCTCTATATATGTGAAATATGTCATTGGTATTTTGATAGGGATTGCATGGAATCTATAGATTGCTTTAGGTAGTATGGGCATTTTAATGATGTTAATTCTTCCAGTCCATGAACACGGTGCCTGCTTCCATTAATTTGTGTCTTCCTTAATTTCTTTCTCCAGTGTTGTGTAGTTTTTTGAAGAGGTCTTTTACCTCCTTGGTTAAGTTTATTCCTATGTATTTTATTTTTCTTGTTGCTATAGAAAATGGAATTTTCCCCCTAATTTCGGTTTCTGATATTTCATTGTTGGTATACAAAAATGCTTTCAACTTCTGAACGTTGACTTTGTAACCTACCATTTTGCCAAATTCATTTATTAGGTTGAGTAGTTTTTAGGTGAAGTCAATAGGGTTTTATATGTACCCTATCATGTCATCTGCAAACAATGACAACTTTATTTCTTCCTTTCCGATTTGGATGCCTTTTATTTCTTTGTCTTTTCTGATCACTATGGCTACAACTTCCAATACTACGTTGAATAGAAGTGGTGAAAGTGGACACCCTTGTCTTGTTCCTGATCTTAATAGGAAAGTTCTTGGTTTTTTGCCTGTTAAGTGTGATGTTGGCTGTAGGTTTTTCATATATGGCATTTATTATGTTGAGGAATGCTCCCTCTATTCCCACTTTGCTGAGTGTTTTTATCATAAATGGGTGCTGTACTTTATCAAATGCTTTTTAGCATCTGTTGATATGATCATGTGGTTTTGTCTTTTGTATTATTTATGTGATGCATTACATTTATTTGTTTATGGATATTCTACCATCTTTGCATCCCTGGAATGAATCACACTCAGTCACGGTGTATGATCTTTTTAATGTGTTGCTGGATCCGATTTGCCAATATTTTGTTGAGGATTTTAGCACCTGTGTTCCTCAGTAATATTGCCTGTAGTTTCTTTTCTTTGTTGTGTCTTTATCTGGGTTTGGAATTAGAATAGCAAGGGCCTCATAAAAAGAGTTTGGGAGTCTTCCCTCTTCTTGGATTTTTTTTTTTTTTTTTGGCATAGTTTCAGAAGAATCGGGATTAGCTCTTCTCTAAATGTTTGGTAAAATTCTTCTGTGAATCTGACCGGCCCAGGAGGCCACCTATTTTAAAGGTGTTTCTAAGGCTTTAATCACAAAAGAGGTTTTAATCAGTGCTTTTGGGAAGAAAGTGGCTGTGAAACATCTATAGCAACCAGAAGGCAGGCTCCCCTGAGGCAGAATGGAGTTGTTGCCACCCCCGAGCACTCATTATGTTGAAGACACAATTTTATTCTGCTGTCCCCTGAGAGGATGGTGTTTCCACACTGCAGGGATGCTTGCAGTGAGTACAAAGGTACATAACCTCTGAGCCTCTGCTAATCTGGTCTTTGCTCAGTCCAAGGACTTCAATCTACTCACAGCTGCTCACGCACGCTCCCTTGTGGGAAGTCTCCATGTCTGCCCAGAAGACGTGGTTGCATCTGGGAGCTCATCTAGGGAGCTCATCTAGGCTAGGTACCTCCAGCTAGAGCCTAAGGAATGGTACTTTTTATTCTTGTTTCTGTGTCACTGGAAACAAGCATATATTATACGTATTCCTATAAAGTTGAACAAGCATTGTTATTTTCATAAGTTCAAAAGCCATTTAAAATAGTTTTAAAAGGTAATATAAAACTGAAAACTCCACAAGTGATTGTGAGAGGCATCCTAGGTTAAAAATTAAAATATTATGACCTTATAAATTGTGATGGTGGTATGTAGTTGAAGAAAGTGAACATGCCAATAATAACAAAAATTAACTTTTATGTCCTGGCTGGTGTGGCTCAGTTGATTAGAGTGTCATCCTGTGACTGAAAGGTTACGGGTTGGATTCCCTGTTAGGGATCAAACCTGCGTTGTAGATTCAATCCCCGGTCCAGGTAGGTATGACTGATCCCCAGTCTGGGTGTGTATGGGAGGCAACCAATCAACACTTCTCTCTCGCATCGATGTTTCTTTGTCTCCCTGCCTCTTTCTAAAAGCAGTGAAAATGTGTCCTTGGGTGAGGGTTAAACATAATTTTTTTTAAAAGCTAACATTTGTGAGCACTTACTCTAAATGCATTTAATTTCCACAACTTCCCTGTGAGGGAGGTGCTTGTGGTAGCCAGCCTCCAAGACGATTGAAACTCTTCTCACTCCAAGGTGTTCAGGCCCCTGTGTATTGTCCTCAGGAACCAAGGAGGGCCAGCCTGTATAACCAATGGGATATTGTGGAAATGACAGAGTGTGACCTCTGTGACTGGGTCATAAAAGACACTGTAACTTCTGCCTTTTACTCTCTGTTCTGAACCACCTGCTCTGGGAGAAGCCAGACACCATATTGAGAGAACACCCAAGAAGCCCTGTGGAAAGACCCACATGGGGAGGAACCAAGGCCAAGATTCAATCAAGGATCATGAATTGCATTTAGTTTCATGCCTCTTTATTCTCCTTTGATCTTTAATCTTTAATTTGTCCTTTGTTTATTTGTTTGTTTGTTTGTTTGTTTTTGTCATTCAAAACATTGGCATCTTTGGAACATCCAGGCCAGTTGCCTCGAAGGAAGTCCCAGGATCCAAATTTGCTTCTTTCTTCCTGAATTGATTCAGTTAATAGATGAGGTTGTGTCGTATTAGAAGTTTTATCTCATTGGTGTTGTTGAACTAGATCTCTTCTTTGCCCACAAGTTTCGCTAATGTGCAGATATAGATATCATTTGTTTTATGCTGATGATCAGGAATCACTCTGATATTTGACTTGTTTTTGAAATTACAACGATTCAACAAATCCAAATCCTGACCCTGAGAAAGGATCCTAAAGAAGAATCATAGATGTTAAGCAAAAGGAATATTATTTATAGCTCTAACTGGATTATTAACAAGTAAAAATATTCCATACTTGATGCTTTAAACGTCCCAAATTCATCAGGGCAAACAACCCTGACATCACCATTAGTGGGACAGTATGATGTCATGTGTCCCCTGGGGTGGAATATGAAATATACAAAGCAGTAAAACTTCCCCAACAAACTTTGGGAACTAATTTAGGGTCACCTTTTTTTTTTTTTTTACATGGCCAACGCCAGGTAAAATTACATAAAAAGAAAAAAAATAACCACTTACTAACACAAACATTTAATGAAACAATTTAGTGTATTTAACAAACATTTAGGCACTGTTCCAAGTGCTTTACAAAGATGACCTCATTATGTCATCTTTTAACAATTTTAAGAGCTAGTCTGGGACTGGCATGACTGGGGGCGGGGGGGAGTGGGGAGGACCAGAGACATTAGCTCTCAGGCACCAACACCGCACTTGCAAAACCCTGAGTGTCTCCTTAAGTGTGGCGCCCGGCACCCTGCCAGCATTACCCTAGCCCCAGCCCTGTGCTGGCAGCAGGCACTGTTATTCGAATCATTTGATAGATGAGAAAACAGGAGTACGGAGAAGTTTAGCAACTTGCCCAGTTCACGCAGTGAGTGAGTGGCAGGGTCAGCTGTGGAACCCAGGTCTGGCTCCAGGACCCATGCTCTTAACCACCTCTCTCTGCATATAGGACATTTTAATGTGGAAAAGAAGATTACAGAGCAGAACATAACAGTCCTTCCCAAGAAAGGGGACTTTGCTACTTGACACACTCATACACATGGATAAACGTACCTGCAGGGGTACATTAAAATTTACATGAAATAAAATTTAATGCCGCAATGTCCTGTGCTCCATAGCTTGGTGGTAAGTGCAGAAAAGAACTGATGGGGAGAATTTCCCTGCCTGGTCACAGAGGGGGTCACTGGGCTTTGGTTTTAGGCTTGTGAGAAGCCCCTGGGGAACACCAATCTCGGTTTTGTTAGTGAAACTGGAAAAGCCAGGGTTTGTGCTGCCTGTCACCATGAGACCCAATAAGCAGAGACAGGGACTGAATCTTTATGGGTGCTTTATTCCTGTGGCCGGCGTTCTGAGAAGACAGCGGGTTATGTACCCTGACAGATCGTCTGACGTTTCATTTCAAGCCAGCCTTTCTGAGAAAGAGGAAAAAGTGTAGGTAAGGGGTTGGGAATTCAGGGAAATAAAGTGTAGGTAAGGAATTTGGAACTCAGGAAAAGGGTTAATTAGATAAAAGTTGTAGTCTGGCAATTTCCCTAGCATCCTTTCATCTGTTGACCTGTGATTCTTTACCTGTGTCCTGGGTGATTCTTAATCTGTGTCCTCTGTCCTGTGCCCTTGACGATTCTCTGTATCTGTGTCCTGGGCAGCAGGATGTCTCTCCCTGGAACACGGTGGTTCAGACACCACCTCGATTGCTTGTGGTCTTCTGGAGTCTGGGTGGGTTACCATATCAGTTCCTGAAACAATACTTTTTTGGAGGGAAGAGAATTAAAACTGGATTGTCCCTGGAAGGCAGGGGATGGTCTGTGCTTGGTAAGTAGAGGGCGTGGCTTAGGGCTGCGGTTAATGGGCTGCAGGGCAGAGAGGCAGGAAGGAAGTGCTTTCAAGATGGGCCTACAGTCCACCTCTGAGGCCCCTAGGAAGGGACATGCTTGTATGTGGGTACAAGACCATAAACCCTTAGGTCTTATAACAACTGAGCTCCCTCCAGCAGGGCGAGAACCTCTCTCTGTGAAAGGGCCCTTTGCTGGCAGCCAAGAACCTGGAAAACTAAAAGTGGACTGGGCCTCTCCTGACCTCAGAGGCATGTAACCTTTTCTGAATAGCTTTTCAATTTGCCTTAAGATTGACTCTCATGACTCCAAATAAAAAAGTATTGCACTTAAGAAAATTGGAAAAAAAAAAAAAACATTAAGAAGCAATTCATACCAGGAAGAAAGATTCCCCCGCCTCTCCCCATTATCAACAGGGTCCAGAGAAAATGCCGTTAGGAGCTGACCCAGAGTTTGGGGCCCTCTTCACAACCCTGAAATACACCTCACAGATCCATTGGTGCACCCACCCAGCCTCATTGGACTGAGCACCTCTGTGGGCCAGACGGTGAAAGCCTGTGGAATACAAATGGTCCCTGATTTATGGTGTTTCGACTTAATGGTTTTTCAACTTAATGATGCTGTGCTTTCAGCTGTGTAGTTAATGGTGAGAAACCATACAACCATTCTACTTTTTCACTCTCAGTACATTATTCAATAAATTACATGAGCTACTCAACACTTTATTATAAAATAGGCTTTGTGCTAGATAATTTCACCCAACTGTAAGCTGATGTACGTGTTCTGAGCACATTTAAGGCAGACTCAGCTAAGCAATGATGTTCAGTAGGTTAGTTGTATTAAATGCATTTTCTACTCACTATATTTTTATCTTACAAAATAGACTTATTGTTACATAATCCCATCATAAGTCAAGGAGCATCTGTATATCAGTGACCACAGAAGGACCAGGACCCTTCCTCTTCTGGAACTTTATAAGTGAAACACATAAACATAATAAACATAAAACAGGCAGTTGTATACTTCATTATGTGATAAGTGCCAGGAAAAAAGAAATATACAGAGCAGGTTTAGGGGCTCAGGAGGGTGGAGGAATGAAGGCAGGCAATGTTAAATAGGTGGTCAGGGAAGGAGGCCAGTGAACAACGGACATTTGAGTCTGAGCAAATGAAGGAGGTGCTGAAGGAGTGAGTCACATGGTTCTCTGGAGCAGGAGTGTCCCCTGCACGTGGTATAAACCTTCTTGCACAACTAATATGGTGAACCTAATAGTACACTGACCCAACTCGATGACTGAGAAGGGATAAAATCAAAGTATTTATAATCAGATAAGTGTAATGAAATAGTGGATGGCTTCTAGAAGAAACATTGCAAAGTCTTCAGCTACACAAGCAGAGCAATTTAGGAGCATAGTAGCCACAACCCAAACATTCTGAGCGGCTTTCATTTTCTGAAACAGTGAATAACTCTTGGCAGAATTGGGGACTAAGTGATATATATAGTCTTCACACTGTACACGGTAGTTGCATTCCTGGAAAACTCAGTACATGTTCAAATCATACAATAATGCTAAGTGCTTACTCGTCAAATGGAGTTGGTTCTTTGCTCAGATCATTAGAACAGGTTCTCACCTGCTTGCGTATCTGCTTGGACCTTGAGTGGTGGGTGTCCTAGGAAACAGGGAGTTTATTGTGTGGGATGGGACCAATCAGCTCATTGCCAGAGAACAACCTGGCTCGCGCCCTTGAATTAAAAGCAGGTAGCATCCCCTCTGCATGGAGACTGCTAAAAGGTATCTTCACATTTCCAAAATGCTCCCCAGGAGGCAGTATTATCCCAGCTCTGCTCTGACCCATTTGCTTTGCAAATATGATATCAAAGAACTCCATGGGTGAAACGGTTTGTCTGTGATCACTCAGCCAAACCAGTAGGGCTAGTTATTACTAGCAGTTATATACAACGATAAAAATGATCTGATAAGCATCTTTGTTCTTTTCTATTAAGAGTTTGACCCAAGAGGAAACGTACTAATAAAGAACAGTTGTCTTATAATATGTTTTGAAATAATAACTTTCATTTCTCAGTTATGGATGCTGGATGGGCAATGCTTGAACAGGGCACGGAGACAGACAAGCAGTCCTTGCCTTGCCTTGGGCAGTGGTGTTTGGGTTAGATGATCACCCTGGGGAAGCAGGGAAGAGGGGTGTCACTCTGTACCTCTTTTAGAGGAAAGCATGGTTCTTATCTCTATAAAATGGGGGTTGACGGTTCCTATTGTCTGTCTTCTTAGGGATGATGAAAATTAAGCAAGGCATTGTGATCATAAGGGCTTGGTACAGAGTAAGTTCTCAATAAGTGGCTATTAGTATTATCCCCCTAATAATGAAAGAGACCTCTTACCACTTACACTCTAGTGTGGAAAATAGGGTAGACAAAAGTTGTACAAAAACAGTGCTAGAAATGAGAAATCCCATAGAGGGTGCTGTGGCAACACATGTGCCTCCCCTTGAAATAAAGCAATGAATAGAATCAAAGATTGCTTTTTTGGTTTCTACTGCCATCCTTCCACCTGAATTTCTGCTTGTCTGGCGTCCAGCCTCTTTCCTCTTCTCCTTCCTTCCAACAGAAGACTTTTGTGACCTTTTCCCTGAGAACAACCCCGTTTCTATTCCTGTAAAATTAGTTCTCAGTCAGGAGGGAGGAGTCTCTTTCAGAAGCCTGGGCTGGGTCCCCTATCCTGGCCAGAATGCAGACCCTAGCCAGGGCCAGGTGCCAGGTGACATCAGCAGGAGCAGAGGAAGGCCAGAAGTTCTGAGCCTCCTCTCTAGGGTCACTGCCCAGTCACCACCATCTCCATCCCATTCTATTATCCATTTGTAAAGAAAATGGGTTGCACCCATCCCCTTCCACAGCTGTGGGCTGGGATACGCGGTTGGGTAGTGACCTCTGGTGAGGAAGGGAAGACAGAAGCATCATTTTACAGTAGAAATAGCCATCACTGACCCTGCCCAGGTGGCTCACTTGGTTGGAGCATTGTCAGTACACCAAAAGGTTATGGTTCAATTCCTGGTCTGGGCACATACCTGAGGTGCGGGTTCCACATGCAGCCTTTCTCTTTCTCTAAAATCAATAAACATATTCTAGGGTGAGTTTTCTTAAAAAAGAAATAACTATCATTTATGACACTCCTCTGGGCTACTGACTTTAAAGGTAATTTTTTAAAATTCAAGCATGTATAGGTATTATCTATACAGTACAACAAAAGGATAATCAGTAACTAGCCCCCACCATTGTCCTGAGATGTACTGTGCATTCACAAACACATACATCTTGTTTTTTCTTTACCCAAATGGTAGCTCACCTACTACACTTCTGCACCTGGCTTTTTTAACTTATATACTTCTATACATAGAACTTTCTATATGTCTACATATAGAGCTATATAATAGCTGAACATATGTGTCAAATTTGATTTAACCAGCCTTCTTTCTATGGAAATTTAGACTGCTTCTACTCTTTTGCTATTATAAACAACATTGCAGGGAATATACTTATACAAATGTCATTGTTTGTGTTACAAAATTTAAAGTTTTTATCATGCTTTTTGGCTTCTGGGTTTGGATCAAATTTAGTAAGGACTTCCTCTCTCAGATACTTAAAAAAAAACCTTATTAATATTATTTTAGTACTTTTATGGTTTTACTATTTACATTTCTATCTTTGGATTTTGTTTTATGTAAATGTGATGTTGGTGTCCAGGTTAGGGTTTTCCTGCCCCCCAGATGCTCTGCTCAGGCCCTTCAGGTGATACTCTCACTGCAGCTCAGAATCTAGTAGCATATGCCCATTTTATGGATGAGAAAACAGAGGCTCAGAGAGGCTGAGGCATGTGGTTACAGCTCACTCAGGAAACAACTGGAAAATATGTCCCAATCGGAAACCCAATGATCCTATCCTTAATACAATAAAAATAGTCTTTATTTTGAGCCAGGCAATTATTTTTAAAAAAATAGTAAAATTTCTATTTTGGAATAGTTTTAGTTACAGAGAAATTTTCAGAATAGTACAGAGGGTTTCCATACACCTCAGATTCAGTTTCTCTGATTATTACTATCTTACATCAGTATGGTACATTTCTCCCAATAGATGAGCCAATACTGACACATTGTTATTATTTGAAGTCCACACTTTAATCGGGTTTGCTTAGTCACTTCTTCCTGTTCCACATCCCCACCCTGGCTACCTCATTACACTTTCACAGTATGTGGTCATGTCCCCATAGGCTCCCCTGGGCTGTGGTGGTTCTCGGATTTTTCCCTTTTTGGATGGCTTTGACAATTTCATGGAGCTGATCAGGCATTTTGTAGAATGTCCCTTGATTAGGGTTTGTCTGATGTTTTTCTTGTGACCAAAGTGAGGTTATGGGTTTGGAGGAGAAAGGCCCCCACAGGTAGTGTCATTTTCATGACCTCATATCAAGCGTGCATACCATCAGCATGACTTAACGACTGTTGATGTTGACCTTGATTGTCTGCTTGAGAGTGTCTGTCGCCTGTTATCCAGGTAAAGTTACTTACTTGTGTGCCCCGCCCTCCCTCTCCATACCGTTCTCTTTGGGAGGAAGTAGCTGCGTGTAACTCACACTTAAAGGACGGGGCGTTACTTGCCACCTGCTCGGAATATCCACGTATATTATTTGGGCTTCTTCTGCATAGGACAGTTTCCCACTGTTTATTTAATTTGGCAATTACTGGTATTAGGCACAAATGTATATACAATTACATTTATTTATTTGGCATTTACTTTTAATTCCACGTTTTAAACCGCACATGCTTAGATGTATACAGGCGGAGACGAAACATAGGTATGGTGTCAAGTTTAAAAGACAAACGGCATGGAGGGAAAAGTTCTCGGGCACCTTTCTCAACAAGTCATCCAGCTCCGCACTCGAGAGATGTCTTATGCATTTACAAACATGTTCATTCTTTATTCCCCCGTTCTTTACCCAATCGGTAACTTATTTGAAACACGTGTTTGTCGTTTGGTTATTTCTATCATACTTTTTAAAAATTCGAGTGAGCTATCTGGGAGTTCGCCTGATCGGGCCGCTGGATGGAGCCGCGCGGGATCTCCAACCACCAGCCCATCCCTGAGCCGGGCGCCGCGGGGCTTGCATCACACCGCCGCCCGCCGACAGGTCCCGGCCGCGCGCCCTGACGCCGGAGCGGTTCAGCGCGCGGCCGGCGTGGGAAGAGCCGTCTCCGCGCCCCCACCCCCAGCCTCTGTGACGTCCGCGCCGGAACCTGGAATCCCGGCTCCTGGAGCGAAGGGCAGGCGGCAGCGGCGGCGGCGGTCGGAGCCGGTCTCCCGCGGCCTCTCCGGTGCTCGAAACGCAGCCATGAGCGAGTCCAGTGCTAGTGCGCTCCCGCCGGGCAGGCCCAGCAGGCAGCCCTTCATCCCTCCAGGTAGGGCGGCGGGACGGTGCTCCTAGCGGTCGGAGGGCACGCGGCGGGCGCGAGGTGCCCGGAACGTGGCCAGGGCCCGGCCTCCCCACACCTACCGGTCTTTGGGAAAAGCGGTCTTTCTGGCTCCTGCTGTCCCTCCTCTAACCCGTCCTCACCCAGTTGAGAGAGCGCATGCCCTACCAAAGGAGCACTAGAATAGGAGTGTGGACCGTGATGGCCTTTCCTACCAGTTTCTAGCCGAGAGATCCTGGGCTCGTCTCTAGCCTTATCTGTTAAATGAAAAGATTTTGAGATCCCCGCCAGTTCTGACATTCTGGTCGGAGGTGCCAGACCCCAAACATTCCAGGGTTTACAATTAGATGCGTTTGGAACTGAATTCTGCCTCAACTGTTTATTGCTGCGTGATCTTTGGTAAGTGGCATGCCTTCTCTGACCCTCGTATTCTTAAGTACTAAAATGAGAATAGGATGTTGGGGGGATTACCTGAGAGAAAAAACGTGTGAAGTGCCTAGCACAGTGCCTGGTACAGAGAAAGCACAGTAAGTGGTAACCAAGCAAGCATTATTCATTCTCTCTCTCTCTCTCTCAATTTTTCTTTTTTCTTGGGTGAAAGTTGTGTCCTTCTTTGTAAATTTTTACAAAATTATGTACAACCACTACCCAATCAAGAAAGAAAAATTGCCAGTACCCAAAGCAAGCTTCCTTGTAGCATTTTTATCTTATATTTGCTTTCAACAAAACAGAAGACGGTATTGTGAATTTTATCTCAGTGTTCTCTCTAATTCATTTTGAGAATAGTGGTTTTGTTACAAGGATTTACAGTAAAACATGAGTGTAGATTTGGGCATTGGGCCCTTCTGATTGGATTGTTCTCAACCTCTAGAAGAAGAAGAGAAGACATCCAGAAGGGACCCAAACCCTGGGACCCTGCGACCCTGCTCGGGAATCAGAACTCAGGAAGATGATAATTCTTTCTTTAGCTCATTATTAATACTGCGGGCAGCAGCTCAGTTTTAGCCTTTCAACAATGGTCATTGAAGGATTTTTTGTTGTTGTTGTTAGTGTTTTTTATCTTCCTCTTATTTCAGCTCAGTCCATCACATTTAAGCTGCCAATCATGGCTCCCTATACAGAGGGCATGAGATGCATCTTTTCTGGATGTTTACTGGGTGTTTAACAGGACTCTAAGCATCTTTTTATAAGTATTATAACTGGCCCTTCTGAAGTCTCCCCGACTCCTTGGACAGATGATGTTTCTGACCTTGTACCCATCGGCATGTGTGGAAGGCTCAGAAGGGACATGCGTAGAACTTTGTAAATGGTTAGCTGTTATATGGGCATCACAGGAGTAGAGTTGGAAGTGGGCAGGAGACAAAGGGGGTTTGGTTTACAGAATAGGCCATGTGCCTCTAAATACTAAAACAGATTATACCACTCCCCTTCGTAATGAAGACTTTCCAGAGGCTTCCCACTGCTCTGAGAATAAACTCCAGGCTTTTCTATGGTGGCCTACAAGGCCTGGGGATCTGACCCCAACCTTCTTTCCAGGCCCTCATCACCCTTAGCCCATCCTGCTCTAGCTACACTGACTGTCTTGCCATTCCTCCAACATACCAAGGTTGTTTCTGCCTCAGGGCCTTTGCATCTGCTATTCTCTTTGCCTGGACTATGTTTCTCTTTGCTCTTTGTATGGTAGCCTCCTCCACCTTCTGTCAGATCTCTGTTCAGATGTCACTTCAGAGAGGCGGACCTCTGGAGTCATCTTGCCTGAAGAAGTACCCCCATCTCGGTTTCCCTGACCCATCACCTTGCTTATTCCTTCAAAGCACTTATCACCATCTGAAGTCATATAGTTTGATTTGATTGTAGTTGTCTCTCCTTCTGGAATATGAGTACCATGAAAAACAGGGGCTTTGTTTTATTTCTTTAGGACCTAGAACCGTGTCCGGTTAGTAGATACCAAATAGTGATGAATAAATGAAGGGAAGGGAGGCAGCTATACCATAGTGTTTGCAAGTCTAGACTCTGCTTCCCAGATGCAAGTCCTTGTTTTCCCATTTACTGGATTTGTCTTTGGGCAAGGCACTGAACTACCTCAGTTTCCTTATGTAGTAAGTAGAGATGATGATAGTACTGACTTCAGGGGGTTGTTATAAGGATTAAGAGAGGTGATTAGAATTTACTGTTTATATTAGTTATTTATGCTGTGTTACAAATTACCCCCAAACTTAATGGCTTAGAACAGTAATACTCATTAATCTTACAATTTCTGATGGTCAGGACTTTGGGGATCACCTCTCTAGGTGGTTCTGGCTCATGGTCTTTCATGAGGTTGCAACCGTGGTGTCAGCCAGGGATGCAGTCGTCTGAAGGCTTGCCTGTGGCTGAAAGATCCCTTCCAAGATGACTTGCTCACATGGATGGCGAATTGACACTGGCTGTTGGCAGGAGGCCTCAGTTCCTTTCCACATGGACCTCCCAGGGGGCTGCTGAGTGTCATCCTGACATGGTGGCTGGATTCCCCCAGAGCAGATGATCTAAGAGGGAGCAAAATGAAATCTGTGATGTCCTTTTGATCTGGTGCCGAACATCACACTGTGGTATTTCTGCAACACTGTATTGGTCATATGGATCAACCGCGTTCAGTGTGGAAGGAGCCCAAATGAAGGTATTAATGTCAGGATACTAGGTGTAGAGGATGGATCGGTGGGGACCATCCTGCAGACAGGCTGCTGTGGGACCACGGGAGTGTTAACTGTTGTCGTTGATGTCTCCACCTCCCCTACTAGATGATAAGCTCCAGGAGGCAGGGGCTGGGCCTATTGGGCTCACCATTGGGTCCCCATGCTTAGTACAGTGTTTGGTGCATAGCAAGCCTTCAGTAAACATTAGCTGAGGGATGCTTTTTGTGGTTTTGCCCCTGTCTTAGCTTCCATATGTCCCCCTACCCCCTACGTCTGCCTGATGGTCTGCATGTTGCTTCTTGGGCCTGAGAAACTCCTTCTGTTTCCTCTCCTGGGGCCACTACCTTTCTTCTTTATAAGGCATACCGCTCTTCTCTTCCTTCAATCTGGTATCACTTCTCCCTAGAAGCCTTCCTTGATTACCTCTCTTCCCTCAGGCTGGACTATGTGCCCCTTCTCTGTGTGCACAGAGACCCTGGCCTTGCCCTGTGAAAGTGTCCATTGAACTGTATTCTCAAGTCTCCTGAGCTGTTTCGTTTTTAATGGTAGGGATAGAGTTCAGACACTGACTTAGCCTTGTGGCCTTGAGCAAGTTACTTCCTTTTCTGAGCCTCGGTTTCCCCATCTATAAAGTGGAGTTTCTGATAGAGTAATAGGTGGAGGACCAGCTTGACCCAGGGCCCCTGGAGAGGATCGTCGTCTGAGCATTCGTGGCTGCTGCGCCGCTTCTCCTCCAGGCCCCGCCACCTGTGAGCCCCTCCCCGCATCTCCTTTCTCGTGTCTTTGCAGTCGCTGTTCCCTCTGCCTGACACAGCCTTCGCATCGCTCTTCCTGTGCCAGCTCCTCACACTTCTGATCTCGACTTCAGTGTTACCTCCTCCAAGAGGCAAACCCCCCACTGTATCTCAAGTAGCCCCCAGGAGACATTCTGCCGACCCCTGGGCCCCTCAGGCCCAAGGTGCCTGGTATGTTCTTTTTTTGTGGAATAGAATAACTCTTCTTGGCTTTTTCCTTTTGCCAAATGTTTTTGATATTATAGTCACTAAGTACTTCATACCATGTCATCTTCAACTAGCGTCCATGCAGTGACTATTTTTCTAATTGAGGTATAATCCACACGACAGAATCAACCATTTGAAAGTGTATAATTCAGCAGCATTTAGTACACTCGGTGTTGTGCAGCCATCACCTCTATCTGGTTTCAAAATATTTTCATCGCCCTCAAACGAAGCCCTGTGCCCCGTAAACCGTCACTCCCTGTTTCCCCTCCCCAGCCCCTGGCTACCAGCAGTCTGCTTCCTGTCCCTATGGATTTACCTGTTCTGGGCATTTCACATAAATGGAATCATACCATATATGATCTTTTGTGGATGGTTTATTCCCCATAAAATAAATAATGTTTTTGAGGGTCATCCACGTGGTAGCATGTATCCGTACTTCCGTGGTTATCCGTGGTATCCGTACTTCATTCCTTTTTATGGCTGAATACTGTTCCACTGTGTGGGGATGTCCTGGTTTATCCATTTACCCATCGGTGCACATTCGGATTGTTTCCACCTTTGGCTATTAGGAAAAACACTGCTGTGAACATACATGTACAAGTTTTTTGTTTTAACATCTATTTTCAGTTGTTTGGGGCATGCACCCAGGAGTAAAACTGCTTGATGATATAGTAATTCTGTGTCTCACTTTTTGAGGAAGGGCCGGACTTAGAGACTCCCGACCCTTCTGTGGGGAGTGACCGTGACTGCCGTGTCATTGTTTGGTGGGGGAGCTGAAGGGACTCACCCAGGACGATCTGATCGCCGTGACGTGGTGGCAGGGCAGAATTGGGAACTGTGTGATGGCCAGAGCCACTGACCTCTTCTCTCTCCTCCTCAAGGGGCACCCCTCATAGGAGGGAACCTGGAGGGCCCTGATGTGACTGTGTTTGGATGAACCCCACTTGCTAGAGGGTGAGACTTGGTCTGGGCCTTTGAAGCAGGGGTTACCTAGAAGGGTGAAGGGATAAAACTGAACAGCCCCATTAGACTCCTCCTGTGAAAGGAGCTGCAGCTTTTTAAATTCGGTTTTGTTTTTTTAAAGATAAATGAAGAGAACCTCTGGTGGTAGTTTTTATGGAGTCACCTGGCCTAAGTGTGAATCCTAGCTTGGCTAGTTTTCAGCTGTGTGACCTTGAGCAAATCCTGTTACCTCTCGGAGCCTCAGTTTTCTTATCTGTAAAGTTGGGATAATCACACCCCCACCGGGGTCACTAAGAGGATATAAGGAGGTAGTATGTCAAGAATCTAGCCCTAATGTTATAAGATTTGGTGACTGCATGTGCTGTGTGCCTGTATTTTCTGGAAATATGCTATTAGATATTTATATAGTTAAACAACTATTCTTTGGGTTGTTTTAGTCCAACAGAGGTATTAAACTTGAAGTAACCATTCAACCTGTAGTGTTTATTTTTTCCCCTTATCTGCTAAGCCCATTCATCCGGGTCATTCATCACCCTTAAAGGGGCTGGGGAGGGAGGGATCATCAGCAGGTCTGGAACAGTGGAGATTGCGCAGGCCCATTGTCAGGCTGCAATGGTTCTCTGGTGAGCCAGCCATCTGCCTTCTTTTTTCTGCTTTCCCTGGAAGAGTCTGAATTCTGCCTAGTGACTGAAGCCAGACTAGGCCCAGAGGCCTTGGGTGGCTCTTATTATTATTATTTTTTTTGTTTTTAGGAAGTGAAGAATTTAGAGGGATAAAAGGGGGAAATGACTTTTCAGTATTGTAACCTTTATTGCAGTCTGGTTGCTTTGAAAAGGAGCATTGTTTGGGTGTGGGACCCACCCAGACTTTCTGTGGGGCTTCCCCTCCACCCACCAGGAAGAGGAGGAAGGGGACTGTCTCTGAGCCTTGGCCATGCACCAGGCGTGGGGTCTGGTGGTGAAAGAAGCAGGCCAGGGACACACTTTCATGAAGCTTCTAGTCAAGCAGGGGAGACACTAACTGAACAGGAAAAGACACAAATAGGGTAGTTACTGCTAACTGGAACTGCTGAAAAGGAAATAAACAGGTGGTGGGATAGAGAGGGAGAAGTGGGGAACTGCTGAAGTGGGTGGTTGGGAAGGCCTCTCTGAGGAGAGGTCTTTTGAGGATGTAAAGGAGCCAGTGCAGGTGACTCGACCAAGTGCAGGTGGAAAGAGTGTTCAGAGGGAGGGCCAGGAGGAGCAAAGGGCTGGAGGTGGGAATGACCTTTGGGTATTTGAGGAGGTTCCCAACTGGAGGTTAGAGGAGGAGATGGAATGAGGTCAGCAAGCAGGAAACCGTTCCAGGGAACTGGGAGGCTTGAGTCAGCTGTTTGATTTCAGTTTTAAATGTATCACTTCCTTGAATTCCTTACAGCGACTCAATAAAGTAGGCATTATTTGCCCATTTTACCCCTGTGAAAACTGAGGCTCTGAGAAGTTAATTGACAAATTCCAGAAACAGAAGGATATTATGTTGTGAATCCAGAGCCAGTGTGTCCATGTATTCATTTGACAAATGTTTATTTGAGCTCCTGTCATGTGTCAGGCCCCATGCTAATCGCCAGGGGAGTCAAAGTAAGTCTTTTGCCCTCAGCGTTCGGATCTTAGCTCAGCCTGGGCAAAGTTCGTGTCTTCTCCGAACTTTCTATTTTGCAAAACCAGGGTGATACTTAAGGTCATTGTGAGAGCCACAAGAGGTAAGTATGTAAAGAGTTTGGCATAACCATGGCACATGGTAAATACTAGTTGTCATGAATGCCACTTCCAAGAACTTTGGAATCTCTTGTAGAGAAGTCCTGACCAAGGAGGATGAACATTCCACATAAGGAGTAGCTTGGTCCATAGGAAGAAGATCCCCCAATGCAAATACAAATCTTCATGTACATTAAGTTCATCAGTAAATAATGTCAACTGATGGTCATTGGTGCCAATTCAACACCAACAGAAATCCTCAATTTGGGATGTGGTGAAGAAGAAAACTTTTTTCAGTACAAAACAGCTTACCTGTCACATAGCACAGCTTGGATGTAGCATCAGAACGGCTGTGAGGCAGACCTAGGGCCAGGTGGCCCTGGGGTCAGGCCCCTCTGCAGCTAGACAGCTCTGTTCGGCTCCACTCCTTGCTGGTCTGCTTCGCATTGCACCGGCCTGCGCCGCTGTGCTTTGGTCTGCTGCGCTCCACTCTGCTCTGCTCCACAGAGACATCTTCAGTATTTTAGCTCAGCCAGGGAAACACACACTTCAGTCTTCAGTGGAAAGGAAAAGTGCACTGTCAGAGCCAGAGGGACGCTGGCTTATATGAACAGAAGTCCCCACTCCTGGTTCCTGATTGGTCTGTCCTCTTGCAAATGAGGACACCAAATCCTAGCAGTTTGATCCAAAAGGCACTATCCCAGCTGGTTAGAATAGAGCCTCTCTGGTTGGTTGAAGCTGCACAACTCCCATTGGATGGGGAAAGTCCCAGTCTTATTGGTTGAAATAGGATGCCAGGAACCCCTTTATAAGGGCTGGCTTAGATGGCAGAAACACAGTGCAGGCAGGCAGGGAGGTCGGTTCAAATGCAGGCAGTTTAGTGCAGGCTTGTCCCTGAAGGGCAGTTTGCATGAGAAGTTCCCGTGTAGAAATGGCTGCTAGCCTCTTTTTTTTTTTTTTTTTTTTTTTTTTTAATTTGAGCCCAGTTGACCACCAGAAGTCCTTTTCAGTAGGTGCCTGCTTTCTCAGGGCTCACAATAACTAAGTCAGTTCATCGGAAAGTAACTACATGTGTATAGCCCAGTGTTCCAGGCACTGCTCTAAGCCACAGGTCTGCAAAGTACAACTCACAGGCCAAATCTAGGTCACCACCTATATTCTTAAATAAAGGTTTATTAAAACAGTCATGCCCATTATTTATGGATTATGGTTGCTTTCCAGCTACAGTGTCAAAGTGGAGTAGTTGGGACAAAGACCGTGTGGAAAGTAGTATTTACTATCCGGCCCTTTACAAAAAAGATTTGCTGACCTGTTTTCTAAGCACTTAATATAGCATAGCTATTTAACCCTCAGGATGGCTGTGCGAGGTGGGAACTACTCTCCTTATCTAACATGTAGGGAAACAGAGGCACAGAAGGGTTAAGCTTGCCAGGTCACACAGGTGGCAAGTGGAAGTAGGATTTGAATCCAGGCAGTGGGCTTTGGTGGCTGTGCTCTTAACCCCTGTGTGATATTGTCTCCTCAGACAGAATCAAAGTAACTGCTCCTCTGACAGCCCACTGGATACTCCTGGCTTGAAAACCAGGAGACCTGAGTCCTGGGTATGGCTCTGATTACCCAGTTAGTCACTGCTCCTGTAGGCCATTTGCTCATCTGTACAATATAGCCTTGGATCAAGCCAGTCCCCAGGCCCCACCCAGGTGCCAGGTGCCAGGTGCCAGGTGCTATGATTCATGCAGGTCCTCCCAGCCCTGAAGTTCTGAAGTCTGCCAGATAGAGGAGGCTCCCAAGGCTCCTGGCTCCTCCCCTCTCACACTAGGCTCTGGGCTCTTGTGAATGAGGCCTCTCTACGTTGTTCAACACACATGTGGCCATGAGATACAAGTTTATTTCTTTTTTTTTTTTAGATACAAGTTTAATAAAGCCTGATAAAATTAAAATTCACTTTCTCAGCCATGCTTCAGTTGCTCAGTAGCCACGTGTGGCTAGTAGTTACCATATTGGACAGTGCACACACAGAATGTTTGCGGAAGGACAGTGCAGCCTGACACACGATGCCCTGGCTTGGGATATAGCCATGCCAAACCAAGCGACTCAGGGACAGAAATAGCCACGGGGCTGGCCAGAGAGATCCTGTTAAATCTGAGTTAGATTATGTCATTCCTCTGCTTAAAACCCCTCATGGTTTCCACTTACTCAAGTAAAAGCCATAACCTCACCTTGGCCCATAGGCCCTGGTGGCCTTGACCTCCTGTCCCAATACTCCTCTCCCTGCCAACTCTTCTCCTGCCTCAGTGGCCCCCCTTCCTGTTCCTTAAACTGGCTGGGCATGTCTTGGGCTCAGGGTCTTTGCACTTGTTCTTCTCCCAGCTAGCTAGGTGGTTCTTTCTCTCCCTTCGAGCTTTGCTCAAACCCATTCTGGCCTTATTTTCCCCCATATACTTATAACTACCTGAAATATATTGTTCTTGCTTGTTTACTGTCTGCCTCCTCTAGCTAGAATATAAGTCCCATAAAAGACAGGGGAATTGGTGAGTCATATTCAGGGCTGTGTGCCAGTTCTAAGACAGTGCTTGGCACATAGCAGTTGCTCAGCCTATGCTTTCGAGTATGCGAGTGAATGAATGAATGGATGAGTGAGTGGCCTTTCCAGGGGAAGGGCAGTGATGAGTCTCTGGCCACAGAGGTTTGTGAGCACTTGGTGGTGATAGCAGTGGCTTTAACTAGATCTCCTGGACTGTGAACCCCTGGTAAAGGCCCTTTGGTTGCTCTGCACACAAATTACTCAGGTACCTCCCCTCTGGTTAGCATCCAAAATAAAAACCATGCCAAGCCATAGAATATGAGTAAAAAGGAGTCCAAAAAGTTCTGAAATTGATGTCCACATTACCTTAGTAGTAATGTGAAACTGGATATGCACGTGCTATTGATTATTTCTTGAGCAATAATAGCACAATATGGTTTGTGTAAAGTACCTGGAATAGGAAGAATGTAATATACAGTCGACATCTCATTTTTTGGCAGCATTTTCCCCCTCCTTTAAAATTTTTAATTGTGAAAAAATATATCATCCATATAGAAAAGAATAATGTTAAATGCTTAAATTCCTTAAATCTTTTTCTCATTTTTTGGTGCCCCTGCTTGTGCTCATGTGCTAAGCCCATACTATGGTCTGTCTGGTGGGTGATCCAATGTTGCCTGTATTCCCAGCACCAAATTCATTCATTTGTGATTCATTCATTCATGGTAAAGAAGAGAGAGGGAGTCCCTGTCCTCGTGGAGGTTACAGAACAATGAAAGGGTCAGAGACAACACACAAGCAAACAATTAGGGAGAGGGATAGCATAATGACAGGGATGTGGGCAAAGGGGTGGGCACCTAGCAGATACATGCTGGTTGAAGGAGCCAGTGACAGCTCATCAAGGCAGGAAGCAAGTCTGCAAACTTCATCTTCCCCAGAGTCCCAGCACCCAGCCCAGAGTCCCCTGCAGAGAGGCTCTTCATGCAACCGAGCTAATTCCCACAGCAGCTGGTGAGAAGCCGGGACTGGATGACCCGGAAGGTCCCATTTTATCCAGAGTTTCCATGATTCTGCAAGTGGGAAGAAAAACCCAGAAGTGAACTCAGCACCAAATATGGTTGGTCTCAGGTCTTGGCAAACGCTGAAGGGAGGTTGGTGGTGGTTTTAGTACCATTTGGATCACAGTTGGCCTGTGCCCACGACCTGGGAGTCTTTATGCTCGTTGGTAGGATTTGATGTCCTGAGGAAGGAGCTACCAAGAAAGTTGGGACCTAAAGGTGCTCTCCAGATGTGCCTGCTCATTCATTCATTCGTTCTTCAGATGGAGGCCCTTCTCTGAGCAAGACTCTGCTCTATGCTTCAGAGAGATTCTGTCCTTAACCTGGAAGAATACAAGACACCAGGAAAAGTATTCATGCCTGCCCCAGTCCCTGCCATTCCTGTAATTACCCAGTCACCTGCCCACCTAAATGACAATCTAACTGCTGAAATCTGACTCTAATGGCAAACAGATCCTAGGTATTCCTAGATGGAGGTGCCTCAATATCTGAACTATGTTCCTGCCTGCCATGCAAATGGTCAACAAACAGCCCACACACTGACCACGGGACTTAAGTGGCCATGCTGATGACACTTTCAGCTGGACCAGCTCAGGAGAACACCTGACAATAACTATAATGAAACATTCTTATTATCTCTGGGGATGAGACACAGGCTTGGGGAGGTGACGTGACCTGCTTCTGTAAAAAGCGGAGGAACCAGGAGTCTGCTTGACATCAAAGCCTTGGGCAAGCTGCCATCTCTCTGGGCCTCAGCCTCCCTGTTGCAAAGCCTGGGCACTTGGCTGCCTGCCACTGCAGATTGCCATGAGAAACCCGATGCTGTCATGCTTTGAAGAGCGTGTGGTCCTATATGAAAATGAGAGGAGGTGGATCATAGTTATAAAAATAGTGATGCCTGTGTTCAAACATATGGTTGTGTTTTTTTTTTGTTTGTTTGTTTGTTTGAAGATGTAGAACTTCCCAAAATATCTGAAAGGAAAAGTCATTCCTCTTCAATGACGGCTATTTTGAAAATAGAGTTTTCCAGCAGGGACTGTTGTTATAAAATATGAATACAATGTATCTTTCCTGTGGAATGTATGCAAGAACAATCAAATCAGTATTTCAATTGGTATGGCATTTTAGTGTTTCTGAAATGCTTGCAAATTTATGTCCCATTGAATTAAGTGTTTCGTGGTGAAGACTACATCTTTGGCACCTGACAAACCTGTGCTGGGGTCCTAGATCCAAAACTTCATAGCTGTGTGAGTGGGAAAGGCATTTAACCTTTCTGGGCCTCAGTTTCTTCATCTGCAAAATGGGATAATTCTATTCAAAAGGTAGTTCAGAGTATTAAGTGTGGCAATACATATCGAGTACCTCAAATAGCCTATTACATGTAAGTGCGCAATAAATCCTAGCCAGTAACTCTGTCCTCATGGTCACACTGATGAGATCTGAGGTGTTGCATCCCCAGTTCCAGAGATGAGAAATATATAAGTCAGAGACGGTCATTGTCTTGCCTGGGGTGGCCTGGCTAGTGGGTGACAGGGCAGCCCAGGCTCCAGCTCCTTCCCTGACCCCACAGCTCTTGAATATTCAATAGGTCAGTGCTGCTTCATTTTAAAGACCTTTGTTCATGGCTAATAACAGCTCTTTGTTGCTGTTCAGAGGGAGGAGTGGCCTCCAGCCTGGACTTGGACTCTCTAGCCTCCAGGTCCCTGCCTGCCACTCCCCTGGTTTCCTTTAGGGAACCACCATTACTAATGAGAAGTGTGTCATATCCTCAGGGTGTGCTGGGGCAGGGCAATGGAAGGCTGAGGAAGACTGACGGGCTTGCACTTGGCTACTGGCCAGGCTCCAGAAGCATGGCTGCGTGTCATCTGCAGCAGACAGCTGTTCCATTGTGTCTGCACAAGCCCATCAGAAAGGGGAAGAGGGGAACATTACAGCTGTGCACCATCAGACTCCAACTCAGAGGGAGGCCATGGCTGGTTCCCTCCTCCCCAGCACCCCTCTGTCCTGCTCAGGAGCACCTTCTTGTCCTATTAGCTATATGTACATTTACGGGGTCCACTGCATGCCAGGCACTGGACTGAGCATTTCTGTTTATGAGGGGGGACCCCCCAAAAACAGAATTATCTTCTGGAGGGTGGGTCCCTTGTAGTACAGGCTTCCCCTGCTGGGTGAGTGTTCTAGGAACCCATCTGTAGCAGTGTACCCGCTGGCATTGTTCTGAGAGGCTGTGTTGGGCTTCACTGAAGTTTTTTGAAGACTCTTTCAACTCACTTGCCCATTTCGTGATGGGTGATTTAGGAGCACTCCCGCCCTCACCACGCTGAGTGTTTAGCAGTTTTTGACCAAAAAATGGCATGATCCCTGTGCCCCACCCTCCCTATTCACCTGATCTCACCCCCTCACCCCGAGCGACCTTTTTGTTTGTTTGTTTCCCTGGTTGAAAAAAATCCTCAAAGGGAAACAGTTTGCTGTTATGGAAGAAGTGGAACAAAAATACGGCAGAAGCACTAAAAGGCATCAAAATTGACAAGCTCAAAAACTGTTCTGAGCAGTGGAAAAAACATCTCAATAGGTGCACTGCATCAGATGGAGAGTACTTTGAAGGTGACTGAAGTTTAAACATGTAAGAATAAACACACAATTTTTTATAAATAAATTCTGTTTTGGGGGGTTCCCTCTCAAATATGATCACATTTAATGCTCCAAGTGGGACCCCATGGTAGGTCTTCTTCTTAGCCTTGGAGCCTCCAGAGCGACCCTTTAAAACATAGTCAGATAATGACATGCTTCTGCCCAGAGTCCTCACTGGCTTCCCAGCAGCTACATCCAAGAGTGGCAGCACTGCCCACAATGTCTGACTCAGTCTGGCCCCGCCACCTCCCTGACCTTCCCTTTTCTGTTCTCCCTGACCCCTAACTACTGTTGCTTAACAAACTACTCCAAACGTAATGGCTAAAGCCGTTTTATTGTTTCTGCTGATTCTGTGTGTCAGGAAATCAGCAGAGCATGGAGGAGATGGTTTGCTCTGCCACATGTCACGTCTGCTGGGGCTGGAGTGTCCAGACGGCCTCTTCACACCTGTGGAGGGGCTTGGCAAGGATGACCTGAAGAACAAGGGACTGGCAGTAATGGCCCACCAGGGTCATAAGCCTGAGACCTTGGTTCTCCTCCTTGGAGGCCGGGGCCTCTTCCTCTCCATGTGGAAGCCTGACTTCTTATACAGTGACCTCACAAGAGGGCAGAATTGGAACCTTCAAGCTCTTGTAAGGCTTGGGTCTACAACCGGCAGAGTGTTACTTCTGTCGTGTCCTTTGGTTAAAGTAAGTCACAGATCCAGCTCAGATTCGAGAGGAGGGGGCAATGAAGGGCTGGTGTGGCTCATCAGGGGCCACTAATGAAACAGATTTCCGTTCATTCACTTTTCTCCGGCCACACAGGCCTCCATGCTCCTCTTCAAACATGTCATGCACATCCCTGCCCCCAAGGCCTTTGCACTCACTGTTTTCCTCTTCTAGGATGTGCTTCCCCAAATGGCCACAGAGATCACCCCCTCCCTCCATTCAGCTTCAGCCTAAATACCACCTTAATAGAGAGACGAACCATACCTGACCCCAGCTTATCAAAAATGATGTACCTTGCCCATCACCTTTGCCCCCTTACCCCACTCCGTATTTTTTTATCACTTATCACCTCTTGGCATAATATTTATTGTCTGATTTCCTCTGCCCTCATCTCAGAATAGAAGT
This sequence comes from Glossophaga mutica, assembly GCA_039655065.1. Lineage (NCBI taxonomy): Eukaryota > Metazoa > Chordata > Mammalia > Chiroptera > Phyllostomidae > Glossophaga > Glossophaga mutica. Next base: position 100,475,819 of record CM077305.1, read on the forward strand.
GCCACATGAGTAGGGCATTTACTTTGTTCTGTGTGGTAGGTCTAGCTCCAGATCTGACATATGGTTGATGCGTTTGTTGGATAAATATTAGAGTTGAGGAAACTGAAGCTCAGAGATGTTAAATAACTTTCCCAAAGACACACAGCTATAATCAACAGAGCCAGGATTCAAACCCAAGCAATTTAGCATCTAACATTGAGCCATAGAAGTTTCGTTGCCTATAAGGTTAATTGCTTAGTTAATTGCCTCCTATTTTCTCTCCTTGTGTCCAGTTTGTCTTCACTCAGAGTGGTCTTCCAACAACTAAAATTGCATCAGGCATAAAACCCATCTTGAAGGTGGTATCCCTCCCTTTCAACAGAAAGACTTCCCTTAGACTACAGCATAAGGCCAAAGCTTGGCCTCCAGCTGTGGCCTGATGTAGTAGAGCAAATATGGATTTTTGAGCCAGGCAGACCTGGTTCTGTTCCAGCACCCCCGTCTCAGGCTCTCTAAACACGGGAAGATGAGGAATGCCATTCATTCATCCATTCATCCATCCTCCCAATAGAACTCCTGCTCTGAGCCAAGGATTGTGGTAGGTCCTGTGTCACTGAGGTAGACAGACGTATGCTCACACAGTCACCCAGATAAATATGCATTTACAGATGCGATAGGTACTGTAAAGGACTCATAGTGTGGGAAAATGTGTAACAAGACAACTGTAATAGTGCGGTGAGGTAGGGACAATTTCCTGAGGAAGTGACAATTTCCTGAGGAAGTGACATTTGAGTAGGGGCTAAGAGGGTAAAGATGTGGACAAGCTCATTCCAGGCAGAGAGAACAGCATATGCAAAGGCTCTGAGGAGGTGGGAGCACATTTTAGTATTGGAAAGACCCTAAAAGCTGTGTGCAGGGCAGAGAACCTGAGAAGCTGGAGAGGCAGGCAGGAGCCGGATCATGCAGGACTTTGAGGGGCTGGGCAGGGGCTGAGGAACCCATCAATGACTTTATATTTTCTCATCTGTAAAATGGGGATAATAATAGACCCTCATTATTAATAATAATAATTTCCCAGTATCTGTTGTTAACTGGGCATTGGCTGGCTGTAGGCTGGTCTGGGATGGTCTCAATGAGGCCATCATCCATGTTCCACAGGGTCTCATCCTCTAGCAGGTCAGCTCAGTTTGTTCATATGACAGCAGCCGGGGTGCAGAGAGCAGCAGAAACCCACAAACTTAGAACTGGCATAGCATCATTTCCACACTGTGGGTCCAAGCAGGTCACAGGGCCGGTCCGGATCCCACTGAATGAAGCTCTCACCACAGTGCCTGGTGCCTAGGAATTGTTCCATAAATGTTATCACTGTTATTACTGTGTGTAGCACTTTATGCTTTTCAATGTTTTATTCCATACATCATTTTACTCTACACTGTGTGAGAATAGACAGGGCAAACACTACTGACCCCATCTGACAAATAAAGAACAGTTTAGATAACTCCCTAAGGTCACACATTTAGCTAGTGGCTGCAGCTGAACGCTAGCGCTCAGATATCATATAACTTAAAGCATATTGCAAACATACCTGTTGAAAGGGAACCCATTTGCAGGTAATTTCATTGTCCTGAGCACCATCCTGGTAAAAAAGGTCATTAAGATACAAATGCTTTTGTCAGTGGCCCAGGCTAGTGGCTGTCTGCAAGGTTTAGTTGTGTTCTCTGAGGTCCAAGTCTCCCATACTACTTTTGTTTGTTGGCTCCCCCCAAAAAGTTGTTGTCTCACTGAGGTGAAAGATGCTTTTCTTCTTTTCTACCCAGAGAACCTCTCTTTGGACTCCAGTTGCTTTTCTTCCCCACCTGTGAATTTCCTCCAAGAATTGCCAAGCTACCAGTCCATTGCACGCAAGAGGACAAACATCCTTTCTCGAGACAAGCAAAGTAGCACTTTGCTGAAGCCGACAGACTCCTACACCTGCCAGCTGGAGGAAGGAATCACTGAAAACCTAGATAGCCAATCTATTCGAAAGTATGCACTGAACATCTCTGAGAAGCGGAGACTAAGGTTTGTTCAATAGCCATCTGGAAAGCATCTGATGTAGGTTTGGGGGGTGCGTTTTATGCATGAATGCATTTTCTGAAGAGCTCACATAATCGAAACTTTGTTACCTAGGGTAAGCTAAGCTGCTCTGACAAAGATACCCAAACATGTAAAAGCCCAATTATTACAAGTTTATTTCTTGCTCACATAAAAGTCCTGGGTCAGGTCAATAGATGACTTTGCAGTCATTTAGGAGCCAGGTTCTTTCTATCTTAGGGCTCTGTAACCCTCCCAAAGCTTTGCTGTTGTCTGCATCTAGCCAATGGAAAAAGAAAGCATATGGAGTATGAATGCACCAGTTAGCTGTGCTGTGTAATAAGTCACCCCACAACTTAGTAGTTTAAAATGACAATTTCACAAGTCTACAAGTCAGCACTGGGCAATTCTTCTAGTTGCAGTTGGGCTGACAATCTGTTGCCAGCTGTGGTCAGAGAGGTGGCTCTGCTCATCTAGCTCAGGGTCAGCTGGCTGTAGGCTGGTCTGGGATGGTCTCATCGTCCAGCAGGTTAGCTCAGGGTCATATGTATGGCAGCAGCTAATGTCCAAGAGGAGCAGAATCCTGCCATTCTTCTTGTAGCCTGGGCTTAGCACTGGCACAGCATCACTTCTGCTGCATTCTGTGGTCTGAGCAGATCACGAGGCCAGTCCAGAATATAATGTTTTGGGGATTCATCCATGTTGTAGCACGCATCAGTGTTTCATTCTTTTTTCTGCCTGAATAATATTCCAGTGTATGGACATAGCTCATTTTGTTTATCTCTTCATCTGTTCATAGACATTTGGTTTGTTTTTACCTTTTGACTATTATGAATACTGCTGCTATGAACATTCTGGTACAAGTTTGTGTTTGCGACTCTGCTGTCCATTCTTTTGGGGTATCTACCTAGGAGTGGAATTATTGGGTCATGTGTTAATTCTAGGTTTAACATTTGGAGGATTGGCCTCTCTGATTTCCCTAGTGGCCACACCATTTTTACATTCCCATCAGCAGCATATGAGGTCTCCAGGATTTCCATAGCCTCTCTGCTGGGGCTTTATTTGATGCTAAGGCTTGGCAGTGGTGCCATAGTCATAGTCATGCTCGTTTTTTAATGCAGGGAGATTCAGGAGACCCAAATGAAGTATCTGTCTGAGTGGGACCAGTGGAAACGGTATAGCAGCAAGTCTTGGAAGAGGTTCCTCGAGAAAGCTCGTGAGATGACGACCCACCTGGAGCTGTGGCGGGAGGACATTCGCAGTATAGAAGGTAGCGCACCCCACTCTCTGCATGTGCTCCTCCACAACAGTGCCTGAGGGACAAGGTCACCTTTGTTTACACTAACTTTTAGCTGGAATCTATCATTTCCTGCCATGACTATAAGCAACTGCACACTTAGGATTAGCAGAACCTAACTGTGTGTTTGTCACCAGGAAAATCACAGATATATTTCTATTCCTTCTGGTTGTAGTTATCTTGGAAAACCATTTATGCTCTTCACTACTTTGAAATCACAGCAGCTGTCAGATCTGCCACTAGATCTTGTTATTTAATGTGCTAATGAAGATGCTCTTGTATTATGCTGTCACAAATTTGGTTTTGTATGTATTTTGTGCATTTAAAACATTATTCTAAGGTGTGGTTCACACTGCCACAGGTGCCCATGGCTGTGAAGATACCGAGAATTCCTACTTTCCCATAATGGTGACAGTGGGATGCGGTACTGCACTAGGCCGCTCAGGTTGCCATGGCAAAGGACCATAGACCAGGGGGCTTAGACTACAGGCATTCATTTTCTTAGAGTTCTGGAGACTGCAAGTTCAAGATCAGGCCACCTTGTCACTATGTCCTCACATGACCTCTTTTTTGTGCACACTCCAGGAAAGAGGGAGTGGGAGAGAGAGATTTGCACTGGTGTGTCTCCTAACAAGGGCACTAATTCCATCACGAGGTCCCCACCCTCATGACCTCATCTAAACCTCATCACCTTCCACAAGCCTCCAAACACCATCACATTGGGGCTTAGGGCTCCAACATGTGAATTGGGGGAAGCACAATTCATTCTATAGCAAGTATACAAAAATTGGAAGTTCTGCCAAAGTATAAAATTAGAAAAAAACCATCTCAACATTTGAGTGATACAACAAAGTGAGAGGGGAAAATACCTTTTAGGATCACATAGTTTCTATCATAAAGCAAAATGATTTACAGGAGTCTCCTCAAAACTGTTAGAATGGAAATTTTGTAAGAAATGTTGCAGGATAAATGGAAGAAATTATCGTCCCCATTATTACTATTATAAGATCTATAAAATACCATTGGTAATCCATTCAATGCATTACCTTTTCTGGTTTTTGTTTTATGGAGAGAATGTAAACAGTTTCTAAAGTTTCATTAGAAACTTACAACTTCAACCATCCACTTTTGAAAGTTAAGTGAACATCATATTTGTAGTAGAATTTAATAGTAAAAGCTAACCTTTATTGAGCCTTCGCTACGAACCAGGCCTTGTGTTAAAAATTTTACTCCTATTATCTCCATTAGTCCTCACAAGATCCTTTCACACAGGTATGTATCACTTGCATGGCTCAAAGAAGTTAAAATATTTGTGCAAATTCACTGGCTAGGACAGAGCAGACCCAGAATCGGAACCCAGGCAGTTGAACTCCAGAGGCAAAGGTGTTACCCACCATGCCCCTCTTGTTAAGTGGTGGCCTTTCTGGAGATTTTCATTCAGAAAGTGGCTTGTGTATTGGAGGGTAGTTTCTCCCTGGGGAGCTGCAACCTTGATTTTTCTCTTCAGTGAGTCCACTCTTGTGATTTCTTGGCTGGCTAGGTGCTCATGTGGGAGGAGATGAAGGTGCAATAGTCACGCTGCTTGCTCTAGCAGGGTTGCTGGGAGTAGAGAGAAGCAAAGAGTGTGGGTCTCTTATATCTTCAGTTTCAGAAGATGTTCTTTGCTCCCCCAGAGAACAAGCAGACACCCTCACTCACTTGAAGTGCTTTTGACTGTCCTTAATAATTTCATCATTATGTGGTGGAAAGTTTCTTTTCTTCTTGAAAAATCAGTGAATGGAATCCATAACAGAATAAGGATTAAAAGTATATGCTAAAAGTAAATGCCTATAATTGATAAAATTCAATTCCTGTTCTTAGCAAATAAAAAATAGGTGGGAACTTTGTTAATCTAGTAAATATATCTATAAAAATTCTGCAGCAAGCATCATATTTCATGGTGAAATACGGAAAGATTTCCCTAAGACTGAGAATGAGAAAAAGGGTGCAGGTTAGCATTGATTCTAATCTACATCATCCTGGAAGTTCTGGCCAATGTATAGTAATGGGGGGAAAGGCATAGAGAGTGAAACGGAAGAAATAAAATGTCTTTTCTTTAAAGTAAAGTTGCTAGATACAATATCTATATAAAACCAGTAGCATTTCTATATACCAACAACAAACACTTAAAAAAGGAATATTTTAAAATGACACAATTTACAATAGCATCAGAAAAAAATATAATACTAGGAATACAGAATATATAAAGAAAGATATTAATCACTCTGCACATAAATATACACTATTGAAATTAAAGAATCTAAATATGTCATGTTCATGGATCAGAAGATTCAGTATAAAAATGTCACTTGTCCTCAAATTGGCTCATATATATTCCATGTAATCCCAATTAGAATCCCAGCAGATTTTGTGTCTGTATGTATCTGTGTGAAAATTAATGTACTTATTCTAAAGTTTATATAGAAATGCAGAGGATGAAGCATACCTCTTGAGGAAGAACAAAGCTTGAAAGACTTATAGCACTATATGTCAAGCATTATTGTATGTCTACAATAATTAGACAGCCTGGTATTGGTGCAAGGCTAGGCATATAGAACGATAGAAGAGAATAGAAAATTCAGAAACAGCTTCATGCATTATGGTCAATACCTAAGCACTATTGTAATTCATTGGGGAAAGGATAGTCTTTCAATAAATGGCACTAAAATGAATTAGATTTTTACATGAGCAAAGATAACTATTGAATCCTCATGCACACCATTCTCAAATGGTTAATTTAAGATTGAATGTATATGTATAAGTCAAAGTTTAAACCATTAGAAGTAGAGCCTTAAAGCCAACAGTAAAAAAAAAAAAAAGAAAAGAAAAGAAAAGAAATGTGTTTTTTTCTTTCCCTTCCACCAGGATTCCTCCAACTTCAGCCCCACGTAATTGAATAAATCTGGAGTGGGTAGTCGGTCAATACTCCTGGTCAGTGATGTTTGGATTTCTTTTTCTCCAGGGAAATTTGGCACTGGGATTCAGTCCTACTTCTCCTTCTTGCGATTTCTGGTGTTGCTGAATTTGGTGATATTTCTGATCATCTTTATGCTAGTTTTGCTACCAATCTTGCTCACCAAATACAAGATCACCAACAGCAGCTTTGTGCTTATTCCATCCAAAGACGTGGGTGAGTCTAAGTCCTGAAGAGTGTTATCTGGTTACAATGCTTCCTTCTTTAGGAATCTTTATAGTCTTAGTCTTGGATAACTGTATTAGTCAAGATGGGCTGGGTCCTGCCACAGAAACAAATGACCCTGTGACTCTCAGCACCTAATAACCACAAAGGTTTCTTTTTTGCTCACAGTACATGGACATCACTGTTTGTTGGTGGCTCTTTTCCATGTTATCTTCACACTGGCACCCAAGTTGATGGAGCAACCTCTTTCTGGACCACTGACAGTCACTATGTCCAAAGGAAAAAGAACCATGACAAATGTGCTGGCTCCTACAGCTTCTGCCTGAAGCGGACACATGTCATGAGCCAAAGCAAGCCACTTGGGCACTCCTGAGTTCAGCAAGGCATTTGAGAGGAGAGCCACAGGGTCAGAAAGTGGAATATTTAGCAAACATACTACAATCTACTTCAGTGTTTTCTTTTCAAGACTCTCATCTCCGATAATGGTGATGCTCAGGGCTACCATTTATTAAACATCAATTGTGCCAACAGCAAGGGTTGGCCCTGTGTTTTCTTACTGACTTCTTAACATAAGTCACACCTTTTGGGCTTTTTGTTTATTCAAGTGGGAAGAGTTCCCAGTCACTCTACAGACATTTGATTACCCTTTAGTACCAGGTTCTGTGCTGGGGCTGGAAGTGGCAGCCTCATGCTTCTCTTATCACATCATTCCTTTCCCTAGAAGAACCCTCCCCTAGAATCACTTCTGTGGCTCTAAACATTCCTCCTTATCACATTTGTTTCTGTCTTAATTCTGCTGTACTTCAAAATAAAATAAGACTACTGTGGAAACCCTGACTTTGTTCAGGGCTTTGGCATTGCTATTGAGTGCCTGCTGTGTGCCAGATGCTTCATTCTCATTTTCCAATAAGTCCATTTTACAGACACACATTACCTGCTGCTATGTGAAAACCCTGGATTCAGTTTCAAGGCTTAGCTCTGCTAGTTGATCAGACTTTCTGAGCCTCAGTTTCCTTATGCATAGAATGGAGGTGATAATTTAAATAATGAGATGGTTAATGTCATTATTCAAATAACATCTCATTATTTAATACTTAGCTCATTAAAAATAATGCTTATTTAAACTATAAATAATTGAAAACAATAATATAAGTTCTATATTATTTAACACAAAATAAAAAATGTTTAAATAAGTAAGCAATACTCACAATTTTAAAATGAGTACTAAATAATGCAATGCTTAGCACATGGAAGGAGTTTAATAAATGGCAGCTGCTTTTTCTTTTAAGTGTTATTTCTTTCTAAAAGCACTGAATGCCATTCTGCCTCTCATGTGAATCTGGAGCCTGGGCACTTAACCACTCAACCTGGCCACCTGCTCATTTCTCCTTTCAGCTGTAGGCAGAACCGTGGTTGCAGGAGAGCCACCTCCTGTGGAAAACGCAGTTGAACTAAGTGTGGTCAGCGTGCATCCCTTCTTTCTCATCATTTCCTATGACTGTACCTTCCCCTTGCACACATATGCTTTAAAAAAAAAAAAAAACTTACCTAGTAAACGCTGTCCCTTAAGAAAAGGATCAGAAGTCTTTCTCTTCCTTCCCTTCTTCATTCCTTTATCAAGTGTTTATTGAGCACCTACTGTGTGCTGGGCCCCGAGTCCGGCACTGAGGCTACAACAGGGAACGCCCCACCTCCATCCATAGTGCTAATACATTCTAGCAGAAGGTGGGCTTGAAGGAACTAACCACATGAAGTGTAGAAGGTGTGAACTGGGCAATGGGGAAAAGGAATGGATAAAGTCCTGAGAAGTTGGACACCCTGGTAGCTGAGGGGTCCTCAAAGCTCTCTGTGAAGGCAGGGACATTTAAGCCAAAACCAGAAGGGTGAGGAGAGAGCAGCTGTTGAAGAACTCAGGGAAGCATCTTCATGCAGAAGAACAGCATCCACGAACGTCCAGAGCTGGGAAATAACTCAGCGTATTAGAGAAACAAAAAGCCAGGCAAGGCTTTTCCTTAAAGGGCCAGCTAGTCAATATTTTGGGCTTTACAGGCCATATAGTCTCTGTTGCCACTTTTCAATGTTGCCGCTGTGGCACAAAAGTGGCCACAGACAAATGTCATGAATGGGTATGAATGTGTTTCCATAACTCTGTATTAACAAAAACAGGCAGCTGGGCAGATTTGGGCCATAGTTTGCTGACCTCTAGGCTGGAGGACAGTGAGTGGGGAGCAGAGGAGCAGACGTCCCATTTCGTCTTCCTGACTCCTCTGCAAATGGAATAACTGTCTCCCTCCTCTCTGTATAATACCGTGTTCATGCAACCGTTTGAGTACTTAGCTAAACCTAACTTCCACTAGTCTTTCTTTACCCCTTGATGGTGAGCTTTTCAAGGGAAGAAGCTGCTTCTTATTCATCATTTTATCTCTAACATCTAAGTGATTAAGTAATGTTTGTTGAAGGAATAAATGAACATATGCATGTCGGAATTATAAAATGGCATAGCTGGATTTGGCCTTAAAGAAACTGGTTCAACTCTCTTATTTTAACAGAGGGGAAACTAAGACCCAGAAAAGGGTGATAGATTGGATTATTTTCCCCAATTTGTTGCTCCCCTGTAATTGTGACTTTTGCAGGGTCTCTCACAGTGGGCAGAGAATACTTACTGCTCCACTGATACTGCACTTGGCCATGTGGCTTGCTTTGTCTAGTGGAGTGTTAGCTTGAAATGGCTTTGTGTGGCTTGCCTTATGAGACAAACCATGAGCAGAGCATCCCCCGGGTGAACCATTTCCTCTTCATCCTAGACCCCAGAATGGAGTCATGGGGAGCGGACCTGAGCCCAAGTGGAAGCCTGGAGTCTATCCTGGCTCAGCCTAAATCAGCTGAATTAACCTCAACTGCAGATATGTAAATGAGAAAATAAATGGTTGATATGTGAAGTCACTGAGGCTTTGAGGTTATTTGTTACATGGCAATAGCTGACTGATACAGAGGAAGTGAATTAATTGAAAGATAAGGTAGTGTCACTAAAATTGCTAGTCAAATAATTTCTTGGTTAATTACATATATGTAAATATATATTTTTTCAAATGAAACTGCATGTTTATTTATATACACATAGAGCTCTTTTAAAATTGGATGTGCTTAAAATGAAATGATGATTGTATCAATCACATATTCTAAAACCTATACAACCATGAACCCCAAAACACAAAATACCAATACAAGTAAAAAAATATTACTGTAAGTGGACGCAGATGCAAAATGTACAGGAAAAGCATACATCTTCCGATGCTCAGGGAGAACGGTGAAAGGAGAAATGCTACTGTACTTGGTGCATTGCAGTTCAGTTTGCAAATAGAAAATCACAAACATATAAACACATCCATACACAAATGCACCAGTATGTATGACATCTAAAGGTGTATGCAGATATGTATGTGCATGTCTATGCAAAGTGTGCTAGACAAGTTAGAGAGACTGTAAAACTGTTTCCACTGATCTTCTTTTGTTTGTTTGTTTGTTTACAGATATTCAATGCACAGTATATCCAATAAGTAGTTCTGGACTCATCTACTTTTACAGTTATATCATAGACTTGCTCTCTGGCACTGTAAGTATTGAACATAATTCTGTATTTGGGCCCTCTAGTCTAACTTAGACATCAGTTTCCTGAATGTCTTCAGTGAGAGCCAAACACAGTGTTGACACAAGCACCAGTGAAAGGAACTGAATTTGCAGTGACCTCATCTCAAGGCTCATGTCCATCCACACCCTGCTAAAACATGCAGGAGATGTGCCGTGTCACTTTTGGCCATTGTCCTCAGCCATTGTCCTTTTCCTAGCCCCTGCCACCTTTCTTATTGACCGGCAACAAAATAGAAAAGTTTCAGCAAAGACCTAACATTTGGGGGTTCTAGGCCATGTGGATAAAAGCTATGGTTCTTCTGTGTAGGTTACACACACAGACATGCCTGATGCACACATATGCACACATGACCATGCATGTGTGTGCACACCACATTTGTATACATACATACACATTTCCTGTAATCCCTTAACAGTCTACTAATCACAGGTTAACACCTGCTTCTCTACAGTGGTATTAATCTCATCCTTATAGTAGTTCCAAAAGGTTTTCTTTTGCCTTCTAAAAAACAATTTTTTGTGAGCTTTCATTTTTTGATTCCACTTTTTTTCAGCAAATAAGAGCACAGGTATGAAAAGTGACCATCTGCCTCTTAGATCAGGGTTTCTTTACCTCAGCACTTGTGGAGAGTTCAGGCCCAGTAATCCTTTGCCCTGGGGACCTGTCCTGTGCACTGCAGGGTGCAGCCAGCCTCCGTGGTCTCCGCCCACTAGATGCCGTAGCAGTTCTGCAGCTGTGACAACCACAGTGTCTCCAGACACTGCCTAATGTGTCCTGGGGGACAAAACTGCTCCTAGTTGAGAATCACTCCATTCGATATTTATAAAAATATCTTTCTGAAAGTTATTGGTATCAGAATGATATGTCATTGAACTTCCAGTTTTCTGAGTAGCTAGATAGAAAGTATTGAATTTGTCCATTGTGTTTAATTCTGAAAAAGTGCTTTTTACATTTCTGATGGTTTTCTCGACACAACTGAGAGGAATTGTCAGGTGGGTATTGAAATGTTCACTATGCGAGGAGAAAAATTCAGTGACTCACCCAAGGTCACGTAGCTGTTGAAATCAAAGTGGTACCAAGTCCCAGAACTGCTGTTAGTCCCATTTCTTTTTACATCCCCAAAGAGAAATCTGTAGAGCTCCACACATCATAACCTTCTTCCTTATAGGAAATATTTTATAGGAGACTAAGATGCACCCGATTATCAGTGTTCAGTGAAGTATGCATCACAAAGAACAGCCCTGTTCAAGAGAATTTTCTACAGTGACGAAAATGTTCTGGAACTGGGCTGTAAAATGCAATAGCCACTAACTCTTGAGCACTTGAACTGTGGCTAGTGTGACCAAGACACTGAATTTTAATTTTATTAAAAACTTCAATTTAGGCCCTGGCCGGGTTGCTCAGTTTGTTATAGTGTCGTCCTGATACACCAAGATTGCGAGTTTGATCCTCAGTCAGGACACATACAAGAATCAACCCATGAGTGCATAAATAAGTGGAAAAAACAAATCCCTGTTTCTCTCTCTCTCTCTCTCTCTCTCTCTCTCTCTCATCTCTCTCTCAAATCAATCAATAAAAAAAAATTTAAGTTGAAATTGGCCTTAGAGAGAGATAGCCAGCAAGATCTAACAGTGCTTTGTCTGTGTTGAAAACAGTTGAGCCAACCTCTAATGAGGTCAAAATCAGAAAAATGATTTCCCTGGCCCAGTGACCCTTTACCCTGAAATGTTACACAATTTTGAGGGAGAGATATCAACCCTGATATCAACCCCAGGTAAATATAAACAGGTTTCATGTCGTTGGGCAGGTTTTTATGGCCTGTGTACCCCACCTTTGGGGGAGTTAAAAAGAAGATGGAGTCTTCTGTTTCTACATTTTTTTTCTGCTAAAAATTTTACTTAATTAATGTAAGAATATGTGGTTGTCATAAAACAATTTAGAATTTATAGAGCAAAACATGAAAGTACCCCTCGCCAGAGGTCACTGAATCTTGAACACTGAGGTTCATAGCCTTCTTGCCCTTTCTCATGCCCTTACAAGGGCTTGCTTAATGTTTTAGACTATGAGTTTTCCATGCTGTAGCCAGGCCCCTGTTGATGGCCATTCAGGTTGCCTCCATCTATGCTGTGGTGAACTTCTCCGTGCTACCTGTGTCTCTACTCACTCTCCTGGAATTTTCCTGCCATCCAAGGAGGAATCAGATGATCAGTTACTCTTTCCATAGGAAGTCAGGGACTCTTCTATGCTGTGTTCACACAGGTCACTTTTTTCCTTATTTTGCAGCTAACAGCTTTATTGAGATATAATTTACCTATCATATAATTCACCCACTTAAAGGGTTCAATTCAGTGGTTTTTAGTGTATTCACGGAGTTGTATAATCATTACCACAATCAATTTTATGATATTTCATTACCTCCAAAAGGAATGCCATACCCTTTAGCTATCATTTCCCAATCCACATTATTAGCCCTAAGCAACCATTAATCTACTTCATGTCTCTATGATATGCTTACTCTGGACATTTCACATAAATGGAATCATGTAATATGTGGTCTGTTGTCTCTGGCTTCTTTCACTTGACACGTTTTTAAGGTTCATCCATGTTGTAGCATCTGTCAATCTTTCATTCCTTGTTATGGCCAAATACAGTTCCATTGTATGGAATACCACATTTTGTTCATTCATTCATGATGGACACTTGGGTTGTTTCCACCTTTTGGCTATTGTGAATAATGCTGTGATGAACATTAATGAGTGAGATTTTGTGTGGAGGTACATTTTCACTTCTTTGGGGGTGTATGCCTAGGAGTGGAATCATTGGGCCAAATGGTAACCCTATCTCTAATTTTGAGGAAATTCTAGACTTCCTAAGTGGCTGCACAATTTTATATTCTCACCAGCACTGTATGAGGGTTCTGATGTCCCCACATACTTGTCAGCACTTACTATTTTACCTGATTTTTTTTATTATAGACCCTCTGCTTTGTATGAAGTGAAATGCCTTTGTGGTTTTTATCTGCATTTCCCTAATGACTAATGAGTTGAGCATCTTTTCATGTGCTTATGGCCATTTGCATATCTTCTTTAATTAAATGTCTCCTTGGATCCTCTTTCTATTTTTAATTGGATTATATATCTTTTTATTGTTGAGTTGTAAGAGTTTTTTATGTATTCTATATACAAGTGTCTTATCAGATATAGGATTTAAAAGCATTTTTTCCTATTCTCTGGATTGTCTTCACTTTCTTGATAGTGTTCTTGGAAGCACAAAAGTTTAAATTCTGATAGAGTCCAATTTATTTTTTCTTTTATTGCTATTATTTCTTTTGGGATCATATCTAAGGATCCATTTCGAAACCCAAGGTCATAAAGATTTAGTCCTCTATTTTTTTTCTAAGAGTTGTATAGTTTTGGCTCTTACATTTCGGTTTTCCATCTGTTTTAAGTCAACTTTTATATATGGTGTAAGATAGGGGTTCAAGTTGGTTTTTTTTTTTTTTTTTTTTTTTTGCATGTAGCTATCCAGTTGTCTCAGCACCATTTCTGGAAAAGACTATGTTCTTTTCCCTTATCAAAAACCAATTAATCATAAACATATGCATTTATTTTTGTACTCATTTTCCATTGATCTGTATGTCTATTCTTATGTCAATACCTCACTGTCTTGATTACTATTGTTTTGCAGCAAATTTGGCAACTGGAATGTGTGTGTCCTCCAACTTTGTTCTTTTATTTTCAGTATCTTTTTGGTTATTCTGGGTCCCTTTCAATTCCATATGAACTATAGGATTAGCTTGTCACTTTCTACAAAGAAGCCAAATGGGATTCTGATAGGGATGTTGAAACTGTAGATCAGTTTGGGGAGTATTGCCATGGATTTCCTCATCCATTAACATGGGGTGTTTTTCCATTTAGATCTTCTTTAATTATTTAAACAATGTTTTATAGCTTTAAGAATACAAGATTTAGCCCTGGCTGGATAGCTCAGTGGGTTGGAGTATCGTCCTTCTATGCCAAGACTGTGGGTTTGATCCCTGGCCAAGACACATACAGGAAGCAACCAATGAATGCATAAATAACTGGAATAACAAACTGATGTTTCCCTTTCTCTCTCTCTCTCTCACTCGCTCTCTCTCTCACTCTCTCTCACTCTTGCTCTCGCTCTCGCTCTTCCCCACTTCCTCTCTCTAAAATCAGTAAATAATAAAAAAAGACTATAAGATTTACATTTTAATTGTTCAGTCTATTCCTAGGTATGCTATTTTTTGCTGTTTTCTTAATTTTATTTTTGGATAACAGACCTGTGTATTTTTTTAATGCTCAGGTTTTATTCCTGCTTTCTTTATTTCTTAAACACTAAGTACTCATTATACCTCTGGGATTGTTCTAGTGTCTAGGGATTCAGGGATAAACAATAATAACACTGGAATGTGAGTTCTTGGTCTCCTGGTTCCGTGCAGTGCACTTACCAAGTCTGACCTCATTCCTGTGACTTTTTTTCAGGGTTTCTTGGAGGACACCTGCCTGTTTTATGGACATTACACCATTGATGGGGTAAAATTTCAGAATTTCATCTATGATCTGCCTCTGGCTTATTTATTAAGCACAATTGCCTATCTTGCTCTGAGCCTTCTTTGGATAGTGAAAAGGTAAATTTTCTTATCATTGTGTTCTCTTTGGATTATCCTGCTGGCTGGAGTTTATTGGGGGCCATGGACTCTTTGAGCCCATGCCCAAAGGATGAGCAGAGTCCAGGGGTGGGGCTTTGTGGGGGAAAGATTTGTGTTCTGAAGGCTATGGAAACCTGGAAGCAGTGGAGGCAGGATTTTGGAGCTGGAGGAGCAGGCCAGAGATCTTTACTCAACCATTATTGTGCACATTTGCCCAACCTTATCTTTCATCTGGTGTGTATGTTAACCAACTCTCTCCTGGATTTTGAATGGCAGAAACCCAGTTCTGACTAACTGGGGCAAAGGGGAATTGAGTGGCTCAGAGAAACAAGGAAGGGAGGAAACTCTAATTACAAGAAGATAAAGAAGATAAAGATATGTCTTTGAAATACCCGAAAGCAAGAACTCCTTCATCTCTGATTCCCTGGGTGGTGACTTCCTCATGTGGACTTTCTGGGTCATGGGTTCAGAAATCCTTTGAAGAGATCGGTTAGCTCTGCTTCATTTCGGTACCCAACCCTGACCCTTTAGCTGGGGCCGGTTGGTTAGGGTCACATGAGAACATGGCATTTCCCCAGTAGACAAGTGGTTTAGTAGGGGTATCAATTCCCAAGAAAAGAAAAATGAGGAATATTAATTATTTTAATTACTAACAAAGAACTTCCCCCAAAAGTACAATGGCCCAAATACGATAGAAGTTGTGTATCTTTCTAACATAAAGTTCTGAGTGGGGCGCAGGTTAGTGTGGTAGACATCTTCTCAGCCATTGTGGGATTCAAGTGCACCGAAGTTCAGCCATCTTCAGCATGCAGCTTTGAAGTTCCTCAAGAGCTGAGAGTGACCATGGAGGAGTATCCTGTGGACAGTGTTTACCAGCTAGGCCTAAAGTGATACACATCACTTATATTCCATTGACTACAGCTTAGCCACATGACCACAGTCCACTGCAAGGGAGTCTGAGAAATGTCATCCCTGGCTGGCAGCCACTTCCTAGTACTAACACTATACTATGGAAGGGGAACCACAAATATATAATGGACAGCTTTCTGTGTCTGCCTCATGGGCACCTCTCTTACCCACATCACTGTCACGTGAGAACAGGAACAGTGCTATAAGCCAGGGGGCTGTGAAGCTCCATATCACGGGAGTAGGAGAGACCAAGATGTTGGGGCCTGGATTTGCCCTCCTTGGGGACCAGGGATTACCACTGCGGAGAAAGCCCCCAGAGCCCAGCTGGGCCCTCATATCCCATAGTCAGAAGCTATGACATGAAAGTTACCTGGTGTGTGTCCATTCCCCACCCACATGGGCAGCGTATGGACAAGAAGGAGCAGTGACTTGTTCTAAGAGGCAGAGAGATGCTTGGTAAAGAAATGTTGGTTAATTGGGGTTCTGGCTTTGCTGCTCTGTAATGGTAGACAATTTGGAGTGTCACAGGTAACCAGGTTCTTGGTGATCGGGGCAAAGAATTGAACCAAACACCCAGAGTTTATAGCAGAGAACATGGGAGCAGGCCAGCTCCAAGCAGAGATTGACCTCATGGGCTGGAGGGACTCTATTCTTATAGGGCAGATCCTTCCTGATAGTTTTGGCAGGCTTTTACTGTGCATGTGCAAGTAATTATATTACTTTAAAACTACTGCACATGTGGTCTCCTCTGATTTTCCTTGTTTAGCCACCAGGGAAGGGGGTCCCACACTGTTACCCCCCTTCTCCTGGGATCCCCCTGTACTAGGTTCACTTTGCCCCTCGCCAGAGAATTATAGCTCTCCATGTTAGAGATCGGTGAAAAGGAAAGGAATTATTTATTCAAGTTATATAGACTTAAGAGTAAGAGTAATGACTTAATGTCTTTATCAAAATCCCAAAGTCCCTTAAAATACCCACAAGCATACACAGTCCTTCCCCGCTTTGCCCAGTCTGGGGTACCGTATCTCAAGAAAAGAAATATAAGTCCATGGCTCAGGCAGCCCCCGGTTCTTTCCAGTAATCCGTGCTTGGCTGGTACGCCTCCCTCGGTTCCTAGCACCATCAGCTGTGTTGCCAGGATCTCCAGTCCTTATTCCAAAACACATGGCACCTTCTCATCGCTCACTGGCAAGAGTCCTTTCACCCCTTTCCTTCCTGCAGCATCTCTCCCGCATTCTTCCGAACTGCTGAGAGAGAGCTCTGCATCAATGCTACATCTTGCTTTCCAGCTTCCTAAGCTGTGTGGCAAAGGGAGACCCAAAGCCCCGTGATTCTCCACTGCCAAAGCCACATGGCGTTTCTCTGCTAAAGCTGCATGGTGATTCTTGTCATGGCTGCCACGCCTGGGTTTAAATCGCAGGTTAATCTTCCTCTGCAGCCCCATTTCCGACTCCTCCCACAATCGGCTACACTTGCCAATACTCCCATATTTTCCAGCTTTTCTGGGCTGCCATGGTTAAGTCTGGGCAGGTGTGGCCTCATGGCAAGGAGCCAATCATCTCCAAGCTCTCATGCAAGCTCTGTAACCAGGGGGAGTTGCCTCCCAGTTACATCTTGGGTGGAAGTCACTCCCTTCTCCCTGGCTCAAAGCAGGGCCACAGCTATTTAACATATCTATGAAACCAGTTAAAGGTTATAGATATGTTAAATGACCATTCTAGAGGTTATCTGCAAAACTGCTGCTATGCAAAACAACTAAATGGCCCTGCTCCATGCGTCCCATCCCCCAGCTCAGACTTGTGGGGGTGAGGACATTACATATTTTTAATATTTCTTGAACACCCCGAGTTCTGGACCCCATTACAAATCCTTCTTTTGGGGGCCCCCTGGCTGCACCCTCTTACAGGAGGGGCCCTTTTTAGGACAAAAAAAATACAAAATATCTTTTTTAAATTATAAAATATGAAAATATCAGGACCCGATGAACATATTGCTAGAGGTGCTCCCGGGACCTTGAAAGGGCCCTCAAGAAGAAAGAAGCTTTCTTAGCCAAACAGTAATTTCACCTCCAGATCTTGGTCAAACTCCTCACTTCTGGGCCTTGATTGCTGGTTGGAGAAGACTGGAGGGAGAACCGGGTGTGATGTAATGGGGATGGTCCACCCCTGGAGGAGGAGGTGCTAGAGTGGCAAAGAGCATGAACTTTGAGGTTCCAAGACCGTAAGGTAAAGGTCACTTCACCTCCTTAAAGTCATTTTTTTCACCTATGAAATGTATACACTTGGTCATTGGAAGGATGCACTGAAACAAGACAGGAAAGGAACTTAGCACTGGGCCTGACACCTGGTAAACTTTATTAAATTAAAATCATCATCAAAAATTGGCCCCCATTCTGCCACTAACTCTGAGTCTAGAGAAATAATTTTTTCTAGCTCTTAGCTTTCTCACCTGTTAAGTGTAGGTTAGGTCTAAATCAGTGGGAGTGGGGTGGGACTTCATGGAGCTTTATAAAATAACGCATTTCTGGACCCCACACGAGACCTACTGACTGAAAAATCTCAGGGTATGAACCCACCTGGGAGTCTGCATTTTAGAAAAGTACCTAGATGGTTCTGACATAAATTCTTTGCTGTGAACCTTTGGCAGAGTGACTGATCTCTCAGTTCCTTCCACTTTTTATTGTCTTCACAACTCACTGGCAAATCCTAAAGACACCCTGTTTCATCTGCAGTGTGTGGCATTTGATGTGTGCATCGTCAAGTACCAGGATGTTTTCCATAAAAGCATTTGAATAACAATTATGAAGTGTGCAAGAGTTGCAACTGAAAGGTGCTCACTAATGAGGTTAATTTACTATTTAAAGTCATTTACTTAGATTCATTTATCCATCAATTGGGTAGTGGCCATATTATGGCCCAGAGACTCTGGATATAAAGGTGGCAAGGCTGCCCATGTTTCTGCCCTCAAGGAATTTAAATTTTAGTCAGGATCAGGGACTATAATATCAGTAAACAGATGAGTAAAATAATTGCAGATTAGGTTCACTGCTGTGAAGAAAATGAAAAAGACTAGCTTGAAGTGGGGGTTACAACTTTAAAGGGGGTGGTGGGGAATCCATGGAGGGGTTATTTGAGCTGAAACCTGAAAGATGAAATGAGGCAGGCACTGGAAGAGGCAGGGGAAGAACTGTCGCAGGAGAGGGTAACAGGAACTGCAGGTACAAAGGCCCTGAGGCAGGAGCAGAGATTTGTGTGTCTATGAAAAGGAAAAAAAGCTGGTGTAGTATCAGCAGAGTGACTGTATGGGAAGAAAGATCATGTAGCATCTCTAGGCTGTGTTAAAGAGTTTGGGTTTTATTCTAGCTGTAAGAAGAGCCATTAGATGGATGAAAGGAAATAATTTTCAACCGTGAGATGCCTGATCAGCTGCCACATCTATTTAGGATGGTCCAAAACTTGACCATGTCAAAATGGGTGGAAAATCCATGTGTAACTTTTATTCTAGACAAAGCCAGTGGGCCTGTATTTTGTTGCTGTTCTTGCATTAAGCATAATTATTTTGGGGGGTCAGGTCAGTGGAAGGGTTCAAAGTCAACCTGATCCGAAGCGAGGAGCACTTCCAGAGTTACTGCAACAAGATCTTTGCTGGCTGGGACTTCTGCATCACCAACAGCAGTATGGCGAACCTGAAGCACAGCAGCCTGCGGTATGAGCTCCGAGTGAGTGCTGCTGGGTTTTCTCTTGGTGACTTCCTTGCCAGCAAGCTTGTGCCTTGGGAGGCCGGGTTGCAGCTTGCAGAGAAGCTAGGGGTGGGGGGCCAGGCTGCATCCGGTGCTTAGCAAGTTTCCCCTTTGTAGTTTTCAAGAGCTTTTTCTCAGAGAACAGCTTCCTGGGGTTGATCGCCTCAGGCCCAAGCTTGGAGCTGCTGAACTGGGGCTGGGAAGGGGGGTGGGGACTCAACGATGAGTGGGAGGAGGTAGTGTCAACCCCTCTCCCCCTGCCACCTTTACCTTTTCCCTTCATGAGAACCCCTCATAAACATCACTTATGCCTGGAGAAATAGGACTAAGGGTGGGAAGCTATGATGATAAAGTGGTGTGGTGTGAATATGAAAAGTGGAAGAAAATTTATATATTAATAAGGAGAGAAAGAGGAATAAATAGCCCCCAAGAGGAGGAGGGGACAATTATACCAATGAGTAATAAAATAAATCCAATCAAATGTATTATTTTACACTAAATACAGATTGAATCCTCCTTTTAAAAGCAGAGAAAGATTGAGTTGAAAAGCAAAAAACACCCACCTTATATACTGTTTCAAGAAATAACACATGTAACATCTACCATATTTTGCCATGTATAATGTGCACCCATGTTTTTGGCCCAAACTTTCAGGAAAAAAGCTTCATTTTAATTTTTTAATTCAATTATTTATTTATATTTAGAAACAAAACTGATTATCATATTCCAGGGTATTATTTTGCATACAGATATTGTTCTAGAGTTACACTTTTAATGCATAAGCATAAATAAAAGAATTAAAAACAGTTATGCAGATACAGAATTTGCAATACCCATGTATAATGTGCATACTTATTGTTCCCTCAAAAATTTTGGCAAAAATTTGCACATTGTACACGGCAAAATACAGTAATGTCACGAATAGGTTAATAGTTCTGTTTTCACATTTATTGCAAAGTCTAATTGCAATCTTAAATAGGATATGCTCCCTTGACTTTGGCCATTAGTAGATATGAAAATTAGTTGGACTTCCCTTCACCCCTCTGTTCACAAATGAATTTTCTTTGCTTTTCAGGCAGATCTAGAAGAAGAAAGAATACGACAGAAAATAGCAGAAAGGACCTCTGAAGAAACAATACGGATTTACTCTTTGAGACTGTTTTTGAACTGTATTGTTCTGGCTGTTTTAGCAGCATGCTTTTACGCAATCTATAGAGCAACTATATTTTCTCAAGAACACATGAAAAAAGTAAGGACTCCTCCAAAGACAATTTCACTTTTACTCTGGCTGGACATTATGCTAAATAGCCTTGTAAAGCTCTGAGGCAGATACCATCATCATTTCTGTTTTACATGTGGGAATATAAATTTGGCTAACATGACAGAGAACCAGAAATCAAAGGCAACCAGTTTCCACTTTTAATAGAAATGAAAAGCATCCAAGATAGAATATTCGGGGCACCTATTCTCCCTGGAATTCACAATATTTAAATCCAGCTGGACTGCCTGATTTAATCTCCAGCTCCTCTACTTACTGTTAGGGGACTCAGTTTACCTAAAGTAACAGTGGTTTTAAAAACTCCAGTTGGTCTAGTGGCTCTGTTTCATGAAATTAGTCATCAGGGGCTCAGATTCCTTCCAGCCTGTGGCTCTGCCATCCTTAGGGTGTGGCCCTCTTCTCTGTGGTACTTGAAAGCTTACCATATAGCCAATGGAAGGAGAAGAGGAGAGCACCCCCCTTCCCTTCAAGATGACGACCTGGAGGGTGCACTTAGAAGTTCCACTTACATCCTTTTGGCCAGAGTTTAGTCAGATGGCTGTACTTAGTTAGAAAGGAGGCTGGGAAACTTAGTCTTATCCTGGATAGCCATATATGTGTCTATTACTAAAGGAGAGAATAGCTGTGCTAAGTCATTATTACAGGCTTGAAAACTACGTTGCCCAATGATGCAGAAACATGGATTTTTTTTTTACACCTCACCTAAATCAATCCAGTAGAGCTCATTTTTCTTCTAGTATGGTGCTAGCTCACGTTTCCTGCATTTGAACGCCCACGGAAAGAAGTAGCTTATGTCTAAGGGCCTTGGAAGTAGCATATGTGTTTTGTTTTGTTTGTTTGCTAATAGACATGTGTAGGTGAGGGGTATTTCCAGTTTATTGAGATATAGTTGACATATAACACTGTGTAAATTGAAAGTATATAGCCTAATATGCATAGTTGAGTTCTTTTAAGATCAACTTATTTGTGATGCAGTTTTCCTTATTATACTTCTGACCAGTTTTGTTATTATCTTCATAGGAAATTGACAAAATGGTTTTTGGAGAGAACCTCTTGATATTGTACCTGCCTTCTATTGTGATCACGCTGGCCAACTTTATCACTCCAGTGATCTTTGCTAAGATCATCCACTATGAGGATTATTCCCCAGGCTTTGAGATCCGGCTGACAATCCTTAGGTAATGTCTAGACATGCCAAGCAGAGCACCACTTGCACACTCTCTTGCCTATTGTAGACATTGCTAATCAACTGCGACACATTTTCCTGCTAAGCCAAGAATCCTCTTCAACGTTCAGACAGCCCCTGTGAATGAATCAGAGTTTGCACATGCGGTGTAATCTCTTTGACTTAAGAGTCTACTCATTAGTATTATATTTTTGGTTTATGTATTAGCACATCGACATCTGAGGGTGAAGGATGGGGCCTTAGGAGGAGGAGTTGCTCTGAAGATGTTACAAATGACAAGGGGGTGAGGAAGTGAAAGAGAAGGAAAGGCAGCTGATAAGGGTGTGTTATGGGGCGAGCTGCTTCTGCTGACAACTGGGGCTCAGTCCTACTGGGTAACTCTGGGAATTTGTGGGGTCAATACCTTAGCCCTTTCTCAACAAGCCAGGTATTTTGCCTCTGCCACCTAAGGGTGGCTGGCTCCCAGAAGCATTAACTCCTCACACCTCCACCCCCACTAACCCCATGCGTGGGCCTTGGGTGGAGAGTGACAGGGCCTCGCAGGAGGAACCTGAGGCATTGGTTGGAATCGTAAGTGCTGAGAAAATGTGGCCAGGTCACCCACAGTGTGCGCTGCAACTGACTTTTATAAGTTGTTGTAATATCTCTTCTCATTTTAAAAAATGACAGGTATAAAGCAGGATGCAGGGAGTTAACACAAATGGGTTGAAGAAAACCAGGTGGGGGCTGAGTGAAAGGAGCATTTTTGGCTGCTTTTCAAGTGCCTCGGATTACGTTTACATCTTTTTTTAAAAAAATGTTCTTACTTTGGAAATGTTCAGATAGAACAAGTAGTATAATGAACCCCCTGTGCCCATCACTTAGTTCCCATTACCAATATTTTGTTCGTCTTGTTTTGTCTATCCCCCCTCTGTTCCTGGGTTGGTTTAAGCTAATCTCAGGCAACATGTCATTTCACCTGTAGCATATTTCTAAGGACAAGGATGTTTTTTAAAATACAACCATCATGACCCCTAATAAAATAAGTTATTTCCCTGATGGAACTGCAGATGGCTGTGTGTGATTGGTTTGCTGGAACCAGGACACAGAAACAGCAGGCTGCTCACCGGAGGGAAAGGGGGTGGAGGGAGGTGGCAGAGGGCTAAATGGGGATGGGAGGAGACCTGACTTGGGGTGGCGGACACACAACACAAAGTACAGATGATGTGTTGTACAACTGTGTGCCCTTTTATTCTTTAAAATTCTCCCTGCCCTTGTGTTATGCCCTTGATTTGTGGGAGAAACTGGAGCATGTGTCCCGTAGAATGTCCTCTAGTCTGTATTTAGTTCATTGTTTTTTCATGGTGTAGTTTTATTTTACTATACCCATAGTTGTGGTAAACTACTGTGTATTCAAACTATGTTATGTTATGTTACAGTTTTTAGCTATAGAAGCCTCCTTGGCGGGGGTTTGCCTCCCACCACGAGAGGCGCATGGTGTCAGGCGGCACACTGAGTAATGAGAAGAGTGAGCTGATCAGTGGTGCGGACTCTGGCTCTTTTCTACTGCCTAGTTTTTAATGTTTTCATTTTTTATTATAATCCAAATAATAGGAAAGCATCTTTTTTTTCTTTTTTAAAGTAGCACTCTCTCCCCTCTGCTCTTGAATCCAGCTTCCTCAGACAGCCCTCGTCTGCACAGTTAATGGGGCCCACACCAACATCCACGCATTTCCTTTTAAACATACATTCATGTCTACCTGACTCTCTGCAATGTGTTTTATTCACTTCTCAATATATCAGACATCTCTCAAAGCTGATACTTAGAAGATTCCATTAGTTCTTTTCAGAAATGTGTAACGTTCTGTGAAGTGGCTATAATACCATAGATTCTGGAGTTCTCAGTTTTCTTATCCTTTTTTTTTCCTGCCATTTAAAAAATTGTGGTAACATATAGGTATAAAATTTGCTATCTTTAACTGTAAAATGTGGTCATCCTCCCAAACAGAAACTCTCCCCATTCGTGAGTTTGCTTTTAAGAAAGACAGTCCCCTGCTCCCCAGTCTTTGTTCTGAGGGCTCAGCCTGCCGCAGGGCCTCCTCTTCTCTTCCTCTCTCCTCCCTCTCATCCTGCAGGTGTGTCTTCATGCGGCTGGCCACCATCTGTGTGCTGGTGTTCACCCTGGGTTCCAAGATTACATCCTGTGACAACTACTCGTGTGAGCTCTGTGGCTACAACCAGAACCTCTACCCGGTGAGGCTGGGGGAATAGGAGCAGCTGGCTGAGTGGGTGATTTTGGAGTAACAGGCCCAAGGTGGAGAGAACAGCCTTGAAGCCATGAGTCTGGCACGCCAGACACTTCTGAGGGCTTGACAACCAAAGTGGGTGCTGGAGCTCAGAGGATCGTCAGCTGATGGGCCTCCAGAGGCAGCAGGACCTGGAGACTGGATGGATGTCGGGAGGGGTCTGAGAACCTGGCTTTCCCTGCCCTGCGTTGGGTCTCATTGTCTCTCCCTATCTTTGGTTTCAGTGCTGGGAGACCCAAGTTGGGCAGGAAATGTACAAGCTGATGATATTTGACCTCATCATTATCTTGGCTGTGACACTTTTTGTGGATTTTCCTAGAAAGTAAGTGTAAGGGGTAACCCTTCTCCCCTGCACCTCCCACCCTTGCCCCAGCTGGAGGACCCCCTCACAGTCCCTGGAAACCACTGACAACCATCCAGTGACCTTCAAACAGTGTAAGGCCACCAACCCCATAGTCCATTAGACACCCCCAAAAGGCAGTGTGAGGAATGGAAATAGTACTGCTTTCCATGAGGTTTCTGTGGGGATGGCTTCCTGCCATCAGCACAGGCCTCAGTGGATACCACATTTCCTGATCTGGGTTCAAGCCCCAGCACTACCATTTGCTAGTCATGTGACCTTGGACAGGTAATTTAAGGTCTGTGTTTATTTTCCCACCTGTGAAATGGGGACATAGCAGTACCTACCTCAAAGCACCATTGTGAGGATTAAACGAGAAAATGCAAATAAAAGTACTAGGAACATGCCATGCTTCAAAACTCAGCAAAACATTAACTGTCACCCTTATGATTATTGTTACTACGCTGTCATATTTTTTATTATTCTCAGCATCTCCTCGAGCCTGAAGTGAAACACTATTTACTTAAGGACTTTTTTATCCAGATGTACAAATTCTGTAAGCATGTCAGAGGTCCAGTATGCCCTTAAAATAAACATTAAAAAAGAAACTTTCCTTTAAAAACTTATACAAATATGCCATGAATACGTGCTTGTTGACCATTTAAAGATATATAAAATTTCAATACATACAGAAGTCTGGCGAAGAGTGAGAGCTCTTGTTTGTTACGTTTCCGTTCCACTCCTCAGTCCCAGCCCAGTCCCCAGAGGTGGCCGTGGTGAGTGCTTTGGGGAAGGTCCTCCAGTCCTTAAAAATAAAAACACTCATTTGCATAAATACATCTATAAATAGATACAGTCTTACTAGAAGTGTTCATTTCTCCCCCTTAAATGGGATCATGGTCCATCTGTATTGGTCTGCTGCTTGCTTTTTGTCTCCTGTACAAACAAAATATCATGAACTTTTTCCATGGGAGGACACATGGATTTTCTCATTTATTTTAAGGACTGTATAATATTCTACTGTGTCTATGGCTTATACTTGGTCAATCCAGCCCCTACTTTTGAGCATTTAGGTTGTTTCCAGTATTTTTGGTAATACACCGCAGTGCTATAGTGAAGAATGGTATGTGTTTATCACACCATATGTGTGTTTATACCATATAGTGAAGAATGGTGTCGGCCCTTGGTCCTACATGTCTGTAGGAAGCTTGTAGGATTCCAGCCTCTGGTAGGTGACAGTGTCCTCCTAAACCATTTTCCGTGTGGATGCACATGACTTTGTGGGCTGAGTGGCAAGCCAGAGCGCAGATACTGTCCCTGTTGTTTATTGTCACCTCAACCCTGTGAACTAAATTGATTTTTAATCCCTCCATATTCCAGATGAGAAAAATAAGCCTCATCTAAATTTATTTGGCTGCCAGTTGCAGATCTGAGTCTCAGGTCCTACTCTTAAAGGTTCTGGAATTCACTGTCTTTTGAATCGTCCCAACTTGTGACTAAACTGTTTCCATGAGAGACCTGTGTGGAAACAGCCCCCGTTTTGTGGACATGGTTCTGTGGCCTTGGTCGACACCAGTGGTCCAAGTGAGAAATTGTCCCCGTTGTTTCCAGGCTCCTGGTGACCTACTGTTCTTCTTGGAAGCTGATACAGTGCTGGGGACAGCAGGAATTTGCCATTCCTGACAATGTTCTGGGAATCGTTTATGGGCAAACCATTTGCTGGATTGGAGCCTTTTTCTCCCCACTTCTCCCTGCCATTGCAACCCTGAAATTCATCATCATCTTTTATGTGAAAGAGGTAAGGAGAGGTGGGGACGGTGGGCTGTTGCCCTGCACCGCTCTTGACCTCGTATGGTATTCTGCATGCATGTTTGGAGCTCACCCACGTTCTGTCAGATGTATCAGAATTATACCCCTTATTTGATATGTATTTTTATTCTAGAAAAAAGATGTTCATGTTTTATAATTTTGAGAGTTTTGTTAAGCATTGTTTTGCTCCTGTGATTTAAATGTCATTTTTATATGTAACTGTCAAAGAGCTGAATTGCAATTAATTGATCAGTTGACAGTGGTACATTTTGGTAATGTTTAACAAGTGTTTATTAATTTAAATTTTGTGATTTTCTGTTTGGATTTGGGAGCCAGTGAATTTATTTTCAGGTTCAATTACTTGCATAGCTCCTTGAACAGCTCACAGGCCCCGGGCATCGTGCCTGGGCCAAGTGCTCAGGGGTGAGGCGGCCCTGCAGGTGACTAACGTGTCTGGGCTTATGAACCAGACTTCTTTTTTTCTTTGTTATAGAGACAACATATGCTTAATATTAAACATTTAAACAATACAAATATGTATACAGTAACTCTCATCCCTTCTTCCAGGGGTACCCTCTGCTAACAAGCCCAACGTGTATTGATTACTTCTTAGGCCAAGGCCTGATGATTTAGAAATGGACATAATAATAGTATTAATAATAATGACAATAATAATAGCAAGTGGTAATAATACCATGTGTCCCCACTCTGCTGAATGCCTAGGAAGCTGAAGTTCAGAGAGGTTCAGTAACTGGTCCAAGGTCACATAGCTTATAAGTGACTCCTGGGATTTGAATCCAGGTTTATCTCACTCAAGAGCCACTTAACCTAGTAAGCAGGGCCTTGCATTGGACCAGACTTTCTATCTGGATGTTTTGGCATTTGAAGAATGTTCTCATGCTTTCGTTTGGAAACTTCAGTTGGCTGAAGTCACCAAAGGAGAAATGGAGAAGAAAAAGCCCATAGGAACTTTTTCCCTCTCCAGACAATACTGGTTGGCCAGTGGCTTCCCAGTGTGCAGTGCAGTAAAGACAGCATGGGAACAGTGGGCTGGGCCATGGGCACTGGGCTAAGTTCTGCCTCTCACTCCAGGCCTGACTGACTGGCCACCCCCAGACAGGACACCAGGTGTCCTTGGCCCTCAGTGCCCTCTGCTCACAAGATGTTCTGGCTACTGTTGAAGTCTGAAGAGCTTGATGTCTACTCCCAGCAATAGAACATTTTTAAATGCTAAGGGGAAATATTATGCCTGCTACTATACCTCTTTCCCCCTCTCCACTTGATATTTTCTTAAAGTTTTTCCCCCCCAATGGAAATATTTATTCTTAAATATAGGAAAAATAAATATGCATATAAAACTTCAAGTAAAGTATCTCTTAACTTTTATAAATTATTGTAAGTCCATTTAACATATATTTAAACCCCTATAACAAATACTTTTTAAAAAATTATATTTTATTGTTTAATGCTATTATAGTTGCCCCTACCCTCCCCCTTCACCTGCTTCTACCTAGCCCCACCCCCAGGCAATGCCCACACTGTTGTCTGTGTCCTTGGGTCACGCATGTATGTTCTTTGGCTAATCCCTTCACCTTCTTTCATCCAATCCCCCCTCACTTCTCTCCTCTGACAGCTGTCAGTCATGTATCTATGTCTCTGTTTCTATTTCGTTCATTAGATTCCAGATATAAGTGAGATCACATGGTATTTGTCTTTTTCTGACTGGCTTATTTCATTTAGTATAATAGTCTCCAGGTTTATCCATGCTGTCCCAAAAGGTAAAATTTCCCTTTTTTACTGGGGCACAGTGTTCCATTCTGTAAATGTACCACAGTCTTTTAATCCACACATCTACCAATGGGCTGTTTCTAGAACTTGGCTATTGTAAGTAGCACTGCTATAAACATAGGGATACATATATTCTTTTGAATTGGCATTTTGGGATTCTTAGGATATAATCCCAGAAGTGGAATCACTAGGTCAAAAGGCAGTTTTATTTTTAATTTTTTGAGCAACCTCCATACAGTTTTTCACAGTGGCTGCACCAGTCTGCATTCCCACCAGCAGTGCACTAGGGTTCCCTTTTCTCCACAGCCTCTCCAACACTTGTTTGATGATTTATTAATGATGGCCATTCTAGTAGGCGTGAGGTGATGTGTCATTGTGGTTTTAATTTGCATCTCTCTGATCATTAGTGATGTCAAACTTTTTTTTTCATATGTCTCTGGGCCACCTGTATGTCCTCTAAAGCATACTTAAAAAAAAAAGTGAGATCATACAGGACAGGGTGCTGAAACCCATCCTTTTCATTTCACAGCACCACACAGGATATAAAGCTTGCTTTCCCGTCTTCTCTAGGGGCTACATGGTATTCTATTGTGTGTGTGTGATTTAACCTTTAAGGATTGTCCGCCCCCGTAGCTATTTTTGTTGCTTCCAGTTCAGTCATTCCCTGTTATCAGCACCTCTAGCAGTAAACATCCACATACATGTATTTTGCTGAAATGTTGGGGTCTGGATTATATGTCTTTCATTTTTATCTATATTGCAACTGCCCTCTAGAAAGGTTAGACCAATTCACATTCCCACTATAATGCTTCAAGGTGCTGTGCCCATTTATCCTCATAGAAGCTGAACTCCTAACTTTTCCTTTCTTTCTCTCCCCTTAGATCAGTCTTCTTTATACCTGCAGACCCTCCCCGAGGCAGTTCAGAGCATCCAATTCTAATTTCTTCTTCCTGTTGGTGTTGTTAATTGGCCTGTGTTTGGCAATAATACCACTGACAATCAGCATGGCACAGTAAGTACCAGTTTGTTTTCTAAAACATTTCCCCCCTTCTTGATGCAGTCCTCTTCTCTGTTAAATGGCCTGGTACATTTTCTATGGGTTCTCCTCACAGTGCACCACCCTCAGTGGTCTGGTCAGTAAATTGCTCCTGGCTTAGCCAGGCCCACCCTTGTTTTGGAAGCTCCCTTTGGTTGCTGGAAAGTCTTAGTCCAGTTTCAGAACTTGGGCTCACTGGTGGCCATTATTTTTGAGAGTGCCAGTTGGGTTTGTCCTATCTAGTTCCCTTTTCCTGAGACTCCCTTCTAGTTCCCTTTTAGATTGTTTCTGATTATGAAAATAATGCATGTTCATTGTAGAAAACTTGGGAGTATAGGGAAAAACAGAAAGAAGCAGGAAGTCACCCATGTTCCTGACACTTTGGTTGAGGGTTTGCACTTAGTGAACATTTATTTATTTAACACCTTCTATGAGCCAAGCAGTGTGCTAGATGCTAGGGGTATGAAGACATTTAACATACAACATAGGAATGTAGAGTCTGGTGTGGAATTTGGAAAAAGCAGAATGCTCAGGGCTCAGGGCTAAGGGCTAAGGATCAGAAGTTGCGGTTTCAAGCCCCGGTGGTTTCACTCCCGAAGTGTGTTATCATTTATATCAGAGGCCAGCAAACCTTTTCTGTAAAGGGCAAAAGAGAAATAATTTAGGCTTTGTGGGCCATCTGGTGTTTATAAGCAGCCATAGACAATATACAAACTAGTGAACATGACTGTGTTCCAATAAAACTTTATTTATAACAAAACAGGCGATGGGCCAGATTTGGCCCATGGACTGTAGTCTGATGATTTACACTGCCATGGGATCTCTTTCCTTCATCTTTAAATTAAAATCCTTAAGTTTTGAATCTGTTTCTCACATTTTAAAAATTAACTTGAATATATATTTTTATTGTTTTTTAGTAGAAGGCCTTGAGGTTTTTTATTGTTTAGTAAAAAACAATAAAAATATATATTCAAGTTAATTTTAAAAATGTGAGTAACAGATTCAAAACTTAAGGATTTTAAGTATAATATATATATATAAAAATTCAAATAGTACAAAAGAGTGTGAACTAAAGGGAAAAAAATTACTCTTTATCTTCACCTCTTAGTCCCATTCTGCAAAGGTAACCACTGTTAACATTTTATGAATACTTCTAGAAATTCATTATGAACAATGTATTTAAAAAAAAATACATATGGAATAATGCTATAATCCTGTTTGGTAGCTTATTTTTTCCCTTTATTTTATATTGTGCCATTATCCATGCCAATGCATGTAGAACT
The DNA here is from genome assembly GCA_039655065.1 of Glossophaga mutica. Taxonomy (NCBI): domain Eukaryota; kingdom Metazoa; phylum Chordata; class Mammalia; order Chiroptera; family Phyllostomidae; genus Glossophaga; species Glossophaga mutica. The sequence goes on from CM077305.1 coordinate 100,506,321, forward strand.
CTCATTCTTTTAAAATATCTTTTAGCTTTGATTTTAAAAATATAATATATTCTCATGGCACAAAATCTGTAAAGTATAAAAGAGTATATGGTGGAAGTTCATCTTCCAGTCCTGTTTCCCAACTAAGTACTTAGTTTTTCTCTGGGAGACAGCCATTTCTATGTGTGTCTCTGTGTTATTGATTCTTTAGTATTTATTACATTGTATGAATGGGTCATAAGCTGTTCATCCATTTCCTCAAATAACACTTAGGTTGTTTTCAGGAATTTATTTCTGTCTGTAAAAATAGGATTACAATGGAAAACCTTCTACACAAAACTTTGTAATATGGATGTAGGCAATTCTTTGTAGGGCTTAATTTAATTTTTTCCATCATAATTTTATTTTTTCTCTACTTTGTAGTTTGAAAAATTTCAAATCTATGGAAGAGTTGAAAAAATAGCCACAGTCAAAAAACTCATATACCCTTCAACCGGATGTCCCACTTTGCTACATTTGATTGATCATTTGAAATTAAGTTGTAGGCATCCTGACGTTCATCCCTACACATTTGAGCACACAGCTCCTAAAGATAAGGACACAGTAACAATCGTCATGCCTAAGAAAATACTAACATTATATTCCTGCCATTTTCAAAATTCTCCAATTGTCCCCAAATAGTCTTGCATAGCTTTATTTTAAAATGAGAATCTAAGTTTTACCCACTGCTCTTGGTTATGTGTTTTTAGTCTCTTTTAATCTTCGATTTTTTGAAGAGTCCAGGCCAGTTTCCTCATTTCTAAATAAGAGACTGGAAAATAGAATCCCTACATTCTGCATTTGTCTAATTATTTTCTCACATTTTCATTTAACTTTGTTCAGTCTGAAATTCCTGTAAATTGGAAGTCAGGTCTAGAGATTTGATGAAATTTCAGGGTAAGTATTTATGACCAGAATATTCCGGAAGGCCATGAGGTCAGGCAGTTCCTCAAGGGTTACTGTTAACAAAACCTGTGGGCATGAGAGGAGGAACTCTCAGCCTTGGAGCACATCTCATCTGAGCTCCTTGTTCTTTGTGTCCTGGCAGCATCCCTTCCTCGAAAGCTTGTGGGCCCTTCACCAACTTCAACACCAGCTGGGAGGTGGTTCCCAAGACAGTGAGCACCTTCCCCGGCTCACTGCAGTCCCTGGTCCACAGCATCACGTCGGAGGCCTTTGCAGTACCTTTCTTCATGATCATCTGGTGAGTGAGAACCACCTGGACCCCTGTGAGTATTTCCTACTACAGCATGTGGGCTTCCCTCCACTGGGAAATGGGAGCTCACCTGCTACACTTGTCACTTTAGATGTTACTGAGCCTCTCTGAGCCTCACTTTCTCATCTCTAAAATGGGCATCATAATTGTAATTCTTTTAGAGGATCATTGACCATGTTCAGTAAGATCCCACATGTAAGGCACTTAGCCCTGTGCTGGAAACCTAATAAAAACCTATTAATGTTACCTATTATTATTACTAATTATTCACAAAATCACTTGCTTTTTGAAAAGGAAACTGATTGCCCTGGCCAGGTGGCTCAGTTAGTTGGAGTGTCGTCCCATCCACCAAAAGATTGCAGGTTCAGTTCCCAGTCAGGGCACATACCTAGGTTGCGGTTCAATCCTTGGTCAGGGCGTATATGGGAGGTAACCAATCGAGGTTTCTCTCTCTTAACCTTCCTCTCGCTCTTAAAAAAAAATCAATTTATCTTTGGGTAAGGATTAAAAAGAAAGGAAGAAAAGGAAACTGATTATTGAGGAGAGAAAAGAGCATCAACTTGAGCCTTGGCTGTACCACTTATAAGCTATGTGGCCTTGGGTCATTGCATATATATCCTTTTGGAGTGTCCATTTCCTCACCTGGAAAATGAGGATAAGAATGGCACGTACCTAACAAGGTTGTAAGAAGCAGGACCTGTGGTAACACATGTAAAGTGCTTAGCAGAGGACCTTAAAAGGCTCAGTAAATGACAGGAGTTACGTGCAAGGGTAATGAGGATCTTTGCTGCACAGTGATTCATACTGAGCATTAAAGTAATTCTAATAAAAAATGTGTATTGAGGGCTATGTGCTAGGCATTGTTCTAATTACAGTGGATCCTCATTATTCACAGTTTCCTTTTTTTCCCTGTACTATCAATGTGCCCACTCACTAAAAGGTTTTTGAGATCTCAAAATCAGTACTCACAGCAGTTTTCATGGGCCTTTGTGGACACACACAGAATAGGGAAAAATCTGAATCTCCTGACGTGCATAGTCCTAGTTTGTTCAGGCTGCTATACCAAAATGCCATGGACTAGGTGGCTTATAAAGAACAGAAATTTATTTCTCACAGTCCCGGAGCCTGGAAGTCCAAGGTCAGGGTGCCAGATGGTTGCATGACCCTCCTCCAGCTTACAAACTTCCCACTGTGTCTTCAGGACAGAAGGGATCAGGGAGCTCTCTAGAGTCCCTTTTATCAGGGCACTAATCCAAATATGAAGGTTCCACCCTCACGACATAATCACCTCCCAAAGACCCCAGCTTCTAACACTGTCACATCAGGCATTAGTGTTCCAACATGTGAATTTAAGGGGGACACACATGTTCAGACTGTACCATGCACCTTTCCAGCTGAGGTCGGGCAAGGCCATAGGTATACTGCTGTCTTGTTTCAGTTCTCATGCCTGTAAGCAAGAGTCCTTTTTTTGCAATCTACTTAGTGCCATGTTTTCTGCATTTAATGCTTTTGGTTGGTGATTTCACTGTTTGAAATGGCCCCGAATGTAGTGCAGAAATACTGTCTAGTGTTCCTAAGTGCAAGAAGGCTGTGATGTGCTTTACAGAGAAAATATGCACAGTAGTTGAGCTTCATTCAGTCATGAGTTACAGTGCTATTGGCTGTTAAGTTCAATGTTAATGAATATTAAATAAGGTGTCCTTAAACAGAAACAAGGTTATGTGTTGATAACCTTTCTCAATAAACAAGAAACGTAAGACAAATTATCCACCAGTTGACAAACATGTTGTGACCGCTCATAGGAACCTAAGCCTGTATCTCCCCTAAGGACATTGGTTCAAAATCCATGAATTCAGTGTTCCTGGAGACCTTATTGACTACAACTGACACAAATAACAGGAGTTGATTGTATTTTACATGTGCTAACTCATGAAATCATCACAATTGCCCTATGATGTAGACAATATTACAGTAAGACACCACCATAATGCAAGAAGTGGGCCAAAAAATTCATTTGCTAAAGGCAGGATCCCTTTGATGAGATTAATAAAATGACCTGGGAGAGCTGTGCAGCAACAAGCCTAGAATTCTGAGGACCCTGGGATTCAGCTACTCCATCCTAATTCATTCACCCCAGCTGTGTTTTGGCTGGTACCATCTGGTGCTGGTTACCTGATCTGGCTTCAGCATCCTCGGAGACCATTCTTGTCCTGGGCCAAGGGGACTTCCAGAAGAGTACTGTTGATGTCAGCGATTCCAGTGGCCCTCACTTCCTCAGCCCTGCCTGGGGAGGCTGCACAGGAACCACCTCCCCTTTATGCAATGAGCTTTCAGGCTGTTTTCCTCCACTCCACTTGCCCCACTCATCAAAGATAATATCTTCAATCACCCTCCATTTGAGATGTAGGGCCACACAGAAAACAGAAGCCAATGGCCAATTGCTTTTGTTCAGAATTGTGTTATCTTAGGCTTGATGTCACTGGATTTTACTGTATTATTTCCATTTTATAGATGAGAAAACTGAGGCCAGGGAGACTGCACAATGATCATTCACCCCTTTGTCTGTTTCTGATGCCCTCTGCTTGGAAGATGTGTGCGTTTTCTTTTTCTAATGAGTAAAACAGGCAAAACCCATTGGGTTGTTATTCTAGTGGCCTTCAAATGGTACAAACTCCCTAGTGACCACTCCACCTTGTGTTGCAGCCTCATCATGTTTTACTTCATTGCCCTGGCAGGAGCACACAAGCGCGTGGTCGCCCAGCTCCGAGAGCAGCTGTCCCTGGTAAGGAAGCATGCTGGTCCAGAGGGTCATGTCTGGGGACATTTCCCCAGGATGCCTAATGGAAAATGGCACTTTGCCCAGGAATGCTGTGGCCCTCACCACCACCACTCCCCCAAAACTATGCCTTCAGGCTAGGCCTCCTCCAACTGCATTCATTCAATGCCTCATTCATTCCTTCAACATATATTGGGTTGGCCAAAAAGTCTGTTACCTTTCTTCCGTAAAATAAAAGACACATTTTTCATTTTCACCAATAATTTTATTGTTTTGGATGCTTTGAATATGTTGGGTATCTTCTGCTATTGGCTTTTAGTGGGTAGAGGCCAGATGTGCTGCTAAACATCTTCCAATGCATCAGACAGCCCCACAGCAAAGAATTACTTGGCCAAAATGTCAATAGTACCAAGAAACTTCACAAACCACTTTTGACACATTCGATCAGTCACAGCACCTTCTCCATACACTGCACAAATCTTTTTTGCATTTCAGTTGCATTCTTACCTTTCTTGAAATAGTAAAGTGTAATACATCAAAAATGTTGCATATATTCTTCTATCTTCAATATTAAAATGACTACACAAAAATTCACCAATTTTGATAGATTTTTTTAAGTGCACGCTGATACGACAGTTGTCACAATACAATCTAACAAAATTATTTCGAATGAAATTAAAGACACCTAAGCACCACTAGAGCCATCGTATGGAAAAAACCAAATGAACTTTTTGTCCTACCCAGCATAAGCACTATCTGCGCCTCGTTCTGGGTGGGGATACAGTGGTGAAAAGGGAGACAAAGCTGATAAGTAGTTAAAGAAAAAAGATAAATTCTGATAGCAATAACTAATGTGAAGATAATACAAACAAGGTAGAGCTCCAAGTGGGCCATTTGCTGCTGTTAGATGGTGGCCACTGAAGGCCTCTTTGAGGAGGTGACTGATACTGTAGTTGAGACTCGAATGATGAGAAGGAGCCAATTATGAGAGATTTGGGGATGAGAATAACAGGCAGAGCACAGAAAGGGAATGAGCTGAGCATTCCTGGGGGTGGGGCCAGGGAAGGGCAGTGTAGTTGGAAAGGCAAGATGATGCTGGAATTGCAGCCAGGGTTCCAGCATAGCCTGACAGCTCTGCTCAGAAGTTTGGGTGTAATTCTGAGAGTGATGGGAAGCCTTTGGAGGGTGTGAAGTAGAAGTCTGATGTACATTTTTAAAGTCATTGGCCGCTCTGTGAAGAAGGGGCTGTGGAGGGGTCAAGAGTGAAAGAGACAGACTAGTCTAGAAGCCATTACAATTGTCCAGCGTTTAATATCCTCAGCCTCATGTCTGATAAGTTATTAGGTTGAAGTAATGATATTTGTTTCCAACTGTATTGAATGCACCCTTGACCCTATTTCTTTTTTTAGGAAAGTCGTGACAAGCGTTATCTAATCCAGAAACTAACAGAAGCCCAGAGGGATGTGAGGAACTGACTAGAATGGTGAAGATGTTGCTGTGTGTTGCTTATAAGCTAGCTGACTTAGTGACCTGCCGAGCCTCCACAGTCCACCTGGGTTTTAAGCGAATTTTTTTAAAATATTTTTTTCCTGGAGTTTGGGCCTTTCCTGAGGGTGGCGCCACACGTGCAGCTGCAGTGGCCGTGTTTACGTGACCCCGCTCCTACATCTGGCGTCAGCAATTTAGAAAAGCAGGTTCAAAACCAAGTCTTTGCCTGTTGACCAGCCACTCAGTGACTCTGAAAAACTGACTTAGAAAGCCATTTAAGCTTTTACACCAAAAAATGGAGGAGAGCACTTATATTATAGACTTTTAAGATCGTCTTTGTTTTGTCTTTTAAAGTTAACTGCAGAGGTCATCTGTTCATGAAGCTGGAGTAGTTCTTTTGAACCAGGTCCTAGGGATTGAGGCTGAGAAGTGTCCCTTAAGAAGTGGTGACCCTTTTATATGGTTCTCTAGACTTAAAATGAACGCGGGTGTTTTCTTTTAATGAAGAGAAAACCTCCAATCATGGTTTTTGGACCAGATGGTGGAAACATGGAGAGGATGGCTGTGTAATTTCAGCAACATGGTAGTAATATGAGAAAAGCCATTCCTGCCGTGTGAGTGAGAGTCTCTGAATGTCCTAGATTACACCTTCTGAGGAGTACTGCCGCAGGATGGCAGTGTTGACTTCTTAGCTGAAGCCTTATTTATTACTACAGGGGAAGCTGCCTTTAAGGGGCTGGATAGCCACAAGCTTCAGTACCCTTCTGCTCCTGAGTTTGGAGACTTGGCAGAGGGCCCAGCACCATGAAATCAAGAGGCAGACAAAGTTTGTCTTCCAAATACCATTTCCAAACTTCTCGCACTGAGGTCTCTATTTCTGAAGGACACTACACATTTCAGAGCCAGGCTGAAAAAAGGCTGTTGAATATTTATTTGAGTTGCGGGTTTACGTGCATAAGTGTTTCGGGAATGTGGGTTGCAGCTCAACCTGTTAATCAGATCAGCCTGCGCAAGTGTACCAAATTAGACTGAATATTGGTTTCTTAGATACACATATCCAAATTGTTAAGGGTTGAAATTTTAAACACAAGTGCCTTTATGTCACAAAACATGCAGAGTACCTCTTAAGATTTCCATTACAGTATAAACTATGCAATAAATACCTCATCATAAGCTTTCTGAAATTGACAGGTCTGAACTTTTAAATATAAGCCTAAGTTATTGTTTAATGTAATAAGGTTTAATTTTTATATCTTCAGATCATTTCCAAAGTACTTTAGTACTTTTTCAGGCTGCCTTCCTTTCACTGACTCTGAACCTTTCCTGAGGGTAGCCTGGAATTTAACGTTTGGTGCAGGTTTTGAAAGCTGCTACTGGTAGGACTATTTTCCACCCCCTTCACCCCTCATTAGGAAGAAAATGACTCTGCTCTGAGAAGCAAACCATGCATACTATAGCTTATACATTGCTCTATACTTGTCCCTGTGCCAGATCATTTACTTTCCTTACACAAAGTTAGCATTAACACGGGGTATTTTTGTACCTGTGAGACCAATGAGCTTTTCAAGCTTTTTCTCTCTTAAGGTTTATGACTTTCTAAATCTAAAGACTAGTCTCACAGAATTCTGAGTAAACAAAAGTGCATTCCACCCCTACTTTAAAAAAATTCCAATTTGTGGCATTTCTGCCTAGTGTATTTGTATATATCATGTTCTTGCCTTCATCATGCTTCTGAGGAGAGTCATGTTTTCTGTGTGTGTGTGAGAGAGAGAGAGTGAGAGTGAGAAATGAAGCTGTTTTCTTTCCTCATTATAAAACTGATACTGAAATGTGCTAATATATTTGTTTTAGTTAAATGCTAATTTGCATACCTCTTACTTGAACGTTTATATCTATTTTGATAACTTTAATGACTTCAAGTGATGTCTGTGTAATTGCTCAAGTACAGCTCTTGATAACAAATGTGCATGAAAAACTGATTAAAGTCTTTAAGTTTTTTCAATGTGATTGCATGTATTTGAATTCATGGAACTTTTGTGTCGATCAATAATCAAGTGATCATGTTACCAAACCACCCAGTGGGGGTCCTACCACTTGCTGCCAAACAGTCAAAACTCTGGAGGCAGATTTCAGGGGAAAGGAAAAGGAATCTTTTGTTTAATGACCACACAATTTGAAATGAAGGCAACTTTCTGCCTCAAAACTCATTCCTTCTGAAATATCCAAAGAAAAATAACACTGCCACCCTCTGCCAGGCCAGACCACCCCTAGGCTGCACCTGGAATTCCTCTTCCTATTTTAAAGTACTATCCTTGGGAAAATGCAGGTGGCTGCTGCATGCTTCTGGTCATCATCTGCTCTAGGTGTCCTTTAGAGTCTGTGCACACTGGCTAAAGTCCTAGTCATGGCGTTCTGCTCCTTCCTTGGCTTCTGCTCACCAGTCTAGCACTTGCTCCCTGTCTCTTCAGCATTGGCTTGCCAGTGTAGCTATGCTCATGGTCAGGCAGGCCTGCACAGCAATCACTCCAATCGCCAGCACAGCTGTGACCTCCCATGTGCGGGACAGCTGCTGGGTTGCCTCCTGGCCATGCAGTCTCCAGGGCCCACCAGCCCAGGAACTCGAGCCCCTGGCGGTTGACTAGACCAGCGAGGAGAAGGGAGAACAAAGAGTGCAGCATTTCCATGCTCTCCACTTTTTAAAGATGGCCCTCAAAATCCCCTGTGTGGTGGAAGTAGATAGGAGGGCATGTCCTTCCATCCAATCATTTCCCTAGCCCGACACAGGTGCCCTACACACTTTCTGCTGAGTCATGCCACTGTTGCCCTGGTTATCAGGGCAATACACACTGGTTTGCACAGCCACACTGAGACTGAAGCTGCAGCTCATATGCAGTCGTCTATGCTTCCCAACCCTCCCCCTAGAAATTTCTGTGGGGTTCCCCCTGTTACAATCGTGGAAAAATTTTAAATTTGTGAAGTTGTACTTCACCTTTTACTAGAATCAGAGAGAAATGTATAATTATAGGAAATTATCAGATGAGTGTTTTTAAGGCTCCTTGGCTCTGTTGAAGCCGAGGGGAGGGTGTGTGTGTTTTGAACTTAAAAGATGTAAAATTATTTCAAGTGCTCCTGCATCTCACACCCACAGAGGGAACCACTGCTAATGATGTTTTTGCTCCCCCAAAATTATAATACATATTCAAGCAGATATATTTATGTGAATGTATAAAATATATATTTCTGAGCTTCTCCCTTTTTTCTCACATCTTGAAAATCTTTCCATGGAAGTGTTGGGAACCGCCCTGCCTGGTTTCAGAAGCTGTAACCCCCCATGGCTAAGGCTGAGTGAGTGACCTTTGGACCATAAGCTACTAAGGAGACACAGCTTATCTCCCTGGCAGAGCACCGCTTCTGCTCCTTTTACTTCACCCGGCCTGCCCCCCAATGCTTGATTGGTTAGCCAATGACGGGTAAAATTCCCAAAGAGGGGAATGACCTAAGACAGGCATGATCACGTGGAGGCCCCAAGGAAGGACTTGGGGGGTATAGCAAAAGGGGTGACGGACCCTCAGCTTTGACATAGCCTGAGTCGTCATTCTATCTGCAAGAAGACTCCTAATCTCTTGGCTGCCTTACTTCCCCTGCCTGCCTTAAGCCTGAAACAATGCTGGTGGTGGGTGCCACCCTGTGCTGGAAAGGGCGGGTTCCCTAGGGCAATCAGACCTAAGAAAGAATATGTAAAATCCTGTGAAACCTGCTGTGTTGAGAATGTTCTCAGTTAAACAACAGAGCAAGCAGTGAGTTTGTTCCTCAAAGTTTTATTGCTCTTTAGCTATCTGACCCTGACTCAAAATAGGCCCTCAGAGTTCTTTGTATGTTATCTATTGTTCGATCCTTACTGCCTGATAATGATTAATGAGCTTTACCTGTATTCCTGTGCAAAATGAACCTAATAAAAGCCCATTGAGGAAAAGGTTCTTGGTCCTTCTCTGAGAGATCGGCCACATTTCCTCCCCAAGCAGATCATGTCTTGGTAGACATTCTCATCCGTGGGGGGCGGGCCCTGCGGGCGGAGCTTGGGGTTTCTATCCAAGAACAAGATGTGGCCCTGGATGGGTAGCTCAGTTGGTTTAAGTATCATCCCAATACTCCAAGGCTGTGGGTTCAATCCTGAATCAGGGCGCATACAAGAAGCAACCAACAAATGAATAAATAAGTGGAGTAACAAATCAGTATTTCTCTTTCTACCTTCCTCTCTCTCTAAAATCAATAAATAATTTTTTAAAAGAACAAGATGTGGTTGTCACAAGGTAGTTTTACTTGCAGCAAGTAAAGGAGACAAGAGGTTCACACTGGAAGCTCTGTCTCGCTGAAGGGAGCCTTAGCTATTCCTTATGTATAAAGTGTTTGGTTAATTACATGTTGATTTCTTTTTCTCTTTTAAAAAATATTTTCAACAGATTTTTTTTTCTAATGACTTCATGTCTTATAGCAGTTTTAAATTTACAGAAAAGCTGAGAGGAAGGTACAAAGATTTCCCATACGCCCATTACCCCGCACATGCATAGCCTCCCCCATTTACCAACATCCTCTACTAGAGTGGTGTATTTGTTACAACTGATGGAATCTACGTTGACGCATTGGATGTGTACTTTTGAAAGTATGATATATAACTAAATCTCCTCTCCCTATCCCAGCCCCGAAGAAACCAATGTGCACAGACATAAGTGCAACCAAAAGTAAAGTGGAAACAAAAAAAAGTGTTGTCTGCACAAAATCTAAAATTGAGAAAAGGACTAGGAAGAAATTTGAAGTGGTCTGTCGGTCCCAATACCTAGAGATAATACTATTATTGCCCATGTGGTGAATTGAATTTCAGCATGTAATTTCTATTTTGAAGTGGATGTAGAATAAAAAGAGAAAAGTCTTTTTCCATGTTGGTAAAACAGAAGGTACAATAGTTATACCAATAAATTAATTCATTCATGGTCCTCTTTCCCACGAATCTTTATCCTGTCGGTGATGGGAGAGGATTTGGGGTATAGTTACAGAATAGTCATGGGGAGTGGAAAGTACAGCATAGGGAATATAGTCAATAATATTGTAATAAGTACATATGATGTCAGATAGGTACTAGAATTACCAGGGTGATCGCTTCGTAAGTTGCATAAATGTCTAATCATGGGGTTATACACCTGAAATTAACATTGTATGTTGACTGTAATTTAACATAAAAACAATGCAATTTTAAAAACTTTACACTGTCGGGATCTTTGAAAGAGCAATTTAGCATTCTCACCTCCATAGCAACCAAAAGCTCTTTCTCCAGTGTGGAAATCCTAAGTGATTGATAGTGACCCCACCCAATAGAATCTTTTCACTTGCAATTTTTCAACCAATAGAGTGGAAACGGGCGTTTCCACCACTACAAATACTAGTAGTGTGCCTGCGTCATCAGTCTGCGCTAAGCGCCCGTTTGGCCCGCGTCGCTCGAGGGAGTAGTTGTTTTGTCCCAGCAATGAGCTGTGCCCAGTTAATGGGGTCTTGCTTCCTGTGGCGGCTGGGCAGGGGAGCCCCGCGGCACCTCTCAGGTAAAGCGGGGGCGCGGCCACGGTACTGCGCTGGGCGGGCGAACCAAGGAATTTTTTCCTAGGGTTTGGGCCGGAGAGGTCACGGGGAAGGCGTTTGCGTACGTCACAGGGTTGCGACGGAGTGCGACTGAGAGACAAACACTGGGGCGCTGGCGGCGCGTTGGGGCGTGTCGTGCGCTGCAGGAATGTGAGGCGAGATGGGATGGTTTTCTGCAAAGACTTTGTGGGGCAGCCACTTAGGGTTGACGCGTTGGGAAGTTGCACACATGCCTTCACGTCACTTCAGGTGCTCGGAGTTCCTGGCGGAGGACAGTTGGCGACTTTGAAAGTTCAGTGCTTCGTGGGTGTCCTCGTTGCCTTTGCTCAGGGTCTTGGCGGGCAAAGTAGTCACGCGACCAGCGTCTGTTGCTCCCATTCCCACCGCCGAGCCCGTTGGAAACGCAGATTTTCAGGTCCCTCCATTGACCTACCGGGTCGCTATATCTGCTTGTAGTGTTTTAACAGTCCCTGCAATGAGACGTATACATTAGAAAGTTTGAAAAACACGGTGGTGAAAGGAACATCGTTGAGTAGGGAGACTTGGGTATGGGTCCTGGCTTCATCTGAAAGCAAAGAAGCTTGGTTCATGTGAGCTGCCTCAGAAAATTGTGACGTCGTTTTCTTAAATTGTTTGTGTGCCACCTTCAGGATTTTGCCTTACAGCAATACCGCTTGTATATACTTTTGATTATTGAATGTGTTTTTTTCTGTAACCGTGTTCCATTTTTAAGTTAAACGACTTAAGGGAAACTAAATCCTTATGGTATACAGAACACCGGCATTGCCTGCCCCAAATAGAGCAATCATCAAAAATCAGTACGCTGAAAACAAAAAGTTATTAAATTGTTTTAAGTACTGTTGCCTACCAAGGCTTGAGCCAAAGACCATCTTTCACCGCATCCCCCCGGGGGGCGGGGGGAAGGGAGATTAGCTAGTGTTAGGAAGGTGTTCAAGATCTGTCAGCTCTAAACAGATCAGTCTTCTTGATTAAGTCAAAAGGATTGGAAGAGAATTGAATAACTCCTACTACATGAGTGTTATTTAGTGTGCGTTCATAAGCCACTTATGATATCCCCATATACCACTTAAAATCTTATAGGTAAAATCATTGGCGTATGTTTCCCACTTGGGAAAACACAAATATAAAATGATACATTTGAGAGCTTCTAGTACCGGCCCTCAAGTTTATTTTTTAAAGTATGTCTCTACAGGCAAAACTCACAGGATTGTTGAACATGAATTTTAATGCTTTGTTGAGCCAATGAGCACAACAGAGTAATAATCTTTTTTTTTTAATTTATAAAGTTATCTTGCTTCCTATATCTCATTTTATCTTCATGATAACTCAGAAAGGTTTATTATGTTTTCCCTTAAAAAGGAAGTGAACTAATTATTACCAATATTATATGTAAGAAATGGCAATTCTGATTTGTCCGAGGTTACATTTGAGATAAGACACATTATCTCAATATGACTCTAGCTCTGTGCCTTTTCTGTGGTCCCTCCATAAGAGATTGTGAAAATCTATTTGCCAATAGAAATGGCAAATATTATGATAACTCAATCCTCCATATTACCCCCCATCCCAAATCATTTATTAGGTGCCTGAATCTGAAAAGGTAGTATAGTGCTGGGAAACAGTCTAGTATGTTTTTAGTATAAATATAATCCTACCCATCAAAAGTCAGCTGTGTGTGTGAATTCATCCTGTATACTCAGCCACTTGCTATTTTTCAGTAAATATATATATTTTTAAATGAGAACTGGGTTATTTTTAAAGTTCTTTCCCATTGACATGTTTTGGGGTGGGAGTAATAAAGAAAAGAACAAGCAAACAAGATTATTACAAGAAATAGAGCCAGCTGGTCATTTTCCATTTTAATTTCTGGGCCCCATCATTTTGCAAGGAAGTGAGATTGGTGAAAGCACCAGTCCTTGGACTAGGAGGCAAAAACTTGCAAGAGGCTACCTTGACTTTGTCAGTGTCTCAAATTGTTCTCCACATAAAAACATGGCCACAGATGACAGTGACTCATTGTCTAAAGGCACAGAACTGAGTGGTACATTATAGTTGGCAGAACTTGGAGTCCTCTTGAGTCAAATATGCTCAGTGAGATTGAGCAGGTTGTGCAGAGGAGTAGATCAAAGCTGGGTCACAGTACTTCACACCTCCATGTCCACAGTACTGTGTTCAGAGCAAGGCATTTTAAACTCCACTTGACCAAAAAGTTCAAATGCAGAATGACCCCAAATCCCACTAGGTTTACCCCATCACCTTGTGTCCAAAGCACTCAAGCTTTTTTTCCCCCCCTTCATTTTTGATGTTTTATTGTTTGTGCTATTACAGATGTCCCATGTTTTCCTGCTTCGTTTCCCTCCACCCAGCCTGCTCCCCGCTTCCATAGTCAGTCCCCACACCATTGTCCATGTCCATGGGTCCTTCATGTATGTTCGTTGACTAATCCCCTTTTTCTTTCAAACTGTCCCCGCCTTTCCCCTCCCCTCTTAACAGCTGTCAGTCTGTTCCATGATTCCATGCCTCTGGTTCTGTCCTGCTCATTAGTTTATTTTGTTCATTAGATTCCTCTTACAAGTGAGATCATATGATATTTGTCTTTCATAGACTGACTTACTTCGCTTAGCAGCACTCAAACCTTTTTAATGAAAAAACCACAGATGTACCCAAAATGAGAATTTCCACACATTTTCTGGGTGTTGAAGTTAGCCTAAATGAAAAGTGTCTATTAAAGACATGGTTGTCATATATAATCTTTGGAACACATCTCAAGATGATATCAATACAGGTCAAAATTCACATTACAAACTAAATAGTCTCTCTCAGTCTCCATTTCCATAGGTGCAAAATGAGGTTAAAACACCTTACACACCTAAACACATTACAAAGCCCTTTTCTTAATGGAAAAAACTTTTGGCATGCTATCATCATACAAGGCTCAGAGAATACAGTCCAGGTGTTACCATTAGCAGATTTTTAAAAACAAAATTGAATCTGTCCTGAAGAAGTTACATTTTGAAGGCAAGAATAATTCAGCTGAATTAGTTATGTACCATAATGAGATGAAACCTAGGTTCTAAGGCTTATTTTTCAAAATAAGATACCTGTGGATGCAGGTGTTTTAAGAGAACTTCAATCTCTGGTTCTCAACCTTGGCTGCAAAGAAGATTTATGCACAGAGCTTTTTAAAAATATCAGTGCCCCCCTCCCAGAAATTGACTGGGGAGGAGCATTCATGGTTTTGAAAGCTCTCTAGAAGGTTCTGTGCAGCCAGGGTTGGGAGTGAAGCAGGCCAGGAGGAGTAGGTGAATTGGAGAACCCTGCCTAGACCTAGAGCCCGCTGCGACATTAACTGCCTGGAGAGAAGGCAGGCTCAGAATTTCTAAATCTTCATATGCTTAAAGTGAAACCAGATATCCAGATACAGTATTTAGCTAAACTCTTCTGTTTTAACTGTAGGTAACTAGTTAAAAAACAAACAAACAAACAAACAAAAAAACCCACTGAAACACTGCAGGATAAACAGCATACTTAAGGGCATGTTAACCTGCAGGGAACTCGTTTGCTACCTTTGGTCTAAGGTGCCCCTTCTTCTGTCTGTAAAAGGAGACATCTCAGTTTTACTTGAGAGTAATGAAGAATAAACACTTGCATTGCAGCTTATGGGAGAAGAATCAGTGTCAGATTTTGCAGCTCAGGAATGACTTTAGACAAGATCAATCAGGCAGCTGTGGATCGAATCATACGGGTAGATCATGCAGGCGAATATGGAGCAAACCGCATCTATGCAGGACAGATGGCCGTCCTGGGGCGCACAAGTGTCGGGCCAGTCATTCAGGTGGGTGTGGCTTTATCTCTTTCAGCCTGGTCAGTAGAGGGCTTAGAGGGGTGGGGACCCAAAGACCTTCAAGTAATAAATTACTTTAGGTCATGCATTTTCAGGGGATTTGCTCTTTGTCCCTCAAACAAGTGGAAATTGGATATTGGGGAGGGAGGAGTAAAAACCATATTCTTTTTATGTATGGAGCACAGATGGGCATCTAGTACATAAACGTATACCGTATATCTATAGTATTAACTTTTCATGTGAGGGTGGATGATCATGAAAATGGGGTTGAGAATCACCACAGTAGGTAAAAGTACCAGTTGCTGAGAGGTTGCTTCCTGCCTTCAGTGCAGCCCAGTGGAGAGTTTTTATACTGAGAAACAGAGGAAGAGACCTGGGCTTTATAATCACACAGACCCAGTTTCACATTCCAGCTCTCCCACTTCCTCCCTCTGTGACCTTGGAGAAATGACATAACCTCTGCGTCTTCATCTCCACATCTGCAAAATGGGCTGATAACACCCACCTCACTGGGTTTTGGTAGGTGTTACGGTGAGAAATAAATGAGCTGGCATAGAGCAGCTGATACCATGCCTGGCATGTAACAGACAAGTTAAATTGCCTTTTCTGAGTGCTCAGAGAAGTTACTTAACCTCTCTGTGCTTTACTTTCTTCATCTGTATAATGAAGATAACGGTTTGTCCTTCACAAAGCTGTTGTGCAGCTTAAGTGAGTTGCCTATCTGAAACTATTTGACAGCGCCTGGCACTTAGTAAGTGCTATGTGTTAGCTGTTGTTATCATTGCCTCTTTCTCCTTCAATGTAGATGATACTTAAATGCTAGCAATCTGGAAAGAAATCACATGATAGCTAATTTTGTCCTTCTGTCCTCCTAATTTTGAAAGAGCTAACCATCACATTTCTCATGAGCATGGAGACTCATCTTCTAATAGGCACTTTGTGGGTTGAGGTGCTTCTGTCAGAATCATGGTTCATGGATGGGGCATGTAGCTTCTTTGGGATACAGCGGGCAGTGGCCTGCATAGAGTGCTTACATGTCTTTATTGTTATGTTTCTTGCAGAAAATGTGGGATCAAGAAAAGGACCACTTGAAAAAGTTCAATGAATTGATGGTTGCGTACAGGGTCCGGCCAACAATTCTGATGCCCTTTTGGAATGTGGTGGGGTTTGCACTGGGTGTGTGTCTGTCCGTAACGGCTTGTGGGAGCTGAGGGGTCTGGGACGATCATATCCTTTAAGTGCCACTTCACAAGTCTTGCTGTGTCCTCCTACAGCCTTTTTTTATTTACTTAGTGTTTTTCTAAAGTTAAATTGGCTGACATTTTTTTTGCTTAAATTTAAGATAGAATCTTAAAATCAGTAGTTTTATAAATAAAAGGTAAAGTAAAAACAGATACAACAAACACAGCTAGACTAATTCAGTTGTAGCCAGATAATATTTCCTGACAAATGTTCTAAACCTGGGATCTCACTCCTAAAAGGGAGAATAGTAAAACTATGCAAGATTCAAAGACATACCCTAGTTAACAACTTTCTCCTTGCCATAATCAAGTTAGGGAGATCATTGAAAAGAGAATAACATTCTTACTATGTTAATTAAGGTTTAATACTGTAACTTGGTAACACCTAAAATAGTGGTTTTCAGTGGGGTCAAGTTGCTCTTGAGTACAGTTGGCAATATCTAAAGACGTTTTTGGTGTCACACCCGGGGATGCCATCAGCATCTAGTGGGCAGAGTCCAGGGATGTTGCTAAACATCCTGCGATGCACAGGGCAGCCCCCACAACAAAGGGTTATCCAGCCCAAAGTTTATAGTGCCGAGGTTGACAAGCCCTGATCTGACATGCTCTCCCTTACCAGTGGTATCAGTCCCATCCTTTACTGCTCTGGGTTTGACAATTCCAGGTGCAGGAACCGCCCTGCTTGGGAAGGAGGGAGCAATGGCCTGCACGGTGGCTGTGGAGGAGTCCATAGCACATCACTACAACAACCAAATCAGGGCATTGATGGAGGAGGATCCTGAAAAATACAATGAGCTGCTTCAGGTATTTGACTACCCTCTGAAAAGGGGCTGATGAGGTGGAAAGGGGCAGACAGGCAATTTAGTAAAAAGACAAAAAAATAAAATGTCAGGGAATGATGGGACCTTAGAAATCTAGGTCAGCAACTCATGTCAAAAGCATACAAACTAAGGCACAGAGCTGAAGCTGTGTGCACTGGTCGCCTGCTCGGGCAGAGGTGAGGAGCCCGTGTCTTCTGAGCCTGGGCAAGTATTCTCTCCATTTCCAGATTTGTGGTAGATCCTGAACAAATGCTACTAGTATGAACCCTTCAGATTAAATAAATGAACTAAAAGATACCCTCAGATAATTTTCTACAGCAGATAAGGGAACAGATACGGGCCTGGATTTTTTAAAGCCTAAATCAGGTTGCTAAACTATGGCTTGTGACCAACCACCTATTTCTGTAAAGAAAAGTTTTGTTGGAACTCAGCCAAACCCATTTGTTTACTTGTCTGTGGCCGCTGTCCCTTCTACAATGGCGAGTTGAGTAGTCGTGATAGGGACTGCACAACACTTAATGTGTTGACTCTGTCTCTTTCCTACAAGGGTAGGAAAAGTTTACTTACCCCTGTCTTAGATAATAATATGAATCTTTAGTCCAAAATAAGACAGAACGTCAGGAAAGTTAGAATGCTGACTTGCATTGATTTCTGTTTGTTTAACCAGGTGATAAAGAAATTTAGGGATGAAGAGCTTGAGCACCATGACATAGGCCTCGAACACGACGCAGAACTGGTGAGGACCTACTTTTACTGTTTGTTTGTGGTGCTTTGGGCGCCTGATGTGGCAGGTGGAGGACTGGGAAGGTTTCTCTTCCCAGAAAATAGGTTTCACAGGGACTGCCAAAGAAAGAAAACCAGTACACTGCTTTGACAATGAGCAAGCTCCCAGTTGGGAATCTTGTTCCTTGCTTCCACCCTTACCCTTTCCCCCAGCAGCTCCTTTCCCTTTCCAGTGAGAAACCAGATGACTCAGTGCTTTGGCCGTAACAGAGGCATTCTAATTCTTTTATAGTTCCTCCCCTACCCCCCCGCCAGTTAAAATGAATTGTTTCTTAGATCTTATTTCTTATCCAAAGAAGTCTCATCACTGCCAGGCCTGTATCTCACCACCAAAAGTGAACATAGAACGTGTTTCTTTTGTTTGCTGATTGTTGCTGATTGTTGTCTTTAACAGGCTCCAGCATATGCCGTTTTGAAGAGGGTTATCCAAGCCGGATGCAGCGTGGCGATATATTTATCAGAAAGAATTTAAGGTATGTCCGCTTTACCCTGTTTATAAAGATGATAGTAATTTAACAAGTGATATTGGCAGAAAAGGAAAGGTACAATTATAACTGAGCAAGGGCTTACTGCCCCATGTGCATAGAAGCCAATACTATGACATCATCTTTTGAGAAAAGAAAAGGTTTTAATTGCAAGGTCCGCCAGCAATGAGACAGGAGGCAAGGCTCAAATCTGTATCCCTACTGAGAGTTTTGGGACTAAATTTAAAGGAAGAAGCAGGGAGAATTGGGTATATTTATAGAGTTAAATTGATTCAACATGAGAGCCTAGTGCACAGGTGCTTGGGAATCACAGCTTTTCATACGTTGAATGTTTGAATTTCGTGTTGGGGGTTCGCATGTCGTGCACAGTGGATTTTTGACCCAGTGACTTTGAAAGGTTATTCTGGGGTAAATTCTTTCTTTGGTGCATTGTCCTACTGTCCGAGTGCATGATCCTGCAACCTTGTTCTGCTGTCTCTGAAAAACAACTTAGTGTCTTGTTAGGAACCGAACGGGCCATTTTATGCTAGTTTCATGGGTACGTTATTGTTACGTGAATTTTGTTAATAAACTGCAAGTTTTTTTTAAATTAATAAAACTGTTCAGTGTTGGGTTTTTTTCCTGTGTATGCTGTAAGGCTGGCAGTTCCAGGTGTATTCAAATCACAGCAAACAAAGTTGACCATTGTTTGGTCTATAGCTATTTTTTCCTAAAATATCATAAATGAATCATTTCAAAAGTAATAAGAATCTAAAGAAAAAATTTGAGCTTATTGGTAAAAATGGAAATTGAAAACATAAAGGTGTTTAAATTTGACAAAGCAAAACTCTCAAGTTCATCAGGCAAGTGGAAGACTGTCAGTTGCTTCTGTTGTGAATTGTGGATGGAGGGTGCCTTACTTCCATTAGAGAATATACTAAGTTGCGGATTGTTTGTGAGGTTGCGTTATATAATTTTATTTAGATCTGTTACCAAAAAATGGACCAAAACAGATTGAACTTTTCATACTGTGTTGAACTCTTTATGATTTGCAAATTTTTAAGTAATTTATTAAAAACCTAGCTTAGTGATTCCCCTCTCTGGCTGCACATTAGAATGTCCTGAGGAGCGTTTTAAAATTTTTCAGAGGTAAACCAAAAATTCTGAATTAGAATGGGGCCCAGGAGCGGAATAGTTTTCTAACCTCCCAGGTAACTCTAGTGGGAGTCAGGACTGGGGACCCCTGGCCTAGATTCTAAGCTTTTGTGATGAAGAATTACATCACTAGCTTTGCCTTCCACCTGCATCCTGGGTTTAATCAGCATTGCATGACAGGGCATGACTTGTGTCCAGGAGTCTAATTTTGAAGAACAGTAGACACCGGCATAGTTTGGATTATTCAACTGCTCTTTTCCTAAACCAGGAGTGAGTTTAGTTTTATGTGATAGGTAAATTAGTCTTCTGATGATAATTTGCAGTAAGTGAGACACAGGAGAGAAAGGTCAAAGACAATTTGAGATTCCCAGCTCTTCAGTGCTAGGTCACAAACAGATGTCTGTAGTGTAGTAGATTCAGTGTAGTTGGTTAACAACTGGAAAGCCAAGTTCCTGCAGTGACTGCCTCACGTCTGCATTATTTTATAAATATACACTTTGTCTTTCCTGTATGAGACCATGAGTTTCTTGAGGGCAAACAGTCTTTTCCAGTCCCTGATACATTGTAGGTACCCATTTAAAGGAAGGAAGACAGGAAGGAATGAAAGAGAAGGAAAAAGGAAAAGAGACGTTGAGGGAAGAATCAAAGTGTTCTTAAGCAGCTGCAAAACTGCTATGAAAACGGCCTCGCAGGCTATTCTCCTGCTGCTCGGGCCCTCTCGATGCCAGGGGTCCCCAACTGAGGTTGTTGGCCCTGTCTGTCATCTTTTTCTTGGTATCTCATCCTACCTTATGGCTGATTCCTTCACATGTGTACCTCCACCCCAGATTTCTCATTTTTAAATAGCCTGCTTCTTATCTGACCCTTCCACTTGGAAGTTGAAGGGAATCTTAGGCTCTACCTGCCCCAAGCTGAACTCGCCTCCCCTTCCCCAAGTCCTGCTTCCCCACTGGCTTTCCCCATCGCAGTTAATGGCAAATCCATCTTTCTGGTTCTCAGGCCAAAACCACCAGAGTCACCTTTGACACTTGCCTCTGTTATCGTCCCATCTAAGTGATTAGGCCATCCTGTGGGCTCTACCAGATCCTTTCTGTTGCCTTCAGTGCTTCTGTTCAGGGCCCAGCCCCCTCACCGGGATTATTGTAGAAGCCTCCTAACCATTCTTTCCGCCTTACCCTTGTCCTCCCACAGTTCATTCTCAACCCAGCTGGTGAGTGACCCTTTCAGCCATAAGCCAGACCACGTTACTGCTAAGCTCAGAATCCCATATTGGCTTTTCCCGGTTCCCTCAGAATAAAAGTCAGAGTCCCTAAATGGTTTACAAGACCCTCCATGACCTGGCCCTCTGTGACCTCTTTCCCCCTTCTGCACTCTGCTCCAGCCACACAGGTCTCCTTGCAGTTCCTCAAAGTGCCAGGCACGCTCCTGCCCTGTGGTCTTTGCAGTGGCTGTCCCTCTGCCCGGAATGCTCTTTCCTAAATTTCTATATAGTCAAGTTTCTCACCAACTCCTGAAGTTTTGCTTAAATGTCACCTGTTAAAAGGACCACCTTTTTCAAAATTTCACACTTTACTCCACTGTATGCACCCCTCTGCTCTGCACCCTTTGCCTGCCGTGGCACTTACCACCATCTCGCATACAATGTACTCGTTATGTTTCTTGCTGCAAGAATGTAAGCTCTCGAGGGCAAGAATCTTTGTTTTAATCACTGACACGTAATAGGTGCTCGGTAAATAGTTTTTGATGGGAATGAATGAAGAAATCACACTCCCTTATTAGAAGTCATTTTCACATAACGTAATTGAAGAGTACTCCTGTGTGCTTCTTAGCAAAATTCAGTGGAAACTTAACTGAAAGGATGCTACCCATCTGGGCTGGGCCCCTGGGCCTGTGGTCTGTACAGATTCTTTTGCTGTAAAACTCAAAATCTTCCCGCTTGGGCGGGGGTTCGGGAGTGGATAAAGGGGAGCAAGGAAGAAAGGAAAGAGGTGCTACCAGGAAACCAAAGGAAGGCCATTCTGTGTGCTGCTTGCTGATGATTAAAAACAAAACGAAAAATACAGACTGGCTATCCACATGCAAAAGAATGAGTTTAGACCCCTACATCCTAGCATATACAAAAATTAACTCAAAATAAACCAAAAATCTAAGTATTAATGCTAAAAAAACTTTAGCTCTTAGAAGAAAACATGGGAGTAAATTTATGTGACCTAGTATTAGGCAGCAGTTTCTTAGATATGACACCAAAAGCAACAAAATTTCAAAAATAGATAAATTGAACTTTATCAAAATAAAAACTTTTACTACAATGAGATACCACTTGATACCAGTCAGAATGGCCTTCATAAACAAAGAAACAAACAGCAAGTGTTGGAGAGGTTGTGGAGAAAAGGGGACCCTAGTGCACTGTTGGTGGGATTGCAGATTGGTACAACCACTATGGAAAACAGTATGGAATTTTCTAAGAAAACTAAAAATGGATCTACCTTTTGACCCAGCAATTCCACTGCTTGGATTATATCCTAAGAATCCTGAAACACCAATCCAAAAGAATCTATGCACCCCTATGTTCATAGCAGCACAATTTACAATAGCCAAGTGCTGGAAGCAACCTAGGTGCCCATCAGTTAATGAATGGATCAAAAAACTGTGGTACATTTACACAATGGAATTCTATGCAGCAGAAAGAAAGAAGGAGCTCCTACCCTTTGCGACAGCATGGAAGGAATTGGAGAGTATCATGCTAAGCGAAATAAGCCAGGCAGTGAAAGACAAATACCATATGATCTCACCTTTAACAGGAAGCTAATCAACAAAACAAACAAACAAGCATAATATAAACAAAGACACTGAATTTGAGAACAGTCTGACAGTGTCCAGAGGGGGAGGGGAGGGAATTTTCAGGGGAAAAGGGGAACGGTTTAGAGCAACAAGTATAAAGGACTCATGGACAAAAACTATGGGGGGTGGAAATGGGAGGAAGGTGGGGAGGGCTGGGGTGGTGGGCTGGGGCAGGGTAAAAGACAGAAAACTGTACAATATCAACAATTAAAAAATACTGATTAAAAATTAAAAAAAAATTAAAAAAAATAAAAACTTTTGTGCTTTGAAGAACACTATCAAGAAAGTGGAAAGATAACCATAGAATAGGAGAAAATATTTGCAAATCATTATCTTATAAGGGATTTGTATCTAGACAATGTAAAGAGTTCTTACAGTTCAGCCCCGACTAGTGTGGCCCATTGGTTGGGTGTCGTCCCACAAAGAGAAAGGTTACCAGCTCGATTCCCAATCAGGGCACATGCCTGGGTTGCAGGTCAGTCCCTGGTTGGGGCTGTGAGAGGCAACTGATTGATGTTTCTCTCACACATCAGTGTTTCTCTTTCTTTCTCCCTCCCTTTTCTCTCTCTCTAAAAATAAATAAAATCTTTAAAAAAAAAAAAGAATTCTTACAATTCAACAATAAGACAAATAGCCCAATTAAAAACACGCAAAGGGTTTGAATAAACAAGTCTCCAGAGAAGATGTATAAATGGCCAATAAACATTTAAAAAGATGCTCAGCATCATTAGTCATTAGAGGAAACCACACCACTATAATGGCTGTAATCAGAAAGACAATAAATCAGAAAGAAAATGTGTTGCTGAGGTTGTGAGAAATTGGAGTCTTTGTGCACCGCTGGTGGGAATGTAAAATGTTGGAAGATAGTCTGGCAGTTCCTCAGATAGTTAAACATGGAATTAACTATATGATACAGTAACTCCTCTCCTACTATAAACCCAAAAAGGAAGAAAACATATGTTCAGACAAATATTTGTGCGTGAATATCCACAGAAACATTCTTCATAATAGCCAAAAAGTATAAGCAGCCCAAACATCTAACAGCTGATAAATGGATAACCAAAATATGGGGTACAATGGAATATTATCTAGTCATAAAAAGGAATGGAGTACTGACACATGCTGTAATATCGATGAACCTTAAAAACATGCTGTTTTGAGTGCGGAGTTTCAGTATGGAAAGATGGAAATAGTTCTGGATATGGATAAGGACACAACAGTATCCTTAATGCCACTGAACTCTACACATAAAAATGATTAAAATTAGTAAACTTTATAGTGTAAATTTTACCACAAATAATAATTTAAAAATTATACTAAGTGAAGGAAGCCAGACACAAAAAGGCCACATCTTGTATGATTCCATTTATATGAAATGTCCAGAATAGGCAAATCCAAAGAGACAGAAAATAGACGTGGTTGGCTAGGGCTTCAAGGGTTTGAAGAGGAACAACTAATGGATATAGGGTTTCTTGAAGGGGTCATGAATGTTCTAGAATTAGATGGGGGTGATTAATAGTTGCACAACCTTGTGAATGCACTGAAAACCATGAATTGTACATTCTAAAGTGGATTTTATGGCATATGAATCACAGCAATAAAACAATACAGGATTTATAGTTTTATGTGGTATCTGAAAGCAAATTTTGATCCAGGCTGTTAAGTGGGGAGACTTTCTTTAATGTATCACTCTTCAAGCCCGCAGAGCATATAGGTGCCTTGATCTTTGAGATGCTGATGGTATTTGTTGCCCTACTGTAGCAAAGCTGATTTTGTAAGTATTTCAGTCAGGAGTCTTAGGCATATAAAGGCATTCTGTACAATCCTTATTAAAAGGCCAGATTTGCTGCTGCTTGTTTAGCATCCCCTTCAGAATTGATGGCTGATATTTTATGCTTCTGCGAGCTTCCAAAACAACATCAGGTTTTTTGAATACCCTTCTGATTGTGTTTTATTTCATTACAGCTTGTCCTTGTGTATTAACAAGGTAATCTTGTCTTTCCCTTACTTTACTGCTCTGACCTTTCAGGAGAAATGTGATTTTAAAATTGGACACTATCCAAAGATGATGCCAGCATGACAAAGGATATTATTCCTGCAAGCAGTATAGTTCCAAAGATGTGATCTGAGCTGTCGTTCTTTGCATGTGTGACTCCCTCTCTACTCAGAGTGTGGTCCATGGACCAACAGAAGTGGTGTTGATTGTGAGCTTGTTGGAAATGTGGAACTTTGGGCTCCTCCCCGGACCTACTAAATCAGACTGCATTTTAACAAGATACGGTGGTTTTAAAGTATGTCCACAAATTCCTCAATACTCCTCTCTTCAGTGGAGCCCACTTCTCCTTGCCCTGAGTGTGGGCTGTCCTTAGTGACTTGTTGCAAATATAATGGAAATTATGGAATATACTTCAAGGCTGGTAGGTCATAAAAACATTTCAGCTTCCACCTTTCTCTCCAGGATCACTTGCTGTGGGGGAAGCCAGCTGCCATGTGATGAGGACACTGGGGCAGTTACTCTGTGGAGAGGGTCACATGGCCAAGATCTGAGGTCTCCTGCCTACAGCTGTGTTTATGTGACATCTTGAAAGTGAATCCATCAGCCCCAGTGAAGCCTTCAGATGACCTCATGAAAGACCCAGAGCCAGAATCACCCAGCTAGGTCAGTCCTGAATTCCTAACTCTCAGCAACTATGTTAGATAATAAATGTTTATTTTCAGCTGCAGAGTTTTGGGCTGATTTGCTGTACAGCAACAAATGACCAATATGTAACACTTGCAGGTGACTTGGGAGCACAGGAAAGTTTAAGAAGCACTGAACTATACCATGAACTGGAAGGCAGAGACCAACTTAGTTTTTTCCATATCTTCAGAGCGTAGCACAGTGTCTGTCACTCAGCAATTTTTCTTATATTAAATACAAAATTAAATTACCCTATTTAAAAAAATTAAAACTTTTTTGTAATATTTCATGTATGCACATTGTAAAATTCTCCAACGTGCTGAAGTGCATTTACAGTGACAGGTAAATTTCCCTGTAGACTGCTTGTTGGTTAACAGGAAACAGGGACCATTTGCCTTACTTTGTGGTTACCTATTAGCAGTCTGCCACAAAGAGTATGTTTTTTCTTTTTTTCCCTTCCAAAAGTAATGCTTGCCTCAAACTCAAACAATATAAACTGCATATAAGCAAAATAGAAAAGAAAGCACCCCTTCCAAGCTTACTTCCTAGGAGTAAAACTGTTATTGAGAATTCATTTTGTACATTTTCAAACTTTAAAAAAAAAAAAAGCTTTTTATCCATATTATGTACACATTTGGATTTGTATTTTTTCCCAAATGAAATGATACAGTGCATCTTGATCTGCAGTTTGCCTTTTTCATTCAGTGACCTACTTGGCCATCTTTCCAAGTTTCCCGTGTATAGATCTACCTCACTCTTTCAATTGGCTGCAGTCCTTCTGTTTTACAGTGGAGCCGCTGTACCACACCAGCTCCTTACCTGCATTGACGAAGTACTGTTTGAACTGCTTTGCCCCCTGCACTCTCAGGACCACCTTATGGAACATGTACTCTCCTCAGCCCCCATTTAGCTGCTGGAGAGGCTTGAACTTAATCACCAGGCCATCCAGCCTCTTATTTCCTCTCTTCTCCTATCAGTGGACATTTGGGTTATTAATAACAGACTTTGGGGGACCTCTAACACTTCAAGGGGACCACATTTGAACATAGCTTTTATAGAATTTAAGGAGGAGGGACCCCTTGGTGTTATTAACCCTTTTGGAGATCCTATACCTTTTTGAGAATAAGATAAAAACTTAGGACTCTCACCCCATAAACTCCTAAAAGTCCTCCTTTAAGACCCCTGGATCCAGGTGATTTGTGGAGAAGAAAACAGGACATTTCCCAACCAAGGGGAACAAAAGAAACCTTTCCTCAAAACCACCTTTTTCAGGCCCTGCCAGAGCACAAAGCAATTTTCTACTGAATTTGTTTTCAAAGGTTTAAAAGGCCCCTCTTGCCTTCAGGGACGTGCTTCCTCCCACTTCTTGTAATGGCACCCCTGCAGGACTGTGACCGAACATGACAGGTTCTCTGATCCTGTCTCAGGAAGAACTATTTGCTGCTGGGCACGCCAAGGGCAAGGAAGGTGTAGGGTTAGGGCTTCCCAGCGCCTGACTGTGGCCACCAGAGGGCGCCTTCATCCAAGAGTCCTGAGTCCGGAAACCCCTACCAACCCAGCTGCAGATCATTTCCAGAATGTCATAAGGACAGTGCCTGGGGAGTGTGGACAGGCAATTGCTAAGCGTGCTGATAATTTGGCCTCAATAATCCCACCTCCTGATCTTTGCTAGATGAGAGTGGAATGTCACATTTGCACATTGCAAGATGAGGGCTCACTCAGCTGGCTGTTCTACGCTGGGCCACTGGCTTGAGCATCCTTATCAGGCAGGAGGTGTTTTCTTGCTGCACTGACTGCATATTCATTAGTTGGCACTGCTCCCTGCACTCTCCTTGCTCACCCCACCTTCTTCCGATCCACGTACTCTGCCCTTGTGATGAAGGTCATTTGCCCTTTCGACCCCGTATCTCTTAGGTGAAATCATTCCACACCCTGCCTCCTATCTCTGCACATTCTGGCTACCTGTATTTATATTGCATGGTTGTTACCTGCTTTCCTACCATTTCTCCAACCTGGCAGCAAGCTCAAAATTAAGGGCTGTCCCCGGTGCCTGGAGTGTAGCAGGCCCTTGGCCAACATTTGATAAATGAATCAAAGCTAAGAACAAATCATGTGGGCTTATAGAATGGAACGAAATGAATGGAAACAGTAGTGACAGTCACCTACCTGATCTCAATAGGAACACACCTAGAAACTTCTGGATGAAATTTTGTATTGAAGTGGGGAAGGAGGGTCAAACTTGTGAGCGTCCTTCAGTCCTCTTGTCCATCTGCACTGCAAACCCAGCATAAGCCTGACAAACATTTCACCCATAACCATGTCTCAACTCTTCTTCAAAATGCTTTTTATTTATAGCTGCTCTGTTGTGGGGTGGTGGTGGTTTTTTTTTTTTAAGAATTTCTATTTATGATATTTTGTTCCTTTTTGAAAAATCTCAATTATATTTCCAGTTGTACAGAATTTTCTAATGTTTAATTGTGGAATTCTTAACTAGGTGTGCACATCAGACTAAACTCTTGAGGTGAAAAAAAATTTATTGATGCTCCTGCTCCCCCATAGTCCCACAAAAGCAGATGCTATAGGGCTGGCCTAAGGGATGAATATAATTTAAAGACTCACAGAAGGGCTCAACGTGGGCCCTGGTTAAGAATCAGTGGTTTGATTCCACAAAGGCTTTATTCTAAATCTGCCTCCAAATTGATGCTTTTCCCTGCTTTATAGTCTACTTTCTGGGCCGATGGAGGATTATCATTCTGTCCCACTTTTCCTGCCTTGTTTTCTGCTAAGATGTGACTTCTTGTTCTGATTTTCTCCTGCCCACCTGGTGCCATGACAGCTGGAAACATGTCCCAGACCAAGTTGTCTTCATTGGGTGGAAACAATGGTGACAGCAGTGCTCTCTGTTCTAATGAGGTGGGTGGGGAGGTGGGGGTGCAGAGCACGGGGGCAACTTTTGTGTGGCATTTTCCATGCCTGACTTCCAAGTGGCTTTATTGAAACAAATTACATGGAGATGCCACTTGTTGCACCCGCTTGCTTACACTCTGTGTGTGTATGTGTATGTGTGTGTGTAAGTCAACATAGGCATTAAAAGATTAATTATCTCGGTTACTTATTTGGCTGCTTTAAGGAACCATATTTGAGTGCTGTGCAATGGAAGAATTTTAGAAAACAAAAATCTCCCTTACATTATTTAGAAGAGACACAAAATATCTCAACTTTGCTTCAAATAAGTATTAGCTCTGCTAAATGCAAAATCCAGAGTTCATTTTTTTTTCAGCTATGATTTGATCCAGGAGCTCAAACCAGATACCTGGCGTCTCTTTCTTCTATCTCTGCTCTTCAGTGTTGAAATTGGGCTCACAGTGGCTCCCAGTGGCCCTCCTCATGTGTGGCAGCAGAATTGCTGAAGCACTTTCATCCATCACCTCTTGATACCCCTCCATCTGCAGAAAGGGTGGGGGTCTCTTCCTCTAGCTTCTGTAGAAGAGAGACAAAACTTTGGTTTCCCAGAATCCACAGAACATGCCCCTCCCCTACCTCTAGTCTCATTTTTCTCTGATCAGGTCTGGTTCCTGGCCCCTGACCAATCACTGTGGCCTGGAAAATTGTGCTGCTCTCATTGGCCAGGCCTGGTCACATGGTTGCTTTGAAGCTGATGGAAGAGAAACAACACTCAAGCCAAGTGGGTTTAGGGTGAGTTAGGGATGGTTCCCACAAAGGAAGCCAGAGTCCCCTCACCAGAAGATAGAACAGATGGTGGGCAAGTAAAAAGACTGATGTCCCCTGAGCCCAGGAGGTGGTGATAGAGACAGAACTTGGGTGGATTTAAATGGGACAGTGGGTTCAGGATGGACTGGATCGGGGAAGATGAAAAGGGGGTGGGGGAGAACATTACTATAGTGCTCCCCTTGATGGTGGGTGAGTCCTGGGTGAGGGCTGAATGGTGAAGAGAGACAGCTTAGCGTAATGGTATGAAACTTCTGGGTGTGAATTCTTGCTCTGCCATGTACCAGGTGTTACCTAACCTCTCTGTGCCTTAACTTTCCCTCTTGTGAAATGATTGCACCTGGGTTTTAGTGGATGAACATGAAAACGTGCCAAATGGAAGAAGCCAGTCACAAAGGGCCACATATTACACGATCCCATTTACATGAAATGTCCAGACTAGTTAAATCCATAGAGACAGGAAGTAGATTAGCATTTGCCTAGGGCCAGGGGTGGGCGAGGAGTGTTGGAGGCTGATAGCTAAGGAGTTAGGGTTT
Source organism: Glossophaga mutica (assembly GCA_039655065.1). Lineage (NCBI taxonomy): Eukaryota > Metazoa > Chordata > Mammalia > Chiroptera > Phyllostomidae > Glossophaga > Glossophaga mutica. The sequence goes on from CM077305.1 coordinate 100,535,562, forward strand.
CTTTTCAGGATAATGTTCTAAAGTTGATCGTGGTGATGGTTGCACAACTCTGAATATACTAAAAGCCATTGAATTATACACCTTAAATCACTGAATTGTATATGTGAATTACATCTCAATAAAGACTTTTTAAAAGGTAGTATGTGTCAAGTGCTTTGACTGTTGCTTGGCATAGCCCCTCTGTCTGCCCCGTCAGACCTGGAGATCCAGCTGTCGCAGGACCTTGGAGGCTTCACCGTCCCTCAAACTTAAGTTTCCTTCGCCCTGCCCTCACCTTTCTGAACAGTCTCATCATTAAACTCCATTCAGTTTCCCCACCTCGAGCACCACTTTTCTGCCTGGGCCCTGAATGCATAGAAAGCACCTCTGCAGAAGAGCAGGACTCGGCTGCTCATTAGGTGGACACGTAACATGGACTAGTAATGGTCAATGTTATTCGTCCACTTGACTGGATTATGGGTGCCCATCTACTCAGACATTATTCTGGATGTTTCTGTGAGGGTGTTTTAGTTGAGAATAACACTTGAATTGGTAGACTGAGTAAAGCAGATCTCCCTCCCTCGTGTGGGTGTGCCTCAGCCAATCAGTTGAGGGTCTGAATAAAAAAAGCTTACCCTCCCAAAAGTAAAAGGAATTCATTCTGCCTGACTGCTGAGCTGAGACATTGGTCCTTTTCTACCTTCAGACTTGAACTGAAACGTTGGCTCTTCTTGGGTCTGGAGTTGCCAGCTTTCAGGCTGGAACTCCACCATCGGCGCTCCTGAGTCTCCAGCCTGCCGACTGCAGGCCTTGAGACTTGTCAGCCTCTGTAATCATGTGAGCCAATTCCTTACAAGTTGCCTCTCTCTATACACCCTGTTGGTTCTGCTTTTCTTAGGAACTCTCACTAATACTGAACCTAAAGGAACGATGATGAGTCAGTGGTGAGTTTAAGGCTGAATAACTAGGGAAATGATCAAAATATAGGACAGAAATAAGGAAATAATATCAAAGGAAGTGACTGGTTTTGGAAGAAGTTTTTTTTTTTTCCCTCATTCACAAAACATTGATTAAGCATCTGCCCTGTGCCAGATGGCATGCCAGCTGCTGGGGACTGAAAGATCTACCCGGCTGTGTAAACTGGAGGCCAGCATGCAGCCTTCTGACTCTTCCTTCAGCCTCCCCTGCCACATTAAATTAATCTTAAGGTCTGCAATACCTCAAAGTGCTCTCAAATCCATTTCTTTGGCAGATAGGGCTTTCACTGGACCGTCTTCTACCCTTTTAGGTATTTTGTAAAGATTTCACTTAGGATTTGGGAAGAGCATGGACCTATTTGAGGTGTTTGAAGAGGTTCGTATGTGAAATCAAGAAATGGAAAGTGACTGGTATTGATCACAGTATATGGGCATAAAGTGTATTTCCCATTTCTTTATTAAAGTGGATAGGAAGAGTGCTGCTAACAATGTTAAGTGTTTATTGGGGGAAGAGGTAGTGTCCAAAGAAAAATCTGCAGTTTTTTTATGAAATGCCATTAGTCAAAATGGACTTGAGTAAAGAAAGATGGGAGGGGAGAGAGGGTATCTCCAATGGGGAGAAAGAGACACCTATTCTGGGTGACTGCTGAGGCTGAGAGGCTGGCCTCCTGAGGGTCACTTCATACATCATACTTTAGCCCCATCTGAGGGAAGGGAATCTTAAGAAAGCCACCACAAAAAGTGACAGCTTGGACCACTCCCACCTCTTAGAGTAACATGGGACATTGTAGTACCCACCCATTTCCACAAGAGCCCAGGGAAGCCCTTAGACTGTCTCCCTCCACTCAGCAACCGGGTGTGCCCAGGGGACTGTGTTTGGGTCAGTGACACATAAACAGAAGTTCTTAGGTGGGGCTTTCAGGAAAGCTGCTCAGGAATGGGGCAGACAACTGTGACCTGCTCTTTTTGTCTTTCCCCAAATGTTGCATCAAGCCTGGGATATAGATATCAAGGCTGGAACTGCAGCATCCATTCTGAAGGTACAATACAGCTCAACATGTGCAAAATGACTTCCATTCAAGGTATTTGCTGCAACATTATTTGTGATAGCAAATGATTGTAATTGACCTCTGTACCTGCCAGGAGGGGGACCAGCTAAGCAACTTAACAATTCAGCCACAGCAGAGATTACTCTACAGTGATAAAGAAGAATGAAGTATCCGTTTGTTGTGACATGGAAAAATCTCCAACACTGACTAGTGGCGGTGAACCAAGACAGAACAGTGTGTATAGGTGTAGCTCAAATTCAGCTAAACTACTGTGATGGCCTGATGAGCATGAGCTACTACATTTCTAGGTCAGGAGTCAGCAGACTGGTTCTGGAGCCAGATCCAATTGTTGTAAATAAAGTTTTATTGGAACACATCTTTCCTTTACATATCTATGGCTGCTTTCCTACTACATGCTAATTGGCAGGCTTGAATAGTTGGGACGGAATGCCTATGGCCCGCAAAACGTAAAATATTTACAGCTGGCCCTTACTGAAAACATTTGCTAGACTCCCTGATCTAGGCATTACTCTCATTATCTTTAAAATGGGTTGAGCCCTGACTGGTGTGGCTCGGTTGTGCATTGTCCTGCAAAGCAAAAGGTCACCAGTTTGATCCCTGGTCAGGTCACATGCCTTGGTTGCAGGTTCGGTCTCCAGTCAGGGTGCATAGGAGAGGCAACCGATTCAAGTCTCCCTCCCACACATGTTTCTCTTCCTCTCTATCTCCCTTCCCCTCTCTGAAAATAAACAAGTGAAATCTTTTAAAGTGGGCTGACAAAACACAACATGCTTCATAGAGATTGTAAGTATTAAGAAACAGCATAAAAGCTATTTAGCATTTATAATAAATTCAATAAATGTAGTAATGATTATGATTTGCTTTTATTCTGCTTATTCTCTAGTAGAAATTTTCCTGTAACTATTTGACCAATCTAAGTTTCTTGCAAATCCCTGTAGATTGCTTTAGATACTAAAGAGTAGCTTCCAAATCTAGTAAGTGTGTGGGTGGGGGTGGGAGGGTATTGGCAGTGAGTTGTGGGATGAGAAACCAGTGGTTGTTAAGCCTCTACAGTAGGTCTTTGAATAACATCATTTTGTTCAACATCATTTTGTTACAACATTGATAAAATGCTATGGGAACTTAACTCTTGTTTATATCAGTGAGCCTGTGGTAAAATTGTTTTCATTATATGTCATTTCCCTTAAAGTTGCAGAACCTATTGACGTTGTTAAGTGAGGACTTATTATGTGCCAGGTGTGGACTGGCTCTGTCTGTGTGTCACTTCATGTAATCCATACTGCCAAGGAAACTTGAAAACAGAAAGAGATAAATAGTTGATGACAATAAGTCACTGAACTGAGATTCAAACCCAGCACTGCTTACCTCCAAAGCCCATGATCTTTCTAATCACTAGCTGTGTCTGCTACCAGCAAATTCTTGGACTGCTGCACACCTGCCCCGTGGTTGGCCCAAGATGGTTCTGGTCTGTGCCTGTTGTCTGACTTACTGTCCATGGCAATCAGTTTCCTTTTCAAGAGTGTCTGAGTTTGGGCAATAAATTCTGTGGCACCTACTATCACCAATAAGGCTTTCAGTGTCAGCTCAGTGAGGGCTGAGATCTTTGTTTTGTTCAGAATATATTCCAAGCACCTAGAAGAGTATGGCACATAAGTATGTGTTGAATCAATGAATGTTGAGTGAATTATCGGTAATCCGCATGGGTACCTGTCAGGTGAGCAAAAGCCACACAGTGGGATGAGGATTGTTCTCTTAAAATAACTCTGGACACACACAGATGCCTGACTCCTGGTCCCTCTCTGTGGTTACATCAAGCTGTGCCTAGTTCGAGTCTGGTGTTTTAACTCATGCAAATCGAGCACCTGCTTTGTACTGGGATGATCCAGGTTGGTCATCCCGGGTGAAGGAAGTGAGTATTATTCAAGGCCTCCTACAGATGGGTGTGTTGTGGGGGATCCCTCATGCAGAGTCAGAAATAGAACATACCAAACTGAGCTCCAGGTGGCTTTGAGGCAGAAAAGGGAGGTAGATTTTGTGCTCAGCACAGCCCTGATGTAAAGGTAAGGCTGATAATCTACCCCTTTTATGCACACAGAGTGTTGTGGGCCACTTCCAGCAGCAGAAGAAAGCCTGACCTTTGGAGAGGGCTATAAAAAGAGCTGAATTCACTTCTTTCCTCACAGTATGCCTTTAACAAAGGAGGAGAAGTGAAGGGCTTTTGTGTCCAAGTGAAAGGTGTACAAAGGAGACTCAGCATTTTGTCAAGCTGATGGCCAGAGCACTGAGGCACAGATAAGATGCTGCTTAGGTTCTGGGAAGCCAGATGTGGCCAGGAGAACCCGACAGTGTGGAGGTCAGCAGAGGAGCATCCGTTCATGCTGCCTCCAGTACTGCTGGGCTGTGACAAGGGGAGCAGTTTGGGAAGGCTGCTTAGGAGCTTCAGAGCCAGGAGTCTGAGTTTATCGGAAATGCTGGCTTTAGGAGTCTTAGAAATCATATCTACATTTGTGATGGGCTCTAGTGGTCCAGGGAAGGGTGTCACACCCTCCAGTGAGAGTCTTCAAAGCTGCAACTGACAACGACATCACAAAGGGTAAGAGTGGCAGGTTTCAGAGAATGTGAGTGACTTGTTCCTGTTCCCCATTCCTCCCAGTGTGGGGATGGGATAGGGGAGGTTCCAAAGTCTGTAAGATGGTGAGAAGCATGCGTAGTCGAAGACACCCTCCTATGAAGTCATTTCTAAAACTCCCTAGAAAATACAGCGTTGTGCTGTCTCCCAGAAGCTCCATATACCTAGCTGATTTTTTTCCTGGTCTGGAACCCATCACTGCCTTTCTCAGGTTGAGCTCTATTGGAAATTCTTGGTGAAGGGAAATGGCCATCTTTAAACATTAATTGTCCCCAGCAGGTGGGGATTGGGATGGAGTGAGGGGACAACAGTGTATATACAACTTCCATCTTCCACCACAGGAAAGGCGTGCTCTCCTCAACGGTAGAAGGTTGGCTCCCCCGCAGTGTTGGCGTTCTCTCTCTCCTCATTTTTGTTCCCGCCTCTTGCTGCCACATACTATGGTTGAGTTCACATAAAGTACAAGGGATGGGGCTTCTCTATTCGACCCTAACAGGAAAACTATAAGGGTAGAGATTTGGATGCCATGGAGAGATTCAGATACCACCAAACAAGTGACCAATATTCAAAACCAGGCATATTTTCCAGGTTCCTGCCCATCAATAAATTAGTATGTTAATGAATTCCTGGCATCGTTCCTGAAAAATCCCTGCAGCCTTACCCTGTGCTTGTTGAAATCAAAGCAAACACATAAAACCCACCGTGGTGATCTTCACCAACCTGCCCCTCGCTCCCACCTCATGGAAGTTATTTCAGTAGAAGGATAACAAAAGATAGTCCAGGAGCTCAAATGGAATTCAGGACAGAATGTGTGTGTACCCCCAGCTTTATATATTGAAATGAGTGTGTACCCCCAGATTTATTGTTGAAATCAGACCCACAATGTGATGGTATCAGGAGATGGGGCCTCTGAGAGATGATTGCATCATGAATGTGGAGCCCTCACAAATGAATTAGTGTCCTTATAAAAGGGGCCCAGAGAGCTCCCTTGCCCCTCTGCCCATGAGACATTGAGAAGATGGCTGTCTGTAAACCAGGCAGTGGGCTCTTACCAGACGCCAGATCTGCTGGTGTCTTGACCTCACACTTCCCAGTCTCCAGAACTGTGAAAGATAAATTTTTGATGTTTATAAGCTCCCCGGTCTGTGATATTCTGTTAGAGCAGCTCAAACTAAGACAGCATCCAGTTATGGAGGGCAGCTGTTGCCACCATTTAAGAGATGGACTTTGGGATGCTTTGGGAGTCTGGGGAAGGTATTCAGAAGGAAGGAGGAAATACTCCTTTCTCCTACTTCGAATCTCTTAGAGGAGAGACTCAAACTAACCTAAATATCAGCACGGCTGGATCCAGGAGCTCAAACGAAACCATCAGTAATTTCTGTCTCTAGTCTTGGCAGTCCTTTCCTCTCCAGCAAGCCTTTCTGCTCTGTTTGCAAAATGCCTGCTGCCTCTCCAGGCTTACAGCCTAATGGACCAGCAACTCTGATAGAAAAAGGACTTTTCTTCCTCAATTTTCAAGTGAAAGTCCCAAGGTTGACTCCGGAATAAATTGCAAGCGGCCTCAAATTCTTTGCAGCTCCTTCCACCAAGAGGTGGAATTTATTATATCATCCCTAAATCTGGGCTGGATTTGAAGCTTGTGTTGACCAATAGAATGTAGTAAAAGTGACAATGTATGAGTTCCAAGCCTAAGTCTCAATCTGCTTTTCAATCTTTGCTCTGGATTTCTTTGAGTGCTGCTGCCACAGCAACAAGCCTGGAATAGCCTGCCGGAGGACGAGAAATTACATGAATCAGGAACATGCTGTTCCACATGTCCCTGGGCAAACCAGCCTGCCAACCACTGGACATTGAGTGGGCCATCCTAGACCATTCAGCTCCAGGCAAGCCACCAAGAGACCACTGACATCTAGACCAGGTTGGCCTAGAACAGAACAACCACCCTGCCTACCCACAGAATCATGAAAAATAATAAATGTTTGTTATTTAAGCCATTAAGGTTCGAGATGTTTGTTATGTACAAAAAACTAACTGATACTTATGGATCAACTTGGGTCACCTTCTCACCCTGAATCACATAGTATGAGAATACTGTACTCTCAATGGACTGGCCTAGGTTATGTGTCTGCTCCTGGAGCTGGGGGTTCTGGCAACTACCACTCAAATCACACAAAGAGCTGGGGGAGGGGAAATTCCCAAGAAAAACCAGGGTGCTATTATCAGCTGGATGCCAAGGCAGCAGACACAAGAGATACCTACTAGAGCATTCTAACCCGTACTGGTATCTATGAGAGCTTGCATTACTGGTCTCAGTTCTAGCTCTCACTTGCAGCATAGTCTTAAGGACAACACTGCCTCTTTGACATCACGTTCGAAGAGCTGTCATGGTGTAGTGGCAAGGGCACTGGGGTGGGGATTGGATGGAATTGAGTCTAATGATTGGTTTTATCTGCTCTTGTCTGGATGGCCTTGCACATGTTTTGTAATCCCTCTGAATTTTAGTTTTCTCATCTGTAAAGTAGGAGGGTGTTAATACCCACCTGTTATATAAAAGTAGGCTATGAGCACTGGCGATAACATGATGGGAAGCACAGTGCTTGACACACAGCAGCGGCTCAGGAACGTGAGCAGTTGCGAGTTTGTAGATGCACCCAGATGCCAAGAAGCCAGGTCTCATGGGAAAGTGGTAGAATTTCCCACTGTGCCCACTGAGTGCGGGGAAATACACTCCCCAGTGGGGGTCTTGGGGCTCCTTTCTGCTGTGTTCCCTCTCGGAGATGCAAATCCCAAGTGATCCTTTTTAGTGTCAAAACACAAGAGTCGTCTTTGCTTTTGAGGCGTGTACAAGAGCAGTACTTTCCGTCCTTGGGGGAAAGTTGTCCCAAGTGAAGCGTGTGGAGGAAGGGTTACACTGGGGGGATCCTGGCCGGGCTGTGGGTCTGTTCTTGCTGGTTGGAACACGCCCTGATGACTCTTCCTTACACAGTGATCACAGGCCCGAGAGCAGGCCCATCTATCACTCTGTGGATTTAGCAATGACTTCTTGCACCCAGGTGCAGGCTTTTCCCCCCTCCCCAACCCTTTGGATTTCACAGGCCGGTAAAATGAATCCAGGAAATATTTATTTATGGATGACACTTGTGCCAGGCACTGGGGAGGTAACGGGGCACAGAGTAGGCAGGCAAAGCCCTGCCCACCTGCAAGTGGCAAATGAAGGATTTGGGAGACTGAGCTAGGATCGCTGACTTTCCTGTTGCTAAGATAGTACTGAAGGAGAGGAACCAGCTTCCCATGATTATCTTTACTGTCAGTTTCTCCGGAGAAGAAAATGGTGATTTTAACATTCAACAGAGTAGAACAGCATAGTCTTAAAGGATTTTTTAAATGACTATTAGAACCAAATCATGTGCAAATTTAAATTGCTGGGATTTGGCTACACACACGAAAATGCTTTGGGGTGTGGGAGAGAGCACTTTAAATCATGTGGACAATACCGCTTTCCTTAAAGGACTGTTCTTAAAGAGCTGATCTGGTTGTCTCCCATTGTCCATGTCTTGCAAAGGCTCACTCACCATGCTGAGTGCTTGAAGATGTGTACTCTTCATATAACTTGGCCCATAAGCTCAAACCAATTCCTTCATGGAGTGCTCAACTGATGAAACTTTAATTTCAGTGCTGAAGAAAATCTGACTGTGATGGCCAATGACAGACAAAATATAAGTTTCCAAACTAGCATCTTCTTAACAGATTTTCAAATTCTCAACATTATATTAAATTTTTTTTCAAGCAAACAGAAATCAAAAGAATTGTATAGAAAACACCCATATATAACCACTGAGGTTCTACCATTAACATTAAACTTCACTGGTTGTATGGTACGTCTATCCACTTATCCATCCCTCTCTCCACCCATCAATCCCTCTAATCTTCTGACATGTTTCAAAGGCAGTTGCTGAGGCCAGTTCACTTCACCCCTAAGCACTTCAACTTGCATTCTACTCACTAGAATCCAATATGTGTTTACGATTTTTTGAGATAAATTTAGACACAGTGAAATATGTAAGAAGTGGACCATTCAATGTTTCCCCAAATGTGTAATCTACACTCCTATGCCAATCTGTCACAGGCAATTTGAACTAAATACAATTTTATTTTGCTACATGCTAACTTTGAAATGTCCCTACCCTGCAAGAGGAGACTCCACTATGAATTGGCTTTATGAAAAATTCCCTTCACATGTCTTACTTTGATCTTTTCCCCCAGACCCTGGAAAACATTATCCGATGCCTATTTGGAAACAGCTGACTCAAGGCATTGTGTGGGGTTGTTAACGGTATCAGCATGGGAGGCATGGGTTCACATCTCAGCTCTGCGACTTACTGGCTATTTGACCTGGGGCAAAGTATGTATCCTGCCTATGCCTCAGTTCCCCCATCTACAAAATGCAGATAAAAATAGAACCCACCTCACAAGGTTGTTCTGTGTGGTGAGGGCTGAATGTGTGAAAACCATGCGAAGTATTTAATTAGGACATTGCCTGCAGAACAGTACGGACTCAGGACGTGCCAGCTCTTACCTCCACGCTCATGGAGGGAGGCAGGGCAGAAGGGACCTCATATCTGACTCATTAACTTTGCAGACAGTGGCTTTCTGAACTCAGTGATTTTATGTTCCACTCAGTACCGAGTCTCTTTTGGCCCCATTGGCCCTCTAACCAGAAATTAAATGACTGTCAAAATTCTCATCATGACATCACCAGACAATGCCAGTGGGAAGTCTGTGTCCATAAAATGACTCAAACGAGAAGGGCTGGAGCAGGTGGGGAGTGGGAGTCCTACTCTGTAATTGTCTTGGATTTACAGTGTAAATCCCATGGCCTTGAATTTGATGCCGTGCCATCCTACTGCACAGAAATTGCATTACAGACTCATTAGCTCTCTTGGCTCTTCATCCCTGCCAGACCAAAGCTTCCCTTTGACTGATGTTGGTTTCATTATTCATGGCTCTCAAATAAACAGTGGCTTTGGAAATGCAGACCTGGGAAGAACATTCTCTAGTGAAAAGTTCTTTATCAACATAGGGCTACTTTGCTGGACTTCTGAAATAAGAATCATTCATTCTTTCATTCAGTCAGTCAGTCATTCAGCAATTAGTAATTGAGTGTGTACAGGACAGATATGGTCCCTGTTCATAAGAAAAGCTTACAGTATCTTTAGAAATACAAACATTTAATTAGTAATCGTACAAATAATGAATCACGATTAGGATAGAACTGATCCAACGCAGCCCATGGAGTAGATGCTGTTGGTTGCCTACTATGGCAAAGGCTGATGGTTGTCCCCTAGTATTTATTCTCTTTTTTTCCCCACAGTAATGAAACACATTGTTAGCAGGATACATGCTGTAGGAAAATAACTACACTTCTTAGCCCCCTTTGCACGACATGTGGCCATGTACACTTCTGGGACCAGTTCCAATGTGCGGAAGGGCGATTTCCCATGCCACCAAGCAAGTCTTGGATACCAGCTGGGTGCCCTGCATTTCAACTCAATTTTGACACTATGTGCCTAGAGATAGTGTCAGATCCTGCAGGCTAAGGGCTCAATCCCACAAGACTGCACCCTGATACCACTTCAGATGCCAATTGCAAGTCCAGGTTGTCCCCTATGCTCCTGACAGGCAATGACCACCCCCGTCACTTTCCCCTTGGATTCAATTAATTTGCTAGAGCGGCTCACTGAACTTAGAACCACTTTACTTACTAGATCACCAGTTGGCCGTGAACCATGCAGAAAGTTTTGCTGGGGAATTTCTGTGAAATATTTCCTTGCTCTAAAATAGAGATCCATAGGGGACAGCCACATCTATAAAGTACCAGCATGGTGCTGGGTCCATCTTCTGTTAGATGTTTGTGTGTCTGGGTGTGATGCTTGGAACCATGGCAACCATTCTGTAACCAGGAGGAGAGCTAGTCTATAGATGGTAGAGCAGAAAGACGGAAGGAACCTAATGATGTGGTGAGCCATTGAATTAAGCAGGCCTGGAGGCACTTTACCTCCAGACTTCCATTTTGTGGGGCCTTGTGTTACTAGTAACCAAGAGCCTTCCAACAAAACAGCGTGGTATACAAGTTGTGACCAGATTTCCAGTCTCACCTCTCAACATATCTCCCTTCAGACTCAAACTTCAGACCTACTGAAATCCAAACCATGCTCTTTTACTTGTCCAGGACTTCATACATGGAGGGACTTCTGCATGTTTGCCCTTCTCTACCCGCTTTGTCTGGCAATGATCCATTCATCTTACAGAATTAATTTAGCAGACACCCCTGCCCCCTGAAGGAGCATTGTGTACCAGACCCAGCATGTGGGCCACCCCAAACCATTCGGCCTTTCCTACTTGCCTTGCTTCTTGCCCAGAGCTGACCTAGGGACAGCTCACTCCATTTTCACAATAGGAAAGAGACAGTTGCCATCACTGCCACCAACCAAGGACTTTCTTTACATGGAGCCACCCAGGAAGGGAGACTGCCTGCATGTGCACAGATCAGGCCTGCGGAGACTGGCTTTTCCAGCATCCTGAAGACCCAGCCAGGAAGTACAGACATTTGATGTCCAGTGTGCATACATTGACAGATGAGGGACAGGAGATGGGAAGGAATCACCCATTGCATTGGCTGCCCTTTTTCTCCATGGCTCTTCAGAGATAAAGAGGCTCCGTGCAGCATCTGTGGAGACGTTGGTGACTGGGGGGCCAGTCATGCATGCCGCAGGGCTGTGGTCAGCTCAGGAATGCGGTGTGTGCATCCTCCTTCCCTGCTTCACTTCCTCTCTGCCCCCACTCTGGCTGTACTGGCTTTGCATCCTCCATATGCAACCCTTAGGTTCAGTTTTCTAGGGGACCAGGCTAAAACACCCCCCCATCTCATGCTACCTCCAGCTCTAAGTTTTGCAGGGATTGTTATAAGGGTCCACCAGGAACTGAGGCAGCCACTACTCACTCAGAAGGGAAAGAGATCTTGGCTGTCATCCAGGTACATGGCAGCCCTGGCACCCCAACATCAACTCTGATACCCACCATTCTTGGACTAGCGGCTTGTTTTTGTTTCTTCCTACCCTCCCCTGACCTGCTATGGCTTCTCTTTTCTCAAAGCCTTTGTCTATTCTACGCCTTCAGCTGAAGTCTGAGTTCTGCTTCCTCATGGCTTCTGTGTCCCATTCAGACTGGGGAGCCAGCTCTTCTGCAGCACAGCTGTGGCCGGCCTCATACGGCACCGCAATGTGTGCGCCCGCCCTCCTTCCTGCTTCACTTCCCCGCTGCCCTCACTCTTGCTTAGATGGGTTTGGGTCACTTGGTCACCATCCAGTATTGGGTGGCATTGTCAGTAAAGTCGTGTGTCAGGCCCCCTGGTTACTGGCTGCCCTGCTCTAGTCGCTTTAGAGTAAGTGTTTAGAGACATCTGCATCGACTTAACATTGTTGCGACATCCACAAAAATGTGATTGATGGGCTCGTCTGTCTGAATTGAGGATACACCATGTGGGTGTTCTGAGTAGCATGTGACATGTGCTGTGTGATGTCATGCATAGTGTAACCAACAGGAAATTTTTAAGAAACAGCAACAGATCATTTATTACAGACAGTTTGATAAGCTGCAGGAAAGGACTCTGGAACTTCCAGAAAGCATTCTTAAGTAACACTGCAGACTGGGCCACCAAGGTAGCTGCTGCCTCTGCCTCACCAGGGCACTGCCTGTGGAATCAGGGCCCAGCTGTGGGTCTCAAAACCACCCTCCTCTGCTGCCAGCTGCACTAGCAAAGCAGGTGTCTTGGGCAGCTCCTGTCTCTGTGCTAGGGAATGTGGGAATGTGTTTTGCCTTCTAGCCCCAGCTGCAGAAAAAGGCTTGCTGGAAGAAGGCTGGAATGGATGGCTAGGGAATGCCACAGCATCCACTCACAAACTCCAGACTTCCGCAACAATCGGACCTTTCCCCCGAACTGTCACGTGTTCCTGGACCTCTGTGCACTTGCATATTTTGTTTCCATTACCCAGAATGGCCTCCCTGAATTTCTGCTGGTAAAAATATTATTCATTCAACAAACCCCTAGAAAGTTTCAGGCAAGGCGTTCGATGCTTCTGAAACCAAGGTGACTACGGTAAAGTCACTGCTTCTGAGAACCTCATTGGCTGGTTAGGAAGATACACACAAACATAAATTAACCTGCCTTCCCAGAATGCTCTCTTTTCTGTGCAATAAAACCCTTTACAGTGTGAAAGGGAAAGAAGCACCAGGAATAAGGGCCTACCTCTCAAGTAGCCTTGCCAGCTAAGTGACTTTGAGTAAGTTACTCACCCTCTCTCAGCCTCACCTTTCCCCTATGTGAAATGGCATGGATAACAGCACCTACCTCACTGGGCTTGTTCTGAGCATTTCAGGTGATACTGCCTGAGAAGGGCCGAGTCCAGGAGGCACATGATATATATGATGTACGCCATTGTCTTTTCCCGTCCTTCAAAGCCTGGGCATATGTCTCTTCCCGTGAGCTTTCCCCAGGCCTCCGTGGGAAATGAGCCACCTCTTTCTTCTCTTTTCCTCTCATCGCCGTTGTGTTGCCATTCTTCCTCCAAGGGACACACCTCTGGGATATCAGAAATGTTGGAAGGGCTGGGTGTATATATTTGCTAAGCTGTTAAAAACAGGAGTGGCCTTTGTCAGGTATTAAACATTAAAGGAAATTTTTAATGAAATAATTATCAAGTGTACAAAACACCCTGGTTGGGTGGCTCAGTTGGTTGGAACATTATTCCATACACCAAAAATGTTGCAGGTTAATTTCTGGTCAGGGCACACACCTGGGTTGCAGGTTCGATCCCAGGTAGGTTCTCTCTCACATCAATGTTTCTGTTTCTCTCTCTCCCCCTCCCTCCCTTCCCTCTCTCTAAAATCAATAAACATATCCTCAGGTGAGGGTTTTTTTTTTAAAAGTCTACAAAACAGTGGCAGTTTTCTGAACGCACCGCATTGTGTAGTGATTTAATCTGTTAGCTTGGAGCGTGCTGTTTTCCTTCAGGTTCCCCTCTGCACACAGTAAGAACCCATAAAAGGGCGTACTAAACTAATGAATAAGTGCATTGGTATTTGCTCTGACACATACAGGTTTTCCAAGTGCAAAGTTACAAGGCCTGCACCTTGAACTCTTCGGAGGAAGTTAGCTAAGGAAACCAATCACGAGCAGCAAAAACAGTAATGGTGACACATCATTTACGTAGTGCAGTGGGTTGAACAGTGGCCCATGGGAGATAATAAAAACTATATAGATTGGTGTCCACTCCCGGTTCCTGGCCCAGAGCTCCTAACAGCTTTGTAATTTCCTAAATGATAAGAGAACTAGGAGCATCTCTTGTTTCAAGGAGGTGAGTCTGGGTGGGCTCCTGGGTGGCAGCTGGTCCCCAGAAAGACCAAGCAATAGTTAGAAGCTTGGGATTTCCATCTCTGCCTCCCCACACTTCTCCAGAGAGAAATGGAGTAGTAAGTGGTCGTGTCTGTGTGAGGAAGCCTGTGTGAGCAAGCCTGCACAAAGTCCTGGTAGTACGGGGTTCAGGGAGCTTCCAGGTTGGTGAACACAACCATACACCACAAGGGTGACACACCCAACCCCATGGAGATAGAAGCTCCTGTGCTCGGGACCTTCCCAGACCTCGCCCTCTGTGTCTCTTCAACTGCCTGTTGATCTGTGTCCTTTCTCATGTCCTCGAACACACTGGTAAATGTTCAGTGTTTTCCTGAGTTGTGTGAGTTCTAGATTGGCATCCAGTGTGGTGGGGGGGAGCAGTCTTGTGGATAATGTCAAAATTGAATTAAATTATAGGACACCGAGCTGGTGTCACAGAGAATTGCTTGTTGTGGGGGTGTGAAAACACATTTGGTGACCACAGAGTCAGATGTGAAGTGTTCTGTGTGAGCTGTAAAGGAGACACAGGAAGGACAACTGAGCTTTTTCCAATATACCCCCCAAAGGATATGTTTACACCCTAATCCTTGGAACCGGTTAACGTGATCTTAGTTGGAAAAGGGGTCTTTACAGACATAATTAACTTAAGGGTCTCTAGGTGAGATCCTTGGGATTACCCAGGTGGGCCCCAAATCCAATGACAGGTGTCCTTCTAAGAAAAGAAAAGAAGACAGACACAGAGAGGATGGCCATGTGAAGGTGGGGCAGAGGTTAATCCGATGCAGCCACAAACCAAGGGACACCTGGAGTCACCAGAAGCTGGATGATGCAAGGTAGGATTCTCCCCTAAAGGCTTCAGTCAAGAACTGTGAGAGAATAAATTCCTGTCCTAAGCCACCCAGTTTGTGGTGCTTTGTTACAGCAGCCCCAGAAAATGAATATAGCTGCTTCGGAGCTACAACGGCCAACCCCAGTAGCTGCAGCAGAGACCGCATGGCCTGCAGCCTAAAATATTTCCACAACATGTTTGCCAACCTCTGATCGAGCATTGCCCCTTTTGTATGGTTGATGATAGCATGCTACCATATCTACTAGGGAAAAAATAAGTCACTCTGTTAGTATTACCCCCATGTGATAGATGGGAAAATTAAAGCAAAGTGAGATTAAGGGATTAGTCCAAACATGGCGGCCACCTGTTGCTTTCCCATGCCAAAACATCCGCTGCGCCTTCTCCAGCCCGACACCCTTCCCTTGGGGGACACCCCACCCTCAGTCCCCATGGTTTGGACGGGACTCCCTCACCTCCTGGTTCCAGGGTTGTGTATCCAATTGTCTTAGTCAGCTGGGCCTGCATATATAACAAATACCACAGACTGGTTGGTGTGAAAAATAGAAATTTATTTTCTCACAGCTTTGGAGGCCAGAAGTCCAAAATCCAGTTCTAGAAAAATCAGGGTTCTGGTGAAGGCTCTCCTCCTGGCCGGCAGACAGTCACCTTCTCCATGCGTCCTCACAAGGCCCTTCCTTGGGAGTGTGCACAAGGAGCGATCTCTCTCTCTCTCTCTAACTCTTAAAAGGATACCGGTCCTGTTGGATCAGGGCTCATTTTTATGATCTCATTTTATCTTAACTACTTCCTATTTCCAAATATGGCTACGTTGAGAGTTAGGACTTCAACCTCTGAATTTTGAGGGTACACAGTTCAGTCCATTGCATTACTATAGGCCAGGCTGACCAGTGCACCCTCCAACTTGGCACTTTTAGCTTGTGACCCAAGGTTATCTCTGGGCATGGCATTTGCTGTGACTTTCAGGCAAGCCAAGCTTTCTTTTCCTCTGCACACAGGATAGCATGAGGCTAGAGCAGCCAGGGGCATATGGAGAGGACTTGGAAGAGGACGCAGCCAACTTAGAAGAAAGCAGAGCTGGGAAGCCTACGAAGAGTAACTAGATGCAGCGTCACTGAAGCAGGACCCCCTGGATGTCTGTTAACACAGTACAATCAATGCTGTCTGAGCTGTCTTTCTGCCACTTAGAACCCAAAGAATCCTGACTGACAGAGACTACTGTCTCATAGCTACTAGCAGTGGAGATGGGATCTGAAAGGAGGTGTACTTAGCTCTAAGAGGCTCAGCCAAGGACTTCCTGGAAGTAATCTTGGTGCTTAACTCAGAAATCATCCTCAGCCCTGATTTCCAGGTGGCAGCTGGGTTCTGAACTTTTTTTTTTTTTTTTTGCCTTCACCCTTGCTCTTTAATTGATGGTGGGAGCAAAGTGTGCCATGAGTGTAAATAAACAAAGATAATTATTTAAGTCCAGATTATTTCAAGGAGTACTCCCGAGTTATGCAACAAGACAAAGCTTCCCTGGACTGAGGTCCCAATGTAGGTCCTGAGAAAGGACACAGACAAATTCCCAAAAGTTGAGGAAGGCGAATTTCTGGTCCCGTCCCTGAGTCCTGACCCTTGCTTTCTCCGGAGCCATGGAAGTATGCCTGTGTTTAAGGCACAGCTCTGCTAAACTGGGTGACCTTAGGCAAGCAGCTGAACCTGCCTGTGCCCCTGGTTCCACATCTGAAAAATGGGGTAGTGCCCACGCACTTCATAGGATTAACGTGAAGAGTGTACAGGTGTAACGTGATTAGCCCAGTACTGACACACAGTAAAGGCTGTTGCTGTTCTTCTCAAGGCTGGCTCTTCCTCATTCAGGTCTCAGAGCAAGCGTCACCTCACAGAGTCCCCAGCTTCTGTGGGGCAAACCTCGACTTCTCACTCCCTCATACAGGTTTGTTTCATTCAGAGCATTTTCTGCTATGGGATCCCTTCTGAGTTTTCTCTTTTCTCTTTTCTTTTCTTTTCTTTTTTCTTTTCCTTTCCTTTCCTTTCCTCTCCTCCTTTCCTTTCCTTCCCTCCCTCCCTTCCTTCCTTCCTTCCTTCCTTCCTTCCTTCCTTCCTTCCTTCCTTCCTTCCTTTCTTAAAGCTGAAAGTTTTCAGAAAACTTGTCTATTTTGGCAACTGCTATTTCCATAGCACCTAGCTTCCTACTTGGCACATAGTAGGTGTTCAATAAATATTGGTTTGTATAAAGGACAGCAGTATTCCTGCAGGGCCTCTTTCGTTGGGGGCCTGCCACACCACCAATACCATAGCTCCCCAACTTGTTGGGGTGGGAGAGGAACAGACAGTCTCGTTGGGAGCTCTTTTCTCCTCCTTTTAACTTTCCAGTGTAACTAACTTCTTGTGAAGCTCCCTGGACAAGCTCCAGAAGCTCCTTGGACAAGCCACCGCCCCGGAATCAGGGCCTTTCCAGTTATGCCTTAGGGGAGGGAGAAAGGGGGTGGCCCGCAGGAGACCAGTTCCAAGCGCGTCCTGAAGTCGCTCCCGCGGTCCCGCGTAGCTTTAAGGAGGAGGCCTTGGGAGGAGGCGGACCCCGCCCGCCGGCTCGGAGCGCGCTTCAGACTTCGGCATTTCCTCCCCGCCAGCTGGCGCGGCCTCACCTCCCCTCGGAAGAGGAAACTCCCGGAGCCCGAGTAACGGGAACAAGAGCGGAGGGGAGCAGCTGGGGGCCCGGCGTCAGGAGGGCCGCCCAGGGCAGGAGGTGAGCCGGGCCGGGCTAGAAGCTGACCGTGGACACCGCGTCGGAGCGCCGGGTGGGGAGGGCCGCGGGGCCGGACGCATCGCGCAACCCGCGCAGGGCGCGGCCCGGGGCCTGGGAGCCCAGGGCGGGCGGTAGCTGGAAAGAGAACTTGAGCTGGGAGAGGAGGCCGAGCTGGAGGGCGGCTTCCCCCGTTCCTGCGAGGGGGGAGCCGCCGCGGAGGCGAAGGAGACCGGGACAGCGGGGCTGCTGGGGCGCTGCGCGCATGCTGGGCCGGGGGCGCCGCCGGGGCTCGCGCCCTGGGGTGCCCAGGCGTCCAGCATGTCGGTGCACTACACCCTCAACCTGCGTGTCTTCTGGCCCCTGGTGACCGGCCTGTTCACTGCCATCGTGTGCCTCTACCATGTCCTACGAGGGAGTGGGGGCGCCCGGGCCGAGGCCCCCGACGGCGCGGACGATGAGAACGGAGGCTTCCCTCTTCTTAAGGTGTCTGTCCTGCTCCTCCTCGGCTACATCCTCTTACGCTGTCGCCACGCTGTCCGGCAGCGCTTCCTGCCCGCGTCTCCCCGCTTGGGGGGCCACTCCGCCTTCTCTCCAAGACGTTTCCAAGAGCCGAGCCTTGGCATCTTGCTGGAGAGTTACTATGAGCACGATGTGCGCCTGTCCCCGCACGTGCTGGGCCACAGTAAGGCACACGTGAGCCGGATCGTGGGCGAGCTGGTGCGAGCCGGCCGCGCCCGGGCATCCCCGGGCCCCATTCCCGGAGGCACACTGGCCTTGGCCTTTCGTGGAGATTTCATCCAGGTGGGCAGTGCCTACGAGCAGCATAAAATTCGCCGGCCCGACGCCTTCGATGTGTTGGTGCCTTTGCGCCTGCCGCCGCTGGTGGCGCTGGAGCCGCGGAGCCTGGGCACTCAGCCCGCTTTGGCCTCAGCCTTTCATGGCTGCTTCGTGTGCGCACTCAAGGCGCCGCCGGGGGCCTCCGGGAGCCACTGGCTCCGGGACTGCAAACCCTTCGCCGATGGCTTCTGTGTGGATGTGCGTGGGCGGCGCCACCTCTCTTCCACCCTGGTGCTGCGCTGGTTCCAGTCACATCTGCAGCGCTCCCTGGCCACCGTGCGCTACAGCCTGGAGGAGCGCTGTCGGGTCAGCCTAACCCCGGGCGGCTTGGAGCAGCCTCCCACCCTGCACATCCTGCCCTGCCGCACTGATTATGGCTGCTGCCGCCTTTCTATGGCCGTGCGTCTCATTCCCGCTGTCCATTTGGGCGATGGTGTCTTCCTCGTGGCTCCACCACCACCGTCCTCGCCCTTCGGGTCCCTATCAGAACTCCCGGGAGGCCTGCGTGCAGATGCACTGTGGGGCGTGAACACAGCGCGGCAGGAGCAGAAGCTGCTGGGTTGGCTGCAGGAACGGGCCCCTCCAGGTGCCTGCTACCTCAAGTGCCTGCAGTTGCTTAAAGCCCTGCGAGACCTGGGCGCCCACGGGCTGGACCCGGCGGCCGCCACCCAGTGGGGACGCATCCTGTCCTCATACGTGCTCAAGACGGTGCTGCTTGCAGTGCTGCTGCGTGAGAGGGCTCCGGAGCAAGGCTGGGATGAGGCGCACCTGGGCAAGCGCTTGGAACAGTTGGTGCGGTTTCTTAGGGACTGCCTGCTGCGACGCCAGACACTCTTCCACTGCGTCCTGGGCCCTGGTGGGGCGGCCGCCGAAGTGGGCCCACTGCCCAAAGTACTGCGTGAAGCTGCTCCAGTTGACCTCCTGGCTGCTTTCGATAATCACGCCCGGGAACTCGCAGCCGCAAGGTTGCTGTCCACATGGCGAAGGTTGCCCCAGCTTCTCCGGGCCTATGGGGGTCCCCGCTACCTTGCCAGGTGCCCTCCACCCCGGAGTCAGCACACCCAGGGGTTCCCTAAAGATGAACCGTAAACCCTGACAGTGGTCCTACCAGGCCTAATGCTCCTAAAGCCTCTCCTACCAGCTGGGGGTGAGGATGGCAATGAAGCCAGTTCAACTCCAGGAAGATGAGCTGCAGAAGGTGTTGGAAAATTCAGAGGATAACATTTAGTGGCGTAAATGCCACCCTTGGGTCCACAACCCCGTATAGTTATGACATCTTTTCACATCCACCAGAGTGCCGTGGGCAAGCTTTGGAAAAACATCCAACAGCAGCAGCTAAGAGTTGGTCCAGATGCTGGTTTGTGTGGAATGACTGTGTGGAAGGGTCCGTGGATTTTAGGGAAATCCAGTTAAGAAAGCAAGCAACTAGCAGCAGAGAAAGTTCCTTCTGCTGGTTTTTGAGATGCAGATCTCTCTGGCCCTTACATTTAAAGAAGTTAATGTTTTTGGCATAACTACTTGCTAGTTCCTGGGTTCCTGATCATCTTTTTCTAAAATGAATATCTACAACTGGAATTGAAATTCTATTCTAGGGGCTCCCGATCTGAGGAACATTGTCTCCGCTCTTCAAATCAATATTAATGTGTTTTTTAAATGGTACAATCATGGGTGTTTGATGGGACTGTGAAGAAGTAAGTCTCACAGGTTTCGAGGCAGTCCGGAGATGGTTAGAGAAACTTCCAGAGCAAATAGCACTTTATTTTGATCATTTGTGGTAATTGTCAGTGCCAAGTGTTGCATCTGAAAGGGAGGCTAGCTATATTTACCATTAAGAAATGTGCAGTCTTGAAAAGCAGGCTTGCTTTACATCCCTCCAGACGCATGCCAGAATGTGTACCAGTCAACACCCATTCATCGAGTGCATGCTGGGAGCCAGGCACAGTGCAAAGTAGCATCAAAGTGCATATTTATTTAAGACAACAGCGGTGAGGGCAGAAAACATGTTGGGTCTCGAGAAAGATGTATTTTAGTTTTTGCCTGTCAAGGTGTCTCACTGGGACTTGCTGGCTGGAGATAGAAGCCTTATTTGTTTTAAGGCTTTTAAGCAAACTCCTTTGCATGAGATTTCTTTCTGAGTTTAATGAAATAATGAAGAGGAAATGCCCACTGTAATACCTAGTATGTAGTTAGCACTTTCAATGCTCAGTAATGGTTAGTGGTTGAAAAGTTTTTCTCCCATTGCCCAGGCTGCCTTTAAGTGTGCCTGAAGCCACGTGGAGGAGTGGTTGGTTCAGCACAGGTCTTGCAAAGCATTCACTTATGTACATGTAGTTCAGTATCTTGGGCTCTGTACTTGAAAGCCAGTGTCTCCCTGATCAGTCAGCTGAGGAGAAATGCAGGAGAGCAGAGCAAGAGGAGATGGGTGGAGATGGAGGGAGATCACCCTCATCAGCAGGCGGCTCCTTTTTGTCTTTGCACAGAAATATCACCAGGCCGGGTGCATTTTGCAGCCAGGAGGAGCCCATTATGAAGTCCCTCCTTGTCCTCCCAAATTTCTCACAGCCCACCATTCCCAGTTTAGAGTGGTCCGTCGTATACTCACCTAATAGAAGCTGCAGCCAGTCCCTGTGTTATACTTTGGGATTTTTTTTTTTTAAACAGACATGTGTTCCCTTAGACTCTTAAAGATAAAACTTGGAGGACAGAAGTAGCCACCTGAATAGGGCCGTTGTTTAACTTCTGAGTTATTTTAAGGGAACTCTTTAAACTTTCTTTAGGGGACCTACTCAGCCACTGCAGGAAATCATTGTGAATAAATAATTTATAGGAAATCCTCAGCAGAACTGCAAAGACTTCTTACATACTTCGCAACCTTGGACTGTAAGAGTTGCAAATGTGCTTTCTCTTTGAGGTTGTTTTGGGGAGAGTTCCCCTTGATACCACAAAGATTATTTCTAGCTTTTGAGGTCAGTGTTAGGTTATAAGGTACTGCATTTAGTGAAGGGATCAGTCTGCCAACTTCCTGCGAAGATATAAACTGCACAGTGTTTTTAAAAATTACTTTTAAAGTAAATGCCAACAGGAATTAGGTTGTATATTGTTTCCTAGTCAGCCACAATTTCCCCTGTGGTCATTAAGGCTACTGGAACCGGGGGCAGCGAGTCTCTTGGAAGGATTATAAAGCTTTAAAGCTGAATTTTCCAAATATTTCTAGTTGAGTTGATAGGTTTCTTTTTTATCTTAATAGTGTTTTGAACTTTAAATCTGATAACATATTGTTCTTGTAGGTTTTTGTTGTTGTTTTTCTTCAGGGTAATTACCCAAAGCCTCATCCATCCTCAAGATTTTAAAATTTTATTATTTTTTTAAATTAATGGGGCATTGTGTTTGTGAATTTTTAAAATATTAATGTTTTATTTAAATGCCATGCTGAGCAATTGTTCTCTGTACATGGTGACCAAAACTTGGAGTTTTCGATCAATGTTGATCAATGTTTAGTCATCCCAAACATGTACTGTGTACAAGTGAAATAATATGGCGTATGAGCCAGGTGTGATGGTTGCCCGAGGCACTTAAATTAAGCTCAGTTCTGTATTTTATTAGGGCTCCGTCATGACCTTGATCAGAAAAGTACACATTTTTGGTGTATACTGGTACTGGAGATGCATATTTGCAAATATTCTTACATAGGAAGGCTCAGAATTCCTCATGGTTTTTTTTAATTTTTTTTTTTTATCTTTTTAATTTTGTTTTAAAGATTGATTGTCCACAGCCAGTGCCCAGAGAAAATGTTTGGGGAAAATGACTCAGCCATTTTGCCACGAGACACTTCTTCAGTAACGCCCACTGACTAGTCCTGGGAGCCATCCTAGAATGCTTGTGGGCAGAGAGTAGGAGTGGATTTTTTTTTTCCTCCAAAATGAAACTGAAGTGATAGAAGGAAGAATGCAAGTGAACCAAGAGAAATATGAAGGACTCTGGAAGGAAGACTCACGATGGAAGTGAAAGGAAGGAGGGATGGGGTGGAAATCAGACGAGGGTGGGAAGGAGGTTTGGGTTAGGAAGCACATTTTCAGGTATGTGCTGTTTTTAAATGGGGTCGCAAACTCAGCAGCCTGCAGAAACACGGTGGAGAAGGGCCGGGTGGGCAGTGGGGACTGCTTGTCGTCGGGGCCGTTACTTGGCCCCAGTCAGGGAAAAGGGTACAGAGGGGCTCGAAATGAGGATTTTTTAAAAGTGGAACTTTCTGATTTTTAAACAAAATAATTTTTAAATGTCCAAAACACCATGTGGGCCAAACAAAACATTTGGTTGAACCTGCAGGCCTCCAGTTTCCGACCCTTGCCTTACACAGCTAACCAACCCCCCAAGTATGTATAAGGTTATATTCATTGTTGTGGATATGGTGGTGTTATACATAGTTGGGGGGGGGGGGTAGTTGACTCTTTTATCTCTCAGAGCTAAGCTTTATTGTAGAAACAAACCAAAAAAAAAAAAAAAAAAATTAACACAGCCACAGATAACACTTAACTCACAATTCCCAGAAGGACCCTCTACCCTGGAGCTGTTCTTTGCAGTCAGAGCCTCCAGCAAAAGCCACGGGGGTCTGGTTCTTGGCATTTCCTTCCTGGTGAGTCGGCTAAACTCCTAGGCTATGTCAGAGTTTGCCAGTGAGTCATCAGGAAGGATTGCAGAACAACTTGTTTCTTTTTTATTTGCATTTTATTATTTTAAAATTTATTATTATTATTTTTAGTAGTGTTCTTGCCTGTGCCTTAGCAATGATAGCTGGTGGCCTTGAACACCAGAAAAACAGTGCTGGGCCCTCGGGCCAAGCTTCTTCGGCTTGCTGCCGTTTCCACGGCCAAGAACACTGTTCTGATCAGATGTGTCTATCCCTTTCTGTCTCCGTGGCTCCAAAACCGACATCTTCGAGTTCTGTAGGAATTAACCTAACTGCTTCCAAACTGTCTGTTATCTTTACAAAGTAAGTCACTTTTTCTGTAAAATGTGACTTTTGACCTTGATGCCAAAGACTTAACTTATTCCACCCATGAAGAGAGGAAGGTTATTACCTCCCTCCCCAGTAGGGGAAAAAGTGAATGTCATTAATATTTCCAGTGTCCCTTGAGAGGGAAAGAAGTTCAGTGTTATCATGTGGCATTTGTTAATTTTTTTTAAAAATCACATGTCTATTACTTAGACCTACTGTTTATTTTTTTTACACCTACGTAGCACACGATATGGTGGGGATAAAGCAGGTATGAACTGGGAGCAGGGACAGGTATATGCGATCATCTACACAGAGAGAATAGACCAAAACATGTAGCTGAATTCCGTATAATCTGATTTTTGAAGTATCAGATATTCAGGAATATTTTAGCACCTTTTGCTTTTAAAAGAATGTGCCTTGATTTAGTCATTTGACTTTAAAACATTCCTCTTATTTTATTGTGATTTTTAATGTGTGTTTTGACCCCAAACTGGGTATTTTGACGCAGAGTGTCAGCTGCAGTCACAGCATGTTTTGTTCCAATAACAGAGACCAAAGAGTTCATCAGTTACGCTTCCGCTGCTACAGTTGTGTGATTAAAAGGCGTTTTAATCACGACGAATTTCCATGGCCCAAATAGCTGAGGCCTGCCATTTGTTTTCTATTTCAGGTTGGAGTAAATTTGCACTTTTAATCATATGGGTCATTTGGGGACCTTGTTCTTTTATACTTTGCTTTGTTAATAAAGGTACCTGTAGAAACCTGTGGACTGGATGTCAGATTTTGGGAGGGGTCTCATCTTCCTGTGATTCCTTATGGAAGCCTCACCTGATCTCAGCACCTGGGTGTGTGGGAGCCCTTTCCCATGCAGCGACGCCAGGATCATTGCTGGAACAGGAACGGCTCCGTCGGGTGGAAGGGGATGCCAGTTCACGGCTGTGCTGGCTCCCAGCCTGGGGTCCTGCCTTCAGGCCTTTTTTTTCCTCGCCTAGAACCTTCTGTCCGTGTCCCTTTTCTATCCACCCCTCTACACACACACACACACACACACACACACACACACACACACACACACACAATACAATTCAAGTCTTGACCTGTGGCTAATTTATAGCTCAAATTTATAGTTCAAGAATTTTGCCCAGAAATCTCTTAGGCCCTCGGGCCCTCTCCAAACGGTAAACATTTGCTAATATGAAAAACTACCAGGCTTAGTGAGAATTGGAATATCACAGGCTATGTAGGACTCTTCAAAGACCTAGAGCCAGGTGGAGGTTTAGGGAAACTTGTACCCACAGGCTGATTAAACACTAGTTGGTAGGATTTTAGCCCAGGGGAAAGCGGGGTGGGGTGTGTTGCCTTTAGTTTTTAAACAAGTAATTTTTCAGTGGCTACTGTCCCTGGGCATTGAGGACACAGAGTGATGACCAAGACAGATGTGTCTCTCATGAGCGCACAAACTTGCGAGAGACAGGCATTCAAAGAAGCGGTCTCATGGTGGGTGGTGGAAGGGCTATGGAAACATGGAAGAGGAGCACCTCATGCAGTTCAGGGAGAGCTGCTTAGAACAAGTGACATCTACACTGAGATCCAAAATAGGTAGGGGTTTGCTAAGTGAAGGGACCTGGGCTGGAGAAAAATGTATCAAGCACAGAGGTGAAAGGAGCATTTGAATTTGGCTAGAAATTGAAGATGGGGTCGGAGGAGGTTTCAGTGGCCAAAGATGAGGTGGGAGAGGTAAGAAGGCACCAGGACAGCTAGAAGCTAGAGCTTCTCAAACTGGAGTGTGCAGATCACCTGGGAGTCTTGCTAGAATGCAATTTCTTTATTTTTTTAATGATTGATTGATTTTGAGAGGGGAAGAAATCGATTTGTTGTCTCACGTATGCATTCATTGGTGGAGAATGCAAGTTCTGATTCAGCAGATCTGGGTTTGACCTGAGACTGCATTTTTTTTTAATTTAATCTTTATTTTTTTCCATTCCCATTTAGTCCCCTTATACTCCCCATCCCCCAGCAGTCACCACACTGTTGTCCATGTCCATGAGTCTTTCCTTTTTGCTCAGTCCCTCTGTCCCCTCACCTCCACCCACCACCCCCACCATAGCTGTCATCTGTTCTCCATCTATGAGTCTGTCTCTGTTTTGCTTGCTTGTTCAGTTTGTTCATTAGGTTCCACATACGAGTGAAATAACATGGTATTTGACTTTCTCTGATTGACTGATTTCACTCAGCATAATCTTCTCCAGGTCTGGAGACTCTGCATTTGTAACAAGCTTCTTGGTGATGGTGGTGATGGTGATGACGGTGGTTCAGGGGCCATGTGTTGATTGCAAGGCTGTGAACCCTGCTGCAAGTCTGGGCTGAGCCAGAAGATACTGGATGGGCACAGAATGGCGGGGTCAGCATTTGAGTTTGGCTCATTCTGACTGCAAGGTGGAAAACTGGGTTAAGCAGGAGTTGGCAAATGATTTATTTTTTTTATTTATTTACATTTTTTATATATAAAGTTTTGTGGGAATACAGTCATGCCCATTCAGTTACATACTGTCTGTGGTTGTTCTCACTGTATGTAGGTTGAGTTGAGCAATTGGGACACAACACTGAAAATATTTACTCTCTGGCTCTCTGCAGAAAAGGTTGGCTGGAAGTAATCCAACTGGAAGTCATCAGATGCTGCAGCGATCCAGGCCTGGGTGAGGCGGGGTGAGGGGGTCTGAAGTAGGGACAGAGAGACAAGTTACCCTAGATACAGAGCAGCACCACAGTTGGGGCCAGCACTTTAATGCCAAGACCTATCTTCAAGACTTGCTTCCTGCTTCTCATCTGGGTTCCTCTTTGCAAGTTACCCAATGCTCTCTGAATCTCAAGTCCCTCCTCTGTAGTGGGATTCTCAATGGAATGTTTCTCATAGGAGTAATTTGAGGTTAAATGAGTTCATACCTCCAAAGTGCTTGACATATACTCGTATTAAGCACCCAGGACAAGTCAGCGCAGAAAGAATTTTCAGAATAGAATTGTCATTTAGTCTGTGTCTGCGGCCTCTTCCTCTGCTCCCTTTGCTGCTCATTCTTTTTCCACTGCAGGATTGTTTCCATCTTGTCCACCCAACCATCTCTCTGCTGCCAGATTTTGTTCATCTCTTTCCTTGATGCCCATGGTGTTCCCCTCTATGAAGAGCTGTCAGTCTGGGTGCTGTGGTGGACTGATTACAGAAATAGTCCCTGTTCTCCAGTTCTGCCTATACCCACACCCTTTGCAAAGTGACTTTGCAGTGTCTCCCATCAAGAAGGGAGGTGGGAAGGGGACCTTTTGCCTATCTCTTTCTTGAAACTAGAATGCGACTATTTAGTCAGTAGAATGTGGTGGCATGCATTCTGATACAGCACAGTACACTGTATTTCGCTGTGTATAATGCACTCCCGTGTATAATGCACACCCATGTTTTTATGCACATTATACATGGGATTCTTATACCCATGGTGTGTAATCGTTATACCCATGTATAATGCGCATCCTTGTTTTTCCCTCAAAAATGTGGGCAAAAACCTGCTCATTATACATGGCAAAATATGGTAATATAAATCAGTATAATACCACGAAAGTGATTGTGCTAGACCAAAGTTCCTGGCCCAGGCCTCAAGGCACCTTGCCTGCTCCTGATCTCTTGGAAGCCTGCCACCACCACATGACAGTAAGAGAACAGGTGACCCAACCAGCCCTTTCACCAGAGCTGATAGCCAGCCACCTGTGAGACAGGTGAGTGAGGCCATCCCAGACCAGACCATCCCAGACCATCCCACAATCCCTTTCCCCCCTGCAACTGATGTGTCAACAGACAGAAACACTTGTACGAGCCCATCTAAGACCAGCTAAACTTGGCCCAGGTCAGCAGAACCACTCAGCTGGACCATAGCAATAATAGACATTGTTTTAAGCTGCTGAGTTAGTGGTAGTTTCTTGCTCAGCTAACTGATTTGGAAGCTTTTTTAAAAATCTGGTATGCTAGGGCTGCCACTGGAGTAAATACAGGCTGTCCTTCACTTCTGTGCATTTAACTTTCAAACAGCCAGACTTCTACACAAGCACTTGACAGTGAACCACCTTCCCCACAGGGAACCCAGGTTTCCCTTGGCAGCTGGAGCACAGTGGGGTGTTGGCCTCCCAGTTGGTGGTTGGTAGTGGCAGTATTGCCATCTTTGAGCACTGTGTTTATACAGCTATTGGACCATGTTCCCGTATTTGTCCTTATCTTGTAAAAGCAAATGGAAGCTTTGAAAACTAAAGTGCTGATTCAGGTGACGAAGTGCCACAGGTCTCAAAGGTTAATACAGTTAAGACACTGATTCAGTATCCCTGACATAGCTAAGCTTCAGCTTCAATCAGATGCTGGCTGGTGTTAAGATGGTGGTCATTGTGTTCACCTTCAAAGGAACAGAACGACAGTGATGAAGGCCATTTAGGAAGCAGTATCACTTAGGAATACATTTGGCCACAACTTACAAAAACCTAACCTATGTTGACAAACAAATAGAGGCTTATGTTTCCTTATGAGCCAGAGGCCTGGTGATAGGCAGCCAGCAGTATAGGGATGAATCGGGGCATTGTTTTGTTCTGCCATTTTCATTTTATCTATATTTTCATTTTTACTCTCATGCTCATCATGTCAAGATCCCATAGTGCATACTACAGGCATGGAGAAGAGAAGATGGATTAGGGAACTCCATAGACTTCCTCTTACATCTCATTGGCCAGAATGGTGTCACGTGACTACTCTTAGCAGCAAGGGAAGCTGGGAAAGAGTGCCTGGCATCTGTCATACAGCAGCCCTAAGCAAAATATGCAGGAAGAATGGGTATTCATGGGTGAGTAAGATTCTGCTACATAAATGCTAGAAATAAATAGTAGATTATGCAAAGAAATGAGAAGTGATTAGAGAATTTATAACACCATAATTATATAATTTATACTTGTCTAAATTCTAGCGTATAGTAAATGCTCCATAAATGTTAGGATTGAAGTCTCAGCTCTACCATTCACTGGCCATAATCTTTTGGGCAAATCAGTTAAGTTGTCTAGACATCAGTTTTCTGATTTGCAAAATGAGGGTGATAGTACCTCCTATTATAGTTTTTATTGATTTGAGAGAAATTTGTTATGTCACTTATTTATGCATTCATTGGTTGCTTCCTGCATGTGCCCTTACTGGAGATTGAACCCGGAATCTTGGTGTATTGAGACAATGCTCTAACCAACTGAGCTACCTGGCCAGGGCCCTGCTCCGGAATCCATTTCTTAAGAGGGGTCGCCCTTGGGCATTCTGCCCAGTTGCCTCCCCATCATAAAACCTCCCTTCTCACAGGACTGCAGTTGTGAATATTTATTGTACATGTTTCCGGAAGGGAGGATCACCCCCACATCTCTCTTTCTTTCAAAGTGCGTCATTTTCTTACAAGCTTTTTCCCCATTTCATTTCTCAGATGAAATTTGACTTGCAATGTTTGAGTCCTGGAAGAAAGCTCGAACTAGTGATTCTCAACGCTGGACCCATGATAATATACAAGGGTCTTTGTCAGGTTATCCATGCTCATGACCCTACTCGGGCCGAGTGAGTCAGAGACTCAAGGGTTGCAGCCCAGCCATGGGTGCTTTTCGCAGCTCCCTGGATAATTCTAGACTGCAGCCAAGGTTGTGAACCACTGATGTGAGTCAGATGGCCCTTCTGAACTTTTCAGTAGAGAACCTGCGATTTCCACACCAGGTGTTTTGAAAACCACCCGCTGGTGGGTATGAAGTTCGGTTTGTGGTAGAGACAGCTGAAGGGGCAGGTGGAGAGGAGCGGAAATAAAATCCTAGGATGGAACTCTAGCTGAAGAGACACTAGGCAAAATCTCATTGTTAAGTCGGCACAGGATTTAAGCCTATTAGCAGTTCCTCTTTTCTTCAACCCCAGGGAGATGGAAACAATGAAAAATATTTTGAAAAAATAAAAACCATCAGAGTCATCCTGATATTTCTCAGTAAAGAAAAGCCTCTATATTTGGAGGGACAGTAACCTCATTCTTTTAGCCTAGCCTGGAGAAAATATGTATCAGATACAGCCTGTCTTCACAAAATGCTGGCTCTTTTCATAAATATTCAGTGGTTTTGCCCACACTTTGTTTCAGTCTCCTTCCCCTGCACCCCCACCATCTTTAGATGCAGGGACTTTGAGCTAGCCCTTTAAAAAAATTGAAGTCCTTCAAGATACCTTCCAATGAAGTTGGGATAATGGGGGGATTAGAAGCCCTACTGAGTGCCAGACTTGAACTGAAACCTTTTAAGGGTTTGATGAGCCTAATCTCATCAAAAATTTTTATCTTCATGGTTTATTTAATCATTGGTCTCCTTGAATTAGGAGCTATGCCTCTGATGGGCAACTGTCAATCGTTATCAAAACAAAACCGTTAAAACATATTTCAACCCCATAGAAAAATGATGTGGCATTTGGAGACGAGGAACCCTCAGGGTCTTGCATGGCAAGATACTGCACTGAAAACACTGCTCCATATTATAAGCAAAGAATTTGTGATGACTGATTATTTTTCCTCTGACAAATACCTGGTTTTCAAAGGCAGTCGAATTAGAATTAGTAGGAATCTTCGCTTTTCAAATCTTCCAAATGTATTTGGGTATCATCTTACTAAGCCCAGCCCCAAAACACCAGCCAGGATATCTGAGCACTTCCCACATGTGGCACAGGCACTTCTGCTTGCTTAATAT
Source organism: Glossophaga mutica (assembly GCA_039655065.1). Taxonomy (NCBI): domain Eukaryota; kingdom Metazoa; phylum Chordata; class Mammalia; order Chiroptera; family Phyllostomidae; genus Glossophaga; species Glossophaga mutica. The sequence goes on from CM077305.1 coordinate 100,565,856, forward strand.
CCCTGCGGAACCTACTACATTCCAAACCCCCTACAGTTAGCAGGGCCAAGTGACTGGTTCTGACCAATGGGCAGTGAGCAGAAGGGACTTGTATGTGATCCTGCAGAGGCAATAAAGGCCAAGTATGCAGATGGCAGCATCACAAGGTGGAACTGAGTCACTGTGAAGAAAACAGCTGCCCTTGATGATCACCTGATTCATAGTGAACTTCACATGAGTGAGAAACACACATTTGTGATGTTAGGCCTCTGAAGAGAAACATTGGGGTTCTTTGATACCACAGCATAGCCCCACCTAATCTAACTAATGCAGCAGGATGCAGAGGAAGGCTCCTATCATAACCTCATTCTGGAAGACCCCATTGGAAGCCCCTCAAATTGATGTGTTGATTAAAAATGGGGAGAAAGCGCTCTTCCCTAGGGCCACAGGGAATTACAAATTATGAAGTGCTCCATCTCCATTCACTCATTCAGTGAATAATCATTGAGTGCCAGCTATGTGCCAGGCCCTGTGCTGGCACTAGGATAGAGTGGTTAGCAAAATGGACACCAAGTCATTTGCCTGCACCTTCCAGTCTGCTGGAGGAGACACACTTGTCAAATAAGCATGCCAATTAGTGCTGAATAACAGAGGTGAATGCTTTGGAGAAGGAAAAAAAAAAAAAAAAGCAGGTTTCTATGACACTGTAAATGAGAAGGGACGTTACTGAAGCCCCAAGAGATTAGGGCAGGCTTCTCTGAAATCTTGAAGCCCAGCACACTAAACCACGCGGGTGTGTCTCAGGGTGTCGCCTTGCAGAGCACTTACTGCATGCCAAGCTCCATGTCCAGTGCTTGACACATACCGTGCTCAGTTGATCATGGCAGTCATCCTAGGAAGTAGTACTAAATATCAACTGCATTTCACAGATGAGGAAGCTGAGGCTCAGCAAAATGAGGCCACATGCCCCAGGCCACTTAGCAAAGTAGGTGCAGACAGGGATTTGAATCTATATTGGCTGCTTCCTAAAGGAACACTCGAAGCACTTCTGGCCTTTGCAAACCCAGCCAAGGAGGTTAGTCATGCAGGAAGTAGCCCCTCATGAGTCCCACAGTGGGAGATCAAAATGAAACCAGCAGGCAAATGTTTACAAGTTGCCTGGAGAAGCCACCCAACCAAGGAGGAGGGATGGCTTTCTTCCCAACCCCCAAGCCCTTCCTTAAAAGCTCCCGAGTTCCTTTTTCAGTTTTACAGTGCCCCCCCCCCCGCCCCCCGCGTGCCTCCCCACAGAGGGTTGATCTCATTCTCCTTTCTGTAGAAGCGAAGGTGCGGGCTGCTGACCCTACAGTAGCCTGCACACCAACGATGGCTTCCTTCCGAACTTAACCCAGATGGACAGGGACATACCAGTTCTTTCTTCTCTTGGCTTTCTAAGATGCTTCCCTTTCTCCCCAGAACAGAAGCAGGAAGGCCAGAGATAACTGCCTTGAAATGTTGGCTGGTCCAAGCTTATCACTTTGTTTTTACAGGACTAAACCAATTAGGCACATAGACATATTTACACTCATTTACACATAATGCTTCCCATGCAGACATGTGTGTACACATATGCATGCATAGACAGCCATGTTCCTGAACTTGCACATATACACTGATAGCTTACACTTTTATAGGACTTAATGTGTTCCAGGTCTAGGAACACATTAAGTCCTATAAAAGTGTAGGTCTAGGCAAACGATTGCCCGTGGGCCAAATCTAGCCTGCCCAACCTGTTTGAGTGAACAAAGTTTTATTGGAACATAGCTGTGCATATTTATTGACACAAACCATCCTCAGTTGATCATCTCAACAATCCTGCTGTCATTAGGCAGGATAGATAGTGAAGCAGGGCAGGAAGGGGGAGGGAGACATGTCTTACCCATTGATTCAGCAGTCTTGAGCCTGTTCTGATAACATTGACAGGCATTCTGAATATCACGACCAAAACTATGATAGTGCAGGAGGAGAGGGATGTCCTTGAAGCTCTGTGTGCTGGGAAAGGAAGCCTCTGTAGCAATTTCACTAGCTAAGAACCTACTTGCTGAAAAAAGACTCTGTAACTGTATATTGATCTCAGGGTCTGGAAGGGGGAAGAGGAGGGGTGCCTAGAAGCTGTCTAAAGTATATAAATAACTCCTAGAGTTCCAATAGTCTGGGCGCTCAGCTGGGTGCCCACTTGCATCTTTTTGCTGAAGCGTATAGACAAACTTGCAGCTTCATTTTCCAATATATGTGAGGCACTCAGATTAGCTAAGTGCCTACTTGCTGCCTTTTGCTCAAGTGTATTTCCTAAATAAACTTGCCATCTCATCTCCACTATATGTGTTGTCTCTTGCTTGAATTCTTCTCTTGCGAGCAAGGCAAGAGCGAAGGAGGGGGAGTCCCCTAACTCATGTCTTCCCAATAACAGTATTACTATAGGTAGTTAGCTAATTATTAATAAAGGGCTCAAGGGGAATTAGACACTGAGCTTAATAAACTGGGGAGCAAGGGCCTGTTTGCTTCACCAGGAAGCTACAGCTTCACACCTCAGAGGATCATAGCATTGCCCCACCAAGGGGTTAACACTCCTCCTTTTCCCTCTCCAGAACCAGGTTGCTGGGGACACAGGGACAGGTGCTCAACCATAGAGGCCTGTCAGTCTAACTAGGGAGTGGACCCATCAAAAGCCCATGAAAGCTTGGAAAGTTGATTAGTTATTTTGAAAAAGTGCCTGGTTCATCCCAAATCCAGGCTAATGTAATCCCAGGGAAACAAAGGAGCACTCTCTCTCTCTGTTTCTTGCTCAGTGACCAGCACTTGCCCCCTGTGTTTGCCCATGCTCTCTCTTGCCCAGGAGCATGCAACTGTGTGGGTCTAGCAGCTACCAGGGCCCACAGCAGACTGCATGGGTTCCAGAGGACTAAGCTTTAATGTGAAACAGAAACGCTGGATATTGACCTTTGTTTTGGCCTTGCCTGAAGACATGGTTGGACTTTTCCCATGGCAGGACAGATGGAGATGGGACATTGGAAACCCAGGGTCACTCTTTTGATCTTGCATCACAAATAAATCATCTTGCCACATCAGAATCTCCAGCTCATGGGTCCTTGGAATGCTTTCCTTGCAATCCCGTGGAAGAGCCTGATTTCCACTGACATCACTAGTCATTGTCTGTGGCTCCTTCTATGCTACAACAGCAGAGGCAAAACCTGAAATATTTACTGCCCAGCTCTTGTCAGGAAGTTTGCCTACTCCTCTAAGTGCTTAAAAGCTCTACAAAGTATCAGTTATCTATTTTCTTGACTCTGAGAAGGAATATACCTGTCAGAAAGGACTCCTGTGGTTAACTGGTCCCAAATTTATAATCAGTCTAGCAGTTGTTGTTTATAGAGGACCTCTCATGAACGCTGCATTTCAGGGAAAAGCCACAGCCTAGACTGCCAAGCCTACTGCTCTGTATTCCTGCCAGCTATGCAGACCCTTAAAACAGTATCTGGTATCATATTTCAACCAGTGGACTGAGACCAGCCACATCAAATTGGAGCTGCACAGCAATGTCCTAATTTGCATCTTTACTGACCAGAGTGGCACCATAATGCCTGACCAATCAGGACACACTATTCTGACCAATCTAGACAGTGCAATTTCAACCAATCAAACTATGCAAATTTAGATCCTCCATTTGTATAAAAATGGACCAATTAGGGACCAGAACTGACCCTTTCTCTGTATATGTAGGCTTCCTCTTTGTCTGGAGGAATGTACTTTTGGTTTCTTCTGTTTACCTAGTTTACAAACTTTTTAAAAAATGTATTGATTTTAAAGAGAAAGAGGAAGGGAGAAAGAGAAACATCAATTTGTTGTTCCACTTATTTGTGCATTCACTGGTTAACTCTTGTATGTGCCCTGACTGGAGATCAAACCCACAACCTTGGTGTATCAGGATGATGCTCTAACCAACTGAGCTACCTGGCCAGGTACATACTGTTTATTTGAATAAAGTCTCTCCTTTTATTGCATTCCAGATTGGGAACGCCTGTTGGCTGGATTTGTGGCAGCAACATTTTGTCGACAATTTGCTACATAACTAACCATCCCCAAACTTAATGGCTTGAAAACAACCACCACCATTCTCTCACAATTCTGTGAGTTAACTGAGACCTACTGGTGGTTTTGCTCCTAATGTCAGCTGGGACCACAGTCTTGTGACGATCGACTGAGAAGGATTAGCCTGTCCAAGGGACTTGCTCCCACAGTGGGCAGGTGCTGCTGCTGTGGGTTGTGAGCTCAGCTGGCACTGACAATGAGCGTGCCTAAGTGTCTCTCCATGTGGCCTCACCTTTTGGCTCTAGATTCTCACAGCACAGGCGCTGGGTTCTGAGAGACAGTGTTCTGTGTGTGCTCATGCAGAACTGTGATCTCTCAAGGCCCAGATTCTTCCGGTCAGAACAAGTCACAAGTCCAGCCCAGGTTCAAGAGGAACTGACAAGGACCCTCCCCTCACCTGTCAATGAATGGTAGGAGTGGCAAAGAACTTGTGGCCTCCTTTAATCCACCCTGGTAAGTACTTACCTTCATTTTAGACAGGGAAACTGAGGCACAGAAAGATTAAACAACTTGTCACCCAACATCCAGCTAGTAACACACACACCCTCATACACACAAATACACACATGCTTTCATAGTCACACATTATACATATATCCATCGCATATACATCCACAATTTACATACGTACATACACTTACACAGTCACATGTTTGTATGCTCATATAAACAAATCCTCATGCAAACTCACATATACATACATTCACATTTGCACATGTGCATTCACATGTACACACTCCACTGCACACACACATGCACTCCTGACACTCACACCCTCAGAGACACCCCCTCCAGTCTCACATACATGCTCACATGTATCTGAGACTTGAGTACACACACGCGCACACCATTTCCTCCCTCTCCAGTGACCACAGTGATTTCCTCCAGGGACTCAGGAGACCTTTTCCTCCTCCCTTTTGCACAAGGTGGTCTCTTGGTGCCAGACAACCCTGCTGCCTTCCAAGTTGTGCAGTCTTCCCACACCACAGAGAGGCCCGCAGGCTCGGGCCCCTGAATGCCCAGCCCCGCTTGTAATGGCCACAGGGTTTGAAACCCAGGCACCTCGTTAATGTTGGATGTGGAGGGACTCATTAAGGCACAGAAAAGGTACGGACGTTGCCCAGTGTTACCCAGCAGAAGCCACTGAGTTGTTAGCACACACCGACCTCCCAGTATTCAGCTGGGCCAGGCCCAGTGAATGAATGAATGAGTTGGAAGTATTTGTCCAACAATGAATTTTAAAAATAAAAACAGCTTTCTTCTTTTAAGAGCAGTTTTAGGTTCATAGCAAAACTGAGAGGAAGGGACAGAGATTTCCCGGATCCCCCTTCCCCCGCACACGCACAGCCTCCCTCATTATCCGCATCCCCCACCAGAGTGGTACATTTGTTACAGCCGATACAGCCACACTGACAGATCATAATCACCCAAAGTTCATAGTTTACATTAGGGTTCACTCTCGGCTTGTACAGTCTATGGGTTTGAACAACTGTGTAAGGACATGTGTCCATCATTATGCTGTCATACAGGGTAGCCTCACTGCCCTAGGAATCCTCTGTGCTCCAGCTATTCATGCCCTCCACAACCCCTGGGTCCTTACTGTCTCCACAGCTGTGCCTTTTCCAGAATGTCATATAGCTGGAATCATACAGTATGTAACCTTTTCAGACTGGCTTCTTTTACTTAGTCATATATATTTAAGGTTCCTCCATGTCTTTTCATGGCTTGATAGCTCATTTCTTTTTAGTGCTGAATAATATTCTATGATCTGGAAGCACCGTGGTTGATTTATCCATTTACCTACTGAACCGCACATTGGTTGCCTCAGTATTGGTTTTTCTTAGGGGCTGTTGAGAGCGGGTAGAACAGAAATGCTCTCCAAACCTTGAGTCAGATACCAGGAGTGTCAGAAAGACACCTATGATGTGGAGGAGAAATGTCCACCTTTACTCCTTCATTGAGTAATCATCTATCCCAGCCATCTTTAGCCCTAACCTATCACTATAGTGACCTGGGAAGATTTTTAAAATACCAATGCCTGTGTTCCACCCCCAGACACTATGATTCATCTGGGTGCACACAGGGAACAGGATTTCTGAAAGCTCCCAGACAATAAAGTTTCCATGTATCGAGTGCTCATTATGTGCTTGGCACTTTGCTAAAAAGTCTGTGGCTCATTTGGGCCTAGGAGGTAGTTAGTGTTCTTATTTTCACTTTAGAGTCAGAGTAGTCTGCAGCTGAAGGAACCAGAGGCTCCCTGTTCTATTTCACAAAGAGCCGTGCCAAAGAGCAGGTGACCCAGAGAGGTCAGAAACTGACCCTGGGAATCTGGAAGGGTGCAAGCTGGCTCTGGATTGGTTTTTCAAAATGAAAATAGCCTTCTTGTTCATTTGTGACCATCCAAGTAATATATGCTCCCTGTACAATGTTCAAATCAGGCAGAAGCATATGAGAAAGAAAGAAAGATCTGGATACCCCTAGAACTTCTGGTGCAAGCAGGAGCCAGAGAAAAGGGCTGCCCTGTGAAGGCCCCTCACCCATCCTTGCCCATCCTTTCAGGACAAAAGCATCAGTTCCCATGACATCATCTTCCTGCCTTGAGGCCATGGTGTTAGGGACAATGGCAGGATGTGGACTTCCAATTTAGAATTCTGACATCAGCCTAGTTGGAAAGGGCTTGGCCTGGAGCTGGGACTGACTGCAGTCAAGGCCTCTAATAGGGACTTGCATCCAGAGCTGTTCCCAGAGTGACTAATAATAATGATGTTGACTGAACTCTCACAATACACCAGACATCACTCAAAAGGTGAGTTAACTCATCAAATTCTTGTGACCACCCTAGTAGTCAGGTACTGTGGATGAAAAAGGGCCACATATTAACCTGACAAGCTCGTGGGGAGGCCTGGATGGCCGGCCTTACAAACTCAGGGACTGAAAGTAACCACATGAGATGGTCTGCAATTAAAACTTCATAACTAATAGTGAATCACGGTGGGTAGTCATATCCAAGGCCCGTAGCTTCCTTGACAAAGGTCAATGTTTACCTTAACTGAGCTTGTCTATTGTCTTTCTGCATCTAGGATAACATAACTTTGAAATGCCAAAGTAATCTCCTTTTCCAGACCCCTCAGGGCACACACACACCAGAGACAGAACCCTTCATTGTAATCTTGTTCCCCAAATACCGTCCCTATATGCTGTGAATGTTAACTATTAATTGTCCTATACCCACCAACATAAAAGAGGTATGTTCTCTGCTTTACTTTTGATCCCATCCCAGAGATTTTCTTGCATAGCTTTCTTCTACCCCCTTAACCCACCAATGAATTTCATGTAACCCTCCTTACCCCTCCTCCTTTGATTGTAATGTATAAAATTACCCTTGGACTTCCAGTCAAGGTGGTGACATAGCCAAACACGGTTCACCTCCTTACACAACCACATCAAAATTACAACTAAAATATAGAACAACCATTACTCAGAACCATCAGAAATTGAGTTGAATGGAAATCTGACAACTATGCAATTAAAGAAACCACATCCATCCAGACTGGTAGGAGGGGCAGAGACATGAAAAGGGGTGGTCCCACATCCATGTGTGGTGGATAAAAATTCAGGAGGGATAGCTTAGGAGTGAGGAGTCCCGGTCCCACACCAGGCTCCCCCAGCCCAGGGTTCCAGTACCAGGAAGATAAGTCCCCATGCCTGCTAGCTGCAAAAACCAGCAGGGACTGAGTTAGCGGAAGAAATTTCTGGAGTCCCAGGCAATTCTTCTTAAAGAACCTACACATGAATTTAATCAGACTCACTCCCTCTGAGCTCCAGCACTGGGGTAGCAGGTAAAAGGCCCAGTGGCACCTAGGGAGAAAGTGAAATGGCTGGCATCAAGGTGAGAGCTGGGGGACAGCTTTCTTCCAAACAGAGGTGGGCCATTGTCCCTTTTGTGAACACTCTCCTCACAGAGCCACAAGTGGGCAGGTTGGTGCCACATCTGAGACTCCATCAACCTAGCTAACACTGTTTACCTACCACCCAGACACCCAGAGATTCTATTCTGCCCAATTTATGGGCCCACCCAAGCTGCTTTTCCATATGAATGGCTGGTCTTGGCTCATGCCTCACAAATTCCTAAATCCTGTCAAACAAGCAACAGGTGGCCTCAGTGAGCCCCAGGGCCAGCACTAGCAGCACCAGCCTAGATTCACAGCTTGATTTCACCTGGGAATCTCCCAGCCCACCACAAGTAGCAGTTGTCTCAGATGGCTTTAAATCAGGCAGGGTGGCCCTGGGCAAAACAAAGGTGCAGGTTGATCTTGGCCTGCACCACACGGGAAACTCCAGAGCCTACGCACCAAGGTGGACAACTGCAGACCGTGTTAGAGCACCACCACCCTGACTCTGCACAGCTGATCCTCCACAGAGGGTGGAGATTGGTGTTCAGTAGTGATAGCCTGTACTTGCAGCTGACTAGCCTGGGTAAATACCTCCCATTGATCTGCCAATAGCAATTACAAGAGGAGGGTGTATTCACCCCACACAAAGGGTGCACCTCGAGTACTCAGCTTGGGTGATAGAGGAGGCTGTGCCACTGGACCCTACAGGACACCTACTACATTAGGCCACACTACCAAGACAGGGAGGCATAGAAGCTCTACCTAATACATAGAAACGAACACAGGGAGGCTGCCAAAATGAGGGGACAAAGAAACGTGGTCCAAATGAAAGAACAGTTCAAAACTCCAGAAAAAGAATTAAATGAAATGGAGATGAGCAATCTGTCAGATGCAGAGTTAAAACACTGGTTATTAGGATACTCAAGGAACTTAGTGAGGACCTCAACAGTATTAAAAAAAAAGATCCAGTCAGAAACAAAGGATACACTAACTGAAATAAAGAACAATTTACAGTGGAACAACAGCAGGGTAAATTAGGACAAGAATCAAATCAATGATTTAGAATATAAGGAAGCAAAAAATAACCAATCAAAACAACAAAAAGAAAAAGAATCCAAAAAAATGAGGATAACATAAGCAGCCTCTGGGACAACTTCAAGCAATCCAACATTTGCATCATACAGGTGTCAGAAGGAGAAGAAAAAGAGCAAGAATTTGGAAATATATTTTAAAAAATAATGAAAGAAAACTTCTCTAATTTGGTGAAGGAAATAGACATGCAAGTCCAGGAAGCACAGAGAGCCCCGAACAAGATGGATGCAAAGAGGCCCACTCCAAGATACATCATAATTAAAATGCCAAAGGTTAAAGAGAGGATCTTAAAAGCAGCAAGAGAAAAGCATTTAATTACCTACAAGGGAATTCCCATGAGACACTCAGCTGATTTCTCAAAAGAAACTTTGAAGGCTAGAAAGGATTGGCAAAAAATATTCAAAGTCATGAAAAGCAGGGACCTACAGACAAGACTGCTCAACACAGCAAACATATCATTTAGAATCGAAGGACAGATAAAGAGCTTCCCAGGCAAGAAAAAAACTAAAGGAGTTCATCATCACCAAGCCCTCATTATATGAAATGTTAAAGGGACTTATTTAAGGAAAAGAAGGTGAAAACTATGAAAAATAAAATGGCAGCAAATACATATAGATCAACAATTGAATCTAAAAAAACAAACTAAGCAAACAAGAAGAACAGAGAGAATCATGGATACCAAGAACATTCTGATGGTTGACAGATGGGAGGGGTTGTTGGGAAAGAGGTGAGGGGATTAAGAAGTACAAATAGGTAGTTACAGAATAGCCATCTATTCTGTATAGATGTAAAGGGGATATAAAATACAGTATAGGAGATGAAGTAGCCAAAGAACCTACAAATGACCCATGGACATGAACATTGGTGTGGGGATTGCCTGAGAGAGTGGGGGTGCTGGGTGGAGGGGAGCAAAGGGAGGAAAATCGGGACAATATAATAGCATAATCAATAAAATGTAATTTAATAAAATAAAATGACCTGCAAAACTGCCATTCTCTGTAGCATTTTCTGACTCTGTTGAGATTTTACTTCCTAGCAATTGTCCTCAGATTGGCTCAGATAAACTCACAAAAATTCTCTACAGGTTTGGGTATTTCTTATGTTGACAGTACCATTATGCCCTTCTTATAGAAAAGGAAGCAGACTCAGAGAGGTAAAGTAATTTGCCCAAGGTCACACAGCTGGTGAGCATCAGAACCAGGATTGATGCCTGGTTCCAAGCCTTGAGCTGTTCTTCATAAGCCTTATGTTATGTTCAGAACAGCCATATAGGACACAAGTGTTTCGAATCTACATTAAATACATAAATAAATCAGGGCTTTGAAAGGCTGAGTGACTTGTCTAAGGTCACACAGCCAATTGAGCAGGAGAGCTAATAAAGATGTTTAAGTTCATGTGCCTATAGAGCCAGCTCTTGGTACTCTATTTCCCCAACTCTAGCTCTTGAGGTCCCACCTCCACAGTCTTTGCTACATCAGCATACCTTATGTATTTAATCTTTTTTCCTTACTGTTGCTTTTTCCCCTCTAGCCTCATTCCAAACAATATCTGTAAAATGATTGGTTTACTGTGCTAGTGACATATTGTTTTCTAATCATTAAACATCTAATGAAGTAAGCCATGTATAGCATATGTTCTACCAACATGTGTCCAACTATTAAATACACAAAATGGTGCAGCAACTGTGGAAAACGGAGTGGCATTTCCTCAAAAAATTAAAAATGGAACAGCCTTATGACCCAGCAGTTTCACTTCTGGGAATGTATCTGAAGAAACCTGAAACACTAATTCAAAAGAATGTATGCCCCCCTATGCTCATTTAGGCATTACTTATAATAGCCAAGATCTAGAAGCAGCTCAAGTGCTCATCAGTGGGTGAGTGGATAAAACAGCTATGAAACATGTACACACACACACACACACACACACACACACACACAAAGGGAAATCTTATCCTTTGCAACAATATGGACGAACCTGGAGAACATTATGCTAAGTGAAATTAGCCAGTCAGAGAAAGACAAATACCATATGATTTCACGTATATGTGGAATCTAATGAACAAAACAAACAAATAAAACAGACTGACAGCTGTCGGTGGAGCGGGGGATGGTCAGGGAGGTGGGAGTTTGGGGCTGGGTGAAAAAATGAAGGGATTAGGCAAAAACCAAAAAACAAAACTCTTAGACACAGACAAGGGTATGGTGATTACCAGTGAGAAAGAGGGGTGGGGGAGGTAGAAGTGAGCAAAGGGGTGATAAACGGTGGTGGAAAGAGACTTGACTTGGGCTGTGAGTGTGTGACGCAGTGTGCACATGATGTGTTATAGAGCTGTACACTTGAAACCTGTGTGGTTTTATTAACCCATGTCAACTCAATAAATTTTTTAAAAACACAAGTTTCTCTGACCAAACATGAATTCCGCCTTTACGCAGCTTGCAGGTGAGTGGAGGAGATGGACAGACAGTGTTACTGGTTGAATTGTGTCCCTCCCAAAGCCATATGTTGAAATTATAACCCCCAGTACTCAGAATGTAACTTTACTTGGAGGTACTGGTTCTCTACCTCCTTTTTTATGTGAGAGAGAAATAACTTCTATCTCAGCCTTGTTATTTTCGGGGTCGGGGGTTGTTATAAGGAGGGAACCTAATCCTAACTGATTTAGCTGCTTACAAAAATGGGAAGATGTCACATTCAAATACAAATTTTTGTCTTCTCTTGAAAAATAAGCTCTGGCCACACTGGGCCCAAATTCCCATGTGGCCACATTGGGGCTGGGGCTGAGGAGGGTTCCCTTTATCCTGAGCATGAGCTCCCATCTCCAGGGTTCTCACTAACCACAATTGATATATTACATCTACCTAACTTCCCCCTTTATGTTGCCTGCCTGCCTCTGAGTTTGTGATTCCTGACCCACCTTCTCTGAGCCTGTTTCCTCTATGGCAAAACTGGGCTAAGGGAACCTCCCTCTTAGGCGACTGGAAAGAGGGAAGATTAGATTAGTTACTAGATGTAAAATACCAAAGTGACATTCACATGTCTCAGTAGTGAGTGCTGCAGTTGTTATTGTTACCATCATCATCTTCATCAATGTGGGAAGGAATTTGACTTTTTTGGTGGATAGTCCAAAATCAGAACAGAAGGTAGGGAACAGCTCAAACTCTAGCAAGAGTTTATCTGCGGGCAACTTTTCTTTTCAGCCCAGAGACCATTTCATCTCTCTCTTGAAAGCGTTAGCAGTTCCTTGCATCTGTAAAGCATGGAGCTGCTTTTGATCTCTTCCATCGGTGCTCAGCTTCTCCCTTCCCAAGGACAAAGGCCACCTCCGGCTTCCGCCCACAGCCCCTGATCTGTCCAGCCCGGGTCTCTCTGTCATCACTCCTCTGTGGGGTTGGGGCTGAGGGCAGAGCTGCCAGGCCTACTGAGGAGGGGGATTCCAGGTTAATCCACAGATGAGGGAGAGTGGGTTTTTCCTTTTCCTCTCATTTCCCTGAGACTGGTACTTCCCAAGCAAGAGGCAATAAAAGGAGGGCATTTTGTGGTATAACTCAAGGCTGGAAAGGAGACAGACATACTTACTGCACACTAAGGTCTCGGGGCTACACTGCACAAGTCACCCTCAGCGTGTGCATGATGCTGTCCTCAGCCCCTCTCTGTGAAGGCTGCCTCCTGTGAATACCTGCACCTCAGATTGGGGGGCTGTTACCCAGCTGTGGGCAGGACACTCAAACTGTGTGCAGCATCATATGGAAGTGCTGGAGAGTCAGAGCCCCAGAGCACCCCTCAGCTAACAACGATGGGACTAGGGGATAGGCGCACCAGCTCGCTTTCCTCTCGAGTACGGGAGTTCTGGAATACATGCTAGGGATGGTGGAAGACAGGGTCTGGGGGCTCCAGATGCTGGTAGAGACAAGGAGGGAGGCCCATGCTAAGAGGGGTGAGTTGAATGGACTAGGGAAGCCCCTCCCACCTCATCTGTGGACTTCCCGTTGACATGAAGAACTAATGGACCTGTCATGGGGTGCAATTCGAGCCTGCCCAAGAGGCTGGCAATGAGGCCATGTTGTTCCTGATGTCGTTTACTATGGGGACCAGAGGGAGTAGTCACATAGTACAGAGGTTAGGAGCTCAAGCTGTGGGATCAGTTGTTGGTTTTCTGATTCATAAACTGTGTGATCTTCAGCAAGTTCCTTAAACCCTCTGAGCCTCAGTCTACTGTCCCAGTATCACTATGGTGAGCATTCCTGTCCCCAGCCCCTTAGGCAATGGGCAGGAGTTTCTCTGGAGCACATTCCAGTCATGCTGAGTGGCAGGATGTGGGCAGCTTCAGGGTTATTAATGAAAGCCAGGGGCGCTCTGCAGTGATTAAGAGTTTACACTCCCATCAGCACGTGTGCTCCCCGTGCTCCCGGGTGTCCTTTGCACCCCAATGGAATCACAAGATGCGATTTTTTTCACTTAGTGTGTGTACTGGAAACAGCTCTTTTCATATCAACTCATCTTGATATGCATCATTAAAAAAACCGTTTTATTGACTTTTAACATAATTATAGAAAAGTGCACGATGAAAAGCATGATGAATTTTCAGAGTGAAAAACACCTGGAAAATCAATGACTCCTTAAGCCCAGAAACAGAATGTTCCCCTCATCCCAGAATCCCCCTGCCTGCCCCTTCCTTCCTCCTGTCAAAATGCCTTTATAAATAGTTTTTACTCCTTTGTGTGCGTGTCTGGTTCCCCTGGCTAAACATATGTGTGTCAGATTACCTATGCTGTCGCATGATGTCACATTTTGGCAATGTCCAGAGATGTCTGTGGTCGTCACAACCCGCAGAGGCGATGCTCTTGGCATGTAGTGGGTGGGTCCAGGGACCCTGCTGCACATCCTTTGACTCACCCGATGGCCCACCACAGAGAACATCCAACCCCGTGTCTGTAGTGCTGACGTTGAGACAGCCTGTGGTAGACCAGACTGAGAACTTAGGGTTTTGTTCTGAGTGGTGGGGAGTAAGAAGCCCTGGGTTAGGTGTATGTTCAGACTAACTGTTGCCAAACTATTTTCCAAAGGGGTTGTGCCCACATTCTTGATCACTGGTTGCATCCTTCCCATCCCGTGGGCATCGTTTTACCAGTTCCCACTGACTGACTTTATATAGTTTATAATCTTTCATCATTACGCCAACCAGCATCAAAACAAGAAGCCTTGTCACAGTCTATTTAGAGAGAATGTTATGTTTATATATAAACACATAAATACTCTTACACACAGTTTCTCTTTCCAGAGATTCCAGACAATGCAAACGTGACCAAAACTTAAGTGTAAATTTCCTTCGCCCAGCATGCTTGAACGTAGAACTGACTCACAGAAACAGCTCCTGTCATCTTGACTTCTGCCATGGCTTCACATCTTGTGCAAGGGGACACACGGTCTGGAAAGATAAACAGGAAACCCCTGGCTGCATAGGAAAATGGGGCAGGCCTCTGTTCCTCCAAGAGAGGACTTGAAAAATCGGAGCGTCAGCCTGGGTGGGCCCTGGAGGACCTATGTGACCGAAAGCAGATCTGGCTGCCTGACACTACGAAAGCCAAGACTGCAGAGGAAGGTGCTGATGTAAAGGAAAGTGGCTTATTTTCAGGTAGGTGCTGGCCACCAGGAAGAGGAGAGACTTGTCTCAAAGCCTATTTCCCCATCTCAGTGCGAGCAGAGGTCTTTTACAAGGAGGGAGAGGGGAACAGAACAGAGAGATCAAAGGAGGGGGTTGAAAAGTTCTCCATGTGCAGATGAGCACAGTCCATTCCCATAAGGCAAGTGATGTTTCAGTGTGCATCATCCTGGCTTAGTCATCCCGGCTTCATGTCATCCTGGCTCCATGGTTGAAGGTCAGCAAATCTCCTGCAGCTGGACGCCTGAAGGTCAGAGTCTGCATCTTTTGAAGTTAGTTCCTAGGATTCTCATGCAAACATGCTCTTCATCTATAAGCTACATATTAGTCAGAGGCAGCACTTACAGAACAACATCAGAAGAATGGGGGCTGGGTGCAATTTCCCACCATGAAAATTTCCCACTGTTACCCCCAGAGCTGACCACCCTCTGCCTGCAGACAGGACTGGCCAGCTCTGGGGGTGATTCACAATTTATTTCTTAGAATGCTTCCTGTGAACTAATTCCACTTTGAAATTAATTGCTGGCATCTCCATGCCTTTTATCTTTATCTAAAATTCAAATAATGGGTGATGCTTTGATTTTTCAAATGTACTGCTTGAAACTATAATGACATAATATGTCTTGATCATTTTACCTCACCTATTTTTCAAGCAGCTGGCATGACACTTGTAAAAAAATTAACTCTTCATAAATGTTACAGGAATGATAAAGTCCATAGAACAGAAATTTTCAAATATGCATCACATAAAGGAAGATCAAGCCCAGATTCATTGAGTTACTGTTAATAAGGATTAAACTTAGCCCTGAGCTTTCGGGCAGCCAGAGCAAAAATGCAAATACAATGCATCACACAATTTCTTGTTTTCTAATTAAAGGAAAGTGGCACAATTTTAGCCGAGATAATTATTGTCTTGATTCTAAGTTCTGAAAGGATCAGAGTGTGAAAATGTCAAATTTATGCTTCCAGTCTATGTTTTTATCTGGTCTCTTTCCTCACCTCGAATGGGGTGTTGGCATAGGTATGATGCTGTTGCTGTCGTAAAATGACAGCTGCCAGGTACTGGCTTCACCGTTCACACTCAGGACATGGGCTGTTGGTATCCCCACTCTTCATAAGTAAGGGAGCTGTGGCTCAGAGAGGTTAAGTAGCAACCCCCTCCTCACACTTGCCAGTAGTGGAGCTGACAGGCAGGCAGGGAAGCCCTTTTGAGAAGGTAATAATCTTGTCCAAGGTCACATAACCGAGAAGTGCCAGAGCTGGGATCCAAACAGGAAAATTTAGACATCTTAAATTTCTTTAGCACCTACCAAGTGTCAGGCACACCTTAAGGTATTTTGTGTAATTGTGAGGGGCTGTAGGTCAAAGTTGAGAGTGGCTGATTTGAGCTCACTTCTGCTCCTTAATAGCCATATGACTCTGGGCCATTATTTAACTCTTCTGAGCCTCAGTTTCTTCATCTGAAAAATGGGCAGATAATAGTGCCAACCTCAGGGGGTGTTGTGGGGATTCAGTGAATTGGTTTTTTTGTGGGGAGGACCAAGCACAGAATCTGGCCAGGAGGGTACCCACTGATGTGCTCTCAATATCAAGAAAGCTTGATGATAAAGAAAATGTGGTATATATGTAGAATGAAATATTGTTCAGCCTTGAAATAGAAGGAAATCCTGCCATCTGTAACAATATGAAAGGAACTAGAGGACAGTAAGCGAAGTGAAATAAGCCAGACACAGAAAGTCAAATACTGTATGACCTCACTTGGAATCTGACCTGCAGAAGCAGAGAGCAGAATGGCGGCTGCCAGGGGCTGGGGGGAGGGGGGGGGACGTGGAGGTCAGAGGGTGTGGGATTTCAGTTGTTCAAAATAAGTTCTGGAGACTTCCTGTACAGCGTAGGGCCTATGACTAACGAGACTGTATTACATACTTAAAATTTTGCTACAACAGTGGATCTGACATTAAGTGCTCTTACCACGCAAGGGAAGAAACACAAAGAGGGCAGGAGGAAACTTTTGGAGGTGATGGATAAGTTTATGGTATTGATAGGGATGATGGTCTCCCATGTGTAAACTTATCTCCCAACACATCAAATTATATACATTAAATATCTGTATAGATATAGATAAAAAAATCCTTGAGGAGACAGGAACAGCCAGATCTGTGCCTCAGGTGGGATCTACCTCCCTTCCCCCTTTTATAAGTTTTTCTTCTCCCCAGCCCTGCCCTTCCTCAGAGGATTGCTGGGGTGAGGTTGGCGGGGGTGCGGGGTGGGGGGGGTGGGTGGGGGGAGGCAGTGAGAGGAAACAACCAGGACAGTGACTGGAGTTTCATAAATAAGCCTCCTTTGAAATGGCCAGAAGGCCCAGCTATAACCTGTCTACTGTGGTTTTCACTGCAAGCTTCATAGTAATACCTTCCATTTTTATTTATAATATGTTTCCTGTTTGCTAAGCCCTAGTGCTACAAGCCTTCATCTGCCTGCTAATGGCCTCACTTCACTTCTCTGGCAACTCTGTGAAGGGACAGGATTCTTGTCTCCATGTTCTAAATTAAGCAAAAGAGGCTCCGACAGGTTAAGCAGATACAGAACTCAGCTCTTCTGGGTCCAAGTTCAGGGCTTTCCTCTCCCACGTCCTGCTGCGGGCCAGCAGTTAATAAAGCTGTTTCCGGAAATAGTTAAGAGCTAGAGCTGAAAAAACACACATTTTGAATTGGCCAAGAGAGATTTGAAAAATAACATATGTCAGATCCCTGGCTTCCCTCCTGATGTGGCCACTTGTCCCTCGTCCACTGTTCATTCCTTCAGGCCTCTTGTTCCTCTGACTCCCTTCACTCTGCCACCCAGAAACAAAGCAGCAGACCAGTTTATTCGTTCATTTGTTCATTCATTCGTACATTTCTGGTTATGGATTAAATTGTATGCCCTTCCCCCAATTCATATGTTGGCAGTCCCAATCCTTGGTACTCCAGAATGACTGTACAGGGTGAGGCAACAGTAGGTTTATAGCTGTTTGTATGGAAAATAATACAATAATTAATAATACAACAATAAACTGTGTTTTGCATACTCACAACTATAAACCTACTTTTGCCCAACCCTGTATTTGGAGATGGGGCCTTTAAAAAGATACTTGAGGTAAAGTGAGGTCATTTTGGTGGGCCCTAAACCAACACGACTGGTGTCCTCATGAGAGGAGAGTAGGACACAGACACATCAGTGGAGAGGCAAGCATGTGAGGAGACAGTGAGAAGGTGACCCTCTGCATACCAAGGAGAGAGGCCTCAGGAGAAACCACACCTGCTGACATCTTGATCTTGGACTTCCAGCACTTTGAGAAAGAAATTTTTGTAGTTTGAGACACCCAGTCTGTGGTATTTTGTCTTGGTAGCCCTAGCTCATTTCTTTATTCACACTTTCATACACACCTTACCTTGTGCAGGTGTTTGCCAGCAAGGACTCTGGACCACTCTCTTTAAAACGCAGCCTCATTTCCTCTTGCCTCATGCCTCTTAGTTCCCTTCTCTGCTTCATTTTTCTCTGTAGCATTGATCACTATCTGGAAATCCATATATTTGCATATTTATATGTTTATTGCCACACAACAGGGGCAGGGATTTTTTTTTTTTTTTTGGTCTGTTTCGCTCAGTGCTGTATTCACAATGCCTAGGTCATACTAGGTGCTCAATAAGTATATCTCGAGTGAAGAAGATCATGCACCCACCCAACTCATCAACAGGATCTGAGCTGATTTAGCACCAGGCACTGTGCCAGGGACCAGGATATACCTGGGGACCTACGTGTCTGTTTCCCATGCTCGATGGAGAGATACTAGATGTCGGGGGCCACATTGTGTTCATTCCTGCTATTTCCATATCCATTCCAGGTTTGGCCTAGAAGCAGGGCTGGGCCAGTGATTGCTGAATGCCTGGGTGTTGGGAGAAAGGACCTGACATTTCCTGACACCTTGGACTGAGAGTGAGTAGTCTCACTGTGAGTCATGACGTGGCATATTTTTACTTACTTGTAATGAAGTACCAAAATCTGCAAACAGGAATAAAGGACATGGCCTCTTTCTCCATTACTTGATTCCACTGTATCCTCCTGAGTATGAGAAAAAGGATGGATGATGCCATGCTTTTCAAGGAGAGATGGGCCCAGAATCCCCAGAAGTTCTCAGATCCACAATGACTCACACTCCCCACCCTCCCACCTTGCATCCATAGCTTGGGGGGCTTTGAGCTGTCATTTTAGAATTACATGCATTTGCCTTTAATTTTACCCACAGAGATATGTTTACTAAGGGGGAAGACCTGCAGGGTTGAAAAAAGTACGAGCACAAGTCCTTTGCTGGGGTGATGGTGATGTTCTGTGTCTTGGTAGGGGTTTGGGTTGCACAGTTGCGTGCCTTTGTCAAAACCCATGGAATGGGGTACTTATGATCTGTGCCCATTGCTATATGCAAATAATTTTTACCTATAAAAATATGACTTTAGGGAATGATAATCTCGGTGAAGTACTTAGGAGGAAGCCTACGTCTACAACTTCATTCGAGGTGCATCAAAACTCAGGTGGACTAGCAGTTGGAAAGCAGGGTGGGCAGATTTATGACAAAGCGTGGGGAGCACATACCAGTGGTAGAGGTTCTGTGATCACTGTGAAAGCCTTTAAACTGTTGGACCTGTGTGGGCACTTTTATGATCAGACATTGGGGGTAAAAAGCATGAGCAAAGCACTCATTCTTTTTGGGAGGAGGGGGCACACAGGTTTCTTAGACCCAGTGGTGGGAGGGCTGGACAAGGGCGTGAGACTTCAGTGCCACTTTCAGAGTAGTCTCCATGTGCTCCTGATTGTTGCATCCTGATTAAAGGTTGCAATGGTGATGGCATCACACACAGACAGAGCTGCATCTCGACTTATAAAGTAGATTGCAGGAACTTTAGAGAGAGCCCTGTTATGTTTCTAATAGTTAATAGAATCATCATATTAATATTAACAATAATAATTAATAGTCTCTCTTGGAATTTGGGGACATTCATTCATTTATTTTTCACCCACTTCTTCCTTCCTTCCTTTCTTTCTTTTTCTTTCTTTCCAGTTCTGCTATCACTAACTCCTTTAATCACCCATTCATATAGAATCAATTCTACAATTAGCATCATAGAATTAATATCAGATAAGCAAAATGGTCAATGATGCTTTTTCATACTAATAATAACATTTTAAAATCTATGTGCTACTATTTAAAATAATAAAGTTTATTTATGCTTCCTTATCAGTGGTACATTCTTTATAGGGTTGCCAGATATAAGAAATACAAATACAGAACACTAGGTAAATTTGAATTTCAGATGAACAATAAATTCTTTTTAGCTTAAATATTTTCATGCAATATTTGGGATATACTTGTACTAAAAGTAATTGCTGTTTTTCCAAAATTCAAATTTAAGTGGGCTGCCTGTATTTTTTTTCTGGCAACCCTATACACACTCTCACCTCACGTGTATTACCTATAGAATGGAAACCTGCAAAACATTAACATTGATTTTAAAAAAATCTTTATTTTGGAATAATTTGATATTTACAGAAAAGGTGCAAAAGTAGTGCAGGGAGTTCCAGGATGCTCTTCGCCCAGTTCCCCAGTGTTAACTTTTACAAAACCCTATGGCATTTCTCAAGGCTAAGAAGTTCAGGGGGAAGATTCACTAAAAACCAGACTTTACTAGCATTTATCCTACTTTTCCACTGATGTCCTTTTTCTGTTCCAGGATCCAGTCTAGCATACCACACTGCATTTAATAACTGCTTTTCTTTGAAAAAGTGCCGTATTTTTGGCACTCCATCCACTGAGCCTCACCAGCCAGGGCTGAGTCCTTGAAAGTGCCGTATTTTTGGAAGTGAGGTTGGGTGTATTTATTTGCCTCATCTTGTAAAAGTGTCACTTTTTGAGATTTTTAAAATAACTATGTTCAGTTTTCATAGGCTAGCAAAGTATTAGTAGGAGAACCACAGCAAAAGGAACTCAATCTTGAGGCACTGATTACTTCCTAACAAGTTTTGGTTGTGTTACGATCTGAATGTGTTGATGGAAGTGAATTGCACGTGTGTGAATGTCTTTTGCATCTGAGCTGCAAGTATAGTAGCATTTTTTATGGAGCCATTACTATATGCTAGACATCGTGATGTTATTAGTATCAGACCAGGAGCCCCGTGAGGGCAGATATAATCTTTTACTCATTTTTGTAACTCCTGCAGAATCTCTGGCATACAGTCTGTGCTCTGCAAACACTTACCAAATAAATGAGGTTTGTAATTGTTCTCCCCATGTTCATCACCACCAGTTCAACTGGTTTAAAAGTTTACAGTTTTCCCTGGTCAGATGAGGCTAAGTTATACTGTGGTGGTAAATGAATTCCTGAATCTCCATGGCTTAAGGAAACAGATGTTTATTTCTCATTTCTGCTGCATGTCTAACTTAGGGTAGTGGGGGCAGGGGCGGAGCTCCGCTCCACTCAGAGACTCTGGCTAACAAATGTTTATACACCCAGCCTCTGCATTCTTGGTCTCCAAAGCAGGGTAAGAGGGAACTGAAGGTTGCACCCTGCCTGCTTCTTAAAGACACTCGTCACTTCTGCCACAGCCCTTTGGTTAGAACTAATTACATGGCCTCAGCTAGCTGCAAGGGGGCTTTGAAATGTAATCTTTGACCTCCCAAAAAAAGAAAACGAGAGGGAGCTTGGTGAACACAAGGCATCGTGTGCCGTGTGTTTAGTGACTTTCCCGTAAGCGGAGCACACCCATGATGTGCGGCTGAACTCCAACGGGGAACTCGTCCATCTCTATCCACAGGCCCCAATCTCCAGCAGAGGCTGGCTCCAAAAAGGTGCATGTCAGGACTCGTGGACTGAATACATCAAATGAATGATCACCTCACTTTTTGTCTGGCTTTGAGAAGCACACACTCTGAGTCATATTTAATTCCCTCACTCCCAGGCTGAAGCCTTTAAAAGATCCTAATTAGATTCTTAGAAGAAATAATACCCATCAGACAAACAAATGACAAGAGGTTGCCTGTGGAGCTAAGCTCCAGGCTGGGAAAATGTAATATGAGGGTCAGTTCCCAGGGGACTAGACAGATATGAAGGAAAAAAGGTCATGTCTATTCATAGTGGTTACAACGCCCATAAATACTGTCCTTCACGGATCGGTGCCCTATTCGCTGTCAGTCGGACAAGAAGGAGAGAGAACGCTTTTATGGGGCTGTAAGGACACCCTTTGTTTCTGATAAATTAAGCTCTAGAGATAAATTAAGCAAGCTCGAAATTGTTGACAAGGGTGTTTTGCAGCCAAAAAAGCTGTATTATGGGGGAAACGGGGAATTGCAGGCCATCTCTATGCTGCACTTCAGCCCAGCAACAGTGAGACGCCATGGTACTCTTGCCTGTTTACTGTTCTCTTGTGCGGATACACATGGTTTGTCACAGTGTCATAGGGTCTCACATGGGACCTCAGAATCATTCGAGAACAACCAGCTCGATTTGCAGATGAGGACACGGGAGACCGGGTAGGGGAAACTCAGCGTGGTGTGATGTCTGCCACTGAGCAGGTTGTACATTGTGCCACTCGGAGGGTGCTGTTAACACAGCTCCGAGAAGGGCGCCTCCTGGGATAGTCCTGTTTGCTTCCGTTGTGAACAAAAAACGATCTCTTGTTGATCTGAATGAAAAATGTGTGTAATTTCAAGTGTCATTCAACTGAGATGATTTAAAGAAGGTTAGAATAGCTTTGTAAAAGGTGATTCTCAGATTCTTAAAGAGTCTCATATTTTTATTTTCTCTTTGAAAGTCAGGATTCCATTGTAGCCCAAAGCTCAGACTCTGGAATCAGGCAGAAACGTGATCTGACTCTTAATTAGCTGTGACCTTAGGCAAATCACTTCAGTTCTCTAACATCAGGCTCTTCATTTGTAATATGAACATAATATTATCACTGGGTGGGACAATGTTACCTATAAATCACTCATTCCCCTTTCCCCTGCCCCAGTTTCTTTGCTTGCTCTGGATTTATTCTAGGTAGGAGTGGGCTCGTCATAGACTATGGATCATGGCTGGTCACTGGCCAATTAATCTTGCAGTCCCAGTCCTGCTTTCCCAGACTCCTTTGCAGCTAGGGGTAGCCATGTGATCTTTCCTGGCCAATGGCAGTATTGCTTTCATTTCCAAGAGATTCAATTACACTTGAGTTCACTTAATTCTTTTAAAGAATTGGGTAGATCTTGAAGGTGGTCTCCTACTGGGAAGGGAATCCATCTGAGCTAGCGCCCTATTGTATGATGCAGAGCTGGCCACTTGCCTTTGGGGATCTTGGTTTTTTCATATAAAGTGAGATGGGTTGGATGGTGCCTGAGGTTATTTATTTATTTGTTTACATAGGGAGAGAGTACTCTTCTGACCTCATTCCTGGCCACTCACTGCCCATCACCCTTTTAGCTCCTCTCCAAGGGGAAGGTGCTAGTGGCTGCCTCAGAGTCTGGGACACTCCTGGTGCCATATGTCGCTGTGGGAGAGGTCTCTGTGTGGCAATGGCTGCAGCTCTGCTCTGTCTCCTCCCCCACTTCATGAGGCTCGGGAGGCCCTGACCTGCCTGAGATCTTGCATATTCCTCTACACGTTGGCCACTGGGTTGGCTTATGTATTAAACTTGGTAAGACCCTAAGATTTATACTCAAGTTTAGGGGTGGGGGCTAGGAAGCCTATTTTAATCTAGAGCTTAAACTAATCTAACTTTTTTAGGGAGTTCTGCACTGGTGATTATTAGGTCCAGGTTCACCTTTTTGTAAAGAAGTGTCTTGATCCCAGTTACTATTCCCAGCTACTATTCCTTTCAGGGGGCTCCCTAATGAACTCTGGGAGTGGGGCGAGTGAGAGGGTATAAGGAGATTGACAGAGGCAAGATTCAGGCATCCCTGGATCTCTGGTCTCAGTAGCATCGAAAAGAGGAGCAAAATCTCAGCCCAAGCTAATCCCTACTAAACTTTAACAAATATTTCGGGAACACCTATTTTGTGCTATGTCAGCCAGCTCTGGTGTTCTAAGATGGTGAAAGTCTGTTTGGGATCAACACTCAACCCTAAATTTCCATCTTCCCAGTGGTTTGTGGTTTCCTCCCCTGAAACTGAATATCAGAGTTGGCTCCAAGGGACAACCTTGGGAGACTGTAGCTTTCCCCGGTGCCCCATTTCTGTCAGCCCACCCCACTCACTAATAGGGGCCAGTGGCATTTTCTTAAACTTATGTGGTGTGAAACATCCTCGTTCTCAAGGCAACTTTCCCACTAGAGTCCCAATTCCAAGCTCCTCCTTGTATAAAAATTCTGGGGCTACCTCTGCTGAGCAGTTCCCAAAGGTTTACATTATACTTCCTGAAATAGCAGAACGGGTTCCATCCGGGAAAGAATACTTTCCTGAAAAGCAGACGTCAGAATGGCACAGCTGGGCCCCAGTCCTGGCTTCCAACAGCTTTTGGGGGTTGGCTCCGCCCCCGGGCAGTTTATCTTAGTCACCAGGAGCCCTGGGGTGTTGCATGCCTTGCACTCTTAAAATGGAGCAGGTGATTGTTGAGGACATGGGCAGATGTTTGTAAATTGGCAGTACATGGTATAGTCTTGTTCTTTTCCCCAGGCAGAATTAAAGAAAAATTTTAAAAATTTTTAAATAAAGGAAGTAGGCTAGTTTACAGAAACTCCAATGGGTGGGACCAGAAAAACTCAATTCAACAACCACTCCTGGTGGTTTACTGCACCAGGCTCTGCAGTGGGTGTTCAGGAAACAGAGGTGAACATGTGTGGTCATTGCCCGTGAGGGGCTGGTGGCCTGGAGGCGAAACAGACACACAAACAAGTGACACACAGACAGGCTGGCCTTGGCCGGCACCTCCCATAATTTACTACTCACATGACCACCTGGGAGCTCCTTAAAATGCAGATTCCGAGGAGCAGATTTGGGATAGAGCATGGGATTCTGCATTTCTCACAAGTTCCCAGGTGATGCTGATGCTGCTGGTCTAAGGCCCACACCTTGATTATCGAGGGGCCACGCATTGAAAGCATGGGCTCTGGAGCCTGACAATCCTGGGTTCAAATCCCAGTTCCCCCACTTACTAGCTGAATGAGCTTAGGAAGTCCCTTTACCTCTCTGAGCCTCCGTTTCCTTGTCTATATAATGAGGGCAATAATTCTTACCTCATGGCAGCATCAAATGGTACAATTCAGGTTAAGCCCTCAGCCCAGTGCCTGGCACATAGTCAGTGCTCAATAAATGGTAGCTGGTATTGGGAAAGCTTATCAAGAAGTGTTTTAGAATTTTGAAGTTGGTGCCATGAGCATGCAAGGACAGCTTCACAGAGGCGGTGACGTCTGTGCTGAGTCAGGCAGAATGGGAAGACGTGTAGGGCAAGGAGTCAGAATCAGCAGATGTGTTACACCTGGCAGTGTTCTGGGCCTAACTGTTCTTGGGTCAAGGCTCAGTGTGACATGGAGTTGGCAGAGGCTCAGCTCTCCCTGCTCCTTCTGTTTCTTACTCCTGTTGTCATCATTGCTCTGGCAGACCATGTGTAGGGATCTGCTCGGAGCTGTTCTGTTCAATATGGTCGCCTCAAGCTGCATGTGGCTAGTCAGCGCTTGCAATGTGCCTAGAGCCACATATTGAAATGACAATATTTTGGATATACTGGGTTAAAGAAAATGTGAAATAAAATATGGAAAAAGATATATTATTTAAATTAACTTAACCATTGCTTTTTACCTGTTAAAAATGTGACTGGTAGGCAACTTAAAAATTAAATGTATGGCTCACATTGTATTTCTGTTGGCCAGCACTGGTTTGGAGCCTCCATCTGTTCCTGACTGGCTCCCATGCCGGAGGCTGGGGCAGAATCCCTGGGAAGGTCCAGCCTGGGGGCTGGAGCAGCTAGGGAAGCAGGCACGGAACAGAACTGAGGACTGAGTCTGAGGAAATAAAGAGAGCGGTCACCACAAGTGGATGCAGGTGCCATGTATCTGGCAGCTACTGTTGCATAACAAACTAACCCAGCACTTAGATAATAAAACAACAACTTTTTATCATTGCTTACATGTCTGTGGGTCCTAGACTTGGCTGTGCTGATTTTGACTGGGTCTCTTCATGGGCCTTGGATATAATTAGTCTGTGATGGGGTTTGACAATCAGTAATTTTTAAAAGCTCCCCTGGTAACCCCAATGCAGCTAGGATGGAGAACCATTGACCGAGACCCTGAGGCAGTCGTTCTCAAGCTTGAGCATGCATCAGAGTCCTCTGGAAGGCTTCTTAGAACACAGATTGTAGGCCCCACTCCCAGAGTTTCTGATTCAGAAGGTTTGGGCTAGGCCCTTAGATTGTGCATGTTTTACAAGTTCCTGGGTGATGTAGATGCTACTGGTCTGGGTACTACTGAGCAGGGGAAAAAAACAGTGATGAGGTAATAGTGATGAAAGAGGATTCCTACCAGGCATAATGGGGAAGTAGAATGTCCACCTGGGCTGGGCAGAGGTGGGGAGAGAGAGAGGAAGTGAAGCAAGACATAAGATTTAAGAGTCTTCACTCCTAACTTCCTGGAGGATGTAGCAAAGGCCAGTGAGTTGTACAAATCTCTAGAAGGGTTTTGGGGGATCTGAGCAAATCAGAGGTCGTAAGATACTAGCGTCCCATGATACAGCCTAGAGGGACTGCAGGACTCTTAGGGAAGCCTCCTCGGCAAGGTACTACACCAAAGGCGGCACGGGAATAGTGGATGAGCGAAGACCAGGTGGGAGCGGACTTGAAAGCAGCCTCCCAGAGTCCTGACAGCTGTAGAAACTGCACCCAGGGGCACAGAGGTTACTGTGGGCCTTCACAAACCTGGGTCCGGGAGGAAGTAATTACAGGGAAATGAGGATGGAAGTAGATGTGGAACCCACCGTCATTAGTAATGGATTTCAGCACGAAATCCAGAAAGCAGCGCAGTGTAGACAAGCAGAGACCTGCTACTCCTCAGCGGAAGGCAGCCAGAACAGAAGCTGAGGTGCGATACTGGGCCAGGACTAGGGTCAGGAAGGTGAGGCACCTAGGACACAAAATTAAGGCTAGTTCAAGTGCAGTGTCAGCACTCATTCAAGCCCAGGCCCAGCACAAACACAAGTGGCATGAGACCTTCCCACCCCTGCTAAACTGAGGTCTTACAGACTCAATGCCTTTGGGATTCTTACAGGTTCCCTGCACCCATCTTGGGAAGGGGTCAGGGTAGGGGCCACCTCTTGAGCTGAGGGGAAGAATTCTATACACTGTCTCCTAGAGAAAGACTTTTAAACCAGGGGAGAGTGGGTTATCTTTAAAGGGTACATTTCTTGGACTCCAGGAAGGGAGTTTCAGATCCAGGTGAGAAGAACGATGAGAAACGAAGAAACTTGCTCATTTTGCCAACTGAATCATATGTGTCAAGCTTGCTGTGGGTTATTTCACGGTTGATGTCAGGCACATCAAAAGGTTTTGACGAATGAAGACTTGTCTGAGTCAAGAAAGGATTTGAGACTTACAAGATCTGGGCAAGGGGTTTGGTAGGAGACGAAGATGTGCCCGGTGCAGGTCTGAGTCGGGTTTAATGAGGCAGAGGGGTGGGTGGCCCTCTCTCCGGAAAGTGGCCGAACCAATAGTCGGAGAGCATGTCTGGAATTAAGCAGACCAGCCCCACTCGATAGTTACATGGTTACTGCCTCAGCAGCATTTTCTTTGGGGAAGAAGGGGCCTTAAGGGACAGGGACAGTCTCTGGGTCATGCCACATCCCGGGAAATACGTAGAGTTATCGACTCAACTTCCCCCATACAAGGGATACAAGCTTGGTGTCAGATGCCATCCACTCTGAGATTGCAGTGGGCCACCTGGTCAGGGACGTCTGTGGCTCTGATGGTCACAGAAGCAAAATGTGGTTCCACAGACAGTGAAGTGAGCCCAGCCACAAAGAGGAGCCGCTCTTGCTCCCAAATGTGACAGTCAGGAGATACTTCCCTTTCTAGTGCCAGACCTCATTCTTTTAATTCAGCTCTCCCCTTACGATCCTTCCCCTTCTCCAGCTTTCCATGCACTGTGTGCATTCTCTCCGTAAGACAGGATAAAATTGGGTCAGGGAAGGCCTTGAGTGCCAGGCCAAGGGGTTGGGATGTATCCTGCAGGAATGGGAGCCTTGGGATGCCTGGTACACCCCAGACCCCATACCCTGGACAGTGCCTGGCTCGCAGAGACTTGTGTTCAGTGCACTTGGTGGGATAAATAGTCCCAGCAGTGTTCAAGGAGGGGCTGGGGAATTTCAATTGGCACAGTCTCTTCTCCAGCACTCTAAAGCAATCTTTGACCCATCCTTTCTCCACAGAATGGTTTGCACTTACTTATTTCCACTGATCACCCATTTGGTTCATTCAGGAAAATTAGTGTCTTAAGCTTCATAGATCTTAACTTTGAACTTATTAATATCGAGAACAAGGGGTGGTCAAGTCAGGTTTGATGTTGGGCCTCACCAAAAGCACTTTGGTTGGCATATCTTTGATTTTTTTCCATGATTATCTTCAAGTTTATCAATTTTAATGGAATTTGAGCACTGCAAAAGTCATCAAAATGCACTTTAAGGAAATAGTGCCTTTATTCACCCTGTGTCCGGTATCCAAGACTTTGTGGGGTTAGACTTGGGATGACCAGACCTTGCTCGGTGTGGTGGGAAGAACAGCAACTCTGATCACTGTCGCACCTGGATTCACAGCTCAGCAGCTGCTTACAGGCTGTCTGACCTTGGACGGTATCTTCTAGCCTCAGTTTTTTCTTGAAAAGTGGGTACTGTTTCTGTGCCTGGCTTGTAGACTTGTTGTGAAGATGGAATGAAATACATGTATTAGTGTTTAGGGCAGTGCTTGGGCACATAGTAAGTGCTCAGTAAGTGGCAATAGTTATTATTAAACACCATCAAGTGGTGGCAGCCCTGGTGATCGGGGCCCCGTTCAGAGAGCCACTCATCTTCAACCCAAGGTCTACAAAAACTACCGGACCTGTTTCTGGGCAAAGATGAGGGTAAACATTACCAAATGTATTTTAAAGATGTAACTCTTAAATTGTGAATCTCTTCCTCTTCCCAGAGTCTCTAGCCTTAGAGATATTTTGGTTTCACCTTGTAGGGGAAGGTGTTTTTTTAATTTTTTGTTTAGCTTTTGGTTTCCAGTACTGGATAAGAGTGGGGCTGAGGGTGAAGGAAGAGGGTGCGGGAGTGACTCAGAGACAGAAGGCAGGTACTGGAGACCCCCAGGTGGGACAAGGGAAAAGAAATTGAAGTCACGAAGACAAGGCAGATGCAGTAGCAGTGAGTGACACAGACCCCCTTCTCAGAGAAACCCCACGCTTGGTTCGATGTTCTGCTGTCATCTTGAAATTATTAAGAGTTTTAATGAAGGGCCCTGCATTTTCATTTTGTGCTGAGTTCTAAAAATTGGGCGTAGCCCATCCTGCATGAGTGCAAGGGTGAAGAGTGGAAGGGAGTCGGCTCACCTTGACCTGCCTGCCCCTGTGGATTGTCCAGCAACTATCACCTTTGAAGCACGTGTTACCCCAGAATCAACGCTTTAAAATCCCCTTGAGTGGAAAGAGGGCTTGGATGTGTGTGGGGTGGCTTTAAGAATGGAAAATCTTGCTGCCCTTGATCAAAGTGGATCTGAATATAACCAGGAAGACATTTCCCTATGGCTGTTCCGCGGTCACCTGGGGCAGCTTTATGCTGTCTGAAGTCTGAGCGGGCTACCCTCTCCTGTAGGGCGTTTTGCTCTATTACGATTTTTCTGCACATGGGAATAATATAATGACTATCTACTGTTTCTGCCTTCTTAGCATCCTTGCTTTCTTTGTGGGAAGTGCCCTTCTCTTTTCCGCGTGTTTTCAATGGGGCGGCCAGTCACGGTGCACTGTCCTCAGCTCACGGTGGACACGTGACCCAAGCTGGGCCAATCAGAGTGCTACACCCCCCCCTCACATCTGCGATTGATCCAGGGTGGCAGTTTAGGGACTCCCAAAGTTGAAACTACTACCTCCATCCTCTGATTGCATTGAGATGGAAATTGCAGGTCACTGAAAGACAGACTAATCAGAGTATTCCACTCTTCCTTAATTCCCCGCGATCACAAAGCCACTGTTCTGCTGCCTGCAGGAATGCGGAATCATCAATTGCTCTGATGTGCACAGGTTCCTGGAGCTGGTGCAGCTCCCTGAGTGAGGGTCAGACAACAGCGGACCAGCTAACATGACCAGAAAACCACTCCAGCCGGCTTGAATATCACCTCTGTTATTGCCTTAGGGAAGAACTAAGGCCTATTTGTTTGCTTGTTTCTTTTGTTGTTGTTCGTTTAGTTAGTTACGACCTTCATTTACACTGTTTGGAACACCAGTGTGTGCCTCTCTTTGCTCTTCCACAGAAACAGATATGGAAATAGTGAGGAAGCATAATTCTCAAAGAGAATTTAAGAGGAGATCCTTTAGAAATAGAACCAAAGTAAACTGTTAGCAAGAGCTTTTCATTTTATTTTCTTTTAAAAAACAGCTTTGTTGGCGCATAAATGGCAGGCCTTAAAATTCGCTCGTGTTTTAAGTGTGCCATCCAATGATTTCTAGCAATTCACGGAGCCGTGCGACCATCGCCACAACACCGTTTGGAACATTTCCTCTCCCTCCCTCCCGTCTCTTGTGCCTGTTTGCATGCGACCCCCGTGCCCACCCCCTGCCCCTGGCAACCACTAATGTACTTTCTATCTCTACAGATTTGCCTTTTCTGGATATCTTTTATACATGGAGTCATACAATACATGCTCTTTTTTTTTTTTTTTTTTTTTGGTCTGGCTTCTTTCATTTAGTAAAATGTTTTCAAGCTTCCCCTATGTTCATCTATGTTGTAGCTATATGAGTAAGCTTAGAGTTCGTTTCGGTTTACTGCTGTCAAACACCCCACTGTAGGCCTACACCACATTTTGTTTACCCATTCACCCACCGTGAACATTTGGGTTGTTCCCACTTTGGGGCATTACGAATAATGCAACTCTGGGTGCTCACACACAAATCCTCGTGTAGAGCGATGGCTCTTTAGACAATGCTGGATTCTTCTCCCTCACCACAGAGAGGCAAGCTAAGCTCTTCCTTGGAAGAACCTTTGTGAACCTTGCTTGAGAATAATGGATAGGGTGATAAAATTCATTTGCTACTCTTAAGAAGGCAAAACTGTTATAGAGAGTGTTGGAAGGTCTCAGTCCCTACAGAAGGGATTTTCCCATATTTCCCTTAACAAGGCAGGACAAGACCCAAATGGGCCAATTTGTCCTTCCCTCAACTGGTATATATGGATGTCTGGGAAAATCTCCTTTCTCACTGGGGTTGCTATGCTGAGAAAATGTGACGTTGGCACTCCCTAGTACCATTTGTTCACTGTGGCAGGGAGACTGTCAGCAGAATTCTTTCAATAATAGTATTGAGTGCCTTCTAGGTGCTAGGCAGTGATCTAGGTATTAGAAATATACCTAGAAACAGTGTGGAAGAAATGGACAAAAAAGCCCCACTAGAGCTTATTCTTTTTTTAAAAAAAAATATTTTATTTCTTTATTTTTAGAGAGAGGGGAAGGGAGGGAGAAACAGAGAGAAAGAAACATCAATGTGTGGTTGCCTCTCACATGGCCCCCACTGGGGACCTGGCCCGCAACCCAGGCATGTGCCCTGACTGGGAATCGAACCAAGATCCTTTGGTTCACAGCCCGCGCTCAATCCACTGAGCCACACCAGCCAGGGCTAGAGCTTATTCTTAATTGGGGAAATAGACCATGAAAGTATAAGGTCTGTCACATGGTGATATGCATCATAGAGAAAAATTAAGCAGGGGAGGGAAGGAGGGAGTCCTGGGAGATTGTGGGGGTTGCTATTTTAAAGAGGGGACAGGAGAGGGTGATCAGAGTGAGAAGGTGATGTTTCAGCAAAACCTTAATGAAGCTGTATTACCCAGTGCTATCCAACAAATTAGCACAACTTAGCTTCTTAAAACAACCCACATTTATTCTCTCACAGCTCACGTGGGTCAGGAGTCTGGATGTGGCTTAGCTGGATGCTCTGCTTCAGGGTCTCTCACGAGTCTTTAATCAAGGTGTGGCCTGGGTGGGGGGTTTTAGCCGAAAGCTCAACTGGGAAAGGATCGGCTTCCAAGCTCACACGGTTATGAGAACTTTAGTTCCTGTTGGACTGAGGGTCTCAATTCCTAGCTAGGCACCCTCATTTTTTTTTTTTTTGCCATGTGGGTCTCTCCAACATGGCAACTTGTGTCATTGAAGCCAGCAAGTACACATGCACAAAAAAGAGTGCTACCAACAAAAAAATTATCGCCTTGTGTAACTTAATCACAGAAGTGACATCCCATCACCTGGGATAGGTCCTGTCCATACTCAGTGAGAGGAGACTTTTTCGAGGGTGTCATTACCAGTGGGCAGGATCATTATGAGCCATTTAGAAGTTGCCTGTCATAGAGGTGAAGGGGTGAGCCATGGGGGAGCTCAGGGAGAGGAGTGTAAGAGGCAGAAGGAACAAGTGCAGAGGCCCTAGGGTGGGGACTTGCCTGGGTGTTCAAGGAATAGTGAGGAGGCCAGTGTGTCTGGGGTGGACTGAGCAAGGGGTAAGGGAGTGGAGATGGGGACAGAGGGGTAGGTAATGGGGGCCAGGTTATGGGACCTTTTTGACTTTTACTTTAAATGACATGGGAATCACTGGAGGGTTTTAAGCAGAGGAATGACGTGAGCTGACATTGTTCTAGATCCTAGACACTCAAATTATGGTCTGTGGACCAGCAGCATTGCCATCACTTAAAGCTTGTTAGAAATGCAGCCTCTCGGGCCTACTAAAGACCTACTAAAGACTGCCCCAGACCTACTAAATTAGAATCTGCATTTAACAAGATTCCCCAGGTAAGTGGAATGCACAGTAAAGTTGGAACCTTAGTGGCATCAGAATCACCTGGAGGTTTGTTGCAACAGCTTGCTGGTCTCCCCACGCTCACCCTGAGCTCCTGATTCAATAGGTGCATCTCTAGCCAGGTCCCAGGCCAGCCTGCTGCTGCTGGTCCGGGGGCCACGCTTTGAGAACCACTGGTCCCCAGTGAGACCGGTGCCAGGGCTCAGGGCTGAGTAAGATGAAACCCCTGTCCTGAAGTTACTCGCAGTATCAAGCTTTTCTCCCAGCCTCTGGGGAAAGACAATGTATCAGAGCCAAAGCTCGTTCCTTGTTCTAAATCCTAGGAAGGTGGATTTCCCATGCTGCTCCTGGAAACCACGTCGGTGCCCTCCCACTCATGCCTGCCCTGGTGCTCTCTTCTCTTTCCGCAGTTACATCCCTTCTCTGCTTCTCCTAGCCATGCAGAGAGCGGGAACAGGTGGGCACTAGCTCCCTGCTGATAACTCTTCATATGTTTGCAGCCCGTTATTAAATCGCCCTCAGATTTTTCCTTCTTGAAGACTAAATAATTAGCTACCCTTTTCTGAACCATGGGATGGAGAGGTTTTGGCTGACTGTAGCTACCAGCCTCTTACAGGATCATATGTGGTGGAAATTCTTGAACCAGTGTGGGGGCTAGAAGATGTGGTGTGGGCTTCAAAGGTTAGACTCCTTCACCTAAGAAAGATCCTTAGGAGTGATGTGGGTGGACAGAATGCGTAATAAGTAGGTGTCTGGTGGGATGCAGGAATCAGCTGGTGGTCAAACACCACGGGTGAGTCAAACACCTTCAGGGATTATGGGCACCGTAAGGCCCACCCCCACCCCCACCTCGGAAAGTCTCTCACCCTGACCCATTCTAATCTACAGCATGGCATTCACGGGACAAGCTGGCTTGTGGTGACTGGCCTCCTAGGTAGGAAGTGTCTGAATGTCACAAAGATGATGTCCTAATATGTCAAGGTCAAGGTCGGACTTTGAATTACCAGTATCAGCATCTTCTGGGGGGCTTGTTAGGAAGCAGATCCTGAGACCCCACTCCTAAATCTACTGCATCATAGTTTTGGGGTGAGGAATCTGAGAATCGGGAGTTTGACAAGACAGCCCCCACCCCCACCTCCCCTACCCCTGCATACATGCACAATCAAGTTCAAGAACTGTCCTAGTGTATGACATGGCTCTATCTCTTCTCCATATTGGCCACCGATAAAGAAGGAAAGTGTTCAGGGTAAATAAAGCACCTAGTACAGCTGCTAGTAATAATAGTGACTTGTCTGTGTGGTGTGTGTATATTTTGAAAATAAAAACTACTGCCCTGGCCAGTGTGGCTCAGTCAGTAGGAGCATCGTCCTGTACACCGAAAGGTTGCAGGTCAGATGACCCCCAGTCCAGGTGCATACGGAAAGCAAGCAATCAATGTCTCTCTCTCTCTCTCTCTCTCTCCCTCTCTCTCTCTTTCAAAATAATGAAAAAAATGTCCTCAAGTGAGAATAAAAGTTTTTTAAACAATAGTAATAGTGACCATTTCTTGAGTACTTCCTTGGTGGCAGGCGCTGTGCTAAGGGATGAATATAGATTGGCTTGTGAACTTCTCACCTCCATGGTGTAGTGACTGTTAATCTCCCACTTACTGTGGAGGGAGCTGAGTTGCACAAAGACATGTCTGATGTCACACAGTTGATGAGTGGCAAGCAACACCATTTAGATCCAAGCCTGGCTGACCCTAGAGTCCAGGATTTTAACCTTCACATTATCCCTTCCTCCTCCCCAACACATTTCTCTTCCAACTATGAAATAGGATAAGAGGCACTGTGGCCACAGACTAAATATATGCAGAGGGGGTGGGGGTGGGGATGGGGAGAAACTACTAATTTAAAACTACGCACTAGTACTTCACATGCATCTTTCACATTTGCGTCATCTTACACCAGCCTTGGGAAGAAGCATTAAACCCATTCTGCAGGTGAGGAAAACTGAGGCTCCTAGGGATTAAGTGGATTGCCAGAGGCCACACAGCTATTAGTAGGCAAGGCTGGACTAGAAGCCAGATCTCTTGCTATTGAATCACATGGCCCCTGGTGAGGATGGAGATGAAAGTGGTCTGCCACCGGACTATTTATGTCAGCCCTGAGGATTAAACTTAACAGGTGGCCGCCCTTCCTATTTCCAGACCAGCTGTGTAATTAGCCCAGAGACTTCTTACTTCCCAGGTGTTTGGAAACACTGCCCAGGTTTTGGGGCACAGCTAAAACAGGATCTACATGGTGTGTTTGGGAAGCTGTGGACCTAAAACTGACTTGGGAGACAAATGCTGTCAGCCTGTCTGGCAGAAATAGAAAGTTACCCAGCCAGATGCATGTTGCCTATATGGATGTCAATGACTGCTTTTTGCTGGTCGGGCGCTTTTTAATTATAATAGATATTCTGAGGTCTGTGGTTTGCGTTGCCACCTTAAGTGACCTGCAGAGAAAACCGTTATTATGTGTCTGTGTCTCCCATCCAGAGCTGGGGCTTGGAGGGGAGAAGGTGAGAGGCCAGGTTCCGTATAGACACTGTAGGAAGTATAGACTGAGATAAGCCCAGAAATGCCACCAGAATGTGACTGAAGCTTCACCTTCTGGTCATCAACTTTGTCATTCTGTGTTTAGGAGGGGCTGAACTCCAGAACCCTCTCATCTGCCCATTGACCATCTCCGCCTGGATGTTCCACAGCCATATCATTGTGGGTGCGTTGTTTTTGTCTCCCAGAACCTCTGTTTTTAGAGAACCCGCACCTCCCCATCTCTACATGGTCCTTGTAGGTCATGGCTCATGATGCTCGTGCCTCTTCGGTCACCTGGTCCAGGCAGACTCAAGCAGAGTACCGAGCCCTCAGCACTTGGTCCAGAGGTAGATGCACATGCCCCAAACAGGATCAATTAGAGTTTTTCCTTAAGGTTTCATAAAAAGACTTTCTTCCTATTTGGAGTATAAGCTGTTAAAATACAAGCTCAAGGCCACTAGTGACCATTTTTCTGCCATGTGAAGCAATCTTACTCTAGGGGTAAAATCCAGTGTTTAGAGAGAAGCTGTGGGAAGGTGAGATACAGAGTGACAGGGAGCGAGCATGGGTCCTCACGACACCAACAGCATCCCTAAGTTTGGCCACAGCTGCAGGATTTGCCCCTGGACTCCCAGTGAATGAGCTGGTGAGTTCTTTGCTCAAGCTGGATTGAACTGGGTTTCTTTCAGGAACCCTGGATAATATACATCTGAGATTCAACATATCCGAACACAAAACCCTGACTCCTCTTCTAGCAAGCTGCTTTCCTCTAGCTCCCCTTGCCTTCCACAGCTTCATTACTGCTTATTCAGTTACAGCCATTATTCACCGCTGTGACCCTAGTTCAGACGCACATCACTTCTTACCTGGGTTGTGGCAACGGCTTTCTGTCTCTGGGCTTGCCTAGTCCATGCACACAAACAGCTCTCCCTGCCGACATCTTCCTTTCTGAACCTGATCCTTCTTGCTCTTGTGTGGGGGAATTTCTGAGGCTGCCTGGCATCTGGCCCCTCCTACCTGTTAGACCTCACCTGGCCCCGCCTTCTCTGAGCTTCAGCAGAACTGCTTGCAGTTCTCACACTCACCTCTAAGCTAACACACATGCTACTTTCGAGGGTTCTTAATCCTTTCCGTGCCAAGGACTCCTTGCTAGCCTGTGGAAGCCTGTAGACCCTATCTCAAAATAATGTTTTTTAAATCATAGAGTAGAATATGCAAGCTTATAATGAAATTATACTTATATTGATATCTACTTATCAAAATATTGAAATTAATTTAGATGGTAATATATGTGCTTCTCCATGAATGCATTACATAGAAAGAACCAGTGGTGGGTCTAATAATGGTTATAATTTTCAAGCAGTAAAGAGTATAAAAGAAATTTCAAGTTATTTGCAACAACTGTAATGTGATATGAATATACGAATTTCTACTGGTGATAAAGTCCCAGGTGAGTACTAATATTGCTCCCTGCACCCATAATGAAAGGAGATAATGAATCTTAGGTAGAGGTTAGTGATAATAGAGATGTAACTTTTTTCTTTTCTAAGTTCATGGACTCTCCAGAATTCTATCCATGGACTCCACCTACTCCCCCGACCCCGCCCCGGTCAAGTCAAACACCATCGGACTCTAGAATCATCTCCCCATTTTTTGTTCTTTGATATTTGGCTTAATGTCACCCCCTCTAGAAAACCTCCTATGACCCTAAACACACTAAGTTGGGTCACCTCTTCTGTAACCCCACAGATGGCTGGCCCCACTTTACCACACCACAGGCTACACCCAATCCCACGCATTTGTCAGTCTCCCAGACTGTGGGCGTCTCCTCTGAGACCTGTGAACTTGCCATCTGCCTTATCCACCTCACACCTCAAAGCCAGACTGCAGGACCCTGAAAAAAGCAGGGAGAGGCTCACTGAGCTGGGGACCCCGAACTCCAGTCTTGGAGTGACAACTGACACTCCCCTGATGAATGGCTAGGACTGACCCCGCATTCATTCTTACATCTGAGGCAGATGGCACAGCTGCGAAGAGCTGGGCTGTTAGAGCTAAACAGATGTGCACTTTTGCCCTGTTCTTGTCACTTTTCCTTGTTTACCTTGGGTGACTCACTTCCCCTCAGAGCTTCAGCTTCCTCACGTGTAAAATGGATGAGACTATAACAGCGCCCACCTTGAAGGGCTCTGGTGAAGATTTAACAAGAATGCATGTACAGTGCTCAGCCCTCGGTCCTAATAACTCCAGTTAGAAGCATTCTTACCATGCATTCATTCTTTCAGCAAGACTTTATTAAGCACCTACTGCATGCCAGGTGCTTTATATACATGAAAGCATTTGATACCCGCAGAGGCAGGTTCTATCGTCCCCATTGAAAACATAACGTCCTCCTTTGGAGGACGGGTACTTGGTATTCTCAGATAACTTTAAGTCTTTAGGGACTAAGGTCCCAAACCAACCCTAAAGATTTCATACACACCATTTCTGCCCCCCGCCCCCAAGATTCTGCAGTGTGAGGTAGCCAGATACAGGGTCTTGTGGAAGGTTCCAGCTTAATCTGCCTCTGAACCCCAACTCCCTGATGCTGCATACCCCTGGGCAAGTTATTTCACCTCTTTATGCCTCCTTTTTTCCCCATCTATGGAGTGGGATAGTCAATAGTGTCCACTTCATGATTATCAGGGAATTAAAAGATTGAACTTGTGTAAAAGCTTTAAAACAGTCTTTCAGACACACAGTAAAAAAACGTTAGCTATTCTTCATGGGAACCCCTGGCAAATTATTCCATCTCTGACAAGTCCCCTCAAGGAGTACCCATCCTAGCAGGCACCCTCCTCTGTGAAGCCCACTTCCTACCAATCAAATTACCCCTTCCCATCAGTATGGGAGAAACACTGGATAAATACAATAAACTTGTTAGGAGTTTGGACAGTGTGGGTTCAAACGCCAGTGCACCAGCTGCCAGCTGCCATGCCTCGGTTTCCTTCTCTGTACCTCAGTTTCCTCATCTGTAAATTGAGGATAATTGCAGCACTTTCTTCATAAAGTTAAGAGTCAACTCAACAGCAGCAATGAAAACATTGAATGAGTGCCTCCTCTGTTCAGGTGTCACAGGTGGGCACAGGTAACCAGGTTCTTGGTGATCGCAGACAAAGAACCGAATGCACAGAGAGTTTATAGCAGAAAGAGAGAGCACAGATTTATTAAGTGATAGTACACTCCACAGAACATAGGAGTGGGCCAACTCTGAGCAGAGATTGACCTCCCGGAACAGGAGGGATTCTATTCTTATAGGGCGGATATTTCCTGACTGGTTTGGCAGGGTTTTATTGCACTTGCACAAGTAGTTGTTTTACTTTAAAGCTACTGCGCATGTGGTCTCCCATGATTTTCCTTGATTGGCCACTGGAGAAGGGGGTCCCACAATGTTAATTTATTATAATACTATTATAATGAAGCAGGGATCATGTAGCATCTTCGGCACAGGTGCATTTATGATTCAGCATGATTCAGCGCTTTTCCAGAAAGCAGGAACAACAGGTCTTAGAATGGGGTCTCTGTCCAGTATGGATGTCCTTTGCCTTAGCCCTGGGGCACTTTCGGAGTTTCTTCCTTCCCGACTATCTGCTGCCTCACAGGTACTATGCTAGATGCATAGGAGTGAGCAAGAAGGATGAAACGAAATAATGCCTGTGGGTGTTGCCGAATTATAAGAGCTGATCATGTGTTACATGCCATGTACTCCAAATGAGATATATCACAATGTATATGTACGCTAGATTTTTACACAAAATATATAAACATGTGTAGCACATCTTTTATTACCTCCACATTCATTTCCCCATTTATTCCCACAAAATGGCCCTGAAGGATAGGCAGGGCAGAGATTTTATGCTATTTTTTACCCATGAAAAGACAGAGGCTCTGGGAGGTTAAAAGGTTTATAAACTCGTGACTGGCAACTGCAGATGGCTGGGCATTTAAAAAGAGAGCCGGCGGAGGGCAATGTTCCGCCTCAGATCCCTCAGTGGAGAGCCAGCCCCTAGCTCTGGAGTGGGAGGACCGTCTCGGGGGAGGCTTCCGGGCCCAGGGGTACTAGCCTGGCGAGGAAGCTTCCAGGTGAACACGCCCTGGGGCGCGCGCTAGGTGGCGCGGAGCTTCGAGCGGGCAGAGGCGCTCACGACTCTGGGCACGACGCTGGGTGGCGCTGCCCCGCCGCCCCGCGCCAAACCTGTTGCACCAAGGGCGCGACTCGACCAGGTTAGGGCAAAGGGGCGCCTCGCTCTTTCCGAGAGCCCCTGCGTCCCAGGCCGCATCTTCCTTGGGGTGCCCCATGCCCCACCTTAACCTGGGGCTCCCTTGCATCTGGCCTCTGCGTTCCGCACTGCAACAGTTCTAGGCGCGTCGGATGGGGCAGGAATAAAGTTTTTCCAAGCTGGTTTGAGAGAGGGCTGGATTGGGGAGGACGTTCCCAGCTCCAGACTCTATGGCAGGCTGTATTGTAACCCCCCCGGTTTCACCGCCACCCCGGAGGCTCTACTCTCGGTAGATGCCAGCCCTGGCGCCGACTGGATGGGCTGACCCGTGCACCGCCCTCTCCCACCCGCTTCTCCATCCCTATCCCCTCCCCCGCCTCTCGCGCGCACGGGCCCCTGCGTCTTCGGCCCCGCCTGCGCCGGGGTCGTTGCAGTCCCCACGGCTGCCCCCAGCTCCCTCCTCAGGCGCCCTGGCTTCATTCCAGCCTGGGGATCGACTCCAGGAGGAGCGCGGGACAGCGAGGGAGGCCGAGGCGGGGGACCTGGGTACCTCAGCTCCCCCAACCTGGAGGTGGCCCCGACTCCCGGAGCCAAAACGCAGGGAAAGGCAAGGACGGGGCGGCCGGCGGAGGGGCGGGCGCCGCTCATCAGCCACGCCAGTCACGTCTGGGGCCACCGGCCGCCTTTTCTTCCTCCCCCCTTTGCTTTCTCCCCCCCTCTCCCTTCGGCGAGGGCAAAGTGGCCGTGGCGGCGCCATGCCCGGGCCGGAGTGAGTCGCACGGGCGAAAATGGCGTACATCCAGGTAGGGCTGAGGCTGGGGGGCCAGGTCCGCGGTGTGGGTGGAGGGGCTGTGCCCCTTTCGACCGTGAGCACGCGTAAGGGAGGGCACGCGGCGGGGTTCCCATAAACTTGCCTCGGAAAAAGGGTGCCGGAGCTCAGCAACCTGTGCGCCCCAGAAGAGGCTGGGGAACCACCCCTCAACACACACACACCCCTGGAATGAGAGGTCCCCTGCGGACACTGCACTCGCGCCTTTGCCTCTTTGGGAGGGAATGGGGGCATTAGACGGACTTTTCTCCCCACTCCTCCTCCCCCTCCCTCTCCCTTTGCACCCCACCCCAGGGGAGGGGCCGCGGCGAGGGCGGCCCGGGGCACGCCAGCGGCGCGGCCCTCCAGCTGCGGTTGCCTTGGTGACGGCTGGGGCTGATTGACCGGCCCCGGGAGCCTGAGGCAGCTGTTCGGCCTGGAGGGACCAGGACGTGTCTCTCTCGGGCACTGGGTGCTGAGGGATGGGGGACACACCAGAGGCGTGCTGGTGGTGGTGCTGGCGGTAGTGGTAGGGCAGTCGATTACTTTAGGCCATTGCATTGGGGTTGGGAGTTGTGGACCCCCATCATTTTGGGGAAACTTCCCCCATAGTCATCGGGCTGAAATAATTTC
This sequence comes from Glossophaga mutica, assembly GCA_039655065.1. NCBI lineage: Eukaryota > Metazoa > Chordata > Mammalia > Chiroptera > Phyllostomidae > Glossophaga > Glossophaga mutica. The sequence goes on from CM077305.1 coordinate 100,606,882, forward strand.
CAAGCATGATTTTCTTTTTGTGGGCGGGGGATCTGCTTGACTAAGAGACCTTTCCTTAATGCAAAGCTAGAAGTGGTGACAGGTCAGCGCCAAGGTCATGCAGTCAGACCCTTTGAGCTGCTTGCTTCTGGGACTGGCTCCTTTGAGCCCGACAGGGAAGCCTACAGACAGGCTCCTGCATTCAAGGTGCATCTGGGCTTAGTTCTCATCTCCTCCGCCACAGCTGGGGGCTGCTGGTCCCCTCGTTTCCCTCTGGCTCACAATTCCCTCATTTTGTCCTTAGACTTTTCAGTCGGCCAGAAACTCAGTGCTCTGCCACCTGGCTAGCCTCCTCATCCCTCTCCTGACTTAGATTAGCTCCACTGGCTTCCTTTTCATGAAATTCCTAGGTCATCTGTCTCTTCAAGTTCATTGAAGGTCACATTTACAGCCACTGTGTCCTGGGTGTTGTTAGGGGGACTATTCAGTAGTCAGTCACTCAACAAACAGCTGGGTAGGCACTTACAGTGTGTGGGCTCTGGGAGCACAGCTGTGAAAACAGCACAGGCCATGCCTCTCAGAGTGCATGACCTAGTGAGACACGAAGGACATTTGAACAGGCTTTGACAGTTCTTAAGGACCACCTTCAGCACAGGGAAATCAAATGATTTGTGCAAGGCCACACAGCTGCTTCGGCTGTGGAGGTGAGATCTAAAAGGCAGGATTGTGGGGATCAGTGGGGCATTTGTTAAGCATCGGGTATGAGGAAGTCCTGGTGATGTTGGCTTTACTTCTAGAACAAGTTGTTAAACTTTTTCTGTAAAGGGCCAGAGAGTAAGTATTTTTTTTCTTTGAGGGTTGCAAGGTCTGTGTCTCAACTCTCCTACTCTAAATATGGTGCTGAACAGCCATACATGATAGTAAATGAATGGGTGTGGTTGTATTCCAATAAAACTTTATTTGTGGACACTGAAATTTGAATTTCATGTACTTTGCATGAATCAAGAAGTATTCATCTCCTTTTGACTTTTTTTCAAACACTTAAAAGTGTACAGACCATTCCTAGCTGAGTGCCATACAAAAACAGACTGCAGGCCAGGTTCGTCAACCTCTGCAGAATGCTGGGCTTGTTCTCATTCTGTTTCTTTCTGGCTTGAATCAGTTCTCCTCCATTGGGTCAAACATGTGAACCCAGTGGAACCAGTGTGAGGAAAGGTACACCAAACATGCCTGGTAGCATCAGAGCATCTTCCCTTTCCTCTTTCATCTTCCTTGGTTTCCCTTTGCTCCCTGACACACTTATCTTGCACCTGGGTCTGGAGGAGCCTGGATGGTTGTTTCTTAGCAGAGACCCTGAGGTGGCTTTATCTCTGCTCATCATGGTTTTGTAAATGGTTCTCTTTTTATCACCACATACTGAGAAAATGCTTCCCTAAATGAAGATCATGGGCAAGAATTGTGAAAAAGCATCACTTTATCCTTGCACTTTATCGGAAGCATTTTAAAGCGCTTGCTCTTGTAAGCCCCATGAGGATGTAGCTTGTTGATGCTTTGCTCACGGCTCTGTTGGCCAGGACAGTCCCTGGTGCCTGGTAGGTTCCAATTCCAATTGGTCTTGACAAACCACCTTGTTCTCATAAGCCACAGAAAGGGGGCAGATATTTTGTAGCCGGGCAGCACACAAGCATTTTCATAGTTGGTGCCCTAGTTTAGTGTTTCCATCAAAGAAAAGGTAACTGAGGCTCAGAGTGGTCCCACGACTTGCCCAAGTCACATGATGGGCTAGTGGTGAGGCCAGGACTGGCACTTCTCTACTCAGCTCTCTGTACGCCCTCCTGCCACCACCCCACCCCACAAGCAGGTCTTGTTCTGGTTTGAGTTTTGCTTTTGGAAGAGTTTGTGACTAGTGCCCAAGACCTGTTTCCCAAGGTGCAGCTATATCCTTACCACTTCAAGGACTGTGAATTTTTCATGAGCTGTGTGCCACCTGTCCGGTTTTTTACTTATTTTGTCTATAAATGAACCCCTTTTTTTAACTTTAAAAACTCATATGAAAGGGAATCTTTATGTCAATACCATATTAGAAAACCAGGATCACTTGATAAAAACAGAAGGCAACTGAAAAAAGAAACACAATGAGAGTAATGCCACATTCTCAGATTCTAGCTGTAAAGGGCTCTCTGCACAGATCTGAGCTGGGAGTCTTCTCTCTTTGGGGGTGGGGGGTGTGTGTAGATTTGCACCTATGAGAAAGATATTAACATAGAATGCTACCAAATTGAATCTTTCTCTTCCTTGCAAGAGAATTGAAAAAGACAACTAACTTTCTCCATCAGAGTTCTGAGTTCAAGTCCCACCTGAGTTCATCTCTGGGATATGTCCCAGGCTTAGGATACGGGACTCCTCCTAACCTACCTGGCTTACTTGGCCCATTTGGAAAGCCATCAAGACTCTTCCCTGGAAAAGGGGAAGGATCCTGTGTCTTGGGAACCTGTGAGGAAATGAGATGTGGGGCGGGGCCAAAGAATGAGGCAGCCTGTCCCTCCTCCAAGGACCGGATTATGCCTTCCTTTTTGGCTCCCTCTGTTTGTGGGTGGTCATAAGAAGCTCCCCACCGTCTCCATTGGAGCAGACTTGGAAGGTAGTGCCTCCAGAAGGGCGGGGGAGCCAAGTCACATCCACTCTGTGCCTGCCTGCATGCTAGCTAATCATGTCCTTTTGGGTTGGCTTCAGGGCTATTTCTGTATAGGAAGGTTTGCTCTTCTAAAGCGTGGCTGCATTGGATAGCATGACTATCTATCCACCCGCTCTGATTCATAACAGCATACGGTGCAAATCAAACCGAAATGCTAAAGTTTCCCATCTATTCGGTGTTGGTTAGCCAGGAGGCTACCAGCAGCTCTGGGGATAGCAACACCTTGTTAGGAAGTCAGCTCCCTTCCCAGGATGGTAAGTGGAAAGATTCAGGGCTTTTTTTATTTTTATTTTTTCTTTTTTGAGTTGCTGGAATATTGCTAAACTGGTTTTGTCTCTCTCTTTTTGTCACCCCCACCCCCTCCACCCTGTGGCTTCATCTTGGATCTCTAAAAGGGCAGTTGGAACCTTTAAACGAGGTGGGTTAATTCAATGATTCATTTGGTCTGGCTTCTAATCAAGAAATGCTTGCTTTTTCGTTTGGAGTCTTTTGTGAGGCTCTGGGGAATATTGAATATTAAACAGTAACCGGATGTTGATAAGGGCACAGTTTCGCTGAATTTCTATGGCAGGGAGATCCCAGGGAAAAAACACTAGTCCATGAGATAGGTTTCCCTCCCCACCCCATACTTATTTCATTTGATTATCTCTGTTTCCTTTCATATCACTGCAATTATCTTAAAAAAAAAAAAAAAACAAACCAACAACTATTTTTGCTTTGCTTTCAAGAAGACGGTAATATTCATTGCGTTTTGGGAACATGTGGTATAGCCCTCACCATGTTGGGTCTACCGCCCACATGTCAAGAAAGACCTTTCCATAAACTACAAAAGAAACTACCTGCAAATGTTTTGCTCGCTATTAATGGCTCCGGCGAGTTGGTGTTTGCCATCTTTGTGCCTGCAGTTGGTAAACAGAAATGGAAAACATTTTGTTCCAAGTGTTGACAGCAGAGACAGACCTCCTGAATGTCGTTTCTCACCAGGGATGGGCTGCTTGTAATTCAGGTGTTTTTCCTTTTCCTCCTCTCCACCCTTCCCGTGTCCCCTCTAACCCTCTCCCCCACCCACCTCCCCCAATGGCCTCAGGGTTTTCTTTCTAGAATCTCCGATCTGCTGCTGTGCAGATGGACTTGCCGGCACTGCTGTCAGAAGTGCTATGAGTCCAGCTGTTGCCAGTCGAGTGAGGATGAAGTTGAAATTCTGGGACCTTTTCCTGCCCAGACTCCTCCCTGGCTGTAAGTAACACTGCTCTGAACTTCCTGAAGAGCAACCTCAAGACCTTTCTTTTCTCAGTTTCTGAGAGGGGGTCGGGCCAAGGGAAGGAGGATTCAGGGTATGAAGGCGGGAAAGGCAGAGTGCCCGTGGACTTCTTTGCTGTTGATGGGGACATGCTCTGTGCCTCTCAATTTATTTGGCAAGCTGGTGAGACCAGCTGGTGGTGGGACTTTTGTTCAGCTAGTTTCACATTTCCCGAGATGTGAACTGTGTGATGCTAAACATGTGGGCACTTGTAATCACATTGAGTGTCCTTCCAAGAGTAAAAAGAGACCTGTGAACATCGATAATCTTCAAGAGATATCCAGATTCCAAAGGTGTCCCTGCAAGTTAGCGTGACAGATTGGCCTAGCACCTGGCCTAGTGCTCAGCACATAGTAAATGCTGAGTAAGTGTTGCATGGCTGGGTAGATGGAATGAACAAACAAGTGCATCTTAGCTGGTCTGACTACAAGCTTCAGAAATAGAGAAGCCGAAAAGCACCTCCAGGCTCCATCCTGTCCTCCAACGCTGTTTATGTTCTTTTTGGCATCTTTCATTTTATTTCCAATTCGTTCTCCTCCCGCGCCTGCATCCAACATCTCCATCTGCCAGTCACTCCGATATTTTGGGAACATGGTTTTGAAGCTTTTCAGCCATGTGTCTGGTCCACCTCTCTCTGGCTGGGAGAGGAATGTGGACAGAGAGTCTGGGTTGAACCTTGAGGGTCTGGGAATAATCAAGTGCAACTTCTCATGACACAGAGCGGGAGGCCCAGAGAGGAGAGAGACAGGGCCCACAGCTGGAGCCACAGTGGGGACCCAGTGCTGAATCCGCTAAATCCTTGGGCTGAGATTCCAGGGACTGTGGTGCCCAATCTTTCCCTCCATGTCGGGGAGTCATGCCTCAGTCCTTCCTCTTGTTTTCTTTTCTTTAGAAGCAAGGTCAAATATTTCTGTAATAAAATGGTTCTGTGTCAGGCTCTGTAAGTCAGTATCTTATTTCTTATACTTTTTCCTGGTTCTGTGATCTTGAGCAAGTTGCGTGAGCCCTCCGTACCTTGACTTTCTCATGTGTGAAATGGTAATGATGAAAATAACAGTATTTATCTCATAGGGTTGTTGCGGTGCTGGCAGGAATTAGTATATGGGGAAGGACTCAGGAATGCTTGACACCTGTTTGGCAATCCTAAATGAGTCTTTTTACCCTGTTTTTATCCCGGTTTCCTCATCTGTAAAGTGGGAACAGTCACAGGACTTAACTTTGTAGGGCTGTTATTAAGAGTAATGAGGTATACACATGCCATGCTTATTGCAGTAGTAAGGACTCATTTCTATCCTTATTAGGTATTGATAGGGATTCTTTAAACTGATTAAAGGCGATGGTAAGGTGCTCTTCCATTATTCATAGGTTATAGCCTGAATCCTGCAGTTGTGAGCAGAGTTGAAATGTTTGGTGAAATCAACTCATTAATCAAGAACTCAGTCCCATTTTCCAGTGCCCTATGGGGCAGAGGTTGGCTCAGCCCATCTGGTGTCTTTTCATTAAAGCCACGCTCAGAAGAATGCTGGCTCTGTGAGGGCAGGGTCTTCATTTGTCTTACTCTAAAATATAATTGTTGACCAACTGACCAACCTACAGGCAGAAAGTGAATCCTGAAAGTGCCAGTCATCATATTGAAAAGTTAATCGTGGTTTCTACAGTAGTTATTTCTTGAGTGCATCCTGCAGGTGCTGTGGGACGCACAGGCTTGACAGAGTCCTGTTTCTGTGCTCATGGGACTTAAAATCTAGTACAGGAGGTAAGGTGGGTACACAAGTCCAGTCACCCCCTAGGGCTGTGCATTCAGTCCCTGCACACCCATATGACAGTCCTGCATAGAGTTTTTTAATGGAAAAAAATCCAAGTGCAATGGCTTCAGACATAGCTGGATCCAGGGGCTTACATGAAATGATGGGTGTGTGTGTGCATGTACTCTCTTGTTTTCTTTCTGTTTCTCTTGTGTCGGCCTCATTCTTAAGCTTTTTTCTTTTCCACTTCATTCTCTTTTTTTTTTTTTTTTTTGTGGTAATTTATTTATTTATTTATTTATTTTTTAAAGATTTTATTTATTTATTTTTAGAGAGGGGAAGGGAGGGAGAAAGAGAGAGAAACATCAATGTGTGGTTGCCTCTTGCATGGCCCCCCACTGGAGACCTGGCCCACAACCCAGGCATGTGCCCTGACTGGGAATCGAATCTGCGACACTTTGGTTCGCAGCCCGCGCTCAATCCACTGAGCTACGCCAGCCAGGGCCTTCCACTTCATTCTTAGTGGCAGCAAAAACACCAGGAAAGGCTCTCACTGCCTTGGCTTGGTATAAATGTACCAGGCACATGACCCAGTCACTTTTGTATGGAGGAAATGGTGCTAGGACCTTGTCTGGGTTGCTTGACCATCCTGAAACCGGGAAAAGGGTCATTCCCACGTGAAACACATGAACTAGGCTAGTAGAGCAGAGGTTGTCATACTTCACCTGTAAAGGGCCAGATAGTAAATATTTCAGCCTTGTGGATTTTGTCTCTGTTACATCTAGTCAATTCTGTCATTCCAGTGCAGAAGTAATATCAATACATTAATGAGTGGGCATGGCTGTGTTCCAGCAACGCTTCATTTACAAAATCAGGCGGTGGATTTGGCCCTGTAGTTTGCTGACCTTTGTAATAGACAATTTGTGTGCTATAACTGGACCCAGGGTAGAAAACACCAGATACTATGTCTTGGAATTGTTGCAGGGATTGTAGAAAATGATTCTGTAAACTCAGATTGGGTAGGGTCTTGAGTGCCAGATTAAGGAATTTGGATTTTCTTTTCAAGCAATGGACATTGAAAATCGCAGTCGGGTATAAGTTTGCCCCTAGACACCCAGATGGAGTGTTACAGATGCACGGCCGCTGAGTTGGATGGCAGTTGTGTTTGACAGGCTGCTGACCATTTGGGCAAGCAGAGGACTCTTTTTAGGGGATAAGGGGTGGGACCCTCTGGGGAGACAGTTCTTTTGATTTTGCCACAAGCAGAGACGTGGGTTGGAAACTTCCTAGCAGAGCCAGTGCACCACACGATTTCGGGAGGCGCCCTTCACTGGCTGGGTATTGGGAACAGCACCACCTGGAGTTGTGCGGCCTGCAGCTGGCACAGCTGTACGTGACCTTCGTGCTGCCCAGGATGAACCATGTCTTCCTTGGATCCTGGGTATCACTTAGTGCACTTTTGGCTCTCAACATAGTACAAAATGTTAAGAGAAATCTGTAAAGGGGAAGCGGGTTAAATCCTTCAGAAAGTGAATTTACAACTTGTGTTTTCCCCAGATTTATTTACCAAGTGGGCAGTTGCATGTTATCAAACAGGCAGGAAATAGAAATGTCAAGTGTGCAGGCTTTGCAATGCTATTCCTGCTGTGATATTTGAGCTCAGAACCACAGGGGTGGCAGATGAGCTGGCCCTTTGGGTGGGGGACACAGCATTATTGTCACATGTGCTTCTGTCACGTGGGTCCCAAGCTTTCCTGGGCTGAGCTGGCCTAGTGAGGGGTAGAAAAACTGTATGATCCAGCTGGCTCCTTTTGGGGCAATGCCAGAAAGATCCTCATTGAAGAGTGAATTAAAGTCAAGTGATTAGTTTGTCCAACAAGCGTGTGTGGAGTGCCTACTGCCCAGCTTAGAAGGTTGGAGCTGTGACCCAGAGTCCGTTGTTGCTTGACTTAGTCGGGGTTCTACCATTAACAGTGGTGCCGATTAATTATCCACCTTCCTCTGCCCCCCACCCTGGGGCTTGCATTTCCCCACCCATAAAAGGGGCAGGGTTATTAATAACAACTAATTCCCAGATTACTTTATGGGTGAAATGAGATGGTTCGTACAGAGCAGTTAGCCCAGTGTCTGGCAAACAGCAGGCACCCAACACCTGTACCTTTGTTCATAACAAGTACATATCTCACCATTAAGAAGTGAGCTCTGTAGCCCTGGCTGGCATAGCTCAGTGGATTGAGCGCGGGCTGCGAACCAAAGGGTCGCAGGTTCGATTCCCAGTCAGGGCACATGCCTGGGTTGCAGGCCAGGCCCCTAGTGGGGGCCACGTGAGAGGCAACCACACATTGATGTTTCTTTCCCTCTCTTCCCCTCTCTAAAAATAAATAAATAAAGTCTTTAAAAAAAAAATAAGTGTTTAAAAAAAAAAAAAAGAAGTGAGCTCTGGTATAGGAGGGGTGACAAGACATGCACTCAGATCACTGTGACACAAGAGAAATGGGATAAGAACCACAGTAAGGGTGTATTCATTCATTCACTGAGAAAATAAATGTGGAACACCCCAGACATGCCAGGTACTAGGGCAAAGTTGGCAGTGGTGACTGAGACAGACACTGTTGCTACCCCTGTGGAGCTACCGCTTGGTGTCAGATGCAGAAGAAAAGCAGGCAAGTCACAACTAAGGACGAGTTACGTGCAGTGTCAAAGGGAAAAAAGCAGGTGCACGGATAAGGCTGATGGGGGTGGGTGGAGTGATGGGGACAGGGTGGGGCCTCCCTGAGGAGATGCTATTAAAGCTGAGACCTGAGTGATGACAAGGAACCAAACAGGTGATGGGGACTGGAAGAGCATTCCGGGCAAAGGGAACAGTGTGGCTTGGTGTGTTAGAGGAGCAGAGAGGCTTGGTGGTTGCCAGGTGGTGGAGCAGTGAGCTCAGGCACACACTGGTACTATGTCTGAGAGGACTCAACTATGGCTTCTGGGGCTGGTGGTGTTTAAGCTGATCCTTGAAGGCTGGATGGGACTTCCAGGTGGAAGTGACTGCCGCAGAGGTGTGACAGCCGGGAAGCAGGCCGTGCAGGTGGAGATGCCTCAGTGGCCGTAATATTTGGTGCTGCCTTCCTTGGAAGATGCAACAGCTTTTGTTTAAGGGAGAGCAAGAACGATCAGTACAATGTGATCCCATTTCTGTGCCCTCCCCTACTTTCCATGCCCCACATTTCATCTGCCTTGTTCACCTTCCAGAGACCAGGAGCAGGAGGCAGACAAGGACTGTGCGCTTCCTCCTCTTGTAACACACCCGGTCTCGTCCTCGCTGTGACCCTTATTACCACTTTGGAAGAACATCAGATCTGTCTCATTTCATGCACAGGATGCATCAGAAAACCTCAGAGAATTCGAAGCTTGCATTTTTCAGGACTAGTTTCCCTGCAGGCTTAAATGTCAACCTGGGGGGATGCAGTCTCAGAACACATCAATCCGCAGCTGTGATGGCTTGGGACGTGTTGTTCGCAGCATCCATCTCACGGCCACTTGCCAGCTTTTGTGCCCTCCTTCCCCCCTCCCCTCGCAGTACCCTCACCTAGTAGCATTAGGAATATTGGGGGAATCTTAAAGCCACCCCTGTTAATAATATTAGCTGAAATATATTTGGTACCTACTTACGAAATACCAAGCACCATTGTAAACATTTTATTTTATTGTATTTTATTTTTTTAATATATTTTATTGATTATGCTATTACAGTTGTCCCATTTCTCCCCCATCATTCCCCTCCACCCTGCACACCCTCTCCCACCCACATTCCCCCCCTTTAGTTCATGTCCATGTGTCATAAGTTCTTTAGCTTCTACATTTCCCACACTATGCTTGCCCTCCCCCTGTCTATTTTCTACCCACCGTCTATGCTACTTATTCTCTGTACCTTTTCCCCCTCTCTCCTCCTCCCACGCCCCTGTTGCTAACCCTCCATGTGATCTTCATTTCTGTGGTTCTGTTCCTGCTCTAGCCGTTGGCTTAGTTTGCTTTTGTTTTAGGTGTGGTTGTTAATAGCTGTGAGTTTGCTGTTTTTTCACTGTCATATGTTTTATCTTCTTTTTCTTAGATAAGTCCCTTTAACATTTCACATTGTAAACATTTTATATGTGTGAACTCATTCAGTATTCACAGCAACCATGCAAAGTGGGCACTATTATTATTCCCATTTTACAGATGGGGAGACGGAGGCACAGAGAGAGGAAGGGATTTGCCCAAGGTCACCCAGCCAGGGTTCGAACCGAGAGGTTGTGCTCCTTAATTACTACTTTGTATTTACCTCCCCTCCGACCAGGGCTTTCCATGTTTCTGTTGGGAGCACGTTGGATCGTGCCTGCTGTTAATTCATAGCTGTTTCTTTACATCAAACTATTGTTCTTCCATCATTGATTCTCAGGGCTATTTTGTGGCTATAGCCCTGCCACTAAAGAACCCTTGAGTGACATTGTTCTAGGATATTTCTGAAAGATGTTAAATTATAGACACAGTGACTGTTAAAATAGCAGGGCATTTCTCACTAAGAACCACTTGCACAAGTTGAGATGCACATAAACAGCTACATGGTTCCTGCCAGACTGAAGATTGGCAGGCTTCTCTTGACTTAGTCAAAGTGGCACCCCCTCCTACCCACACACACACACACACACACACACACACACACACACACACTCTACCACCGCCGTGGCCATATCCTGAATAAGTTTCCATATCCTGCCCTGGCTGGTGTGGCTCAGTGGATTGCATGCCGGCCTGCAAAACAAAGGGTCACTGACTCAATACAGTCAGGGCACATGTCTGGGTTGCAGGCCAGGTCCCCAGTGCGGGGTATGCAAGAGGGAACCACACATTGATGTTTCTCTCCCTCCCTTTCTCCCTCTCTTCCCCTCTCTCTAAAAATAAATAAAATCTTTTTAAAAAAGGGTTTTCTTAAAAAAAAGTTTCCATATCCCTCCCCCCAGCCCCAGCTTTGACTGATTGTTCTAAATTGGGAAATATTTATTCATATCACTTCGCATTTTGTGCAAAAAGCAAGACACTGGGGAGAGTTTAGAGCTACCACACTAGTTCAAATTTGCATTATTCCAAGTTGTATTACCTGGGCCTGAGAGCTATTTCCTCACAGGTCTCTTCTCCAAAGCACAGAGATGCCAGTCCCTGGGAATTCTTTGACAACCACTGAGACCTCTCCCTCCCATAGGATGGCCAGCAGGAGCAGTGACAAGGATGGGGATTCTGTCCACACAGCCAGTGACGTCCCGCTGACCCCACGTACCAACTCCCCAGATCGAAGATGCTCATCCTCGGACACGTCTAAGTCTACGTACAGCCTGACCCGGCGGATTTCGAGTAAGCGTCTCTGTGGTGGCTGGGGGGCCTGGCCCGAGCAATCCTGTGCTGCTCAGCCTTCCCTCAGAGTCCACGAGTCAAAATCCTGTTCGCTGGGTTCCTAGGACAGGAGAGGAGAGCTGGCTTTCCCGGTCACTCAGCGGCACCCCCAGGGAAACACGTGAAGGACAAGGGGAGGGCAGGGTGGGATGGCCGTCCAGGAGACAGGGTGACAGAGACACGACAATGTGACTTCTGCCGCGTTCCGTCAGAGCGATCGTTCTGACTGATTTTTGTTTTTGCTGATCACTTTTCGTTCAGTTGGCTCGATTGATTGACATTGTCAGCCTGTATTGTTTCAGACCCCATGGGCGAGCGTTGCCACGTTACACAGCAGGGCTTGCAAACCCTAGTGACTCCAGGGTCCAGGTGGGTGTGTCAGTAACTGAGTGCAGAGGGTGGGGTAGAGATGAATGCCACCCTGTGGCGGTGTCGAATGGTGACCAACCTCGCTCGAGGGGCACTGGGGCGGGCGTGCACAGCTGGGAAGTGCAGGCCCTGCTGAAAGGGAAGTGGGTCCTCAGCTGCAGCCATGTGGGACTGTGAGCCCAGTACTGCCTGATTTTTCTAAAGAGAAACTGGCAATCTGGGTTTTCGCATGAAACTCTCTCACTTTTAAACACACAAAAAATGTATCTATGGGTTGAATTTGGCCCACAGGCCATCCCCTCTGATGTATTTGACTAAATGACATGGTTTGGGTAGGGAGGAGGAAGGAGTGTAAAACCCAAGAACTCCCTGAATAGGATCCTTGAAGAAGTACAATAGGTACTTTGAGGTAGGTGCCATTATCAGCTCCATTTCACAGATGGGGAAACTGAGTCCCAGAGAATTTTAAAAATGTGCCCTAAGTCACATGGCTCACTAGTGAGTGGCCAGGTTGGAATTTGACCAAGCACTCCAGCCCCAGAGTCCCATTCTGAAAGTAGAGGCAATACATGGTAAAGGTTAGAGTCAAGGGTCGGGGGCCACACCGGTCAGGCTTGACCCTTGGTTTCTCCTCTTACCAGTTGTTGACCTTGGGTGAGTTAATTCGTGTTTCTGTTTCCTCATCTGTAAAATGGCTGTGGGGGGATGGGCTGCGGAATGGTCATTAGCTAATAACCTTGTGAAGACTAGACGACTTGATACCTGCGATGCATTTGACCGTGCCTGGCGCTTAGCTGCGGTGATCGTGGTGATGGAGCTGATGCTGCCACCATGCTGCCTCTCAGAATAAATGAGAGGCTTTCAAGGTGCGGAGAGCAGATGGTCAAGAGTGTTGTGAAGCAGAGTGGATGACGTGAGAATCTGGGAAATGGTGCCCATCTCCCGAAGTGGCCCAGGTCCTGTCCCTTGCATGGTGATGTTAATTGTTATTTCTGGTGGCTATTCAGGTCTCGAGTCCAGACGACCCAGCTCCCCGCTCATAGATATTAAACCCATCGAGTTCGGCGTCCTCGGTGCCAAGAAGGAGCCCATCCAGCCCTCGGTGCTCAGACGGACCTATACCCCAGATGACTATTTCAGAAAGTTCGAGCCCCAGCTGTACTCCCTCGACTCCAACAACGATGATGTGGACTTCTTGACGGATGAGGAGATCTTGTCCAAGTACCAGCTGGGCATGCTGCACTTCAGCACCCAGTACGACCTGCTGCACAACCACCTGACGGTGCGGGTGATCGAGGCCCGGGACCTCCCACTCCCCATCTCCCACGACGGCTCGCGCCAGGACATGGCGCACTCAAACCCCTACGTCAAGATCTGCCTCCTGCCAGACCAGAAGAACTCTAAGCAGACTGGCGTCAAACGCAAGACCCAGAAGCCCGTGTTTGAGGAGCGCTACACCTTCGAGATTCCCTTCCTAGAAGCACAGAGGAGGACCCTGCTCCTCACCGTGGTGGATTTCGATAAGTTCTCACGCCACTGTGTCATTGGGAAGGTGTCCGTGCCTCTGTGCGAGGTCGACCTGGTGAAAGGCGGGCACTGGTGGAAGGCGCTGATTCCCAGCTCCCAGGTAAGGTGTGGCTTTGTGGTGTCTTCTTCTAAGAGCTCTTTTTATTTTTTTAAATGAGGGGTTTTATTTTGTATGTAAAAATTTTTTTGCATTTTTAAAACTTCTTATTTTGAAATAATTTTCCGCTTACAAGAAGTTGCCAATACAGAACAGAGAGTTACCATGCACCCTTCACCCAGCAGCCCCGTGATAAATCTTACACAGCTGGAGCGATTAGCAACACTGGGAAATTGATGTTGGCAGCTAAGCTGCAGACCCGATTCGCTTTTCACCAGTCTCTGCGTGCGCTGCTCTGTGTGTGTGCAGGTGTGCTTCTATGGCATCGTATCACACGTACAGATTCATGTAACCACCACCACTCTGGGAGCTCTTGGGTCATCGATGCTGGGTTATTTAATAAGGAGAGTGATTGTCCTAGGTGTGAAGCTATCAGTCATTTTGACTTTCAGAAATTGATTTGGAAAAATAAAATGAGGAATGAAGAACAGGATGATAGGTAAATGTGTTTCAGGTAGATTGTGAGATTCCAGCTCAGGGACATGCAGAGCTGCTTGAGACCCCAGCCATGGACTAGGCTCTGTCCCCAGTGGCTGTTAAGAGTCCCTCCTCCCTTGGGCATCCTGTGGGCTGAAGGACAGCAGTGCATCCACACTGGGTGCAGAATGTGGTGGGAGCCCCAGGGAAGGAAAAGACCCAGACAGTGGAGGCCGGTCTAGCCCATCCACGCTGCAGACAACAGTCCTGTATGATGTAGGTGGGATTATTTTGCATCAAACACACCCAGGTGCTTCTTAAAGTTGAACTCTGTTGGCCAGGCATTTAATGATCCAGCACCACATTTGGGGTACAGATTTTTTTTTTTAAATTTTTACTTTAATTGTTGATCTTGTATAGTTTTCTGTCTTTTACTCCCACCCCAGCCCACCTCTCCAGCCCTCCCCTTGGGGCACAGATTTTAAACATGAGGACTGAAGGGCCTGCCCACGCCCCCCGTCAGAGTGTATGTGTCTGTGCACATCTTTAAAGATGGGAGGTTTGTCCATCTCTTAGTTTGGATTCCCCGAGAAAAAGACCCCGAGGCAAGGGAAGTAATTTACTAGGGCTGTGACACTGGAGGAAACACCAGAAGGAAGTGGAAAAGGTTCATGAAGGATGCATTTGGGGGCGGGTACCAGCGTGGGTGACTGGAGCTGAAACCTGCAGGGAAAACTGGAGGGCAGGTCAGACACACGCGTGAGCGTCTTTCCATCGGAGGGGCAAGGGAGCTGGGATTTTTATACACCAACTACTCTCAGTCATTGAATGAGGGTGGTTGGGGGACCAGGAGGCTTGTTCTGGGCATTTCTGGTCTGTTCCACTGTCAGAGAGACTTTGACATCTGCAAATGCGAAAAAGTGCACCTGCTGGCAGCGAGACACAGGCCCGGGCGTCCTGAAGTGGCCGGGAGACCATGGGCAAGGTGTTGACAGTGTCTGCTCCAATCCCAAAGCCTCCCTCCTATCACATGGTCAGGATGTCCTGTGAGCTTTCCATGTATCCTCCTCAGTGTTTGGCATCACTGGGTTTTCAACTGTCAAGAGCGTTACAGTTGAAAGAGGGAGACCCACTTAATAAAATAATTTCTTTATGGCCAGGCTTCATTCTTCACATCAGTGGAAAGTCCTGGAGATGCAGAGATCTGGACACCCCCGCATCTTGCCTTCTTTAGGTCTTGGTTGAAATACCCCTTTTCAGCAAAGCCTTCCTGGCACATCTGCCCTAGTTTGGTTCTCCTGAATGCTGCAGCCAAGGCAAGGACCTGGGCACAGGTTTATTTGGGAGGTGATCCCAGGAAGTAGGAGCGAGGGCTGAAAAGGACACAGGAAAGAAGGAATGTTGGTAGTCAGTGGTTGTTCTTAAAGTCTCCATTCTGGAGCAGGGTGGGGGTGAACTTTCAGTCTGCTGGAGCGTGGACTCTGCCTTTGCACACTGGCCAGGTGGACTCCCCAAACCTCATGGAAGGGCTAGGGCAGACGAGAGAAAGAGGCCAGGGCCAGGTGTGCTGCTCTCTGCCTGAGCTGAAACCACTTCGGGCAGAACAACAGGAACATCTGTGGTTGACAGGAGGGGCTGTGTCCCCCACACCACCCTGTTTAGGTGGCTGCCTCTGCCTTGGATACTCCGCATGCCCTTCCCTTGCTTTGCTTTTCTCCATGGCACTCGTCATCATCCCCTGGACCATACACTTTAGGGTCTGCCCTCCATGCTCGTAGGTAAACCCCACGAGGGCAGAAATATTGTTTATTTTGTTCACCTCTCTGCCCCTGCACCGAGAGCAGTGCCTGGCATGTGGTAGTGCTCCGTGCTATTTGTTGGATGAATACAGGATGGAAGGAAGAAAGGATTCCCCAAAGTGAATTTCTTTTTTTCCCTCCTTTCCTTTGTCACCCTTCGCCTCCCTCTGTCACTTCCTTTCTCCTCTTTTTCCTTCCTTCCTCCCTTCCTTCCTTCCTTCTCACACAAAGAAAGGCTCACAGGAACTAAGGTGGGAAGTGACTCCTGTTTCCTGCCTCAGGCTTGCTCTGCTGCTCATGCTCTTTGAGTGGAAAGACCAGGTGTCCGTTCCTGGGTTTTCTTGAAGCAGAGCTTGAGATAGGAATTTGAGTGTGGATTCCTTTCCTAGGGCTGCTGTGGCAAAGCACCACAGATTGGGTGGCTTAAAACTCAGAAATTTATCGTCTCGTCAGAAATTTATCATCTCGCTATCTGGGAGCTAGAAGTCTAAGCTCAAGGTGTTGGCAGGGCCATGCTCCCTGGGAAACCTGTAGGGAGTCCTTCCTGCCTCTCTCTGGCTTCTTGTGTTGCTGGCGGTCCTTCTTATTCCTTGGCTTGGAGCTCATCACTTCGATCTCTGCCTCCGCCATCACATGGTGTTCTCTCTCTGTCTGTGTGTCTTTGTCTCTTCTTGTTCTATAAGGACAGCAGGCATATTGGATTAAG
Source organism: Glossophaga mutica (assembly GCA_039655065.1). NCBI lineage: Eukaryota > Metazoa > Chordata > Mammalia > Chiroptera > Phyllostomidae > Glossophaga > Glossophaga mutica. The sequence continues at coordinate 100,622,991 of CM077305.1, forward strand.
GGCCCACCCTGCTCCAATATGACTTCAGCTCCAGTATAATCACATCTTCAATGACCCTATTTCCAAATAAGGTCATATTCTGAGGTACTGGGGGTTAGGCTATCAATACATCTTTTTTTTTTTTTTGCGGGGGGGCGGGGGCAGTGACACAATTCAACCTGAAAGAAGATGCAAGAGAAAACCCTGCAGGGGAGGGAGTGAAGCAATCTAGGTAAAGGGTGACAGCCGGGTGAGGGCATGATGTCAAGTAAGGCCTAGCCTTGGCCTGATCTGGGTGGGGGCGCGACTCTGGACCAGGGTGCACTGCAGCATCGTTCCTCCGTCGGGCGAGGGGACCGTCACTGGCTGTGAAGCAGACTAGGAGATCTGATTTTCAGCCAGGCAACCATGGGCCTGCCTGAAGCTCCTACACTCTAAGCGGTGGTTCGGAACCGGGGGCACTTTTGCCCTCAGGACACTTGGCAGCACGGGGAGACATTGAGGGTCCGGTGGAGGGAGGTGCTACTGGCATCTTGAGGGTGGAGACCCGAGGTGCCGCTACACTGCCTGCAGTGCACACGACAGGCCCCGCCACCGAGAGCGACCCAACCAAAAATGTTAACGGTTCTGAGAAAGCGTGAGGAATCCTGCTGTGGAAGAAGGGGAGAATGGAGGTTGGGGGACAGCAGCAGCATCTGCTGTGACGGGCAAGATGGTTCCTGAAAGGCGTGGACCAGTTTTCAGGAAGAGACCATTGTTGAGGGGAGAGCCAAGGATGGAGGCGCGAGGAGCAGATATCCAGATAACTGCTTGGCTTTTCATTCCATATGAGGAAAAGGCGATACTGGTTCTGAACAAAAATCCACCTACAGCACACTGGCCTGCAGGGGAGACGGAAAACAGAATCCTCACACAATGGGCTGAGGCCATCAGAATGGATGTCATTGCTGGTTGTCGTTGGCGACCAGGGACTGCCTTCACCGACACACATGGTTGGTCAGCTGAAGTGGTAGCGGGGAGAAGAGGCCATTATGTGGTGGGCGGAAGCCAGCACTGTAGTTTCTCCCATCCATCCTGACTTCCTGGTGCCTGGGGTCAGAGTAACTTAACTCATAGGGTCTAGTTCTAATTCTCTGCCTTGGAGAACCGTGGTTGGGTGGCTGGTAGGGCCCGCATGCAGGTGTCCTCTGGCTCACGGTAGAATGTCCCTGATGTCGTGTGCCTTTGAACAGTGTGTCTTTGATCTTGGCATTCAAGAAATTAGTAGCTGGTGGAGCTACTGCATAATTTTTGGTCTCGTTGATAAGGTTTGCATAACAGATCATGGAAATAAAGACACAGAAGTATGAAGTGTGCGGGGTGATCTGCGTGGGTGTCGGGTTGCACTGCTCACTGAAAGTCTGCTCAGCCGTGCAGACTGGAGTAAATTGATGCTTTGGCCATTGGACATGAAATCCATGTAGGTGCAACTCTTTTTTTAAAAAAAAAATTATAGTAATTGTGGTAAAATACACATAAAATTTACCGTCGCACCAACTTTACATGTGTATGGTTCAGTGGCATTAAGTACATTGACGCCATCGGGCAGCCGCCCCACCCTCCGTCTGTAGAGCCCTTTCATCCTGCAAAACAGAAGCTCTGTCCCCAGGAACACCAACTCCCCACTCCCCCAGCCCCTGGCAAACGCCATTCTGCTTTGGGTCTCTATGACTGACTCCTCTAGGTACCTCATATGAGTGAAATCATACAATATTTGTCTTTTGTTACTGGCTTATTTCACTTAGTGTACATCCTCAGGGTTCATCCCTGTTGCAGCATGTGGCAGGACTGCCTTCATTTCGAAGGCTGAATAATATTCCATTGTATGTACAGACCACGTTTTGTTTGTCCATCCACCCACTGATGTACACTTTTGGTTCTTATGAATAATGCTGCTGTGAACATGGGTGTATAGATATTTCCTCAGTCAACTCTGTTTTGAACCAGAAAAATATCCAAGATACAGGCAGCTAATTTTCTGTGGAGATCATGGCTTTGGGAAGAAGGGCAAGGGAGGTAGAGACTTTAGATGCCCCGTGGACGTGCGGGAACCTCTTGGAGCGTTAGGAAGGACGAGAGTGCCTGTTCCAGCCCTTCTGCCAGTTCAGCCGTGACTGCAGTCACGTAACCTCGTGCGTGGGCCTTGGTTTGCTCGTGTCAGGTGGAGACATGGCTACCTACTGCCCTCCCTCCTTGCAGTGCATTGGTCAAGATGTAAAATCTTCTCTGGAGAAAGTAGCTTTTGGAAATGAAAGTGCCTCAAATTGAGGACAATAATAAATATATTATGCACAATAAATATGCAATAAAAATATTGCACATATAAAATATTTATGTGGTCAATAAATATTTGTTAGGTGCTTGTCCTTAGTGGCCCAAGGGCTGAGGCTACTGATACAGCTGTGTGTTAGTGTCTTCTATGAGCCAAGTGGTGTTCTAAATGACGTGCACATGCTAACTCATTTGTCCTCGCCGGGACCCTTTACAAAGTGGGCGACTGAACAGAGAGAAGTTAGGTAACTTGTTCATGCTACTAAGAGGTAGCACTGAGGCTCTTTGGCTTAAAAAAGAGCCTCATATGATGTCGCATAACCAAGACATTAGACTGCTTCTCTACAGCAAACACACAGAGCCCCCTGCCCTCATGAAGCTTACACTCTAGTACAGCGTGACACACAGCAACACATGTGTTAATAATAATGCCGCCTTGGCATTGTCTGTGTCGAGAGGAAAAATAAAGCAGGATAAGGGGCTAGAGAGGGATGGTGGGGTGGTGAGAATGGGGAAGCTCTTTAGATGGGTGAGGAGGTAACGTTTAAATGGAGAGCTGGATGGAATGAGGGATAAGCCTGGGGGACGTCTAGGAGAAGAGCATTCCACACAGTGGGTATAGGAGGTGCACGGGCCCTGAGACAGGAGCTGGTGTGGCATGTTGACTGTTGAGCAGAGTGAGTGAGGGGGAAAGCAGTAGGCGATGAGGCTGAATTGGTATAAAAGGTTGCTTCCCGTTGATCTTGTCGGCTGAGGTAAAGACTTGGATTTTGTTCCTGCGTGTAACGAGAAGCCTTAGAAAGTTTTGAGGAGGGGTGCCCTGGAGAGAAATCACTGAGGAAATACTCAGAGACAAGGCACTTATGTCTAAAATATAGAAAGAACTCCAACAACTCAAAAATGAAAGACACCCAGTTTAAAAGTGGGCGAAAGTTATGAACTGACGCTTCACAAATGAAGACACATACAGGTTGTCTATAAGCACATGGAAAGGTGCTCAGCATCATTAGCCATTAGGGAAATGCAGACTAAAACCAGAGTGAGATACCGCTACATACCCAATATCCAGAATGTCTAAAATTACAAAGACTGACAACACCAAATGTTGGTGAGGATGTGGGGCAACTGGAACTCCCAGTGCCATGAGGATACAATGTGTCACCACTTAGGAAGAAGTTCTGGTAGTTTCTTGTAAAACTAAACAATATCTAACAATGCCAACCCTAGGTGTTAGTCTAAGAGAAATGAAAATGTTACATCTTCACAAAAACTTGTGCATGAATATTCACAGCAACTTTACACATAATAACCCCAAACTAAGAAATTGCCAGGTGCCCATCAACAGGATAAAGGGTAACAAATTATGGTTTATTCATATAATGGAACATTATTCAGCAGTAGGAAGGAGCAAAGTGCTGACAATAGTGTGGAGGAATGTCACGAACATTATGCCAAGTAGAAGCCAGACCCAAGAGAGCATATGTATATCACTGCATTTATATGAAGTTTGAGAATTGACAAAACTAACCTACAGTGAAAAACATTTTAACAGTGGTTGTGACGGGGGTGGGGTGGGGGAGAGTGGGGGAGGGGCTAGCTGGAAAGGGGCAAGAGGGGCGTTTCTGGACTAACAGGGCTGTTCCACATCCTGGCAGAGCTCTGGGATGCACAGGTGTACACACTTGTCAGACCCATCTAGTACACTTCAGGTCTGTGCGTTTCACTGTATGAAAATTTTATGTGAAAAAAAGAGCCGTAAACAAATATTAAACTCTGGTGAATGATATGCCTGCTGAAGTGTTTAGGGGGAAGTGTACTATGTTTGCAAGTTACTTTAAAATGCATTCGAAATTCAAAAAAGATCATTAGATAGGCGATAAAGCAAATACAGTATATTTTTAAATATTTTAGGATTATTAATGGTCCTTGTAGAATCTTGGTGATGTGTGTAAAGGGGGTCCCTGTGCTGTTCTGTCAGCTGTCCTGTATTTGACAATGTTCAAAATACACATGTTGAGAGCAAAAGAGAAAGAAGCAGAGGCACCAGTTGGGAGCCATTTGCTGCATCTTCTAGGGGGAGGTGGTGATGGCCTGGTGTCGGGGACAGGACAGGTGGCTGGCTTGGGACTCGGTGTGAAGGCAGAGCCTCTGATGCCCAGGACCAGCCATAACACATTGAACTCAAGCTTCGGGGGCATTGTAACACAGGCGGTCGGACAGATTGTGGGCGCCTGTCATTCTGTCATTGTCTTTCCCAAGCATCAGGGTCACCCAGGAGCTGTGACCACGAGGCGTCCCAGGCCCCAGCCTCGCTGATTCCAGTTTCCTACATCTTGGGTGAACCTGCACTTTAGTGAATGTGCTGGGAGGTTCACATGCAGGTGGACTGTGGACCTCATTCTGAGAAACACCAGGTGGCTGGTGGAAGGCAAAAAGGATTTGGCTGTTGCAGCAGGACAGGTGGGTGCGAAACATGACTCTTCCATCCACTGGGCTGTCCTGAGGGTTGAAGGAGCCAATGTGGCTGCCTGAGTGCCCAGTACAGGCTGCGTTAGGATTATGTTTGATGGAACCATTCGGGGAAGGAGCAGACTCAGGTTAAGGGCTCTTAGAAGTCCTTTGGGGATAGTTTTGAGTCATGTGGGGTATAATATCTTTTATTACCAAGCCAGGTTTTTCACAGAGGAGGAATGTTTGTTTTGAGCCCAGAAGAAAATGTGTTTAATCAAAAGTGATATTTGCACACTGGAATGCTGAATATTTATGTTTTGAAAATTTGCTTTAACCTGAGATTTGTTCAGTCCAGAGGAACACCTTTTGGATGCTTAGAATTCAGGGCCTTGTGGTTTAGGAATTGGAGCCTGTGCACACTGCTTTGCCAGGATTCAGAGATGGTAGCAATAAATGTGTTCTGGTACTCACCACATTCCAGAACACATTACTTGGGTGCAATACTCACATTACCCTACCAGATGGATAGTTATGGCACCCACATTCTATGAATTGGGACCCTAAGGCTCAGAGAGGGTAAGAAACTTATCCACTTATCCAGCAAGGCTACACAGCTGGAATGGGGACTTGAACCTGAGACTGACTTCAAGTCCATACTTATAATTGCTATGAAATAATCTGTTTAGGCCATGGCCTGTGTGGCTCAGTTGGTTGGAGCGTCATCCCATAGAATGAAGGGTCATGGGTTCAATTCCCAGTCAGGGCATATACCCAGGTTGCAGGTTCGATTCCCAGTCAGGTGCATACAAGAAGGCAACCAATCAGTGTTTCTCTGTCACATAAATGTTTATCTCGCTCTGCCTTCCTTTCTCTAAAAGCAATGAAAAAAAAAGGCCTGAGGTGAGGAGGATAATAACAACAAAAACAACAACAACAATAATAATAATCTGCTTAGGGCCCTGGCAGCTGTGTCTCTAGAAGCAGCGGTTATAGGAGCATCAACCTATAACTGAAAGGTTGTAGGTTTGATTCTCGGGTTGTGGGTTCTATCCCCTGTCCAGGTGTCGGTATGGGAGGCAACCAATCAAAGTTTCTGTGTTTCTTTCTCACATCGATGTTCCTCTCCTTTCCTCTCTCCTCTCCTCTCTCTCTTTCTCTCTCTCTGAAAGCAATGAAAAAATGTCCTTGGGTGAGGGTTTTTAAAATGGAAGGGAAGGGAAGGGAAGGGAAGGAAAGGAAGGGAAGGGAGGGGAAGGGGAAGGGGAAGGGGAAGGAAATAAAATAACTCGTCTAGGGAAGGTTCTGCCCGAGGACTTTGTAAATTGATTGCCCCATGTAACTTGAGCGTGATCAGCCTATATTGTTCATAACTATATTCACATTTTATATTAATATGCATATTTTCCCCTTCCACCAGTTTTGGTGTTGTCCCCTTAGGGAGAGTCCTGCCTTTGCTCGGAGCCTGTCTTTTAGGAAAGAAAGCCTTCAGAGTCAGAGGGGTGTTCTTGCGGCTTTTCTTGGGAACACCACATGGACTGGGTTTTGGGAAATGGCCAAAGGACAGTCTGATTTGGTAATTAAGACAGCTGTCAGTGTGGGAACAGCTGTTTTCATCAAGGGATGGAAAAATGAATTGTATGACTCTGCCCTGATGGGTGTGGCTCAGTGAGTTGAGCATGTCTCACAAAGCAAAAGGTCGTTGGTCCCTTTCCCAGACAGGGCAAATGCCTGGGTTACAGGCAGGGTCCCTGGCTGGGGCGCATGCAAGAGGCAGCCGATAGATGCTTCTCTTGCACATCGATGTTTCCCTCCGTCTCTTTTTCCCTCCGTTCCCCCTCTCTAAAAATAAAAATTAAAAATGTATTAAAAAAAACTTTTTTTTAACTATCAAAGGGTAGTGATGCCTTAAAAAAAAAAGAATTGCATGATTCTGAAGTAAAGAGATTTACTTTCTTGGGTGGCTGCCAAAATATCTATTTTTTAATTTAAATTTTAATTTTTTAATTACAATTTACATTCAGTATTGTTCTGTATTAATTTCTGGTATACAGCTTAGTGGTTAGACAATCATATACACTTTATAGGGTTCCCCCCGATATTTCTAGTAACCACCTGGCACCATACCAAGTAATTGCAATATTATTGACTATATTCCGTGTGCTGTACTTTATATCCCCTATAGAATGTCTGTTTTTATGAGCAATCTTGGTTAAAACTGGCAGAACCCCTCTCCAACTCGCTTTGGCCAAAGAGGAAGAAGGTGTGTGCTGGTGTGGGCTCCAGGCACTGCTGGGTCGGTTCGGTTGTGTCCCGGAGTCCTCAGCTCCGCCTTCCTCCATTGCCTTTCTTCTCAGGAATGCGCTTCCCAAGGGGAAGCAAAAGTGGCCACGAGTTGTTCCAGGCTTCCCTCCTACCAGCGCGGCCACACAGGTTGGAAAGAGATCCTCTTTTCTGAAAGTCCCAGAGTCCAGGGAGGATTCTCATGGACCTGCTCTCCTTCCAGTCCCGCCCACATCCACTTGGTGGAAGGCGGCTCTGCACTGCATCCATGGTCCAGCTGGTCTTCACCAGTGGGGGCCTTGAAGTTGGAGGGAGTGTGGTTTAAGGGGAAAAGGGCCAATGTCTCCTAACCTTGGCAGACGGGTTCACAGGCTGGCAAATGTCACTATTTGGAAGGTCCTGGCAGTGGCTGGGGTTTTCCCTGGTGCTGGGAGTGGGTCCCATGGCCTCTTACTGTTGTGGTCTCATCACTAGGGAAGCTGCTGTTGAGGATGGGCCCTGGTCAGAGGGCCCAAATCCAGCTACCTTCTCTGGGACTCACTGACCCATGGGAAAGTCATCAATTGTCCTAGGTTGGGCTCCCCTAGAAACAGACCCTGAGGCCAAGATTTGAGCGTGAGTTTATTTGGGAGTAGGGGGTGATGCCAAGAAAAACCAGAAGGGAAGGGGTGGGGAATGAGACCTGTAATAAAAGCCACGTTAGCGGATAAATTACCACTGTGAGCAACTGGACAGTGATCCATCCTCCTGGGCACTCCATGTGGACTGCCTGAGGAGTGAGCACACTGGGGTGTTTATCCACCAGCTCTCAGCAGGCACAGGAGCCTTTAATTCCACAGGCTGCCCCAGCCTGCTTCATGGACACCAGCGGAAAGGACTCTGGTGGCGGAGAGACTCCTCAGGGCGAGAGATGCAGGGCCGGCAGTAGGGAGGGAGCTCAGCAGTCTGCAGTGATATGGTCAGGGCTGGAGCTCACGTGGCACCCTCAGCATCGCCACACTTACTCTTACTCCAGGGCTCCAAGTGCAGGGTCTTCCATGCCCCGCCTTCTCTCTGCTGGCCACCTCTCCATTTTCCTTTCCTCTGGTTGGGAAGGTGCTGAGCAATGAGCAAGGCCCCTGGCTAAGCAGATGCCCATAGAGAAGAGCGCCACTCTCCCCTTCCTGTGGAAGCATCGCTCTTTGTGAGTGACCCGGCAGCTACTGTCAGCTTTTGCTAGGTGGGTCAGGACAATCCCCAGTTCTCCCCACTCAGCCAGTGCCTCTCTCCCTCTGCTTATAGAGGCAAGGAGCGAGGATGGTGTGAATACTGCAGGACCTGGTCTCTGCCCCTTAAAGAATTCCAGAGGGCCGCCTTAGTTGTTGCTTGTTCCTTGGCACCTCTCCCTCATCCCCAGCTTTGGTCCCAGGCAGCCAGTTTTGGGGTCAGCTGGAAACCGCCCCCTCCACATCCTGTCAACACACAGCTGAAGGCTTGGCCAGAGCCTCCATAACATCAGCTTTTTTTGTTGTTTATTCTCAGTATCTTTGGCATAGAACTTGGTAGATGGGTTTTGAATTGAATAAATATCATTATGTAAAAAGTGCTAGCTTTTGGGTGACACTGACCTGGTTAAGGTCCGCTTCACCATTTACCAGCAGCATAAACTCAGGTCCAGCCCCTCACCTGTAAATTAGGGATAATAATGCTCACAGCACAGGGCGGGGGTGGGGGTGGGGCGGGTGCGGTGCGGAGCATGCGAAGATAATAGTACTGATAACTGAGTCTCTTCCACAGCACTCGCTGTGTGCCAGGCACGATGGTTGGGATGATGGTGTTCTATTAGCTATCATCGTCCCATTTTATAGATTTTTAGAAAAATCCTTACCCAAGGATATGTTTATTGATGTTTAGAGAGAGGGAGGGAGGGAAGGAAGGGAAGGAAGGGAAGGAAGGGAAGGAAGACATGAGGGAGGGAGGGTGGGAGAGGGAAACATTGATTGGTTTCCTCCCAGAAGCACCCCGACCAGGATTGAACCTGCAGCCCTTTGGTGTATGGAATGACACTCCAATCTGCTGAGCCACCTGGCCGAGGGCATCATCATCTCACTTAAATCATCCAATTTTAATCATCATCCAATTTTAATCATCGTCCCATTTTATACATGGGGAAACTGAGGCATGCATTAAGGAACATATGCAAGGCTGCAACTGGGATTTTAATCCAGGCTGTCCAGCTCCAGAGGCTGGGCCCTCACTCATTCTGCACCACTGCATCACCTCCCAATAAACCAAGATTGTGCAGGCAGAGCCCCGGATGTGTACGAATGCAGAGTGGTGACTGGTACTGGAGGTTGGGGCAGGGATCTGAGGAGGGAGGACATCAAAAAGAGGAAGGCGAGGTTGGGAGCAATTGAGATGGAGGAATTGACCCTAGAATCCGACTTGCCTTTCAGTATAGGCTACTTTTGGTCTTAACCATGCCCCAGACAGATGAAGATAGAAGGAATTGAGGACGTTTTTTTTTAAAGGAAAAATTATAGATGATTCTAAGCGCCCAGAGTTATGTGCTGATGGGACCCAGTACCTGGAAACTGCCTGGAGTGACTCATGCCTGTGGCCTTTCCTGGCTGCATTTTGCATTTTGAGATTATTCACCACCTGATACCATAACAGGCAAGGCCCTTGACAAGGCAGACATCAGTTTTTGTAAATGAGAATCTCTTTCACTTGCCCTGAGCTGCTGTCAGCCCTGACCCTCTTGGCAGAGTCCTGGCCTCTGTGTGTGTGCTGAAAGGTTTGCTGCCCAGGTTTTGGTGAAGAGCAGAGTCTGGGCCAGCCCTGTGCATTCAGGGCTGGGCTCGGGCCAGAACCTTAAAAGGCAGTGTAAGCTAGAAGGTTGGTTTTTTTTTTTTTTAAATGTGGTCCTTCTTGTTTTCCTTCTCCTGAAATAGAAACAGAGTTTACATTTCAGTCCTCAACATGAGCTTTAGATTTCTAGTTATAATGTGAATTAGAAGGGGAGCCAGAGGTGATTTGGACCAGCCCTATTTTATAGAGGAGAAACCGGTAGCACAGAGAAGTTCAGTGTCTTGTGCAAGGTCACACAGCTTTCAGTGAGACTAGAGTTAGGTTGCCCAACTTCCAGGCTGGAGGTCTTGCCACTGTGCCACACAGCTTTACCCACCAAGGGAAGGGATCTCTTATGGCTAAGAGCACAAGCCCTAGAGTCATACAGACCTGGTTGAAGTCTCAGCTTTGCCACCCTCTATAGGTATGTGCCCAGGAGAGTTACCTTACCATCCCTAAGGCTCAGTTTCTTCCTTTATAAAACGAGGATGGTGTGTTAAAGCCAGCTTATACTGGCTCACAGCCCGTTGTTAAATTTTCAGGTATTTTTCATGCTGCTGAGTTCATGTTGCTAGCTTGAAATCAGCCACTGTGTATGAAATTGGCAAATGCTACAAATCGGAGCCTTTCCCCCCTAGAGAGTTAAACACTCACCAGCACACCACTATCGCAGTAGTACTTACTTCAGAGGGTTTGCCTGGGCCATCAGAAGGCTAGTTCCCGGGAGCCTCAAAGCACAGAACCTGGCATGTGTATACAGTGGTGCCTATGAAGGTCAAGAGCATGGCTCTGCAGTCCCCTAATCCTCAAGCCACAGTCAGCCCAATCACTTCCAGTGGTGTGACCTTGGGCAATTTTTCCATGTAAGTGAGAACCAGAGGGCTCCAGTCTTGGGGGTCATATTAGAATTTGGCCTCCCACACCCCTCATTGGCAGGAACTCTAATTGGCTGGTTTGATCACATGGCCATTTGTGAGCCAATCACCTGGCCAGGGAGAGGAGCGGGTACTTCGTTGGGGGTGGGGGGTCAAATGCCCAGGGTTAGCCCCACCCAAACCATCCTAAAGAGGTTTCAGAAGAAAAGGGCAGAGATTCTGAATAGATGGAAAGTGCAGTTTTTCATGAACAGGGAGGGCTTCTAAGGGCAACAGATAAAAGAAAGGTAAGTAGCTACAAGTGATGGCTTGTGCTTTTCTTTCCTTCCCTTTAAATCAATTAGTTGTACTAGACTCTTACCTCATGCCAGTCCTTGGACTAGGTTGAGAGGGTGGGCTCTGAAGTCTAATTGACCAGTTCGAATCTCGACCATTTATACCTTCATCCATTCAATAAATATTTTCTGAGCACCTCGGCAGGGCAGTAGAATTACCACAGCGGACACTCACTGGGTGACCTTCAGTAAGTTAGCTGACTTCTCCAAGTCTCAGTTTTCACTGGGGAAAGTGAGGGTGAAAGCCAAATAGCATAGTTGTCAAGAGCACACAAACTGGAGTCAGCCTCCTTGGGCTCATACCTGGTAAACTGCTTTTACCCATAACACTCTGACACCAAATATGTGGGTTTTTTTCTCCACACCTACAAATTCTCCATTTCTCAGACACTCCTGGGTGTCCTGCAGGTCAGTTCAACTCTAACACTAACTGCCTGGAGTTAGCTCAGAACAACAGGGAAAGGGCCTAGTCCCAGAAGACTGCCCCCAGTTCAGATGCCAATCACAAGTCCTAGGTTGTCACCCAAATTGGGTTCTCGTGACCTCTTCCTTGGGTTCTATAACTGGCTAGAATGACCCACGGGACTCAGCAAGGCACTTTACTTACTACGATCAGTTTGTTCTAAGGCATACAACTCAGGAACAGCCCAATGGAAAACATGCACAGGGCAAGGTATTAAGGGAGGTGGGTGCAGAGCTCCCCTTCTCTCTCTGAGCACATTCCAGTCCCAGCACCTTTATGTTCATCGACTCAGAATCTCTCTAAACTCTGTTATTTAGGAGTTTTTATGGAAGTTTCATCAGGTAGGCATGATTAATTAAATCATGTCCATTGATGATTGAGCTCAGCCTCTAGCTCCTCTCTCCTCCCTGGAAGATGGGGGTTGGGGCTGAGAGTTCCAACCCTCTAATCATGCTCTTAGTCTTTCTGGTAACCAGTCACCATCCTGAAGCTGTCTAGAAACCTCCAGCCATCAGCAATCTCATTAGCATACAGAAGACACTCTTATCACTCCAGAGAGTCCAAGGATTTTAGGAGCTGTGTGCCAGGAACTGAAGGCAAAGAGCAAATATCTGAGGTCTGTCTGGAAAAAGTCCAGCCATTGTTAATATAACGAGAATGGTTGGCATGACATTGATGTAACCTGGCAGCCAAGGAGAGTGGACTGGAATGTGCATGTGTGAACAATGATGACTTCACTGTTCTAGTCAGTGGGGGTAGATGCTGTTGAGTGAGCATGTGTACTGTGTGGCTGTCGCATTCAAAATGACTGAGCGAGTAGAGCAATGAATCTGCATTGCATTTTGCATTAAGCTTGAACATTCCTCCATGGAAACTATGCAGATGATTCAGAAGGCCACAGCTATGGGCAACTGGTGATGGGCAGCTTCATCATGACACCGCACCCACTCATGTGTCATGACTTTGCAGAGTTTTTTGGCAAAACATCAAATCACCCAGGTGATGCAGCCCTGCTACAGCCCAGATTTGGCACCCTGCGACTTCTGGCTTTTCCCAAAACTAAAATGACCCTTGAAAGGACAGAGATTTCAGAGTGTGGATGAGATTCAGGAAAATATCATGGGGCAACTGATGGCTATTGGGAGAACTGTGTGAGGTCCCAAGGTGCCTACTTTGAAGGGGACTGAGGTGTCATTGTTTTATGTGCAATGATTCTTGTATCTTGTATCTTCTTCAGTAAATGTCTTCTTTTCCATAGTACATGGCTGGATACTTTTTGGACATACCTTTTTTAAAAAAAATTTTCTTTCAGAATAATTTTATTTATTTTTTATTGTTGTTCTATTATTATTGTACAATCTCCTGGCCATGCTACCTGCTTGTTGTGTGATGTCAGGCGTGAACCTAATATGTACAATGAGGATAATAGTAGTCCCTCTCCCAGAGGGTTGTAGTGAAGATTAAATGGGAAAATGAAGGAAAGCACTCAAAACTCTGTGTTAAGAAGGTAGTGTGCTCTCAGTAATGTTGGTTATTATCATCATCAGCATCAGCATCATTACTGTTGTCAGTTATATCATCAACACCATCATCTTCATCATCACCACCATCATCATTAACACCATCATCATCATCAACACCATCATCATCAACACCATCATCATCAACACCATCATCATCATCAACAGTACCATCATCATCAACACCATCATCATCATCATCACCATCATCAACACGTCATCATTAACATCATCATTGTCATCAACACATCATCATTAACATCATCATCATTATCAACACCATCATAAACATAATTGTCATCTTCAACGCTATCATCAACATCATCATTAAAATCATTGACATCATCATTAACACCATCAGCAGCAGCATTAACACCATCATAATCATCATCAACATAATCATTAACACCATGATCAACATCATCATTGATACCATCAACATCATTATTACCAGCAGCAACAGCAGCACCATTGTCAAAATCATCATCATCAACATCATCACAATCATTATCATCATCACCATCATAATCATTATCATCAACATCAGCAGCAGAATCAACACCATCATCAACATTATTATAAACACCATCAACATCAGCAGTAGCAGCACCATCATCAACATTATCACCATCAACACCATCATTGACATCAGCAATATCAAAGGATTCTTGAGAATTGAATGGAATGACACATGCCATATGCTTATCTCCTTGGGTGGTACAGGAGTACTCAGTCAATATTTTCTGCTGTGGTTATTTATTTATTTAGTGAACACGTTAGGAGGGTTCTCATGCATCAGCTCTAGCATGGGCTCACAGTTTAGAAAGAAAGTAATAGCTAGAACCCAAAGTCCTAAGTCATGCCCTATGCTGACATCTCCCTGGGATGGGGTTCCTGGGGATCTCATTCACTACTGTACACCCAGTGCTGTGCAAGTACCTGGCTCAGAATAGAGCTTCTGTTTGTGAAATGAATGACCTGTTGGTAGCATTCTCTCTAAGAGGTAAGTCTGAGGCCTGTGGGAGCACAGGGGAGGGGCACTTGGTGCCTACTTGTAGATGTGGTACAGGAGATAGAGGGAAGTTGAGTGGTCTCATATGTTCCATTTGCCAGGTACATAATTTGACCATACAAGGGATGTCACAACATGAGAATGAGAGGAACTGAAGCTGGGGGATGAAGAACCTTATAGACAGTGTTTATTGGGGGGTGGGGCAGGAACCATTAAAAGATAAAAAGCCTGGTCAAGTTTGCATGTCAGGTTGCTCCTTCTGGGGCAATGTGTGAGTTGAATTTAGACAAGTTGAGTTAGATCCACCCTCAGCACTGGTGACATCTTGGGCCCGATCACTCTCTTCAGGGAGGGGCTGTGCCTAGCATTGTAGGGTGTTCAACAGCACCTCTGGCCTCTACCCACGAGGTGCCAGTAGCACCGCCTCCCCCAGTGGGGACGCCAAAAATGTCTGCAGATGTTGTCATGGGGGAATGTCTGCAGGTGTCCCTGAGGGTACAATCACCTGGTTGAGAACCACTGGTTTAGAGGTATGTGAGGATGGGTGATCTTCGACTGTGATAGGCGAGGTATCCACTAGGACTCATGTCGGGGGGTGGGCTTGGAGTTGAGGGTGTTTACACGTTGGAAGTGACAGGAGGGAAGAGGGTGAGAGAGGATTCCAGGATCTTGCTTAGTTTGCCACATTGATGAGTTTTCTGGTTGGGGCTGCTGGACGGTGAAGTGGGAGGAGCAGGTGAGATTGGGGTGGGGGTCTGCAGCTTGAAACACCTGTGTTAACAGTGTTTCTGGGGCACTTGTGTAAAATACTCTTTCCCAGGCCTTCCACATGGTCTGCGACTCAGTCCTTTTGCCTAATCCACATTGTATGTCCTGGGGCTGCCATAACAAATCACCACTGACTGGGCGGCTTAAAACAACAGGAATTCTCTCACAGTTCTGGAGGCAGGAAGTCCAGAATCCAGGTGTCAGCAGGGCTGGTTCCTCCTGGAGGCTCAGAGGGAGATTCTGTTCTATGCCTTTCTCCTAACTGCTAGTCGTGTGGCCCTTCTTGGTCTTCCTTGACTTGTAGCTGGATCACTTCGATCTCTGCCTCAGTGAGCACATGGTGTCCCCACTCCCTCTCTGTGTCTTCCTCTCTGTCTCTCTTATTAGGACACTGGTCATATTGGGTTTAGGGTTTGCCATACTCCAGTATGATCTCATCTTAACTTGATTACATCTGCAAAATTCTTATTTCCAAATAAGGTCACATCCATGGATACAAGGGGTTAGTACTTCAACATGTCTTTTTGGGAGACAGAATTCAATCCACACCAACCTCTCCACTTTCAGTTACTAGGGCACAAAGGAGAGATGGGTGGGAACATAGAAGATGCACTCCTGTCCCCACAGAAATTATAGTGCACGAAAAGTAAAATAGCCTCCTGAAAGAGTTTGCTACTAGAGCTGCAGAGAAGTGAATAATTACAACATGAATGAAAGAATGAAAGACATCTAGAAGCATCAGGAGAGGAAAGAGTGCAGCCAGAGGGGTCTTTTAAAAATGCACATCTGATTATGTGACTCTCTGCCTAAAGCCTTCGGAGGCTCCCTATTCCCCAGGATAAGTCCAAACTCCTTACCTGGCACAAAGGCATGAGCAGACCTGTCTTCCTCACCCTCAGCTTTGCACCCCAGCCCGCCTGCCCTCATACCTTCTTCACTGGTTCACGTTGGCCCTTCTCAGTTGTTCAGGGAGTGTGCCCTGTCTCTGGGCCCTCTGACTCCTGCTCCTGCTTCTACAGGGGAGTCTTAGGAAGGTCAGTTCCCATAGCACCCACCACAGTGCTGATTAAATTGCCCCATTATTAGTTATGCATAATAATTAAAGAGCTGCATTACAAGGACCTTGCCTGGCTTGTCCTCTGCTTTGCCCTTTGTGCCTGGTACAATCACCCAGTCAGTGGGTCATGAATGCCCACCTGTTGTGTGCTAGCCCTGTGCCTGACATGTGGGAGGTATTCTAGAAATATCTTTTGACTGGGTAGTTGGACTGCATCTGCTGTTGGGTGCAGAGAAACATAAGGGGCTCTCTATGCAGAAATGGAATGAGCGGGTGAAAGAAGGGTTTGGGGGCTGGCCCCTGCTGGCTCTAGAGCCCTCCCCTAGCTGGCAGAGCTTCTCCCAGCTGCTACTTCGTAAATGCCCTGGTCCGTCCTGTCAGCCACTGCTACTACTCGTGGAGGACTCACTCTAACAGAATCTGTCCATTGCTGGTCTTCCATTATGAACACTGGGTAGCTGGAGGCAAGGCTTTGTGCCCATCCTTTTAGTTTGTATTGAAACATTGCATGTTCTGGAGCAGTCTCTGATAAACAGCTATCTCTGCCACACTGGGAGCCCACTTTAGGATGGAATCAATATCTCTTTTGAGAAGCTTGAGTGGATCTGAAGTAGGTTGATCTAATTTGGATGGCCATCGAGTCCTAGACATAAACTCTCAGACGTCAAAAGATCAGGCTTCTCTCGCATCGTGCCTGGAAGGTGTAGCTTTTAGGAAGGATGCGGACAAATATTTCTCTTGGCCAGCATTTCCAGGGATGTACCGGGGAGACAGACAGAAGCAATGTAAGAGCACTACCCTTAAGGAACACACAGCCTCATGGGGCAGAAAGACAGGAGAAATGAAGGTCACTGCCTCAAAAATGAAAACAGAGCCTTATCTCACACCAAAAACCAAAATCAAGTCCAGGTGTCCAAGGACTTACATTAACAAGGCTTAACTTTAAGTTTTAGAAGGATAAAAAGGAAGCTACCTTTATGACTTTAATGTAGCAAAGCACTTCTAGAAAGGCCATAAAGTGTGGACCATAGAGGGAAAGGATGGATGGATGCATTCTGCAATAAAACTGTGTATTCTACTCATCAGAAAATACAGTAAAAAAAAAAAAAAAAAAGTTAAAAGGCAGCCCACGAACTGGGAGAATATGTTTGTACACACATATATTAGTTTGCTAGGGCTATTGTAACAAAGGGCCACAAACTAAATAGCTTAAACAGAAATTTACTGTCTAGCAGTCCAAGATCCAGGGGTCGACAGGGCCACGCTCCCCCTGAAGGTTCTTGGGAGGATCTGTTCCAGCCTCTCTCTGCTTCTGGTAGTTCCTTGGCTTGTGGCGGCATCACTCCAGTCTTCTCATGGCCTTCTGCCTGTGTGCACAGCTGTGTCCAAGTTCCCCTCTTTTATAAAGACCCTGCTCATCCTAGATCAGAGGCACACCCTCCTCCAGCGTGACCTCATCTTAACTACATCTGCAAGGACCTTGTTTTCAAGTAAGGTCACATTCTGAAATATTGGGGGTTGGGACTTAAACACGTGGATTTTGGTGAGACACAATTCAACCCATAACAACACATAACTGGTGAGTAATTTAGTAGTATTCATAATATTTAAAAGCCTTTTTATAAATTAATAAAAGAAAGACAAATATCCAATAGAAAAAAATAGGCAATATGAAACAAACAGGATTTTTAAAATAGAGAATAGCCGATAAGCATGAAAAGATGCTCAACCTTTTAAGCAGTCAGGGAAATGCAAGCTAAGTCACAATAAGGTAGCCAGCGGACAGAAATCGTTGGACAGCCTGACAGCAGCAGACAGCGACAAGCCAGTGCCCGTGTGTCTTGTAGCCACAGCATGTGCATGTCGATTGATGAGGGGCGTTGATCTCACACCGGAAATCAGAAAGTTAGCCTTTCCACGCAAAACAGGAAATGCGATTAAATCGATACATGACTAGATATCCAAAGAAATGCAAACAAAAAATATTTTAACAACCACACTGATCGAGGCCATTTGTCAGAATGCTAATACCCGGTGCGGACCCTGTCCTGTCCCTCCCTTAGTGGCTGTGAAGTCAGTCCAGCCCTTTGGCCAGTGCTCTGTCAGTTCATATTGAGTGGCAGGAAAAGACCTGGGTGTTTTTTATATTTCCTGATATATTCTTTGACCTAGCGATCACACAGGTTTTATTAAAATGATATAATCTTAAATATATATATACTTATATATGTGTATATATATTTATTTATATATCACAGTGCCCAATTTTAGGTCATTAGAAACAACCTAAGTACCTAACAATAGGAAAGGGTTCAAATAAATTATAGTTTCAGCCTAATGGAAATATGTAGATATTAAAATTATACTCCACACGTCTAGGCAGTACCATGGAAAATGCGTGTCTGTTTAAGTTGAAAGGGGGTGGGGAGATGTCAGCATTTGCCTGTGTTATCAGTGTGGCATGTTTGGCGTGTGGACAAGGACTGGGAAAACCCGGAATGGGCTGGGCTAGAGGCAGGAGAGTACTGGATGGAAGGTGTAAAGTGCTGGGATCGTGACTGGATCTTAACTTTTTAAAAATGCATTCCTGTTTTAATGTTGTTTGTGTGGTGCATGGAGACACACTGTTTCTCCCAACCCTGGGGACAAAGGCAGGGGGCTCAGGGCAGCTGTGTTCCAACCTTGGTAAAAGTTGTGTGCACACACCTGAAACCCTGTGCCCCGGAGAGCCCTTTAGAAGCACTTCAAAGGAAGTATGAGGGGAGGAGAGCAGGGCTGCTGTTTTCCCCAGAAAGTGCCTTTTGTCCCAAATGGTTTTCTTTGATTTCTTTTTTATTGATTAGAACTTAGCTGCGTTCAAAGGCTGCAGGGAGGGAACACTTTAGTCTGGGAAGAGAGCGGAGCGTTTGCACAAGCCGGCTGCTAGGAGCTTGCAGGGTGCCTTCTGGATTCATTTGAGTAATTTACAATCTATTTCAGTTCTCCCAAGCTACCCCACGTGGTTCAACCAAATTAAGCTCATCAAGATCTTGAAAAAGGAAACAACGCCTGTTTATTTGTGACATTGCCTTGAGAAGGGAAAAAAGTAGAAGTGGCCCCCAGTTCCTTCTCCCACCTCTCCCTCCAGTCTCTGGAGGTTGGATAGGGCAGGTGACAGACATCATGCCCGTGACTCCTCGGGGACCATGATGTGGCAACAGAGCCACCGTGTTGGGGCTGCACGGCAGGTCCCCACGGTCATCTGCTGAAGTTGTCTGAGTGCTGTGAGTGTAGTGGTGGAGAGATGGACACTGTGTCTTTGCCTTTACAGAAAATGAAAAAATATCCGATAAGGACAAAGTGCCACGAAAGAAATGAAACAAGATGTGATGGCAATCGATGGAGCAGGGAATTCTTTTCCCAGTGGGTGCTGGTGGAAACCTTACAGGAGGAGGTGACATTTCAGGTTCCCAAACTGAGGGCACAGCACAGGTGCCAGCCCTGAGGCCAGAATGTCTTCTTTTTTGAGAAAGAGAAAGAAGACTGATGTGGCTGCTGGTTGAGGTCTGAGATGTAGGCAGGGCCAAATTATTTCCATCTTGGTAGCTCCTTGGTTCTCAGCTGTGTGATTTTTCCCTCAGGGGATGTTTGGTGATGTCTAAAGACATTTTGGGTTGTCACAACTTGGGGGTAGTAGGCTTTTGGCATTTAGCGGGTAGAGACCAGGGCTGCTGTTAAACATCCTACAATGCACAGATGACACCCCCCAACCCAAAATGACGCTATTGCAGACTAGACTAAGGATTTTGGATTTCATTTTAAGAGCGATGGAGGTGTTAGCAGGGAAGCAAGAGAATGGCCTGGTTCAGTTTTCCTCTTTAAACATAGAACTTTGGACCAAATTATTCCAAGTCTGACAGGACAACTTTATCTGACTAAATCTGGATGGAAGGGAGAGTTCAAAGAGCTGGAGATCCTTTCAGAATGAGCAGTCCGTTCTCCTTGGGGCAGCTGAGCCTACTTCCTGGGAAAAGTTTTGCCCGGTGCCTGGATGTC
The DNA here is from genome assembly GCA_039655065.1 of Glossophaga mutica. Lineage (NCBI taxonomy): Eukaryota > Metazoa > Chordata > Mammalia > Chiroptera > Phyllostomidae > Glossophaga > Glossophaga mutica. The sequence goes on from CM077305.1 coordinate 100,642,905, forward strand.
TGTTTTCAGCAGAGGAAGTCCTAGGAGGAAGTGGAAGGATGGAAATCGAAGCTTGATCTTTGGCTTGTAGCTGGTGCTCTGAGTTTTTCCGGTCTGGAGAAAAATTCAGCCCTTGGTTGCTTTCAACACTTGTTCAGGCTAGAATCGTGTGTAACAGTCTGAACCAGCCCAAGATTTATAGGTTTAACTAAGATTTTTCAGCCTCAGCACTATTGAAATTTGGGGCCAGACCATTCTGTGTTGGGAGCCGGGGTGCCCTGCACTTTGCAAGATGCTTAGTAGCATTCCTGGCCTCCACCCACTAAGCATCAGAAGCAACCCTCTTCCCACTTGTGACAACCAAAAATGTCTCCTGACATGGCCAAATGTCCCTGGAGGTGGGGAGTTGGGAATAGGGGGATAAAATTTCCCCAGGTTGATGTAAATTTAATATGCCAATACTTTATAAATGTCCACAAAGTTCGCCATGAATTCCATGGTTCTTCAGGGGAGGAGTCAGGTTGGGGAATGGCTGGTCCTGCTTTCCCCATAGCCTGAGTTTCTTACCAGTTGGCTTCTGGTCAGCGTTTAAATGTAGCATCTTCTAGGGAAGAGAGGCTAAGAAGACACTGGCTTCAGGAACCTTTCAGGAACAGTTTCACCCCCTGGTTGTTTAGAGCTGCAGTTTTTGATGCCATGTAGTTGCCATTGTTCATATGTGTCACATGTTCTGGGGCAGGGAAAGTGAGGACCCTCCACTCTCTCCAGGGCTGGGTTAAGATATGACCTTGGTACCCTAAGTCTTGAAGATCATGGAGCTTCTCATCATATGTTGATCAAGATAATAATTGTCCATTGTAAATCATAGCAATGGTCTAAGGTTCCCACAGTGATTATGTCAGTATTATTTCTGAAATACCAAATATCCCATTCTTGCAAAAAAAATAATATTTCTCTTTTTTATTTGAAGTGGAGGGGTGTTCCCTGCTTCTGGGGGCCAGAGCATATACTGGTTTTGCCTAAGGGGGAAGCCAGCATTGTCTTTCCCACTTAACACACAAACACACAAAACCAAGAATGCAAATGAGTGAGGGTGATGTTATTTGTAAGGAGAATCCTCGCTAATTTTAAAAATCCAAATTATTAACCACAGTGGTCAGAATATCTGGAATTAAGTCTGCCTGTGTCCGAATGCCAGTACTACCACTTTCCAGCTCTCTGGCCCTGGACAAGCATTTAACTCTTCTGAGCCTATCTCCTCATCTGCTATATGGGAATGACACATCTCACAGACTCATTATAGAGATTGAACCAGTTATTGCATGTAAAGTGGCTAGCACAATACTTGATTGACCTGTGGTATTTATTTATTATCATTATTGACGCCTTTGTCATCACTCCATTGTTGCTGCCGTTAAGTGTTCTAAGAGCAGAAAAACTTTCTGAGAGGAAAAAAATCTGGGTCAGAGACTAAAAGAAGTCAAAGGAAGAGGCACCCTCTGTCACCTGATCCATCCATAGAAGCCCCATTGTGAGCTTCTGGGATCAATTTCCTGCATGGTAGGTACAAAATAAAAGAAAAAAAGCAACTTCTCAACTATTTCCTTTCTCTGCAGAATGAAGTGGAGCTGGGGGAGCTGCTTCTGTCACTGAATTACCTCCCAAGTGCTGGGAGACTAAATGTTGACGTCATTCGAGCCAAGCAACTTCTTCAGACAGATGTGAGCCAAGGTTCAGGTGCGGTGTGACTCCCTCCCTCCTTCCCCATTTCTTCAACGGGGCATCTGTTTTTTCTTTTTCACACAAAGGACCCAATTTTCTTTTTTTCTGCATCCTAGATACTGTTAATAAGATAAGACCTGCCCTGGCCAGGTAGCTCACTGGGTTGGAGTGTTGTCCTGTGCTCTAAAAGGTTTCGGGTTCAATTCCCTGTCAGGGCACATCCCAGGTTGTAAGTTTGATATCCTCTTAGGGTGTGCATGGGAGGCAACCAGTCAGTGTTTCTCACATTGATGTTTCTTTTTCTCTCCCTTCCTCTCTCCCTAAATCAATAAACATATCCTCAGATAAGGATTAAGAAAAAAAAAAGATAAGGCCCTATGAGGATAGATAGTATCCAGAACTATAACCAAGCAGAGCGGGGCCTGTGCATGTGGCGTCTTGATGCATGACCCAACAGTTCATGGAAACAGGTTTTTATTTACAGGAGCGAGACCTCGGGGGCTGGGAGCACTCCTGCTCAGAGCCTTGTTCTCCCACGAGTGTTCTCCCAGCACTTCCCTTGCTCCACACCAGGTTGTAAGCCAAAACCAAGCCCAGTGGTTCCCCCTATCCTTATCTGTCCTTAAGCTGGCTGTGCAAACAGGTCTCCATCTCCTCTGGAATGTGCACTTGTGGGTTTCAGAGTCACCATCCTCTCACAGCAGCTCTCTCCTTCAGGATCTGGGGTACATTGTCCTTAGCCTCCATGTAATAGTCCAGGAAAGCATGTGCCGTGTTGCACTGGATCATGGTGAAGTCCAGGAAGGCACAAGTCCCAAGAGAGTGGCCTTTCTGTATGTCCTGAGTCCCAAGAGTCCAGAGAGTCCAGGTCTGAAGGGCAGCAGGTCAGCATCTTACAAGGCAGAATCCTCGATGGCTTCGGAGTTAGCTAGAGCAGGCACAGTCAGTGGCAGCATGCTGTTCTCTCCTTCTTGGCTGCTGCTTCCTCCCTACACCGGGCCACATGGCCGAATCCTCGGAGGAACAGATGTAGCTCCTCCCTCACTACAGGCAGCATGGCTGAATCTCTCTCACAGGGCTGCCCTCTTCACTACAGACTGGCACAGCTGCTGCCTACTCTCTCAGCTCTCCTGGTGGACCAGCCTTACTCTCTGCCTACCCTTAGTTTAAACTCTGACCGGGAGCTTCCTACATGACCTCCTATCCAGCTCCTTCCACAGTGTGCTACATTTGCCAGTTTCCCTTCTGTCCTCTCTCAGCTGCCATCTTCAGTCAGGGCAAGAGCTCCTGTGACACCGGGGCTTCCGGGGAGGGCATTCAGCTCCCCTAGCTATGTCACAAGTCCCTGAATGCTCTCAGAGTTGTAGACAACTTTCTCTGGGGGTGGTAGCACAGCTGTTAGCTTGCCTTTTTGTTATGCAAAGTATCTTAAATGCTATGTCATCTCTTTCCCCCATCCCACAGCCATGTGCTGTGGGGACTTTGGGCACCCCTCACTCTGCACCCCATTACAGAACTAGATGTTATTTCAAGAGGAACAATAAATAATCAGATATCTTTTAAAATGAGGCAGGTAAATGCTGCCACCTCAGACATAACCCTATTTGAACTGGGGATTTGACTGAGACCAGGTGTGATAACTATGGAAATCTAGATCCTCTTTGTACATGCTCAGCGCAGAGGAAGTGGCTTGCCTTTCCAGTTGCTATGCCTGCAATAGAGATGCTATCCTCCAGGAGGCATTAGTGTGCATTGTCCATGAATCCTAATCTGTGAGAGTGGTGTATGCACCCTAAGGTTTTTTCCCCACTCATTTCAAGTGTACCATAAATCTTTATAAATCCCAGCTCTGAAAAGACTGTTATATTTAAAGTGTCTATTTTATAGCAAACCAAATTCAAACATGACTTTTAATGAACTGGAACAGATTACATTCCATCTGTAAGTAGCTTCTCTCAAGACGGCAAGGATATTATCATGAAAGCAGCCATGTCTCTGGGATCTCTTCAGCTCAGTGGTGGAAATACTGTCTTCTCTAAGTGCAATGGCTAAAATAAATTACTTTTGCTATAAGGTGACAGCTGAATTTAGAAGACAGCTTGCATTCCCAAAAACTACTTTACAAAAAAAACAGGTTTTGAAGAGGCCAGTGGAAAGAATGGTGTGAAGGCTGGAGAGTTTCAGATGCACCACAGCGGGAGAGTCAGTATGATAAAATGATTGAAGGGTTTCAGAGTCAAACTACCTCAAACCAAATCCCATTCTCTACTGCTTGCAAATAATGTGCCTTGGGGAAGTTACTTAACCTCTAAAAGCCTCAATTTCTCCATCTGAGAAACTGACATAATAACAGTATTCATCTCATTGGGCTGTTTAAACAATGTTCAGTTAGATAATGTACATGAATCTCTTTGTAAGCTATAAAGTGGTAAAAAAAAAAAAATGGTGGTTATAACTCTGCCACCTCTACTCTGTGTATGGGCTCTGGGCTCAATGACACGATGATGGGTTTCCAGGACAGAAAGCCAGGCCAGGCTCTGGGTCTGGGTCTTTCTCCACTAGCCAGATCTCGAGCAAATCATTTCTCATCTTGAGTCTTCCGTTTCTTTATCTGTAAAATGCCTAACAGTAAGGAAAATGCCTAAATGTAAATTGAGGAGCTCAATAAGTATAGGGTGGCTGGAGGAAGAGAGGTAGGGAAAAGGAGGAATGAAAAATAGATAGATAGATAGATAGATAGATAGATAGATAGATAGATAGATAGGAAAAATGGATGATGAAAGGAGGTGTGGATGGGAAAATGGGTGGATTGAGAGAAAAATAGATGAAAGGATGAGTAAGTAGTTGGGCTGTTAGATAGCTGGGAAGATGGATGGATGGAAAGAAGGAAGGAAGAATGAATGAGTGAAAGAATGAATGGATGAGAAGTTGAATGGATGGATGGATGGATGGGTTTCATGATCTGTAACATTCTGTGACATTGTACCCAATTCTCAGACCCCTTTGTGAAAATCCAGCTGGTACATGGACTCAAGCTTGTGAAAACAAAGAAGACATCCTTCTTAAGAGGCACAATTGATCCTTTCTATAACGAATCCTTCAGCTTCAAAGTTCCCCAAGAAGAACTGGAAAATGCCAGCCTAGTGTTTACAGGTAGGTAGACCCTGCTGACCCCCTTAGGTGAGGTATGTTCAGCTTATTATCTTAGTGGTAGAAGGCACCAGAGAGGGTAATGTTTAAGAACTTCATGTCTGGTGTTCAGCTATCTAGGTTTGAATCTACTTAATGTTTATGAACTTGAGCAAGACTCTTAGAGTTGCACAGCATAATTGTTACAAATGCAAACTTTGGAAGCACGTTTCCTGGCATTTTCTCATAATTACTGAAGCCTTGGGCAACCTAACCCCTCTGAGCGTCATTTTCTTCATCTGTAAGATGAGGGTAATAATAGTATTTACTTTCTGAGTTTGTTGTAAAGATTAAGTGACTTAGAACTTTGGCATAATAACAAGTACTCATGGTATAAGCTTTCGTGATATTAGCTAAGTAGTTTACAGCCTGATAGGGAAGCATGAGAAAACAGGGGCCTCAGAATCCTCAGGCAGGAGGATTTTGAAAGGCTTCCGAGACGATTTAGTGTTTAAGTTGAGGCTTCATGTGCCATTCCACTTAAATTTAATCTACTGTTTACAGGGTATATTAGTTATCCACTGCTGCATAACAAATCCCCCTAAAATTTAGTGACCTGAAACGGTGAACATATATTATCTCTTAGTTCCCATGAGTCAGGAATCCACGCATGCCTTTGCTGGGGGCCAAAGTTCTCTGACAGGCTGCTGTCAAGGTTTTGCCTGAGGCTCAAATAGGTCTGTTTTCAAGCTCACTCACGTGGTTGCTGGCAGAATTCAGTTTCTTACAGGCTGTTAGACTGGGGGCCTGAGTGCCTTCCTGGGTACTGGCCAGTGGATCTTCCTTAGTTCTTCACCATGCAGGCTTCACTGTAAGGCTACTCACAACATGGCAGGTGACTTCCATCGGAGTGCGCAAGTGAGAGAACAAAACAGGATGAGCAAGAAGGAAACCAGAGACTTTTTGTAAGCTAATCTCACAAATGACACCCTATCCCTTTTATTCATTAGAAGCAATTCACTTGGTCCAGCTCACACTTAAGGGGAGGAGATTATACAAGGGCATGAATACTGGGAGATAAGGGCTCATTGGGAGTTATTTTAGAAGCTTTCCACAGCAACATGGATAGAGTTCATAGAAGTAATGGTTATTGTCTCCTGTGTCCTTTTCACGGCAGGCGCTTCACTGATATTACTCCTAATACTCATTAGAACCTACCCTGTCAAATCAGTATTATCCTTATCAATTTATAGGGCTGGAGACTGAAGCTTAAAACCTAAACAACCCACTCAATGTTTCAAGCTGGTAGGAAGGATTATCTCTGGCCCTGTTAGCTTCCAAGATCAAAGGCCCTGCATTTCTTCAAGCACCGAGGTGGTGTGGGCCTTGGGGATCTGACATCACAGTTGGAGGAGTCCTGCACCAGGGCGACTGGAAGCTCTCATCTGTTTAGATCTAGGCTAGAATCTTAGCTTTGGGTCCCCCAAGAAGTCAGGCCATGACTGAAAAACCCTTGCATGCACAGCTTCCTCTGCAGAAGCTTACTGCTTCTCATCATTAAGACTGCAAATGTTCTGTGCTCCGAGACCCCTCCAGGCAGGCTGGTTCCGAGCCTGTCACCTGAGAGTCTGCAGCCAGTTAGGGGTCACCTGCCCTAAGCAGATACAATGCTTCTATCTGATGCAGCCTGTGTGGCTGCTGTCCAAGCATCCTGCTCACCCTAAGATTTTACGTCAAGACAGAAGACAGTGATTTCATTGCATCTGTAAATGGTGGAGTGCAGGCAGTGGAAACTACAATTGAACCTTATTTATTCAATAAATACTTACTAATTTCAGTAAGCATTTATTATTTATACTTTACTCAATTAGTATTTAATGAAAAAAATGCATATAAATAAAGTAAACCTACACTGTTCAAACCTGTGTTGATCACAGGTCAACTGTATTTTCAATCTGCAGTCAGGAATCTGCAAACATGAAGGACTGACTTGTTATATGGAGATTCTCCACTGCTCGGGGCGCCCCAGCCCCTGCTTTTTTCAAGGGTCAATTCTTTATTGAACCAAAACTGGGATCCGAGCATGGAATATCAGTTCCTAAGTCCCTATGAGAATAAAGGACTTAATGTAGCACCTATAGACTAGGAGGGTTGCAGAGGTGGGAGCGGGGATGAGAGCCACATGGAAAGCCCGATGCTGTTATATTTCATGAAAAATGTAGTGCATGGTTGTTATGATGTGTGACACAATCCAGAGGTGTGTACGGATAAGGGATCAGCATGGCTGTGGGGGCAGTGCCCGGCTCCTGGCTTTGTGGGCTTGCACAAGAGCCTGTGTGCTTAGGTTTTCTCATCTGTAAAATGGGAATCACTGTCAGGGATTGCTACGAGGATCCAAGGAAGGGAATCCACAGTCAGTGCTGAGCACCGTGCCTCGCACCTAGCTAGCACTCCGTAACTGTTTGCTATTATTAAAAGGAAATTTTACTGTCTCCATCATCCCCTTTCCAGGCCCTTCTCCCTGAAGTCAGCACCTTTAATGTCCCAGTATGTATCATTCTCCACACTTGTCCTTCTTCACATAGACATCATCCACATACAGTGGATTCAGCTTTTCCAAAAAGGTATTCGTCAATTCAAGAAGTGGGTATTAAGCACCTTCTCTGTGCCAGACACTTTCCAAGTAGTAGAATGTCGCAGTGAACAAAACAGACCATCCCTGCTGGTGGGGCTCAGTCGGTTGGGTGTCATCATCCCGCAAAGCGAAAGGTTGCTGCTTCAATTCCTAATCAGGGCACATGCCTGGGTTGTGGGTTTGGCCCCTGGTTGGGGTGTGTGCCGGAGGCAACTGATTGGTGTTTCTCTCTCGCTTTGATGTTTCCCTTTCTTTCCCCCACCCTTCCCCTATCTCTTAAAAAAAATTAAAACAGACCATCCTTGCTCTTGTGGGTGTTTCCAGACTATTTATTCTGTGGACATCTCTCTGAAACTTGCTTTTGTGTCATTAATAATGAATGTATTCAGTCCCTCCAGGTGAATGTAAATACAAAGGCATCTCACTCTTTACTATTTTTAGTAACTGCATTATTAAAATACCACCATGTGGAATGCCGTGATAAAAGCAGAGGCTATTCATTATTGGTGGGGGAGTGAGGGGTATGTGACAGAGCTCCAGAGAATATGATATGATTTCTGGAGGACCCTCCTTAGACAGATACACAGGAGGACAGGAAATTTTGCATATAGTTCGGAGGTTTCTTGACACCCTTAAACCACATTTGTGAACCCAATAGGGCAGAGCCTCAAACTGGAGTGGCACTCCCAACCCCTCACCCCCACATATCTCTCAGTGGACCCACTGTATATGAGGTGGCCGTTGTCGGCTGCACCCATCAGACAGGCCCGTGCTCTCCCTTCCTGGAAGACATGCTTCTCTCTTTTAAACATTGGAGTTTGGGGCCCCCAGCTCAGGGTTCCCTCTCCTCAAGTTAAAAGCCCATTGAAAATGCTTTTTATAGGCCCTAACCAGGTGACTCGGTTGGAGCATTGACCTGATGTGCCACCATTGCAGGTTCAACCCCTGGTCAGGGCACATACAAGAATCAACCAATGAATGCATAAATAAGTGAAACAACAAATCGATGTTTCTCTCTCTCTTCCCCACCTCTCTAAGAATCTATAAACTAAAAAATGTAGACAAGGAAAGATGGATTGCAGGCCTCCTTGTCCCGTTAAGTAAGGATTCTCAACCCTGCCTGCACTTCAGAATCAGCTGGGAACTTTAAAGTGCTACCCATGGCCGTGCTCTACTGCAGAGACTCTGATTCAGTTGAACTAAGTTGCGGTCCTGGGCTCTGTGTAGATATCTGTATTTTTAAAGCACCCCAGATATTTCTAATGCTCTGTCTGGGTTCAGAACCACAGCTCTGAGTGGAAATCCCAGCCGGGGTAGCTTTTTCCATAAAGGGCACTGGCTGGAATAATGAAAGAATGAGAATTGAGCTGATGCATATCTAGACAAAGCTACTGTTCTTCTGAATCCAAATCCGTACATTCCGACTTGCTTTGCTTAATAACTAAGGGAGAGAGCTGTTACCTCCAAGCTAAGGATCTGAAACCCAGCCTGTTAACTTGTTTTTAAACACTTCATAACAAAGGTAAGGTTGATAGGCAATTTAAGCATTTGCCAAGACACCTGGTGAAAGCCTGTAATTAGATGGTGGGCCAGGCTTTCTGAGCAGCTCCCTTCCTGTGTGGGATGAGGGTTCTTCTGTAATTTTCAGTCAGGTGATTTCTGCAGCTGAAGTTTTCTAAGGAAAAGATGGGGGGAATTGCTCTCTCACTCCTGAGATAGCAACACTCTGTCCAGGAATATGGAGTGGGGTTGGCCACTGTAGTTACTGGGCCATGATTGGAAGTAGGGAGAGAAAAGAAAAGAAAAGAAGAAGAAGAAGAAGAAGAAGAAGAAGAAGAAGAAGAAGAAGAAGAAGAAGGGGAGGAGGAGGTGGAGGAGGAAGAGGAAGAGGAAGAGGAAGAGGAAGAAAGAAATGCAGCTTGCTGATGGCTGTTCAAACTGTTAAACAGGAACCACATATGATTCTGCAATTTTACTTTCGCGTGTACACCCAAAAGAACTGAGAGCAGGACTCAGATATCTGTACACACATGCGCATGGCAGCATTTTCCACAATAGCTAAGAGGTGGGATCAACCCAAGTGTCTGACAATGGATGGATAATCAAAATGTGGTCTACGCATACGGTGGAATGTTATTCAGCCTTAAAAGGAGTGAATTCTGACACCTGTTCCAACATGGATAAACCTTGAGGGCATTATGCTGGGAGAAATAAGCAGATATGAAAGCAGAAATACTGTATGACTCCATTTGTATGAAGTACTAAGTACCAACAGTAGTCAAATTGATAGAGACAGACAGTAGAATAGAGATTATTAGGGCCTGAGGGGAGGTGGGAGGGTCGGGAGTTATTGTTCAGTGGGGACAGAGTTTTAGTTTGGGAAGATGAAAAAATTCTGGAGGTGGATGGTGGTGATGGTTGCACAACCAGTGTGAGTTGTCCTTATACCACTGAATTCTTTACCTAAAAAAAAAAAATGGTTGAAGTGGTCCGTATTATGTTACGTGCATCTTACCACAATTTGGAGAAAGAGAGAGGGAGGGAGGAAGGTTGGTTGGAAAGGGAAAGAAATGCGTCTTGATGTCCACAGAACCCAACATTCCTCTGAGCAGTTCAGTACCTGAATGCTGAGGCTGGACCCCTGTAAACTGTTCTCCCCGAGATAAGTCACCGTTGTTTCCCTGCCACTCTGACAGGGTAAGTACAGAGGTTAGGGGCCAGACCCCTGAGCCAGATGCCTGGGGTTCACTGTGTGACCTTGGCACTTCCCTTGGCCACTCAGCACCTCAGCTGCCTCATCTGTGAAGTGGGGATAATGGGCCTTGCTTCTGTAGATTTTTGTCAAGTCCAAAATACCTTAATGTATGTAAAGGCTTGGAGTGGTGCTAGCTCAGAAGTGCTCTGTAAGTATTAGCTGTGATTATTACTCGAAGGAGTCCAAATTCATGTAGCCAGGGGTCACCTTAAAGCTTTTCTGAAAGATGATGAGGCATAGATACATAACTAAATAATATATTCTACTCCCGTTGTCAACTTAGAGTCTGAGATTCTGTGGAAAACCCCAAAAGGGAAGGAAAATCTTGCTTTACAGACTTAACTGGGTGGGATACTGTCTTCCTGTTCCCCTCCCACCCAGCATCAGACGAAGACCCTGCTTGGAGGTGAAGTTTTGGGGAAATTGCGAGGTTAAAAGGAACTAAATACATGTCATGCCTCTCTAGCCCTGAACCTCCCTTGGTTTCCCTTAAGTACCCTGGGCTCTCTGGCCTTCTGAAGAGCATTCAAAGCTCTTCCTCATCTGGCGACCTTGGTCAAGAGGCACTTTGCTTCAGAAAGGTTCCCAGTGCCTGGAGGAAGCAGGAGCCGAGTGTGCTGCCCACAGGCAACCTCTGACGGTGGAGGTGGGACAGGGTGAGGGCTGGCCCGCTGCAGCAAGAGCTGACCAGGTCGCGTCAGTCCCCACAGACTGGATTGTTTTGAGCACCTACTATGTGCCTGACACTGTCCATTAGATCAGTGTTCCCCAACCTTTTTGGCACCAGGGACTGTTTTCATGGAAGACAATTTTCCACGGACTGGGCTGAGGGGATGGCTTCGGGATGACTGAAGCACGTTACATTCAAGCTCACCTCCTGCTGTGCGGCCCGGTTCCTCACAGGCCCCGACCTGCAGGGTCAGAGGCCCGGAAGCTGGGGACTCAGCACTAGTGCTACATGTTCATTAGGGAACCAGACGTGCATGGCACGTGTTGTCATCGACCTTAATTCTAGCTGGGGACAGAGAGACATTATCAAATGCCACACCAATAATGACTTAATTGTGAATTGGCCTCAGGGTAATGCAAGAGAGAGGCAGGACATGTTGCTGGGTGCCCAGCTTCGTCTGGGGAGTGAGGTGACCTGTGAGTGGGGAGCTGAAGGTTGCAGGGGGATGAGGAGCAATCAGTCTGGGCTCCAGCCCAGAAGGGAGACTGAGGTTTGGAAGAGAAATTGAGGCCGACTTCATGTTTCAACCTGGAAGCTAACAGGCTGCCAGGGATTAGGCTAGAGGACTCATGCCTTGCTGCCCGTCTGTCCATTAAAGTTCTCAAGGCAGCTGCTGCAGGAATTGACTGGGCAAGGCTCAGAAGGGGGCCCATCAGTGGTAACCTGTGCTGGGCAGCTGCAGAGCACCAAGGAGGGCAACCAGTAATGGTTGAGGTAATGACTGACACTCCTTCTTTCTGCCAGCTCTTAGTTAGGACCAGAGAACTCTCTAGCTAAGACCAGAGAACATGGAGCCTGAAACTTTAACATGCATAGGCATCCCCCAGGGGGTGCTAAAATGCAGATTCTGACTTCGTTGGGGTGGGGCCTGGGATTCTGCATTTTTGACAGCACCCAAGTGATGCTGATGCTGTGAGTCAGCAGACCATATGTGGGGAAGCAAATACATACCCGACCTGAGAAGTGCAGCAGGGTGACAGTCATTCCACCTGTTAGAATCAGACTGTCCAGCAGTGATCCCTCCCTCTGCACATCATTCCACTTCTGAACCCACATAGTGTGAATGTCTGTACATTCGCATTGTTATGTGGGGACTTTTAAAAATCCTGATGCCCAGATGCTAGCCCTGAGCAGCGAAATCAGCCAGGGCATCTGCACTGGGGGGAGGGGCTGTACTTTTCAAAGCTCCCAGGTGGTGGTTCTCTTGTGCAGCCTGGGTTGGCAAACATTTGTCTATACTGTTCTGCCTCCGCCTCACCCTGCTGTCTGCTTGGAGGCCTCTCAGTAAGTGAGTTCCAAGGCACCTGGTCTGTTTTCCATAATTGCTTGGCTTTCTGCAGCTGTAGCATCAAATTGGCTAATTGAATCTGCTGGGGAGATGAACTGGCTAGGGAGGTGTGGCAGAGAATGAGATGGGAGGTCTGGGCCCAGTGCTGCTACCCTCCTGCCTGGGATGACTCCAGGATTGAATAGGCATCAGAAAACATGCTGAAAAGTGTCAGGTCTGGGAAGTGGGACAGTGGAGAAGCTGAGGTTTTCCAGCACAGGAAGCCAGTGTGAGAGGGGTATAGCCATTCCGCAAGAGCCAGAAACTCCCTTGAGATCAAGAGATGCTGCAGATTTGTTCTGGGGCACGGATGTTCCCCAGCATCTGGCCTCAGCCCACCCATGCCACACCTCCTTTCCGCAGCCTCCCAGCAGTCTCTGGCTTCTCCCCTCTCAGCCCGACTTACTGGGCAACAGGTCCAGCTCTGCCTCCTATGGAGACTGTTGAATAGCCATTTGAAGCATGGATGGGAATGAGATACGATTTGGTTCGAATGTCACCTTTACCACTTACCAAGTGTGTATGACCTTGGGTGAATGATATCCCTTTTCTGAACCTCAGTTTCCTTCTCTGTTATAACTCCCAATCTTGATACTTCAGATAAAAAGCTTTAGACAGGGCCTTGCACATAGTTAATACTAAGTAAATACCAGATATGATGAGAAGAAGAAGAAGAAGAAGAAGAAGAAGAAGAAGAAGAAGAAGAAGAAGAAGAAGAAGAAGAAGAAGAAGAAGAAGAAGATATTGATATTGATGGACCCTGCTATAGAGGAGCAGACCGTGGAACCGCACAGATTTGGGTTTGCATCTTGAGCCACACTGTTAACCAGCTGTGTGACTTCAAGCAAAGGGCTCCACCTCGCTGAGTCCCAACTTTCTCTTGTGTAAAATGTAGCAGATCAATCCTAATATGGGAATTAAAGGCTAATCAGCATATGGACCCATCCATCCCAGAATTAGTCACTTGGAAAATCATATCTGCTGTTTAATAATTGCAGTGTGTCTGAGAGTTGACATGCTAGCACTTTTGAGATTAATAGCTCAGCCCAGCTGCCTGTGGTTGTCCCCTAGCATCTTTCTCACCTAATCACCATCACCCCAGAGCTGCCAGCTAGTACCATGTCCAGGAACCAGGGATTGACACTAAAGCTGTGCCAACTAGCCACAGAAACAGACCAATTTGTGCCCCCAGCAGTGCCCTGGGGTAGGCAGCGTGCAAAAGGAATTGGCAGTAGGCACTTGGCTCAAGGCCCAGATCCAGTCACGGGAAGTGAGAGGGAGAGTGGGGACACAGAAGCCGCTGCTTTCTAGCCAAAGGGGCGTGAAAATGGGCCCCTAAGAGGCAGGGTGTGGGCAAGATTGCAGAAAGGAGGCAGCTTAAGAAGGGACCCCATAAACTGATGTATAAACTGCTGAGCTCATTCCTGAGCTACATGTGAATGGATATGACCTTCAACAGTTCATCAGAGACTTTGAGAACTGAACTACAGGGTAGACCACCACCCAGGTTCTGAGCTGGCCCCTGAGGAACTGATGAAAACAGCCTGCAAAGGCTTTGTAAATCAAATTGGCATTGGAATAACAGCACAAAGAAGGCTGGTTAGAACTTCTGGTCTGAACCTAACCTGGTCAATTGCCAGCTACAACTGAAAAATGAACATATTAAATAGGATTTAAACAAGATCTAGAGTCTTGTAACGTGGTATTAAAAATGTCCTAAATATGGAAAAAAGTAAAGATTAAATTAAAAAGTATATTATAAAAGCTTAAAAAATGTGCAAATACAATGCAAAATTACTTGATTTATGAAGAACCAGAAGAATCTGGCAAATTCTTAGAGGAACTATAATAACTAGACACCAACCACAGGATGACCCAAATGTTGGAATTATTAGACAAAGACTTTAAAGCAGATACAATAATCATGCTCCAAGAAGTAAGGGTGAACCCTCTTGAAAAGAATAGTAAGTTGGAGAATATCAGCAGGCTGACAGAAAAATAGAAGATATAAAAAAAGAACCAACTGAAAATTTTAGGATGGAAAAGTACAATAAATGAAATAAAATATTCACTGGGTGGGCCTAATAGCAGAATGGAGATGACAGAGGAAAGAGTTTGTGAACTTGAAGACAGGTCAAGGGAAATTATGCATCTAAGCAACAGAGTAAAATGATTAGGGGAAGGAGGAACAGAAGGGGGAAAAAGAGAACTATGGAGTAATATCAAAAAGTCCAATATTCATGTCATGTGGGTCCCAGAAAGAGAGAAGAGAAGCAGTTGGAAGCATTGGGATGGGAGTGGGTGACTCACCCTTCAGAAGACCCCTGGGTTCCTTAGCAGGTTGCTGGGCCCCCAGCTCAGGAGAGTTACCACTGTCCCCTTCCCAGAAGGCAAGGACATGAGGAGGCAGTATTGCACTGTGGTCAAAGTCAGCCAGGCCTGGCTTCAGACTCTGGGTGACGATGGGCAAATTGCTTTACTCTTTGCACCTCAATTTCCTTATCTGAACAATGCAGAGTGTAGTACTTATGTGTTCATTGTCTCATTTAATCTTTCAACAGACATGTAAGGTATTTTATGATGTATTTTATGCCTACTTTTCAGTTGGGAAACTGAAGCTCAGAGAAAGGAAGTAAAATGAATTGAGCCAAGTGCGAAGTCTGAGGGAACAGTCCCCACAAGACTAGCCTCGTATCAGACATCAGCTATAGATTCAGGGGTCCTCAGAGCCACCCTTACAGTTCCCTACAAATATGGGGTCCTTGTGACCACCCTGGGGTTCAGTAATTCACTAGAACCACTCACAGAACTGAGGACAGCACTACTTATGACAACAGTTTTATGATAGTGAAAGGGTACAAATTAAAACCAGCCCAGTGAAGAGCTACACGGGGCCAGGAGTCCAGATGCGGAGCTTCCAGTCATCTCCCCGAGGAGGCAGGGGCGGCATTACCTCCTCCTGGTCACTAAGTGACCTTATGCACAGAGTATTGCCAGCCAAGGAAGAGACCGAGCCTTTGGTGTCCAGAGTTTTCACTGGGGCTCAGTCACATACTGTCCAGTGGCTGACCTTCAGTCTCCAGTGCCTCACACCTTTAGTTGCCAGTTTCTCCAAGGTATGAACTGGCAGTGTGTGGCCCTGAAGCTGCCATCATAAATCACTTTGTTGGACTGCACAGTGGCCAAAGGCCCCAGGCAAACTAAGGTACTTCTGCAGGACATCCCAGAGTCCTGGAGATCACCTCCCAGGAGGCAGGAACAAAGGTCAGACCTCTTTGGGTTAGGGGAGTTCTTCACTGCATGGAAGTAACTCATCACTTGTGCCAAGTCATCTAGCAGGTAAATGGTTGAGCTGAGCTTCAACTCAAGCCATTTGGTTTCAAAGCCTTCTTCACTCTTAACCACTGCACCTGATGGGCATGTGGATCAGCTGGGCATCTTATTAAAATGCAGATTCTGAGTCAGTAAGTCCAGGGGGCGCTGGGCGTCCATATCTCTGATGCTGGTCTGGGGATCACAGTTTGAATAGCAAGAAGACCCTTCCTCTGTTTTCACACTCAACCCCAGGATGTCCAGAGCTGGGAAGGCAGGGTGAGTGTGGAGAAGTAGCTGAGGGCAGATCAAGGAGAGCCTGTAGAATAAGTATGTATTTTTCCCCTGAGTACATTGGGAGGCCTTTGGAGAGTTTTGGCCAGGGAAGCGATATGCTCTGGATGGTGTTTTAAAATATTGTTTTAGCTGTCGAGTGGAGAATGGGTTGTAGAAGAGCAAGCGGGGGAGCCAGTGACTATCTAGGAGGCCATGATGCTGGTCCGGGAGAGGTAATGGTGATTTGGACCAGGGAGGGGGCAGAAGGGTTTCAGAGAAGCAACTCAATGAGGTACATTATTGGAGAAAGAGTCAACAGAACATGCTGGTGGATTAGTTGTAAAGAACCATTCCCTAACTTGACAAGTGACTTAAATCCTCTGAACCCGGATTTCCTTGTCTGGAGACCTCAGTTGCCACCTCACAGAGTGTTGTGGGGACAAAAGGAAATGATGCGTGTCATGTGCTAGCACAGTGCCAGCAGCCACAGAGGCTCAGGGGGTTGCAGCACTGGACCTGGATGTGGACGGAGGCAGAACTCCAGCCAAGGGATCAGGGGGGTGGAAGCAGAGACCCGTCACCCTGGCGGGGGGGGCTCTCCTGGCAGGGCACAGAGCCCACAGTGGCACCCCGCCTCAGCCTCTCTC
Organism: Glossophaga mutica; assembly: GCA_039655065.1. Taxonomy (NCBI): domain Eukaryota; kingdom Metazoa; phylum Chordata; class Mammalia; order Chiroptera; family Phyllostomidae; genus Glossophaga; species Glossophaga mutica. Next base: position 100,659,417 of record CM077305.1, read on the forward strand.
TCCAGAGAGCTCCCTGAGGCTGCCCTAGTCTGCCCAGGAGGTAACATGTGGCTGAATCTTAAACATTCATTTTGGGTTCCAATGACAGGCTTTGAAGATTAGATCAGCTGCCAGGACTTCTGGGATTTTTGTCCCATTTTCATGGCTGTCTAATGATTTGGGTGCCTTTGGATGGAACCTTATTCCAGGAAAATCCTCATGGGGCAGAACATAGGGCCCTGGGCATTTATCCAACCACACGTGTCCCCATAGAGCCTGGGGTAGATAGCGTGGGAAAGGGAGCCAGCTGAGGCCCGGCCCAGACTTGCCTTGTGCCTCAGTGCTGGCTAAAAGCAACTGTGCCCAGCAGCCAAGACCAGAACCTGGGTGGGCGTGAGATGAAGGCTTGTGCATGGAACAAAATCAGAAACCAGGAGTATCCTTTCTGTTCTTCACTTCATCCTGCCTTCACCACCCCAGAGCTGCCCGTGAGCAGGAGAAGGCCTAACCTTCAAAATGCCCGGGCCCTCGGAGTACGGGGGTAGTCCCACCAGTCTCCACACATTCTCAAGGAAACCTTTCGGTGTAGTGAAACCGCTGTGGCTTAGGAATCAGAAAACCAGATTCCCAGAGCTTGGTTGCTGTATCATCTGGAGCAGGACCCATTTTCCATCTTTCAAATGCATATAATAGATGAACTACCTACCTCAGGCTTGTTTATTCAGTTTTTAACAATAATAATAGCAAACACCTGTACAGTGCTTCCTACACACCAGGCTCAGGTATCTGAGGTATCTCACTTGAATTCACTCGTTTAATCCTCATAGCAACACTATGAAAGAGTTGTCATGTATGAATGAGGAAACTGAGGCAGCAATAGGGTAAGTAGTTTGCCTGAGATCCTGGAGCAGAATTCAAACTCAGGTCGCCTGAATCCAGAGTCTGCTCTCAGTCTCTGGGTTACACAGCCTCCAATACTGATGCAGCCTTTGCTATGTTGAGGTGCTATGCTAGGTGCCAGGGAAACAGCAGAAAGACAGAAATAAGTCATTGATTGTTATGCTGGCGTTCTAGTTGGGGGTGAGACAAATGAGAAACAAACGCCTAAATAATGGTAGAGTGACGCAACAGAGAGGACCTGGAGCCCTACTTTAAACTGGGTAATAGAAGCCGAGAGAGGGCCAGCTGTGCAAAGACAGCGGCGAGGAGCGTTCTAGGCAGAGGAATGGCAAATGCTAAGACCTGGGGCAAGCATTAGCTACTTTCGTTCCAAGAAGAGGAGGAAGGCCTGTGAGTTCAGAGCCGTGAGTAGGGGCTGTAGTAAAGAGCTTAGATGGTGAGGACTTACTGAGCACCGACCTTGAAGGCTCTTAGGTACTGGGGAAACAGCGGCCGACAGGACAGATGTGCCCACTGCCTTCATGAAGAATGGATGAGCCGACCTGTGTGCGAGGACACTCAGCACATGCCCTGAGGTGGGGGGGTCATTTTTGTTTTTTTTCCCCGTTTGTAAGTTGAACAATTGGGTGAAGAATAAGCAGAGTGAAAGGGTTCGGCCTTCCCTCTGTCTGTAGAGGGAGGTGTCCCACGCTGGCCAGGGGAGGGAGGGTCTTGGAGGCCTGGCTGTTGGCCACTTCCTTTAGGATCCTGAGTTGCAGAGCAGGTCCAGGGATAGTGTCCGCTGGCTTGGTGCCAAAGTTCCCATTGTGTGTCTGCTTTCAGATTTTATCTGCTCAATTTTATTGTGGCTGGAGTAGCGAAGGGGGTCCCCGTCCATCCTCGTTCAGGGTCTCCTTGGCTTCTCAGTGGCGTCCTTGGTGAGGAGGGACCAGGACACTTCAGCCTGGGCAACCATGTGATAAAATGAGGTTTCTCTGCTTTAAGAACTATCGTTAAAACCCAGTGTGTCCCTCCGGCATTTGAAGATGGGGCAGATCACTCTCTTCCAAGTTATTGAGTGTCACTTGGAAAAGAAGTGAAAAGGGATTAATGAGGAGAGCAGGAATTCTGTGCTAGCTCTTCTTCCCACAAATAATAAGAGCCAACCTTTGTTCCAGTCACTGTCCCAAGCACTGTCCCAGTGGGTCCTCATGAAAACCAATGGAGGGGGCCACTGGTGTTATGCCCATTTTACAGAGGAGTTAACTAAAGCTCAGAGCCCTCGAGTGACTTGCTAAAAGTCACTGTCTTAGTTAAGGTAAGGCTAACTGCTATGATAGATCAGCCCCTGTGGTTTTGTGGTTTAACACACTAGAGGCCTCTTTTTTGCTTGCACATGGTCCTTGTGGGTCCTTTTATGAGTGGACTTCTGTGTGGTGATTCTGTGACCCAGACCCCTTCCATCTTGTAGCTCTGCCATCTTCTCAGGCCTTGGAGGGTTTCACTTCTGGGAGAGAGGGAGAGAGAGCGTTGAGGATTGCTTGGGATATTTTAATAGGCCACACCTGAAAGTTATTCACATCACTTCTACTTCACTCAGGCTCTGTTGGCTACAACTCCCTGCCAGGGAGGCTGGGAAATGTAGTCCAGCTACTTGTCCATGAAGAGAAGGTTTTGACAACTACACTGCCACAGGTGCCACAGGTATTCATGGGGGCAAATCAAAGAACCAGCCTGGGCCCCAAACTAGTTTGATTGGCTGCCTCCCTAAGGGCCTGTTGCCTCTGAACTCACGATCAGTGTCAATATTGGGGATCCCACACACCAAACTCCAGGTTTGGAGAATGCAGCCCAATAAGAGCGGTCCCTGCAGAAAATCCACCAAATACCTTTGGACTGGCAAGCCTCAGGTACCTGCCGACATAGAAAAGCAGTTATACCAGTGATTGCCAGCTAGAACTGATCTTGTCTCCCAGCAGACATCTGACAGTGTCTGGAGGCAGTTTGGTTGTCACAACTCAAAGGATGTCATTGGCATCAAGTGGGTAGAGGCCAGGGATGCTGCCAAGCATCCTACAATGCACAGGACAGCCCCACAACAGGGAACGTCAGTGGTACTGAGGTTGAGACACCTGGAGCGAGAGCCTCCTGGATTTTATAGGTGGTGACCTCTGCCAGCAGCTGTGAAAGGCATATTGGCCTGGGCTCAGAGCCAGTGGCTTTTGTTATGTGCCTATTTGAGGCTTGTTTATTCTTCTTCTGGCATTTTAACCTCTCATCATTCCCAGTGGTTTCTCTTTAGCTGCCTGAGGATGCAGAATTCAGAGGCAGAACCTGTAGGGTGAATTCCTGCTCATCTGGGCAGAATTTTCAAATGACTTCCCTGTTTCTGCCCATAAGAATTTGGGCAGACAGCCCGGACCAGCATGAATTAGTTGGTTAAATGTTGTCCCACAAAGCGAAGGGTTACCAGTTCAAGTCCCAGTCAGGGCACATGCCTGGGTTGCAGGTCAGGTCCCCAGTTGGGTCATGTGAGAGAGGCAACTGATCCATGTTTCACTCATACATCAATGTTTCTCTCCCTCTCTTTCTCCCTCCCTCCCCCGCCTCTAAATAAATATATAAAACCTTTTTAAAAGAATTTGTGCAGACAGGAACATCTTGTTCTGCAAACAAGTGCCATTTCCCAGAAGGTGTGGCCTAGGCAGGTGGTTTATGGGTGCATGTGGTACTGTAAAAGGGGTTACACAGGAAAAAGAGGACTGATGACTTTTAGTATTGTTACTATAAAAGATGTATGTTGAAATATATATATGTATATGTGTGTGTATCTATATATCTATACATATAGATATGTATATATCGTATAACCATACAGGAGAGAGGAGAATTCGAAAGTAAAAGTCCCTAATTCCCCCTACTTAAAGGTAACTACTCTCAACAGTTTATTATGGCTTTCTTTCCAAGAACATATGAACTCATGTGTGTATATGTATGTCTATGTGCACACATGTATATAGGTAAATATGGTATGTGTGCTTCTCTGTGTATGTGTCTATCTATCTGTATCCTCTGTTGTAAGCATCCAAAATGTATATACTTTTCTGCAACTTGTTCTTTTCACTTAATATAGCTTGCACATTTTTGTATATCAGCATATGTACATGTTTGTTCTACAAATATTTGTTGAGAACCTCTTAGGAGCCAGGCACTGTGGACACAGCAGTAAACAAATCAGATGGAGATCCCAGCTCCATCAGGCTAATGCCTGAATGTAGGAAGGCAGACAATAAAGCGAATAACTGAATTACGCCACATAGAGATGAAGTTACATGCTAAGGAGACAACAAGCAGAGAAAGGGGATATCGAGGGATGGAGTGAGGGTTACAATCCTTGAAAAGATGGTCAGGGAAGGCCTCACAGAGAATGTGACATTTGAGCCAAGAGAGGAGAGGTGAGGGGTATGTCATATGGATGCTGTAGCCAAAGGAATGGCAAGTGCGAAGGCCCTTGCATGGGGGGTGTGGCTGACGTGGAGTGGTGATCCCCCTAATAATTTTTAATGGCACGCAATATTCCAACAAGCCCATGAGTTGAAGAACAGTTTATTTAATCACCCCCCGGTTGGTAGTGTTGAGGTTAATTCCTATTGTTTGCAGTTAGAAACCTTACTGGAGAGGGCATCCATGCACATGTCTGTGCTCAGGAATCCAAGCGGACCACGAGCTAAAGCCCTCGTGGTGAGGCTGCTCTGTTAAAGCGCACGTGTTGCCAGTTTTGATAGCTACTGTCAGAATTTGCAATTCCAAAAAGGGGCACAATTGTTTACTCTTTTGTATCTTCTAGAAGCATGCAATTGAAACAGATGACTTGGGCAAATGTTTTGGCCCCTTATGACCCAGGGTGGCCCCAATTCCTGGTCCCCCCCGCAAAAAGCGGGGGGACCAGGAATCCTTCTTGTAAGGATGAAGTAAGCAAGCTTTAAAAGTTATTAGGCGCTGAACAACTATGAGGCGATTTCTTAATCATTCTTTTTTACCTTTAAAGTATTTTTTATTTTAATTGTGTATTATATAATAATTCAAACATATGGAAATGTACGGAAAAATAATCATCGGCAACCATGAACTTCCCCCACCGTACCTAGATCTGCTTCAGATTTGACTTTACTTTTTATTTCTTAATTGGCATAGACAAAGCAGCTCCACATTGACTGCTGGATTCCAAAGCCTGGGGTGTGAATTTTTTTTTTAATAAAATAAGTGAAAAAGTAATGAAATGAGTGGGAATGCAAGATGCTGTTACCACTTTGAAAAAACCGTATGCCATTGCCTTATAAATATAAATACATTAACCATTCAAATCAGCAATTACATTCTGAGGTAAATATCCAAGAGAAATGGAAACATATGTTTACAAAACATCAGGTACACAGATGCTTCCAGAAGCATTATTTGTGATAGCCAAAAAGTAGAAACAAATGTTCATCAACTTGTGAATGGCCGAACAAATTCTAATACATCCGTACCTTAGACTGCTACCCAGCAATAAAAAAGAAGGAAATATTAATACACATACACATGGATGAACTTAAAAATATTATGCAAATGAGACTTCCGGCCAAGATGGAGGCGTAGGCGGACACACTGTGCCTCCTCTCACAACGAAAATTAAGGACAACAAATATTTAGAAACAAGAAAACAACCAGAACTGATAGAAAATTGAACTGTACGGAAGTCCACCAACCATTCATCCAGACCGGTAAGAGGGGTGGAGTCGTGGCAGGAAAAAGTGGAGGTGCAGACCCGGGAACTCAAGCAGCATCTGCTGGCAGTTCCCAGGTGCACAGGTGGCAGCTGGTGGACCCCGGGCACAGGGGGGCAACTGTGCAGAACCAGTGAGGCCGCACAAGGCGGCTGGCTGACCAGGTGGTCCCACATTCACGCACACAGACGGTCCAGGCAGAGGGAAGTGGCAGAAGGGACTGAATCCAGGAGAGAGCGGAGCAGGCACCTTTGTTCCCTCTCGGACCCCGCCTCCACATACAGCCTCACAACCCAGCGACTGGGCTGCCCCGCCCTGCGGAACACCTAAGGCTCCACCCCTCACTACGTAACAGCTGCGACCAGACTAAAACCAAAACAAAACAAAACAAAAAAAAAACCACCAAAAATGGCTCAAACCGGAGAACCAATCAAAGCCCCAGAGCCAATTCCTCTAAGCCGTGAAGAGATAGCCAACCTATCAGATGCACAGTTCAAAGCACTGGTCATCAGGATGCTTACAGAATTGGTTAATTTTGCTCACAAATTAGATGAAAAAATTCAGGCTACAATCCGTGAAATGAAGGAAGATGCATGGGGAACCAATAGAGATGGGAGGAAAGCTGAGATTCAAATCAAGAAACTAACAACCAAACAGGAAAGAAGGAAGAAACAAGAATTCAAAAAAATGAGGAGTGGCTTAGGAACCTCCGGGACATTGTTAAACGTCCCAACATCTGAATTATAGGGGTCCCAGAAGGGGAAGAAGAAGAGGAACAAGTGGAAAACTTATTTGAACAAATAATGAAGGAGAACTTCCCCAATCCGGCCAAGGAAATAGTCTACCAAGACGTCCAGGAAGCTCAGAGAGTCCCAAAGAAGTTGGACTCAAGGAGGAACACGCCAAGGCACATCATAATTACATTATCCAAGATTCAAATGAAGGAGAGAATTCTAGAAGCAGCAAGGGATAAGGGGACAGTCACCTACAAAGGAGTTCCCATCAGACTGTCAGCTGATTTCTCAAAAGAGACCTTCCAGGCAAGAAGGGGCTGGAAAGAAATATTTGAAGTCTTGAAAGGCAGGGACCTACATCCAAAATTGCTCTACCCAGCAAAGCTGTCATTTAGAATGGAAGGACAGATAAAGTGCTTCTCAGATAAGGTCAAGTTTAAAGAGTTCATCATCACCAAGCCCTTATTGTATCAAATGTTAAAGGGACTTATCTAAGAAAAAGAAGATAAAAAATAGGACAGTAAAAAGATAGCAAACTCACAGATATTAACAACCACACCTAAAACAAAAGTGAACTAAGCAAACAGCTAGAACAGGGACAGAACCACAGAAATGGAGATCATATGGAGGGTTAGCAACAGGGGCGTGGGAGGAGGAGAGGGGGAAAAGGTACAGAGAATAAGTAGCATAGACGGTGGGTAGAAAATAGACAGGGAGAGCAAGAATAGTGTGGGAAATATAGAAGCTAAAGAACTTATGACACATGGACATGAACTAAAGGGGGGAATGTGGGTGGGAGAGGGTGTACAGGGTGGAGGGGAATGATGGAGAAATGGGACAACTGTAATAGCATAATCAATAAAATATATTTAAAATATTATGCAAATGACAATATACTGTAAGATTCAATTTTTTTGGAATTCTAGTTAAGGCAAAAAAGGATAGTGACAGCAAGCAGCAGGCCTGTGGCTGCCTGAGTGGGGCCTGCTTGGATAAGGAGGAGTGGAGAAGGAAGGGGACAGAGGGAACTTCTTCAGGGAAAGAACGATATCTTGATTGTGATGGTGGTTATACATTTGTATATAATGGTTAGAATTCATCCAGTTTTATACTTAAAGTGGATGGATTTTATTCTATGTAAATAATACTTTGGAAAACAACTGAGGGGAAATTTTTTGGAATGAAACGAGTGGTTGTGCTTTTCATTTGCAGCTCTCTGGTGACTCGTGGTGCAGGGTACCTTTTATGTCAGAGGAGTCAGGGGCGCACTCTGAGCAGGGTCCGGGGTGCTCATTGGTCCAAAGGGGACGTGAACCTCTTGTTTGGTGTTGCGAGTAGATGGAACATCAGGGTGCAAGACCTTTCAGTTCAGGCCGCATGTGGTTTCCGTTACTGTGGTCATTGGAATAACCTAGCAGAACCCACCGGGTGCTCCTCATCCCCTTCCCAAAGAGTCCTGTCTTGTTCCCTCCCATGTTCCCAGTGGTTCACCAAGTCCCCTTCCTGCTCTAGGGGACCAGCCTGTGAACTGAGTAGCCACACCAACCTGGAGACAGATATTTCTGTGGCACAAAGAAGCAAGTAAAGGCTACAAAAGTAGGACAGCTGAGCTGTTTGGCTGTTTGTGTGTTTGGGTTTAAGATCCCAACATTTTTTGAAGAAACTTAAAAAAGAAACCTGAAAGAATTGTCCAGTCAACCCCTCTGTTCCCACCACCTGGATTCTGCAATGACATTTTGCCATTTTCTTTATCACACATCTGTCCATCCCTCTGTCTCTCAGTTCACTTCTTTTCATTCCTGTCAAGGTCAGTTGCAGTTGTTAGTCCCATTCGTTTGTTTTTTAAAGTTGACTTTGTTGTTGAAGTGTGACATACACACATGGAGAAAACCATCACACAGGTGGGCTGACGAAAGCATTGGCCCCTCTCCTCTCCCCAGAGGTTGGGGTTGGGGCTGAAAGTTTCAACCCCTAATCATGTCTTGGTATTTCTGGCAACCAGCATCCATCCTGAAAGTATCTGGAGACCCCAACCTCCAGTCATCTCATTAATATACAAAAGATATTCTTTTTTTTTTTTTAATCTTCACCAGAGGCTTTGTTTATTGATTTTCGAAAGAGAAGGAGAGGGAGGGAGAGAGAGAAAAAGAGAGAGAGAAACATCGACTGGTTGTCTTCCGTACGTGCTCTGACCAGGGACAAAACCCACAACCTAGATATGTGCCCTGACCATCTAGGACCATTCAGGAATCAAACCTGAAACCGTTTAGTGTACAGGACAATGTTGCAACCAACTTAGCCACCCAGCCAGGGCCAGAAGATATTCTTGTCACTCTTAAGAATCCAAGGGTCCTAGAAGCTCTTGTGTTGTGAACCAGGGACTAAGACCAAAAGTAACAAAAGATGCTCTTCTTACCCCTGTCACTCAGGAAATTACAAAGGTTTTGGAGCTCTGTGCCAGGAAGTGGGGGCAGAGACCAAATACTCGTATTTTTGTTTGTCACATAGCCATGCCCACTCACATATTACCTGTGGCTGCTTTCTGCTACTGTGGCAGAATTGTCGTGACCCAGACGATAGCCCATAGTATTTACTATTTGACCCTTTATGGGAAAAGGTTGCTTACTCATGCCCTAAAGCAACACCTCTGGGCTCTTTTTTATTATTCCATTTATTATCTTCTATCTTTTATTCAGTCTTCCCAGGGAGAACTGACTTACCTGAGTGGGAACTAGGTGAGTTTGGATCTACAGGCCCATGGTCCTCTGGTGGACAAGATTAAGGTGTCGAAGGTCCCCCTGCTGTCTCTGGGACGAGCCTGCCCACAATGAGCAGCATTCTCTGTCACTCCTTTAGTGAGCATGCTGGTCAGGCTTTACCCTGTAGGTCAGAGAAGTTTAATTTGAGGAGAGCACATAGTAGGGTCAGGCCCCTTTCTGCAATCCAACTAACATTTTGATTTGCATCTAGCTCAGTGTATCTAACCTGTGAATTGCCTGGAGGGCATTTGAAAACATCCAGTCCCTAACCCCGAAACCAATCAACAGAATCTCTTGGAGTAAGGTCCCAGCACTGGTATTTTTAAAAAGTCTTCCAAGTGTCAAGCAAAATATCTAGGCGGTGATAATCGAAGGAAAAACTTTCATTTGGGATCAAAGGAACTGTGATTGTGGAGGTAGAGATTCAGGCAGAAGCCCAGTAGTGTCCCCTCCTCTGGGAGTAGGGTCCAGGGTTTTTACGAGAAAAAGGGGGAAAAAATGAGGTAAGTTGTTTTAAAGAAGAGTGCATTGGCAAACGATGAGGTAAGGTTAGGTGTGTTCATTGGCTTGAGATTGAGTCAGCCGGCAAAAGGCTAGATTTATACTTCATTGATTGGTTGGTGATTTGGTCATCACGAAGTCCAATGTCATCAGTCCTTACAAGCAGGATGTTTTCATTCTTACTGACTTCTCAGAAGGTGGCAGTTTAGTCTGGTGTGGAAAATAAGGTGTGAAGGGCGGTGTCTCTGAACTGGCTACTTCAGCTCTGTTTTCACACGGCTCTACTAACGTCACCTCTCACACAAGTGATTTCCATGCTCGCCATGTTTTTGCTTTATATTCTCAATCATTTTAGAAGACGGGGGGAGATTTGATTGATTATCCCCATAAAGCTTCCATAGGTGTGTTGTAACTCATCCTGGAGACACTTTATAGTGAACATTTTCCCCACAGCAATGCCAGAATCTCTAAAACAAATGTACAAAGACGACCCTCATTCAGATATATAAATTTTGGTTGTTCGTGTAAAAAACAAGCACATTATTTTATAGTCACACTTTAAATGCTTTCTCCAAGACGGTGTGGTTCAAAGACAGATCTGAAAGTGGTTCTTCAAACCCTGTGCTGCCTTCATAAACGCAGGTTGCACATGGCCGTTCCCACACAGCGGTGTGCAGAAGTGGGCCGGCAGAGGTCCAAAGGAATTTCAAAAGAATTTTCAATCTTGACTTCTATGTCTTGATGAGGGAGAAAGAGATTTAATTCATAAGCCATGGCAATGTATCTCAGAAGCTCCTTCCTCTACTTCCTAATTTTCTCTCAGCCTGAATTTATTCTGGAATTTCATCTACTACATGAGCTTAAATGATGTGACTTCCCTCCTTCCCTATCCCCAAGTCTCCCAGCTGTTTTTCCTTGTAGATCTGCATAGCCTCTCGGATCTCAGTGACTTTCCTTTGGTGGTGGTGGAGGAGGAGGAGGACTAGGTATTAACGGAAGGAAACCCTATCACACATGCCTTCCCCTTAAGGCAGGATTTCTCAACCTGGGTGCTTGTTGACATTTTAGGCCAAATGATTTTTTATTGTGGGGGCTGGTCTGGTGCATTGTAGGATGTTTAGTAGCATCCCTATCCTCTGTCTACTAGATGCTGATAACACCACCCCCCAACTGTGACAACCCAAATGTCTCCTGACCGCCAAATTTGGGGGCAAAACTGGCTATAGCTGGGAACCACTACATGAAAGGAATCCAGTTCACTCTGAGTCAGTTGCCCATAGACCTGGTTAACAGGAGCCTCTGCCCTGGGCCTCGTGCTTTCAATGGGGTGAGGGTCTGAAAACAAGGGGTCCAAGGAGTCAAGCAGACACGGCCACCCGGAGCCCCTGTCTCCCTTTCTAGATCACCTCCAAGCACTGGGATCCCAGAGTTTCCCACCTGAAGGACCTACGCTGGTTTCCAGGCCTCCTTGAGGCTCTCTCCAGGCCCACCCTCAGGAAGTCTGGCCACGATGCCAGCGTGTGTCCTCTAGGCCTGAGGAGATGATAGCACTTACCTTGTAAATAGAGTCATTGAGTAGATTAAACATGAGTAAGCACTATCTAAGTGTTAGGTGCTATTATTATTTTGTGCATATCAACAGTCCCTAAACATAAGTCGACTTCCTTGTTTGCTGCTTGCTTTAAAAAGCAGCCATCCATTCAGATATCGGAGGCAAACCTGACCATCCTGGACCCTAGAGAGGGGTATGAAGGGCTCCAACACGGCACCTTCTTGAGGGATTTTCAGAGGCCACTCTGACTGTTGACACCTCTTGTCTGACCTGCCGGCTTGAGGATCTAACTCCTTTCAAACGCACACGGGTACGATGTGTTTCTCCTCCTCATCTTCTCCTGCATCACATGTCAGGGTCAATGGAAGAGGGGGAGAGACTTCTTTCTTAGGCGGGAGACGGAAAAATGATGCTGAGCTTTGGGTCTCAGTCCCTGCTGCGCTGTGTGTCGGCTGCGTGCCCGTGGGCCCTCGGCCTCTTAGCCCTCTGAGCCTCTAACTCCCCATCAACAGTGTGGGGGTGTAAATAGTACCTTCTCTAATAGGACTGTGGTTTGGATAAAGTAGAAAAAATGTTACATAAAGTACTTTGCTTAGGGACTGGTTTACAGAACTCAGGATTCACTATTGCTGATTTTTAATGATTATACTGGTTATCTAAATTGTCATTTTGCCTGTTGGAAGGAAAAACATGGAGAAAAAGTTCCTTCCGAGCAGCTGCTATGACTCACAAGTCAAGCGAGCCAAGAGAGCTTAAAAGCACTTCACCTTCAGTCGTGGATGAAACTGCTTAGAACCAAAGAAACCTCATGGCTCCAGGGGGCCTTAAAACCTGCAGACATTCCCCCATTGTATAAATGGGGAAACTGAGGCCCGGGGAAGGGATACGGCCCACCTTATTTTTTTAGAAAAACCTGAAGCAGCTTCTAGAGAGAAGAAAAAAGAGGGAGTTCTGCAGTCTGGGGGCGTTTTGCAGAAGTTGAAGAAGAATGGGTACCACCTTTGTTGGGCTGGGTCAGAGCTGGCCGGTGGGGGAGTGGGGGGGACAGGAATGTGTAGACTGCTTTGGGGCTCCTCCAAGGGTTGAGATAACCGATGAACATTCTGAAGAGTGCAGGGATACCTCCGTGGTGCCAACAGCCCAGGATGGGTTTGCTGGCTTGTGCCTCTTTTCAGAAATGGGGAGCAGCTCAACCCAACAGGTGGGTTATGTAATCCACATCTAAGAGGTGGATTGCAGGGGACAGCCGTGATCTGGGGGCACCCCTACGCTGTGCTGTCAGGCCCGGAGCTGCATTTGGGGCATCACCTTGTGAACCAAACATGCAAAATGGAGAGCTGTTGAGTCTGCTCTCATTGTAAAGATTTTTTTTCCTTTTAATCTGCAGTGTTTATCACACCCACACTCAAACTCATCCAGCCTCCCTTCCAGAATCATCTTGGCAAACTAAATTAGCAAGCAAAAGAGTTTAGCTCTAAGAGGGAAGAACAAACTCATTTTTACTCAAATATCAGCATGTGAAAGACCAAGCTTGCCCCTGCTTCGCTCAGGGCGGCTGCATTGTGTCGTGACTGGAGCGGTGAGTGCCGTCCCTGCACCTCCCAGGTCCTCACTCTCCCCACCAGCAAAATGGGCCAGTGGCAGCAACTCCCTTAGAGCACTGTTTCTCCATGAAGGGTGACGGGGGTGGATTATGCTCCCCGGGGGTGTTGGGCCATGACTGGAGATAACTTGGCTATCACAGCTGGGGAGAGGGCTGCTAATGGCATCTAGTAGGTAGAGGCCAGATGGGCTACTAAACATCTGTAAGGCTCAGAACAGCCCCTCACAACCCAGAATGATCTGGCCCAAAACATCAGTAGTGCTGAGGGTGAGAAACCCCACTCTAGAGGGTCAATGTGAAAACTAAGTTAATCCACATGCTACGCTTAGCCCTGGGCCATGCACACAGTAGGTGCCTAACAAAGCAGTGCCACACTCCACGCTTCTTCAAAACCTGGTCACTCAGTGACTGTCCCTGGGCTCTGTGAAGGAGTACAGGGCGTTTGCCCATCACCACAAGGCCCCATTCTACTGTACTTTTTTAAGTTGTGTATCTGTCTGGTAGTCACAGTCTGCTAAGTTAATTTAAATTACTGCAAATGGGGAACCAGATGACCAAGTTTACGCAAAGTATGTCTAAATCTGTGAATACGATGTAGGCTCTTAGAGAAAATGTGAGGAGCCCTCTTCCTGGGCTTTGCGTGCGGATGATGTGACATCGATGCTGACTTGTCAGATGCCTTTTGCCGCTGTCTGGACTGCACAGGCTGCTGGGACGTTGCTTCCAGATGACTAGGGTGCACTGGAGTACATCTGTGGTCAGTAACATACTAGTGACTGTGGTAAACAGGGTCCCCTGTCACAGCCAGTGGGGATAGTTGGGGTGCCTTGCAGTAAAATTTCTTGATGTGATTGCTTCTGAAGAAGAGGATTGGAAGGATCTAGTTACGAGGAATTGGCTTCCTTTACGGGTCGTTTGCCGCAAGTGCTGCGAGTTTGATCCCCAGCTAGCTCAGTGACTTGGTTTCCTTATGTAGGAAGTGGAGGGGGCAGGGGTCTCCGGCCCACTGTCTCTGAGCCCCTTTCTGTGTTCTACAAGTACCCCATCTTCATTCCCTGTCCTCTCCAACCACACACTCCCTAGACTTTACGGTGACAGTAAATCTTGTTGTTCTTCCAGGCAGCTTTTATAATAGATGTCATTAGTTTTATGCAGCTTCAGCTTATTATAATTTGCATTTTAAATGTTTGGTTTTTGAAAGACTGTTAAGATTGCCATAACTTTACCAAGTGATTTGCAAGTACCAGAGCCTGCCAATTAACTCAGATGGCCACAGCCACGACTGCTTCCCATCAGAAAGGCTGAATCACTCAGGAGCTACCAGCTTTCAAGGGCCAAGTGATTCACCAAGCCAAGTAACTTTGCAGATTGGATAAGGAGCGTAGGCTATGACTTCCTTCTAGACATCTTCTTCTGTTGAGTTAGATGTGGACTCTAACAGCAACTTATTTTTTCCAAAATAATATGTACTTGTAAGAAGTTTAAACTGTACATAATAACATAAGATAAGAAGCAAAACGTTTCCTCTGTTTCCCCTCCCTAGGAGGAACCACTCTGAACAGTTTGGTGATCATTCCTGCAGATACTGTTTCTATTCTATAAATTAATATATTTTTTAAAAAAGAGATTGTGTTTATATAAACTTTTGCAACTTGCTTTTGTCTCCTAGCAATATCAGGTCTTGGAGGTTTCCCTGTTTGTGTATATAGATCTGTCTCATTTTTAACAGTGGCATTGGTTTCCATGCTATTGTTACATCAGAAATGATCTAATTAGTCCCCTCCAGTCTAAGTCTTCAGTGCCTCCCAAATCTGATCCTAAGACAATGACTTGGGTGCTGGCAGGCTGCTGGGAAGGTGATCCCAAGAATAGGGCAGGGAGGTGGGCCACTCATGGATGTTTGAGGAGGTCCTAAGAGCACCGTCAGGCTCAGTGCTGCGAAGGATTCACAGAACACAGAAAAGTTGTTATACTTGTTATAATTTATTACAGCAAAAGGACACAGACTGATACCAGCAGAGGGTAAGGGCGTGCAGGGCAGAGTCGGGGACAGCCCAGGCGCAAGCTTCCGGTCGTGCTCTCCCAGGGGAGTCCTGTGGGCAGCACAGAACCCTCCCAGTAACCGTGTCGCAGCACGCTCAGAGTGGTGCCAACCGGGGAAGCTCACTCAAGCCTTGGTGTCCAGAATATCGATGGGGGCTCCGGCACAGAGGCATGGCTGACCGTCCAAGTGGCTCACCCTAGTCTGCCACCTGTTTCAAGGTCAAGTTGATATTGAGTAGCCCAATAAATCACACTATAAGGTCCCCATCATAATTCACACTATAAGGTCCCCACCGTAAATCACACTATAAGCAGAGACTAGCATGGCCCAGGCAGAGAATGGTGAGTGCTTGTGGTAGGACATTGTCCACAGAAGCCACGGGGAGCCTGCCGAGTGGGCTGAGGGGGTGGGCAGGCACCACAGCCTAACCACACTTCCTCATGGACATTTTTGTTATTTCCATCTCTCATCCTTGTAAACAATATTCCAGAGTGGGGATCAGCCAACATATTCATAAAAGCCCAGGTAGTAAGTATTTTCAGCTTTGGGCCACACAGTTTCTGTTGACACTGCTCGGCTGTGCTGCTGTTGCGCAAAGGCGGCCATGGACACGATGTCCCCAGTGGGCTTGACTGGGTGCCAGTAGAACTTAGAAGAAACAGGTGGTGGCCAGATTCGGGTTGGAGGCTCTGGTTTGCTGCAGAAATTATGTCTATCTTTGTCCATCTGTGCAGATAATTCTTATGGGGTAAATCCCTAGAAGTGGAATTGCTGGATCACAAGTTACGATGTTTTTATTTTGAGTAGATACTGTGCTGGTCCCCCAAAGTTGAACCAACTTCCTTTTTATCAAGAATGCGTGGGAGTGTTTTGAGATTTCCTTTCTTGAAACCCCTTCCCCAGGGAAGCAGAACCTGTACTTACTTAGTAAGGTGTCTCTGCATTTTCGTTGCAGCCTTGGTGAGGCAGAGGAAGAGAGACTATCTTGCCCCCAGGGAAGGAAACCAAATGGGCTCTAAAATGGTCTCATACTAATATCTTGCTAAGGAATAGTATCTTGCTTTAGATTTGAGGCCCACGGAGAAGGAGACTCTGGTGACTTGTTCTCGTTCGGTGAGATCAAACCTTAACTGCCTACCGGGCGCAGTTCCAGACAGTCCTGGGCGTTACCTAAAAGTTGAAAAAACAACTTTTTTTCAAACATACCGGAGAGTTCCTTAGCAATTTTCTTTTTAAGCAAAGATTCCATCCTAATTTTCATGTAAAGGCGGTCTACCTGGGCATACTGAACACTTTACCCAATGTACAAAAAATATACATGGTCCAATTTTTGTCCTTGGAGCCAACAGGTACAGGACACCCTTGATGGAGACATACAGCGTTTCACTTAGCCCAGTTCCATCTGCCTAGTTCATGCTAAGTCTTTGTGGTTTTTAGACAATGGGTGAGGTTTTTGTTCTTGTTCTTCCTCTCCTCCCACCCATTTTTATCATTTGGAATTCTTGTGAACCCCAGAGGGGAGAACGGAGGCTCGGTAGCATTCAGGCTCTGTTTGGGGATGCATATTTTAGCCGGTTTATTTGATAATGGCTTCCCTCCTGGGATGCAACCCGCCTTTGCTGGGCTCACGCTGGGTGAATCTGTGATATTCCCCAGCCTGTAGTCCTTCATTTGTAACACAGACGCAGCCTGCCTTCCCGGTAATGAGATGGCAGGCCTGGACTACCCACACGGAGATAAAGAATTAGGCGGAACTTGGCTGGGAAGATAAATCAAGCTAACTATCTCATTAGGCTTGAAAGACACAAATTAAGCCTGCATTGGAATTAACAGAAAAACCTTCCAAAGAGACAGACAGCACAACAAGAGACAGAAGAAATTGCTGTAGCCATTTCTCTCGGAAAACTTGCCTCTGTTGCCTAGAACAGAAGAAATATGACGTCTCTTTTTTAAAAGGACAACAGACAGAAATATAGACTCGAGATAGCAGTACATTAAATGAGTGCTTACAGTGGGCTAGGTAGGCACCGTGTGCTGAAAGTTTTTCTCATCAGAATGTCACAGCAGCTTGTGACGTAAAGTACTATTAAGATTGTATAGAACCGCCGTGGCCAGGTAGAGTGTCACTTGGTTAGAGTGTCATCCCAATATGCCAAAATGCAGGTTTGGGCCCTGGTCAGGGCACAGACAGGAATCGACTGATGAATGCATAAATAAGTGAAATGATAAATCCCTATTTCTCTCTCTCTTGCCCCCGTCTTCTGAACCAAGGAGGAAACTGAGTTTCGGAGGGGTTCCTTTGCTTGCCTCAGGGTCCCGGAGCTAGTCAAATGACAGAGCCAGTATTCATGTGGGATGTGTGGCCCCATGGCCCACAGCATAAGCTAGTGGTTCTCATCTGGAATGACTTGACCCCACCCCTCACCCCCCAGGGATAGTTGACCATGTGTGGAGACATTTGGGGTTCTGACAGCTGGGGGGAGGGGTGCTACTGGCATCTAGCGGGTAGAGGCCTGAGGTGCAGAACAGGCCCCACAACCAAAACTGACCGAGCCCCAGATGTCAGCAGTGTTACGACTACCCTGGTGTAACTACTCATCTGGACTCCAGTGATGGCCAACTGTTCCACCAGAACCAACTAGTTATCGAGCTCTGTAGGCTGCTGGCAACTGGACACAAGTTTCAAGTTGCATATTGCTGGGCCAGGGGTGGGAGGGTAGCTTTCCAGAAGAAAGAACAGCCAATGCAGAGAGGCTGGGAGGCAGGATATGCCTGGCATGGTGCGAGGCAGCAGGAGACCCAGCGCTACTGGAACAGGGAGCCTGTGGGCGAACAAGCTGAGAGAATCAGGGAATTCTCACCATTCAAAGAAACACACAATGTCCTAAAACAAGGACCCTGAGTCTGCAGTAGAGGAATATGTAGACTAATGGCCTCTGTCTTGTTCCTGCCTCCTGTTCTGTTCCCTTCCTTCCCCTCACCTCACCACCCGCCCCACCCCACCCCCTCACCCCTGGTCCCTGTGGCTCTCCAGTGTTCGGTCACAACATGAAGAGCAGCAACGACTTCATCGGAAGGATTGTCATCGGCCAGTACTCTTCGGGCCCATCCGAATCCAACCATTGGCGGCGGATGCTCAACACTCACCGCACAGCCGTGGAGCAGTGGCACAGCCTCAGGTCCCGGGCCGAGTGTGACCGTGTGTCTCCTGCCTCACTGGAGGTGACCTGAGGGCTGCAGGGAAGGCAGGTGTCATTTGTTTGAAAAAAAAAAGGGAAAAAAAAGGAAGAAAATTTAAGACAAAAAAATGTGTCATCTACCTATTACATCCACACCTGCATACACACTCACACCACAAACACACACACACACACACACAATTCTCTCAGAACCGAGAGGAAGCTGACTGTTGATCACAAATGGCCACCCTCAACGAGTGAGGCCTGAGAACTTTCTGGAAGCCCCATCCATATGCCATAAGCTGAGCTGGCATTGCTGTGAGACTTACTGACAGTGCTTGCTGTTGTTGATATCTGTCCCCCACCCCAAATGCACTTTCAACCTTCAAGCCAGAGGATGGGCCTCCCAAAGGGTGCCAGTCAGCCTCCATCAAGAAGAAACTTTCCAAGAGTTTAGCCAATGTGGGGGAGGCCCGACCCCCATGCCCAAAATGCACACTCACTGAGTGACTTTGGAACAGGCTGCTGTTCCCTGGGGTTCTTTGAACCTGATACCTTTCCTCCAAAGTGTAAGTACTTTGTCTTCTCTTTCGTGGACATGATAAATAGATTAGACTATTTGGAGAACCAATCAGCAACAAGAAAATATTCCAGTGTAAGAAACCTCTCCTGGCTTAACTGAGTTTTTCCTTGTGTTAGCCTATTCCTGGGCACTCCCCGTGGGCGCATATGTGGATGTCCTCGTGCGTGTGCCCTCACAGGTGGACGTGTGTGTGCCCGTGTGTCCTTCAGTGAGTAAGGCAGTGGGCCAGGACCCCAGTCCTGAGCATTCCCTTCTCTGCCTCTCACCTCAGTGCGACTTCACCCAGTGTCCTCCTGTCTGGCAAGACCCCACCTTTAGTAATGGTAGCGTGGATGTCTGTCAAGAAAATAGAATACGATAGAGCAAAAGCAACATTTTTTTCAACCAAATCATGGTGATGTGACTCACAGAAGACCTACACAGGACAGTGACATGGATTAAAATGGCCACCACATCGTCATCCAGGATGAGCTCCTTCCTTGTCACACTCTGAGGAGCTTTCTGTATTTCTGTGTGAACCAAAGTCATTTCTCTTGTGCTAAGGAATTAGCATAGTTAGAATAGCTCTCTATTGGATGCTTCTGTATCTTTTTCCCACAGCCTATTGTCTGGTATACTAGGGAGCTATTTGTTGAAATTAAAGATTATTTATTTGTGCCATGCATTTGAGTTATCTTTTCTCTTCAGGAACACGGGGCATAGAGGGTTGGGAGGATGTTTCGGTTGCTTACTGCTGTGGAACCAACCATCCCAATGCCTCAGAGCACCTATGTTTATTACGCTCATGGATTTTGTGGGTCAAGAATTGAGACCAGACACATCAGGGATGGCTCGTCTGTGCTCCAGGCTGCCTAGGCCCTCAGCTGGAGCTCCAGGGCCACAGTGGGGAGAACCAGACTGCCAGCCGTGCCAGATGTTGTCGGTCACGTTAGAACGTGGTCCCAGAAGGGACAGTAGTTGAAAGCATTGAAGTATATTAATCTGATGACTGATAAGAGAACCCATACGAAGAGAAGCTCAGTATGTAACACAAAATACTAGTTTAAGTGCCAAAAGAAGTTCCGCTTTGAGGAGGTCGTCTGGGCTTTGTTTATCACTCTGGTCCCCTGGACAGGCTCTCTCCTCATTCAGGGAACATCATGGTTACCAGCAGTCTGAGAGTCCCAACTCATACTCCTCATCAGGATCCAGCTAAAATTGTAACTTCCTGATTTCTAAGACAAATAATTGCTCTTTGCTGTCCTCCCTACAGCGAGAACCTTATATTTCTATTTAACTCTTACAATAACTACCATTTATTGAGGCCTCACTGCTTGTGTGCTAAACCCAGTGTGTGTATAATCTCATTCAATCTTCACAACAACCTTTTGATGTAGGAGCTCTTATTATCCCTTCCATGTGAGGAAACAGACTCTTTCCTATTATAAAACTGCCCGTTTGTTCAGGGCAGGATCCATGGCTATGTAGCTTTTTATTGACCATGCCCAGCTCAGGGCTTGACCCCAGTAAATGCCCCTGGGCTGAGAAGTTAGCTGAGATGACTTTACTCCTCCTGACCATGTTGGGCATTGCAGGGTCCTTTCATGGTACCCCCCCCCACCCCCGGTGTCTCCCACTCTGGAGTGGAGGAGGCATGGAGGTCAAGGGGGAAAGGCAGGGGGCCTGGGATAGGTTATGTCTCTCAGAGTAGAAAAAGAGAAGGCATTTTCCTTTTCTATAAAATGGCTCTCTTACTGAGCATGAAAGTATGAGAGAACAAATAGAATGAGGGAAGACAGATACAGACCGGTACGTACAGGCATCAGGACTGGAGTTGAGTAATTTAGTCATTGGACCCCTGAGCTTTGGAGCCAAGGAAGTCATGGTTCAAATCCCAGGCCCACCACTCCCTCACTGTGTGCCTTGCACAAGCCTCTTAACTTCTCTGATCCTTATGTCCTTATTCTCTTAGTTACGGTACCTCAAAAGCAGCCCTTGAGGCAAAGACTTGAGTGCAGAAAGTTTATTTGGGAGGTGACCTCAGGAAGCATGAAACAGAAGGCTAACTCAGGGAAAGCTGAAAAGTAGATAGAGGCTGCATTAACTACCCCTGTGGGCAGCAGAGGCTCAGTCATGCTGGGACCCATGAAGAACACAGGAGAATTGTTACGGGGAAGCTGGAGTGTTTAACTACTGACCCTATCCCTCGGGTCTTGAGGGTTGCCCCTGGAAGCACAGAATGTTTGGCACTTTGGGACTTTCCTGTGTGGACTGAGCAAGCCCCCACAGTGACGAGAAATCCCCAGGCAGAGAACAGGGGGCACATGCTGAATCAGGTAAGTGTGTACGTGCATGGCCAGGTCCACCACAGCCGCAGGGAGATCAGGTGACTGCGGACTACAAGGTGGAGATGCCCAGCATCCTCTGCTCTTGACAATGACAAGAGGGCTGGCTACCAGCAGATGGAGTGCCAAATGTCTCCTTTAGTCCTCACACAGCAACCCCTGTGGGAAATGGTATTCCTCTTTCAACAAAGGAAGGAGCCAAGGTTTAATGAGATCAAGTGGCCAGTAAGTGATAGAGCTAGAATGCCAGCCCAGGCCTGTCTGACTCTAGAGCCTATTTTGGGTTGCATTGTGTTCGCTCGAAAAAGGTATGTTTGCCCTGGCTGATGTAGCTCAGTGGATTGAGTGCTGGCCTTCAAACTGAAGAGTTGGCAGTTCAGTTCCCAATCAGGGCACATGCCTGGGTTGCAGGCCAGGTCCCCAGTTGGGGGTGTGCAAGAGGCAACTGATTGATGTATCTCTTGCACATTGATGTTTCTCTCCCTCTCTTCCCTTCTCTCTAAAAATAATATATTTTTTAAACATATGTTTGTGTCCTGACCCCCAGGACTTCAAAATGTGACCTTATTTAGAGACAGGGACTTTACAGAGTTCATCAAGTTGAAGTGAGGACATTAGGGTGAGCCCTAATCCTGACCTACATCCTTATAAAAATGGGAAGTCAGGACGTAGACACCAACAGACACACAGGGAAGGTGATGTGAAGAGACGCAGGGAGAACACAGGCATCTACAAGCCAAGGAGAAAGTCCTGGAATAGCTCCTCCTCTGCCAATGCCTTGATTTCAGACCTCCGACCTCTGGAACCAAGAGAATGAATTTCTGTGTTTTAAGCCACCCAGTCTGTGCTATTTTTGTTGCGGCATCCCTCGGTCACTAGTCCAGAGCTGGTGTGGCTAACCATTCTTGCCCCGTACTGTTGACAGTTGACCTGAGGATTAGCCATGACAGTGCCTGCCAAGTCTTAATACACAGTGCTTGAAGGCTGCTCCTGCTCAGACGCAGCAGGCAGTGGTGCTGGCTGAGTAATGGGATGGGTAGGATAGATGTCAGAGCTATCCACATCTCCAAGGCTAGAGTCTGTCAGGAGACAGGGAGAGGTGTTGAAAGGTGAAGGAATGACTTGGTTTCTATAGAAACCTGGGCCCAAGGTGCCCTGTTGTGGGCCACCTACTCATTTTAATTAGCATCCTCCTCCTCAGCTAGGAAATGGGAAAGGAGATGCACAGGCTGCCTACACATCATCTTTGGAGCGCCAGGACCCCAGTTCAAAAGGAAGTGGAGTAGGAGTGGTGGCGTGAAGTTTTAAAGACTTGTCTATTTTCCCAGGGCCAGTCCTTGGGCCCTCTCATCTCTTGGGACTCCAGAACACCTCAGGATTCCAGTCCACCCCTGGGTGCTTGACAGGAGCTCTGATCTCTGCTAGCCCTGCCCAGACGTGATGGGTCCCAGGGTGCCAGGAGCAGTTCTTTTGGGCACTGATATTTCACTCCCAGACAGCTGGGAATCGCTGCAAGACACAGAGAAAAGATTCTTTTTCTTTCTGGGTGGACTGTCTTCCATGGCCAATGGAATCTTTTTCATGTTGAAAAATACTATTTAAAGTAACTCAGGAATGATCACCACTGTGTAAAAACTAAAAATGTATGCTAAGAAAAAAGACTGGAAGGCATTGTCCTAAAGCAGGGGTGTCAAACTCATTGTCATGGGGGGGGGGGCAGGCCACAACAGCCTCACGGTTGCCTTCAAAGGCTGAATGTAATTTTAGGACTGTACAAATGTAACTACTCCTTAACAGTTAAGTGAGAGCTCTGCTCCACCGCTGGGTAGAAAAAAGGTGCAGGGCAGATAAAACAAGGCGGAGGGCCAAATTCAGCCCGAGGGCCTTGCGTTTGCCACCTGTGGCCTAAAGGTTGGCAGGGTTATCCTTCGGGAAGTTGTTTTGCAACTCAATGTCATACCTTCCTATGCAGTATTTTTGAGGGCTCCATACTGATCTGAGCCTTCATCATGTGTCAGGGATTGTTCTAAGTACTTGTGTGAGGGAAGTATTGATTTGTCCCCATTTTGCAGATAAGAAAACTGAGGCTTGAAGGGATTAAATTATCAGTGTGTGGTCACACAACAGCAGGTCTGGAATTTGAGCATGGATCTGCTAGAGTTGAAAGCCATGAAGGAACTAGCCTCTATTGTCCCTTTTATAATGGTGAGGGTGCAGGGGACTTTGTTTTATTGGTAAATAAAAAACGTTTTTAAAAAGCTATGAAATTAAAGGAGATGATATAGATAGATAGATAGATAGATAGATAGATAGATAGATAGATAGATAGAAAGAAAGAAACAGATCATCACTGAACCCAGAGGCCACCAGTAGCACAGTGCAGATAAGAGTGTGTGTGCGCGCGAGTGCACACGTTTGGAAGCGGGGAGGGCAGGTAATGCCATCACATGACAAATACAACTTTAGGAAGCCAGAAAATACACGCTGAAGAAACTGTCTACTTTCTGGCCAGTAAATTTGAGGTCTAAAGCAGGGGTCAGCAAATTATGGCTCATGGGCCAAATCCTGCCCTCTGCTTATTTTTGTAAATCGAGTTTTATTGGAACCCAGCCAGGCCCATTCCTATGGTCTCTGGCCAAGCTGAATAGTTGTGACTGAGACTGTACTGCTTGCAAAGCCTAAAATATTTACTATCTGGTTCTTTACGGAAGTTTCAGTTGCAGTTATATATGATGAATAAGTTATCTAATGAAGAATAAGATACCTAATGCACAGCAGGTGACTATAGTTACTAACACTGTACTGAATACTGGCAGTTTGCTGAGAGTAGATTTCAGGCGCTCTCATCACAAAAGAAAGGTAACCATATGAAGAGATGACATGCTAATTGGTTTGGCTGTAGTATCATTTCACTATATATATGTATATCAAACCCTGTTGTACACCTTAAATATATACAATTTTATTAAAAAATAGAATTTAGCTCTGGCCAGGTGGATCAGTTGGTTCGAGCATCATCCTGTACACCAAAAAACTGTGGATTTGATTCCCAGTCAGAGCACATACCTAGGTTGTGGGTACAGTCCCTGGTTGGAGAGCATATGGGAGGCAACCAATCAATGTTTCTCTCTTATATTGATGTCTGTCTGTCTGTCTCTCTCCCCCGCCTTCCTCTGTCTTTAAAATTAATAATAAAAAAAATCCTTGGGCCCTGGCTGGAGTGGCTCAGTGGATTGAGCTCCAGCCTGTGAACCAAAGGGTCACCGTTTTGATACCCGGTCAGGGCACATACCTGGGTTGCAGGCCAAGTCCCCAGTAGGGGGTGCATGAGAGGCAATTACGCATTGATGTTTCTCACCCTCTCTTTCTCCCTCCCTCCCCTCTCTGAAAATAAATAAATAAAATCTTTTAAAAATATCCTTTGGTGAGGATTAAAAAACAGAATTTATTTTAAAAGCTTTCCCACCCCTGTCTAGAGCAATGCTTCATAAACATTAATGTACCCGTGACCCCCCGGGGACCTAGTCACAAAGCAGATTCTGATGGAGCGGGTCTGGTTTGGGGCCTGAGAGCCTGCGTGTTTAACCTGCTCTCAGGTGATGCTGACACTGCTGGTCCGCAGGCACCTGGGGTTGAGCAGGTAACAACTACTGTGTGTTTCCATTGAGAGAGGGGGCAGGAACCCAGTCACCAAGCCTTCAGCCATCACACACCAACACAGATCACTTAGGGGGGTTATTTACCAAATCAAAGGATTCTTCGCATTTCAAAAGGACTTGCAGTGGCCTGCGTCTGTCTGACTGCCCTCCTTCTCCCCACCCCAGTTTGTTCCCACTCAGAGAGTGAGTTCCGTGATGGCAGGACCCCCAAAGTAGAGCACAGCTGCTGATAGAGAGTGAGGAGTAGCTGTCCAAACTTTCTTCTCTATTTATACCATGTACCAACTTTTAAAAATGTCAGTTTGGGGGAAAGGTGTTTTATAACAGACGTGATATATTAATACAGTAGATAACACATGCACATTTTTGTGCATGTTTATTGTTTGTAAATCAATGTTTATTGTTTATAAATAATAAATGTGCACCAGCACTTATAGAATCAATGTTTATTGTCTATAAATAATAAATGTGCACCAGCACGAAGTTTCAAGGCGACTGGTGACACGAGGCATGCTGCCCGCTGAAGCGGGGCCTGGGCTGTGCTGATGGCCCTGGTCAGGCCGTGGGAGGCAGGCTTCCAGCCGCAGCGCCAGCAGGACAACACACCCGCGCAGGCAGAGGCCGAGTTATTTCTTGCAGGCACACCAGCGAGTGTTCCAGGGGGAAAAGGAGTGGCCGGGCTGTGTTCAAGTCCTCCCTGGGCATGCCCACTGCACAGTGTGGAGGCACCTGGCTGTGCATTTCAGGAAAGGAAGGGGGCGGTACAGGGCAGGCAGTGCGCGGGGGTACCAGAGAAAGGCTGGCACTGGATCAGTGATAGTCGCAGCAAAAGCTGCTATCATTTATTGAACATCCACTACTCACCAGCATCTATACTAAGTATTATAAACAGATTATTTCATTTACTCTTTGTGAGGTTGGTATAGTTACTCTGCTCTGTTTTATAAAGGAGGAAACTGAGGCTCAGAAAGCCAGAGTGACTCGCCTGAGGACACATGAACTCAGGGAAAGACTGGTCTTTTTTTTTCTTCATTTAAGGTAGTGCATTATGTAAACCTGACACTAAAGTATGTGTTAAATGATTAATGTGTGTGTGTGTGTGTGTGTGTGTGAGAGAGAGAGAGAGAGAGAGAGAGAGAGTGAGAGAGAGAGAGAGAGAGAGAGAGAGAGAGAGAGTGTGTGTGTGTGTGTGTGTGTGTGTGTGTGTGTGTATTCTAGAGAGAAAGGAAGGGAAAAAAGAGAGAAAGAAACATCGATCAGTTGCCTCTCACAGGCACGCCAACCTGGGACCGAACTCACAACCCAGGCAAACCTAAGACCTTTTTGTGTACAGGAGGATGCTCCAGCCTGCTGAGCCACACTGGCCTGGGTTGGGGGAACACTGGTTTTTAGCTATTTGAATTCTCCATATATGCAATGAGATCCCAATGAAACACCAGTGGATTTAAAGATGTGTAAGTCTGAGCAAACTACACACTAAAACTATTTATTAATGATAATGTTTGCTTCTTTGTTGACACTTATTTTGTGCCAAGAACCATCTACTTGAGCCTTCTTTAACCTCCCAGAGACTCTGAAGGGGACCAACCCACCTGCCCTTCCTCTGAGCTTCCTCCACAGCAGGCTCTGCAGTGCTCTGGGGCCAGGCCAACAGAGCAGGGTCCAGCTGAGCCAAAGTCCACAGGCCCCGCCTGAAGAGGGTGCCCTTTCCCAGCTCTGCACAACTGTTCCCATGGCTCAGTACAAATGAGGGCTAAGTCTTATCTGATCTTCAGATTTTCAACAGAAGGCAGAAATCTGGACTTATCCTAAAATCTCTTGATTTTATACCCTGACAACAATTTTTTTTTTTTTAATGTAAAACATGACATGGACCAAACAACTCACATCCATGGGTGGGCTGGCTTTAGCCAAAGAGACATCCACATTCTATGGTAGCTTTTATTTATACCTTCTGGATTATATTTTCTCTGAGGGGCAGAGATGCTTTATCTGCTGTAGCAGGCTAGGATGTGAACTCAGTTATTATCCCGTTTTACAGAAGAGGAAACTGAGTCTCAGAAGTGGGTGCACACCCAGGGCTACAAGGTGGCTCAGAAGCAGGACTGCTGTTTCTCTCGGCTCTCCTAAGGGGGCTGGCCCAGGACAACTTTCAAGCTGTCATTCTGAGCTGTCTCCAGTGGTGCAGAGAGAAGGGAGGGCAGGAGGAGGAGACTGGGGTCTACCCAGTTGCCCCTGAGCTCCTCACAGTCCCGCCCACGCCCAGGAGAACCATTCGGACCCAGACCGAATTTTCTTCACTCAGGCCAAGAGGTGGACTTTTGGGGGCCCAGGATGCAGAGGTGGGAGCTGTGGGTCTTGGCCACCGTGACCCTCCTCTCTGCGCAGGCCTTTCCACAAGCGGACATCAGTATCAGCCCAGGTGAGCACAGAGGCCAGGGCTGGGAGCAGGTGGAGGAGGACACCCATAGGTACCTGAGATTCGTTTTATCAGAGAGTCCAGCTGCCTGGACTGCATGCAGGCCTGCCTGACCTGAGGACTGTTGGGGGCCCGAGCTGAGCCTCCTGACAGCCCTCCAGCTCCCCTCCCTCCAGCTCATGGGCATTGTCCTTGGACCAGACCCAAAGAGTCCTGATTTTAAATCCCCGCTCTGCATCTTAAAAGCTCAGTGGTGTAAGTTTCCTAACCTTGCTGAGCCTCAGCTTACTTTGGAAAACGTTGCACAATAACACCCCCCCGGGGCTACTGTGACAGAGAGATGGTGAGGTGGGGAAAGCACGCAGTGCGGTGCTGGCACCATAGGAAGATCTGAAAATGGTAATTTGTTAGGAATTTGGAATCTGGGCTCCCCACCCCCACCTGGGCTGTGATTGCTGTTCCCAGGAGCTTTCAGGACTGCCACTGTGCCACCGTGCCACCAGGGGTTGGGTGTGGAGGAGGACATAGTCGTCCCTCGTCCCTCATCCCTCAAGCAGCTCCCTGGAGTCTGGCCCAGCAACGCTCAGCTCTACAAATTTTATGGAGGATTCCTGAGAACTAGGACCCACCAGCCTCGGGCATATGGCCCCCCTCCAGTCTGTTCTCTATCCTTTTAGAGGACACATGGCTTCAGATAGGCTCGATTTCTTCCTCTTTGCAATGGGGAGGCAGGGGTGCAGACTCGGTGACCCCTGTCTGGGTAGGAAGAGCTCTGAATCCTGCAAGCCTGTCACCTCCACCAGGAGGGTTCTTTCCAAACATTGTTTAAAAAAGATATAACAATAATATCAATAACAACAATTATGATTTATATAGTCCATATCATGTGCCAGTGCTGTTTTAAACATTTTCCGTAAATGGATTTATTTAATCCTTACAATAACTCTATGGCAGAGAGTCTATTTTTATCCCAATTAACGTAAACACCCAAAGGGCTGCATTATTGGGCTGTTATGAAGTTGGCATAATTTAAACAATAAGATGATAGGATTGCCAGATAAAATACTGATGCCCTGGTAGATTTGAATTTCAGATAAATAATAAATCATTTTTTAGTATAAGTGTGTCTCAAGTATTGCATGGGATCTATTTATGCTAAAAAATTTTTGTTGTTTATTTGAAATTCAAATTTAACTAGGCATACATCCCCCTCGCCCCAATTTGGCAGCCCCAGTGGTGAGGGCTGGGGGGTGGTTTCAGTTCATCTGGGCAAGCCTCAGGGGCTTAGGTTCTGTCATAAACTCTGAGTGTCTGTGTTAGTCAGGTCCAGCTAGTCATCTAACCCTACACACCTTTCAAAGACCCCACCTCCAAATTCCATTACATTGCAGCAGGGGTTAACACTTCTACATATGAATTAGGAGCGACACAAACATTCAGCCCATAACAGTGTTTTTGCAGTGTTCTTGCTCTTGTGGCTCAGTTTCCTCACCTGTGCAATGGGCAAGCAGGAGAGAAGTTGGACAAAATATCCTTGAAGGATGCCTTGCATATTCCAAGATCTTGCCTTTCTGCCCAGCATGTGTGAGAAGGGCTGGGGCTGAGTTTGAGAGTGGGAGCAGCTAGGAGTCTCCTCTCTCACACCGGCTTGTACCCATGGGACATCCCTCTGAGCTTCAAATGTTCCCCCTGGAAAGTGGGAATAATAATGTTTCCTACCAAACATTTTGGGGACCTTCAATGAAATCATGCAAGTAAAGTACTTAACGTGTGCTAAGCTCTTAAAAAATGAGAGTTAGTACTATAACCACATCTGCCGCTGCGATTGGTGGTGTTGTGATAGCACTGGCCAGGCAACAGCTTTCTGTTGTAACATAAAGTCTCCAAGAAAGGAACTTCATACATCTATCCCCACGCCTCATCCTGACTCCCTTTCAGATAGGGCTGAGATCGCTTCTAACCCAGCGAACTTAGAGATCTCGGAGCTGCAGTTGGAAAAAAGTTGGAAGGAAGAATCCTGGAAATCTGTTCAGCCCAAACCTTTTATTATTTTTTAAAAATATTTATTTATTTATTTTTAGATCGAGGGTAAGGGAGAGAGAGAGAAACATCAATGTGTGGTTGCCTTTTGCATGTCCCCTACTGGGGACCTGGCCGGCAACCCAGGCATATGCCCTGACTGGGAATCAAACCGGCAACCTTTGGTTTGCGGGCCTGCGCTCAATCCACTGAGCTAACTAACCATGGCAGCCCAAAGCGTTTATATCACAACTGTGGAACTGAGGCCTACAGAGGCCAAATGACCCAACCAAGGTCATCATCCACCCAAGCAGTAGTTCTACTGCTCCCCGGGCTCCCGGCCCAGCAGCAGAAAGCCCAGCTGGAGCCTGAGCAGATTCTGGGGTGTCCCACCTGTGGCCCTCGGGCCGCACGCAGCCCAGGATGGCTGTGAATGCGGCCCAACACAAAATCATAAATTTACTTAAAACATCATTCTTAGCAATGTAAGGAATTATACAGTGCTGTTTCCCCTGTATCATGTGGCTACAAAAGCAGCCTAGAGGAGGAAAAGCAGAGCTCGGGCAAGAGAGCTCTGAGATGGCTGCTGTAGGAATGGGGTCCTTGCAGTATTTCAAGAAAAGCATTTCCAGGGTCCACAGGGAAGAACGAGGTTTAGTGGTAAGGTTTATTTGGGTTGAAATAAATGGCTGCTCTCAGGCTCCTGATGTCTCATCTTCAGCCAACCCACTGTGGAAAAAGTCCACCCTTGTCTTCATCAGGCCCAGGAAAAGGGCCAGTGTCCAGAGATTCTGTTCAGTTCAGTCCATGTTAAAGCCCAGTCCAGTTCAGCGTTTGTCCCCATCCGCAAGCTTGGTCTGTTCCTGGCTGTGCTTCAGGTGGCTGGTGGCTGGCCCTGTGCCCAGGCCCACGCTTGGAGTCCCCGAGGCCAGGCCACAGCTGCTAGGCCCATATGGCAGCTATGGAGAGAGAACACACAAATGAATGGGGCGAGTGCACTTTACAGAGAGAGAGAGAGGGAGAGAGAGAGAGGGAGGGGGAGGGGGAGGGGGAGGGGGAGGGAGAGAGAGAGACTGAGCCCCTTTGTTAGGCTGATTATATTACCTTAAGTGTGGGAAGGAAGAGGCACCCTTTCAAACTAACCAATCAACTTCCCAGTCTTTCCCGGGCTGGTTTTGGGTCCTCCTTCTCACCACTCAATTTCCTAGATCTTCCAGGATTCTGTGTACCATATCCAATCCAATTGATCCTTTTCCCAGGCTTGACTGACAGGCCCTTATAGTCGCCATTTTGATCCTTACCGTGCATGTGCCCAGTAGCAGAATTTCCCCTGCTGTTTTTACTCCCCCTTCAGGCTTGCTTTGGGGCTAGGTCGCAGTGCCCTGGGAAGCCCATGCATGCTGCAACTTCCTAGTGAAGCAGGCTGTGTCCAATTCAGCTCCCCAGTTGATTCAGCTTCCTAATGTTTGATTACCTTTGCTCCCTTCCTTTATTAATACTTAGCTACCTACGCTAACAGGACAACCAGTTTTGCTCATCAGAGCCAGGGCTCACTGGGAAGGAGGATGGGTTGGCAGTGGGACATTTGGGCCAGGGAGGAACCAAAGGTGATGAAAGTGACTGAGCTCTCCTAGTGGCCACCACCCTGGACACCGGGAGACACTTTCTCCTGACCCTCTGGGACATCTGGGGTCCAGTAGTGTGGGGGTGGGGAGACCCACACAAATGTGACTCCCAGAGCCTCCTCCTCCTCCTCTTCTGGCTGGCTCCCAAGGCTGATCTGGGCAGGAGGCAGCAGGGTAGTGAGTTTGTGGGTGGCTGGATTAGGGCCAGCCCAGCAAGCAGCCAGTTTGAGTGGGAAGGCGACAATTTATTCCTATAAAGAGAGAAAGACAGTGAGAGGGAGAGAGAGAGAGAAAATGAGCCTTGAACTCTACTGGCGTGTTCTTTCCTTAATAAGCTCAGTGGTTCCAAAGGCTTTGACTCCCATCCCAGCCTGGAGAAGCTGGGGGCCTTTGGTGCTGTTAAATGAAGTAAAAGACCTTGTAGTTTGGCGGCCTGGTTTCCAGAGCAACAAGCTCTTTTGTACATTCCTTTTCCCTACCCTGTCTTTGTCACCTCCTGGGCCTCTTCTTTTGCCTGCTCCCACCCCTACCCCCCATCCATCCTCCCTCCACACCTTGGAATCTTATTTGCAATTCTCCAAACGCTTTATTCTCTCATATAACTTTGGGCCTTTGCACATACTGCTCTGCTACCTGGAACTCTCATTCTCTGATTCTTTAGGTCCCAGCTGAGACATCCTCCCCTCCAGGAAGCTTCTCTGATCTCCAAATGGGGGTTATGTGTCACTCATAGGTGGTCCTGTGACAACACCCTGTATTTCCTCCATCTGGGAAGGGGACTCTGGTGCCCTGTTATAATCACCTGTGAGTTCCTTGAAGATGGGTGCAGGGCAACCACCAGTTCAACTAGGAAGAGAAAAGGGGCAAACAAATAATTAGCTTCCAAAATAACTTGGGGGCTGCTCCCTCAAGTTTTTGCCTGCATGACATACATCCACAAATTACATATTAGTGACATCTTTATGTCTGTGCTTCTGTTTCTTAACGTTAGTGTCCATTGACATGAGGTTAGAAGCCCCCTCTGTGTAGTTTGCTACACAGTATCTCCAGCATGCAGCCCACTGCCTGAGACCACATAAGTGCACACACAGGACTTGGTGAATGAGTAAGGAAATGAATGAAGGTCCAGACAATCAAGGCTGAGACATAAGGACTCTCTAAATTAAATCTGGAGCCAGACAGCTTGGCTTCATAACTTAGTTCTGCCACTTGGGAGCCGTGTGATCTTGGGCAGGTTACTCAGCCTCTCCGTGCTTGTGGTTTCTCTGTCTGTAAACTCAGGGTGACCTACATAATAGGATGTGTGAATACTCAATAAACTGGTAAGCACCAAGCACTTAACAACACCTAGTTCAGGGAAAGCCCAGTAGGGTTGGCCCTGGTTATTCTGTTGCCATTTCGACCTGTCAAGCTATACAACTATAGAAATGTCTTCACAAGGAAGCAGAGATTAGCAAAGGTTACTTCGGGGGTGTACCGGGCAGCAGGGAACTCACTACCATCCCAGTGTGAGTGCCAGGCTCCCTTTGGCCTCCTGGGACCTCCCAGTTAAAGGCCTTTGCTTGCCCAGGTGGAATGGGGAGTAATTGAGCAGTGACTTGTCACAGCCCCATTTTCTGGTATGTTTCACCCCAGGCATCCATAACTATGATTTGCTTAGTGGAGAAAAATCAAAGGGATCGAGGTGGGGAGGAGAGGATGTAAATAGCAGTGTGGGGTCGAACTTCAGGGAGATTGTTTTTCTCATGGGGGGGGCGGGGCGGGGACTTGCTTTTAAAGTAGTGGTCAGGCTTTAGGACCCTGGAGAAGTCTTGGAGCTTTTTCTAGGAGCTAAAATCCTCCCCTTCCTTCCTTCCCAGCTCCCCTAATAATTTAAATAATCATTCAGTCTTCCTGGACCAGCCTGACTCAGGGAGTGAGTGAATGAATGAATGAGTGAATGAATGAGTGTTGATTCTCCAGGTTCTACCCGTTGGTCTGGCACACTGTAGACCAGTGCTCCCAGACTTTCCCGCACCCGAATCCTTGGGAGTCTTGTAAATGTGCACATTCTGACTCTGTGGGTTTGGGGCAAGGGTGCTGAGATTCAACATTGCTAATGAGTTCCCTGCTGATGCTGATTCTGCCCTTCCCAGCTATTATCACACTAAACAGTCTGAAAAACCAGGGTCATCAAGCAGCCTTCAGTGCACAGTGACAACAGTCCAGGCACGCCACCCCCAAGTCAGGACACAGGGATGGTGCACACACCCTTCTCACCACTGGCCCCAAAGAAACTGTGTGATTTCCTAGCCCGTATTCAGTCATTAAAAACTAGTTATTGCGTACCTAGTATGTGCCAGGCACTGGGGAGAGTGATGGTTACAACAGACGTTGACCTGAGTAGGGGTGGGGGGCCAGCCCTGAACAAGAATTCTCGATCACATGTGGAAGGAGCCAGGAATTAAGACTGGGGCCCTCTCATAGAGCAGGACCCACTCTGTCTCCTCTTATGGGGAAGGGACTCCAGAAGGAAAACAAAAACTAAACAAAAAAACCCCTCCTCCCATTGCCAGAGGGAGACAAGGAAGTCCACTGCATCCCAAGCTCAAGGAGGAAAAAGCAAGACCTCCTTTCTTCAGCCTTCTTCGGTGAGGTCTGTGCCATCAGATTTAAGTACAGTGTTCTAGCAATGTCCCCAGGGCTTTTAAGCAGCCGTGGGTTTATAATAGTAATGTGCTTAACCCTGAAATTAGAGAACTAACCCAAACTCTGATTTTAATCAGTTGTGAGGCCTGTGGCTTAATTATTGTTAAAGAAAATACAGATAAGCTGAGAAATGTGGATATCTGCTGTGACGTTTTGTGTTGGGCACGGTAAGGTTATTTTATATTTTGAGGGTTCTGTCTTCCACCCAAGGCAAGTTTTCTATTGACATTTGGGGTTGGAAACTCTTTTTGGGGTGAGGGGTTGTCCCATTCCTTGTAGGATGTTTAGCAGCATCCCTGGCCTTTACCAATTGAATATCTATAGCACTCCCCCTATTTATAACAACCAAAAACATCTCTAGGCATTGTCTAATGTCCCTGGGGGTCTAAACCACTGCTCCAGGGTAACCAACTGAGGAGGCCTGAGATGTAGGACTTTTAGTTTTAAAACTGGGACCGTCCCAGGGAACCTGGGATGGTTTGACCACAGTACTCCCACCTCTAATAGAAATAGTTAGGATGAGTGGGAACGGGGAAAATGGTTTAGCACCAGAAACACCATACTCTGCCAGTTAGTCTAGCCAACTCCTAGACAAATCAATGAGTGTCCTTGGTTACAAGTCATAGGTTGGAAAGAAGATAAAAATAGTTTGCTGCTTCTCATTTGTGGTAAGGGGAAAACTACTCCAAAGTAGCTGAGTCTCTCTGTGTAGAAGGCAGTGTCTGAAAGTCCCCACAAAGAGCTCCATAGCACTCAGTGTCCCAAGGGGTCCTTTAGCCCGCATGGCCAACACCGCGTGCAGGCATAGGGGCAACATCCTCCTAGACCAATGGTCTTAGCTGAGAAAGGAGGAGACCAAGCTCTGAGGGACAGGGATGGGCCGAGGATGCTGAGCCCACTGCATTCCTCATGCACAGCTCTCTCCCTTTGCCACATAGAGGAGAATTAAAGGAGCCAACTATGAATCTGTTTAGAAAATGGTGCTCATCGAAAGACAGTTGGCCAGGACCAACTAGGAGGGGTGGGAAAAACCAGGACTGAGCAGCTGCCCAGGTGGGGAAGGGCTTGTCCTGATCAAATAGAAAAGCTCTGACAGGAAGCATGGCTTGAACCTGCCTGCAAAGCATGGCTCTACTGATTAACGCAACTGTCCCTTTCTTCAGAAAAATGCAGAGAGGTGCACACACACACTTTCAACTTTGCATTTATTTTTTTTCTTTTAAAGATTTTATTTATTTATTTATTTATTCATTTATTGTAAATATATTTTATTGATTATGCTATTACAGTTGTCCCATTTCTCCCCCATCATTCCCCTCCACTCTGCGCACCCTCTCCCACCCACATTCCCCCCTTTAGTTCATGTCCATGTGTCATAAGTTCTTTACCTTCTACATTTCCCACACTATTCTTGCCCTCCCCCTGTCTATTTTCTACCCACCATCTATGCTACTTATTCTCTGTACCTTTCCCCCCTCTCTCCTCCTCCCACTCCCCTGTTGCTAACCCTTCATATGATCTCCATTTCTGTGGTTCTGTTCCTGTTCTAGCTGTTTGCTTAGTTTGCTTTTGTTTTAGGTGTGGTTCTTAATAGCTGTGAGTTTGCTGTCTTTTCACTGTCATATTTTTGATCTTCTTTTTCTTAGGTAAGTCCCTTTAACATTTCATATAATAAGGGCTTGGTGATGATGAACTCCTTGAACTTGACCTTATCTGAGAAGCACTTTCTCTGCCCTTCCATTTTAAATGACAGCTTTGCTGGATAGAGCAATTTTGGATGTAGGTCCCTGCCTTTCAAGACTTCAAATACTTCTTTCTAGCCCCTTCTTGCCTGTAAGGTCTCTTTTGAGAAATCAGCTGACAGCCTGATGAGAACTCCTTTGTAGGTGACTGTCCCCTTATCCCTTGCTGCTTCTAGAATTTTCTCCTTCATTTTCATCTTGGATAATGTAATTATGATGTGCCTTGGTGTGTTCCTCCTTGGGTCCAATTTCTTTGGGACTCTGAGCTTCCTGGACTTCCTGGTAGTCTATTTCCTTTGCCAGATTGGGGAAGTTCTGCTTTATTATTTGTTGAAATAAGTTTTCCACTTGTTGCTCTTCTTCTTCCCCTTCTGGTACTCCTATAATTCGGATGTTGGGATGTTTAAAGATGTCCCGGAGGTTCCTAAGCCTCTCCTCATTTTTTTAAATTCTTGTTTCTTCCTCGTTTTCTGTTTGGTTGTTAGTTTCTTCCTTCTGGTCCACTCCATTGATTTGAGTCCCAGTTTTTCTCCCATCTCTATTGGTTCCCCATGGGTCTTCCTTCATTTCACGTATTGTAGCCTGCATTTTTTCATCTAATTTGTGAGCAAAATCAACCAATTCTGTGAGCATCCTGATCACCAGGGCTTTGAACTGTGCATCTAATAGGTTGGCTATCTCTTCACGGCTTAGAGGAATTGGCTCTGGGACTTTCATTTGTTCTCCAGTTTGAGCCATTTTTTGTGTTTTGTTTTGTTTTGTTTTGGTTTGGTTTGGTTTGGTTTTGGTCTGGTCGCAGGTGTTACGTAGTGAGGGGTGGAGCCTTAGGTGTTCCCCAGTGCGGGGGGGGGGGCGGGCAGCCCAGTCGCCGAGTTGTGATGCTGTTTGTGGGGGCGGGGTCTGAGAGGGAATAATGGCACCTGCCCTGCTCTCTTCTGGATTACAGTCCCTTCCGCCACTTCCCGTTCACCAGGATTGTCTGCGTGCGGGAATGTGGGACCACCTGGTCAGCCAGCCACCTTGTGCGGCCTCACTGGGTCTGCACAGTTGCCACCCTGTGCCCGGGGACCGCCAGCCACCGCCTGTGTACCTGGGAACTGCCAGCCACTGCTGCCTGCGTTCCCGGGTCCGCACCTCTACTTTTTCCTGCCGCAACTCCACCCCTCTTACCGGTCTGGATGAATGGTTGTTGGACTTCTGTACAGTTCAATTTTCTATCAGTTCTGGATGTTTTCTTGTTTCTAAATATTTGTTGTCCTTAATTTTGGTTGTGAGAGGAGGCACGGTATGTCCGCCTATGCCTCCATCTTGGCCGGAAGTCAACTTTGCATTTAATTTCAGGGGATTCACTGGACTCCTGAAATACATCAACCATGATTATGAAGCCCTGAGCTAGTCATTAATAATCATACTATTACAGAGCAATCCATATATGCCAACTAATTGCTCAGCCAATGAGTTGGCTGAGCAAACTTATGAAGTGAGTGCTAAAAGATGACGATGAACCATTCTCAGCCCTGTTGACTTCCCTGTGATGAAACATCATGTGTACTTCAAGATCAAAGACCAAAGACTTGGGTTCCAATCCCTACTCTGCCACTTACAAGCAGGATAACCTTGGACAAGTCAATTTGTCTAGGCCAGTTTCCCTAATATGATCTTAAATGCTGAAAAAATATTGTCTTCTACCTTTATACTCATGCTCAGCCAATTCTTAAAGTGCTTTCAAAGGCAAATGTTCCACACCCCTGAGCACTGCAAAAGGCGCCCCGAAGATCAACCAGTTTGACGGTTGAGAAGGGAAGGGATGTGGCAGCATCACACAGCACATCAAGTGCAGAGCTAGTGGCTGAGACTCAGGCCTCCCGATCTTAGTCTAACAAACATCACCACTGACCTCTGCCGGTCCTCACAAGTTAGCCGCTCAACCTAGTCCAAGGACGGTGCTCAGCATGCCTTCCTCCCCGCAGCCAGTCATCGGGAGTTATGGTTTAAATGTACATATCCAACCATATATGTGTATATACCATATGTATATATAAACCATATACATATTTAACCCATACATATATAAACCATATATATACCACCTACATATACGTGTGTGTGTGTGTGTGTGTGTGTGTGTGTGTGTGTGTGTGTAAAATCTCCTAAGGAGTTTCCAGAGGGACTAAAGCTTGGGAGAA
This sequence comes from Glossophaga mutica, assembly GCA_039655065.1. Lineage (NCBI taxonomy): Eukaryota > Metazoa > Chordata > Mammalia > Chiroptera > Phyllostomidae > Glossophaga > Glossophaga mutica. The sequence continues at coordinate 100,696,658 of CM077305.1, forward strand.
ATTGTTGTCTCAAGCATGGGTTTTTCATTTATGCCTTTTCAGAATTAAGAACAAATCCAGTAGCTTGATGGCTGTAATTTGTCCATAAACACATGGGGAAAATGTCCACCCTTGCCAGAGAGCTCAGACTTGCAAAGGGAAACAAGATATCACTTTTTCCTTATAAAGTTTGTGAAGATTGCATTAAAGTGGTGGTACTCATGCTGCAAGGGCAGGGCGAGACGGGCGCTCTCAGTATAAATTGCTTTTAGGAGGCAATTTAGCAAATTGTATCAAACCTTAAAAATCCTCAGAAAATCGTGAGAAATGCTGAAAAGGCTTTCTGCACAAGGCTGTTCATCTCAGCATAATGCATAATTGTTTTTTAAAAGGGAAACAATCTAATTACCTACAAACAGGGGTATGATTAAATAAATTCTAGAGGGGCCACTCAGTGGACTATTCAAAAGCTATTTAAAACGATGTTTACTAAAACTTACAATGACATGGGGAATGTTTCTACTCTAATTTTGAGAAATCAGAATGCTGACAGGTGTGAATAATACCATGTAACCACAATTCTATTTTTTAAAAATTACTGCATTCAAGCATGACATGAAGAAAAATATACCAAAGTAGTGACATTTTCCAAGTGTTCTATAATGAGCATATATTACATTGTTTTGTAAACTGTTGATATGCATATGTTTTTTGGACCTCAAGGGTAGAATTGCATTAATCATAATGGAACATGTTTTATTTCATTCTTGAAAATATGTCATAAGCTGTAGAAACAGTGTGTGCCAGCCTCCCTCCCAGTCTGTTTCCTCTCTGCCCCCAGCCATGCCAGAGCTGCCCCAGGCTTCCCAGTGCCCACCGTTCTGGATGGAGTTCAAAGGCCACCGCTATGGATTTTTTCCTCTCAATAAGACCTGGGCAGAGGCTGACTTCTACTGTTCCGCATTCTCCATCGGCTGGAAGTCCGCCAAACTGGCCTCCATCCACAGGTGAGTGGGCTCCTTGGCACTTCATAGACCAGCCAAGCAGGCCCTTTGGAAAGGGGAGTGGAGAATGGCATTTCTCTTTAGTAATTGAAACTAACTTTTATCCAGCCCAATTTCTCACTGAAACTGTCCTTGGCAATAGAAGGCAAAGCATTTAGTAAGAGGAACAAAAAGTGTGCTGTAAGGTCCACCTTTGTAAGTGCCCATCTATGCTGTGCCCTGCTCTTTATCATGGGGGGGGTTGGCCTTATCTTGCAACTCACATGATATACATACAAAGAATATAATATAAGGAATAATAGCTGATGTTTATTTGCTAAATGTTTAGATACCTCATCATATTAAACATCCCTCAAACCAAATTAAGTAGGTATCTCCATTTTACGGATATGGAATCTGAGGCTCCAAAAAGGCAAGTAACTTGCTTAAAGTTACACGGCTATAAAGTGACGAAGCTCAGCTGTGAACCTGAGCAGTCAAATTCTGTAGCCAACCCACCAAGGCATCTTTTGGGGTCCTCCATCTCGAAGGCCCCAGCCACACAGCCCATCTCAAAGTTCTCAAGTCTGGTCCAGCCCTTTAATGCCTCTATACCTTTGCACATTCTGTTCCCTCTGCTGGGAATTTCCATCCATATCTTCTCCAGCTATTGTAGATACCTCCTTAACCTTCAAGACACAGCTCTGACATCTCTTCCCCAAAGTCTCCCCTGTGTCCATGGCAGTCTAATTGCCCTCATCACCCTCCTCTCCCAGAGCACTTTCTTCATCACAGTTTAATGACCTGTTTCACCTCTGACATCCTTGCTGATCTGTGGGTTCCTCGAAGCCAGGTGTGACATGTCCTACTGGTACCCACACTACAAACTCACAATCTTGCCTCTGTTTTTTAAGAATCTCAGAGACTGAAATTAGAAAGACAGTTGATTCTTTATGCTTTAGAGTGACTGAGCTTTGTTAAAAACAAGATGGGCCCACTCTCCTAGCTTCCAAAGGAGTCTTCCTATCTATTCATCCAACAGATACATTGAACACCCACTGTATTCTCGGTGGTGCTGCAGAACATAATGGGAATACAGGGTCAGACCTGGAAAACAGGAATGACTACAGATTCTTAAAACAGAGAGAATTTAATCCGTACATGAGTGATGGAATCTGAGAACTCAAAGAGATGAGAGTGAGGCAACCTAGAGATTTGCAACAAAGCCAGTTCTGCCTTTGCTGAAGGGCAGGCCAGTCCGGTGGACACTGGAGCCACTGAGGCGAGGCAGCACTAGCCAGTGACTCCCTAGGCAGAGAGGGAAAGAAACACCCTGTTTTCTCTCTCCCTCTCCTCCTTCGTGGGTGCCCCCCTTACTTGGAGGGCGGCTGACATGACAGGGAAAGGCGGCCTTCGAGGGTCAAATCCCCTGCAACAGAGAGTGTAGACCAGGGCTGGAACATATGAAGGTGGATAAAATAAGTTCTGAAAAATTCCCAGCCTATGGAGGAAAGTGAGATATGTGTGATATAGAGTAAGTTTAAAAGTAACGCCAACTGAAGATTTTCCTTTAGCCAGCCCTAGGGAAGGACAGTTCAGCCTGCCTCCTGCCGTGTGGGAACTAAACCTTGGTTAACTGAGCATCAGCAAGATTTTAGGCATATTCAGGGTTTTACCAGCAATATCTGGCCAACTCGTATTCCTTCTGCCTCAACTTAACTTCTTCCACTCTTCCCAACTCCTAACGCCCCTCTCTTCCTCTTTTACTTTCTCCCTCTTTCCTCTCTTTTACAGGTTGTTTTCCATTTGGCATAGAATACTTTCCCGAAAACATGAACAAGAGTTGAATTTGAACAATAATTTGTTATCAGTAAGGTTTCATTCTCATAAAATTGGACAATATTATAAAATTCCCAATTACATCTTATCTTTGAGACACAATCCAATTCTATATTTCTGGTGTTTTCTTCATGATTTTAATTTTGTCCTTTCTTTCATAATTAAGCACACAATCAGCTTATGTCCATGGAGCATCTGATTGAAGTTCGAGGTTCTTATACTTTCAGCTTACCTAATTTCATCCTTGTTTTAAGGGACAATTGAATGAAGTTCATTTGATCTCTGCTCCTTATTACTTGCAATAACACCTTGGGCCTTTCTCTTTTCTAGTTATTTTGACCAGATATGGGGAAAATGCAATAAAATAGTGAAATAGGAGCTGCTGAACAAAGATGGTGATAGTGCCAACCTGACCAGGCAGCCACCCCACGGGTGACTGCCCGCATGCATGTTCAGCGGTTGCTATAGAAGACCCTGAATGGTGTGTGAGAGGGACATTTGAGGATGCCAGTGCTCATCCTGCTGGGTAGGCCCAAGGTCAAACACCTGTTGGGCTGAAGAACACTTTGTCCCCAGAAATCATACCGCTTCTTCATTTTTTTGTCTCTTTATGGTATCTCTGATATAACCCACCTTGTTTGCTAGTATCTTTGAGGTGGATTTAAATCTTTAGGGTGAATAATATTGCTGAGTCCTGCTCTCAGCTGGCATGGATCAAATCCAGAGGTGCCCATGACATGACAGCCACATCTGGTGACCTAATTAAGAAAGAAAAGGGAGAAAATAGCATGATTGCATCCTATACTCTATTTACATTGGTCCAGGAAGGTTAACAAGGATCGCTTTCAGATTTCTGTGAACGGAGGCAACAAGTAACATGTTGCTGCGTTTCTTACCTTTGGGACGAGAACGTCTTTGTGTATGACCTTGTGAACAGCTGTGTCCCTGGGATCCCAGCTGACATCTGGACAGGGCTTCATGACCATAGACAGGTGAGGAAGCAATGGTCATCAGGCCCTCTTAGAAGCTCCAGCCAAGATTCCATTTTCATTTAACCAACCTTTCGTGTGGAACTTATGTACCCAGTTGCTGCTCTGTGCTCAGCAGACAGAACTCAGACACCAAGATGCCCCAGTTAGAATTCAATAAACATCGTGACAGAGGATATGATGGAAATAAAATATGGTCAGGGAAGGCCTCTGTTTGTCTAGGGTTCTCCAAAAACAGACACAAAAACATGATTAGATTTCCAAGAGATTTTTGTGGGGAACCATCTATGAAGAAAAAAAGAGGAGGGGCCTAAGGAGGGAGGGAATATCTTCAGACAGTGATGTGGGTCTGAGACCTGTGAAAGGAGAGGGGAAGGAAGGACTGGGCAGGAACAGCCTCGGATCATAGCACAGTGGTGAGAAGGTCTTGGCCAGGCCCATGCAAGTGCCCAGGCAAAGGATGCCCGCGAGAGGAATGGGCCAGTGCTCATGCCTCTGACATGCAGAGTAACTGGCAGGCGACGGGGCACAGCCTGCAGGAAGCACAGTCTCTCTGGGAAGGCAGTGATGGATCCAAAGAGGCCGGGGAGCTGAGGCTGTCAGTCACCTCCGCTCCCTGCTGCTGGTCCCCCTGAAGGAGCTCTAAGCTGTGCACGTCCATGGCTCCACAGCCTCCCTGGGGAAGAGACATTTAGGCTGATGTCTAATAGACAAGTAGGAGTCAGCCAGAGGAAGACCGTTCTGGGTAGAGGGAACAGCATGGGCAAAGGTCCTGAGCTGGGAGGGATCATGGCACTCTCAAGGACATTGAAGACCAGTGTGTCTGGGGTGCACGGTGGGGCAGGAGTGGGTGGGAAAATGGTGGGAAATAAAGCTGAAGAGGATGGCTGGGGCCAGGTCTCATGCCTGGCAGTATCGCAGCAGGCCCCACCCAGAGGTTCTGTCCCCAGATGTCCCCTGGGCAAGCCGCACGTCGTCTCTACTTTGCCCGTGTGTCTCTAGCCCTGCCTCAGAGCGCTGCAGCGACACTGCTCCAGTTTCAGCTCCTGGTCTGCCACTTGCTGGCTGGTAGGTGACTTTTGGGCATTTTTTTTTCTTTACCTCTCTGAGCTTCAGGTCCCTCAGCTATGGAATGGGGGTGATAACAATAGCACCTTATTGTAAAAAGTAAATGACTACTGTATGTGAAGGGCTGAGCCTGGCGTACTGTAAGAGCTCCTTAAGGATGGTACAAGGTGCTTACAAAGTAGCAGAGGTAAGAGTAGTGACCAGACTCAGTAGAGATGTGTTTGTTTAATCAATAGAACTCGTGTGGTAAGAACCCATATAAAAGTTGTAATAAAAACCCAAAATTTCCATTTATAATAGTAACCTTAAAGTTGGATTATGAATACACTTTTTTAGAGTTTAAGGAACTTGAATTACAAGACTTAGTAGTAGTAATAATAAATAAATAAATAAATAAATAGCCCTGGTGTGGCTCAGTGAATTGAGTGCCGGCTTGCAAACTGAAAGGTCACCAGTTCGATTCCCAGTCAGGGCACATGCCTGGGTTGTGAGCCAAGTCCCCAGCTGGGGGCGTGTGAGAGGCAACGACACATTGATGTTTCTTTTCCTCTCTTTATCCTTCCCTTCCCCTCTCTAAAAATAAAGAAATAAAATATTTTAAATAATAATAATAATAAATACAGCAAAAGGGCTTGTTTTTTAAATGTTTTTAAATTTATTGATTTGAGAGGGAGAGAGAAATTTCAATTTGTTGTCCCATTCATTTATGCCTTTATTTGTTGATTCTTGTATGTACCCTGACTGGGGATCAAACCAGCAACCCTGGCGTATCAGGACAGCACTCTAATCAACTGAGCTATTTGGCCAGGGAAGGGCTAGTTTTTTGTTTTTTCTTTTTCAGGGCTAGACACCATGTACCCAGGCAGGCAGTAGCTAAGTTCTTTGCATGCTTTAATCTTTCAAGCTTCACAATAACTCTTTGAATGAGATATTAATTCCATTTTCTAAGTGTGGAAACTAAGGCTCAGAGAGGTTAAGCATCATGTCTAGATTGCAGAGCCAGGAAATGGGTGAAGCTAGAATCTCAAACTTTAGTCTCTCTCTGAAGCAGTAAGCTAATTCCCATTGAATGATGCGGCCTCCATAATCATCAGAGTTTTCTAAACACTTGAATAAATCAAGAAATGACCTTTGTTCCAGGACATTGCAAAAATGTAGTTCCTTCCCCAGTTTGCACATTTACTGCAGCACCAATCAGATTCCCAACAGGACTTTCTGTGCAATTGGACAGAGTAATTTCACATCAGGCAGGAAAAATATGCACTTATTTGGACAAAAAGCAAAGGGATGAAGGGTGACTTCCAACCACTCATAAATTTATTTTAAAATGTAGTAATTAAAAGAGAAAGAGAGAGAGAGAAAGAAAGAGAGAGAGAGAGGGAGGGGGAGGGAGGGAGGGAGGAAGGAGGGAAGGAAAGAAAGAAGGAAGAAGGAAGGAAGGAAGGGAGGGAGGGAGGGAGGGAGGGAGGGAGGGAGGAAGGAAGGAAGATCTAGTAGTTAGGGTCTTGGGAACTGGAGTCAGATAGACCTGGGCTCAAATCCCAGCAATAGTGCTTCGTTAACTGTGTGGATTTGGGTAGACCAGTCTGAGCCCCAGTTTTCCCATCTATAAAATGGAGGTGATAATGCCTGCTTTTAGGGTGGTGGGGGTAAAGTGAGTGAAACACCTGGCATGCTATATAATACACCCTCAACAAATGGCAGCTAGTAATGGTGGCAATAATAACAATGTACCAGGTTAAACGCAAGGACTTCTGCACTGTTAGATATGCAGTTCAGAATGTTGTCCCTGAATGGGAACTCGCTGAAATGCTCAATCTTTCGTTCCTTGGCTCGCTCCTTGCCTCTGGATGGATCCCCCAGGAAGGGCAGTTTGAATGGACCGATGGCTCATCCTATGACTACAGCTACTGGGCTGGGAGCCAGCCGGATGACGGGGTCCATGCCGGCCCAGGAGAGGAGGACTGCGTGCAGATGTGGTACCGGCCCACCAGTGGTGTGTGCCCCTGTGACCAGGGCTCTTGCAGCAGTGCTGAGGAGGTGCCACCAATGGCCAGGGGACTGGCGTGTCAGGTCTCTGGGACATAAGGAGCATGGCCCTCCTCCATAGTGGATACGTTTTAAATAGTATTTAATGGTGCGTTATTGACATGCAGCCTATGATTTAGATGAAAAGACATTAGAGGTGGAAGCATGACAGGAGGATAGTGCTTCTGTGCCAGCTCAGCAGCACACCACAGTGTAAGCCCCTCCCCCAGACTGGCGCTCCTGCTCCTGACTATTAGAACAAAGGCACTCGGGGGTCAGTAGTGAGAAGAGTACACCCCTGGGTTCAAACCCTAGCCTTGTTGCTTTCTAGCTCTGTGGCCTTACAGGGAATTATTCATTTTCTCTGAGATTCCGTCTCCTCTTTGGTAAAATGGATTTAATAATTGTGTCTACCCTCAGGGCTGTTCTGAGGATTAGAGGAAGTACAGCTGATGTAGCATAGTGGTGAGAGTGTGGACTCAGGTTGAATGCCCTGGTCTGAACTCCAGCTCCACCCCTTAACTAATTGTGCAGCCCAAGGTATGTGCAGTGACACCTTAGAATCTTCACCTGCAAAATGGGGTTAGCGATACTTAACTTACAGGGTTGGTGTAAAAAAAAAAACAACAGGAAAATGGACATAAAGAGGCTGCAATGGTTAGCATGCAGTATGAGCAATCACCAACCACCACCATCATTAAAAACATCGTCCCTCCTCACATCAATCTTGAGAAGTAATAATGGTTAATACTTCCTTTTTGTGGATGAGGAAACCAAGGCTCAGAGAAATTAAGTGATTTGTTCGACGTCACACAGCAAGCAAGCAGTAGAGCTGGATTTCAAACCTAGATCTACAGAACTCCAGATCCAAGTACTCAACTGCTACTCCCTCCTTGGTCCTTTTACCTTTCCTGATTAGTAAGGGAGGTATCGAACAGAGACTAGCTGTCCTGGGAGCCATTCTGGAGCCTGGTAGCCAGAGCCAGGCCAGGCCTCTGGGTGAAGTTCATCCTACCCCTCCATGGGGGCGAGTGAAGACTAGCCCTATGAGAGAGTAAGGCTGGACAGCCTGCAGCCTCATCAAGCATCAGTAAGAAAGGGATGCCAGTGCAGGCATGAGGCCCACGGGAGAGGGCTTTCATTCCAGGGGGGTGGTGGGGTACTTTTATTGTGGTGGATGGGCCTTCACCCAGGTTCTCTGCTTCTTCTCACCACAGCTCTGAGGTCATGGAATGATAACACCTGCAGCCGAAAGTTCCCCTTAGTCTGCAAGATCACACCTCTGACCATTCACTAACCCAGTCTTGTTTCTCGGAGTGAGCCCAGCTCTAGCATCATCTTGTAGCTGTGCCTAGTGTAGAAATGACACTCAATAAATGTACAACACAGAGGAGACAAATCTCCGAGACAGAGATTTTAAACAAGCAAATTTTGACAGAGTGGTTACTTAGTCACAAGTGACAGGAAACACTATTCAAACTGGCTTACTAAATTTAAAAGATTGGTGGACGTATTGATCCAAGGAACAAAAGACCAGGGGCCGATCTAGATTCAGAGTCGACTCTCGTTGGCCTGGCTTGGGGTACGTGCGCGTACTCCAGAAGCTCTCACTCTGGCCTGTGCTGCTTGGACAGGCCTCGACGCACATCGCTGAGGCAGAGAGGGGAGGCAATCAGTGTCGTCAACCACATGGGCCCAAAGGGCAGGGTCGTTCCTCATGGGGAAGCAAAAATATTGCCAAACTCATACATCGCTGGTGCAAATGGGAAATGGTAAAGCCGTTCTGGAAAACAGTTTGATGCTTTCTCAAAAGTTAATATAGAATTACCAGATGGCCCAGCAATTCCAGGCCTGGGTATGTACCAGAGAATTGAAAACAGGGAGTATTCAAACATGAATGGTCATAGCTGCGTTATTCATAATCTCCCCAAAAGTGAAAACATCTTTGGGGGTACAACCCGGATGGCCCCATTTCATTGTAAAGGTCCCGACCAGTACCCTGACTATAGTATGACAAACTGCTGTGGTTGGGGGCTTAAGTGCCTTTGAAGTCTGGTCATGCTGAGTCCTGGGCTTGGTCTGTGCTCCTGCCACAGGAGATGAGAACTTCTCCATCTGCAGCCAAAGAGGCTCTTGGCTTTCACTGCTGGAGCAAGTGTCTGCTACTTGTCCTCAGCTGTTTCTCATGTGTCTGTAGTAGCCATAGCCATCCAATCAAGTTATGCTCATCAACTACCTGATAAATCACTCCTCCTAGTGCATTCCCTCCGTGGGACACCTTCCCAGTTTACCCCGTGCCAGTTTGGACAATCGGACACCACCTCGTGCCAGCAGCTGCCTGTGTTCTGCACGCCATCACTGATCTCCAGCCTGGAGGAAAGCTGTCCATCTCTGAGGCCCCATCTGGTTGTCTGCTTCCTCGGACACTCCTGGTATCGGTGATTCCGGATTGGGTTCTCTGGAAGAGGTTGCTGAGACAGAGTTTGGAGTAGATGTTTATTAGGAATCAACGCTTGTGAAGAAGGCAGAGGAAGAAGTGGAACTGAGTCATGGCTTGACAAATTGTCAGCCAACATGCTAGGAAGATCTAAGGCAAATATTGGCCATTAAAGTGGACCACATAGGGCTGAAATGGCCAGACCTTTAGACCCAGAATCTACTCAGTCACTGATGTGGTCTTCCCCGGAAAGGATGTGGCTTCAATTAGGCAACTCTCTGTGGCTGAGGCCAATAGCTGGAGGTCCCGCTGTTCCCTTCCTTGAAGGGGCACCTGGGTGGTGCATCTACCTATTATCACATCTGAAATAAAAAAGACATGGATTCAAATCCCACCACTGCCACTCACTATGTGATCCCATGGAAGTGGTTTAACCTCTTTGAATTTCAGTTTCCTCCTTTGTAAAATGAAAACAATCTCTTCCAGCTCTTACTGTGACTTATCAGGCAGGATTGGGAAATAAAAAGTCTGCATAGGTGACTTCTCCAGAAAACTGAAACTTATTCCTTAAGCATCACAGCTGTCTCTGTCTTACCACTTAGGATGGATATCTTTCTCAACTGTCTCATAGATTTTCCGGCTTTCTTAAACAGAAGGTACCGAGAGGATTTTCTTTATTTGACGGCTCAGTGGGCTGCATCTACTTCAGGTATTTTTGTCTCCTGTCATCATATATGGGTGTCATTGTGCCTGTCTCTGACAGCTCACAGAATCCCCCACCTTTTCTAGGCTGTTGCTGCTGAGATGCTGTGGGAGGGAATAATGAGAGAGAGAGAGATCAATGATAAATGATGGGTGGATGGATGAGTAAATGAATGGATGGACGCATGGATTCATAGATGCATAGATGGATGGGTGGATGGGTGGAGGGATAGATTGACAAGAAGGCAGTGAGGATTCAACCTTAAATTTTAACTCAGTAAATGTATAATGGGGGAAGAGGGTTGAAAGCACAGAAGGCTGACCGCAGCCTCGGGGCAGTCTTCTCAGGGAAGGGCAGGGCCGCCTCTCACCCCCATGAAGGGTCCTTGAAGGGAGTATGTTTCTCCTGTGCTCAGTTTGTAAGTAGGGAGCTCTCTCTTGGTGGAGCTGTAAAAAAGACTCAGGAGACGAGTCAGCTGTCAAAATAAACAGATGGGACACAGTTAAGTGGTTTGCCCAATTTGAAGAAGAAAAATAATTTTTTGAAGTAACAGAGAAGTCAGACCTCTTATCTTGAAGCAAATTTCAGAGCCAACAGGCCCTGAAACATCTGTCTTTTTAAAGAGGGTCCAACCACCTGGGGCGCTCTTTTGAGGAAGCCCTATATTGTCTCTCCTGATGCTCACAGATACGTTAACTGCCAGCATGTTAACAGAAGATTCCGGGGCTTTCTTTTTCAGGCCAGGGTGAGCCACACAGCACCTCTTCCTAACATCTGCTCAGTGTCAGGGACTTGAGCCATGGAAGCTCATTCTTTCTCCCAACAGCCCCATAACGGGAGATCGGCCAACCTTGTGATAAGAACGTGATCGTCGTCTGTCATCTACAGCGTGGGAGACAGGGGATAAGCGAGGTTGAGAAGCATCGCCCTGAAGTAACTGACGATGAGATGGACTACGGTGCGTTCTTCAGCGGAATCGACGAGGCCTTTACTTACAATGCAAAATATGTCTAGGCCGTATTGTGGATGGATAAAAGCCAGTTTCAGGAGAATGCATAAAATAGTATATCACTTACATGTCCAAGCCTCCTCCACAGAATTTTACTCTGTATTTCTATAGACACATATGTCTGTAAATATGGAATAAAAAGTCTGGAAGGATTCACACAAAAGTGTAAAATGAAGGACCTCAGGGATGGGAGTAACGGTCTCAAGGGAGCCCTTCAGCTTACTCCGTCATGTTTTACAGTGATCCTGTACTCAGGTATCATTGCATATTAAAAACATATAGCTACTTTTAAAATAAGTGTCAGTCCATTTTGTCTCATAACGTCCAGGACTAGGTTTGACTTGACCAAGGACCCAGGACCGTCAGTTATAAACACTGACATGTTTAATATGTTTATTACCAAAATACTTTCAAGAAGGTAGCACCAGTTTCCACTGGTACTATGCCAAGATAACAAGGATAGTGATATTCTTTGCTGATACTGATTTTAATTAATATCACTTTAATAACCATTGAGGATGAGCATTTTTCATCATGTTCTTGGCCATCTTGAATTGGAGGGAAGGGTGCCAGTTTTTCCAGTCCCTGTCGGCTGAGAAATGCCCACCTCCTAGAGCCCAGTGACTGCTTAATTAACACCTGCCCCTTACAGAAACCAGGCTCCCAGCAAACTCCCTCTCTGCAGGAACCTATACTTTCCCCCACACCCTCTGGAGTCATTGCTATTTGCCTCACAATAGAAAGACTCCAACAGTAACAGGGGCCTGTCAAAGCCAAGTCTTCTAGGGAGCACTGGTCCATGTTAATGATACCACGTATCCACGGGCGAGGCCCCAGCTGCGAGGCAAGCACAGGTGCAGGGGAGAGATGGGAGAAGCCCCGCAGGAGCTTTCAGAGGCTCCACAGGCCCTGCTCTCCTCTACGTGGGCCCTGGCAGCTTGACATTCACTGGTACCTCCTTGCCAAGCCCCACAGTGCATTTGCTCCACCAGTGTCATTAGCTCATTACCTTTCATCCATGCAAGCCAGCCTGTTGCCAGCCCCAGCCATTGGCTTTACGGAGAAGAGTGTTGTTGCAAAAAGGACCTTATGGTAATAATAGAGTGGCAGGGATGAAATTGTAGGCATCAGAATTTCAATGAGGGACAGACCTGTCTTTATTAGGACAACATCTTGGTAAAATACTTGGTGGGGAAGGGAGCCAAAGTAACAAAAGAGATGGCCAAACTACTCCAGATTCAAAACGAGTTGGAAATATATGGTGATCATGTGTCAAAGATTTGTTTGATTCATCGGTGAAGGAACAAGCAGGATGGGAAAAACTGCTTCAAAGGTTAGGAGAAAGTAATCTACACACACCACCATATATATACTCACAAACGTTTAGCGGGAACAAAGAATGCTAGACCTATAGGCCAGGAACTGGCAAATTGTGACCTGCGAATCAGACCTCCCAGCTGTTTTTGTATGCCCATGAGCCAAGGATGATTTTTTTTACCTTTTTTAACAGTTGGAAAAGAAGCCAATATTTCCTAATATGTGAAAATGACATGAAATTCAAATTTTAATGTCCATAAATGAATTATTTTTTTAATCCTCAACTGAGGACATGCTTAGAGAGGGGAAAGGAGAGAGAGAAACATCAAACAATTGCCTCTCGTGCGCGCCCTGACCGGGAACCGAACCCTCAACCTTCAGGTTTACAGGACGAAGTTCCGACCGAGCCACGCCAGCCAGGGCCATAAATGAAATTTTACTGGAGCACATCCATGTGCATTTGTAGCAGTCTGTGACTGTTTCCACAATATGATGGCGGAATCAAATAGTTGCAGCAAAGACTGTATGGCCCGTGAAGCCTAAAATATTTGTCACCTGGCCCTTCTCAGAAACAGTGTGCTGACCCCTGCTGTAGTTCATAACACGCCGGTAATCTGGGAGATTGTGTCCTCTACTGCACAAAACTCAATTAAACTTAATTTTCTACAAGTTAACATCCAACTTTGTAGAGTCTGGGTCTAATTAATAACAAAGTCAAACTTACATCCCCTAGAAAAACAGATAACCTTTAAGCAGCCGGTGTTCCAATTTGATTTTGAAAGGTTGTGCAGCTTTTTTTTTTTTCCAAACTTTCAGATGATTGTTCTTAACACTTAGAACAAAGAAATTATTAAGTAATGCAGACTTGGGGATCTACTATGATCTACAGTTCAAGGTCCAGAAGGCCACTTTTTGCCTCCACAGGAATAGGTAAAACGTCAGAACAGGTCTATGAACTGGGCCAGTGCTTCTCAAATTCTAAGGTGCATATTAATGAGCAGGAGATTTTTTTCCTTTTATCCTCACCCTTGGGCATTTTTTCATTGCTTTTAGAGAGGAGGGGAGAGAGAGAGAGAGAGAGAGAGAGAGAGAGAGAGAGAGAGAGAGAGAGAGAGAGAGAGAGAAACATAGATTGCTTGCCTCTATGCACGCCCTGACTGGGGATTGAACCCGCAACATTTCGGTTTATGGGATGATGCTCCGAACAACTGAGCCACCCAGTCAGAGCAGCAGAAGATCTCCCTACAATGCACAACCTGCTCAGTAGGTCCGGAGCAGAGCCTGAGGGTCTAACGAGCCCCCAGGAGCTGCAGATGCTGCTGGTTCAGGGACCATAGTTTGAGCAGCAAGTAGTCATGTATATTTAAACTGTTTATTGAATTCTTCCCACATATCATCCACTGTGCTCAGCACTCCGAATGTCACAGTGAAGCCAATGCTTGAATGCAGAGCTCTGTGACTTCGAACTCCGTGCTCAGAGTGAAAGAAGTAGAAACAGTCGTGCTTAGGATGCAGGGGTGAAAACGACCATCATCCGGGCTGGGGCTGTCTCGCCTTTGTGCTAACCAACACAATGCGATGTCTTCCTCTTTTTTCTGTGTTCAGAGAACTGTTGGTCTCTTGAAAATACCCTCCGGAGAGGCTGAGTATCTGCTTTGTTTTGGTAGCAGACCCCGAAGGACGGGGAAAGTGCTTTTTAACTGCAATGTCATTACAGCAGTGCGGCATTTACTGTGTTAGCATACACCCACGAGTCATCTCCATCTGAGGACCTTCGTTCATCAAATTCCCAGACTTTGACTCAGCTCCATTATCTTTGTTACAGAGTCTCAAGTGGTCTCTTCATGCGCAAAAACAATCCCTTGAATACAGAACAGGTGCATGTTTCTGGAATTTTAATCTGTCATCCTGGGGAGGACGGAAGGAAGGAGCAGGCGTCCATGCTCCACTGATGGGCTCGTTGCCCTGGCCAAGCAGTCCCTTTGTCCTCCTGTTGAGCAGTGACGGGACGCTGTGGTTGATCACCCAGATGTCGCTGTGATTTCCACTGCGTCATGTCATCTGCACTGTTTCTGGCAGTCCAGAGGACAGGTGGCATGTGTTTGAGAGACAGCAGAGCCCTTACAGAGGTGCTGTGGAAGAAACACCAGCCTGGATATTAAGATATCTGGTGTCTGAGTCCTGAACCTGCCTTGAACTTGCTGTGTGATTCTTTTCTGTTTGGAACTGATGACACAAACTAGCTTCAGCAAAAAAGGAAGGAACTTAATCCTCCCATGTAAGTGACAAAGTCCAAAACCAAGGTAGGTCTGCATCCAGGGACCGTGGTCACCATGCTTCTAGCTCCTGTCAGCTTGATGCTTTACCCTGCCTGTTTTGGACACACCTTGATCTATGCAACCTGAAAATCTGCCTGAGTCCTGATCACCTTCGTTGGCCCCTGCCTCCCCTATTGCCCTCCCTCCTTGGGAGGAGTCCTCTTCCTGGAAGGTTCTTTGTCAAATACAAACCAACCAGTCCAGAGCCCACACTCCTAACGACGTCCTTACTGAGTTTTCGCACAGGGTTTCCTTCACACCTGTCCTAATCACCCCAGGGCCAGCCCCTGTCCCCCAGGGTTCACTGAAATTACTCAAACTAGCCAGTGGTAGGCCTGTTCACCCGGCCTCACCCTTCCTTCCTGCAGAAGCCACAGTGAAGCCTCTCACCCACAGATCCCCCTTCCTCTGTCCTGTGACTGTCACTGGTGCTTCCCCACGTGTCCCACCTGTCACGTGACATATACTTCCAGCTCTTGGGATCTGTGAGTATAATGTACCATCTGTTCAATGGCAGTCAACTCCTATCTGTTGGCCCTGCCATACCTAACTAATAATAAAGCCTGTTTAAAAAGGGACTCAGTGCCATCAGGAAGCAGTCTCTCTAAGCCCTGCTTTCTGCAGTGCTGGCTTCAACTCCCAGACAAGGCAGCCCTCTGGGGCGGCAGAGGTCTGCTGACATCCCACTGCACATGGAGTTTAGTAGCCTCCATGGAAGGAGAACTCTCTTCCCAACAACAGCAGGGCACTCGATTCCTATGGGCCTGGCTTGAGTGACATGCCCATCCCCAAATCAGTCACTGTGGTCGGCAAGACCACAGTCAGGGTACTCTGACTGGATGGTATAGAGGACCTCCGACCCCTGGAGGCCGGGAGTGGGAGCTGTTCCACCCCAAGCCACATGGGCTGCAAGTTTGTGATCCCTAGAAGCAGACCCTGAAAGTGAGGATTTGGTGCAAATAGGTTATTCGGGAGGTGATCCCGGGAGCACTAGCGGAAGATGGAGAAGGCAGGGAAGGGCCTGGAGCCACTACCAGGTACATTCGTGACAGAGTTACTGCTTGGTCAGTTGGGACCCAGTCCGGATGGGCACTTCTAGGAGACTGTACAGAACTTGTCTCAGAGGTAAGGGACTTGGGGCATCTGTCACTGGTTGAGGCTGCTTCAAGGATGTATATTTTCAACCATTTCCAACTTGGCCTGAGTGCCCACTGAGCAGCTGCTGGGGCTGGAGAACACCTCAGGCAGAAAATCTCAGGGGCCCAGGCAATGTGGCCCAGGGGATGTAGTCCAGGGCAGCATCAGCATCTATTACAGTCAGAGACAAGGCCTTCCCCAACTCCGCACCTCTTCAAGTGTTCTCATTTTGAAGTCAGATCATTAGAATACAGGCTTACTGTCATCTCCAAGGGACACCCACACGCTTCCTCTGGGTTGAGACAATGTAAG
Organism: Glossophaga mutica; assembly: GCA_039655065.1. Lineage (NCBI taxonomy): Eukaryota > Metazoa > Chordata > Mammalia > Chiroptera > Phyllostomidae > Glossophaga > Glossophaga mutica. The sequence goes on from CM077305.1 coordinate 100,712,777, forward strand.
GAGGTGGTTGGTGTCTCAGTCAGGGTCTCGACAGAGAAGATATGGCGCAGGCTGAACTGTTTATTTAAAAAGAATTTGCTGCCCTGGCTGATGTGGCTCATTTGGTTGGAGTGTCATCCCACAGACCAAAAGGCTGCGGGTTCAATTCCTGGTTAGGTTTTGGGCTCAATACCCAGTCAGAGTGTGGGCAAGAAGGCAACCAGTTGATGTTTCTCTCATGTTCTCTCTCTCTCCCTCTCTCTTTCTCCTTCCCTCCCCCTTTGTCTCTAAAAGTAATAAAAAATATTCTTGGATGAGGACAAAATAAAATATTTTTTAATTTAAAAATTAAAAGAAATTGCTGATGGGGTGGGGCAGCATGCAGAACTAGCAGAAGCAGGGAGCAGTCCCACCCCGAATGGGACAAGGAGAGGAGATATATCACCTGGGAGGATCCCAGGAGAACCAGGGAGGTAGGTGGGGGACCACTGCACAGCGCAGCTGTGGAGGGACACAGCCGCTGCTAGAACTGCAGCTGGGAGGGCAGAGCCAGGAGGGGCAAGATAGCACCAAATCTCTTTCCACCTGCCCTCCAGATACTCCCACTGGCTGAACCCAACACGAAACCAGAGTCCAAGGAAATCAGGGGGTGGATGTCAGCCTCCTGGATGGCAAGGCGGAGCAGAGAAGGATAGCAATTGGATATAGGCAGACAAATAGAGCAAAGCTTACCCACCTGGGTTCAACTCTTAGTTCTTCTGCTTACCAGCTGTGCATCTTTGGGCAAGCTGCTTAACCTGTCTGTGCCTCAGTTTCCTCATCTATAAATTGGCAACAGTGTTCCTCTTATGGTTGTTCTATGGATTAAGACGCATGAAAGCACTTAAAACAGGCATTTTGTAAATGATCAACAATTATTAGCTATTATTGTCATATAGGTACGTTAGTTATCATAAATATTATCCTGACAGCCCTGTACTAAATGCTAAATTGCTATGAAGTTAAAATGTGATAAGTTGCGTAGAAGGAATTTGAAATTTTGAGCATACTCTCAGATGCTGAAGAGTATTGTTATTATTTAGCCTAAGAAGTTTTGATGAATATTGCTTCAAGGGCCTGCAGGGGTGGGGAGAGAGAAAGGAGAGTGGGGAAGAGAGAGAGAGACACCAGGGGTGGGGAGAAATCTGATTTTTCTATATCTGGGACACTCCTTTAAACTCCTGCCAAAAACCATTTCATGCCTACTCTGCACCAAGAGCAAATTTTAAAGGAGTGTGATATACTCTTCATTAAGTCAGTGATTTTCAACCTTTTTCATCTCATGGCACTCATAAAGTAATTACTAAAATTCTGTGGCAACCAAAAAATATATTCTTTGCTAATCTGACAAAAAATAGCTATGATTTTGACTTATTCACAGCAGATGACTATTGTGTTGGCTTCTGTCATTTGTTTACTTGACAGTCTACGGGAAAGGGGGTCAGTACCCCTGACTAGTAGTCAGGTGTCATGTGGTTTCAAAAGTCTTGCAGCACACCAGTTGAAAATCGCTGTGATAAGTCAAGATAGACCTTTTCAGATAGTTACCTTTGGGAAGCAGCTAAGAGGAGCCTGGCTCTCCTGACATTCTGCAGAAAGCTTTTAAGATGGCAGAGTCCCTTCCACCCTATTGCAGAGACAGCACGGGGCAGGACAGCAAACCAGACTTGGTGGGGGGAGGTCAGACCCTCTCCTTTAGCAATTGCTAAGGGCCAGGCACTGTGTTGAGCATCTGCAGTCATGATCTCATCAATCCTTCCTGCCAGGTGTTTACTACAGCGCCCTCTCCCTGTGGAGGCTATGTTAATAGCTTAGGATAAGGAAAACTCAGTTTGTGTAGAAGCCTCCTTGGGACCTCACCCTGGAAAATTCATTCCTGCTCCTCATTCCAGCAGTTCCTCAGTTGCCCTGGATCTAGTCTAAGGAGATGGCACCACGTTTGGTCTTCTAGATGGGGGGCCAAGAGGCTCCCCCCAACTCCACCTGGGAGCCTCGTCCCTCTGAGTGTGAGAACAGCCCTTAGCCCAGTCCACACCTTGACTTTCCTCATTGATCTCAGCAACCACAGCTATGTTCATTGAACCGATCAAAAAGTTTGTGACGTCATAAGACTCAGAGCCTCGCCACACCACAGACATACCAGGTGCGATCTTATCATCAGCTGTCATAACATAGGCTGACAGGGGAGCAGCCCCACAACTCCAGGTGTGATCTTAGAGTAACATTATTGCATCTCAACCTTTTCGTTTCTAACATAAGCATAATGACACATACCTCACCGGGAGAGTGGGATACATTAAAGTGAAATAATGTAGATGGAAATCTTGGAAAATGGAGATGGATTAGTTAGGGTTTAGGCTTTAAGCAATAGAAACAAACAATGTCCACCTTAAGCGAAGAAGCAAAAACTATGTAAAACATGTAGAATCCCTCACAACAAGGAAGGCAAGTGGGAGAGCCAGGACTTGACCGGGACAGGGGCAGGCTCAGTGTGCTAGGCAGAGTCTGAGGAATGACCCCCATGATCCTTGGCCTTATATAAATAACTCTTCCCCTTGAGTTTTTGGTGGAACCTGTGATTATGATAAGGTATCACACCCATTTTTATATTATATTATGTAGCAAAATAGATTTTGCAGTTGTAATTAAGCTTACTAATCAGTTGGCATAAAAAGGGAGATCATCAAGGTGGGCCTCATCTAACCACAGAACCCTTTAAAAGTAGAACATTTCCTCTGGCTCGTAGCAGAAGAGGAAATCAAAGAGACTCTAAGTGTGAGAACTATTTGATATCTTCAGAGAAAGAGGAGACGCTAGGAGGTGAGAGTAACCCCTAGCTGAAGGACAATAGGAGACTGGGATGTCAGTCCTACAACCATAAGCAACTGAATTGTGCCAACAATTTGAGTGAGCTTGGAAACAGATTCTTCCCTGGGGCCTTCAGAAAAAAACCCAGACCAGCCAACATCTTGATCTCATTTTTGGGAGACCCCAAGCAGTGAATCCAGCTAAGCCTGCCCACACTTCTCTGACCTTCAGAATTGTGAGATAATAAATGAGTGTTTTGTTTTACTTTTGTTTTTGTCCAGAGATAATGACTTTTATGTCATTATCTTTTTTCTAAGATTTATTTATTTATTTTTAGAGAGAGGGGAAGGGAAGGAGAAAGAGAGGGAGAGAAACATCAACGTGTGGCTGTCTCTAGAATGTCCCCTACCGGGGACCTGGCCCACAACCCAGGCATGTGCCTTGACTGGGAATTGAACCTTGACCTTTTGGTTCACAGCCCGTGCTCAATCCACTGAGCCATACCAGCCAGGGCTATGCTATCTTTGATACGATTTTAAATTTCATAGTATTACTACAGTGTTTATAAGCACAATTTGAAAAACCAGAGTAACTGTTTTCTATGCTGCATGACAAATTACCACAAATATAAGTGGCTTAAACCAACACAAATTTATTATCTCAAAGTTTCTGTGGTCAGAAGTCCAGGCATGGCTCTGGGTCTCACCTGTCTAAAATCAAGGTGTCAGCTGGGGCTGAGGTCTCACCTAGGCTGGGGCCTCTTCCAAGATCCATTGGTTGTTGACAGAGCTCAGTTACTTTAGCCGTGGGCCTGAGGCCCTCAGCTCCAGGGGCCGCCCACTGCTCCTTGCCGCATGACCCTGCCCACACACGGCTGTTTGCTTCTGCAGGGCCAGCTGGAGAACATCACTGAGTCTTTTAATTTCTTGATTTCCTCTGTGTCTGACCCTGAGACCCAGATTCTAAGGGTTCATGTGATTAAGTCAGGCTCACTCAGGATAATTTCACTTTTGATTAACTGAAAGTTGACCAATTAGGGCCCTTAATTACATCTACAAAATTCTTTCACCTTTACCATATAATGTAACCTGATCAGTGTGCAGTGATGTCCCATCATATTCACAGGTCCCATGCACACTTGAGGGAAGGGAATTGTACAAGGAGTGTCCACCGAGGGGTACCAGTTTGGGGGCCCACCTTAGAATCCTGCCTGCCACCATTTATTGAGCATTTACTATGTATCACACACTATATAACTATTTTAATGTACCCTTTTAATCCTCACATCAACTCAGTGAAGGAGAGGCTATTGCTGCCCCCAATACACAGATGAGCAAGTTAAGGCTAGTGAGTGGCAGAGCTGGGATTAGGACTCCACTCTCTGCCTCTCCCTGTTTCTCCTCTCCTGTCCTTTCCTCCTCTTCTCCCTCTCCTCTCTAACTCTCCGTGTGTGTGTGTGTGTGTGTGTGTGTGTGTCTTCACACACAAAACACCTCCCCCAATTCTTTTCCTCTCTAACCTTTTGGTGAGTGTTTGCTTTCAGAGTGTAGTTTATAAAGGTCTGAGGGAATGGGAATGTTTGGGGAAGGGAGCTTGTAAATCCCAATGTTATTAATTGCACTTGACTACTGAGCACTTACTGTGTGCTGTGCTGGGCTAAGAACTTTACATCCCTCATCCCATCCTCACAGCAACCCCAGTTGCTATTCTTATACCCATTTGATTGACAAGGAGTTGAGGGCTCAGAGAGGTTAAGCTACTTGCCGAAGGTCATATAGCAACTGACTGATAGGGGATGCCCAGTCACATTAGCCCAACCAACTGCTAGCTTTCCCCTGAACCCCAAAGCCTCTCCTCTGAGCCCTGACTTCTCTGCCATCATGGTGAGAAGCTGGGGCAGCCCTGATGCTCAAAACCTCAGCTCACCTAGAATGGGAGCAGGGAATAAACAGAAGGCCCTGACGCTCCCTGCCTCCCAGCTCCACAGCTGTCTCGCTCTGCTTTGCATTCACAACAACATCAATCTTGTTCAAATCCCAGAGCCCATGAGTCCTGCCGGTCTGGCAGCCTCTGAGTCACTGCACACTGGCAGACGGCGCTAAACTAATTTCCCTGCATCTTTGGGAAGGATTTGGTTACTGTCTCCCTGGCTCTGAGCCATGCAGATGGTGGCAGGAGGCCGGCAGGACCCAGGGGCTCCCAGACTGGTCTGGGAGAACCCAGCCTGAGATATGACAAGGTCCTGATTAGCAAAGTGGATGTGGCTTGGAGAGGGTCCAGGCTGCAGCCCGAACTGGATTAAGGGATGGGATGATAGGTGCCAACCCACAGGGCTGGTGTTAAAACTTCCCTGGCAATGTAACAGATAGCTGTCATTATTTTTGACAATGACTTACAGGGCTCTTATATGTGATGCATACAGACAATTTGATCCTCATCGCAACCCTACAAGGTAGGGACTATTTATTATTGCTATTACAGATGAAGAAACTGAAGCACAGAGCTCCAGTAACTTGCTCAAAGTCACAAACCTGGTAGGCAATGGAGCCAGATTTTTAACTGTAACCAGTGATTTAGCAGGACACTCTGTGTCATTTGCCTTCCCCGATGCCCACACATCTTGGTCCAGTCCTGATGATGGCACCCACAGGAGGAAAACCAGTAAGCCCGTTGTCATCTCTCTCTCTGGAATTGGTTTTGAATTGGGCCCCAAGTGGTTAGTGATGTGTGTTTCAAACCAAGCTTAGCTATCTTCCTAGTGCCCATGTTCCTGCTTCCCTTACAAGACTGGTGCTATTTTCCACTTGCTAATTCTTTCAAAAGAGACAGCCTGAGCTAATGGAAGGAGCTGAGGCAAAGGAGTCAAATTCAAATCCTGCTTCTGCCACTGCTGATGGCCTTGGGCACTTACCTCTCTGAACTTCAGTTTTCTCGCCTGAAGAAAGGGCAGTGATAATGCCTACCTTGCAGAGCTGTCAGAATTAGCATATATATACATGTCTCTAACAAGGGCACACAGTCGGCCTTCAGTCAGTGACAGTGGTTAAGCACACAGATGCTAGAGCCTACCTGGATTTACAGCTGTGTAGTCCTTCAGATGTGCTAGTGAACCTCAGGGTTCTCATCTGTATAGTGGGGGTGCTAATAACACCCACATTTTAATAAGTTAAAATATATACAGTTGTAGAACACCAGTGCACGTTTAATACTATAATGATTTTTAACATCGTGATAGCAGAGAGGTAGCATGTCCCATTTTCTAAACCTTGGCTTTGGCAGATGGATATTAAGATTCTGCCAAATGAACTTTGTTTAAAAAAGTATTTTATTTATTTATTTTTGGAGAGAGGGGAAGGAGGGGGAAAGTGAAGGAGAGAAACATCAACATGAGAGAGAAACATCAATCGGTTGCCTTTTGCATGAGCCCTGATGTGGAACCGACCGTGAAACCCAGGCATGTGCCCTGACTGGGAATTGAACCAACAACCTTTCGCTTTGTGGGATGACACCACACAAGCCAGGGCTGGACTTTTTTAAACCAAATCTTATTACAACAAAGTGATTAGTAATAGAGCAGCTACTAGGGACAATTCAATAGCACTTAGTATAAAATGTTAAGTTTTACCTTGTGTGTATTTTACCACAATTAAAAAAACAGTATTCTACCCATTCATCTGGCCATCCTAGAAGTGTCACAAAGTGGGAACTATTTCGGACAGATTTGAGTGATCTGTGGGTTTCATATTATTATTTTATTCAAAGGATGCTGCTGGCCATGCAGTGCTACTTGAACGAGCGGAACTGTGCTGTCTGCTGGGAGGGCAGGTTTCCTAGGCCGCAGTGCTGGGCACATGCATTACTGACTGACGGTGGACCCGTGAGTACTTGCAGCCAGGCCGAGCTCAGCCACGGCCAGATGAAAAGGGTGCGACTGTCACAACCCCCATCCAAGAGCCATCGATGCCCTGTGTCAGCAGCCTCCCAAATCCACTTTTTAAATGATTTCTCCGTGGCTCACAATGTGCCATAAATTTATCAAGTTTGACTCCTCCAAAATGCCAGGCTGGAAAGGATATGACAAGCTCCAGCATTTAAAAACCCAGTTATCCAAAACAACTGAAATGAAGGCTTTGGAAGACTGCCACTTCTCTCCAGAGCTGCTGTGTGGCTTTTAGAACTGAAAACCCCAAAGCCTCAGGTGTCTGAAAGGTGGCCACAGAGGGTGAAAGCCAATGTCCTCTGTTCATCTCATTGGCATCAGTATATTCTAGCAAGGCCTCGGGCCTTTAGAGAGGCACCGGTGGTCCATGTGTCTGGGCGTTCCGGTGGCAGCAGGTGGGATGGAACATGCCCGCCGGCACCACCTGACATCCCCAAAGTCCTTGGTGGAGCACATATGGCTTGCAGGTGTTTGGAATGTGATGTTGTAAATCCAAAAATTTCAGTGTAAAAGCTGGAGTCTGAGATCTACACAGGAAAATCTTAACATTTGTTTGATTTTTTTTAAAAAAGCTTATAGATAGCAAAGAACTGTGTCTGTGATGGTCTGAAATTGTAGTTTTTATTTTCAGAGCCAATCAGAGATTTTCTTCCTTCCACTTGGAAAAGGCCAAATCCCAGCCGAGTCCTACTGATCCTTATCTAGCTTCTAGATCACATCCTCTTAGGATAATTGGCATCAGTGAGCTCCATAAATTCCAGCCTTCCTCCTGGGAGACTGAGGAGCCTGTCTCAGAAATATGTGGCAGTAAAAGTACTTTCTTGATTCTGTGGGCGATGCAGCCAGGCTCCCGTTTCTCCGTGAGACACAGGCCAGGCCTTCAGACCCTCGTTCTCAGCACCACTGAGAACAGCGGTGTTCCTCGGGAGCAAAGAAGCTGTGTTCTCAAATGGAACTCAACAGATCTGCAGCTAGAAGTAACTGGAGGTATTATTTTATCAGTTATCACTGATAACTCCAACTGTATACAGCTAAGTCTTCCGGGACCAATCTTCCCCTTAATAATAGTGCTTTTAGCTGGAAGCATTAGAGCTTGCAGAAAACCCAATTCAATTGGGTTAGGCAATGATAAATGTGTAATCTCATATAATGAGATGAAATCATAAACAAAACAAAAATGGGTATTCTCACCACTTTTATTCAGCATTGTACTGGCAGCTCTGGTCATGGCAGCGAGGAAAGAAAAAGCAATCAAAGCATAAAGATCAGAAAAGAGGAAGTAAAACTCTGTTTGCAGATGACATGATTATGTACTAGAAAAGCCTGAAGAATCTAAAAACAACTATTTAGAACTGATAAGTGAGTTTAACAAGACAGCAGGGTACGGAGTCAATATATAAAATAATTCTATAACAAGATGCCCACAGGGAAAGCGGTCTCAGTGGTTCGGCAATATCATGGAAGTCCTAGGTTCTTCCTAGCTCTCCACAGTGCCAAAACAGTGTTGTCCCTCATGCGTGCGCAATGACTGACAGCCCCAAACGTCACATCTCCCCAAAGCAATGTCCAAAGGCCAGAGCGAGAAGAGGACATGCTTCTTCCTGGTGTCCACTTCTAAGATGAGGAGACTTTCAGAGCCCTGCCCCCAGGCTGTCCTTCACTGGCCAAAAGGGTGTCACATGCCCTTTTACGAACCAGTCACTGGCCAAGGAAGCAGAATTGCCATGATTGGCTTGAAATTTTCTTTTTTCCAGCCGCATATCACTTCTTCAACCCAGTTCTTAACGCTGTTTTTCTAGTCGGGTGTGCTGGGAACCTGGCTGTGTTGCCCACCCGTCTGTGGGCAAAGATCCCGCTCAAGTCTGTCCAGCGCCTGAAACCCACCGCTCGCCTGATAAGACCGCCCTCCCTGTCAGGGTGGAGAAGTCATTTGTATTCTATCCCATCTTTCACATGCTGTGCTCAAACCTTTAGCTGGGAACTCAGCACCTCAGGGAAATCTATGAAAGGTGGGGGAAGGGGTGCATTTGAGGTCAGCAAAGGGCTGGATATGGTAAAAATGTCTCTCTCTCTCTTTCTCCTAATGGGAAATTCACTGACACCCCCTCTTCCCTCCTTAACCACTGCCATCCTTGAGCCAGTCACACATAACCACCCCCAAACAGCTCAGAAGCCAGGCCCCTGTTGCACCTGCTTTTTAAAGAACACTTCCTATCCTCAATTTCATTAAAAAGGATAACATAAAAATATTATTCCACCTGTACTGTCTCCTATCTCTCCAGCACAATTTGAATTCAATTTTGCTAGGAGACGAGGAAGAACTCTCAATATCCCTCTCCTATTCTCTGATTTCATTATAAATTGTGAGAATTAAAGCAATATAATTATATTATTTAGGGAAGGTTTTTAGGAAATTGACATTAAAAGGAAACTGAAGAAAAAGAAATCCTGTCCACTTTTTATCCATTTAGTGAAGTTTGGGGGGAATAATACTCAGTACGCAGACTTGCCTGTTCTCTCCCACAGATTCTTTGTAATACCATTTAGAGAGTGAATGGCATCAATGTGAAAAAGGGGAAACCCATCCCATACAGATATCCTCACTATTTCAATCAAAAGAAAAGTAGTTCAGCGAGAAGTTTAAAGCCATTAAGGCAAATTGATGGCTTTCAGGCTGGATGTGGTCCATAGACGTGGCCCGTTTGCTCTAAATGGTAGAATTTTTAAAAACTAGCTACTGTGGCTGGTGACCCTGATGGCTATTCCCAACTCCCTTCTGTCTTGCCTACGTATAGAGACTGAAAAAAGACAGATACTTGGATTAATATGTCATTTCCTGATTTGGATTATTCTGCCTTGGTTGTATGTAAGAATAAACTAGTACTTGGGCAATGCCCTCTGAAATGTGTACAGGTAAAGAACATTCTGTTTGTAATTTATTTTTAAATAATTTAGAAAAATATTAAAAATAGGGAATTATGAAGCAAATACAGCAAAAAGTGAATTGAGGAATGCGGGTGAAGGATATGTGGAAGTGTTTTATATTATTCGTGCAACTTTGCTATGAGTCTGAAATTATTTCAAAATCAAGTTACCAAGAAATAATAAAAGTAAGGAAAAACTTTTTTAAGAAAAAGAAAAAAAAAGGTCAGATGCTCACTGTCCTAGTCTATCTTGAAGCTAACAGTGTTCATGTGACCAAAGTTTGGCCCATGAGCTACAAGACAAGGACTGGCCAGGCTTTTGTTTAGTCAGATAAAAGGGACAGTCTCCTGAGGAGCACTCAGGGCTGCCATCCACCCTCTTCTTTAAAACTGGAATGCAGGTGTGATGCTGGAGATGTGGTAGCCATCTTATGATCATGAGGCAATATGACTAAGGACAAAAAAATGCCAATATGTGAAAGATGACAGTGCAAAGAGAAAGAGCCTGGTCCTGGATAACACTGGAATTGCTGTGTCAGCTCTCTGACTGCCAGTCGCTGGTTTCTTGTACTCTTGTGTTTTAAGCTGTTCATAGCAACTTGCAGCTGAAAGCATTCCTAATACAGTTGCTGTGCTCATTTTTTTTTTTTTAAACCTGCCATAGGTAAACACACAAAATAAGAATTCCAAAATAGGTTTTCTTTCCCACTTCAAAGTCGAAAGGGAAAGATATTTCCTTTCTCAGTTTCCTGAAAACCAGGTAATGGGACATGTGACCAAGGTGCTACCAATTGAAATGCACATCCAGCATTGTTGACATCGTGGACAACTGGAAGCTGTCAAGGGTGATGGGCTTGATGGGCTAGGGCAGCACGGCCAGCCAGTGTTGGCTTTTTACCAGCCTGCTCCCTTGCCATGACCTGGCTGTGTCCCCAGCTGCTGGGCCTCTTGTGTTCTTGCCCATTTCCTGAATCAGTTCCCTGCTGTCTGTGCTACCTGACATACCTTTCCCACAAACCCTTTTCCTGCTTAAGGCAACCACAGAGGGTCCTGTTAGCAGATGATACCACTGACTGGGGTAACTGCACACATCTGAGAATCAGAAAGTTCCCATCAAAGTCTCCATTCCTGGCTTATCTTGAAAAAGGAGAAGGCTGTGCAACAGTGGAGCTCATTTTCCCATAGGGCCACGATAGGCTGGCGCTGAACAGCAGCTGCCATCCCCCTTTAAATGATACAGTTTGGTTACCTAACCGGTACTTGGGCTCCTGTCTTCCAGTCTAGCTATCCACATTAAATGTTGTGTTTCCTTCATTTACGTCTTACCAAAAATACTGAGAACTGCCCTGGCAGGCGTGGCTCAGTGGGTTGGGCATCATCCCACAAAGTGGAAGGTCACCGGTTTGATTCCCAGTCGGGACACATGCCTGGGTTGTGGCCCTGATCCCCAGTTGGGGTGAGAGGCAGTCTCCCTCAGTCTGATGGATTGTCTGGTTGTGAGAGAGGCAGTCTGATTGATGTTTCTCTCTCCCATCGATGTTTCTCTCCCTTTCTCCCTCCTTTCCCTTCTCTCTAAATAAATAAATAAAATCTTTTTAAAAAATACTCAGCACTAAATTCCTGTAATGGCTGCTTCCTGGCAGGTGCTGCCAGGTGGAACCTCTTAGTCTCCACATTCCAAGATGCAGGGAGTCAGGTAGAATTACGCACACATCATTCCTTTGAAACTTTCAGCGCCCAAGACCCAGCCACCTCAGGGCCCCAACATTGGGACCTCAGTTTCAGTACAGTGGCTCTTGGCCCTCACTTCACTGCTTGTGATGCTGTCTGCTGCTGAAGCCGTGGACACTGGAGAGCCAGGCGCGGTCCTGTTCTGTGCGGTTCTCAGCAGACAGGCACCGGTGCCTGTTTGGGAATGCATGCAGGGAGAGAAACGGACAGGGGTGACTCTGAAGGGACCCCTGCATCAGACTTTGCCCTTTGCCCTGAGAACATTTGTGCTTTCAAGGTTAAATACTGAGCTTTGGTGTTGGAAAGTTTCTGAGAAACAGTAAAGAGGGTAATTTTACACTCTTAGTTTCCCTATAAATGGGAATAAATTGATATATATTGAATGGGGGAAATTTTTTTCCCCCACAGCAAATAATCCACTGAAAACTGCAGTCTGTAATTTGTATTTGCTAGTTAGAAAGGACCAAAGAAGTCCGATGTCAGAAACTTGCATCAGTAATATTCAATAGTCTCAGGACTCTCAGAGCACACAGCTTTGGGAGAAGGGAGCACCTGGCCAGAACCCTAGGAAGCCACGCTGTTCAGCTGTGATCGCTGCATCGTTCACGAGACTTTCCTCCACATTTTTATTAGGCTTTTGTCTTATCTCGCAAGGTAATATTGAACTTAGATATCGGATACCAAATACAGTCATTCAGAACTTAAAGCTTTTATTCCTTTGGCGGGGAAAGGTTTAAAACGCATTCAATGTATCTAACATGGAAATGGAGAGAAGACTTACTGTTAAAAAAAATACTTTGTATCGATATTGAAATAAAGAAGAGATTTAATGTTTTAAAAAAGCCTTTAAATTAACTGAATAACACCCCTGTGGTGAGAAATATTACATTAAATATTAACCCATTATGTTGTAAAAAAATATTCAGAACTATAATATCTAGCTAACCCACTTTAACTGTATGTTGAAATTTTTGAGATAGGTCAAGTTCAGCAACTGGGTGCAGCCAGTACCAATAAATATATACTAAGTGGGTGAATAAATGAATATACAGAGTGATTGTAGCATCTGGAGGTGTTCAGCCTGGAGAAAAAGCCACTAAGTCTGCAAATAACCAAAGAGATATTAGGTGAAAGAAGAGTCTGTGTGCTTTAGATTGACCCAAAGTCAGAACTAGACCGCGGCGCAGTGTGGAATTTATACAAAAGCAAATTTCCACTGAGACCAAGAAAAGCCCAATAACTTGAACTGCTCATCACGGAAGGGGCTGGCTGCTGAAGCACAGGAAAGATCCCCATGACCGGAGGCCTTCGTGCAAAGAGGGCCGGGTGCTGGGCCGGGATGCAGGGATTCCCGCACTCCGTGGAGCGCAAGGGAAGACTCCTCACACTTGACTGGGCAGCGGATGCCCTACGAGTCTTGTGACTGGGCAGACTGACCAGTAGGTCTGGGGTGGGGCCTGAGGTTCTGCATTTCTGCCCCTTCTCTGGGGGTGCTGATGACCCGGTCCATCCGCAGACCACACTTCCATTAGCTGTGAGTGAGATCATCTCTGGGCCCCTTAAGACTCTGAAGGTCTGTGAATCCAGGGCGTTGTCTGTAAGCTCCAAACCCACAGAGACCGAATCTGCCCCGTCTTTTGTTCTACCTTCAATACCCAGCACAGTGTCTGCCACTACTGAGCAATAAAAAACCGAGTGACAGAAGCCAGTCTCAAAATATTATCTAATGCATGATCGCATCTGTACGACATTCTTGAGAAGCGAGAGCTACAGGGACACAGAGCCTATCAGTGTTTGCCAGGCGTCAGGGGCTGGAAGTGGGGAGCGGAATCACAAAGGGAAAGCACAGCCAGGTTCCTTGGGCCGGTGCAAGGGCTCTACTCCGATTGTGTGGTGGTTATAGAATCTGTCCGCGCACTAAAATTCATAGGTCTGCACCCCCAGAAAAGGTCGGTTTTACTGCCTGATCATCTTTAAAGTAAAATAAATAATCTTTAAAATGAGAAATATTATGGAAAACAGACATTTTCTGAATCACATTAATTGAATACCTACCCTAGGCCAGGCCAGAACCAGGTGGTGAGGATTCAAAGAGGAATAAGACAAACCACCCCCTCGGACCTGCTTCCTCACTGTGGGCAAAGCTCCGCTATGGAAACAATGATCCCAGAGTCTTCGGTGACAAATGGAGGCACAGAAACCATCTAATCTCCATCAGTTTGTAATCATCATTGTTTATTCTGGGAGTTGAGATGACAACTAATTATACTCTGTGCTTTTGATGGGCTTAGAAAAAATTCCAGAAGTGCTGCTCAGATTGCCTTATTTGTTAGCCTGTCCCCACTTAACAAATCTAGGAGTTTGCCTCCACACTTAACCTTGTCCACCGTCAAATCTATCCAAGGGGAAGCCAGTTTGCATAATCCAGTCTAGCAGCTGACTGACAGATGAAACAGATCACACAAAGAGAATCTTGGCTCAGAATTTGTAAAAACTGAAGCAACGCAGAAATCTGAAATGCAGAGAGCCACTGCTGGCAGCTTTCTATAGAGTCCTCCTGTGGTTTTTTCCCCATGCACAGACGAACGTGTTCATAAATCCTTTGTTTTACAACATTGTGATCCTACCGAATAAACTATTCCACTGGGGTTCTTTTTTCACTTACCAATATGAACAGTTTTCCATCTCAGTGATAGAGATGGACTTTTTTGTTGTTGTTAAAGCTACACTAATAGACTATTATTGAAATGTTCTGTAATTATTCGCTTAGTCCCCTATGATAGATATTAGCATTCCTTCAGTTTTCACTGTTACAAACTCCATCAGTCTGGATGTGTTAGGTTAGGCTACTGCAAGGAGTCTTTCAAGTCTTAGTAGCTGAAAACAAGAAAGGTTTATGTTTTGCTTTTGATACCTTTTCTCTGTTGGTTATCTGGGGCTCTGCCCTGTGTCATCCTCACTCCAGGACCCAGGCTGATGGAGCAGCCATTATCTGAAATCTGTAGGACAGTGTGATGTACAGAAAAGAGAGGTGACCAGACACACTGGCTCAAAGCTTCTGCCAGGGAGTGACCCATGAGACCTGCTCACATTTTCTCTTTCTTTTCTTTTCCTTCCTTCCTTCCTCCCTTCTTCTTCCTTCTTCCTTCCTTCCTTTTTCCCTCCCTCCTTCCTTCCTTCCTTTCTTTCTTTCACTGAAACAAGTCACATGGCCTTGCCTAAGTCAAAGTGGCAAAAAAGCACATTCCTTCCACAGGAAAGGGAGCCAAAAAGGGAGCCAAAACGGGAGCCAAAGGCAGAGTCAGTCTACTGATGACCACCTTGGCACATGTATCTTTATATTCTTAGGGGAGTTTTCAGTAGGATAAATTCCTACCAGACTCCCCTCATGTTCCATTGGCCATATCAGGACCAAGTGCCCTTTGCCAAGCCTGGTACCACCATGAGAGGGTTAAGCCAATCAGGAGTTATTCTGGAGTCATCTAGGGAGGCTGGACACATGATAAAAATCGGGACTCAGGCTGCAGGAGGGCAAATGTGGTCTTCCCCAGTGTGGCCTTTTGAATGCAAGCAAGACTTGAAAAAAACACTTTCTTTCATATGTAACTAGAAAAGCAAGTTAATAATCATTATCTCATCACTATCACTTACACCCCCAAACTAGATTTTTCTCTGTAAACCGGGATATATAATGTCCTACCCAAATGCAGAGAAATGAAAAAGATTGCCATTTCAAGACCCTTCTAGTCTGAAGAGACTAAGGTTCTAAGACCTCAACTGGTTGCATGACCTTGGACAAGCAACTGCCTTCCCTCTGAGCTCCAATGTCTTTGACCAGAAAGTAAGTATGGTGCTATGTCTAACTCCTCACTCTCTTGAGCTCACTGCTTATTGACATTTCTTCTAAATGTACAAATGTGATCTAAATAATATTTTGTCATCAATATTATTACATTATTAAAGAGGCAGTACATCCAACTGATTAAGCATGCAAACTTTATGAATAAAAATCCTAAGTTTACTAATCCATTATTAATGTCAGTGTGACATTAAGCAGATTAATTAACCACTATGAGCTTCAGTTTTCTTGGCTGTAAAATAACATTTAACCCCTAGAAGAATTTTATGAGATGAGGCTTGTATGTGCTTCAAATGTATCTAGCACACCAACACTCAATAAATCTGAGCTTTTATATCCATATTAGAGTCAATATTGTTTTCATAGTGTTATCTTCCCTCCTGCTATCATGTGGGGAACATTAGATGATCAGGTGAGTGCTAGAAGGGGCCTGTGGTGGGAGGGACAATGGCCTCCCCGAAGATGCCCTCGTCCTCATTCCCCAGGACTTGGAAATGGGTTACCTCACATGGCAAGATGAACTTTGCAGATTTCAATTATGGATCTTGAAATGGGGAGACAGTCATCCAGGAGGGTCCAATCAAATCCTGTGAGTCTTTAAAGGTAGAAGAGGGAGGGAGGTAAACGAAGGGGTCAGAGAAATTCAACATGAGAATGTCTCCACTCACCATTGCTGGCTTTGAAGATGGAGGAAGGGAGACAAGGGATGAGCCAGCCTCCAGAAGTGAACAGCCCTGATTGACAGCCAGCAAGAAAACTGGGCTGCAGCCCTACAGTCACGAGAACTAAATTCTGCCAACGACTCAAATGAGCAGGTGACCGAATATTCCCTAGACCTTCTGGGAAGGGAATGCAGCCTGCTGACACTTCAGTTTTAGCCCAGGGAGACCTATTTTGGATGTCTGACCTGCAGATCTGTAAGATAATAAATCTGTGAGTGTTTTTTTTCTTATTATTGTGTCAAAAACACATATCAAAAAATGTGCCATCTTATCCATCTTTAATCATGCAGTGTAGCTATATGCACATTGTTGTGCATCTCTAAAACTTTCTTATTTTGCAAAACTAAAACTTCATACCCATTGAACCATTTTTCCCTCCCCCAGCCCCAGGTACCCACCATTCTAGTTTCTGTTGCTAAGAACTTGACTCCTTTAGATTACTCGTGCAAGAGGGAGCAGCAGGGTTTGTCCTTCCACAGTTGATTCATTTCACTTAGCATTAGGTCCCCAAGGTTCATCCCTGTTGTACCATGTGACATAACTTTTTCCTCTTTTAAGGCTGAAAAACCTTTTGTATGTCTGTACCACATTTTGTTTATCCATTCATTGGTTGATAGACATTTGGGTCTGCTTCCACCTCTTGGCTTTTGTGAATAATGCTGCAGTGAACATAAGTGTGTAGATATGTCTTTGAGATTTTGTTTGCAATTATTTTGAATATGTACCCAGAAGTGGGATTGTAGGATCATAAGGCACTTCTATTTACTTTTTTTGAGGAACATCCATGCTGTCTTACAGAGCAGCTGGGCCATACATTTGTGCTGTTTAAGCCACTCAATTTGTGATAAATTTGTTATGGCAGCAGCAACAGGAAACTAATATTGGGCCTTTACTGACTTTTTTTTACCCTTTTTGAAGTACAACATACACAAAGAAAAGTCATACAGCTTTATAAATTTTCACAATCTGAGCACACCTGTATAACTAGCACCCAGATTAAGAAAGAGCGTTTTTCACCCCTCACCCCTTCAGGCATGGGAGGGACTTTGGAAACCATGTTTTTCACCTCCATTTTGCAAAATGATAAACTGAGGCCCAAGAAAGTGCAAGTAGTACCACATTTATTTCCCACCATATTTTTAAAATATGCACATTTCAAATACCAAGCACTCTGAAAATACTTACTAAATGAAATTGCTGGAGGAAAGAAAAATCATTCCTTTTCTAGGGAAATTCATCTGATATTTCCATTTTTAATTAGCTTAAGAGGGTCCTCAGGAGTTTTAAATGTGCCATAAATAGAAATCATTCCATAAATTATTTGTGGACTTGTTAATAAGAACCATTTTTAAAATTATAAACCCACCCATGATCTAAATTCTAAATCTTAGGGAAAAAGGTAACGGATTAGTTTAGTTCTCTATTGTAGCTTGGCCTCTTGCGCCACCTGCTGGTGAGTTGTGGGAACCTCACCACCACATCCTATTGTAGGCATTCGTTTACTTCAACATACTGAACGCATTGAATGTGCGAGACACACAGTCTTAACGTCTATGAGGTTCATGATCTTGCACAGGAGGCAGACATTCATCCAGATATAATCAATGTAAAATTGCGAGTGTAATAAATTCAACAGTGACAAGCGATTCCCCAACCTGGTAGTTCATTAGGTCCCTTATAAGAATGTTGTTAGAATAACCTTTACCAACAACTCCCCTCCCAGATATTTGAGTCCATAAGCCTAGGCTGGGCCCCAGGGTCTTATTGGGTGTTGGTAGAAACACCCAATAAGACCTTTGATGTGCAGAGGGGTGTGGACACAGTAGATTAGTTTTGGAATGGTTAGCTATAAAGGGAACTTGGAAAGTTGCATTTGATTTAAATGTGCTAAGAGTAGAAATCTGAGTAAAGCAAAACTGTCAGTTGGAAATCATCACAGTATGAGGGCAGTTATAACTGGAGAAAGTTGTAGAGTATTTTGAGAGAAACGGACAAGTAAATAGAGAGAGAGAGAGAGAGAGAGAGAAAGTACAAGGCAGAGAATGGAGTTTTACGTAGACAAAGAGGAAGGAGAGGAAAAAGTGGGGAGAAGTCAGGTCTTCAAACGAAATCACAGTCCCATACTACTAGACAACCACACCAGGATACTCAGCCTCTGCCACTGTGAAGCATTGCTTTGTATGGAAGGTCCCGAAGAGATTGAAACAGCAGCCAGACTTCAGTACCCCTGGAGCACAGGGCTGTGATAACAAAGCGAACCCCAGAATTATGTATTTTGGCAATCCATAAAGCTATAAAAATAAATCCATTTTTCATTTCCTCACTGTAGAACAATGCTCTGTTAAACATGTGTTATATGCTGAGCAATATGCTACATGCACTCTCTGTTAACAACCTTACACAATAGATAATATTTTGTCTCCATTTTTTCAAATGAAGAAACCAAAATTTAGCAGAAATTAAGCAATTTGCCCAAGGTCAAACAGCCAGGAAGTTTGGGATCAAGCTTAGATTTGTTTGACTTCAGAGCTCAAGCTCTTAATGGCTAAACTGATTTTCATCCATATGATTATGCACCAAACACATTCCCAGTGCATTATGACTTCTTTGAAAACACCATTTTTAAAAAATTTTATTTATTTATTTTTAAAGAGAAAGAAGGGAGGGAGAAAGTAAGAAAGAGAAACATCGATCGGTTGCCTTCTCTTATGATCCCCAACTGGGGACCAAACCCTCAACCCTGGCAGACGCCCTGGCTGGGAACTGAACTGGTGATCTTTTCATTTGTG
This sequence comes from Glossophaga mutica, assembly GCA_039655065.1. Classification (NCBI taxonomy): domain Eukaryota; kingdom Metazoa; phylum Chordata; class Mammalia; order Chiroptera; family Phyllostomidae; genus Glossophaga; species Glossophaga mutica. The sequence continues at coordinate 100,731,568 of CM077305.1, forward strand.
GGATGACACCCAACTCCCTGAGCCACCAGTCAGGGCTGGATTATCTTCAATTTATGGCATTATAAATGGCATCTTGTTCTAAATGTATATCAGCAAACTATGGTTTTGTGGGCCAAATCCCCTTGGCCTATGTTTGTAAATAAAGTTTTATTGGAACACAGCCACACACATTCTTTTACATATTGTCTGTGACTGCTCTCACTGCCAAGTCACCGCAAGAGAGAGTATATGTCTCGCAAAGCCTCGAGGATTTATGATCTGGCTCTTTATAGAAAGGTTTGCTGATCTCTGCTCCACATGCTGATTATTCCTTAGGATAGGCAGGGACAGTCAAGCCACGCTGTTTTCCAGAAACTTAATTCTGAGCAACATGGCCACCAGCAGTCTGCTCGAAGTCCATTTCCCACACCTTCCAGTTTTGCCAGCACTGGCCAAACAGATGTAAACAGATGTCAAGGAATCCCACTGCCTGAGGCCCTGGGGACACAGCAGTGACCAGAATATACAAGTCTCTGCCCTCATGGGGCTCGTTATCTACTGAAGGGGTGAGGAGATGGAACAACCTGCTCGCCAAGTAAATATATCGCTTGTCAGGGGGCTATAGGCGCTATGAAGTCAACTAAAATGGTAAAGGGAACGGGGACCACCAGCGGCGTGGAGCGGGGTGCTAGGTGACGCCGGGCGCTCACCACCTCCCTCTGGAAAGGTGACGTTTGAGCAGAGACCTGAAGAAAGAGCATCCAGATGGAGGAAAAAGCAAATACGACGAACATGGTATTTTCAGATTCGGGGGCTGAAATAGTGCCAGTATTTTTTCAAGTACTTTTAACGGCACGGTGGGGTTGTGCTGCGACTTCATGACTCCAGAGAGCCAACACGGCGGACGTCATTCTTAGTTGGCTCTGAAGTCCCTGGTACTCGTGTGATGCAGCAGCTGCTGATTTGCCTCAAGATTGGGTTTTGCTAAAGCTAACACTAAAATTAGTTTTTGCTTCCTAAGTAAACCGCAGCTGGCAGTACGTCTGGGGGTGGAGCACAGCATGAATGAGCTGGCTACAAGACAAGACCCATCGGGGGTCTGTATTTTCTGGGGAGGGAGAGGCACCTATCAGCGAGTACGTGTCCAAGACCTCGGGAGAGGTGTCTTCTCACCCGTAAATCAGAAACCTCACTGTCATCCGAGATGATTTTTCCCCTCACCCCCCTCGTTCATTCAGTCACCAAATCCTGTTATATCTCCCTCAGAAAGAGCACTGGATTCTGGCACCTCATCTCCCTCCCGGTCATCACCACCGGACAGGGAGGGCTGGTCGTCCTTAGTAACCGACTTTGCCTCTTTCCTTCCTGAATTTAGTGGGGCACACGCCGTTCAAATTAACGATCGCATCCCCCAGTCTCCTTTGCAGCTAGTGTGGTCATGTGACCAAGTTCTTCCCCATGAAATGTGAGCAGAGGTGATGGGTGCAGTTTCCAGGTCGTGCCCCTCCAGGTTGGGAGCATGACCTCCAATGTCCCCTTTCCCTCTGCTGTCTGGCTGGAATGTTGACGTGCTGGCAGGTGCTGGGACAGCTCTCGTGGATCACAAGGTGAAGGCCCTGTGTCCAGAATGCAAAACAGGAAGTTGGAAGGAGCCTGCATCCCCACCCCTTTCATCCCACCATCCGAGCCCCAGGCTTCTAACGTGGACTGTTTGGTGAGAGAGAAACAAACGCTTCTCCTCAGGCCTCTTTGCTGCAGCCCCACCTGTTTCCTAACCACCTCACTCTCCCCACTGACTCAGTTACAACAATCCCCAGGCGGACCTGCTACCTCTAGTCCCTCACATCTCTCTCCGTCTTCTGGAGAATGAATACCCCCAAACTGGTCATGTCTCGCCACTGTATTAACAGCGTTTGTTGGGTTCCAGTTAAAACTCTTACACTTGGCATATGTGGGTCTCACAACCCCAGCCCCAAACTGCTTTACCTGCCCCCCACTCCCTCGATTCCTACCTCATCTGCCCCTGGCTGTGCTATGCCTCTACCAGACTCCACTTCTCCAGAATGTTCCTGTGGTGGCCAGCCTCCAAGACGGCCACCCGTGCTCATCACCTCCTGGTGCTCATGCCCTGTGTAGTCCTTCCCCACACTGAGCAGGGGCGGGGACCTATAGGATATTGGGAGAGCGACAGCGTGTGGCTTCCAGGTCTTGGTCAGTGAAGACACTGTGGCTCTCTTCTTGCTCTGCCTTGAGCCCCTCACTGGGTGAACGTTGGCCCCACCTTGTGAGGACCCTGAAACAGCCCTGCGGACATGCTCCTGCGGCAAGAAGCTGAAGCCTCCAGTCTGCAGCCCCGCCAGTGAGCTTCCTTGGACACACGACGCCCCTCGGCCGTGTGACAACCTCTGACAAGTCTCCTGAAGCACTAGGCTGCTGGCCAGTATCCTTGCTTGTCACACTTATTCATCTGCATCCTAGTCCCTGAAGTGGAGGAGGAAAACATCTCCAATCATGGTGGACTCAGGGTTCCAGTGGGTACAGCTGTCATCCAGACACGCCCAAGGACACCTGGTGAATCTACCACTTCTGTAACTCTGACTGTGAAAGGAAACCTGATCAGTCAAGGCTTGTTCTCACGTAATTTGAGTCCCTTACACACAGAGAATAGAACTATTGCAGGGTCCCAAAGTTTGGCATCTTCTGATGAGAAAAGAACATTCCTGAGTGGCAATGGATGCTTGGTGTTTGCCCTTAAAAATGGAGCCCTTCCCCGGAATTTCCACAGCTGCTCCAGGGTCAGCAGCCAAGTTAACAGGCCCGGGCACTCAAGCCCTGGGCTCTGCTGCTCTGTGGAAAGACTGCCCCTGGCACTGATGGGTTTAAAGATGACTCAGGCTCCTCTGAGCAAAAAAACGATCCCGAGCATCTGAGCCCAGCACAACCTCTTGGCCTGACCACTCCCTGGAGGTCCCGGACCTGCCACTGGCTGATGTCCATGCTTTAGTAGAGGACCAGCTGGCCAGGGAGAGGGGCAATGCACCTAGCGGGTACGGGCACGGCCTCTGGAGCTTCAGTCCTAGCAGGGGTTAACACGCACTAGGGCCATGGGCCACATCTGGCCTCTTACCTGTTTTTGTAGATAAAGCTTTATTGGGACACAGCCACGTCCATTCACTTACATGGTACCTATGTCTGCTTTGGTGAAGCATAAATTACCTACCATCTGGCCCTTTATGAAAAACGTTGGTTGATGTCTGAGAGAGCATTTACTAATTAGCCTGCCTGACTCTCAGCTGACACTTGGGGAAAATACAGCTTTTTGTCCCAGGGTTTTGATGAACAATGCACAGTTGGTCCAACACGGCCCTTTCACTGTCCTGTAAGGTTGTGAACTCAGAGTCCAGGAGCAAAGTTAACTCCAAACATGGTTTTTGAGTTTCATCTGTAGAAAATTAACCAGACTTATATCTAATTTAGCAGTATAATTTATTTCATTCTTTTTCTGACTGACATAGAAAGCTTGTCCCGTCAATATTCTTCAAACCAGTTTTTGTTTGTTTTGTTTTTGCTTCTGGTCGTTTCTCTGTAATAACTGTCCATGCAAGAAATATCCAAACCTGTAAGAATTTTTGTGCGTTTATTTGAGCCAAACTGACAATAATTGCCAGGAAACGATATCTCAGTGGATTGAGAAAATGCTCCAGAGAATGCGGTTTTGCCCCTTATTTTAAACCTTTGAGTCAAAGGAGGAGAGGTAAGAAGGGTTACATGAAATTCAGTGCTGATAGATTAGGGAGGCAGGCAAAAGCAAAGTGGGGAATTTCTGAGACTGGATAAAGAGCAAAACGGAGAGACAAATACCTCCTGTACATTGGTGGGAACAGGATAGTTAACAGTGAGCGTTTGCGGCACACACAGATGGTATGTGGGCAACAAGATAACAATGAGGGTTCCGGTGTCCGTGGTCTCGGAGACGGTGCCCTGAGGTTACTCTGATGTCCCAAAGGCATGTTGTCATAGATGCAAAAAGACAATAGACAGGCTCAGTTAAGGTAAAGATTGACTGTTGTCAAGGAAGACACCAGCCCAGAACGTGACTGTCCACCATGACTCCACTGTAGTCAGGAAGTTTCCTGTTCAGACCATCCTGCAGGGTCACTTTCTTCTCTGAGTTTGTAAGGCCCACCACGCAGGCCTCCCTGAGCTTGTCAGGGTTAGTATGTGGCCCCCTCTTTGTCCACATAACCTAAATAAACGAAGGTACCTGGAAATGAACAGTTATACATTTACAATTGCCAATAGCAGAGTCTTCAGGCTGTTTAATGTACCTAAAAATGGCCCAAGGAACTTGATTTTAAAATGAGACATTGAAATTAAGAGACAGAGACATTGAAATTAAGAACAAACTGACAGTAACCAGAGGAGAGGTGGGAGGGGCTAATAGGGGGAAGGGGGAAGGGTTGTCAAGAAACTTGTATAAAGGATTCATGGACAAAACCAAAGTGGGTAGAATCAAGGGTGGGAAGTGGGGATGTCTAGGGTAGGGGAGAATGGTCGGGGGAAATAAAGACAACTGTACTTGAACAACAATAAAAAATATTTAAAATAAAAAATAAAACATAAAATAAATTAAAAAATCAAAATGCAGATTCCACCCTGGCTGGTGCAGCTCAGTGGATTAGTGCCAGCTTGTGAACGGAAAGGTTGCTGGTTCAATTCTCAGTCAGGGCACATGCCTGGGTTGCAGACCAGGTCCCCAGTTGCGGGTGCACGAGAGGCAACTGATCAATGTATCTCTTGCACCTCCCTCTCTTTCTCCCTCCCTTTCCCTCTCTCTAAAAAAAAATAAACTCTTTTTTTTTTTTTTTTAAACAGCAGATTCCAAGGCTCTGTCTCCACAGACTATATGCTTCAGGAGATCTGAGTGAGTCCTGGGAATCCCCATTTTTAAATAAAGAGATCCTTCTCTGCTAGGGGATTCTGAAATAGCTGGTCTCCAGAGTCCTACAAGATGAGAGCCAAGCTCCCCAATTTATATGGTTCCACCCCTTCTTGCCCAGCTCCTCCCATCTTAGAAAGTTCTGACACCTAAGACTGGTTGCACCTCCTCTGAGGTGCCTCCCTGACTTCCCCCAGATTTGAGCACAGATGCCTTTGTGTCCACACACTACATTCAATTCTACCTCTTACGTAGACCATGTTACACTACAGGTGCTGATTTGCCGAAGGGTCCATCTGCCCAAATACAGTGTGGGCACCTTAGGGTGGGGTCCAAGACTTATGGATCCCTGTAGCCTCAGTTCCCAGCCCAAAAACCAACTAGGAGGTGCTCAGTGAATGCTTGTGACTAGAAGGGAGGGAGGGGGAGAGGCATTTGCGGGTCATCATTGATCGTTTCAACAGGAATGTGCCCGTTCCACTGCCAGGAATATGTGCACAGATATAAGGGTAACTGCTGCACTGTTGTGATTGAGAAGGAGGAGGGGGAGGGGCAGGAAGAAGAAGAGAAAGGAGGATATGCATAGGAAAACTCCGGAATTTTCTGAAATACACGAGTGATCCATCCCATCTGAGATGCGGAAAGCTGGTCCAGGAACCTGACTTTTCATGTTCTGACCTCCAAAGCTACTTGAAATTATAACTATAATCATAATTAACTTTATAATTACATTTTTAAAGTCTGTTGACCTAGATAGCCCTACGTGCACCCCCAAGTGGTACATACTAAGGCGTACTTTCCAGGTTTAGTGTGAAATTGTAGGTCCACCCCAGCGTGGCTGGAATTGACTCCTGTTTTTGCTTGCGGTGGGGAATGAAGGGTAATTGCCGAACCTACCACCCATGGCCACGAGAGGGCGCGCTGAAGCAGCCAAACCCGCTAAGGACCAGGAGGTCCACAGGGAACGGTTCCGAACAAAAAGCTGTCTTATTTTCAAAAGGCTGATAGGGGTCCCCACAGGGTGTTCACACTCCTTCTCCTCATAAGTAAACGAACATAATTGCAATTTAATTTCTTCCAAATTGCATCAACAATTAAAGAGAAATTACTTTCCTCGCCTTTTTTTTTTTTTTTTTTTGCAATAGGCACCTTGGTAATTTCAGCAATGTAACAAAGTCCTTTGTGGGGAAGCAATTGGATTGCAATGACTTTGCTCCTCTGAGCTCGCCCACAGGTAGGATCTGCCTCGTCCGCCTACTTTTGATTTACTGTGAATCTCCCAAAACCTTAATGCATCATTCATTTTGCCTTTGCTGTCTGATGATAGATAACCTCCTTCCTCAGAACTGGGCATATAAATATGTCTGTCTGTTCCCGTCATGATTCACTTTTTCAAGTTCAAAAGGGAGAAAATAGAAAGCTTTTTCCCTGGTTGAGCTCCTCCCTTCCTCCCTCCAAGTGGTTCCTGCTGTTATTGCCTGTGTGATCATTTATTCTTTTGATCTCAGATCTACAAGCCTTTTAGTAATACTTGTTATGTACCAGGAAGGACAGAAATTAATAACACCTGGCCCACTCTCCATTCCTCAGTTCTAGGCACCAGGGAAAGGGAGTAGACCCCCCCAAATCCTACCTTGTTCACAGTCACCAAAAGACAGAAACACCAAAATGCCTGTAACAAACAAAATGTGGACTGTCCATACAATGGAATATCATTCAGCCATAAAAGGGAATGAAACACTGATACGTGCTACACCATGGTAAATCTCAGAAACATCATGCTACGTGAAAGAGGCCAGAGACATAGTGTATGACTTCACTTATCTAATGCCCCGAGAGAAAGCAGATGAGTGGTTGCCAGGGGCTGGAGGGAGGGGGCACAGAGCGGGTGGGAAGTGCTTAACCATCCTGGGACTCCTTTAGGGCAATGAGAATGTTTTGGAACTGGATAGAGATAATGGCTGCACAATGTTGTAAATGCACTTAATGCCACCAAATTAATAAACCCTTTGCAATGGTTAACTTTATGTTACATGAATTTCACATCAGTTAAGAGGAAAAGAAAAAAATCCCTGCCCTTATAGAGTTTACATCCTAGGGGGAGTAGATTGAAATAAACCAATAAGTAAATAGATAATAAATATGTCATATGAGCTCAAGGTCATATGGGAGAGACAGACAAATCAACAAATCATTGCCTTCAAGTGTGGTCAATGCCCTGGGAGACACATGACAAGGGAAGAGAATTTCCAGATGACCAAATTGTACTGCAGAAGTTTCTGGCAGCCTCAGCTGCTACCCTGGGGTCGAGCTCCAGCCCTGGCTGAGTGGCTCAATGACCCTGGACAAGTCATGTGTCTTCATTCATTTTTTCACATGAGATACATTGAATCGACAGAGATGGTGGGAGTTCCTAAGTCATTCTGTTCATTCTGGATGCATTCGTCTTCTCTGTCTGTTTTCAAAGTCTTAAATCCTGTTTTAACCAACTCCAGTTTGACAGCTATGTTGAGTGATACTACTTAGGGACTCAGAGTACGTTGGGGTTTCCAAGAAGCCGGGGGACCTTTTTATATGAGGATGTGCAGAGAGAAAACAGAGAAGGAGCTCCTTGGGATTTCCCCTGAGAATTCCCACTTTCCTGGTTGCTGCTTCTTTAGGGGACCTGTGGGTGTTGGTTTGAGTGACTTGCAGGAATCTCCAGACACACAGATGCTCATAAGCCAATGAAGACCAGTGGGCAGGACCCCCTGGAGAGTAATTTCCCACTGCTCAGTGACACTGCAGATGGGCAAGCCTGACCCTACCTGTGATGTTCATCCCTGGTTTATTCCAGGGATTTGGGTGACACAGCCAACACTGGCTGCTCCTGTGGAAACTTTGTGGCTATTGGAGGCACAGGAGCAGTTTATATTTATATAAATATAAAGGGTATATAATTTATGTTACATAAATACATAATTTATAGATGATATAAATATTAAGTATTATATAAATATATACTATATAAATTGAATTAGGGCCCACCCTAATGATCTCAATTTACCTTAATTACCTCTCTAAATGCCCAACTCCAAATACTGGTGCTAGGGGTTCGGATGTCAATGTCTGAGTTTTGGGGAGACAAATCAGCCTGTAACACTCCCTAACATCCATAAACATCTAGTCCTCTTAAGTCCTCAGAAACTAACTCAGAAAGATTTCTGACTCTCCCTCTCTAGCCTCCTCCTGGTCCGACCACATTAGTCAGATCGTCTGGCCACTGAATGAATGCAGCTGTCCCCAGAAAGGGACCATCTCCTCTTTGTCACTTGCAGCATGAAAGCGGTGGGGGCTCACTTATTTTGGAAATTCAGCATTCCATCTTGACCATTTCTGTGCTAAAAGTAACCCCAGCCATCTCCTCCTGGAATGCTGTTAGTCTGGGTTCTCCAGAGCAACAGAAACAGTAGGACACGGTGATTGCATACGTATTACTACGGAGGCTGAGAAGCCCAGTATCTGGGACTGGCAAGCTGGAGACCTAGAGAGCCGATGGTGTAAGTTCCAGTCCCCATCAAGGTGTGGAGGCAGGGGAAGACAGGCGTCCCAGCTTGAGGCCAGTCAGGCAGAAGGAAAGGATTCCTCCCTTACTCAGGCTTTTATTCTATCCCTGTCTTCCATGAATGGGCTGAGGCCCACCCACGTTCAGGAGGGCAGTCTGCTTGACTCAGTCTACTGGTTCAGATGTTAATCTCAGTCAGAAACACCTTCATATACCCCCACCAAAATAATGTTTGACCAAACGTCTGGGTGCCCTGTGGCCCAGTCAGGTCGACACATATAATTAACCATCACAGGGTAGAAACCTAGGAATTCAGACTTAATTCTGCTTCAGCCTCCTGAACTCTCTTATTGGTTAACATGGTCCTGATCAGCAGGGGAATGAACACCTCATTGAGTACCCTGCTCCGCAAGCCCCACTAAAGTGCGGCGATGGCGGTTCTGTCTAAGTTTTATTACAGTGCCCTGTCCTTGCACCAGCCTCGCAGACAAGAAGGCAGGGTGTGAGCAGGGGCGAGACTATAGCTACTGAAAGGGACACACGTTTTGTGGCAGTGGAGGGAGCAGCCACCGAGGCGCCCAGGGAGCGCCTCGGTCCACCCTGCTTGTCCACCCTGTAGCACCCTGGACTCCGGGTGGCAGGGAGAAGGAAAGGGCACTAACAGTCCTTTTTCAGAGCCCCCGTTAGACCTTTCCTTGCAAAGGAAAATGCCCTGGTTCCCAAGATGCTGCAAATGGTTCTGCCCACTGGTTCTGCTGCCCCTCCCTCTGCCCTAGATGGTTCTGATAAAAATTTGATCACTGTCTCCTTAACCCTACCGAGAAGTCCGCTTAACCCTACCGAGAAGGCCAGCTGGGGCTGACCCCAGCTCCTTCATCCCCCACACAAAACACCTGTCAGCCTCTTGTCCATCTCCATTCCCGCAGACATTGCTCAGTTGTTCTGTGGGGCGAATGCCCCAGCTAGTGGCAGAGACGAACAGGACAGGTTGGACTGACCACCCTCAGGTGGTTTCTCAATTATTCAAACTGTACTGGCGCCTCTAGGTTGGCCCGCTGGCCAGGAGAACAGGAGGCCACAATAACTGTAAGCACCACTTTCTTCCCAGCAGCACCATGTGCGCCCCTGGACTGGACTTCTTGTGTGCAAGCCAGGCACGAGTTTAAATCTCTCCTAAAAACACCATGACTTGGGTGGTCATAAAAATCTTCAAGTGTTTAAGAAAAACTCACGAATAGACCCTATAGCTTTCGGATGACAGCAGAGATCTCTCCAGAAGAGGCTACCCTAACGTTCCTAGAATGATACCCCACTTAACTTTTCGCACCCTGCGGACAGCTATCCCTGTGACGGAATTCACCCAATTGTAACAGGTGGCATGAAACTTGGCCCTGCCTTTAGCTAACATGATCAGTGACACCACTTTGTCCCTGGGAGACATTCAGGTCAGCCTCAACTCACTGACCGGAGTTGTCAGGGCTGAGATCATTGCCCTGGGCTTCTGTTCTGCAGGCCCTGGGGAATCTGCAATTGCTTGTCCACCCTGTAGTACCTGAACCGATGCCTTGGCCAAAAGGAAAGGTCAGCACAAACATTTAAGGAGGAAGCCACCTGGCTTCCTAAGGTGGACCCGGGTGCTTTATGGGATTTGTTCAGCTGGCTGAGTTCATGACCATGGGCGGGGGCTTACCATGGCCAGTGTTGGTGCTTGGAGTCCTGTGGACAGCAGCCTTCATTACATGCTGCGTGAGACAAAGTATGGATTTGACTGGCTCTGGTGCTAGCCTCTGTTGGTCAGATTAATTGAAGTGGCCAATGGAGTGGCATACTCCTGGGAGAATTTTTCTTAATTTATAGATTTTTTTAGAGGAAGAGAGAGAGAAACATCGATTTGTTGTTTCATTTATTCATGCACTCATTGGTTGCCTCTTATATGTGCCCTGACCAGGGATCAAGCCTGCAGCCTTGGCATATCAGGACGACCCTCCAACCTAACTTAACTACCTGGCCAGGGCTCATAGGAGAATTTTCCAAAAACCAAGACAGTGTAAAAATAAGGGATGAATGGAAATTTTTAAAAGACAACTCACCACAGGTCTCTTGCATTTCTGCATGTTTTATGAACAGAGCTTTTCCAGAGTGTCTTTTTAAGAATGAATAGCAAACAGCCTTGGAAGAGAGAGAGAGAGAGAGAGAGAGAGAGAGAGAGAGAGAGAGAGAGAGAGAGAATGTTTCTCTGTTGCAAAGAGCAAAGTTGTTTATTGTCCAGTGTGGAAGGTAATGAATGTCTCCTGGGCAAAAGCCAAGGAGGCTTGTTGCCCATTATGCAAGATTTGTGGTACCTAAGCTCAAGCTTCCTTCTCTGTAACGCACCCCATTGAATATGCAGGTACCCCCCAGCCCTTTCATGCTGCCCTTTGGGAATGGGGCTTGGGAACTGCTGAAAATGCTATTGCAAATACAAAGTCCTTTGCTTCTGACCCAGGAGTCTTGTTCCATGCACTAGCACCCACGAAGTGTGGCAGGCCAACTCGCTAACCTCCAAGGAGAAGGAGATCTCAGACCCTTCAAAGTTCTTGACAAATCCAACCAGCATATTTTTATTGAGAACCTACTATTTCTTAAGTACTAGTATAAATGTTGGGTATATAGAAATAAAGAAAACCAAGTCTCTGTCTTCATGAAGCTCATAATCCAACAGAATGTGGGAGAATAAATTGGGGCATTCTTTATGCAGAGCAATTTGGCAGATTATATTTAAAACCTTAGAAGTGTGCCTACCTCTCAAGCAATTATAAGAATTCATCCCAAGGAAAACATCAGACAAGTATATAAATGTACATGCCCAAGAATATTTATTATAGCATTTTTTATGGAAGTGTTTTCTTTCATTTAAGACACATTTATTCAGTGTCATGATATTACATTTAGCACCCAACAGCATGGGTGCGCCAAAAAAAAAAAAAAAAAAAAAAAAAACCAGAAAAAACCAACCTTCATGAAAACCCTTTGTTGGAAAGCTTTACACTTCCCACAGAGTGGAAACTAAGATAACCTGTTACACAATTAGTCACAAACACAGCCCTTGAGTTTTTTGCCACTCACACGAGTGTTGTCTAGAACACGGCTTCTTTGTAGCAGCTAGGCCCTGCCACCACCGTGCTTGGCTGAGTCCCAAATCTGTTGTAACATGTAGCTTTCCTGTCTCTTCTCTGGCCTTCCTTTCCTACTAAGCTTTGTTTCTGGAAGTAATTAAAGCTACTGCCATCGCTGCTGCTGCTGCTGCTGCTGCTGCTGCTGCTGCTGCTGCTGCTGCTGCTGCTGCTGCTGCTGGAACCACCACAGCCACCTGGGTTTTGTGGTTTTGCAGAGTATTGGCCTCCACCACCACAGACGGGCCTGCTCTGGAGGGGCCAGAGCTTCTGGCTCTAAAATTTAAAGATTGATTGTTGTAATTGCCAAAATCATCACAGCTTCTACCACCTCCCAAACTGCTTCCATCATTACCAAACCCACGATAGCCGCCCCCACTGCTCCCATATCCACCGCCACCACCGCTGCTACCAAAGCCACCCGGATCACCGAAGTCTCCTCCATGACCAGAGTTGTCATTCCCACCAAAACCAATTCTACAACCACCTCCAAAGTTTCCAGAACCACTTCCATCTCTTTGGCTGGATAAAGCACTAGCCATCTCTTGCTTACATGGGGTTTTCCTTACTTCGCAGTGCTGGCCATCCACCATTCGGTATTTTTGCACCATAATCTTGTCTCCAGAGTCCTGGTCATCAAAGGTTACAAAAGCAAAGCCTCTCTTTTGCCACTGCCTTGGTCAGTCATGATTTCAATCGCTTCAATTTCCCCACACTGTTCAAAATAACCCCTTAGGTGATGTTCTTCAGTGTCTTCTTTAATACCACCAACAAAAATCCCTTTCACAGTGAAGTGGGCACCAGGGCTTTGAGCATCTTCTCTTGAGGTGACCTTCTTTGGCTCCACACCCTTCCACCCACCTCGTGTGGCCTCGCATTCATGGCTGCAGCCACCTCCTCCACAGTGACACAGGTGACAAACCCAAAACCTCCGAGCCCTTGGCGTTTGGATCTCTCAGCACCACACAGTCTGTGAACGTCCCCACTGCTCACCATGGCTCCCAGACTTTGATCGATTGCTTCAAAGCCCAGACCTCTTCTAAAGAGCTTCCGCAGCTGTTTGGGCTCTCAGGGAGAATCACAGACACATGACCGCTGAGGGAGGGAGGCTTTAATGATGCTTCTTTGGTGGCGTCCACCAGCAGAAAGCTGGAAGTGCTTTCTAAACTTCTCTCATTCAAGCACTAAGTTCATGATCTGTGTTATAGCCACCTGCTACCATATTATTATCTTAGTCCTTCAACTAACTGAAGCTATTTGATAAATACATTTTACTCGCTTTTGTGAGAGAAAGACAGAGAGGGAGAGAGATAGGATTCCTGTGTGTGCCCCAACCAGGAGGACAGAACCTGCAACCTTAGCATATCAGGACAATGCTCTAACCAACTGAGCTATCCAGCCAGGGCAAATACACTTTATTTTTTTTTTTTTTAAAGTAAGTCTGTGCTTTTATTGGCCACTTGGGAGGGTTGAGGCGGGAAGAGTGAGTGGCCCCAATGCCGGACCACCATGCTTCACTGGCTTATAGGTGATGGAGAACTCACCCAGGTAGTGGCCAATCATCTCCTGCTTGATTTCCCCCGGGTTGAAGGTCTTATACACACCCACCATGCTGCCCACCATCTTTGGCAGGATGATCACGTCCTGCAGGTGTGTCTTCACCACTTCAGGCTTCTCCATGGGCAGTGCTTCCTTCTTGGCCTTGCGCAGGTGCCTTAGCAGTGAGTGTTGCTTCCTCCACAGGCCGCTGCCTGGCCCTGGAGGGCTGCCTCGGCTGGCTGCTCGTAGGACACGTCAAGTAGCTGATGGCGATCCTCGCCGCGGTAGGTGAACTTGGGGAAGGTCCACTTCTGCTCCTGCTCCGCTTCCGCCCTCTTGTTGGGTCTTTGGACGGCGAAATACACTTTATTCTTAAGTCAAACTTACATGACTATGAAAAAGGCTGGTTACATTATTTTCAATAACTATATGAGTAGCTATATAATTTATCTGTATATATATATACGAATATACACATAATATATAAATAGTATATTTAATATAACTATCTAGTATATTAAGTATACTATTTAAAAGTTTAACATTTATCAATGTATTATCCAAAAACCACATTGCATGACCAGTTACACATACCACATTTTGGAAAATTACTGCCTTAACACTAGAAAGTTGGAAACAACAACAACCATTAAACAAATTGTAGTATATTTGTATAAATTAAAGGAATGTTAGCAGGCATTACAGGTGATGATATAATGCATATTTACTGTCATGAAAAAATCCTTAAAATAAAATATAAGTAGAAAACAAAGCAGATTTTAAATATGGCTATTCTATTTGAATATGCTAATATATTATGCATATTATATACATATTTGTTTATATATGTATAGAAAATATCTAGAAGCATTAATTGCCTTTGAGTGCTTGGAACCATGGGTAAGTTTCTTTTTGGTTTACCTGAAAAGAAAATTAGGGGTTTTTTTGTGTTTATTTTTAAAACTAGACAGAAATAATTCATTATGTTTATGTGCTCTGGGAGAAAGTATGATGGCTATGTAGATATAAATACCAATTTTTCGACGGTCCTGGTCTTCCATAGATTACCAAGTAATTGAAGAGAGCTGGAGGAGGTGCTTCACCCCCATTCAGACTTGAAATTTGGGATTCACACACCATGATGGACCAACTTACTCTTCAACATCTAATGTATAATAAAACTGCAGGGATGGGGGGTCCATACTTCCGTAATTTACATCAAAAGTGGCTCACGAAGTCACAGAAAACTCAGGCTTGAAAAAGAACTCATGAAGTTACTCTATCCCCAACTGGAAAGATGGAGAAGTTGAAACTCACTCATATTGGCTGACATGACCACACATTTGCATTAGTGACAGAGAGAAAGACAAGACCCCTGGTGTTTTGTACCCCTGCCCAGTGGGAGAACATGGGTTGTTGTGAGATGAACATGATGGTGTGTTCAAATCCCAATCCTGCTGCATCCTCATGGCCTAACTGAGGCACCTTGAATGAGTTAATTTAATTTCTCAGAGTCAGGATTTCCTCACTTGGGAATGGGAATAATGCTTAGCTCAGAAAATTTCAGGGACACTTCAACAGCATTGCAGACACTGCAAGCAGCCTACTCAATGTCCATTACTCTTTCCTAAAAGGATCTCAGTTTCGTTTGGGGCAGCAATGAGACTTTGTAAGCACACTTGTGTCCACAATGGCCAAGTGACATAGTTTCTGTCAATGACCAGTAAGCTGAGCTTTCTGGGAAAGCTTTGGCCTGTGGAACCAGGCCCCACCCCTTACTGCTTCCCATTTGTTCCAGCAACACAGATAGGGCTGGAAGGGAAACAGCCATGTTGCAATTATGGAAACATATGAGTGAAGGCAGAATCTGACATGCTGAAGATGATGAGGAGGGAAAAAAATACTGGGATGGCATTGTTGTTGAACAGCTTCACCTCCTGTGGGCTGTCTACCTCCAGACTTCCTGTTATAGAGAAAATGAACATTTGTTTGGCTAAGTCATAGAGGTATGTTGGAAGATTGGTCCCAGTTTTTTCCTGCTGTGCAGTAGAATCATTCATCTACATTCTTGGCCTCAAGGGAAGGGTTGGGGGTCTTTCCCCAAAGACCTTGACTTTGGTCTTGGTCATAGGACTTGCGTTGGCTAATGGAATACTAGCTGATGAAATGTGAGTGGAGCCTTAAAATAAATATGCTCGTGCAGCTGGGCTTGCCCTCTGTGCCTCTGCCATCACCATGAGAAGAATGTGCCTCAAGAAACCTGCTGGTTGGTCTCAGCCCTAGCTGGGTAACCCACTTGGTTAGAGCCTTGTCCCAATACACCAAGGCTGCAGGTTCAATCTCCAGTCAGGGCACATACAAGAAACAACAATGAATACAAAAATAGTGTAACAACAAATTGATGTTTCTCTCTCTCTTCCTTTCCCCCTCTCTCTCCCCCCACCTCTCTCTAAAATCATTCAGTAAAATTTTTTTAAAAAAGGAGACTGATGATGGTCTCAGAAAAGATGTGGGAAGCAGGACTTAACCAAACTCAAGCCCTGGTGCTAAACAGTCAACTCCAGTCACTCCACAAATGTATGAGCAAGAAAAACACGTTTGCTATCAGATGGCACTGAGATTAGTGAATTATTCATTACCCAGCAATAGCTGATGAAGACATCTGCTATGGTCACGTGTTCTGTTACTTGTACCCAACAGGATCCTTAACAAATAAAAACAAGTAGCCCATGAAGAGTGCCTGGTACCTATTAGATGTTCAGTAAATAGCGATTGCTTTCTTTTTACTCTCCCACACATTGTCATTTCTAGAAAAGGAAGAAATTTGTTTGTGTGTTAGTTGGTCTTTGATTTGGGTCTGTGGCTCTTTCAATAGGTTTTCACCTGGAATTCAATCATTCCCATTGTGTCTATTTTTCTAATATAACATTATTCCAGGATTCAAGAAAGAAATTAAAACAAACCTTCAGCAACACAGGTTATGGACTTAAAATTCAAAGAGCTGAGATTTCTGGCATGGGATTAATAACTATAACTAAAAGTTTTATGGAAAGCATCTAAAAACTGACTTTTTGCTCAGCCATAAGAAATAGGGAGTTAAATCAGTCTGTGAACTTTCCCTTTATTTTATTTTACTTTATTTTATTCGTACCTTTCATGTGTGTGCCAAGGCTGTAATATGAGGCAGCTGCTGTATAATGGTCTCCAGCTTCTAGTAAATGTCCAGGCCACGCCACAGAGATTATTTGCACAACAGGAGACATTGATCTTATGACACTGTCCCATTACAGTGACCATGACCATGTGTATTCTGCTCGGTGACTGAGGGGGCTGAAGTGCACTTGGCTTCAGTGTCCTGTTCTTGGGCAGCTGCCCTTTCAGGAGCTCAGGGGATAGAGCTGTAGTGTTGTGTCAGCCGAACTGCTCAGTTGGGGGCGGGCTACAGCATAGACTCACCACTTAGATGGACAAGCTGTGTCAGCAGGAGCTGGGGGCTTGTCAGAGATGCAGAATCACAGGCCCCCGCCCTGAACGTACTGCCTCAGGATCTGCATTTTAACAAGATCTCCAGGTGAGTCTTTTTGTCATTTTAAAAATTGATATGTGATTCATATACCATCAGTTCATCATTTTTAAATGTACAATTCTGTGGCTTTTAGTATAATCACAAAGCTGTGCTTCCCTCTATCACCACAGTCTAATTCCAAGACATTTTCACGACACCCAAACAAACATCACTCCCGTTAGTGGTCATTCCCCATTGCCCCCCACTTCCCCCAGCCCCCTGGCAACCACTAATCTACTTTGTGTCTCTGTAGATTTGACTATTCTGGACACGTCACATAGATGGAATCCGAAATTCTGTGACTTCTTCGTGTCTGGCTTTTATCACTTAGCATAACATTTTCAAGATTCATCTATGTTGTAATGTAAGCAGCACTTCATTTTTTGTTATGGACAAGTGATATACCATTGTATGGATATATCACATTTTCTTTATTCATTCATCAGTCGAGAGCATTGGTGTTGTTTCCATTTTTGACTATTATGAATAATGCTGCTGTTTGTTTAGACACAAGTTTTTATGGGGACAAATGTCTCCATTGCTCTTGGGTGTATACCTAGGAGTGGATTTGCTGGGTCCAGTGGCAACTCTGCATTGAGACTTTGGAAGAACTGCCAGGCTGTTCCTGTCATTGTACAGTCTCTCCAGCGGTGTCTGAAGGTTTCAACCTCTCCACGTCCTCACCCACACGTGTTACTGTCTCTTTTAATGTTTTGATAAAATATTCACAATGCAAAGTTTGTCATTTTACTCACTCTTAACTGTACAGGTCAGTAGTGTTCTGTACATTCATACTACTGTACGGCCATCACCACCCATCTTTAGATGTTCTCATCCCGCAAAACTGAAACCCCTCCCCTGGGAAACACTAGCTCTCCGTTTTCCCCCTCTCCCTCCCTGACAGTCACCACCCCACTGTCTGTCTCTACGATTTTGACTGCTCTAGGCAGTGATAATGATGAAATTGTGCAGTATTTGTTTTGTGTGGGTGCGTGTCTGACAGTTCATTTAGCGTGCTGAATTAAAGGTCCATCAGTGTTGTAGCGTGTGTCAGAATTTACTTTCTTTTTAAAGCTGAATGATATTCCATTGTGTGTGTGTACCACATTATGTTTATCCATTCTTCCATGCATGGAAACTTGGGTTTTTTTGTCCCTGTTTTTGCTATTGTGAATAATACTGCTATGAATGGTGGGTGTACAAATATCTCTTAGAGACCCTGCTTTCAGTTAAATTTTTTTTTCTTTCGTTGATTCTAGAGAGAGGAGAGGAAGAGAGAAAGAGAGGGAGAGAAATATCGATGTAAGAGAAAAACATTGGTTGTTTGCCTCTTGCACGCACCCCAACTGGAGAACAAACCCACAACCCAGACATGTGCTCTGACTGGGAATCGAACCTGTGACATTTCTTTTGCAGGACGATGCCCAGCCAAATGAGACACACCAGCCAGGGCCCTGCTTTTGATTCTTTCAAAAAATTGAAATTCAGAATTTCAGAAGTCAAATTTCTGGATAATAAGGTAATTCTGTGTTTAATTTTTGAGAAACCACCGTACACACCTGCTCCATTTTACCTGCCCACCTTCAATACGCAAGTGTAACGACTTCTCTTGATCCCCACCAACACTTGTATTTTCTAGTTTGGGGTTTGTTTTTACTCTGTAATAGTCATTCTAATGAATATGAGACAGTATCGCGTCACAGTTTTGATTTGCGTTTCCCTAATGATCAGTGACGTTGAGCATCTTGCCGTGTGCTTGTTGACATTCCTACATCTACTCTGGAGAAATGTCTGTCCAAGTCCTTTGCCCATTTTCTTTTTGGGAGGTTTGTTTTGTTGTCATTGAATTTTAGGAGTTCTGGAGATAGTCTACATATTAATCTCTTATCAGATATTTGGTATGTAAATCTTCTCCCATTCTGTGAATTGCCTTTTCACTGTGTTGATAGTGCCTTTCGACACACAAAGATTTTTAACTTTCATGAAGTCCAATTTGCCTTTTCTCTTTTGCCCCCTCTGCCTTTGGTGTCATATCCAAGAAATCATTGCTAAATCCAGTGTTGTGAAGCTTTCACCTTATGTTTTCTTCTAAGAATGTTGTTGTTTTAGCCTTAACATTCTTTGAAACTGGTCTGAATTTAAACTTTGTTTTATAGCAATAGATATTTCTCTTTAGAAACCAGATCAATTTATCTCTGATTTCCTGAAAAGAAGCCGACCCACCGCACTGCTTCACTGCTTATTTTTGGCAGACTGAGGGCTAACCTCGGTACCTGTTGCTGCTTGAGGAGCGACTAATACACAGTGTTTCTTTTAAGCGGAACTTGTTGAGGTAGCTCTTACATTTTGATCTTTAATCCATTTTGTGTTAGCTTTGTATGTGGTGTTAAATAAGGGTCCAACTTCATTCTTTTGCATGGGAAAATCCAGTTTTCAGTGAGTGCGAAGTGCTCTGTCCTATTCCTTATCTCCACCCTCCCCATTCAGTGCCCTTCCTCTGCATTCGTTTTATATCTCCTTCTCACTGCTTACAAAATCAACTTTAATTGCCTATTTTCCTGCCTGTCTTCCCCACGAAACTCCAAGCTCAGTGAGGGCAGAAACCTTGTATTCCGCCTTCCCCCACTGTCCACTGCATCTGCAGCCCTTGGTCTGGTCTCTGACTGTCCCAATGTGCTGTCCTAAGAAATATATTTGATCCTGGCATGGAGCTCCTAAAACTCTTAAATCTACTGAGTGATAGGAGTATTTTTTTCCGTTCATAACAAGCCCTTTTGTCACAGCTGAGTTTATGCTAATGAGGTGACTTAGGATGAGGCCCTTGGTCTCAGGATGGGGCTGGTTAGCAGAAAGCCCAAACTTGTGATTAGAGTGTGAGAACTTCCAGCCCCATCTGCTGACCTCCAGGGAGGGGAGGGGCGTGGAAGCTGAAAACTGTGCTGTGCAAGGAGCCTGGAGAACTCCAGGGCTGGTGAACACATTTAGGTGCTGGGGGTGGTGACGCACTTGGAGAGGCATAGCACTCCATGCTCCCCTCCTTCCACACCTTGCCTCTTCCATTCGCTGTTCCTGAGTTTTGGGTTTGTTTGTTTGTTTTTAAGATTTTCTTTATTTATTTTTAGAGAGGGGAAGGGAGGCAGAAAGAGAGGAAGAGAAACATCCATACATGGTTGTCTCTCGAGCACCCCCTACTGAGGACCTGGCCTGCAACTGAGGCATGTGCCCTGACGAGGACTCGAACCAGCAGCCCTTTGGTTCACGGTCTGGTGTTCAGTTTGCTGAGCCACACCAGCCAGGGCTGTTCCTTAGTTTTATCCTTTCCGATAAATTTACAAATGTAAGTGATGTGTATCCCTGAATTTTAGAGGCTCTTCTAGAAAATTATTGATGTTGAGGAGGGAGTCGTGAGAACCCCTGAATTTGTAAGTAGTTGGTTAGATGTGTGGGTGGCCCGAGACTTGTGACTGGCATCTAAAGTGGGGCATTCTTGGGGAACTGCACCCTTACATTGTCATCCACCACCTGACCCTAACTCCAGGTAGTGTTAGAATTGAGTTGAATTGTTGCACAGCCAGTTGGTGCTGGAGAATCAGAGATCTGGTGTTGGGGGAGGGAGGAAATGCCGTGCAAGCAGCTACGTGGCAGGTGTGCAGTAAGTAGTAGCTATTTTTATAATTATAAAATCATTCTAATCATTATTACCAGCTCCCTACTCCATCCAACCTCGGCAAACTTCTATAGAAATATGTATGTTTGCCATTACTCTTTCTTTCTGCACAGAATTTAAGCCAATTTAGACGTTTATATTTTTGATTAAGAAAATAGAGATAATGATTAAACCTGGGTCCAGATCTTAAGACTGCTCTTTGAAATTTTCTGAAATTGTCCACTTCAACACCTTTGGAAGGAAAATGCACCAGGATGGTAAAATCAAAGCAAAGAACTCCATATCCATTTAATGATCAAAAAGTAAAGGATAGAAATACATTTTGAGATTAAAGCAGTCTTCTAAACATGGGAGAGGAAGGCAGAGGGCACTTACAGCCAATTCAATTGAATATTTTCTTCTCATCCTTGACTGTTAAAGATTAATGTTGGTTTTGAAGCCGGGGCACAGTGGCTGGGAGAAAATGCAGTATGAAGTTTACAGCTATCAAAATTGTGGAGATACCAACTTAGAGACTTTTCCGGGGGGACCAGAGGAGCAGAGATCGCATTCAACTCAAGGCCAGATGAAGTCCTTCAGAAGCCTTAAGCCCCCAGAAAGTGTTGCAGCATGTAATGCTGTGTGTCTTCCTGATGGACACACTCTGACGGATATATCACCTATGAAAGTTTCTTGCCCCTAAAACAGTTAGCCTGAATGTAACCAAGCCTCTAGAACTAACTTCCAGTTTGCAAGAAAGATAGGGAAGGGTGTTAACCCAAGAGGAAGCAATCAGACACATTCAGGAGGTGGGACATTTTTCATGACAAGTGGCCTGATTCTTTTAAAAGTCAGTATCATTCATTTTGGAAGTTCATTGTTAGTGTAAAGAATTTATGGATTTTTGTGTGTTGATTTTTTATCCTACAACTTCACTTGAATTCACTTATTAGTTCTAACAGTTTTTTTTTTTTTATGGAACCTTTAAGATTTTCTTCTTATAGGATTGTGTCATCTGAAAACAGACAATTTTATTTCTCCCTTTCCAATTTACATATCTTTTATTTATTTATTTTTATCATGCCTGATTGCTCTGGTTAGAACTTCCAGTACTTTGTTGACTAGAAATGATGAGAGAGGACATCCTTGCCTTGCTCCAGATTTCAGGAAAAAAGCTTTTGGTTTTTTACCACTGAGTATGTTAGCTGTGGGCTTTCCTTGTAGGGCCTTTGTTGTGTTGAGGCAAGTTCCTTCAATACCTAATTTGTTGAGATCGTAAATGGGTGTTGGATTTTGTCGAATGCTTTCTCTGCATCAGCTGAAATGGTCATGTGATTTTTATCCTTTATTCTGTCCATTTGGTGTATCACATTGATTTGGGTATGTGAAATCATTCTTGCATCCTAGAAACAAATCCAACTTGGTGAGGCTGTATGATTCTTTTAATGTGTTGTTGAATTTGGTTTACTAATATTTTGAGGATTGTTGCATCTATATTCATTAGGGATATTGGGCTAACATTTTCTAGCAATGTCTTTGTCCAGCTTTGGTATCATAGTGATGCTGGTGTCAAAAGATAAATTTGGGAGTGTGCCCTCTTCTTCTGTTTTTTGGAAGAGATTTAAAAAGATCGGTATTAATTCTACACCATGGATAAACTTGAAGGACATTATGCTAAGTGAAATAAGCCAGACACAGAGGAACAAATACTACATGATCCCACTTATATCAGGAATCTAAGATACTCAGACTCATAGAAGCAGAGACTAGAATGGTGGTTTGCGGGGGCTGGAGGGAGGGAAGTCCAGGGGGTGTTGGTTAAAGGGTACAGAGTTTCAGTTATGCAAGATGAATAAGTTCTAGGTATCTACTGAATAGCATAGTGCATGTAGTTAATGGCACTGTATTGTTTTAAAATTTTGTTCAGAGGGTAGAGCTTATGTTAAATATTCTTACCACAAAAAAAGAGGGAGGGAAGAAACTTTTAGAGATGGTGGTTATTTATATGTACAGCACTATTTATGGTGACAGTTTTACAGGTGTATACTTACCTTCAAACACATGAAGATGTAGACATTAAATATTTACAGTTTTTTTTATATGTCAGTAAAGTCCATGTCTTTCAGAAAGGAGATTGGTGGTTGCCAGGGGCCGGGAGGAAAATAAATAGGGAGTCGTTATAGAATGGATAGAGTTTCAGTTCTGCAAGATGAAAAAAATTCTGGAGATGGATGGTGGTGATGACTGACAACAATGTGAATGCACTTAACGCCACTGAACTGGACAAACACTTAAAAATGATTCAGAAGGCAAATTTTATCTTATGTATATTTTACACAACTAAAAAAAGGGTGGAAAGAGGTGAGCGATGAGAAGACTGTTCTAAATAAAAAGAGAGTAAAGAGACACCGGTCGTGCCAAACATGAATTTTAGTGGCATCCTGGTTTGAGAAAATGAAGCAGTCGTGGAAGGCATTCTGAAGTGCGAGTGTGGACTTGACATTAGACGGTGGTACAGAGGCACGGTTGGTTTCCGCAGGTGTCGGGATGGCATCGAGACTGTGCCGGAGAGTGTCTCTAGTCCTCCGAGATGCCTGCTGAGCATTGAGGAATGAACTGTTCCCAGTGGCTGCAACTGACTTTCAAATGGGTCAGAAATGTAAGTCAGATAAAACAAAATAAGTAATAATAGAAGGCAAAAATGATGAAATGTTTAAAATTGTTGAATACAAATGGAAAGCATCCTGGTGTTCATTGTCTCATTTTCCCAACCTTTAGGGATGTCTGAAAATTTTTATAAAAAAGGTGATAGGATAAAATGACTATGATTCCTTTCTGTCCTTTTTCTTATGTAATTCAAAACAGAAACAGAAGTAGGCGCTGGGAGACAGATAGATAGTGAATCACTGGGGATTTTTAGGGCCGTGAAACTATTCCATGTGATACTGAAATGGTGGACACATGGCATTGTGCATTTGCCAAAAAGCATAACTATTCAACACAGAGAGTGAACCCAAATGTAAGTTATAAACTTGTAGTAAATGTTGCTATTGTGTCATCAATTGTAACAAACAGACCTTGCCCATGCCAGTCGTTAATAATAGGGGAAATTTATGGGGAAGGAGTATGTGGAAAACCCCTGTACTTTCTGCTTGATTTTTCTGTAAACCTGCTATTTCTATAAAATGGTTCTAAAAAACAATCTATTAATTAAAAAATTTTAAGCATAGTATAGCTAAGCCCAAAAAATAAAGGTTAGAAAAAAAACAAAAGGAAAAATAAAAGTTAAATAATAATTTGTGAAGTTAGTGGTCAGAAATGCATGCACTGTATTACTAAATAATTATAAAATATGGGCCTCAGATTCAGCTCTGAGCTTCATGGAAGTCAGGCAAAGAAGTAAACACAAGATAATAAAATGCAAATTTACTCAATAGAGGCTAAGGTGTTTTTTAAAAGGAAGGAAAGAAATGTGAAAGAAGTCTTTGCTATGGGTCCTAATTTTAAAAAAGGAAAAAGCTAATAAAGGGTCGTATAATTGTTCATATCATCTGTATTCAAAAATAAGTGTTATTCAAAAATTCCATTTATTCAAAAACAAGTTTTATGTGTCAATTATTACAAGTAAAGTTGAGAACATAAGAATAGGAAATAAAACCCTAGACAGCAAAAGGCTTGTAAAGAAGTTCAACAAAATGTTCATTTCCTCATTTTTTCAGAATGATGGCTTCATTGCTTTTATCTAACTATCAAATATCAAATTCTTTCCCAATAATTTGGAGTAGAGAGTTCCCCTGTTTTGGTACTGGCCCTAAAGTCTGCTGGGAAATCCTGCCCTGTTATAGCTCTTTTCTTTAGCACACATTTATTTGTTCAACAAATGTTGACATTTTGATAACTGCCAAGTGCCAGGCATTATGCTTGCTTCTGCGATGACAAAGGTTAAAAACCGAAAGCCCCTGATCTCCAGGAATTTGCTCGATGAGAGGCAGGGAGGGGACCGACCAGCAAGTTTCATCCTGGTGCAATGAGCCCAGAGCCTCAGGTATCGGGAGGGGACTGTGGCAGCACCAGGAGGCTTCACTACATAGGTAGTGACTCCCTGAGGCTTGAGGAAGAGGAGCCAACCTGCCAAGTAGGGAAGGAAAGGGAAAGGAGGGAGGTGTGTCTGGTAAAGGCAACAGCCTGGGCCACGGGAAGGGCAAGGAGGAACAGTGGTGGGGGGGGGAGCAGAGGCAGGGAGTGCCTTCAAATGCTCAAAAGATTAGAATGTAGGCTGCACCTGAGTTAAAGCTGCAAAGGTGGGCAGGCTCCAGAAAGCCTCTTCTCTTAAGTTTAGACTCTAACCTGATGGTAACTGAGAGAGGCTGCTATGCAGAGAAGTCTCCTGGTCAGAAATGGGTTGTTTGAGGAAGTATCTCCTGGCTGTTTTGGACGCCAGACTGAAGGCAGCTAGACCAGTTCTGGGCTGTTGCTGCAATGAAGGCCTGACCCAGGATGGAGCAGGAGGAAGGGGTGGACTCACTGGGCATTCTGGAATAGAACCAACGGGATTTACTGACCGATTATGGGGTGGAGAAAGTGACAGGGAGGAGGTAGGCTGACTCCCACAGTCCAGCCGGGGCACTTGGTGGGGATTCTGGGTGAGGAAAACAGGCAAAGAGGTGGGAGGAAGGGAGGAAGCACCCAGTAGGTCTGCGACATGTGGAGTCCCAGGTGTTGCCAGGGAAATAGCATTATTCCACAGTATCACAGGAAATGCATTTCAGGGAAACACGCAGAGGATTTGAGGTATAGTAGCAAGATTTATAGGAGCATAAACAAATGAAGGGTAAGGTGATGTCTCATCCGTGACCAGGTGGCTCAGCTCCATCTTGCTGCCTATGACTTCCAGCCTCTGGGGCCACAGGCCTGTACTTGTCCCCACCAAGCCCAGGAGGAGGCCCAGGACCCAGAGCTGACATGCCATTAGCCTGCCATCCAAGGCTCCAGTAGTCCAGCACCTTCTCTGTTCCTGTTCAGACCACGATTGGTGCCGCACTTTGACTTGTGCAGCTGCTTAAGGGAGAGTATGAGCCTCAGGCCTTTGTTAAACTTTGATTATATTTCCTTGGGCTTAGGTTAGAGTAAGCTTTCTTTCAAACTGTCCTGGCTCTTTCCTGGCTATGCTGGTGCCTCCCCCTGTCTAGTCCCTTTCTTAGGTTCTTCTCCTCCCCTTTATGGTCACCATTTTTGCTCCTACTGCACACACGCTCATAGTAAATAGACCTCCCCCTACACCATCCTGGGTACTACTGCGCATGCCTCAGCAGAGGAATTTCCTCCTCGCTGTTTATCCCTCCCCCTGTAAATCTGGGGGAGCTGGCCAGTTGTTCCCTAGGGAAATTGGGAAACTAGTCTTTCATGCCCACTTGGACATTAATCCATTTGGCAGGGCGATTTCAACTATTCCCTGGAGTTTCTGTGAAACTGTAGTCTCCCAACTTAATCAGGCTTAGCCAGTTTTCTTGCTTCTCGTTTGTTAATACCAAACCAGCTATCTACCCATCATAACACAGGGGCCTGTGTATGTCCAGGTAGAGATGGTGAGTTGTTCACTGTGCGGGCAGGTCTGGAGTTAGAGGACGGGGCTGCAGTTAGACCAAGGAGTGCGCTCTGGGCTTGGGTGTCCCAGCAGGGGAATGAAAAGACAGCACTGACCCCTCCTCGGCAGCGCGTGTTCACATCATGGTCAGTGACTGTCTGGATACCCTCTGTGTGCAAGGCCCTATCCCAGTGATGGAGGTTGTGGACATTGATAAAGACTATCCAAAGGAGAACAAACAGAGGTATTTATTCAGAGGTTGTTATAGCAAGGACTCAGCCATCATATTTGTGTTTTGGCAGACTCAAAGGCCAGCAGAAAGGTGGGAAAACTTCATATTGGAAAAAAGGAAGGCTCCATGTGTGACCAGATTGAAGGCTGTCAGCATGGGGAAGCTGGAGACACCCATCTGTAGGTAGGTGTCCACCTATCCTACGTGATTGGCTAGGAGTGCATGTTTGGCTTCCTCTGGTTGGTCCAGAGAAAGGCAAAATTTAGGGAAGTTGTCAGTTATTAATCAATTTCTGGCCATTTGGAGCCGATTGTTACAGGGGTAGTTGTTTGGCTTCTTAGGCTCATTGTTAAAGATAGTGGTCTGACTTCCTCGAAATCTGACTTAGAGATAGCAGAATGGCTCCCTGGGCTGGTTACTGTAGATGGTGGGATGGTTTCCTAGACTGGATGATGTGGATTGTGGGTCAGAAATTTATTTTTATATGTGGTCAGGCCATTGTCTGTATATTCAGGCTCTCAAGGTGCAGCAGTGAACATACCAGATACAATCCTGGCCCTCATGGTGCTTGCATTCAAGGAAGTGAGACAGGCACTAAGCAAGCAAACAAATGCCTTATCAAAACCTTTCCTCTGGCCTCAGTTGATTAGAGCACCCTCCTGATACACCGAGGTTGTGGGTTTGATCCCCAGTCAGGGCACACACAAAAATCAGCCAGTGAGTGCATAAATAAGTGGGACAACAAATTGATGTTTTTCTCTCTCCCTTTCAAATCAATTTAAAACAAGAAAAGACCCTTTCATTGAGGTCTCAGTGTTTTTTTTTTTTTTTAATCCTTACACGAGGGTATGTTTTTTGATTATCGTTGTTATTGTTTTATTGATTTTAGACAGAGAGGAAGCAGGAGAGAGAGAGAGAAACATCACTGGGGGAGAGAAACATCCATCAGTTGCCTCCTGTACACGCCCCAACTGGAGATCAAGCCCGCAACCTTTTAGGGTACTGGACTACATTCCAACCAGCTGAGCCACTCAGCCAGGGTGAGGTCTCAGTCTTTTACTGTCCTATCAACTAGTTCATATTTTTCAAAGACACTTAGCACTCACTTAAAGGGTCTTGATACTGGAATTCTGACAGGTTTTCAAACAAAGACATGGACCTGAATGTCCATGGTAGCGTTAACCACAATAGCCCCAAATGTCTATCAATAGATGAATGAAAAAAAAACACGGAATATCCATACACTGAAATATTATCCAGTCACAAAAAGGAAGGAAGTACTGATACTGCAACAACACAACGTGGGAACCTTAGAAACCTGATGCTTAGTGAAGGAGGCAGGCACACAAGGCCCCAAACTACATGATTCCACTGAAGTGAAACATCCAGAATAGGTAAATTCTTAGAGAAAGAAAGCATATTAGTGGTTGTCAGGGACTCAAGAGAAAGGAAATAGAGAGCGACTGCTTAATGGGCACCAGCTTGCCTTTGGGGGTGATGAAGAAAGTCTGCAACTAGATAGTGGTTGTGGCCATGCAGCACTGTGAATGCACATAGTGCCGCACGACTGTACACTTTTAAATGGTCCATTTTATGTTACATGTGTTTCACGTGCATGATCAGTTCTGATGATTTAATTAGATTAAAAATACTTATATCCAAGTCTTTTTTTTCCTAATTTTGATCGAACAAACAGAGAAATATCCATTTTTTATTGAGAATATCAGCTCCTGGGTAATTAATAAACTTCAAATGTATGATATATATATCATAGAAAAGACAGCTTTCACTCAACAGAGACAGTTCACTTTCTAAATTATTGTTCATGCAAAAGACAATAACTAATAATCATGAGTAAAAAGGTGGTTTTCTATTTGGTAAATACCACAGTTTTGACATTTAAAAGATATGTAGAACAATAACTCAACTTGAATTATTTCAGAGAGACTTTAATGATCTAACACTGTAACCTCTTTAAGGGAATAGCAATGAACATTTTTTTCCTACAGTTAAAGAACCCTGGTTCTTTTACATTATTCATTGAAAACCACCATCAGCTTCAAAAAGGATAATTTTTGGTCTCACTCTTCTGCTGGATACAATTTACTATGCACTTCCGAGGCACTAAGCTGTGGTACACCCACAGCCACCTACTTCACACCCCCCCAGTTTTCTGCGTTTTGTAGAGAGGAGACATAATTCACCCAACTTCTCTCAGGTGGTTAATAATGGCTCTGGGGTTCAGAGCTTGCTTTCTTCAATTCCAAATCCTGTTGTCTCAACTGACAAACTTGCTCTGCACAGGGCCAGATAGCAAATATTTGAGGCTTTGCTGGCCTTGTGGTCTCTGTTGCAACTACTCAACTTTGCCCTTGTAGCACGCGTGCACCACAGACAGTTCATAAACAAGCAAGCATGCTCATGACCCCTATTTCAATAAGGGCGTGAAATTTAAATTTACCTAACTTTTCATGTATCACAATCATTCTTTCCCATTCCTCCCAGCAATTTCAAAATGTAAAAATGATTCTTAGCTCACAGGGCACACAAAAACAGGTAGCGAGCCAGATTTGGCCCAAGGGCTATGGTTTGCTGACCCCTCCTCTTGATCCCTGGCAGGGCCCCAAATCCCATGTCTACAGCGGACAGGAACGTAATAAAATGAGTGAAACAGGCTGAGCAAACATTAGAGGCTAGTGGAGACTGTAGCTACTAGAAGAACCCACAGCTTCCTCAGGGAAGCTCTTAACTGTCACATGAGAATGTGGACCTGGTATTGCCAATCCTTGTAGGTTCTCAAAGGAGAGAAGCTGGAAGTTCAGGTTTGTCCTTTACAGTCTTTCTATTTCAATATTAGCAGTATATTCAAATTTCTGGAAGAAAACGCTGTCTATGAAAACCCAACACAGATCAGATACGGCCCATGGGTGCCGCTGTGTGCAAACTCTTCACTGAGGTCGCACGGATTCTCAGCCCTGGCTGTTTCAGGGGATCATTTTGGGTGTTTAAAAAAAATGGAGCTGTCTGGGCCTCACCCCTAGAAATCGGATTGAAACGGTCTGCAATGGAGAGACCGTGTATTTTTAAAGCCCCCTGCTGACTCTGAAGTGTAGCCACCCCTGCCTCTGTCTGCCAATTACACGGGCTTGTCTCCAGAGCTGAGCATATGCAAACTGAGGGAGGGCAGATTTCCAGCTGCTCCTGGTCCAAAAGTCAACTAACTCATTTAACCTGTTCCTCTGCCTGCCCCACAGCTGTTGCCTATAAACACCACCACAAAGGACTGCGGTCTTTTACTCATTAATCCCACTTGTTGGAAACAAACAGCAACCGAGGAGCAAAATCATAATGATCACTTGCCAGTGAGGTCTGAACACACAGGGAACCAGCTGTGGGGCAGATCTGGGACAGAGTCGGATGGCTTCTTTTTCTGCACAGTGCCCTGCCCTATTTAAAATACCAGGGGGTGGGGCTTGAACACTGGCTGTAGACAAAGGAGCCCCAACCATAGACATAGGTCACATGCCTGGTTCAGAGCCTTCAATAGCTTCCCTTAGCCTTCACCTTGGCCTGTGTGGTGCAGCCCATTGTATCAGTCAGGGTTCCATGAAGGAACACTGTGGATTATAGGATAAGAGATTCATTCTAGGAATTAGTTCCTGCAGAGCTGTAGGAAGAGCTGAGGAATGGACAGTCTGGGAGGGAAACTGAAAGATCAGAGAAGGCACTAACCAGTCCATCTCACCAACCAAGTACATTTGGCCACCAAAATCAAATTTGGCCAAGGAAAGCCTCTACGGCAAGCTGTGCCTCCATGTCGTTACTGCCACAAAGCATCTGGTGGTGGGACAGGGTCGACAGGGTCAGCAGTCCGGAGACGAGCTGGATGCAGAGCTGAGGAGAGCAAGGGCAGGTGAAACCCACAGGTGTCTCTGCATCTGTGCATCACTGTGTCTGACCACGGTGACCTTGGGTGGGGGCTGCTGCTGCTGCACTTGCCTCTCCCGGCTCACCTAACAGGGAAGAGGATTCTAGGAAACATTTCTAACTTAACCAGGTTGACACAGTACAAACCACACATCCTTGCCCACCTCTTTTGCCTCTTTTAACTGTCATCCTCTGTGATGGTTAATATTATATGTCAACTTGGCTGGGCCACAGGATGCCCAGGTATCTAAACATGATCCTGGGTGTTTGAGTCCGTAGGCTGAGTAAAGTAGATCACCCTCCCTAATATGGGTGGGCCTCATTTATTCAGTTGAAAACATGGGTAAAACAAAAAAAAAAAAAAAAGGGGGTGGGGGGTAGGGAGAATTCTCACTTTCTGCCTGACTGCTGAGCTGGGACAACAATCTTCTCTTGCCTTCGGGTGGAAACTTGCACTGTTGGCTCCGCTGGCTCTCAGGCCTTCACGCTTGAACTGGAATTGCACCACTGGCTTTCCTGGGCTTCCAGCAGACTGTGAGACTCTGCCTTCAGAACCACATGAACCAATTCCTTATAATACCTTTCTCTCTCTCCATATATATCCTATTGGTTCTCTTTCTTTGGAGAACTGTTACTAATCCACCCTCTTTCCTCCACAGTTCTTCTTTCAGTTCCTGGAGGTTGCTGAATTCTTCCCCACCCCAAGGACATTTCACTTCTAGCTGAAATGCTTTTCCCCTCACCAATTCCTCACCTACCTCCTGTTCCTCACCCTCTAGGATCCAGGTAACGGCACATTCTCTGGACTTCCAATACCAATGATCTCCTCATTCTTTTTCTTTTACAGGTACAACTAGGGGCTGTACCTCTGCAGCAGAGTGACAAGTCTCAATACACAGCATTGGGTTGTATGTTTACTCATAGTCTCTCTTTTGCAGGCTCCGAAGCTCTTTGAGGGCAGGGATTGTGTCTGTTATGTTCACCGCTGTAAACCCGGTGCCTACCATGTAGTAGGTTCCAAAACATACCTGTTAGATGAACGAACATAGTCATTTTCAAGGCCAATGTTTGATATAGTACTTAGGAGGGAAAAAGTTAGTCCCTTGCCTCATTCATGGCTTCATTTTGCTATATAATTTATGGTTTACATGTAACAAAACAAAACAAAAAATACTGAAAGTCTCTGCCAGCAGGCAAAAATTAGCCTTACCACCCCCAACCCTTCCTGGGTCCCCTGTAGGCCTGGGAAAACCACTAAAAGCAATTACTAAAGCTTCGTTGCATTGTTACATAACCAGCTCTCAGCAGGCATTTTAATGGCTACCATGTGAGGTCCAGAAAATTTCTATGGCTATATGGCCCACATACATTCCCAGCCCTATATGTTTAATATGTGTGTCATTTGCTCTGTGAGAATGTTTTATCTAAGTAGGAGATTTTGCATAAAAAAGTTTTTTCAAAAAAAATTCCAGACAGTCATCTTTCCAGTGATAACAGAGCTTTCTACTGCAATTCGTGAGCTAATGAAGACAAAGTGGTTTGTGGCATCCTTAAGACATAGTAGGTGCTTAATAAATGCCACTTTCCTTCATACACCCCTGGGGCTATTTTCTTCTAAGGATTAAACAAACTTGCAACAAGCAGAAAGTAAGTCTTACAGTTCTAATGCACACTGAAGTGACTACAGACAGCAATATTGTATTATAGTTATCAAACTTGCTAAGAGACTAGATCTGAATTATTCTAACCACTAAAAGGAAGTGATAATTATGTGACAGGACAGAGGTGCTAATTATCACTACTATGGCCATCATATTACAGTGTATAAATATACTAAATTAACATGTTATACACCCCAAATTCATACAATGTTATATATAAAAATATTTAAAAATTTTTTAAAGATTAGTTAAACTCAGACTACTGATTATGAAAATGTCCCTGAAAGAAAATGGATAGGTAAATAAAGAAATTTTCTTTGAAGAAGATTAAAAAATAGATATTTTAAAAGATCTGCTATCCCTCACGTGTGCTCCATCTTAGTTGTATACATATAGTGTGCTTTTTTTTTGCTTATTTTTAATGTAAAAAAATGAGTTAAAAGCTGGAGGGAAGATTGCACTGATTCAGAAAATAACCCTTTGGAGAAAGAGCTCAGTGTTTTTTTAGGGATGATCCTGATTCTTCCATCTTACTTCTTCTACCATATCTCAGTATCTTTGTGGTTACAGTGAAGCGCTTCCGCCCTTTGCCGGAGAACCAAGGTGGTAACCATCTCTGTGGATGGCCTCATGGGCTCCTAATGAAACAAGGGTGGATAGATGTTCTACCAGCACCTATACTTAGTGGGAAATCTCCAGCTTCTCAGATGCGGACAGTCACCCTCCCCATCATCACCACCTCTCCAAAGACAAGGCTACCACCCTGTGTTGTTAGAGGAGCTACAAGTGGCCTGAACTATGGCGAAGGGAGGTGTTCACATGGAGTGGACAGGTTGCAGTGCCAGCAAGTCTTGTGGCATACAACAGAGGCCATAGGCTGCCTGTTGTTGTTGGACAGTCCTCTCCAGGTAGCAGAAGGACAGTCAACATGGCATCTTTACATGAAGATCAGTGCCTCCCCGTGGTGACACAGCTGCGGTCTGTGTGGTCTCTCCCCTCTTCCCCAGCCTATCTGCAGTGAGTCTCGAAACACGACCCCCAAACCCGCAGCAGCAGCTGCAGCGGCACCTCATTAGACTACAGATTCTCAGGCCCCACCCAGACCAGTTGAAACCCGCAAGGTGGGGGACACAGCAATCCTGAGCGGACCCCCCAGGGGACTTCAGTGTGCACTGCAGTGTGAGAGCTACTGCTCTCATGCTTCTCCAACTGTGCTTCATACCAGCATTTCCTGGTCAACTTTGAAAAAGCCTGAAGCCCAGGCTTCATCCACACTTATTAAATCAGAGTGTGGCGGGGAGAGCCAGGTGTCACTAGTTCTTAAAGGTCCTGCAGGTAATTCAGAGGGGCAGGCAAGTTTGAGAACCAGTGATTTGCTCTGGGGCCTGGTTACTCTGAAGTGTGGTCCCTGGACCTGCAATGTCAGCAGCATCTCCTGGGGGCTTGTTAGACACGCAGCCCAAACCTCCTGAATCGGTCTGCACTTCAGCAAGATCCCAAGAGACTGGCAAACACAATAAAATGTGATGAGCACTGGCCTAGGGTACAAAAAGTGCAATCTGAAGCATTTGTCTGAAACTTTCTGACTTATAGATCCATGATTCACGGAACCGGGTTCAGAGGTTGTTACTTTTGTTTTTCTGGTTTTCTGGTGATTCCCGTAAAGTCCTGTGATGGATGCTCTGGCTGGGGGAAGGGAGGATGATGACAGGGAGAGGAATTAAATTCAGTGAGCAACTCTAGAGGGGCCTACGGAGTGAGTATGGCAGGAGGAAATACTTTAATTCACATTTGGACATATTCTAGACAATCTGTTCACCATATTATTAATTACCACATTGTCTAATAGCTTCTCCCAGGAGGCCTCCTCCTAAACCAGCTATTTCTTCTTCTCTGTCCACCCCACCCTCCACTTTCTTCTTTCATTCATTTCTCACCAGATTGTTACCCAGTGATTCAGAAAGTGAAACCAAGGCTGTCTCAGAATTGGAATAAATATTAACTTGGACTTACTAGTTTTTTTAAGGAAGTGAAAAAAGCCTTAGATTAGAATAAACCAACCTGTGATGAAAGACAACAGAAATTTTGTTGCCCTGCAATTGTTTCAACTGACAAGATCTTTTTTTTTTTTTTTTTTATTAACCCAATCCCCATAGTTTGTCTTTTTCCTCATGCTGAGAGTAAGATGTGGCTGTATACCCATCTCAGTATATGTGTAGTCATGACAAATAGTTTTTCAAGACGCCCGTGTACCTTGTTCAGGGGGCCTGTGGAATGGGGGGATGGCGGGGAGTGAGAACACCTGAATCCCTTGTAGCAAGTCACATTGCTATGCTGGCCTCAGTTTTCTCACTTCTGTAATAAGGGAGTTTGACGGTTGAGGTTGCAAATTCAAATGCCTACAGGAGCCGGGGTGGAAATCTAAACGGGACTAAGGGCAGCCCGTATTCTGCCCTTCCCTCCCTGTTTACCTGGGGAGTGTGGGTCTGGTGTTATCAGAGGTCAAGGGAAGCAAAAAAAAAAAAAAAAATCTGAATTTTTGTTTGCAACTTCCCAACTTTTGAATGCTGAGAGCTAATAGGACTTTTTATTTTTCAGAATTTGAAAACCGCCCAATACACTCCTGAGGCTACAGCCCACCTGGGGCCAGTCAGGTAATGATCTCTCGACTAAGTGATATTCCAGGACGTTTTCTGAATTCTACTTCCTTTTTAAAAAATTATTGATTTGAGAGAGTGAGGAAGGGAGGGGGGAGAGAGAATGAAAGAGAGAGAGAAACATCAATCTGTTGTTCCACTTAAGTTATGAATTCAGTGGTTGCTTCCTGTATGTGCCCTGACCAGAGATCGAACCCAAAGCCTTGGTGTATCAGGACAATTCTAACTAACTGAGTTATCTGGCCAGGGCCCCAATTCTACCCCTTTAATAAATCTGGGTGTTTTTTTTTATGTGCGTTGTCATATCTGTGTCTCTAGTTTATTCTTTCAATAAATATTTGAGTACCCATTTAGGCCAGAAGCCGTAGTTGATTTTAAAAAGAATGAGATGGGGTTTCTACTTAGGTGAGCACATGAGAGAGCTAAGTGAGATGCCCCAATAAATAATAATGCTTCCTGAAAAAATTAGACTTGCAGAAAGCTAAGGAAAGGCAGATCTGCTTCTTTAACAAGACATAGTCTTATGAGTCTTGGTAGTTTCATCTGTGAAATGGGGAAAATAATAACTCCCCACCAAGCCCGTGTGAAGATTAGAATTGTGTCTATAAAGTGCCAGGCACATAGTAAATGCTCAATAAGTAATGCTGTCTAGCGCTACTACTTTTATTATTACATTATAAACTCCTTAAAGTTAGGGGTGGGTCTGATCACAGTGATGCAATGGCAGTCGGTAACCTGTAAGCAGCAAGCAGGTTGTGTTCCCGCAGTGAATACCTCAGAGCTCGTTTCCCACGGAGACAACATCCATTCGTTGCTTCCCCAAGGCAAATCTGGGAAAGCCTAATTTAACTATACTGTGGCCTAAATATTGCCCAATTGCAATTTTTTAAAAAGCAGTGCTAATGGGAGACACATATAACCAAAAAATCTCTTCCAGGTTCTTCCTTTTTTTTTTAAACAAAAGGTGTCACAGGGCTTTTTGCTTGTTGAGAGTGGTGCTTGTGGCTCTAAGGCGGTTGTACTCAGAAGATGATGCAAGAGTTCGCACTTGATGATCCTGAGGGGCTTCGAGGGATGCTCAGAGGCCTTTAAGATGGATCATTCCAGGTTTTTTAAATTTGTCTAATTGCACTTAAAAACACATAACTTTCAGTGATCTCTGACATTGTTTTCATACCTACCCTTAAAGCATCATCTTTAGGTTAATGACTCTCAAATTCACACCTTTAGGCCACATTCTGATATATTCAGCTCTTAGCTTGAAATTTTTACTCAGAAATCTCATCTACATCTTGGATTTAACATGGTCAAAACAGAACTCTTGACCCAAATTTGCCTCCTTTCAAGCCTTTCCTATATCAATAAATGGCATTGCCATACACTGGTTGCTCAGGTCAAACCCTGTGAAATATTCTTATTTTCTCTTATTCCCATCATGCCCCACATCCAATCCCTCAAGTAGTCATGTGCACTTAGGCACCAGTACCCCATGGCATTATATGCAAAATATAATCAGTTCTCACCGTGTACACACTCTCTCTGACACAGACTTCTAGTTCTCCCTCAATGTCTACTCTTCTCCTTCCCTCACAAGAATGGAACCTCCTATTTTCAGCTAAGTCCAAAATAGGCCAGTTCCCCTTAAACTGTTCATGGCTACATGACTAAGTTCTGGCCAATGCAATATAAACAAAAATATAATGTGGTAGCTTTTAGGAACCATCCTTAAAAGATCATTGGCATATACCCTTCGCTTGCCCCCACCCCTTTTATTTATTCTGCTGGCTGGAATGTGATGTGATGGCTGGAGCTGGAACACCTATATAGTCCATGAGGTAACCTTGGAAATGCACAGCAGTGCAACAAAATAGAAGGAGCCTCGATTGCTGAGGACTTCATGGAGCAGAATGGCCATAGCCAACGCGGATTACTTGCTTCTGGACTTCTACTTGTGAGAGAAATAAACTTTTATCTTATTTAAACCATTGTTATTTTAGATCCTTAACTCTAACAGACTATTCTAGCTAAAGCAGCCCTCTTTCATACTTATCTGTATTTTTTCTTCAAAACACTTAGTAACTGAAATTACCCTACCTATTTACTCATGCTTTCATTTATGTTTTTATTATGTGTCTTCCCCTCTCTGAAATGGAAACTCCTTGAGGCCAGAGACTATGTGATGTTCAGTGCTGTATCCCTATTTCCTGGAGGTGTGCCTGGCACATAATAGATACTTAATAAATGTTTGTGAAATGAATTGGTGAATGAATACCTACTACCAGGGAGGGAAGATACAAAGATAATAAGCACATGTTTCTCGAGTTGCTTGCTTGAGGAGCTCACTGTCTAGTGGGAGCTGACTCTAGTTTGAATCGCAGTCATCCTCATTGAATTCATCGATTGTAGAACAGTGATTCTCAGTCAGGGGCAGTTTTGCTCCCCAAGAGGCATTTGTTAATGTCTAGAGACATTTTGACTGCTGTAATTTGTGGGATGCTACTGGCATCCAGTGAGTAGAGGCCAGGGATGCTGCCGAACATCCTACAAGACACAAGGCAGCTCCCACAACAGAGAATTATCTGGGCTGAAATGCCATAGTGCGGAGGTTGAGAAACCCTGACTTAGTAAAGGTCAGTGCCAATTAGCTTTGCCAGAGAGAAAGCTGCTTGGGCTGTATGAAAGTAAGAGCCATGGAGTGTGGGGACACTTGTCATGTGGCCTCTATAATGGTATTAGCGAGAACGTGAGATTAAGCCCCAAGTAGAGGTCTGCTGAATTGTCAAATTCTGCAAAGCTATCCAGTAGGAGGCCAACTACAACCATTAACCTTTACTTGTTACAGGTCCCATGTTTTAAGGACAATGTGGACTCAGAACAGGTAAAATTATGTCCGGAACTCTAGAAACCAAGCCAGAGAAGCTCTCTGAATGGTATCATCATTAATATAAAGAGCTCCAACATGAATTTTCACTTTGCCTGGTTTCTTTGGGAAGGCTGAGAAAACTCCAAGGCTTTGAGGCTGTAATAAATTTCTTCTCTATGTTCACAGCCCTCCTGCAAAATGCAGTTTTCTCTTGCAGGTAAACAAATGATAGATGAAGGTAGTCTAAGGGACAGGAGATTATGGAGGTGATAGTTCTGAGCCACTTCATATATATGTTTTTTAACTTTCCAGTATGTTAGACACTGATGCTCTTGGTGACCTAGGGCAGGAAGCTTAATCTCCCTGAGCCTCAGTTTCCTCATCAGCAAACTCAAGGTGTTGAATCAGGCCATGACTTAGTTGCCTTCCACTTTAAATAAAGGATTCCTCTCTAACCTGTTACCATGAGGTAACTGATGGCAATAAATACCTGGGTTTAAAGAAATAAATTTGAAAATAAAGGGAAGACTACAGTAACTTCTACCATCAACGTAAAGCACCCCCCCCCATTTTCAAAAATAAAAGAACATTAATTTTTGAAACAGTATTTCCTAAAATATATTTCTTAGAACATAGCTCCTTAAGATATGAAAATGGGACTCTATGTCAAAAACAAAACAATGGGGAGGACACCAGATCCCCTTCTTGGAGAGTAACAATAAATCATTTTAACTTCGTATAAACCCAACGTTTCTCACTTATTTGAATAGAGAATCCATTTTTATTTAATATTTATTGATACCCTATAGAACCAGTATTCTTTGAAATGCACTTTTGGACACCCTGCCTTAGTATACAATGACATTACCCTTTGCTCTGTACCTGTTAGGAGAAGGAGTGATGGAACCTGCTAAAAAGAATCCCAATGCAGATAGGCAGCATGCTTCCCAACATCCCTGGCCTTCTTTAGAAACATGGGGATTACCTACATACCTGTTATCAGGCAACAATAACATACTCGGACACACTATTAATAAAATCTACTTATTGGACTCATTTTGTTGTTGTATAGCCTGTGATGCAAAGAGAGAAAAATTTGAACTTGTGCTTCTTTGCTGAATGTACTCTGTCAATCCTATTCACTAAGTGTCTCTATTACATGGATGGCAAATAGGTTTTTTCTCTCATGACAAGTTTGATCAATGGGTAGTAGCTGTCTGGAGCTCTGAATTGAAACCAATATTAGACCTTCAATGGGCTTGAAGGGAAAAAAAAAAAAACAAAAAAAACATTCTGTGATTGATTCCTAATGTCTGTTGTGGATATAGTGCTGCAATTGATTACTGATGTCTGTTGTGGGTGTAGACTAGACAGAATGAACAGGATGCTTATTGTGTGTTTCCTCACTGAAAATCAGAGGCTTCTTATAAACTACCCACATTGCTTTTGTTGGGGAATTAAGACAGTATACTGAAAGGCCTTAGGTGAGTGGCTAAGATAATTCTACAGGGTCAGAAAAGGGGGAGTTTCTTTAGGTGTTAAGGTGAAGATAAGTTTTATGGAAGAGTTGACTCGTGCCTTGAAGCGTAGAAAGGTTAGGTCTTGTAAAGAGACCTCGGGACATAGTTGTCAGCAGGGATTGCTGATGAGCTGCTGACGCCTCGGGAATTGCTTGTATCTCTAGAGCTGTCCGGATACAATGTAGGTGTCACTTACACGTAGAGAAACAGGTGACATTGGTTGTAATAATATATTTTATTTAACCCAGTATATCCAAAATATTATCACTTCATGTAGTCAGCATAATTTACTAATGAGATATTTTACACTTTATTTTTGGTAATAAGTCTTTGAAAGTTGGTATATATTTTACTTACAGCATGTTTCAATGGGAACCAGCCACACTTTAAGTGCTCAGTTGCCACAGGTGGCTAGTAGCTATTATATCGAATAACATCAGACTAAACTACAACTCTTGTTCATAAAGTTTGATACAGTTAATGAGGATTCCTGTGGTTTTCCCAAACCCTATTCTGAAGAACGAACTGGTACCAGCAATATTTTTTGATTTAAAAATTACTTCTATAAATAACTTACAAAAATCTGTTAATTCATTACTTTATAAAGTAATTTAAATAATTAATGATTTTTTGAATGAAAGAGAGTTAATTTGGTTTACTGTTAACATTAGGAAGACAAAGTTACTAAGCAGAGAACAGTAATGGTTCCTGTGACTTGTTTTCTCTCTCTCTCCATTCTTTCCATTGTGGTAAAATATACATAACATAAAACTTACCATTTGTGTGCACAGTTTATTGGCATTAAGTACACTCACATTGTTGTGTTACCATCACCACCATCCATCTCCAGAATCTTCTCCTCCCAAACTGAAAAATCTATACCAGTTAAATAATTACTCCCCATTTTCCCTCCCTCCAACCCCTGGTACCCACCATTCTACTTTGTCTCTATGAATTTGACTACTCCAGATTCCTCATACAGTAGAATCATAAAGTATTTGTCCTTTTGTATATGGCTTATTTCACTTAGCATAATGTCCCCACGGTTCATCTGTATTATATTATATCTCAGAATTCCCTTTCTTTTTAAGGTGGAACAATATTCCATTGTACGGATAAGCCACATTCTGTTTATCCATCCATCCATCACTGGACACTTGGGTTGCTTCCATCTTTAGGCTATTGTGAATAATGCTGTTATGAACATGGGTATAAATATCTGTTTGAGCCCCTGCTTTCAATTCTTTGGGGTATACACTCAGAAATAAAATTCTAAATCATATGGTAGTTCTATTTTTTACCTTTCTGAGGAACTTCCATAGTGTCTACATTATTTTACATGCCCACCACAATCTACAAAGGTTCTAATTTCTCTACAAGCTCACCCACACTTATTTTCTGTTTGTTTGTTTGTTTGTTTGTTTGTTTAAAATAGCCATTCAAATGGAAATAAAGTGATATTGTGATTTGCATTTTCCTTATGATTGGTGATATTGAGCATCTTTTTGTGTGTGCTTATTGTGTATTTGTATATTTTCTTTGTAGAAATGCTTATTCAAGTCCTTTGCCCATTTTTTACTTGAGCTGTTTGTTTTGTTGTTGTTGAATTGTAAGATTTTTTTTTTGTATATTCTGGATATGAACCCCTTTTCAAATATACGATGTGCAAATATTTTCTCTCTTCCATGGGTTGTTGCCTTTTCACTTGGTGATAGAGTCCTTCGATGTTCATCCGTTTGGTACATTATAGGATGGTCAGGAAAATGTTCCTCCTCATATTCCCCTCACAATATTTTCAGGCAGGAGGATATTTTTGATGACAGGAAGCCCAGGGTTCAAAACCAGTCCCTACCACTTTCTAGCTGGGTGGCCTGGAGCAAGTTACTCGCTAAACTTTCTGCATACAGTTTCTTCCCTCGTGAAAATGAGTATTTGATGATGTTTACCTTCCAGAGTTTGAGGAATGGTGGTTAGAAATAAATATAATTAAAATTCTCTGTAGGTAGTCATTACTTTAACAAAATGGTGAAAAGGGTGGTATCTGCTTTTAAATTGGGAGCACAGGGCCAGGCTTTGTTGTTTGTTAGCTTTGTTCCATCCTGATATTTGCTGGGAGTAAACACTTCCCGAACATTTACTGATGATTTGGAGATTAGGCTATTCTTTTCCTACAATTCTACTATTTTCATATTTCTGTTTCCCTTACCTAAGGTGATGTCATTCATACTTGGCCATCTGCTTCCCCTGCTTCCAAAAGCCACATCAAGTGTTTTGCTGAGATGCTTCTTCCAGGGCCCAGCAGGTAGGGCCCCTGAGAGGTGGCATGCCTAGGGGATGGTCCAAACACCATGCCAAGCATTGTGACCTTCAAAGTATTTTAGCACAAAAGACCTTCCATAATAAACCTTTATTTGCCTCCTGAGCCTGGTACAAAGGGATCATTTCAGTCATGACACATGTAGCAGACCACCAAAGAAGCTGAATATTTCTAATATTTTAGCAAGAAGCTCTGGAGGAAGATATTTATTCTTCCCTTACTTGGTAGACTCTTTAACTTTTTAATTATAGTGAATTAAACTTGTGACACTTGATTGCTTTTAAGAAAATGGGCTACTCATACAATTTGATAGATAAAGTTGATTGTTAGCTGAAGTAAACAAGAGGAGCAACATGCAGGCAGGCAAGGCAACTGCATGTGGTTTTAAACTGCAGCTGTGTTATTTGCTGGCTATGTCACCTTGGGCAAGCTGTACCCCCTGTAAGCCTCTGCTTCATCATCTGTAAAATAGGAGTAAGAGGAGCAACCAACTTTACGTGGTCATCTTGAGGATTCAATTAGCAATGAGCTAGTTATATAAAGACTGGCAGGTAACAAGAGCCCAGTAAATGTTAGTTATTATTAGTATGAATTGTATCATCATCGTCATTATCATCATCATCATCAACAGGTTTGGGTGATTTCCAAGTGGTTACAGCAAATACCAAATGCACCACTCTCCTTAACCCTGGCTTTAACTTCCATCTACACACTTCCTCTTCCCGACCCCACCACACATTAATATCTTTTCTCTTCAGCGCAATCCTGGTGGGCCCCGACCTTTGGCAAGATAAGTTTAAGAAGGTAGGAGTCGGGCAAGAACCCAAGGAAAGACACCAGAAGCCATAGCTTAAAGTAAAAGTCATGGGACTATAAAGTACAGCACAGGGAATGCAGTCAATAATATTGTAATAACTATGTATGGTGCCAGATGGGTACTGGAAATATTGCGGGGGGCACTTTGTCAAGTGTGATTATCTAACGACTATACTGTACACCTGAAACTAATACAAAATGCTACTGAGTGTAAACTGTAATTGAAAAATAAAACTTCCCTGGCTGGTGTGGCTCAGTGGATTGAATGCCAGCCTCCAAATTGAAAGGTTGCCCCTTTGATTGCCAGCCAGGACACATGCCCAGGTTGCGGGCCAGGTCCCCAGCTGGGGGCATGTGAGAGGCAACAGGTCAATACTTCAATGTTTTTCTCCTCTCTTTCTCTGTCCCTTCTCTTCTCTCTAAAAATAAATAAAGTCTTTTAAAAAATGAGTAAAACAACCAAAGGCTACATTGCTGTGAGCTCCTTCTACTAAAAGCCAGAGAGAAAGGGAGATGCACCCCTTCTGGCCAAATAGTGCTTGTCAGTTAGCATTCAAAGTAAAAAGTCTGGTTTCCGTAGAATCCAATTCTTCATACACGCATTTACTACAATATGCACGTTAAATGATAGCTGTATAAACAATAGATGCAATGACTTGCTGCTGGAGATTTTATTTACATAATCTGCATTTTATTTACACAAGTCTCTGATGTTGCTTTAATCTTGAGAAGCAAAGGAGGTGGCTCCTTTAGAATCCCCATACAAATCCTTGGGCCTCACTGGGCCAAGCATGGAGCAATCTTACCCACTCGTTTTCTCCACATCATAAGTCTCAAATAGCTTTGGCTGGGCATCATTGCCCTCCTGTTTTATTGTTTGGAGAGTGCATGAGCCACTGGGCAGTACATCTTGTGTCCTGATTCATAGAAGCTTGGCCCTTGCCTCAAGCTGAGGCAGCCTGAGTGGAGGTTTCAAATGTGTCATGAGGTTTCCCAGCCAAATCTCTCCAGCACCAGCTTGAAAACTGGCTACAAAAATAGCCCTTGCTAAGGGAGCCTGACCTGTGATGATTTCCTATCTGGGAGCAGGAATAAGAGGACCACTGTTTTTCTTTTCTTTTTTTTTAATCTTCTGTAATGTCTCTCTGATATGGATTTGCTTTTAAGATTGTGTTTTACAATTCTCCTTGTACTCAAGTTTCCTATTTGGGAATGAACTTCCTACATGCTTGGTGACTAAGTGGGGTTAATCCAGTGTCATATCTGGGGATTAAAGGGAACAACAGAGAGAATCTTATTTTTTGTTTATCAGAATATAAATTTGAGTATTTTACCTAGGAAATTTGGAAGATCTATTTAGGAAAATCCTGGTGTCTAGGGACTCTGGGGTGCGGGGTTGTTCAGAAGTTAAGAAAGGCTCAGGTCGACTTGCAGTGTTTGAGGCTCTAAGTACGCTAAAAATTTAAGAAATAGCAAACAGGGCACACAAAATTTATGGTATATTTTTAAAGTTTTCCTTTGTTCAACTGAATGCTTTTAACACAAGGGGGGAAAACTACAATACACATAATGACCTATAGAGACCCTAGAAGTACGTGGGCCAGGAAGAGGACACAGGCTTTAAAATCCAGACTTGTTTCCTGTCACTATGCCTCTGGGACTTGGTATAACCTCAATAGGCCATAATGTCAAAGGTATAAATCTGAGGCCTCTGACAAATATGAGGTCTGGATCAAATGTCTCTTCTGTCCCTTCCTGGGACAGTTCCTACCCACCACCAGTGGGTGACCTTGGACAGGCTGCTCAGCTGCTCTTGGCCTCATTCAGCGATACCTACCTCATAAAGTGGTTTTGGAGAATTCCATGAGGT
Organism: Glossophaga mutica; assembly: GCA_039655065.1. Lineage (NCBI taxonomy): Eukaryota > Metazoa > Chordata > Mammalia > Chiroptera > Phyllostomidae > Glossophaga > Glossophaga mutica. The sequence goes on from CM077305.1 coordinate 100,775,379, forward strand.
AGCCCACACAGAGGATTTGGCTCAGTGCTTGGCATTAGTAAATGCTCAATAAATATTAGCGTGAGTTGGTTTATTTAATTGGGCTATGTGGGTCAGCACCACACCCTATGAGTATTCATTCTTTGTCCATTCATACAACACATACTTACTGAATGCTTAATTTCAGTGTTTAAAATTTTTGTTTTATAACTACCACTTCTGCATGAAGAAACTACTGATAATCAGGGAAAAAAATCACCCATGATCTCACTTATCATAGGACATTAGTATTAGGTAAATTTAATATTTTAATACATTTTCTTCATTTTTTCTGTGAAACTTCTCCCTCCCTTTTTTTCTATCCTCGCCCAAGGACAATTTTTTTTCTTTGCTCTGAGAGAGAGAGAGAGGGAGAGAGAGAGAGAGAGGGAGAGAGAGAGAGGGAGACATCGATGTGAGAGAAAAAACATTGATTGGTTGCCTTCTCATATGCACTTGAACCAGGAATCGAACCTGCAGCCTGGGTACATGCCCTGATTGGGAATCAAACTTGTCTACTGGATGATGCTCCAACTAACAGAGCCACATTCAGGGCTCCCCCTCCCTTTTTTAACTGAGTTGAGGTTCTAGCACATGTTTACTTCTAAATCTCACTTTCTTAAAAAAAAACAAGTTCACATATTTTCCTGATTTTATTAAAAATTCTTCATAAATATAATTTTAATGGCTATAGAAAATTCTAACTATGAATATACTATCTCCTAATCAGTTTCCTATTGTTTGACATTTTTTATTGCTATTAATGAGTAAAACTGAGATTAACATTTTTGTATTAATCTTAGTCCACATTTTAGTTAATTTTCATTTCATCCCTGCCATTAACAGCTATTTTTGAGTGCTTATTCTGCGTCGTGTGCTGTGCTATGTACTGGGGATCAAAGGGTAGATGTGGGATAGGTGTGGACTTTGCTTCCACAGGCAGAGTTCACATCCTCAGGGTGTGACAGATGAAAAAAACCTTAAACTGGCAGACGGCGGTGGATGCTACCAAGGAAAGAAGTAGGGTGTGTATCAGATTACCTGGAAAGGGTACTGGCCAGCTTTTGGGGGCTGGGAGGTCAGGGAAAACCTCTTAGAAAAATTGGGATGGGCCATGGAAAGCTGCCAGGACTAGGGTGAGGCAGGGTTGACGCTTGCACAACCCTGAGAATGAGTGCTTCCTTGAATTTGTCACCATAAGCGATTCACTCTCATTCTAACTAGAGGAAGAGCTGTCACACCCGAGACGGTTTCAAAAGCCCTACAGGAAGAACTCTATGGTTATCACAGCACCCCCACCTGTAACTTCCTCTTCCCCTCTATAAAAGAACTTCCTCTCCTTTGATTTCCCTGAACTTGAACATGGCTAGCCATAGCTACACGTGCTGGCTTGCAATCCTTCCCTATCCCCATGCCCACCCCTCAACTCCCCACCCCAGATAAATCTTTTTTGCTGAAAGATATCTTGGCTGTCTTTCTGGTGGTCAACACAACTCTGATGGCAATCATGTAGGAAAAGCATTCCAGGGAGAGGGAACAGCAAGTGCAAAAGCCCAGAGGCTAGAGAGGCTTGGTGTGTTTCTGAACAAAAATTGGTCCCTATGACTAGAGTGAAGTGGAGAAGTGCTAATGGAACCACTGATATAGAACTACCAAAAGAAAATGAAAAAAAAAGTTTGAAAGTTTTGAGACTTGATCATTTTTGATATATATATTTTGAAGTATCCAAGTAGTTGCTGTGGGAAAAACTGGAATTTCAATTCTTTCCTTTCCAGTGGTTTAGAATTATCTTAATAACCCACATATGTTGGGGAGTGAGGTTGGGGGAGGCACTGATAACATTTTCAGTGCTGAGGGGCTCGAAAGTGGTATTTCTAAACTTTGGCTGCATGTTAGAATTCCCTGTGGAAGTCTTAAAAAATACCGATGTCTGGGCCCACCCTGAGAGATTTGGATTTAATTGGTCTGGGGTACCACCAAGGTCTAGGGATTTTAACGTGAAGACAAAATTGAGACCTATCTTTAGTATCCTGATCTGGGTATGAGCTGCTATGGGATATTTGCAGTGTAAGAGAAGTCAGCTTTTATAGGCTCCTGTAACAAGTCTGGATTTTATTCTAAGAAGAATGGGAAGCCCTTGATGTGTCTTAAGTAGGATGGTGACATGATAGGATTTTAGTATATGTGCTGCTGAAGCAAGCACGATCTGATTTTTATTTTAAGAAAATCACTTTGGCTGCAGTGTGGCAAATTTTTTTAGGGTAGATTCCCAGAAGTGGAATTACTGGAGGAAATGGTATTAACAATTTTAAGTCTTTGGATATGCACTGTTAGATTGCTTTCCAGGAAGTTACTGCCAAATTACACCTATCTTCTGTGTCCTTATACCACCCCTGTGCCAACACTGAGTGTATTTAAAGATTTCTATGTGAGAAGTACAAAAAGCAATGATAAATAATGCCCTGGCTGGTGTGGCTCAGTGGATCGAGCCATGGCCTGTGAACCAAAGAGTCGCTGGTTCGATTCCCAGACAGGGCACACGCCTGAGTTGCAGGCCAGGTCCCTAGTTGGGGGCGTGTGATAGGCAACCACACATTGATGTTTCTCTCCCTCTCTTTCTCCCTCCCTTCCGCTCTGTCTAAAATAAATAAACAAAATCTTTTTTAAAAAGGTGATATCTTTAAAAAAGGTTAAAAATAATAAGAAGCATTTGAGCAACTGGGTACAACCCCTGCCAGTTACTTTTTTTCTGCTTCATTGGACAAATGTTGTCCAAATAACTATGTGTTTCAGTAAAGTTGTAGATCTGATTTTTAGTGATCATTTATTGATTACTCTTTGGCAGACATTGTGCAAATTATCAATACTTTACATGCAATATTTCTATTAATCCTCTCAACATCCTTAGGGGGTTGACACTGCTGTTATCATTTCCATTTTAAAACATTTTCATTTTACTAATTGATTTTTAGAGAGCAAGGAAGAAAGTGAGAGAGAGAAATATCTTTTCATCATTCCACTTATTGTATGTATTCATTGGTTGATTCTCATGCGTGCCCTGACCAGAGATTGAATCTGCAACTTTGGCATTTCTGGATGCTGCTCTAGCCATCTGAGCTACTCGGCCAGGGTATTATCATTTCCATTTTACAGATGAAAAACTGGGGCACTGTGAGAGTCAGGAGATTGCCAACTCTCCCTCAGTTTTTAAGTGGAGAACTTAGAACGTGAACCCAGAGTCCTTCCTCAAATTACTCTGCTGTTGTTCTGTAATTTGGAAAGGTTAGAAGACTCCTGTAATTTTTCTCAGGGGTCTAAGTTTCTGATAATATTCTGCTGCAAATTATTTTGGTATATAAATAATGGACATGATTTGGTCACTGAATCATTATTGCAATCAACTATGTAAAAGAGTAAAAATGATTTCTCAGCCACTTCGGCCATTTGCTCATGGGTCTGAAGGTCCCAAACAAGAGGGGAGCATCAAAAGGAAAGCATCTGAGGAAACTATCAAGGACATTTGGAAGTTAAAATTAAGAACAGGCTTTGGGAGAGGACGACTTTATAGTCAGATAGCAAGACAGTCTTGCATGGTGGCGGAGAGAGGGCAATCCTAAATATTTCAGTTATTTCTTATGATAAATCTTTCTGAGCCCTACTTCCAGAGTTACTTGAGAACAGGAATTGAGTCTTGACCAGTGGACCTGTCCCCAACTGCTTGGTTAACAGATGCCCATTTTGATGAATGAAAGAATAAATCATGATTAGGCTGTACATTAAAACCATGCATGAGGATAATGTATTCATTATTGCTTATGTAATTAAACATTAACTACAGCCATACAAAATCAAAATACCCTTGTGGCAAGAGTAACAGTCTCCCAGAGAGGAACATATTAACGAGGGGACCCTAATCTTGGGGACTTGATTCAAGAGGGACTTTTTCTCTTCATAGAAGAATAGGGAAGAGGAAATGATAAACAGAGAAGAAAGGACGCCTTTTTTTTTTTTTTTTTTTTTTTTTTTTTTTTTTACAACTGATAGGACCCTTCCTCATATCCTCCCACCAGCAAGAGAAAGGTGGGAAAGTATGGAAGTACTAGGGCAAATTTCAGGATAGAGTATATACATGTACAGTATATCTCTCTTAACTAGATGTATTATTTTTTTACACATGTGGGTGACCATGCTTGGGTTTGACCTAGTGGGAATTTCTTCATTGAGTTAGATATCAGCTCCAGTTCAGAGCAGGAGTTTCTTTTCCCCTGAAATGGGGAAATGCGGAGGGCTCATTTGAAATCTAACTCCCCATCCTTTACAATTGGCAGGATCCCATATAGAGAGCAGTTGGTGGGGATGAAGCAAGGAGTCAAAGGGTGACAGGTATGTGTGTGGAGATATCAACGTTTCTCATAATCTTCAATACTTTTGGTAATAACTTTAAATTACACAAAGACTTTTTCTTGCAACAAAAACAATAGGCTAAAACCCGCTGGACAGATAAAGTTAAGACCCTTTGACTATTCTCCCAAAGTTAACTCCAGTTACCCGTTTGATATGAATCTTGCCCACCTTTTCTTTCTGTGTCTGCATCCACAGTATGTATTAGGTGCTTTTGTAAAGAAAGTCTTCTAAGGAGACTGTGTGTGTGTGTTGGGGTGTGGGGTTGGAGAGTGCTCAGGTTTGCCCCCTTATAGCTAACCTCTTTCTCGTGGGGAAGGTGGACAAATATTAGGGTGAGATGACTTCAAAGTGCAATTCACGTTGTGTGGATGGATTGGTGATCACTTTCCTTTCTCCCTCCATTTAGTGTAGTTTTTCACAATGGGAAGAAATGGTCAAGGTATTAGGACTCCAGGGCGCACTACGGGTGGTAGCCGGGTAGGTCGAGGTCGATATCCACTCCCTTTTTCAAAAAATTATTTTTCACCATACATGTTGGAGACGGTGGGTGCACGTGAACCCTGAGAGCGCGCGCACACACCCCAAGTCCTTGATTGGATGCCTGTTTACTTCTGATTGCCCGGCCCTCGAGGGTCAGGTGGTTTTCGAGGCGTGCTGGGACGGTATGCATGTTGGGGTGGTAGCGGAGATCCCCTCTCCCATGAGCCCCCGCGGCGGGTCCCAGACTTTGGCGCGTTTTGCGGGGAGTGCAGGGGAGCCCTGGGCGGGGGAGGGCGGCCACTCGCCACGCCCACGGGTCCCGCCCCCCTCGCCCGGCCCCGCCCCTGTGCCCTAGCCGGGCGGGCGCCGGCTCCGCTTCTCGCTCCCAGCATGCCGTGCGGCAGCGGCGGCGCGGCGGGCGGAGTCGGGAGGCGGGGAAGCTGTAGCTGTATGAGCGTAAGGAGGTGCAGCCACCGCTTCCTCCTCGCTGTCCTCCTTCTGGGCCCCGGCGTCGCGGGCCGCGCACGGGCCTGGAAGAGACGTCGACTCCCCTTCTTCCACCTCCCTTTCGCCGCGCCGCTCTCTCCTCTTCGTCCTGCGCTGCGGGCTCAGGCGGAACCCGGAACGGCCGTCTGCCTCCCCCGCCCTCCGCCGCCGCCTCCTCCTCCTTCTCGGTTTCCTCTTCATCCCCGGGCCGGAGCGGAGTCTGGGCGGCGATCGGTTCGGGCGGCGACTCGCGCTTCTTCGGGCGGCGGCGCTTGGCCATGTCGTGTCGGGGAAGGTAATGAGCCGCAGAGCCCCGGGGTCTCGGCTGAACAGCGGCGGCGGCGGCACCAAGTACCCGCGGAGCTGGAATGACTGGCAACCCAGGTGGGTGAGCGGGAGCCCAGCCCGCTGCCCCGAACCCCTCGGCCCCGCCTCAGGCGGGCCAAGGCCTAAGGCCGCTGGGCTGGAAGGCGCGGCCTAGGCCCTTTACCCCCCCGGGAACCGGGCGCGGCTTCCTGGGTCTCCTCCCGCCCCGGCTCGGGGAAGGCGGCCACTGGGAGGCTAGGCCTAAATGTCTCCTCTACACCCGAGGCTGGAACCGAGACCCTGAGCGCCCGGAGGAGGCACGGCCTAGGAATTGGTTCTAGGGTGGTGAAGAAAAGGGCCTGATGATGGGGACACTTTCTAGTTATCATCTTCCCTCTTGTTTGGGATAAGAGTTGGGGGACCCTGATAGTCCAGGACCCTCTCTGTTACCCTTTCACTTCCTTGGTCTCTCGCCCTCTCAGCTCCCATGTGAAAGACTTTAACTATGATCTCTTCTCTGATCCCTTCCCCACGTGTTAATACTTAAAAAAAAAAAAAAAAAAAAAACCCCACCACCACCACCCAACTCTTAAGGATTTCCTTTGACTTTAGGTAGGATAGTTGTGGGGCATGAGATGGGATTGGGAGTGCGTTAATGGGGCTGACCCACTGTAGTCCTGGGAAATGAAGTTTTCACAAGTGCAGGGGCAGTTACCCTGGTGGAGAGCAGTTCATACCTGGCCATTCACTTTAGAGTAGTACAGAATTTCCTCTAGTGTGGACGCCTTGCTCTGAGATCGGTTTGGGGCCTAGTTGGTATGGATATAATAAGTAGGAGCATCAACTTAAAAAAATGTGATGGTGTCTTTCTGATTAATCACGGGGGCAGTTGTGCTTAATTCAGTACTTACTTATTTTTACCTCTCATTAAGTGCTTGTAATATTCAGAGACTATTTAAAATTTAGCCTGGTGCCTAGAACTCCCTAAATATATATATATATATATATATATATATATATATATATATATAACGATTAGTTGATTCATGGAGCATTCATACTTTGAAGGTACTTGCATTATGATTGTCCAGGAACTGACCAAATACATGTAAGACACACAGGTAGTTGGGATAATTTTTTTCTTCCTGATGTTAATCCAGCAGTGTTTGGAAAGAAATAATTTGGTTAAACCGCTAGTGCTTAACATTTTAAGACTTGATAAAAAAATCAAAATAATCTCTTGCCGAATGGATGGTGTGCATCGTGTTCGATTTAATATGCCTTGCCAAATCCAGTGTCTGTTGAGAACTGATGTGTATAACTAAATGACTTTAAAAGTTGATATCCAAACCTAGAATTAAGATGCTATCTAGTTTTTAAAAAATGGTTTGAAAATGTATAGTCAGGTAGGGTTTGTGAGTGCTTTAAATAAAATCAGTTGACTAGCTCAAATATTTTTATCCGTAATTGACATTCTTCATTGTTTTGTACTTTGGTTGAAATGTGTAATTTTTTGCATCTAAGGAATTGTATGATAAATGGATGTGAATTTGACATTTGAGAGATCTTCTTTGACATTGGGTTTTTCATTATTTTTCAGTATTGTGGTCAGCATATATAAAATAATTTAATATCCTTTTAGAGTACTATATAAAGTTCCCTTCTCAAAGATCCTAGAGCTTTTGGAAAAGAATAAATTGTAGCTTGGAATTCTAATGGAGTAGCTGGGGTCACCTGCTGGGGTTGCCTGACTTTTATTTGACAGATATGAAGCAAAATAGTTATGGATATGTATGTGCATTATTAATATTATCCATGTCTCCTTTTTAAAAATCATTTTTATTTATTGATTTCAGAAAGAGAGAGGAAAAGAGAATCATTGATTTGTTCTTCTACTTTATGCATTCATTCATTGACTCTTGTGTGTGTGCTGACTGGGAATCGAACCTGCAGCTATGGTGTATCAGGATATACTCTAACCAACTGAGCTACTCTCCTGGGGCCCCTTGTTAATTCTTACGTTTTTCTTTTGTTGTTGTTGTTTGTTTTAGGATCTTACTTATTTTTAAAGATTGGGGAAGGAAGGGAGAAAAAGGGAGAGAAATATCAATGCTGTGTGAGAGAAACATCAGTCGGTTATTTGACTCACATTCCCAGTTGGGGTGAAACCCAGGTATGTGCCCTGACCAGGAATTGAACCATTGACCTTTCGGTGTGCATGCCCTTCTGCTGAGTTACACCAGTCGGGGTCCCATAGTTTCTTTTTAAAAGTGCTTTATTTCTTGGCTGTGGGGTGGGGTGAGCCAGAGTTGGGGGGGATGTAGCTTTCTTTGAAGCTATGCTCTGTCTCAGAACTTATGCCTAGGTAGGCAGATACTGTGAGAAATACTTGGCTACATGGAGTAGTACTTGGTTAGGATGTTGAGGTACTTGACTTTTTTTTTGTAGAAGAGGGAACAGAGAAGTATAGACAATACCCCGTAACTTTTTTTGCGTGATCACCTCAGTTGTTTTGTTTTGATTAAAAAACCTTAGTTGTTAGCCAGGTCATAAACTTTGGACAAAGTTTTATTTAACAAAGTTAAATTTGAGGTGGTTCTGTCCCCACTTCACTTCAGGAAAGGTGACAGTCTCCAGTTAACTGACAGAGTGGAGCTTGATCTTCCCCCTTCTTTAAATGTGTTTTATTTTTTAAAACATCTTCAAATACAGGCAAATTCCTGTGGTTCATCTGAACCATTTTGGTTTTTTAAAATATTTTTTGCCTTTCTGTACCATTCCTCCTTTGCTTTCTTTGGTTCTATTTTCTAAATATAGGCGTTTGAAAAAAGTAAAATTTTAAAAAGTGTTATTTGTTGGTTTCTTTTAGTCAGTCTGGAAACCTACTGTTGAATCAATCATGGCCACACATGATACTTCACATATATTGACAGGAAGTGTTCCAGGTGGCTAAATAGACTAATGTCTTATGAGAACAGAGCAAGCCCACGTTCCCTAGAAGCATACCTTAGCAGAAAGCATTTATCTAGTCCTGGACTGTAGTCTTCCTTTCTATTACTGTACTCTCAAAATTTAAGAATGATTAGGCAGTTTTGTTTCTTTAATCATTGCCACTAGCCAAAGCTTTCCTTTTTTTCACTTTATTTTGGGAAGTAATCAGTTGTACCAATCAAGATAGAGATCAGAATGATTTGTTTTAAAATTAAATGTGTAATTAGTTATTGTGCACTTTAGTGTTACAAATGACATGATGAATTTGACATTAAAATCAAATAAAGAGGAAGCATTAGTTCAACAAGAGGAAGCATTCAGGTCAACAGAAAATAAATAGATTTTACTTATACACTTAGGAGTCTTAGGACTTCATTCGTTTAACAGATATATCCTGGGTATCTTACAGTGCCCAGTATAGGATCTTTCTACCATTCTGAAAGGATGAAAATGTATACTAAAACCAGCTTCTATATTTTTGGTAAAATCTACACAGATTAAAGTTCTCAAAAGTACAGATACCTTTATTCTCTATTGTCATAGACCAAAGGACAAGGAAGAGTGCTATGAGATTGTGTAGAAAAGCTGGGAACTAATGTCTGACATTGTGAGAAGCTGGATTTTTGAAGTCAGAATTGTCTGTTGAGCCTTCTATGAGTCTGTACTATGTGATGTCTGTAGATACATAATGTAAACTGCATAGGAATTACATATTTTATAACTGTAAGTAGAGCTTTAAATAGAATTTAATGATTGCCAATTCTGTACCACAGATTTCCAAGCACACTAAGGTTTTTCAGATAGAATGTGTATGGGTGTTTAATTTGGGGGAGAAAGTTTATTTTTTCCATTATAAAATAGATGTATTATTTATGAAACAATAGGCAGTTATATCTTTAAATTGAACCTTTTTCCCCCTTCTGTTTTGGTTCCTTTTTAGATTGGGAGTATAACTGAAGGGTTTTTTTGTTTGTTTGTTTGTTTTTTGTTTTTTGTAATAGGAGATATGGAATACTCTAATTCATTGAAAATATTCCAGTTCAGGAAATACCGATGCTTTAGGGATTTTTATGACTAATAGAGAAGGTTATAGTTAGTTTGGCAGATAAGAAAGGACTTTGTAAAAGGTAAAGCTTTATATGGATATTAATTGTGATATAATTCTCGGTACAGGGATTTTTACATGTGATTAACAGAGTTTAAAACCTGGAAAGTCATCCTTGGCTGGTGTGGCTCAGTGGATTGAGTGCTGACGTTGTAACCAAAGGGTTGCTGGTTTGATTTCCAGTTAGAACTCATGCCTGGGTTTCAGGCCATGTCCCCAGTACGTGAGAGGCAAGCCCACATTGATGTTTCTCTCCCTCTCTTTCCCCCTCCCTCGCCCTCTCTCTAAAAATAAATAAAGAAAACCTTAAAAAACAAAAAAACACAAAACTCTAGAAAGTCAGGAGGGAAAGCTGTGGTTTGAGTGGGGGGCCATCAGTGAGCCATGAAATTGAGCTCTACTATTTTGATAGTAAATGGTGTGTGTATGGGGAGTGGTGAATCTTTAAAACAAAACGAAACACCCAGAAGAAAGTAGGGAGATGGCAAAATGTAAGTTGTTCATATTTCTAGTTTGTGCAGAGGAAGGGGTACTTCTGAGGAGTGACACAAATAAGAGATAAAGCTCCAGAGTTGGATCGGAGCTGGGTGGTAGACCTTGAGTCATAGTTTAAATGTATGTGTTTGGAATGACTTTAGAGAACCATTGACATTTTACCAGCAGGAAAGTGGCATAATTTAGGAAGATTAAAATTAGTTGGGGGGTGCGGGTGTGTGCGCGTGTGTGTGTGTGTGTGTGTGTGAGAGAGAGAGAGAGAGAGGGAGGGAGGGAGGGTGGGAGAGAGAGAGACCACTGTAGGAGGCAGTTGGCAAATAGTCTAAACAAGAGACTCCTAAGACCTGAATATTCTGTTCATAATTCATGATTTTAATTCAGACAGAAGTATTCAGCCCAATATATGGGAATTTTCATAAGCAAAAGTTGGTCATTTGTTATCTGGTTTTGATTTTGAGGATGATCACTAAAGTACCTTTTTTCTGTTCACATTTCAGTTCAGGTTAGAACACTTGACGTTATATAGAACAGTCACAGTGGAGTGGGGTCCATGGTGTCTTTTGGGAACATTGAATTCTCACAACTTTTTAATTTAGGGTTTTCTTCTTTCACTGCCTGGTGTATAGTAGCACTTGGTTACTTGCTTTTCTTTCCCTATTCTAATCACCTAAAATAAATCCGTAGGGTTCATTTTAGAGGACTTCGATTTGTGGATTCACACAAGCTGTTATTTGTTTGGTTTCTCCTCGTATTGCTGTTTTGGTTACTTGTCTTTAGTTGTCTTAAAGTTTTCTCCGAACCCATTTTATTTTGAGGACTACAGAATAAAACACCCCCCCCACCCCTAGTATAGAGTGCTAACACTAAAATGTAGAGTGTTAACTGTTAAATTCCTATAGTTTTTTGATGTAGAAATGTTTGTGTTTTTAAAATAGATCTACCCCATCTTGTATTAGTTGAGTGTAGTTTTCTTAGTTGTATTCTTTTTTGAATTCCATTGTGTTACTTTTTTTAGATAAAATTTACATATGTTTAGTTCTTAAATTCAGTGTAACCATGATTAAGGTGCAGATACACAATGATTTTTCAGTTTGGTTACATTCCCATCCCCATCACAGCCCCAAAAAACCATCAGTGGAGTATACAGGTAGATTTTGCCTTAATTTGTTTTTTTGTAGAAAGAAAATCTTTGAATATTATCTATAATTTATTACCAACTTAATGGTTTCTGAGGATTGACAACCTTGTCTTCAGCATATTTCTTTTATTCTTCTTTTGCTATAAACATACTTAATTGGGATATTTGACAATCCCTGTGAAGTCAATTTCAAATGATGGATCCACCATTAACCTTTGTAGGCATTTGTGTCCTGGAACACAGAAGAGCTCCTCTGCTTGGCTAAGTTTATTTCTGTGAGCTACAAGTTCTTGTATTAATATCTTTCTCTACTCTCACTATGCCTGCTTTTGCTTAGCTCTTGTTTTTCATACACACAGCAATACAACCCTTGCGCTTTCCTTAAGACTCCTACCATGCTACCTCTGCCCTCAGTTATCCTTATCCTTTCTGAATCTTGCAACAGATCTACAGTAAAAGCTAACTCTGCTTATCACTTCAGTGATTGATCTCTTGTTCCCCAATTAGTTTAAGTTCCTAAGGGCTGAGCCAGAGCCTGATTCTCCTCTGCTTCTTTCTTTGTCTTTCTTGCCCCAAAGCACCACTCAAGCTCTTTTCTGCCTTAGGGAGTTTCCCTGTCCTGTTCTTGCTGCATACTACTGCACAGCTTGCTTGTCTTGGAGTATTTGACCTGGGGTACTGACATGCTGTCTCAACCTAGATGTTATTCCTTAGGGAGAAGAAGAAGCGTTCTCTTAACGCCTCACTGTGGATTTTTAAAGAACATTTTTATTGTATTGATTTTAGAGAGAGTAGGGAGGGAGGGGAGGAGGGAGACAGACATTGATTTGTTGTTCCACTTATTTATGCATTCATTGGTTGCTTCTTGTATGTGCCCTGACTGAAGACGGAGCCTGCAACCTTGGCATATTGGACAATGCTCTAACCAACTGAGCTACCTGGCCAGGGCTGGGTTTTCTTCTTAGCACTTAACACCACCTGAAATTTTCATTTATCTTCCCCAGTAAAACATAATCTTCATATGTGCATGCACTCCCTACTATAGTGCATCAAATAATGTACACTCTATTGTGTGTATTTCTATTTTCCTCAAGTAGATACATGAAAATGGAATTCTGCAAGTTTGTTTCTGCATTTAGCGTTAACTTCAAAGTTTACAACACTTTTACTGTAGGAGGCATTTTGAGAGGAACTGTTCATTGTACAGCAGCCTGGTTAGCCTGAGGCAGCAACTTAAATAAGCTGATTGGACAGGTTCAAAGGGACAGTGTTCTAGTGGACTGAGGTAGCCAGATCTTTTATAGAAGAGAGAATATGGTCATTGAAGAGTTGTAAGTTTTATCCATTTTGACAAAGTACCTTGTTCTCATATTTAAAATTCTTTTACACATTATTTTATCCTATATCTATTGCATCTACTTGTACATTTTGTAAATAATCTAATCACTTAAAAGTTAAGCACAGGGTTGAGCTTTCTGGCATTCCATCAGGTGACCGGAGGAAATAAACTTCTTGCCAGTTGTATGCCTGCTGATTAGGGAATGACCGAAACCCAAAATTTCCAGATTCAACATATTTCTAAACAGTGAATTACTTAACTATGTTAATCTTTATATACTTCCAAAAAAGGAAATTGTATTCCTGTGACAAATGATTGCTTTGTAGGTTAATTGTAGATTGCTTTGTTACTTATATTGTTATTCATAGTATGTCTAGGACCTCATGTTTATTATTTAAAAACCATTTACAAACTGTCTGTATTATTTTAAGAAAACTTTTTTCAGAGGGGTGTCTGGTATCAGAATTGTAGGGGTTTTTTTTGGCATGGAACTTCCTAAGTTATGCTATTTCTTTAATTATAAATAAGAGGCACTATTTTTTTCCTTTATCTTTTTATCATAATAAAGAACTTCAGCAGCATTCTTACAGGCCCTGTAGGGCAACAAGAAAATTGTTAATGGCTCTGCAGTGACCTGAGGTAATTGTATACTCATATATACCGAGGTCTGTCCAGAAAGTATCCAGCCACGCACGCTGAAAAGTAGAGAAATTTATTAAAGAATATACAAGAAACATTGTACATAGGACAGTGACACCTCAGTCCCCTTCAACGTTGTAGGTACCTTGGGACCTGAGAGTTCTCTCATCATCTCTTCCACTGTTCAAAACACTATGCAAAATCCTTTGTTGGAATCACTGTCAGCTACCCCATTGTATTTTCCTGCATGTCATTGATGGTCTAAAGTCTCTTCCATTTGAAAGGTGATTTTAGTTTTGGGAAAAGCCAGAAGTTTCAGATCACCAAATCTGGGCTGTAGGGGTGCTGAGCCACCTGGGTAATTTGATATTTTGTCAAAAAATTCTGCATGAGATGTGGTGCATAAGAGGGCATGTTGTTGTGATAAAGCTTGCCAATCACCAGTCTCCCATACCTGCTGTCATTTTCGTTATATTGCATCTCTCAACCGATGAGGAACATTGAGATAGTACTCTTTTTAAGTTGGTTGGCCTGGAACAGTGTACTTGTGATGGACAACACCTTCCCAGTCAAAAAACACCGTTAACATGGCTTTGATATCGATATGACTTTGCTGCACCTTTTTCAGGTGTGGAGAACCAGATGACTTCCATTGGGACAGCTGGGCCTTCATTTCTGGGTCATAGCTGTAGTCTGGTTATGACGTTCTGGAGGAAATCTGGTTCATTGGTAGCAGTTTGAATCAAGTCATTAGCAACTGCAGAATGATGTTCCTTCTGCTCTGGTAGGAGAATCTGTGGAATGAATTTTGCCACGACACATTTCAGGCCAAGAGCTTACATCAAAATCTTGGACTCAGTACTTTTTGGAATCCCCAGATCAGCTTCTAGTTCTCACACTGTCAGTCGCTGATCTTTGTTGATTGCCACACATACACATTTAACATTCTGGGGTGTTCTGCTTGTTTCAGGACTTCCAGAAAGTGGATCACTTTCAACATACTCTCTACCATCTTTGAAGTGTTTGTGCCACACTTTTATTTGCGCTTTACTCATTGCATTGTCCCCAAAAGCCTTATGATTCATCCAAATATTTTCTGTGAAGGAATGTTTAGATTTAACACACAGTTTTTTTCTTTTTTCCTTTTTTTAAAGTGTATTTTATTAATTATACTATTACCATTGTCCCCATTTTTTCTCTTTATACCCCTTTGCCCAGTACCCTCATTCTCTCTAGCATTCCTCCTTAGTTCATATCCATAGGTTGTACATATAAGTTCTTTGGCTTCTCCATTTCCTATCCTCTTAATCTCTCCGTGTCTATTTTGTACCTACCAATTATGGCTTCTTATTCCCTGTACCTTTCCCTCATTCCCGCCCCTCCTCTCCCCACTGATAATCCTCCAAGTGCTCTTCATTTCTGTGATTCTGTTCCTGTTCTATTGTTTGCTTAGTTTTCGTTTTTATTTTTTAGGTTCAGTTGTTGATAGTTGTGAGATTTTTTCATTTTACTGTTTATAGTTTTGACCTTTTACTTAGATGTGTCCCTTTAACATTTCATATAATAAGGGCTTGGTAATGATGCAAACTCCTTTTACTTTACCTTATCTGGGAGGCACTTTATCTGCCCTTCTATTCTAAATGATAGCTTTGCTGGGTAGAGCAATCTAGGTTGTAGGTCCTTGCTTTTCGTGACTTTGAATACTTCTTCCCAGCCCTTTGCCTGCAAGGCTTCTTTTGAGAAATTAGCTGTTAGTCTTATGGAAACTCCTTTGTAGGTAACTGTCTCCTTTTTTTCTTGCCTTTTTTTCTTGCTGCTTTTAAGATTCTCCCTTATCTTTAATCTTGGGTAATTTAAATATCATGTGTCTTGGTATGTGTCTTCTTGGATCCAACTTCTTTGGGACTCTCTAAGCATCCTGGACTTATATGTCTAGTTTCTTTGCTAGATTGGGGAAATTTTCCCTCATTTTTTCAAATAAGTTCTCAGTTTCTTGCCCTTCCTCTTTTCCTTCTGGCACCCCTGTGATTCTGATGTTGGAACATTTAAAGTTGTCCTGCAGGTTCCTAAGCTTCCCCTCATTTTTTTTGAATTCTTGTTTCTTCGTTCTGTTCCGGGTGAATGTTAGTTTCTTCCTTCTGCTCCAAACTGTTGATTTGAGTCCTGGTTTCCATCCCTTCACTGTTGGTTCCCTGTATAGTTTTCTTTATTTCACTTTGCACAGCCTTCACTTCTTCCCTTTTTTTTTTTTTTGTCCATACTCAATCATTTCTGTGAGCATCCTGATTGCCAGTGCTTTGAACTCTGCATCTGATAGGTTGTCTATCTTCTCGTTGCTTAGGCATTGTGTGGGGGGTAGATGTCAGAGAGGGAACAATGCTACTTGCTTGGTTTTTGCCCTGCTTTCAATTACTTCACCTGCTTCCCACAAGTGAATTGTACCCTTTTTGATGCTGCCCTTGTTCTGATTCCCAGGTGGGTGGGCTTGTGTATGTTCTAGGACCTTGGGGGCCCCTCCAACAGACTTTCCTGTGAGAGTGGCAGTTTTTCCTATGACCGCATCCCCCACAGATTTTGACAGCTAGAGGTTTTGACGCTTTATTTTCCCTGCACTGGAACCCTGGGTTGCGCGCGTGGTCTGTCTCGCTCCCCAGTTGTTCCTCCCAGTTTATCTGAATGTGAATGTGGACTTCTTGGTCTGCCAGCTGCTGCCTTGCTCTGCGTGCTCTCTACCCTGGCTGCCAGTCTCTGCTCCTCTGATCAGTTTGGATGAATGTTTTCTTAACTCCTTGGTTGTTGGACTTATATACAGTTCTGTTTTCTGGCAGTTCTGGCTGTGTTTGTTTTTAAATTGGTTGTTATCCTCCTTTTGGTTGTGCAAGGAAGCGAAGCGTACCAGTCTGTTCCTCCATCGGCTGAACTTAATGCAGAAGTTGATGCAGATTCATTGCTCCATTTGCTCAGTTGTTTTGAATGCGATGGCCACACAGTACATATGCTCTCTGAGCGGCATCTACAGTGCCCACTGACTAGTACAGTGAAGTCATCACTGTTCTCCTATGTGCATTCCAGCCCACTCTCTGGCTGCCAGGTTACATTGATGTCATGCAAACCGTTCTTGTTATATTAATGGTGGGCTTTTTTTGACAGATCTTGTATGTCTACAGATTTTAAAAAATTGTTAAACTAAATATTTATTAGATCTTTGTTTTTGGGTGGCATCCAGTATACAATGGGGGACCCAAGGAAAACCAGAGTTATCTTTTGGAGAGTGGGCCTCTTGTAGTACAGGCCTCCTCTGCTAGATGAGTGTTCTTGGAACCTGGCTGTATCAGTATGCCAGCTGGCATCGTTATAAGAGGCTGCATTTGGCTTCAGGGAATTTTTTTTTTTTTTTAAGATCCCCTCAACACCTTTTTTTTTTCTTTTTTTTTTAATATATTTTATTGATTATGCTATTACAGTTGTCCCGTTTCTCCCCCATCATTCCCCCCACCCTGCACACCCTCTCCCACCCACATTCCCCCCTTTAGTTCATGTCCTTGTGTCCTAAGTTCTTTAGCTTCTACATTTCCCATACTATTCTTACCCTGCACCTGTCTATTTTCTACCCACTATCTATGCTACTCATTCTCTGTACCTTCCCCCCCCCCTCCTCCCACGCCCCTGTTGCTAACCCTCCATATGATCTGCATTTCTGTGGTTCTGTTCCTGTTCTAGCTCTTTGCTTAGTTTGCTTTTGTTTTAGGTGTGGTTCTTAATAGCTATGAGTTTGCTGTCTTTTCATTGTCATATTTTTTATCTCTTTTTCTTAGATAAGTCCCTTTACCATTTCATATAATAAGAGCTTGGTGATGATGAACTCCTTGAACTTGACCTTATCTGAGAAGCGCTTTATCTGTCCTTCCATTCTAAATGACAGCTTTGCTGGAAAGAGCAATTTTGGATGTAGGTCCCTGCTTTTCAAGATTTCAAATATTTCTTTCCAGCCCCTTCTTGCCTGTAAGGTCTCTTTTGAGAAATCAGCTGACAGTCTGATGGGAACTCCTTTGTAGATGACTGTCCCCTTATCCCTTGCTGCTTCTAGAATTCTCTGCTTCATTTTAATCTTGGCTAATGGAATTACAATGTGCTTTGATGTGTTCCTCCTTGGGTCCAACTTCTTTGGGACTCTCTGAGCTTCCTGGACGTCCTGGTAGTCTATTTCCTTTGCCATATTGGGGAAGTTCTCCTTTATTATTTGTTCAAATAAGTTTTCCACTTGTTGCTCTTCTTCCCCTTCTGGGACCCCTATAATTCGGATGTTGTGACATTTAACGATGTCCCGGAAGTTTCTAAGTCTCTCTTCCTTTTTTTGAATTCTTGTTTCTTCCTTGTTTTCTGTTTGGTTGTTAATTTCTTCCTTCTGGTCCACTCCATTGATTTGAGTCCCAGTTTTCCTTCCATCTCTATCGGTTCCCCATGCATCTTCCTTCATTTCACTTATTGTAGCCTGCATTTTCTCATCTAATTTATGAGCAAAATCAACCAATTCTGTGAGCATTTTGATGACCAGTGCTTTGAACTGTGCATCTGATAGGTTGGCTATCTCTTCGTTGCTTAGAGGAATTGGCTCTGGGGCTTTCATTTTTTCTCCGGTTTGAGCCATTTTTGGTGTTTTTTTTTTTTTGTTTTGTTTTGTTTTGGTTTTAGTCTGGTCGCAGCTATTACGTATGAGGGGTGGAGCCTGAATTGTTCCTCAGGGCGGGGGCAGCCCAGTCGCTGGGTTGTGATGCTGTTGGTGGGGGCGGGGTCCGAGAGGGAAGAATGGCGCCTGTTCCACTCTCTCCTGGACTCCGGTCCCTTCCGCTGCTTCCCCTTCGCCTGGATTATCTGCGCACGCGTGCGCGTTCTGTTACGTAGTGAGGGGTGGAGCCTCAGGCGCTCCCCAGTGTGGGACAGCCCAGTTGCTGGGTTGTGACACTGTATGTGGGGACGGGGTCTGAGAGGGAACAATGGTGCCTGCTCCGCTCTCTCCTGGATTCAGTCCCTTCTGCCACTTCCCCTCTGCCTGGACCGTCTGCGTGCGAGAATGTGGGACCCCCTGGTCAGCCAGCCGCCTTGTGCGTCCTCACTGGGTCTGCGCAGTTGCCCCCCTGTGCCCGGGGTCCGCCAGCTGCCGCCTGGGCGCCCGAGGACCGCCAGCCACCGCCTGTGCACCTGGGAACTGCCAGCCGCTGCTACTTGCGTTCCTGGGTCCGCACCTCCACTTTTTCCTACCGAGACTCCGCCCCTCTTACCGGTCTGGATGAATGGTTGTTGGACTTCCGTACAGTTCAATTTTCTATAAGTTTTGGTTGTTTTCTTGTTTCTAAATATTTGTTGTCCTTAATTTTGGTTGTGAGAGGAGGCACAGTGTGTCCGCCTACGCCTCCATCTTGGCCGGAAGTCTGCCCTCAACACCTTTGTCCAGTTCATGATGGGTGATCTATGAGTGCATCTGCCCACACAGTGGTATGTGTTCAGTTTTTGACCAAAAACAGCATGACTCCCATGCCCCACCATCCCTATTCACCTGATCTTGTCCTGAACAACTTTTATTTGTTTCTCTGATGAAAAAAGTCCTCAAAGGGAAACATTTCGCTGATGTGGAAAAGGTGGAAAACCAAAAAGAAAAAATGGCAGAAGCGCTGAAAGGCATCAAAATAGACAAGTTCAAAAACTGTTCTGAGCAGTGGAAAAGTCTCAATAGGTGCATTGCATCAAATGGAGCATATTTTGAACGTGACTGAAGTTTAAACATTAAGAATAAATACACATTTTTTTCTAAATAAATTCAGGGGTTTTTTGGGTCCCCCTCGTCGATTAATACCTTTTCTGTTGATTAGGGAAAAGACTCCACTAATAAATATGCTTTGGGCTTTAAGTGACACAGATTAGGTTTTTTCCTCCATATTTGACGGCATTGGCAACATTTCATTTTTTTTTTACTGAAGTTCTTTGAATATAAATGTTTTCTCTTTTATTTAAATTCATTAAAAGTTGTCTTCAGCATTTTAATCTTCTGATTTTAAAAGTCTAACCCTGGAAATCCAGATTCATTGCCCTAATGACAGATTCTGTGTTGGTGTGGGGGCTAAGATTAAAAAAAAAAAACAACTTTTTCTCCTACCATCTAAATTCTTCTAGCTGGATTAATAATCACAGTAACAGAGACAGATTAACAGGAGAAAAATCAAATTTTAACATGTGCACGTGGGGAATTCACTTAAGCATGAAAATTCTAAAGACAGGCAAAATTGGGTGTGTATGTCTTTTTGGACAAAGGAAAAAGAAGGGGGTAGTGATGGGATTATAAAGGAACTAGGCGATTTACAGGTAGTTGAGGAAGACTGAAATTTACTTCAGGTAAATTCTTGTTTCAGTGGGACACAAGGGGCGATCTAGCTAACCAGGCCCCTGTTTGAAACCTTCCTATCTACCATACTTGATTTAAATTAAGCCAAGGTGAATGAATGAATAAGCTGAGATTTCTTTCCTGTAGCAGGTCTTTCCTCTGAATCTTTTGGGCAGGAGAGTGGAAGAGTCTTTTGTTTCTTAATAACCGCCTTAAAAGCAGTATCCCCAAAGGGCAGGACTTTGGTCCCCTTCACTGACCTCTGAGATTTGCCAGAATTTAGACAGAAAATCCTATTAATTTGAGGAAAGACATCAAACTTTCCGTTGCCTTTATAGAATTGGACTGTTCCCTGATTAGATTAAAAAGATCCAAAGATGATCCCTATCACATAGTATAGCACCGTTGAATTAATATATATTTAATTAGAACGAAAACACATCGTGGATTTTCTTTCCTAAAACTCTGGTGGTGTTTCTTGCTTGACTTATATTCTTTGGATAAACCTGAAGAAAAATAAAAATGTAGTAGGCCCAGCAGCAGGACTGAAAAACTTGAGATTTAGTGTTTATTTTTTTGTTGAGTTTAAAGGAATCTAAAGACAGTTTGTATTGTTTTTGAATGACTTGGTTAGTAGTCTGTTAAAAGTGATTAATTCTGTCATTATTTGAAATATTGATAGCATTTTAATAAGTGGAATCTAGTCCCTTTTGGGGAAATATTTTGAAATTAAAAATTAATTTAGGTTGTGCGTGAGGGATTACCAATTGACTGACTATAAAACAGTTTTGTTTAAAAAAAAAAGCCTTTTATTTAAAGTTGCCTATCTTGTATAGTTACTATAATGCTAATATTGCCAGTGTTTTTATTGTAATCTTATTGAGGATGTAAAAATTATACCAATAGTGCTCTTCTCCCCTTAGTCCATTTAAAAGTTTTCTTGCTTTCTTAGTAGAATTGCATTGGAGAAGATAGAAATAGAACCCCGGTGTTTTAGATTCTTCTCAAAAGTGTATTTATTTTTAAGAATGTGCATTTTTAGTATTGACCCTTCACAAATATTTATTTTAGGAAAGGCTGGTGTTATCAAAATAGCAGTGGACTAAGAATGGGAAGACAAAGGGCTTTTGTATTGGCATTACCAGCTGTCCCCCTAAGGAGGTCATTCTTGCCTTCCTAAGATGTAGGGTTAGAGTTGGTTAAAGATAAAGTTGGGAAAGTTACTTTCAAAAGTGTTAAAGTGCTACACAAATGCTAATGTTGCCATGTCTGACCAAATGTGAAATTTCATCTCTCTTCCTCAAAAAGTTTTAGAATTTACTACAAATGTTCATACTCACACTTGAGTTCAGATTTCATTTGTCTCTTCTAGAGTGAGTGTATGTGTAATAACTTTTAAAATTTTATAATGTCTATATTGAATCTTAGAGCATACGAGAGTGACATGAATGGCAGCTAGTAATTTTTTAATTTCTGTTAAGTATGGCATATGACATTTGTGTTACTGTTATATGCATACTTAAAAAAAGATATGGTGGAGATACAGTTAATTGCCCCCTAGTATAGTAGTGGTTTTCTTTCTACATTTTCTGCTCTATTAGACTGTTTCAAGTTGGCTTATGAGGAATTCGACTGTAGATCTGCATCATTTTTTATTTTTTCTTTATTTCTTCACACTTTTAAAACTTGATACCAGTTGAAATCCTGATCCAGCAAAAATAATCTTACTACTTATATTGGAGGGCAGGGACAAATAAAATTAAATAGAGAAAAAGGGTAGATTAAAAGATAGCTTGTAGCTTTCTTAATTTTTATTATGTCTTTGAAATTTAAGAACTGATCTTTGTAAGAACATTACTTACATGCTTCTTTGCTTTCTCTCAGCCCCAGTCTGGGGTGGGGTGGGTGTGTGTGTGTGTGTGTGTGTGTGTGTGTGTGTGTGTTTTAAAGGCAGCAGGGAAATGGATCCATGGAATCATGGAAAAGATAATTGTCTGCCAGTCTCCTCTAAGCAAAGAGAGGAATTAGTGAAATTTCATACCATTATGCCAGTAATATACAGTATTAAGCTATTACGAGATTTTGGTACTATTTTAAATTATGTTATTATAAATTTACTCAAAATGAGTAAATGATGTTTCCTAAGGAACTTGATGTCTAGTTCTCTTTTGTTGTAAAAGGGAGTTATAAAAGGTTCTTATTTTTAAACCATTTAAATCAATCTTATTAAATTGTTTCCTATACGATATAAAAAAAGATAGGGTTATATAGACCTTGTGGGTTTAAAATGGCTTAAGTGATGATTTCGAACTGTTCCATAGCTTTCTCAAACTTAAGGCTACTTGAAATACCTCAATATGTTATTTCTGCCTACTGATGAGCGCAGTAGGAACATTGTTTCCTGGCTTTTGGTGCCTCTTGTATGTTTCAATAACTATAAAAACTGTCTTCATTTAATAAATTTTTCTATAGTTAGAATAGTGCGATTATTCTGAAAAATATCTTTCTTTCCCACCTATTTGATATAGGAAATCATATCTTTTGAGATTTTTCTTTGAGCCCTTTTTATTTCTTTATATTTTAGTGGTGGGAAGTAGCTGTTTCAGGATGGCCCCTGAAAGATATTCTAGTCCTTAGGAGGGTTCACCATATATATTTTACCTCTGAATACAGATAGTATGTTTCGTTACCAGTTTGTTGTTTTAGAGCCTATTTCCTACCTCAGGATACCTAAGGAGATAGGTCCTATAGGAATGATTGAGGATGTTGAAAGGAATCGGAGTCCATTTAAAAATCCACTTGATCTCTTAGTATAAATACATTAGTAAAGTTAGAAATAGAACTCCAGGGTATTTCAGATTTCTTCCTAAGGTATATTTATTTTTTAAGAAGGTTGGAGTGGAGGTCATGCATATAGTTTGAGAATTCCCTAAAGATATTTCTAGTAATGTTCTCATCTTTGTTGAGAATTACTGGTGTGGAATATGAAATTCAGTTAAATGTCTTCTTTATATTTGTCATCATTTAACATGTGGTAGATGTTCAAGGATGCATGATAGAATATAGATTGTTCTTTTGATACCCCAAAATCTTAACTGTGCCCAAGATTTCTAGGGTGTACTATATACCATGGTGCCAATGTTGTGCCTAACTTGCTATTAGTTTTCTTTAAAAGTACCTATATCTGAATTGCATACTTGTTTTTTTCATTATGTGTTTACAAGTGATTTTTGGAACCATATTTTTTGACCAGTCTCACCTGTTTTAAAAAAAAAAAGTAGCGGTAATGTTATCTGTTACACAGTACATTTATTTTTAAAGATGACCATAGTACTTTTTATTTTTAAAGATAAGATTTAAAATATGTAATTGTTAGAGAATCTCACATGCACGTCAGCCCCTTGAGGATATGCTTGAGTCTATTATTAGCTAGAGGAACTTTATCAGATTAACTCTACAGTCATCATTTGCCTGTTTTCAGGACTTTATAAAGTTAGTTGTACCTTTATAAAGGTACATTTCTGATATTAATTTCTTATATTAATAAAACATTTCTTATATTAATAACATTTCTTATATTAATAAAACACTCCGCCTTTTCCTTGATTATGGAGTCCCAGTCTGATTTTAAGATTCTTTCTTTTAGGATTCCTGTAGTATGTAGCTCTTAGTGATTCTTGATCTCCTCTGTCCTTACGGTGCTATGCTTGGCTTTTAACTGAAGAGCCTGGGGGTGGGATGTGTTTGTTTGTAGACTTTGTGTTTTTTGTTCTTCTTCTGCTAGGGAGGTCCTGGGGTAACAGATTTCCTTTCAATCTTGGCCATTTTTCCCAGGCTGAAATGGACGTTTCTAAAGTACATCCAGGACTTGCTGACAAAAGAGGAAGAAGCCATGCAAATTGGACCTGAAGCTGAGTTTCTTTTTAAGTCTGTAAGCTAGCTTGGGTTAAAAATAAAGGCCAAGAGAAAGTCGAATTGACTTCCGGCCAAGATGGAGGCGTAGGTAGACACACTGTGCCTCCTCTCACAACCAAAATTAAGGACAACAAAGATTTAGAAACAAGAAAACCAGCACAACTGATAGAAAATTGAACTGTATGGAAGTCCAACAACCATTCATCCAGACTGGTAAGAGGGGCAGAGTTTCGGAAGGAAAAAGTGGAGGTGTGGACCCGAGCGCACAGGCAGCAGCGGCTGGCAGTTCCCAGGTGTGCAGGCGGCGGCTAGTGGACCCCAGGCATGCAGGTGGCAGCTGGTGGACCCTGGGCATGGGGTGGCAACTGCGTAGACCCATTGAGGCTGCACAAGGCGGCTGACTGACCAGGTGGCCCCACATTCGCACACAGGTAATCCAGGCGAAGGGGAAGCAGCGGAAGGGACTGAAATCCAAGAGAGAGCAGAGCAAGTGCCATTGTTCCCTCTCGGACCCCGCCCCCACATACAGCGTCACAACTCAGTTGCTGGGCTGCCCTGTCCTGGGGAACACCTAAGGCTCCACCCCTCGCTACATAACAGCCATGACCAGACCCTCCCTCCCCCCCAAAAAAACCCCCAAAAACCACCAAAAATGGCTCAAACGGAGAACAAATGAAAGCCCCAGAGCCAATTCCTCTAAGCGACCAAGAGATAGCCAACCTATCAGATACACAGTTCAAAGCCCTGGTGATCAGGGTGCTTACAGAATTGGTTGATTTTGCTCACAAATTAGATGAAAAAATGCAGGCTACAATACGTGAAATGAAGGAAAACGCATGGGGAACCAATAGAGATGGGAGGAAAACTAGGACTCGAATCAATGGAGTGGACCAGAAGGAAGAAACAAACAACCAAACAGAAAAGAAGGAAGAAACAAGAATTCAAAAAAATGAGGAGAGACTGAGGAACCTCCGGGACATCTTTAAACGTCCCAACATTCGAATTATAGGGGTACCAGAAAGGGAAGAAGAAGAGCAACAAGTGGAAAACTTATTTCAACAAATAATAAAGGAGAACTTCCTCAATCTGGCAAAGGAAATAGACTTCCAGGAAGTCCAGGAAGCTCAGAGAGTCCCAAAGAAGTTGGACCCAAGGAGGAACATACCAAGGCACATCATAATTACATTAGGCAAGATTCAAATGAAGGAGAATTCTAGAAGCAGCAAGGGATAAGGGGACAATCACCTACAAAGGAGTTCCCATCAGATTGCCAGCTGATTTCTCAAGAGACCTTACAGGCAAGAAGGGGCTGGAAAGAAGTATTTGAAGTCTTGAAAGGCAAGGATCTACATCCAAAATTGCTCTATCCAGCAAAGCTGTCATTTAGAATGGAAGGGAAGATAAAGTGCTTCTTAGATAAGGTCTAGTTAAAGGAGTTCATCATCACAAAGCCCTTATTCTATGAAATGTTAAAGGGACTTATCTAAGAAAAAGAGATAAAAAATAGGACAGTGAAAAGACAGCAAACTCAACAGCTATTAACAACCACACCTGAAACAAAAGTAAACTAAGCAAACAGCTAGAACAGGAACAGAACCACAGAAATGGAGATCATATGGAGGGTTAGCAACAGGGGAGTGGGAGGAGGAGAGGGGGGTAAAAGGTACAGGGAATAAGTAGCATAGACTGTGGGTAGAAAATAGACAGGGGGAGGGCAAGAATAGTGTGGGAAATGTAGAAGCTAAAGAACTTATGACACATAGACATGAACTAAAGGGGAGGAATGTGGGTGGGAGAGGGTGTGCAGGGTGTAGGAGAATGATGGAGAAATGGGACAACTGTAATAGCATAATCGTTAAAATATATTTAAAAAAGAGTCAAATTAATGAGGTGCCTTACATTCAGGAACCTTTAGGTGAATGATTCTTTAATATAAACACAATTGTTTTTGTTAAATACCGAATGTTGAATTCACATTTGTATTGGAGATTAAAAGCATACAAGATTTTGTAACTACCAATATTCTTGATTCTGGTAAGATACGAATTTATTCCAGTTGAGGTACAGGCCCTTAGAATACTTAAATTAGCAGTGGATTTCACATCTCTCCTTTAGCCAGTGAGTTTTCTGATTTTATCAGCCATAGCACTTTGACTCTAAATTTCTTGCATTGTCTCAGTGGTTAGTTAATAAGAAGTAAGCCACAAATTTGAAACCTTAACAGAATGGGTAAGCAGTAAAACATTAAGAACTTACAGTGCATTTCTTTTTAAAAAATTAAGTTCTAAAGGACTGCCAGGTATTTCTTGGGCATTGATAAAGAGTAAAATTTCTCTTTTGCTGTAGATTTAGAACTTACTGTTATCAGTATAGGTAAGAGTTATCTTTTACTGGTATAAATGCACTGTTTGTTTCTTTCTGAATCTTGGCTAAGTTAATCTTTTTTCAAGTTGTAAATTCCAGCTCTCCTCATACCTGATTGATTAATTCAGACATTAACCATCCTTGGTTTCATTGGAAAGCAGTGATTTTAAGCCAGTGCTATGTTACCTTTTTGCGTTTCCATTTAGAATGGCTAAATATGGTAGGTAATACAAGACAGGAAATACCGAATTATTAAAAGTAAATCAAGTCTTTTATACCTTTACTATAAAGAAATATATTGTCATTAAAGGGAGGTTTATTTGAGGTATAATTTACATGCTGTTTTGTTTCGAGTTCAAGTTTTGACAAATGCATATAGTCCACAATCAAATTTATAGCACTGATTTTCACCTGGTGCTGCAAGAATTTTTGAAAGATGCAATATCTGACTATTTAGTCAGGGGCACTGATCTCTTTTCCCTTAGATTGTCAAATAAAAAAATGACAACAACTAACACAAGAATAGCCATCCTTTGTGAATGAATCAAAATGACACCTGTTTTTTTTTTTTGTTAGATTGGCAAAAAATACATTTTTGATGTTGCAGATTTTTAGTAATTAGTTTATGTGTGCCATGAAATGCAAAAGGTTGAAAAGCGCTGAGCTATAGAGTAGTTCCATCATCTGCCTAAATTTCCTTGTGCCTCTTTCTAGTCAATTTATACTCCTGGCCCTTGGTAAACACTAATCTTTTCCCTCCTGTAATTTTATCTTTTCAAGAATATCAGTAGGGGTAGAGGTTGAGGTGGAGGGATTGAGCAAAAAAAGAAGAAAAAATTAAAAAAAAATCATGAAGTTCTTTAAATTGTGGTGAAATGAACGTAAAATTTACTATTCAAAATTTAGTGTTATTAAGTACATTTACAAATGTCATGCAACCACCATCACTGTCTAGTTCCAGAATTTTTAATCATGCTAAATGGGAAGCCTGTACCCATTAAGCAGCCACTCTCCCCTCTTCCCAGCCTTTGGCAACCACAAGCCTACTTTCTGTGTGGATTTGCCTGTTGTGCGTATTTCATATACATGGAATCATACAATATAGCCTTTCGTGTGTGGCCTCCCACTTAGCATAATCTTTTCAAGGTTTATCCATATTGTAGCAGGTATCAATACTTCATTCCTTTTTATGGTTGAATAATATTGCACTGTATGGATATACCAGTTTTGTTTATCCATGCCATCCTTTATGGACATTTGGGTTTCTGCCTTTTGGCTATTGTGAATAGTGTCATGGTGTTATTTGCATACAAGTTTTTGTTTGAATACCAGTTTTCAGTTCTTTTGGGCATATACCTAGGAGTGGATTTGCTGGGTCATGTGGTAATTCTGTGTTTCACTTTTTGAGGAACTGCCAAACTTTTCTAGAGTGCTTGTACCATTTTACATTCCTACGAGTAGTGTATAAGGGTTTCAATTTCTCCATGTCCTCACAACACTAGTTATTTTTCATTTTTAAAGAAAATTATGGCTATCGTAGTGGGTGTGGCTTGTCATTGTGGTTTTGATTTTCATTTCTCTACTCACTAATAAATCTCAGCAACTTTTCGTGTGCTTATTGGCCTTTTGTATATTTTTGGAGAAGTATTTCTGTTCAAGTCTTTTTGCCCATTTTTTTAGTTTGGATTGTTTGTCTTTTTTGTTGAATTGTAGGAGTTCTTTATATATTTTGGATATTAGATTTAAAAAAAAAAAAATTTTTTTTTTGCCCTGGCTGGTGTAGCTCAGTGGATTGAGTGCCAGCCTGCGAACCAAAGGATCACTGGTTCAATTCCCAGTTAGGGCACATGTCTGGGTTGCTGGCCAGGTCCCCAGTAGGGGGTGTGTGAGAAGCCACCACAAATTGATGTTTCTCTCCCTCTCTCCCTCCCCCTGGACTATAAATAAATAAATGTTTAAAAAAACACTTTTTTATTGATCGATTTGAGAGAGGGAGAGAGAGAGAAACAATTTTTTTATTGTTCCACTTATTTATGCATTTGTTGGTTGCTTGTTGTATGTGCCCTGACTGGAGATTGAACCCGCAACTTTGTGTTTCGGGATGATGCTCTAATCAACCGAGCTATCCGTCCAGGGTGGATACTAGATTCTTATGAGATACATGATTTGTAAATATTTTCTCTGATTGTGTGAATTGTCTTTTCGTTCTCTTGATATAGTATCCTTGGATGCATACAAAAAAGGCTCCAAAAATGCATATTGAGTATATAAATTCAGAATTTATTCAAATATATTGCTGAAGCTGCCTTTTTTTTTCCTGGCTTCCTTTTTTTGTGTGTGTTCAGAAAATTTACTTTTTTAAAAAAAAAGGTTTTATTTATTTATTTTTACAGATTAGGAAGAGAGGGGGAAAAGAGAAGGAGAAGAACATTGATGTGTGAGAGAAATTTTGATTGGGTGCCTCTTGCACACACCCAGCTAGTACCAGAACCAGGCCTACAATCCAGGCATGTGCCCTGACTAGGAATCTAACTGGCAACCTTTTGCTTTGCAGGACAATGCTCAGCCAACTTTGCCATGTTGGTCAGGGCAGAAGTTACTCATAAGATCATATGCATAGAGCAAATTTTAGTTATGGAAGTCTTAACTTAGAAGACAAAATTTTTAAACAATGATAACAGTCATTTTCTAATCCATTGCTGTCCCCTCTTGCCCAGCAACCATTTGTTCTGTTCTTTCTTGTGAAAGGTGTGTGGTGTAATTTGGTACCCCTGACTTTTATACTAATATCTCAAACAAGTTAAAAAAATTAAAGCTAGTACATAACTAGTAAAGTACAGACTAGTGTTGTACATGCTTTTTGAGTGCTATAAGAGTTTGAAGGATGAGTTGAATGATGGACTTTTTTCCCTTAAAATCACAGCTTTTTAAAAAAATACATTTTTTAAAGATTTCATTTATTTTTTTTGAGGGGGGAGGAAGAGAGGGAGAGGAACATCAGTGTGTGGCTGCCTCTCACACAGCCCCAACTGGGGGCCTGGCCCGCAACCCATCATGTGCCTTAACTGGGAATTGAACCAGCGACCATTTGGTTCACAGGCCAGCACTCAATCCTCTGAGCCACACCAGCCAGGGCAAATCACAGCATTTTATACTCTTTTTAAAAGATTTTATTTATTTATTTGTAGAGAGAAAGTAAGGGAAGGAGGAAGGGAGAGAGAAACATAAATATATGGTTGCCTCTCTCGTGGCGCCCCCCACTGGGGACCTGGCCGGCAACCTAGGCCATGTGCCCTGATCTAGAATTGAACTGGTGACCCTTTTGTTCACAGGCTGGTGCTCAGTCCACTGAGCCACACTAGCTAGGGCAGCGTTTTATATTCCTAATTGCAATTTACACTGACAGTTCTTTTCTTTCTAGGCTCTAAATTCATAGAGGGTTGGAAAAGTCTTAGTTAACCTTTTGGAGTTGTTAACTCTTAATAATGCCTTTGTTTTAGTAAATGATCAAGACAATATTGCTGATTTTAATAAAACATTTTAGAGAAGAAATGTGGGTTGCAGGTGAATCTTGAAGAAAAGTTAGTATTAGGTTAGATTAGGGGACTGCATTCCAGGGTCAGGAGAAAGGCCTCAGTATGAAAATAGGCAATCATTTATTCAACAAGTAATTTATATTCCATCTAGGCAACAGAGATACAGTGATAAGCAAAACTGACAGGCCCCTGCCCTTCTGGTATTTATAATCTCCTGGCAGAACACAGTTTAAATAAACTTTTCAAATGGTCTAAGAGCTAAGGAAACTATTAGGTTCTCTAGTAGCCCATGTATATATGAGGGACTTCTAGCCAGTTTCAGGGGAATCAGAAACTTTCCCAAGGATAGCTTAAGCTTGAAGGATAAAGAGAAATTGGCTAGGGTTGGCAAGGGTCGAGGACAGGCTGTTCCAGGCAGACGGGCTGAGCAAGGTGATTCTTTCCGTGGCACTGAAAGATTAGGATGGGGTATGGAGTGTCAAAGGGGTAATTGGTAGACTTAGCTGAAAAGGGAAGCGAGCTACGTAGGATAAGGGCAATGGGAGGAAATCATATTTGTGTTTTATAAGAATTATTTTCGTTGAAATGTGAAGAAGAGATGGAATAGAGATGAGGATGGGAGATGGGACACATGTCTGACTGATCAAATAGTGCCATTTATTGGAAAATAGCTGATGATTGTACTGTTTATTAAAATGGGGATTCTGGGAGCAAAGGAACCAGTTGTTTTTGAGGCATTAGAACACTGAGATCTTTTTTAAAAACAGTTGGTATATACCATAGGTCTGGACCTCAGAGTAGACCTCTATGATGGAGCCCTAGATTTGGGAGTCAGTGGAATAAAGGTAGGTGATAAATACTGCCATCAGCATGTATTGAGGGAAGAGTACAAAGGAAGGAGAATAGAGGGCCAAAGCTTTGAGAAACTCCAAGATTAGTGGTTTGGTACAGGAGACTGAGCAAATCTTCAAAGGCTCCTGAGAAAATAGAATAAGAGAGGTGGGACAAAATACGAAGTGTAACATCTCATAAGCTAAAGGAAGGGAAGAATCTAGTTACTTTACATTCTCAGGATCTGTGCACAGTGGGTTATTGTATGAATTTTTAAAAGTGGTTTTCATTCAGCCCACCTCATTCCTCTGCAAGGCTTCTTTGGTGTGGGCAATACTCAGCCATGCTGTGAAAGCTGCTGGAGATCATAGTTGGATTAGCCAAAAGTGATGCAGTAGAAGTTGGGTCAGTGTGGATTGAAGAGCTAGTAGAGGTGAAGAAATGGGAGTGGAGAGCAGAGACAACTCCTAGTTTGACTGCAGAGAGCAAAGGTAGATTGTTTGGTGGAAGGACACGTGAGATTGATGAAGTTTTTATGGTTTAAAAAAATACATGTTTTGTATTTTTAAAGGGGAGACCTTAGAAATTTTTACATGTTTAAGGAGAGGATTCAGTTTGATGGGAAAGGTAGACTCCACAGGACAAAGAGTATTTGAAAAGAGATAAAAGTAGATGAAATTTCAATCAAGGCCTCTAGAATTGGGTGCAGATGTGTTACGGTATCTTTTTTTCCCCCCTTGGTGACTACAGATAGTATGAGAAAGTTTATGAGTGTGAGAGTGTTGGAGAGAGTGTAGGGCGGCAGTTAATTTTGGGATCCGAAGACACTGGGGAAGGTCTGCCTGCATAATGCATGTAGTGAATGGGAAGTGGAACATCGGAGGACCTGGGAATGTGGTGCTTACTG
This sequence comes from Glossophaga mutica, assembly GCA_039655065.1. Lineage (NCBI taxonomy): Eukaryota > Metazoa > Chordata > Mammalia > Chiroptera > Phyllostomidae > Glossophaga > Glossophaga mutica. Next base: position 100,806,709 of record CM077305.1, read on the forward strand.
ATGGATAATGTGTAATTGAGAGGTGGATTTATTTATCCATGGTTGGATTTTGTCAGATTGGTGTGAGTAAAATATTAAGGGAGATTTAGAGGGTTGGCAACAGTGTTATTGAAATGGTAGACCATGAAATCTAAGCTGGTTAAAGAAGGAGGAAAAAAGTAATTGAACTGGGAAAAAGTAGAATCACTGGAATTTGAGTTACTAAAAAAGCTTTAGAGTGGTGGGGGAAGGGGAGTATAAGGAGGTTAAATGGTAATGGAAAAAATGCAATAAAAAGACATGTACAGGTATAAAGAAACTTTAGACTGGTGTTAGGGAAAAATGTGACTAGATAGTTGTCAAAGGCAAGTCATTGGGGCATTGAGTGAGGTGAACTGAAAAGGGTGCATGGAATTTGAGAGACAATAGGCCATGCGTGGAAGTTTCTGCTTTGGTAGGAAAGTTTCGGTGGAGTGCTGACGGTAGTACCCAGATTACAGTTAGTTGAAAAGTGAATGAAGGCAAGGCAGATAAAGTTTTCTCAAGGGGTTCTCTGTGACGTGTACACACACTTAGAATTAGGAGAAAGAGAATTAAGAGTTAGACTTTTTTTTTTTTTTTTAAGGAAAGACTTGAGAGTGCTTATTGTATGTTGATGATGTGATGGGCAATAGGAAAGTGGAAGATTACCTCAGAAGTTGTGGTGGGGGGGCTCTGGATCCACAGGGTTACTGTAGGTACAAGGTTTACTTGTTCCATTATGGGATGGAAATGTTGTGTGTGCAGATACAGGTGAATTTGTGGAAAGAAGTTGGTAGGCAGTGGTGGAATGCTAAAGGACTCTGAAGTTAGAACTGAGTTTGAGTTCTTGCTCTGCCTTTTACAAGCTATGCAACTTAAGGTCAGTTATGGAACCTTAGTTACCTCATGTTTAAGGTGGTAACCAATGAGATTATGTGAGGGATCAAATGACATAGTAAATGTATGTTAACTGCTTGGGTAAGTTGTGTTACCATACTTGGTAGAAGCTCAAAATTATTAGCTCTAATCGAGGGTGCTATAGAAGGATTGAATGGCTTGAGTGAATGGCTTCTTCACCAGGGGTTTTGTCCTGAAGCAGGGATCTTTGTAAGGTCATCCACAGATAGTGCTGGGGAAGAAAGAAGGTACAGAAAGTACGAAAGCTGTTTTGGAAAGGTGAGACCCCTGGCCAGGAAAACGTGGGCAGCATTGAAGACCTAGTTGTCAGAACTACATGGGAGTGGTGTCTTCATCAACCTCTTCAATGAAGATAATTGTGCATGTGAAGCAACAGACAGAATCTGACGTGTCCTCCTAGAATTACTTGCTTTGTTATTCCTTCCTTGTTAGAGTTCTGTCAATAGAGGGTTTATGAGATTCCTTGGAAGAGAAATAAACTATAGCAGGTCTTCAAATAATACTGGTTTATCACAGTATTCATAAGGTGCCATAGGATCTTATCTCTTATTTATATCAATTAGGTAATACTAGTTTTGTCATGTCACTTCACTTAAAAGTTGCAGAACCTATTGATAATGTTAAGTGGTGACTTACTGAAAGTTAGTTCTTTATTATGTTTGCTAAAGATGTTATTAAAAAATACAATTTACAGTCTTTTAAATTTTGGGTTCAGTACTTTTTAAATGTAGATGCAGAATTAAAGGGGGTATGATTGGTTCATAAGACCACCTTTACTTCTTACACCAGTTCCAAGTTAGGAGGCCCCCAAGACTATTCTTAGGATAATTCACCAGAGGACTTAAAGAACTTGTTGAAAGCTGTTATACTCATGGTCACAGTTTATTACAGCTAAAGGATATTGATTAAAATCAGCCAAAGGTAAAGGTGCATAGGGCAGAGTCCAGGAAAGTTCCAAATGTGGAGCTTCCAGTTGTTCTTTTCCCTGTGGAGTTATGAACAGTATTAGTTTCCTTGGTGTTGATGTGTGACGATATGCATGGAGTGTTAACACCCGTGGACAGCTCATCCCAACTTTGGTGTCCAGAATTTCTGTTGGGGCTCCATGATTGACTGCCCACAAGGCTGAACTTAGTTTCCAGTCCTTCTGGAGATTGAGGTGATTCATCTGACTAAAATCCCTTACCATAAATCACATGGTGAATAAGAACACCGTTAGTAGGCATGACATTCCAAGAATTTAGAGATTACTTTCCAGAAGCTCAGGGCTTGAGAAAGGTAAAGTTCTTACAATTTTACAGTAGTTAAATATATTTTTTATATTTTGAGTCTACAGTAGCTCTTTAGTTAGAGTTTAAGTAATGATTAAAAATTGGTAACAAAGAATCCATAAATAGGTTGGTATTATAGATTCTTGAGCTAAGGAAGTATCAGCAAGAAATTGTATAAACTTAATATTTTAATATTGCAAAACTGATGTAAACTCATTTATAACTTTGACATGATGGTTCAGTTCTTCCATTAAATTTGAACTTAACTATTTTCTCCTGAGAAGAGTTTCATGTAATGAAGTCTCCGAGTCTCCCAAATGAAATTTTTAGCTATAGACTCATTTTAGAGCAGTGTTTCTAATGTGAAAGTGATGTACATACAAAAGGCCCAAGGTCACACAGTTTCACTTTTTTTTTTTTAATCCCCCATGAAAGCATGTCTGAATCCAGGTGAGTAAGAGACACCGCAGGGATAACCTTGAATTTATTTCTAAAAGAGATAAACCACTTTCAAGTGATATTAACTGTTAGTATGAAAAACTCAGTATATCCTACAACTGCTTTGTGACAGTGATACTGTCTTTTGAGTACCACTGTTTTAGAGAATAAATGTATTCCCACCTCATTGGCTTTAGTGCAAATCTCATTTCCTGGTTGATACCCATAACAAATGAGATCTCACCAAGAGAGCAAAATTCCTTAATAAGCCTACTTAAAAATAACTTGAAGCAATATGATGCTTATTCCTGTGGCACCACCGGGTGTGGTGTTTGCATCAAGTCATTTTGGGGTGCTTTATTTCTGGGTGCTTTATGGAAACATTCCTTATAGGGAATTCCCTGACTTCATAGTTCCAGAGTGGCTCTTTTTCTTCTTTCTTGTTGTTATTCTTTATAACACTTATGAGAACTGGACCACATTCAGCCAGGAGATACTATACTCTTAACACATGGTAAATTGTTGATGTGAGGTCTGAGGATTTGGGTCATGCAAAAATGAATGACTTCTCAGATTTGTTACATTTCTGTATATTGAGAATAGGTCACTAAAATAGTGTAACTATATTTGCATGTGATTTGTACGTTATAATGAACATTTAAATTCTTCTTTGTACTAAATTATTATTATTTTTTGGTTGCCACCTTAAGCCTCTCCCCTAAGGCACAGAGTGGCTTTCCATTTACATTTTTGCTTCAACATATGAAACCTAGAGGGCCATAGTTTGACTAAAAGCACCTAACCCATGGATGGTATTTGCTACATGTTTGAACAACAAATGTTTTAACCCTCTGCCTTCACTAATATTGTAACTACTGTCTTACAGATTGACTTGATGCAAAACATCACAAAGGCTCCATATTATACAGTATGCGATTTTTGAGGTATGAGCTTTAGAAACTTACCTCGCGTGTGGCATGTACATCAGGCTTTAACTTCAGTTTAATCATTTTGGGGAAATTTATGCATTTTTTTTCTCTCTCCATAACATTTTTAGAATATTAAAGGGGCTAAGGAGGTATTTTGGGATCCTTGCTCTAGGATTCTTAGTCTTAACAGATATACTTTCTTTTTATAACTAAATTGAGACACTAATTCTGTCAGATAATAGCTTTTTCAGCTCCTATAAACTAGTTGAGCATTTTTGCCTGCCTCTTTTGAGTTCAAATCCACATTTCTATTTTGTGCCTTTGATTGCCTCATTTTAAGTGCTCATTTCTCTTCTTTAACAGTTTTCTCTTTATTGGACTACATGAGCTTGGTGATTACAGCCTGATACTGACAGTTTTCTGAGACCTAAGCAGTCTAGATATTAGAAAATAGAGATCTTTTTGTATATGCTGAACCATTTTGTGCTTTTGGGTTCAGAATACCAGTAATTTGAATTGGGAAGTTGCTCCTGTTTTTCTTTTTTTCCAGTTTAATTTGAAATCAGTACTTGCTAGTTAGAAATGTATTTGTTGGTAGCAGTAGATCACTTAATTTCTTCAATGAAGAACTAAAATTAACTGCAATATATAGAGCATAAGAACTTATTTTGATTGTCTTTGTATGTTCATGAACTACTTATACATTATTTGTTAGACTGGAAACCTTGAGTTTATTTAGTAATATGGCCATAATCATTGAGTGTATGCTGTAAGCACAGTATTCCTAAAGAATTCATTATCTTATTTAAGCCTCACAATGGCCTTCCATATTAGATAGGTGTGATCCCTATTTTACACAAGAGACAACTGAGGTTTAGAGAGTAAGTACCTTTTGCAGCGTCACACTATCTTTTTGGTACTGGAGCTGGGATTTGAGCCCAGATCTTTTTTTAAACCTGTATTCTCTGCGGCCTTATGTTTACTGCTCTGCCACCAGAAAACGGTACAAATATTTAACTGTTAATAGTAAGGGAAATAAATATATGCGATATATAAAAATGTAATGAAAATAGGAAATTCAGACATTTAAATATTGATAGACTTCAGTTATCTAGGTGCTTCAGAATTATTTTATTCATTCATTTCCTAACAGCTCACTTTACCAGATTGTGTTAGATGCCATACATACAAGAAAGTTCAAAACCTGTCAGAAAAGCCCATATGCTCTCTTTAATTTTTCAGTTCCCTTTCAGAAATTATGTTACAGTATATTATGGATTATTATAGCTGAACATTTAATGTGCTATTTTTAGATATGTGGGGAATGTTTTTACATTAGTTTTTAAAAGTTCTTATGTTCCATTTAGTGTTAAAGGTACTTAAATGCTTATAGACTTAGTATACTTTGAAAATATCCTCACACATTTTTCTTGAAATTCCAGAGAATTTATTTTCCCATATGTTGAAAGTACTAAGCTTTGTTTATTAATTAGTGAACCCTGTTTGTCTGAAGAAGATACACTATTATGAAGTCTTAGTTGCTTTAGTATGCTAAGGTACAGAATTTTATCAAGTTCCAAATTGAGAGCCGTTAGGAATAATTTAGACTTGTGCCACTTAGGTATCCAAGTTTAATTGGACCTATTGTTTGTATTCTATATTAATAGTGGTTATAGTAAATACTGATCAGGATGTCTGACTGAGCCTATACAAAGTTTCATGTTTAATGTTTTTGTGGGTTAGGGCAATGAAAGGCTAGCAAACTAGATGAAATATATTTACAAACACCGCAGTTATTCTTATACATGGGGTAGAGGCACAGGGGTTGAGGAATAGAGTAGTTTCTGCCCCTGCCAGTGTCCTTAAACTTTTCCAAGTAATTATGAGTTTAGAGGGTGTTTTCAGTAAGTAACATAAAACTGATTTATATTTCAAAAGGTTGTTCCTCTCAGAAGAAATATTGGTAGAACTTTTTTATGCTGCCACGTAGTATGTAGTATTGTCTTATTTCTTGATGCTCTATGATTGATGGGTTGGAAGAATAAGGTTCATGAGAAATTATGAAGTTCAACTCCATGTTTTACTGATGAGGACGTTGAGGCATAGAGCTGATCCTTGGAGAAGGGCACTGATTTTACCCTGGAACTGCACCTGTTGTTTATTAATATCCAAGTATCCAGGGTTATTTTGGATAATACTTGATTTTTATATAGATTATGAACTGCAGCCTTCAAATTTAGCTTTATTAGATTCCTGATATCTTTCATTTTCTTCACTTTTTTAGGATTTTAATAGATATTCTTTATAGTTAAGAAATCTTCAATGAAGTCTTTAGTATTGCAGTTCATTAAAATAATCTAACTTTGTAACTAATGTGTTCTGATACCCCACTGAGCTTGCTTTCAAATATCTTTCCACAATTTATTTTCCATCAAATAATCAAGTTACAGATTTAGGTGAGAGAGAGAGAGGATGCCTTATTGCCATGAGGCAGTACTTTAAAAATAATTTGGTAACACATCGCCTCTGCTGATATATTGCCAGTGTTTTTTATGATTGGGAAGATTAATTTTTCCAGTGATTAAACCTGTTCTGGGAGGAAGAACTACTTCTTTTTTCAAGCCAGGTGAAGAGAATCCTGGACTGGGTGACCAAGTGCCCCAGTTTGCCGAGGACTGAGGGAGTCACTAGGACACAGGATGGCCAGTGCTAAAACCTGTGAAGTCTTGAGCAAAGTGGGATGAGTTGGGAACCTTAATCCTTGTAGTTATTCATATCTCTAAGTGGGTCCTTAAAATAGTGGCAGAAAGGGCTCAGAAACAGGCATTTCATCCATTGACAGTTCCTTCCCAGTTGAGACTTATTAGACACAAGAGTGCTTATGTATAATTGTAATGATTTAAATAATTAAAAAGGTAGAGGAGAGAGGCTTGTATAAAAGAAAGGTTTCTGATTTAGGCCAGTGATTTTTCTACCTTTTTCATCTCATGGTGCACATAAACTAGTTACTAAAATTCTGCAACACACCAAAAAATATGTTTTTTGTTGTTGTTGTTGTTGTTGTTGTTGATCTGACAAAAAGAAAAAAAACTGGTATAATTTTGATTCATTCACACCAGACAGCTACTGTTCTGTTGGCTATGTCTTTTTTTTTTTTTAACTTGACAATCTATGGATAAAGAGGTCAGTGCCCCTGACTAAATAGTCAAATATTGCATGTTTTTAAAAGTCTTGCAGCACATCAGTTGAAAATTGCTGATTTAGGCTATTATATTTGTTTAAAATTCTAATCTTATACTCTTCTCTCTTTACAGAACTGATAGTGCATCAGCCGACCCAGATAATTTAAAATATTCTTCATCCAGAGATAGGGGTGGGTCTTCTTCTTATGGACTGCAACCTTCAAATTCAGCTGTGGTGTCTCGGCAAAGGCACGATGATACCAGAGTCCACGCTGACATACAGAATGACGAAAAGGGTATATATATTTCCTTATTGGTAGAGGCATGTTTTCTTACTTGTTTTTTAACCTACCCATCCCTCCAACCCTATCTCCCCCTTCCTCACCCCTCTCTTCTAATAGCTTAAAATATAGCTATTTTATACTTCTATAAAATGGTATAAAGTAAAAAGCTCTTCATCATAGGCAACACAGTTTGGTGCGGAGGAAAGAAACCCTGGACTTAGAGCTATATGGCTGGGCGCGCACACACACAGTGTGAGATTTTTGAAACTTCATTGAGTTTACTTACCTCCTTAATTTTTTAAAATTAAAGTAGTCTTTACATACATGTAATACATAAGTGACGGTTCCTTGCCAGAAAAGAAAAAGGCTGAAGTCTCAACTACCATCTCTTCTCTAGACTTCCCAAAAGTTTTAAGAGAGCAAATCTGACTTCAGGTTTCATTTCTCTTACCTTCCATTGATGATACTAAAATGAAATCAAGCCCTGACTGGTGTGGCTCAGTTGGCTGGGCATCGGCTCGCAAAGTGATGGGTCACCAGTTCAGTTCCCGGTCAAGGCACATGCCTAGGTTGCGGGTCCTGTCCCTGGTCCCCTGTTGGGTTGCTTGGGAAAGGCAGTAGATCAGTGTTTCTGACATCGATGTTTCTCTCCCCACCCCCTCTCTAAAAATAAATAAATAAATGCAATCTTTAAAATGAGATGAAAATATAATTTCAAGGCAGGCAGCACAGGAACAGGTAGGAAAAGCAAAGGCTGGTTGAGCTGTAGAGTGGGTAGTAAGATCCGGAACTCTCAGGAATTCATTGAGTAAAACAAAGAGCCTTATTAAAATAATATATATGTTGCTGTTTTCAGGTGGTTACAGTGTCAATGGAGGATCTGGGGAAAATACTTATGGTCGGAAGTCGTTGGGGCAAGAGCTGAGGGTTAACAATGTGACCAGCCCTGAGTTCACCAGTGTTCAGCATGGCAGTCGTGCATTAGCCATCAAAGACATGAGGAAATCACAGGGTAAGGCTGGGCAAACTGGGGACCAAGAACATACGCTTCCACAAAGACCTGTATCTTCCCTTCCACTGGACACTTTATTTCTTACTGATGCTTTTGCACATGTGTGGGTTGGTTAGTTTACTCTGTGTTGAAAAATGTGCAATTTTTTGCATTCCTTTTCCTGTGAACTGTTTAAGAGTATGTTCCTATGAGAAAGGTTTTAATATTTTTTAGAAGAGAATTTTGTTAAAATAAGAAGGCTGGATAAATTTTTAAAGAAAGAATTTTCCTGATTATTGTGGCTACCGAATGTATAGTGGGCTCTTACTGTAGTGGGTCCTTGAACCCTGATGCCTGTGGAGGGTATGGGAGTCTATGGAGTGGATCCTTTCTGAAGTTGAATACACTGATGCCACCTTCCGCCAGCCTCAGTGTATAGGTAAAGTGCCCTGAAAATTCAGAGGATGAGAGATAATGATTTTTTTCCTAAAAGAAATTAATTTCATTGGTGAAGCTGAGTATGAAATCAAGATTTCCCATTTATGCACTTTGTTGGATATAGTTACTGTGGACTTTTAGTTTATGAACCTTTTCCCTTGGAGTGTGTGTATGTCTGTGTTGTGTAGATCTTGGTGAACATCTTTGTGCACATAGGTCTTTTTTTGGTATATAGCTTTTTAAAAAATATTTCTTTTGGATAAAGTTCCAAAAGTAGAAAGCTAGATCAGAGGCTGTACTGTTTCTTAATAGTGTTTGAAGTTAGACTTATGTATGATAAAGCTAGAAAGTGACTCTATGCTAATTTAGTCCAATTCTTCCTCCTCACAGGCTCAGAGTTATGTAGTTTGCTAGTGGCAGAATTGCAAATAGAGCCTAGGTTTCCGGTCTGGTATCCTAATGACATTTTCCGTATTCATCCTTACTGAAATACTCAAAAATTCCTGTTCCTTCTCTCATGTCGTAATTTCTTTTATTGTTAGTATTCCTTTCATGCCTTGGAAAGAAACAAAACTGTCAGACTCTTTGATGTGGTTTGTTAATGTCCATTGGTTAATTATGATAAATAGCAGTTGAAAACTTACAAAGAACACTTTTATACTTAAATGCATTTTTATTTATTGTCAAGCATTGTTTGAGCATTCCTGCTTGTTCTTGTCATTAAAAAAAATAAAGGGAGGAAAGGTTCTGATCTGCCACTTTCTGACTGGCAGCGTACCTTACACATGGTAGGTTGTAGTGAAACATGGTTTCAATTGACCAAAGCTTTGTGCTGGGAAAATGACGATAATGTGATGATAATCTGGAAGGCTTCGAGCCTTCCAGTGGAATACCTAGATGAGAAATAGAGGCATATAGCCTGTTTCTCCTGATGACACTTTACCTGTAACCTGAAGAAAATAATTTCTAAGCATTTTTTCTGTCTCGACTGACCCTGTAGAATGAGGTATTTACTTGGGATAACTTTTCCTGAGGGTCTATAATATGCCCAGCTGTCTGCTTGGGCTTGGTTTGTAGTGAGGAACAAAAGTGTGATGGGACCTGCATTCGTTGAGCTTTTATTATCTAGTAGACTATGATTTTTGATGTACTTTAACATATTTGGGATATAAGGTTCCTATGCTTATTTATACTCAATGGCTAACAAAATGTTTATATGTTTATATTCACAGAGCGATTGATGTCTTACTCTGATGAGTCTCGACTGTCAAATCTTCTTCGGAGGATCACCCGGGAAGACGACAGAGACCGAAGACTGGCTACTGTAAAGCAGTTGAAGGAATTTATTCAGCAACCAGAAAATAAACTGGTGAGTGGAGTGTGTTGGGGAATGTCAATAACTTGTGTATTTCCATAATAAACTAGGTAATGCTGTCCAGAGTGGTTTAAGAAGGGAAAAGGTTTACATCTAAGTAAAAATAACAGGGATTCCTTATTCCAGGTTAATTTCGCCTGTGTTATGATGGTTTAGAATTTTATGCCCCTGATGTGTTATTTAGCTACCATTGTTGGACCTGCATTGGTTGCCTTCTGCAATAAAGTGCCTTTAACGCATGTATTGTGTTGTCATCAGAATTTTTTTCTATGTTCCAGGACAGAATATGCTTCATGTGTTGTTTTTCATATGTGAAATTGGGGGGTACATACATACTTTGTTCAAGGGTAAGTTTGGTCTAGTGTCCAGGGCCAAATAAATGGAAGAACTCCTTTAAGGACAAAGTGCAGCAGTAGTTAGAAATTTGTCTCTACCCCCAAGTAATTCTCCCAATGTGAAATTAACTTGATATAGAGTAGGAGGAAATTAATGAGAAATGGTATGGCGAGTCACATAATATTTGATTCAAAACAAGCTTCTTGCCCTTCCCCCAAATATTATGAAAAATTACAAATATACAGGAAATTGGAAGGATTTTACAGTGAACATAGTCTGCCCATCATCTAAATTCTGTCCTTAACATTTTACCATATTGCTCCATCACATAGTCATCTCTTCATCCATGAATCTATTTTGTTAAAAATGTGTTTCAGAGTAAATTAAACAAGTCTCTTGAGTTTATTCTTTTTTATTGATGATCATGGCTCAATGATTTGTATGGATAAATTTTTTTCATAGTCTGAAAGAAAACTTATAACACTCTTTATATGTTAATTGGGGGCTGGAATAAGGAAAGTAAGGTGTCCAATTATACAATTTGGAAGGGGACACGAAAAAAGTACAGAATGTTATTCTTAAAAGTTTATGAATTTGAAATTTTTATAAATGTGTTTTTTTTAAGGTACTAGTTAAACAATTGGATAATATCTTGACTGCTGTACATGATGTGCTTAATGAAAGGTAAGTAACTAATAATGGTTAAATTTAAAAATGGTTTTTTTTTAGAAATTATTAAAAATAAGGTAAACCCATTGGTTTCATTTATGAACATCTATTTAATGTTTCACTGGGTTCTCTTACCATCTTCATCTGTGTTAAAGTATTTATATGTTAATAAACATTGAATACAAATAGAATCATTGAAAGGGAATACCATTTTTAAAAAATTTGTCAACTGAATAATTGAGCATTGACATGTAAAGTGACATAAACCCTTAATGCAGCCATGAATGGATGAATGAATAAATGAATGAACTCAGTTAACGTTTGTAAACTAGAGAATTTTGAAATTGCTTAGAGAGTAGAGGTGAAAGGACAACAGTGGATTGAGACGAAACAATCCTTTTTTGGGCAAGAGTAGATTGAGACCACATAGTCTAGGGGACTACTGGCATTCTCCAAAGGTATGCAGTCATTTATCTGTATGTCAATTCCCCAAAAATTGCAGTATTGGAAAGTGCCCCAAAACTCATCTCAGTAGGTCATAAACCTTGCTGCTTTTTGATGGTTTTATTTTATGTAGTTACCTATTATACTTAAATGAGTGCTGTTATTCCTTTAAGTTTATTATATTTAACTATTACAATTTCCTATTTTTATTGCCCCTATATGTTGAAATGATACAGTATATATTTATAGTGTGCATCTAATCATTTGTTGCTGCTCTTCTCTGTGAATCATTTAATGCAGCTTGAGATGGAGTTTAAAGCATGAATTTTAGTATTTCTTGGACTTCCCTTACTGTTTGTAAGTAATTGATTCTGTAAAAGAAAGCCCAATGTCTAACAAAGGTACTTTTGGGCACTGCAGGATAGAGAGAATAGAAAATACTTAAAATGAATAAAATCTCAACCTTTTAGGTAGGTTGAATAGAAATTTTTTAAAAAATCATTTAAAACATTTCTTTTGTAAGATGTTGTTCTTGTCATCTTTGAAAGCTTACGCTTTTGTGTTTTATTTTCATTAAAATAAACACAGTAGCAAATTGCTTCAGGAGTTGAGACAGGAAGGAGCTTGCTGTCTTGGCCTTCTTTGTGCTTCTCTGAGCTATGAGGCCGAGAAGATCTTCAAATGGATTTTCAGCAAATTTAGCTCATCTGCAAAAGATGAAGTTAAACTCCTCTACTTATGTGCCACCTACAAAGCACTAGAGACTGTAGGAGAAAAGAAAGCCTTTTCATCTGTTATGCAGGTAAGAAATGGGGGTGGGGGGCTGTTGATATGCTTGGAAAGAAAATTGTCCTTTAACACATGTCCTTGGAGGGAGCTTGAAGAAAGGAGACTTAGAGTAAAGCTGTCTACTGATACTAAATATGATGTAAGTAAAATTCCTCTTTCTGAATTTGAGTAAAGGACACACATTAAAGGTAGACTTAAAATGTTAGGTGTCGTCTCCCCTCTCCCCTAGTTGCTTTCTAGAAGCTTTCCTTTGAATTTGCTTAGTACTAGAATCATTTGCTGGTTTGAAAATAGGAGCTCTATGAGGAGAGCTGGATTAGGAGAGGCTTCACATTTTCTGAGGGAGGCAAAAATTGAACATCACAACTCATACTAGGCTTTTTTAGGTTTGATAATGTGTCAAAAATTCTTATTCCAGGTGATTTAAATAGCCGAATAAATATCAGTGCTATTTAATTCTATTCTGCCTTTTTAAAAGATGCATTTTTCTTTGATTATAGAGGTTATGAAAAAATTTTTTTGGGAAAGATTCAGAAAATTAGCTGTAACTGAACAGTATAACTACAAAGTAGGCTTATCCTCTATAGTAGTTGTATTAATATTCCAAACATTAATACACAATCTTTAGTTTTGTGTGTTAATACTTCTCTCCAAATATTTACTTTGAAACTTTTCAGATCCACAGGAAAACAGATCAGTACAATAAACACCATATATTCTTTACCTAGATTTGTCACTTACTAACGTTTTGCTACAGTTTTATTTTTACACATACACTTTTTTGTTGAATCATTAGAAAATAAATTATACACACTGTGACAGTTTATCCTGTAATGCTTTGACATGCATCGCCTAAGAATAAGGCTGTCCTCCTATATAACAATATTATAATCGTACCTAAGAAAATTAATTTTATTACATAATACAATCTATATTTATTTTTCTGCAAATAGCTCGAAGATGTCTTTTCTATCTTCTGTCTTACCTGACCCAGGATTTCATCAAGATTCATGCATTGTGTTTGGTGGTGTGTCTCTTTGATCTCTCTCAGAACAGTTCTCTGTCCCTTTTTGTTCCCCGTATTTTGTGTAATGTTCTACTTTGGGGGTTTTTCAAATTGTTTTTTCCTGATTAGATTTTGTTTAGACTTCAGGTCTTAACTCTGTGAGATGAAGAGTTTGATTGCGCAGTTGAGGTGATGACCACCAGATCTTTCCATTATGAAGGCTGATTTTTCTGTCTTTGTAATTAGTGAATAATCTGGCATGATGTCATGAGATCTTCTGAGCATTCTGTTTTTTTAGTAATATTGCAGTCAGTGATCTTAGCATCCATTCATAGTCTGTGCCTGTGTATATTGTAACTTTGGCTGTTGTGAAATGTTGGTTTTCTAATTCTAGTATTTTTTTTCTATGTTTATAACATTCTTTTGTAAAGAGGGGCTTTCCTTTTGGGGGGAAAAAGTGGCTTTTAATAGCTACAAAATATTCTACTAGTGTTATGCCATATTTATTTTAAAAATATTTGTAGTGGTGATGTGGGCCTGTGGGTCATTCATGAATTGGGGCCATGTTAATCTTCCCTAAGTCATTTCAGTTTGAAGCACATACTAATAGTTTAAAGCATAAACTGTACAAAATTTGCTCTATATTTTGAATTAGAAAATAATCGTGGTATTTAAAAAAATGTTTCTAAGCACATTAGATTTTGTACTTGAAATTTAATCACATCAATGGTATTAAAGAGTGTGCTTAGGGATAATGCAAATAGACATTACATAGAAATAATTTTAACAGACATCAGACAAGAGAAAACAGTATTTGTTTTCAGCCTAATATCTTAGTGGAATAAAATGTGTTCAACTTCTTTTTTGTGCTAAAACTATAGAATTTTCTTTGGTATCATAAATTCGGATGTAGTCACTATTAAATAATGAATCTAATTTGCTTGTTTTCTTCCTTTTTTGTTGAATGTTCATAGTTTGTAATTTTATTTTATAGCTTGTAATGACCAGCCTGCAGTCCATTCTTGAAAATGTGGATACACCGGAATTACTTTGCAAATGTGTTAAGTGCATTCTTTTGGTAGCTCGATGCTACCCTCATATTTTCAGCACTAACTTTAGGGTGAGTCCCCCAGTCCTCTCTTTTCAAATGATCAATTGAGAGATTTGGTTGCGTATATGAGGACCTTGGAACTCAGAAAACAAAGCTACTGCTACTTTGAGTATAATCAGTGATGTTTGAGGGTCCGTGATTGAATGGTACAGCAATGTTTTTATTGTATTGTATAATGTCTGTATTGTATACAGAAAATACTGTATTTTCTGACACTAATGCCTTAAGATATTTAAAGAAAATATATCATTTTATCAGTATCATGAATTAAATTTCATTATTCTCTTGGTTGCCCTTCGCCTTTTTCACTTTGTATGATGTCACGTAGGTAGAACATAGATTACCTTTCTAGGGCCTCTTACTCTGAAATCACCCTTAGGTGGAATAGCAGTTAAGACCTTAAAATGCTTAGTGCCCTTCTCTGTTTCCATCCAGGATACGGTTGATATATTAGTTGGATGGCATATAGATCATACTCAGAAACCTTCGCTCACACAGCAGGTGTCTGGTAAGTGGTGCAGCATATACCAGTTATATAAATATTGTGGGAAGGATCATTAGTCCCTCAAAGACCAGCTGTTAGTATTTCTTTGAAAGTGCAAGAAAAATACTGTGTAACAAAAATAGTTTGGTTATTATAAATGAACATAACTTCTTGGCAAAATTTATCTTTTCAAAAGAAAATCGTGTACTTCCAAGCACAGATTATAATGCTCCAGTGAGAAATGGAAAAGACTTAACTAAGTCATTTGTGGTGTGTGCTGGTAGGAGGAGATACAGTGGTCGTATCCTGAAGTTTAAAATGGAAGATCCTAGATATTCATGGCTGTGTGTTTTTTGTTTTTTGTTTGTTTGTTTTTAACTAAACAAGCAAATGGTTTAATTTAGAAAATTGCCATCAATGATAAAATGAAATATTTTTTAAGTGAATAACTAGCATGATTCACTTGGATATTTTAGCCTGTTCCAAGTGCTATAGTTTCTCTTAGCATATTTGGGGCAATAAACTTCTGAAAATATGATGTGCAGGTGAGACTGGTACTGTGTCATTTCCACTGGGGTGATGAGTACACACCTTTGGTGGCTGACTGTGGCCGTAGAGTAGATAACCAGCCTGGAGGTTGATAGGTTGTGGCTTTTTAATCTAAGCCATGTGTTTAATGACAATATGGTTATTAAAGCTGTTGAAAAATAAGGATGTGAGATACACATTTTAATTTCTGGAGAACATTCATTTTTGCAGCATTTAAAAGACACTGGATAATCATGGTCAGCATCTTAACAGTTAATAGTCTTAGTTTTATGATATAGGTTGTGTTTTAAGAGTTGGCAACTTGAAAACCAGATGTCTTTTAAAACAGTTCTCTTAAATATATTTTTATTTGGATGTTTTATTTTTTATACTGTTTCAAAATTTCTTATATGATTTTTAGGGTGGTTACAGAGCCTGGAACCATTTTGGGTAGCTGATCTTGCATTTTCTACTACTCTCCTTGGTCAGTTTCTAGAGGACATGGAGGCATATGCTGAGGTGAGTATAGAGAAAGCCAAGTTATTAAAAATAAATAAATAAATCTTAAACTGTGCTAGATTTATTTTAAAGTAATTTAGATAACCTGACATTTGAGCAGAGATTGTAAGACTGTTGCCAGCATTTTATTTTATTTTTTTAGATGTTATTTTTGAGTTATCAGCAGAATTGCCAGAAAGACTCAAAGAAAAATTGTAGGTCTAATTTTGCAAAGCTTAAGATGGTTTTGGTAGCTGGTAGTGGTCTGAAGACATTTCTGTAGTTTATTCTTATTTTTGTTACTGAAAGAGTCTTAGCCCTGGTCTGGTGGCTCAGTTGAGTGGAGCGTCATCTGGTACTCCAAAATTTAATTTCCTGGTAGGAGCATATATGGGATTCATTAGTAAATAAATATGCTTGGGCAAGGATTAAAAAAAAAATCTTAAAAAATGAGATGAATTGGGTCCTGGCTGGTGTAGCTCAGTGGATTGAGCACGGGCCTGCGAACCAAAGGATCGCGGTTCGATTCCCAGTCAGGGCACACGCCTGGGTTGCAGGACAGTTCCCAGTAGGGGACACATGAGAGGCAACCATACATTGATATTCCTCTCCCTCTCTCCTTCCCTTCCCCTCTAAAGATAAATAAATAAAATATTTAAAAAAAAAAATGAGATGAACTGTTACTGTATAAAAGCTCCTAAAGACTTCCCTCTTACATGTATGGAGATCTTGGAACATACTTTGGAGGATAAGACTTGGTTTCTGCCAACTTTTACAGTTGAACAAGTACATATGGTAGCTTTAAGGATCCTGCTGAAGTTTCTGGTACTAGTTCTTGGCTTTCCTGGCTCTATTGTCATGGCTTAAACGTGCCATTTTTTGTCTGAATCTTTTTGAGTTTCTTCCCTACTCAGATCTACCATGATTCTTCTTTGGTGTTCAAGGCTCCCATTAAGATTTAGCTTCATCTTTTCTTTATAACCATGGCTACTTCTAGCCAATAAGAATGCACTACTTTTAACTGTACCAGTCTACTTGCCCCCTTTCAGAGAAAAGCGAGGGAATATTTTGCTTCCACATGTTTCTTCCCTTCCACAATTAGAATGTCATTGTTCCTAGCCCACCTTTAAAGTTGATCTGCCCTTCTGAAGCTAGCCATTGTAGATTGTAGAGACTCTCTTCCCCTTGGTATCCATAAGATCTCTCTCCTATTATTTGGTTGTTTAAGTATAGGTAGTAACATATTAATTCTAGTATCCCATTTTTTGCTAATCTTCTCCTTTTTTCCTGCAACTAGATTATAAAACCATGAATCAGATCTTATAATTCTCTCCTGTCCATCCTCCCTCCTCACATACACACTCTTTGTGTACATAATGTTGGTGTGGAGTACTTCTTATTGAGTCAATAGCTCCAATACCTGGAAGGAGATTTTAGTAAACAATTCAGGAATGGCAAAAGTTTCTGGCTTCATTTATACCTATATAAAACTATAGCGTATGTACCAGAATTAATTTGTCCCAATACCTATCTGAGTTGGTACAAGAGGTTACTTCCTTAATCTACTCAGATTAATATTGACTTATTTAATTGGAAAATTAAATCTATTTTTACCTTAGATTCATGTTTCCTTTTCTCATAGGCCAACATACCTTTTTGTTTGTAAAAATCAATTATAAAGTTAATTGAAGTGTTTTACATAAATAAGAATGCTGTAAATTCACTTCTAGGACCTCAGCCATGTGGCCTCTGGAGAGTCAGTGGATGAAGATGTACCTCCTCCTTCAGTGTCTTTACCAAAGCTGGCAGCTCTTCTCAGGGTATTCAGTACTGTAGTGAGGAGCATCGGGGAACGCTTCAGCCCAATTCGGGGTCCTCCAATTACTGAGGCGTATGTGACAGATGTAAGTGTATTTAAGAGTTCTGAGTATTATTCAAAAATAAAATTGTTTTGTGTTGTAACTGCTTCTGTTTATCTGGTATACTGCTATTGACCTTTCATTTGTCTAGCATGTATATACCGGGCCACTTTCTCGAATAGCTGAAAAATTTGGGAATTTCTATGTCCCATCCTACTCTTACTTCCTTTTCTCCCCCATGAAAAAGGCCACTGTAAATTTTCAAATGTCTGTGAACTTTTGTATTAGGAGCTCCTTTATAGATCCCATTTATTCTTTTTTTAAGCATATATTAGAAATCTTTTGCTTTTAAATTTGAGTCTTCTTTTAGTTTTTCAGCATATTAAGAATAACAGTATAGAGAAAGCCTCAAAAAGTACTTTTATGTGAGCATGACAGGACGAAATAACTAGATAGTCTGACATCAAAGAATATAAAACTATAAGGACTTACAATGTATAGTAATCTGAGACCAATTAGAAGATTGCCACACTTCTGGCTGGGCAGCTCAGTTGGTTGAATCGTTGTCCTATACACCAAAAGGTTGCTGGATCGATTCTGGTCAGGGCCCATACCTAGGTTGTGGATTTGATCCTTGGTCAGGGTGTATATAGGAGGCAGCCAATCAATGTTTTTCTCTTTTCCTTCCTCTGTCTCTAAAATAAATATGTCCTCAGGTGAGGATTTAAAAAAACAAAGTTAGCCACTCTTCTGTTGCCCCCAGCATCAACTGCACTGTATTACAGTTTGGTGAGTGGTTCAGCATAATAGACATCAGAAATGAACCTCCATCATTATATTCTGCTTGAAGAAGAATGGAGAAATGTGTGATACAGTCAACAAACTTAGTCTAAATGATTAAAATTTTACTGTGAGGAAAAACTTTAGCTTTTGTGAGTATTTGCTTTTGTTAAACACGTTGCTAGATAAAATGGTACATTAATTGTGTATTTGAGCAGAAATGTCTGATCTTGAAGATAATTAAAATTAGCATGTTGATAATTTTAATCTGATCAAAATGGTTTAAGATCCTTTTTTATCATCTCAAAGGTGGTTATTTGATGACTGTCAATGTTGAAATAAAGGCCAGTTAACTCAGATATAAAATGAAAGAAACATAATAGTTTTCCAGGATAGTTACATATTAAATGTATTCTTTCATGAAGTTCTTTTAGGCCTTTTAAACCTATGTATAGGTTTAAAAAACCTGTGTGTAATGGTTGTTGACTATTACAGAAATATTTTAGAGATATCTTTTTGTCAATTTATTTTCCCCCAAATTATTTTTATTAGAAATTTAGTACATTAATATTGATTATTATAATTTAGTGGAGGTTTTGGTTGGAAATTACATGGTTTTTATAATCCTCATATAGGTATCGTATGTTATAAATGAGAATACTGTTAGTTTTAAAAGGTCAATTGTCCAAAGCCCAAGTGCTAGATTATAGAAAGTTATCCTTTCGGCAGGTTATTCCCATGCTATTAATACTATTACAGTTCTAAGTTCTGGCATAGTTCATAAAGATTACGAGCTTCAGACCTTTAGTGACGTTGGGAGCATAGGAAGCGGGTACAATGGAAATAGAGGGCTGCAAATTCCATTTCCTGAAACAGTTGTACTTTAGAATTTTTTAAGCAAGATCATTTTTGTGTAGTGTACTAAAGATACCCTTATTATTACTACCCTCTGAGAACTAGTATATTAAGAGTCTACTGACAAAACAGGCAGTTAATTTTCCGTTGAAGCTGCATTAAATAGAAAATAATTTTTGCTCTGTGGAAGCATGTGAATTTTTTTAAAAAGCTGCTTGTTTTCCCCATTTGCAGGTTCTGTACAGAGTAATGAGATGTGTGACGGCTGCAAATCAAGTGTTTTTTTCTGAGGCTGTATTGACAGCTGCTAATGAGTGTGTTGGTGTTTTGCTCGGCAGCTTGGATCCTAGCATGACTATACATTGTGACATGGTCATTACGTATGGATTAGATCAACTGGAAAATTGCCAGACTTGTGGTACAGATTATATCATCTCAGTCTTGAATTTACTCACATTGGTATGTGAAATTTTTTTTGTTGTTGCTTTTTAATATATTGGTTTATTCAGGCCCTTAAATTTGCTTTGCTTATGGATGAAATTAAGGCCTTGGTTGTTTTGGGGCTTTTTGAGCGCATTAGTCTTATTTATATAATCTAGTTTGCTTTTGCCCTAGTACCTATTTACTTTTAGTATTCGAAGGCTTATCTCAGTGTAGATGTCTGAGGGGGTTTTTTGTTTTGTTTTGTTTTGTTTTGTTTTGTTTTGTTTTGATGAAACACTATCCTTTACATGGGACTGCCTAATGCTGCTACAAATACTGTATAAGAGAAAGTACGTGATAGCAATTTTGAAAGATCCTGTTATGTTTTGTTTCCCATACGAAATTTCTGTTATAGTTTTTATCCTTAACCATAAATATTCCCCCTCAGCCTTTTATTGTAGATACTTCTATGCATATTTAAAAAATAAACTAGTAAAGGCATCTCTGCATACTTGATACATTTGGCCCATCTAAGCCTCTGACCCACCCATGCCCTCCTCACTGTTCCTCCATCCCCATTTGGATTATTTTAAAGCAAATTCTAGATGATATTCTGCTCAACATTTCCACCAAAGTTACACTTCCTTTGGCCAATGTAAAACAGATGCCTATGTTTAAGCTTAAATTTAAAGTATATTATGTAAACACACAGCTTCTTTTTTTTTAAATTAATGGACTTTTTTTTTAGAGGAGTTTTGGTTTACAGAAAAATTGAGCATGAAGTACAGGGTTCTCATATATCCTCTTCTCCCAGTAGTTTTCCCTGTTATTAACATCTTGCTTTAGTATGGTATTCATTACAGTTGATGATCCAAACTGATACATTATTAATTAAAATTCATAGTTTACTTCAGGGTTCATTCTTTATGCAATGTATGGGTTTTGACAAATGTATAGTGCCATATATTTACCGTTACAATATCATACAACATAGTTTCACTGCTTTAAAAATCTCATGCATCCCACCTACTCATCTCTTCCTCCTTCCCCTCTGGCAACCACCAGTATTTTTACTGTCTCCATAGTTTTGTCTTTTCCAGAACATCATAGTTGAAATCATAATACGAAGCCTTTTCAGATTGGCTCCTTTCACTTAAGAATATGCATTTTAGGTTCTTTGATGTCATTTTGTGACTTGATAGCTCATTTATTTTTATTTTATTCTCTTAGATTGTTGAACAGATAAATACAAAATTGCCATCATCATTTGTAGAAAAACTGTTTATACCATCATCTAAACTACTATTTTTGCGTTACCATAAAGAAAAAGAGGTAAGTGATAGATACATTCATAAATACTCTTGATAACTTAGATCATTGAAATTTGACTTACATTGTTTAGTAGACTACATAAATGAAATGATAAATACTCCATTTAGAATGTAGTGATTATAATGATTGTTTTAATTTGGTATTTGCGGATTACCATATTATATACCTTGATGAATGAATGCCAAATACTCTTTTCAGATTTTCATTATTTGTCTTTATTAAATTTGTTCAGAACTAATATATATGTTATAAATAAAACTTTATTTTTAGTTTTTCAACTGACTCCATGTCTAAACCACTAGAGATTTTCTACGTAGATGTAGGGAAATCAATAAACTGTTGTTTGTATATGTGTTTTGACACTGGCTTTTTTGTTTGTTTTTTTAAATGTTCCTCTAAGACATTTCATATGGTCAGGTTTTAATTTAAAGTTTCCTTTCTCTAGGAATGGTTTGTAGATTTTAAAAAGCTTACTGATATGTATAGGTTCCCAAAAGGTTGGGTTTTTAGAAATTAAGATCCTTGGTGTTCTATACAGTGATTTTTTTATCCATCTTAAATGTTCTGTACTGTGATTTTATCAATCTTAAATTGATTTCCATCATAACCATATGTAGATGCTAATTTATTTTTCATATAATTGTAAAAGATTTGTTTTGCATTGATTTACTACTTTCCTAATTCTCTGTTTAAGGTTGTTGCTGCAGCCCATGCTGTTTATCAAGCAGTGCTGAGCCTGAAGAATATTCCTGTTTTGGAGACTGCCTATAAATTAATTTTGGGAGAAATGACTTGTGCCCTAAACAGCCTGCTACATAGTCTACAACTTCCTGATGCCTGTTCTGAAATAAAACACGAGGCTTTTAAGAATCATGTATTCAATGTAGATAATGCAAAATTTGTAGTTATATTTGACCTCAGTGCCCTGACTACAATTGGAAATGCCAAAAACTCACTAATTGGGGTGAGTCTTGACATGTAATCACTTTGTTTTATCCACATTGAAGCCTCTTCTCACTGCATATGTATGTGTATTTCATTTATTGTCATGCCAGTGCATCTGCAGAATCCCTGTAGAACAAATGACCATATTTAGGACATGCCTGAATAATTTGACAGTAATATTTTGTAACCATTATGTTTAGCTTTCTCCTTCCTTGACATCCATCCGTTGATAAGATTTTTAAAATATTTGTTTTATTAAAAATTTTTTTAATAAATTTCTCCTATTTAACATGCTTATAGAAAATTTCTCAACATTTTGCACAGCTCAATCTGTATAGTTCTTTTAATTGCAGCTCCTTCTTTCCCTGGTACTTTTCTTCCCCTCTTTACTAAAATTAGTGCTTATATATGGTCTTACTTTTTGACCGCTCACTTTTCTAGGTACATTCATATATGATTTCTTTAGAGAAGGAGTAATGATTTTTTCCTCTAAGAAATTTGAAGTGACCCTTTTTTAAATTTATAATTACTGCTATGGTTTGTATATTTCTTCCTCCTAGTAGACCTTGCAGGATTGAGAAAACATTATTTCTAATATAGAATAATGACATATAGCTAAGGGATTATGCTTTCTAAGAGAAAATAGAGGGAAAAATCAAGATTTGATTTGTACTTGCATGTACTTCATATTGTTAGATCAGATTACCTTATAACACTCAATAGCTATTCCTTCCCTCACTGCTAGTTATAGCTTCAGTAGACTCTCCCTTTCTTTACAGTCTAAAATTTGATTGCTGAGGAATTCACATTGTATACTGATTTGAGGAGGTTTGTGTCCTGTGCTCTGGAAATAGGATGGGGGATGGGTGGCGGAGGGCTGGAGCCCTCAAGTGGAATTGGGTATTTTAGCATGGAAAAGGAAAAGGGAAGGATGCAAAAGGCTTAGGGTGGCAGAATTTTTCTTTCTCATTGGACAGGGCACTTTGCCATTTGCAGTGTATGCAAAATTGAGGCAATAACTACACTAAAGGGTAAAAAGGGCTATGTTTAAGCCAGGGATCTGTAAACTGCAGCCCATGGGCCAAATTCAGCCTACTGCCTATTGTGATCTCTTTTTTTAAAAAATCCTTTATTGAGGTATAATTTACATACCATATAATTTCCATTAATATATACAAGTAAATGATTTATAGTATATTCACAGAATGTAACCATCACCAGTCACCTGTTTTTGTAAGGAAAGTTCTTTTGGAACATAGCTGCTCCTCTGTGTTGTCTGTGGCTGTTTTCTTTCCGTAGTAGCAAAGTTGAGGTCACCACAACAGATATGTCATATGGCTCACAGAGTCTAAGATATTGACTCTTCACAAAAAGTGCTTGCTAACCCCTTTCAGTGTACTAGATTGTTTCCAAATTTAAATGTCATTTTAATTTTATAAAATGTATAGACATACTTATTTTGAAGGATAAACTCTTTGTATGCTCATGTACATATTAGAGGAGCCAAACATTTACTTTCTCTTGTTCATCATCAGATGTGGGCACTGTCTCCAACTGTCTTTGCACTCCTGAGTAAGAATCTGATGATTGTGCATGGTGACCTGGCTGCTCACTTCCCTGCCATTCAGTATGCCGTGCTTTACACTTTGTATTCTCATTGTACCAGGTACTGTATTTACAAATATTCCTTAAACATTTTTTTTTTTTTAAATTTAAAGGTATTTTAAAAATCTGTGTGTTGAGCTCTGACCAGTATGGCTCGGCTGGTTGGAGCATTGTCTTGTAAACTGAACGGCTGCAAGTTTGCTTCCCAGGCAGGGCACATGCCTAGGTTGAGGGTTTGGTCCTGGTTGGGGAGCATATGAGAGGCAACTGATTGATGTTTCTCTCTCATGTTGATGTTTCACTTTCTCGTTCTCTTCTCTTCCCCTCCCCTCTCTAAAATCAATAAGCATGTTCTTGGGTGAGGACTTAAAAATGTATACATGTTGATTTAACTTTGGAAATGCTTTTTTAGAAAAATTAGAGATGAAAAGATGATCTGAACTTTGTCTTCCAGGCATGATCACTTTATATCTAGTAGTCTTAGTTCATCATCCCCGTCTTTGTTTGATGGAGCCGTGATTAGTACTGTCACTACAGCTACAAAAAAACATTTTTCAATTATATTAAATCTCCTGGGAATATTGCTTAAGAAAGATAATCTTAACCAGGATACAAGGTAACTGAGTAATATTGTATATTAACACTTAACTTTTATTAATTTGACTTTATGATTTTGAGAATAAGCAATGAAAATTATTGTATTGAGGTAGAACAATGTCTTCATTATGAAACACTTTAAAATTTGGTTTTATTGTTTAGTCTAAGATTTCTTACTCTTTTTCAAAAGAATTATATGAAACACCCTCCACCCTGATGTTTTATGGCAGAATGTATTTACTGGGTTGGCCAAAAAGTCCATTTAGTTTTTTCTTCTATTTTAAAAAGACATGGCTTTCATTTTCACCAGTAACTATTGATTTGGATACTTTGGGTATGTCGACTATCTCCTGCCCTTGGCTTCCAGTGGGTAGAGGCCAGGGGTGCTGCTAACCATCTTCCAATACATCAGACAGCCCCACAGCAAAGAATTATTTGGCCATAATGTCAGTAGTACCAAAAAACTTCAGAAACCACTTTTGACATGTTCAGTCAGTCACAGCACCTTCTCCACATACTGCACAAACTTTTTTTTGCATTTCAGTTGAGTTTTTACCTTTCTTAAAATAGTAAAGCATAATACACCGAAAATGTGTATCTTCTTCCATCTTCAGTATTAAAATGGCTGCACAAATATTCACCGATTTGATCAGTTTTTTTAAATGCATGCTTATATTGATACCTGTCAAAATACAGTCTGACAAAATTGTCTCTAATGAAATTAAAGACAACTAAGCACTACCAGAGCCATCGTACAGAAAAAAACTAAACAAACTTTTTAGCCAACCTAATATTTAGATTTTCAAAAGACATACAGTTTTTGACAAGGGGATTTCTATAATTGCAATTTTTGTTTCTTATTGCCTGAGATATTTAAAAAAACAAAACAAAACTAAGAAGAGATTTTTTTTAATTTTGTTTTTTGAATGTAAAATTACTATATTTTGCGTTTCAGGAAACTGTTAATGACATGGGCTTTGGAAGTGGCCGTTTTAATGAAGAAGTCCGAAACATATGCACCTTTATTCTCTCTTCCATCTTTTCATAAATTTTGCAAAGGCCTTTTAGCCAACAGTAAGTTTGTGTGATTATTTAATTTTGTTAACTCTTTAAAAAGGGATCATCGGTAGTAGGAGAAAGTCACTTGAGTACTTCTGTGATCTGAAATGAATAATTTCCATTTTGATGAGAGAAAGGCATAATCTGTCTTAATTTTTTTATTCTTAATATGTTAAAAATAAGTAGTTTTAAATGACTGTCACATTTTAAAACTTACGTGAATGTGACATGTGCTTTTAAAATTTCCCTCAGAAAAAGTTTTGGGTGAACACTTGTCACTTTAAGTGGATTTTGTTGAATCTGTCATTTTCCCAAACGTTAATGTCAGAATCCCTGGCAGGGGCAGAGCCTGCTCTACAGTAGGTGCTCGCTGTTTGTTGAATGTTAGAAAATTATTACATATTGGTATGTAAATTATTTTGGTAAGCTGAAAATAACTCTTAATTTTTAATAGCGCTTGTTGAAGACGTAAATATCTGTCTGCAAGCATGCAGCAGTCTACACACGTTGTCCTCTTCCTTGCCAGATGATCTTCTACAGAGGTATGGACTATAAATCCTGTCTTTTAACTCCAGTTCTAAACACTTGGAAATGCTACTACACCTATATTACCTATTTTATTTTTTGTAGGTGTGTTGATGTTTGCCGTGTTCAGCTGGTTCATAGTGGGACTCGTATTCGACAGGCATTTGGAAAGCTGTTGAAGTCAATTCCTTTAGATGTTGTCCTGAGGTATAACAGTTGTGTTGGCAAACATATTCCACTATGTTTTCACTGGCTACTCTAGTTTAGGAAAAGACAGATCACCTATTAATGAATTAATGTCACCTTGTATGGCTCTTCTCAATGACTGAAGAGAAGAAATAAGCTTATGATAATTGGTATAAGTCATGTATCGCCAAATGTGTTTCTTAGTTCTGTTACTTGAAAAACTAAACTCTGATCATTTATTTGATTTAAGTTAATTTGGGAGCTTTAAGAACCTGGAATTTCAAAATTGAAATAACATTCTGTCTGTTTTAAAGCCTTAATTTTATTTTTTTACTTCCAAATTTGGTTAGGAAAATAGCCTATTTATAGTATGTTACTAACCTTTTAACTACAACATTTTGCATGACGGTAACTATTTTCTGTTTACAGCAATAACAATCACACAGAAATTCAAGAAATTTCTTTAGCATTGAGAAGTCACATGAGTAAAGCACCAAGTAACACATTCCACCCGCAAGATTTCTCTGATGTTATTAGTTTTATTTTATATGGGAACTCTCATAGAACAGGGTAAGACATTTCTTTGACTCTTTAATTGGGAAAAGTAACATATACTTGAATATATTGGCCCTATACCTGCTTTTGAGGAGTGATGGAGTAGAAAGTAATATTATTCATAAATAGGTTAGTTTAGTTTTCAGTAGGAACCATTGCTTTGAAGATAACATCTGAAGACAGAAAAATGGCCTTTGGAAGTGAGTGATGAAATGCGATTGACAGTTAACCGATCCGACCTTGTCATCAATACTTTGGGGAAGGGTCTGTGGCGTAGACATTCTTGAGATGCTTAGTTGGAGTGAATGTTTTAGTGTGATAGCCAAATTATCCTGAGCCATTTACCTTAAAAATTTGTCCATACCATACTCCATCCTGTTTTAACTGTAACAGGCCTCCTCAGAATGAGAGGGGGGAAATTAATGCTTTTCTTAGATTTATAGGTTTTGCCTTTTTGGAGTAGGAAAAGTTGTAGTTCCCTACTCCCATTCCCCTTGCAGTTTTTATTATTTTATTAAAATGAAGTCATTATTGTCTGTTAAATATGAAACTACTTTTCCCAGGAAGGACAATTGGTTAGAAAGATTGTTCTATAGCTGCCAGAGACTGGATAAGCGTGACCAAACAGCAATTCCTCGCAATCTTCTAAAGACAGATGCTGTCCTTTGGCAGTGGGCTATTTGGGAAGCAGCACAGTTCACTGTTCTTTCTAAGTTGAGAACTCCACTGGGCAGAGCTCAAGATACCTTCCAGACAATTGAAGGTAATCAGTTCTGGTGCTTTTCCAAACATTGTGATATAAATACTTTCAAGCCTTATATTAAGAAATTTGTCTGTTAAGACAAAATTTGAAACCATAATTTTCCCCTGAATACTTTATCACTTAATCTTTTAGATATGATTAGAATAAGCTTTCATTGAATAATTGTGTTGGCAACAACGTGCCTGTCTCTTCATTTGAAAATTTAAGGGATTTGTATGGAGAAAACATTTTTTGCCCCTGAAATGAAAAATCTTTTATGTTGAGAGTTTTGTTTTTAAATGATGGCTGTACAGAAGAAACTTGATAAATGTGAAATTTGTGAAATTATCTCTAAGTACTTCTGCATTTTTTAAAGATTTCTTTTAAATTTGGAATGTTCTCTTTGCTTTTAGGTATCATTAGAAGTCTCGCAGCTCACACGTTAAACCCTGATCAGGATGTTAGTCAGTGGACAACTGCAGACAACGATGAAGGCCACAGTAGCAATCAGCTGAGACTTGTTCTTCTTCTGCAATATCTGGAAAATCTGGAGAAGCTGATGTATAATGCATATGAGGGATGTGCCAATGCATTAACATCTCCTCCCAAGGTTGGTTTCGGTGGGCTCAGTGTTGCTCTGGAGCAGTGTTTTATGGTAAAGTTGGTGGTGTGTGTAGAGCTGACATCACAAGACTTGTGTGTTTGTTGTATGTGTATTTGAGTCATCAGCATTTATAATTTGAACCTGCTTTTTTCTTTATTCTAAAGGTCATTAGAACTTTTTTCTATACCAATCGCCAAACTTGTCAAGACTGGCTGACTCGGATTCGACTCTCCATCATGAGGGTTGGATTGTTGGCAGGCCAGCCTGCTGTGACAGTGAGACATGGCTTTGACTTACTTACAGAAATGAAGACAAATCTGTCTCAGGTACAGTGCTGTGTTTGCAGTTCATTTTAAATCTGTTGATTAGTAAAACTGGTATTTAATATCCTTGCTATTATTTAATCTCTGGGTAAAATAAATGAAAACTTTAATTCATTTTCAAAGCTTTTGATCCATTATTTTATAAAAGCAAAAACTTCCAAAGCCACTTATAAATATTTTGTATTTAGAGCATGTCAAAATATGTATTACTTATACTTAAGGTTGGAACATTAAAGGTAATTCTAAGAAATTTGTAGAAGAAATATTTTTTATAATTTGT
The DNA here is from genome assembly GCA_039655065.1 of Glossophaga mutica. NCBI lineage: Eukaryota > Metazoa > Chordata > Mammalia > Chiroptera > Phyllostomidae > Glossophaga > Glossophaga mutica. The sequence goes on from CM077305.1 coordinate 100,835,070, forward strand.
AATGGCAGTTGTAAAATGCATAGGGAAATCTATGTTAATTATAATGAGTGCAGAAGTATATATAATAATGTAACATATGAGGAAAGTGCTAGCTTGTAAGTGGGCTCAATAAGTGGGATCCAAAAATAGCAAATGTTTGCTAATTATAGTAATGCCAGGCAATATTCAGAGATATGACATTAATCATCTTTTTATTTGTGTTTATTTATATTTAATTTTGCTTTATATTTACTTTCTGTGTTACTCCTATAGATGCCACAGTTGAAATGCTGGGGAGCTTTTCATTTTGTAAAGACTAACACCCATGAGCTGTTAGGGTTTCTGTCAGTCAAACTTTGTAGCTACATTATACATGACATTTTAAGAATTCTAAGGGAAATAATGTAGTATTATTGTTGCAAAAATAATTTGTTAAGTACATTTGACTTTAACTAGGCTTTCATGTGATCAGTAGTTGAATTTTAATGGTATTGATGTCTGAGGTTAATATTTCTGAGGTCCATTTTCAGGGGAATGAATTGGAAGTAACCATCATGATGGTGGTGGAAGCACTGTGTGAACTGCATTGTCCTGAAGCTATACAGGGCATTGCTGTCTGGTCATCTTCCATCGTTGGGAAAAATCTTCTCTGGATTAACTCAGTGGCCCAGCAAGCTGAAGGGAGGTAAGTCGAAAGGAAGGAAATGGGTGATAGGATTTGTTTATGTTTATGTCATTTTTACTGTTGGCTAACATTGTATTTAAATGCTAAAACAGCTTTGTTCCATTTTAGTAATTGGGGTTTGCTATATATTATTTTGCTAGGATACATCTTCAGTCTGTTCTTTAGTAGCAAAACTTGGGTATCTTTTTTATTTATGAATTAATAGGAAATCTTCCTGAAGACAAGATCTGCCAATTATTTGATTAAAAATACATTTAAACTTGATCTTTAATTGATAACCTTTCAAATCAGAGTCTGGTACAAATTACCCTCTTTGGCTAGATTAATTGCTCATTAGCCCCGTACACTCAACATTCAGACTCATTTGATTCCTCTAGGTAAATGAGCATGTACCAAATGGTCTCTGCACGTTGATGTAAGTTTTATCAAATCTTTGAAATGTTGAAAAAGATAAGAGAACTGTTCATAATTCCACCTCTTAGTTGTAGCTGTAGTTTTGGTATATATGCCTTTCTAGTTCTATCGTCTTCTCATATAAGTGTTTCTATTAGCCACATGATTTGCTTTCTCCACTGAGATATAGATACACACATACACACACTTTTTTTTTTTTTATTCTCACTTTAGGATATGTTTTAATTGATTTTAGAGAGGAAGGGGGAGAGAAACATTGATGTGAGAGAGAAACAGTGATCATTTGCCTCTTGGACATGCTCTGACTGGGTATCGAACCCACGGTGTTCTTGGTGTATGAGATGACGCTCCAACCAACTGAGCTAAACGTCCAGGGCCCACTGAGCAATATTTTAAAAAATACGTTGCCATGTTAAATATGCTACAGTGTGATTTTTTAGTGGCACAGTTGTATTTATTTGTGAATGTATCCAAATTTAACATCCCTATTGTTGGGCAATAAAGTTGTTTCTAATTTTTTTTTAACTAATCTTAATGCAGCATGGCACTTAGCTTTTTGCTCATAGTTGTGATTATTTTCTTTGGATTCATTCCTACAAGCTGATTTACTAGAAGAAAGGCTTCAGATCATAAGGCTTATGATACATACTGTTGCTAAGTTACCCTGTAGATAAGATGGTACCAATTTAAATCACTAACAATAGAGTAACCCCTTCTGTTCACCTTTGTGAATACCCGAGGATCACCCAGAAACAACCCTACCACCATCATCAGTGAAAGTATCACTATTTGTTTTATTTTATTTTGCCTAAATAATGATTAATAGTAGGACTTTGTCGGTGTCTTATGTTGACCATTTGTGTTTTTCTGAGATAAATCTTCATGGCCTTTTGTTGCTTTTCTTTATTGATCTGTGAAATTTTAATATATACCAAATTGTTGATGCCATTTGATTTTTTATTTGTAATTTATTTTAAATGTTTATGGTATTTTTGATACCCAAAAGTTTCAAGTTATTTTGCCATTAAATCTGTTACTTTTTATAGATTCTTGTATTTATTCTTTTATTTAACCTTTGCACACGTTTGAGATCAGATGCTTACACCAGTATTTTCCATTAGTTATTTTTTGCTGTCTTTATTTTCAACATTTAACAATGTCGCTTATTTTCCTTTGTTACAAGGAAGAAATCTCATTTTGTGTATGCCCAACCCCATGCAAAATAATTGTCTAGCTTATTGAGTGATTCATTCTTTCAAGTGTTTTTATGGAAGTGAATATATGAATAATTAAAAAATAAGACTTTCCATTTGTGTTGAAGGTTTGAAAAGGCCTCTATGGAATACCAGGAGCATCTGTGTGCCATGACAGGCGTTGATTGCTGCATCTCTGGTTTCGACAAATCTGTTCTTATGTTGGCCAATGCTGGGCGAAATAGTGCCAGTCCCAAACATTCTATGAATGGTGAGCATTCAGCATTTAAATAAAAAGTAGTGGTCAAATAGTTTATACTAATGAACTTCCTATATATTTTTAGAGTTATGCACTCTGAAATATTTATAACTGCTTTGCATATCTATTTTATAAAATACTTCCAGGTGACTCCAGAAAGACTGTGTTGTCCAAACCAACGGACTCTTCCCCTGAGGTTATAAATTACTTGGGAAATAAAGCATGTGAGTGCTACATTTCAATTGCTGATTGGGCTGCTGTACAGGAATGGCAGAATGCTATCCACGACTTGAAAAAGAGTACCAGCAGTACTTCTCTCAACCTAAAAGCTGATTTCAACTACATAAAGTAAGGATTTTTTGTAATTATAAATTGTGATACTTAACTCCATTAAACAAATTTTTAGTAACTTTAAAGGCTTTTTCTGTGGCTGAAAAATATTGAAATTGGTCATATTAACTATTGCAAGATGGTTGTAGTTATAGTAATACTGCATTCTAAAAATGACTATAGTGAGAAACCAACCTCATATGATGAGGGTATTCATTCTGTGTGAAAACAGACTCATAATCGTTGAAGTAGTTATTTGGTATGATTATCAGAGTCTGTGCTAAAACAAAAATAAACATATAGTAGTCCCCCCCTTATCCACAGGGAATATGTCCAAGAATCCCAGTGGGTGCCTGAAACTGCAGATAGTACCAAACCTTGTATATTACTGTTTTTCATATACACACCCAAGATAAAGATAAATTAGGCATAATAAGAGATTAACACCAATAATAAAATAGAACAGTTATAAAAATATACTACAATGAAAGTTACGTGAATGTAGTGTGACCCTGTCACTTATAACCAATCTGATAACCTACTTATAACTGAAATGGCTACTAAGTGCACATAGGCAGGTGGTGTGTGCAGTGTGAGTATCTGGACAAAGGGGCGATTCTCATCCTGAGTGGGATGGTGTGAGATTTCATCATACTGCTGTGAACAGTGTACAATTTAAAACTTACAAATTGTTTATTTCTGGAATTTCCCATGTAACATTTTTGGATTACTGTTGACTGTGGGTAACTGAAACCATGGAAAGTGAAATGGCGAATGGCAGAGGGAGTACTAGATGTCACACTTTAGAAAGGATCGCATTTGATGGTGTTCCTTTTTTTTTTTTTTTTTTTAAGAATTTTTTTTTTTTTTTTTAGAATTTTTTTTTTCCTTTTAGATTTTTTTTTTTTTTTTTTTTTTTTTTAATTTATCTTTAGAGGGGAAGGGAAGGAGAGAGGGAGAGAAACATCAATGTGCGGTTGCCTCTTGTATGTCCCCTGACGGGAACTGGCCTGGCAACCCAGGCATGTGCCCTGACTGGGAATCGAACCGCGATCTTTCGGTTCGCAGGCCTGTGATGGTGTTTCTTAATTAGATTTGAATACAATAAGTTCTCACTTAACATCATTGATAGCTTCTTGGAAACTGCGACTTTTAAGTGAAACATCGTATACTGAAACAAATTTTATCATATGCTAATTGATATAAACAAGAGTTAAGTTTCTATGGCGTATTCCTGGTCACAAAACCATCAAACTACTAAATAAAGACCCTAAACATGTCTAATATTAAACATTGAAATAGATGTGAGCTAAAAATACGTTTATAAAAGGTTAATGAAAACAAGTAAAAACAATAATAAAAGAAGTGTGAAAAGGACTGTGACACCTAATAAAATAGAAAATCTTAGGTAGAATTTGAACAGGAGGAGTATATTAATCTGTCTTAGTGTTGTGTTATGAAGAGGCTGGAGGTATGGGAGGCAAGGGTAGAAGCATGTAGACCATTAATTTGTTGGGACATAGGTAGATAGAGGAAAAAAATATACTATTAATTGAAGTAGGAACACACAGAACAATGAAGCATGTTTAAGGTGCTTGTGAAACGTGCAGATGAGATTGTTTAGTATGTATTTAGGTTGGCCAGAAAGTCTGTATGTTTTTTGTTTTTGTTTTTTTTTTCTGTAAAATAAAAGACATTTTTTCATTTTCACCAGTAACTTTATTGATCTGGGTATTTTGATTGTGTCAGCTGTTTCCCAAATAATATAACATTGGTTGTCCTCAATTAATGTCTCAATTTGATCACTTTCAACTTCAGTGGGTCTACCCAACTGTGGAGCATTGTCCTGAGAGAAATCAGCACGAAACTTTGCAAACCGCTTTTGACACCTTCAATCATTCACAGCACTTTCTCCATACACTGCACAAATCTTTTCTTGTGTTTCAGCTGAGTTTTTATCTTTCTTGAAATTAATAAAGCATAATATGCTGAAAATGTATATATTTTTTCCACCTTCAATATTAAAATGGCTGCAGAAAAACTCACCAATTTTGATAAGTTTATTTTTTAATGCACATTGGTATGGCAGCTGTCACAATAGAAGCTAACAAAATTGTCTCAAGGGGGTGGAGGGATTGAGCAAAAAAGAAAAAGGACTCATGGACAATAGTGTGGTGGTTGCTGGGGGGAGGGGTGTATAAGGGGACTAAATGGTATTGGAAAAAAGTACAATAAAGACTAAATTTTTAAAAATTGTTTTGAATGAAGTTAAAGACAACTAAGGACAACTAGAGCCATCTTATGGGGAAAAAAAAAAAAAACAAACGAACCTGTTGGCCAACCCAATAGTTAAGAATTGGATTTGGAACTAAGGAGGAAAGTCTAAGCTAGAGATTTGGAGATCATACTGTATAGGCAATAATTAAATGCTTGACTCTATACCCTCAAGCCTTTGTAAGCCACCAACCACAGATAAGGCTCTGGAGAAGAGTGAGTGGAAAGGAAAGAGGGTCAAGGTCAGAATCCTTTCGAGCATCTGTTAAGGAACAGGAGAAGGAGTCACTGAAGAAAACACAAGGACATTGAGAAAGGAAGTGTTGGAGATGTAGGAGAGCCAGACGGGAGTAGTCAGCCGTGTCAGGAGCCCTGGACTGCAAGCAAGAGGAGCTTTGTAGAGAGAGGAGCAGCCAGGTCAAATACTGTTGAGTGGTACAAAAATCTGAAAATGAAAAGTTTTAGTTAGGTTAATTGGGTTTCTTGAAGTCAAGGGGAAGAAGCTGGGCTGAAAGAGAGTATTGTGTGTTCAGATACTGGTGAGATCAGGTGTTCTTTCAGACAGAGGGGGAAGAGCCACTAGAGAGCAGTTGAAGAAACAGGATAGAGACCGTTGATTGAAGGATGAACTAAATTCCACCTTCTCTGTGCCTCAAGGAAAGCAGTTAAAGTTAGATATAGATGTTCTTGGGAGTGAATAGTGGGTTGGGGTACGGGTAGAGGAAATTAAAGCCTGGGGTTTTTGTCCCTTTCTGTCCTGTCGTGTCCTGTCAGTTATTAGCTAGAAGCGTGGGGGCATTATAGAGTGTAGTGGGCACAGAGGGAACCTGCCACTGGAGAAGATTGACCCTGTAGTGCCAGAAGAGGTAAGTGTTTTAGTCTGTAAATCTCGACAGTTCATCAGCCATATAGCTCACCTAAGAAGCTGGTGGTTGCCTGGAGCCAGGCATGGGGCTTTTTAATGTGGAAGCAGGTACAGTCAAGTAATGTCCATTTACATCGCTGGATTCAGTCAGGTATAGTCAGGTAATGTCCACTTACATTGCTGGGTTCAGGCTGAGATGTTAGGGAGATAGATGATGTGGTGAGGGGGACAGGAAAAGATGAGAGATTAATGGAAAAGAGAGATGGAGAAACTTCACTAAAGTTGTTCTTCTGGCCGAGAATAGCTATAATAGGAATGGGAACAGGGTCAGGGATCTGAAAGTAGTGAGGAGCTAGGTGGATGAGGCCCCTCATCTTGGCGTTGGTGATCCAGGATTATAGGAGGGAGTTTCAGAGGTGTTACCATTTTCAGATAAGGTGAGGAAATAGAAAGGAATTTATTGGAAGAAGATAAATGGGTTCCATGAAACAGTGGAAAAGATTAGAGAAGAAGAGGGTCAGCAGCGAATGAAGGCAGGACTGTTAGAATATAAGAATGAGATAACAACATAGACCTACAGGATCTTAGGCTTTAAGTGATGGGTAGGGCCCTGTAGAGGGTTGGGTGGTAGCTTGGGGGGAACTAGATATGTTGAAGTTGTCCTGCAGAAGTCTGTTGTCAGTTTGTAGGAGGGGCCCCAAGGAAAATAGGCTGCAAAAAGAGAAAGGAGACATTGAGGGGTGAGTATGCTAAACTGATGTCTAAAGCTGTGACTTTCAGGTTTACTACTCCAATTTTAGTGCTAGCTCCAATTAAGGTGGTGGTCGCATCTTCAAAATAGAAATAAAATGGTGGGCTGTGTTGAAAGAACTTCATTAAAAGAATGTTGTTTCATTGTGCTGCCTTTTTCTAGAATTTGTTCTTTTTTTTTTTTTTTAATGGTTCCACAGGCTGGATAGGGTGTAATACAAACTAACCAGTATTTTAATTACAGATCACTAAGCAGTTTTGAGTCTGGAGAATTCGTTGAATGTACTGAGCAATTAGAATTGTTGCCAGGAGAAAATATCAATCTACTTGCTGGAGGATCAAAAGAAAAAATAGGTATTTGAGATAATTTTAAAATTAAATACTTTTATGGACAAGTTGCTCAAAATGTTTGGCTTAGTATATTTCACTAGGAAATCTGCAAAGATACCGTACATTTATTTTGGGGCAGAGTCCCATGTGAATCAACAAATTCAGGAGTGTTCTATTTATATTTAATTTCGCAAATAACAGTTTAATTATAATTAAGCCAACAAAAAAAGGGGCTACACTAATACTTTGAAATTTATCTAGCCATTTGCTTGAAAAAGTACAAGTAGTATTTAAGCTAAATATTTTTTGTGCTTGACACCTTTTTTGAATCATTTTTTAATTAATATTTGAATACAGTTGCTTCTATTTCCCTCACCACCACTTTTCCCCGTGTGCTTGACATCTTGATGTGTGGTTCATTAATTCTTTATCACAACTGAAACATTTTATATGCTATACTAAAGTTAGCATTGCATAATCTGTGTGATAGTATTGATTTGCTAGGTTCAGCAATATTTGCCAAAGTGGGTCTAGATTAGCTCCTATAAATAGTAGGTTACTAATTGATTTTTGAGCCTTAAAATTAACTGACTTGGGAGAAGTCTGAAGTATAACTTTATAAGAGTATAATTTTTATATAGGTATCAGATATTTAATTATTGTGTGTAGCTGCCTGAACCTAATACGAAAGGAGGTATTCATTGGTGATTATTTTCAGCACTGTCAAAATATCTTATCACCTGTACATTAAAAGCGAATTAACTGAATGGAATCTATTTAACTTTTATAGATATGAAAAAACTACTTCCTAACATGTTAAGTCCAGATCCAAAGGAACTACAGAAATCCATTGAAGTTCAGTTATTGAGAAGCTCTGTTTGTTTGGCAACTGCTTTAAACCATCTAGAACAAGATCAGAAGTGGCAGTCTATCACCGAGTAAGTTGAATTCTAAGCAGGTGAATGTGCACTATGACTGTTTGTACTCTCGTGGGGGTGAGGCAGTTTCCAGAGCCCTACCGTGCTAGTCATGGTAGCTTTGTTTTAATTGTAGAAGTCATGTAATATGTGGATGCCACTTGCTTACATACTGAGGTTGAAAGTAAATAAAATATTAACATCTCCCAAAACAAATGCTCTGACTTGCTTATACCGTTTTACTAAAGAGCAGGCCTACTCCTCTTCTTCCCCCAGTTTGGGTGCCAATATGGAAGCATCTTATCAAACTGCTTCATACCCTTTAGTAGTTACAAGTTGAGAAATCTCATTTATGAATTAATAATAAACATTTTGTTTCAGAAATGTGGTAAAGTACTTGAAGCAAACCTCCCGCATAGCCATTGGACCACTGAGACTTTCTACTTTGACAGTTTCCCAGTCTCTGCCAGTCCTGAGTACCTTACAGCTGTATTGCTCTTTTGCTTTGGAGAACACAGTTTCTAACAGACTTTCTACAGAGGTGCGTATAGGTATATTTTTACCAGGATAGTCTTCTGAACATCAATAGGCACTAGGGTAGAATGAGGACTATTTTTCAAGTTTTTAAAATAGCATCTGTAACTTTGTTGGACAAGTTAGCAAATCCAGAAATCTAAAATGCCATTTCAGGCAGATTCTCATTTGCGAAATGTGTAAGGCAGATAGAAGAACTTAAGGTACATAATCTCAAGGATGCTAATTGCTGTTTTTTTCCTTTTTCTCTTTGGAAAAGAGGTTAGTGTACATAAATAAATTTCTGTTGGGCAGATTATATAAATTTTATATTTGACTAAGATGAAGACACTCCCTATTCTTCCCAGATAGGGTAAAGTTTAACCAAAGATAAGCTCTTCTAAAGAGAATTAGAATGAGATGTGCATACTTTTTGATAAGTACATTGGTAAATTGGACTTACATTCTGAAAAATTTTTTTTGGTGGGTGAAAGTGTTTTCTCTTAGAGTGTCTTTTCCTCATATGATTAGAAGATGGCAGTGAAGAAAGTGGAGAGTTTAATATAAATAAACCTGGAATAGAGCTGATAGTCAACCTGTGGAGATGTAACTGAACTCAGTCTACAGACATGTAAGGGATCCTGTTTCCACTAAGGAGTTTTGGTTTTACCCTGGCAGGACTGTCTTATTCCACTGTTCAGTGAAGCTTTGCGTTCATGTAAACAGCACGATGTGAGGCCGTGGATGCAGGCATTAAGATATACCATGTACCAGAGTCAGTTGTTGGAGAAAATAAAAGGTAACTAAGTTTAAAAAAAAAAAAAAAAAGATTTATTGAGGTATACTTTACATATGATAAGTGTACAGTTCTGTGAGTTTTAACACGCCCTCACCTATGTAACCACTAATAAAATATAGACTATTTATCTACCCTGAAAGCTTTCCTTATGCCTTTTCATAGTTATCTCTTTCATCTGTCCATCCCAGGCAACCACTGGTTGGCTTTCTATCGCTATAGATTAGTCCTGCCTTTAAGTCCTGTTTTTACTAAAATGTTATATAAATGTAATCATAAAGTATGCTCTTTTGTGTCTAACTTCTCTTGTTTAGCATTTTATTTTTAAGGGTTACCCATGGTACAAGTACCAGTGTGGTCTTTTATATTTTTGAGTACTATTCGTTGTATGGATACACCACAATTTATTTTATCTGTTGACCCTTTGATGGATATTTGAATTGTTTTTTAATTTGGGCTCTTGTGTGTAAAGCTGCTGTGAAATACATGTGTAAGTTTTTTGGTGGACATGTACTTGTATTTCTCTTTTAAATGCCTAGGAGTGGAGCCCTGACTGGTGAGGCTCTGTTGGTTGGGCGTCCTGCAAAGTGAAAGATCACTGGTTCACTTTCCCATCAGGTTACAAGCCTGGGTTTTGGGCCCAGTCCTGGGTGGGGCGTATGTGAGAGGCAGCTGATCGATGTTTCTCTCTGGCATTGAAGTTTCTGTCCCTCACTTTCTCTCTCCCTTCCCCCTCTCTAAAAATAAAGAAACAAACGAATGGATGAATGAATAATTAATTAAAATGTAAATACCTAGGAGTGGAGAGATATGGCTTAACTTTCAAAATAGTTTGGCAGTTTCTTATAAACTGATTTTATATACTACATTCTTTCTGGCATACACATTGTTGGTATTGTCAGTCTTTAATTTTAGTCACTGGAGTGTGTATGTAGTACTATCTCATTGTTTTTTTTATATCTTTCTGATGATTAATAATGTTGAGCATCCTTTCATTTGCATAATGGCCATTGTATATCTTATATTCTTTCTTTATTTTAAAAAAATATTTATTTTTAGAGAGGGGAAGGGAGGGAGAAAGAGAGGGAGAGAAACATCAATGTGTGGTTGCCTCTTGTGCGCCTCCCTACTGGGGATCTGGCCACAACCTGGGCATGTGCCCTAGCAGGGAATTGAATCAACAACCCTTTGGTTCACAGGCTGGTGCTCAGTCCACTGAGCCACACCATCCAGGGCTATATCTTATATTCTTTAAAATGTCTGTTTAAATCTGGCTCATTTTTAATGAAGTCATAAGACTTGTTTATGTCTTTGTCAGCCACACCAAATGAATAGTTTGAAAATTAGCATTTGTAAAAATATTTGTCTCATTTTTAAGAAATGTCATGCTAAAGGGATGCTAGCAATGTACTTTTACTGCTCTAAAGCGGAAAACTTGCCAGAGTTCTGTAGAATTTCATTTGAAAATGCGGTAGCTGGGCTTACTGAGTAAATTCGAATGCTAAATTTTGACTGAGCTAATACTGGGAGATGGACTTGCATTGCAGGGTGTCTGTTGGTAACTGTGGCTCACACCCTTAATGTCATATGTCTGGGTTTGGGACTTTAGCCCAACATTTGCAAATTGAGGCATCTTAGGGCAAGTCGTTAAACTTCTGAGTCACTTTCTTTTTTGGTAAAGGAGATTGCTCCACTGATGTGATTCTTGTAAGGATTTATAGGAGATGAGACAAGGTATATAAGAGCCTTTGCACAGAACATAGCATGCAGTAGGGCTAAAAATATCTCCTTTTCCATCCTCTTATTGAACATGTTTAAAATTGAAAAGAAAAAGTCAGTAATCTGTTTGTTATATTTAGAGACAGAACTCTGCTCCTCCTCACTTTTCTTTTATTCATCAAGTATTTCTCAATTGTGTGCTTTGTGCCAGGTACTGTGCTTCAATTTGGGATGTAATGATGAAAAGACAAGCCTGTTTTCTGTATTCCTAGGACCAAAGGGATTCTAGAGTCTAGCAGGGAAAAGTGACATTAAATAAGAAACAGCAATATGGTGTACTGCACGGAAGTGCACATGCAAGTTGCTAAAAGAACATGCAACAAGGGCACTGCTTAATCCTAGGACTCGAAAAGGACTTCAGAGGAAGTACCATTTAAGATGAGACCTGAGGGAGGTAGAGGTGAGAAAGAAGGCAGACGGATTTAATTTAAACAAACATCATAATGGAAGGACAGTGGCAATGGTGAAAGATGCTTAGATGACACAGTTTGCTTAAGGGAGAGTGGGAAGAGATGAAGCTGAGTGAGATTGAGATTGTAATGGAATGTAAAGCATCAATGCCTTACAAGTCACATTCAGGAGTTTGGGCTTTGTCAGAAGGGCAGTGGGAAGCCATCAAAAGGAAGTTAAGTGTTGAGACTTCCCTCTGTGTAAGATTGCTTCAGTTGCAGGTTAAAGAATGGGCTAGAAGAAGGGGAGACTAGGGGCAAAGGTACCAGTTAGGCTGAAGTCCCTGCTAAAGGTAACCAAGGTATTTGCATTAGGGACAGAAAAAAAGCACATGATATGAGGGTTGAAAATAAAGTCTAAGGTGACTGCTACGACTTGCTGAAGTAGCCAGATTGAGAAAGGGATAATAGGACAAGGAAGTAAAAGGTTTGAAGATGGAGAATGGATTTCACTTGACACAGGTTAAAGTGCCTTTAAAAATCCTGAGTATAGGTGATTGGTAAGGGTAGAACTCAAACGTATGGTCTGGGCTAGAGATAAAGATTCAAGAATCATTAGCATTTGTATGGCAATCAAAGCCACAGAAGCAGGTAATATTGTCCAGGGAAATTATGCAGAATGAGAAGAGTAGAGAGCCTTAGGACTGACCTGAAGAATACCATTTTTAATGGATTAATGCATGGGTGGGTAGCAGAGGAGAAGGAAATGGAGAAGGATCCTTCAGAAAGGTAGGAGTAAACCAGGAGAGAATGGCATGGTAGAATGGCGGGGGGAGGGGGGGGTGGTCTAGCCTTACCCTCATTCCCTACCCTTTGGCCTAGGCTCTTTGCTTAAAAGATTCGGAAACTAAACGTCGAATTTCTTTTAGTGAATGATTATTACTTTTTTCTACTTTGTTGTATATGTTTATTTAAACAAACATTTATTGTTTATTGTATGGCAAGCAGTATGCTAACTGCAAGGGATTTAAAGATGGTGAAAAAATGACCCATTACTTAGGGAGATGGTAGGGAAGGCAAGAGTTGGGGAGGAATTTTTTGGTTGTGTTTCTCTGCAATCTGGTATTAGACCAATCAGGAACTAATAAAATGTTTCTTTTCTCCAGAGCAAACAGTTCCAATTAGAAGCCATCTCATGGAATTAGGTCTAACAGCAGCAAAATTTGCTAGAAAACGGGGGAATGTGTCACTTGCAACGAGACTTCTGGCACAGTGTAGTGAGGTTCAGTTGGGAAAGACCACCACTGCACAGGATTTAGTCCAGCATTTTAAAAAACTCTCAACTCAAGGTCAAGTGGATGAAAAATGGGGGCCTGAACTTGACATTGAAAAAACCAAATTGCTACATACAGCAGGTTAGTAAAATGAATTATGGTTAATACACAACTATGAGGTAACAATCGTGTATGAGCATTATGGTGTGAGGCAGTGGTAGAAATGTTGAAATTTTTTTTTAGCTGTTGCAGAACATTTGAGTCCTGAATAAGAATTTTATGTATTGACTTACCTCTGTAATTTAGTACTTTTAAGAGAATTTTGTTACTGGTTATTAAATTAAGACATGCTTTAAGAGATTATTGGTTATCACTGAATTTGCATGTTTTTAAAAGTTTATTTCACCCTGAAATTATGTCCATTGTTTGCTTTGAAGGCTTCTAAGGGTTGTTTCTGGTTTTCTGTAGGCCAGTCAACACACGCAATGGAAATGTTGAGTTCCTGTGCCATTTCTTTCTGCCAGTCTGCCAAAGCTGAATATGCAGTTGCCAAGTCAATTCTGACACTAGCTAAATGGATCCAGGCAGAATGGAAAGAAATTTCAGGGCAGCTAAAACAGGTTTACAGAGCTCAGCAACAGCAGAACTTCACAGGTCTTTCTACTTTGTCTAAAAACATACTTACTTTGATAGAACTGCCATCAGTTAATACAACAGATGAAGAGTATCCTCGGATTGAGAGCGAATCTACAGGTAGGATTTCTTTCTCTTACTAGCTTTAAAATAATTAACTTTAGAAGCTATTTTGTTCCGTTTTAAAGTTTACAATGTCATGCTGCTGTAATGGGCCACAAAAGTGTCTCTATGGAAATTTATATTGCCTGGAAGTACAGTAACTAAAACATGTTTCTTTAGTGTCTGCCCCACGGGCCATACTTCCCACCTTCCCAATCCACTAAGCTTTTATGGAACTAAATGTTTGTGCATGCAATAAGGTCCTGCCCCAGATATCTAAAATTTCACGTTACACTAGAAGGAGCAGCAAAGATATAACAGTCTGTGGTCTCCTTGATTGATGGAGCACAGAAATTCTAGAAATGGCCCTGGCTGGGTAGCTCAGTTGATGAGAGCATTGTCCTGATACGTCAGGTTTGAGGGTTCAATCCCTGGTCAGGGCGCATACAAGAATTCAATAGAATAAATTTATTTTTAAAAAATTACAGAAAGATTTGTTTCACATCCCGGCACTAGTGTTAGTAACAGAAAGGTACCCAACAAATAGGGTAGTTAATTCATTCAGTATTTGAGCGCTTGTTATGGTAGGTACCATTGTCCAGATTTTACAGTTTGGGAGGTAATTAACCTCTGCTGAAACATGATAATGTTGCCTCATTTTGCTGTTGTGAAGCCTAGGATCTTAATTACTTACATTGGTCTTATGTTTCTAATGTGTGTTATTATAGGGTTTTGATGTTCATGAGGGGGTAAACCTTTATACTGACAAATGACACTAGAGTAGGTGATTTTTTTTTTTTTTCACTTTTAAACTGAGAATAACGTTATTTGCCTCCTGAATCTTTGAGTGAGATTGTATACTCATCACCTTTGTATTCATTATGCCAAAATGTTTAAGCTAAATATAATCATAAGGAAATAGTCATTCCAATTTAGAATGCAAGACATTCTACAATGAATCTGACACCTAAACTATTTCTAAAGTTCAGGATCATGGAAGACATGGACTTATTTTACAAGGTTATAATTTAAGCTTGCTTAGGAAGCTGAGTGATTCATTTCAACGTATTGGACTTTTAGAAAAGCATAATACAAATGAAAGCATTATCAAATTATGAACTATAAAATCCTAAAATGTTGATGGGAATTCCACTAGAAATTTATGAATGTAACATTGCTGATTGCTTTCATTATTCTTTTCTTCACCATGGCAGTCCATATTGGAGTTGGAGAACCTGACTTCATTTTGGGACAGTTGTATCACCTATCTTCAGTACAGGCACCTGAAGTAGCCAAATCTTGGGCGGCCTTGGCTAGTTGGGCTTACAGGTGGGGCAGAAAGGTGGTTGACAATGCCAGGTATGTATGTTGAAATGTGTAATTTATCTCATGCATTGTATTAATTGCACATTAATAATATTGCAAAATAGAGATTTAAAATGTCTGTTGACATGGTAAAGGTTTGGTAGCTGAAATACTGATGACTTGTTTATTTTTATAGTCAGGGAGAAGGTGTTCGTCTGCTGCCTAAAGAAAAATCTGAAGTTCAAAATCTGCTTCCAGACACTGTAACTGAAGAAGAAAAAGAGAGAATATATGGTATCCTTGGTCAGGCTGTGTGTCGGCCAGCAGGGATTCAGGCAAGGAAAACACGATACAGTGTTTGGGGGGAATAGTGTCAAAGTCACTGTTCTAATTCATTCATTTCGAGGAAATTGATCACATATACTTGACTAAATATTCTGTTTCAAATAGAACTTTGGTTTTTAAGATGAAAGTGAATTGCTATTTTTCTGATTTCTTGAGAAATCAAGTCATTTCCTTAGGCTCCTATTAGAAAAGGATGAAGTTCACTTTATGTAGAGTACTCTTTAAATGCCCTTCTGATCAGAAATTAGGTTTTTAACAGTGGCTTGGGCCTGAGCCCCACCCCTGATATTCTGGATAGAAGGTATATGTGCATGCTGCCATGTGTGCGTGTGTTTAAATTTACTAGGTGATTCTAATGCATAGTTGGAGTTGAGCAATAAGGGACTCTAGTTGATAGGCAGGATGTATTCTCTCCACTCTCAAAGTTCCTGCAGTTCTACAGTGTTCTGACCATTAAGTATTTAGTTGCAGACTTTAAAAGTTTGGATTTTATTGATTCAGCTTTTACTCTAGACTTTAGCATATATCACTGTTTGCCAAAGCCTGTGTTACATGCACACGCAGTACTATATAGAGAGTAAAGTCTGTTTTGACTGTATTCTGTGTACTGCCTGTCTCAAACTTTTGAAAAGATTATGTTTTGTTTTCTGCAGGCAGAATATTACATTGTAATTTAGAATATTGAAAGTCCAAAAATCAGCCTTTAATCTTTGTGAGGTGCTTATATCTTCTTAAATACATCAGTAATTATACCATAAGGAGAAGCATATTGATAGTTGATTTAGTATATATAAAGCTAAATATGAGTAGTTTGGTTTTTCATAATGAGAAAAGTACTTTCATTTGACAGGAAAACCAGGCAACTTTCTCCGTTTTCAATTTGTATTAAAAATGGCATTTTTTGCCCAATTTTTCTTTAGGATGAAGATATAACACTTCAGATAACAGAAAGTGAAGATAATGAAGAAGATGACATGGTTGATGTTATCTGGCGTCAGTTGATATCCAGCTGCCCATGGCTGTCAGAACTTGATGAAAGTGCAACAGAAGGAGTTATTAAAGTGTGGAGGAAAGTTGTGGATAGAATCTTCAGCCTGTACAAATTGTCTTGCAGTGCATATTTTACTTTCCTTAAACTCAATGCTGGTCAGGTAGGTCGTGCCGTGCTCTCTTTTAGCAAAGTTTATTTGAAATTTGTTTCCTAGTAGACAAAAACAATATTCTAAATTGTTTCTTCTTTCTCTTTTTTTATTTTTCTTTTCGGTCTTTCACCTAGATTCCTTTAGATGAAGATGACCCAAGGCTACATTTAAGTCATAGAGCAGAGCAGAGCACTGATGACGTAATTGTGATGGCCACCTTGCGGTTGCTCAGGCTGCTCGTGAAGCATGCTGGCGAGCTTAGGCAATATCTGGAGCATGGTTTGGAAACAACACCTACTGCTCCATGGAGAGGTGATGATCTAAAAAATGTCTAATGAAAAATTATTTCCGAGTAGGACATCTAAGGCAATAAAAAATAGTAGTGGTTCCTTTATGTTTATTTAAATGTGTTATAGAGTAGCTACATTAGTTAATATGACACCTAGAGCTGCTATTGCACCACTTCCCTTTTACCTTTCAGAAGAATGGAGAGCTGAGAGGCAGAAGCTTTTTAAATACAAAATAAATTTTGGGGAGAGTGGTTAAAAAATATTTCAGAAATCTTCATGTACCTTGTGAATCCAAAGAACAAAGTAAACGAACAAACAAAATTCAAATAGACTCATAGATACAGAGAGCAGACTGGTGGTTGCCAGAGAGGAGAGGTGAAGGGGGACTGGGTGAAAAACATAAAGGGATTAAGAAGTACAAATTGGTAGTTACAAAATAATCCGGGAATGTAAAGTACAGCACAGGGAATAGAGTCAATAGTATTGCGATAATTACGGGTGGTGCCGGGTGTGTACTGGAATTACCAGGGGAACACTACATTTGTAGAGTACTTCATTATCTAAACCACTGTGAGTCACATCTGAAATTAATACAAAATAATACTGAAAGGGAACTGTAATTGAAAATTTTTTTCATATACCCTTCATAAACATTGTCTGTGTCTACTTTTACAGGCATTCACAGAAAATACATTGCTCTAGAACATTTTTTAATTGCTCTAGATTTTGATTATAGCTCTATACTTTAACCAGATTTATAAAGCAAGACTATTGTATATGGTTCTTAGTAATCACAGGGAGAAATTTGAGGCCCTTAGAAGTAATGCTGGCAAACATCAAGTTGTATCCTTTTGCATCCACTACGTTGATTGCTTTTAATAATCTTACAGTATGTTTCTTCTTATCCTGAAGGAATCATTCCACAACTTTTCTCACGCTTAAACCACCCCGAGGTGTACGTGCGCCAAAGTATTTGTAACCTTCTCTGCCGTGTGGCTCAAGATTCCCCACATCTCATTCTGTATCCTGCAATAGTGGGTACCATATCCCTCAGTAGCGAATCTCAGGCTTCAGGTATGGAATATTAAAATACTGCTACTTTGACTATAAATTATTTTGCAAATAATGTTTGTTAGGTAAATTTTTTTAAGGTTTATGTTCCAGAGTTGATAGAGTTTGTAGTTTTTTTTTTAAAATAGCATTTTAACAATTGCCGTTTATTGAGAGAGTAACTGTTGTGTGTCTGGTACCTAGCACATGTGCTTTACATGTTATCTTCAGTCTTCCAGTAATCCATCAAGCAGGGGCAATTGAGTCACTCTCACATTCACTGAGCTAAGTAACTGGTGGATAAGGATTGAAACCAAGTTCAGGACTCTGGCTAGGAGAACACTATTTGTTGAGACTTACTTCTTTTCTTCCATTTACCTTCTATTAGCTTATAATATTAATAAATATAGAAGCTCAGTTTGTAAAAAGGCAGACTATCCATGATCTTTGTTCAGTTTAGTGCACAGAATGCCAATTATTAAAAAGAGTGCTCATCAGTGTTTTCCCTAATGTGATACATACCCACAGGAGAAACATACAAAGTCTACCTTCTTCTCCCATTTTATTATAGGAAATAAGTTTTCCTCTGCAATTCCAACTCTGCTTGGCAATATTCAAGGAGAAGAATTGTTGGTTTCTGAATGTGAGGGAGGAAGTCCTCCTGCTTCTCAAGATAGCAATAAGGATGAACCTAAAAGTGGATTAAATGAAGACCAAGCCATGATGCAGGATTGCTACAGCAAAATTGTAGATAAGCTATCATCTGCAAACCCGACTATGGTGTTACAGGTACAGAGGACCAACTTATAAGTTTTAAGCCAATTTTTATTAGAACCATTCTCTGCCCAAAACAACCTATAAGCAAAACCCATTACAAACTGTTGTTGGAAATTTTTGAGGAACAAAGCTTTTAGAGTAATTCAAAATCGGCTTTACAAATCTGTATAGATAGGCAGACTCACTAACAAAGGTTATCTGATTGTTTCGTGAACAAAAGATGCACACGTTTAACCAGCAGCTTCCAGAGTTTGCAGAGCTGTGCTCTCTATGGACTTCTAGATGAACATGTTTGGATGTGCTGTGTCTGCAGGTTCAGATGCTCGTGGCTGAGCTACGCAGGGTCACTGTTCTTTGGGATGAACTCTGGTTGGGAGTACTGTTACAGCAACACATGTATGTTCTGAGACGAATTCAGCAGCTTGAAGATGAGGTGAAGAGAGTCCAGAACAACAACACCTTACGCAAGTATGTTTGTTTTGTTTGTTTTAAAGATTTCATTTATTTTTAGAGAGAGAAAGGGAGGGAGAAAGGGAAATAAACATCAATGTGAGAGAGAAACATCGATCGGCTGCCCCTTGCACACACCCCAACCGGGGACTGAACCTGCAACCCAGGCATGTGCCCTGAGCAGGAATTAAACTAGCTACCTTTTTGCCTTGCAGAATGACACCCAACTGAGCCCTACCAGTCAGGACACACAAGGATGTTTTATACTCCAAAAATGAAGCTGCCTTTCTTTTATTTTTTATTTTTATTTATTTTCTATCTACTCACATCTTTTTTTATTATATTTTATTGATTATGCTATCATAGTTGTCCTGATTTTTTTCCCCCTTAGCCCCCCTCCACCAAGCACCCCTTACTCAGTCAGGCAATCCCCCCACCATTGTTCATGTCCATGGGTCATGGTGCATAAGTTCTTTGGCTACTCCATTTCCTTTACTGAACTTTACATCCCTATGGCTATTCTGTAGCTACCTATTTGTACTACTTAATTCCCTCACCTCTTCTCCTATTCCCCTACATACCCCTCCCATTTGACAACCATCAGAATGCTCTTCGTATCCATGATTCTGTCTCTTATTGTTTAGTAGTTTGTTTTTTTAGATTCAGTTGTTCATAGATTTGTATTTTTTTGCCATCGTTCATAGTTTTGATCTTTTTTGTTAAATAAGTCCCTTTAACAATTCATATAATAATGGTTTGGTGATGAACTCATTTAGTTTTTTTCTTGTCTGAAAAGCTCTTTATTTGCCCTTTGATTCTATGATATTTTTACTGGATAGAGAAATCTTAGCTGTAGGCTCCTGCTTTTCATGACTTTGAATATTTCTTGCCAATCCCTTCTAGCCTGCAAAATTTCTTTAGAGAAATCAGCTGACAGTCTTACAGGAGTTCCCCTGTAGGTAACTAACTTCTTTTCTCTTGCTACCTTTAAGATTCTCACCTTATCTTTAACCTTTTGGCTTTTTAATTATGATGTATCTTGGAGTGGGTCTTTTTGAATCCATCTTGTTTGGGACTCCCTGTGCTTTCTGGACTTAATGTCTATTTCCTTCATCAAATTAGGGAAGGTTTCTTTCATTATTTTTTCAAATAGATTTCCAATTTCTTTTTCAATTCTCTTTCTGGCACCCCTGTGATGCAAATGTTGGACCTCTTGAAGCCTCTTGTCCCAGAGGCTGCTTATACTATCCTCATTTTTTTTGGATTCTTTTTCTTCTGGTTGTTCTGATTGGTTGTTTTTTGCTTCTTTTGTTCCAAGTCATTGATCTGATTCTCATCCTCATCAGGTCTGCTGTTGTTTCCCTATGAATTGTTCTTTTTTTTTTTTTAATTTTTTTTAAGTACTTTTTTTTTTCCTTTTAGATTTTTTATTTATTTATCTTTAGAGGGGAAGGGAAGGAGAGAGGGAGAGAAACATCAATGTGCGGTTGCCTCTTGTATGTCCCCTGCCGGGAACTGGCCTGGCAACCCAGGCATGTGCCCTGACTGGGAATCGAACCGCGATCCTTCGGTTCGCAGGCCCGCGCTCAGTCCACTGAGCTATACCAGCCACGGCCCTATGAATTGTTCTTTATTTCAATTAGTGAATCTTCATTTCTGACTGGATTTTTTTTTTATGCTGCTGAGGTCCACACTAAGTTCCTTGAGCATCCTAATAACCAGTGTTTTGAAATCTGCATCTGATACATTGCTTATCTCCATTTACATTAGCTCTTTTCCTGGAGTTTTGATCTGTTTTTTTATTTGTGCCATGCATCTTTGTCTCCTCTTTTTGGCAGCCTCCCTGCATTTGTTTCTATGTGTTAGCTAGAGCTGCTTTGACTCCTTGTCTTGGTAGTGTGGCCTAATATAGTAGGTGTCCTGTAGGGTCCAATGGCACAGCCTCCCCATCCCCCAAGCTGGGGAGTCAAGGTGTGCCCTTTGGGTTGGCTGAGTACACCCTCCTCTTATAGTTGAGCCTCAATCCTTGTTGGCAGATCAATGGGAGGAATTTGCCCTGGCCAGTCGGCCGCAAGAATTGGCTGTGACCACTGACCACCAACCTCCACTCTCCATGGAGGGTCAGCTGTGCAGGGGCAGGGTGGTGGTGCTCCGACATGGTCTGTAGCTGTCCACTGGGTGCACTGGCTCTGGGGTTTCCCCGTTGGTGCAGGCCAAGGTCAGCCCGCACCTGTATTTTGCCCAGCGCCACCCTTCCTCAGCTATAAAGCAATCTGAGATGGCTGCTACTTACGCTGGGCTTGGAGATTCCTAGGTGAAGCCAAGCTGTGAATCTAGGCTGGCTGCTGCTAGTGCTGTGCAGGGAGCTCACTGAGGCCAGCTATTGCTTGTTTGAGGAGATTTAGGAGGTTATACAGCATGAATCAAGACCAGCCATTTACATGGAAAAGCAACTTGGGTGGGCCCATAAGTTGGGTGGGACAGAGTCTCTGGGGATCTCCAAGGTGTTAGGGTCAAACAGTGTTGGCCAGGTTGGTGGATTCTCAGATATGGCACTAGCTTGCTGGCTCTGTCAGGGGAGGCTTTCAAAAAGGATAATGGCCTCTGCTTGCCTTGATGCCAGACTCATCTGTTCTTACCTTTATGCCACTGGTACCTTTTAAGCTGCTTCCCTGGTGCTGGAGCTCAGAGGGAGTGATTCTGAGTGGGTAAGTCTGTGTGTGGGTTCTTTAAGAGGAACTGCTTGGGGCTCCAGAAATTTCTTCCACTGACTCAATCCTTGCTGGATTTTGCAGCCAGAAGTTGTGAGGACTTATCTTCCTGGCACTGGAACCCTGGGCTGGGTAGTCTGGTGTGGGGCTGGGACGTCTTGCTCCCAGGGTATCCCTCCTGAATTTTTATTCACCTCATGTGGGTGAGGGACCAGCCCATTCTGGGTCTGCGCCCCTCCTACCGGTCTGGATGGATATCCAACTACTTAATTCTGTAGTTGTCAGGCTTCCATTCAACTTGACTTCTGACAGTTCTGGGTGATGGTTGTTCTGTATTTTAGTTGTTCTATATTATATTTAATTTTATAATATTAAAATAAAATTAATATTTGTGGTTGTGCGAAGAGGTGAGCTAGCACCGTTTGTTGCAGAGGGAGGCTGCTTCTTTTATATACTGGATTTATGACAATGCCATGTTGTAAGTTACTTTGCTAATATTTATTTTTTCTTATTCTTTTACATTATATATTTATACTTGATACATTGAAATTGTTACTTATTTGTATAAAACATTATGTCTTCCTGGTCAGAGAAGAGAAAATTGCCATCATGCGGGAGAAGCACACAGCTCTGATGAAGCCTAAGTCTGCCCTTGCTGCCATCTTGACAGGAAGAGAGCTGCCTTTTTAAAAAAATATAAAATATATATAACATAAAATTTGCCCTTTAACTAGTTTTAAGTGTATAATTCAGTGACATTAATTTAGTACATTCACAGTGTTGCGCATCTATCGCCACTACTCATTTCCAGAACTTATTCCTCATCCCAAACAGTATCTCTGTAGCCACTGAACAGTCCCTTTCAGTTCTCCTGTAACTCTAGCCCCTGGTTATTGCTGGTCTGCATTCTGTCTCTGTGAATTTGACTCCTCTAAGTCCTTTCGTGTCTCTCTTATTTCTCTGAGCATAATGTTTTGAAGTTTCATTCACATTGTTGTATCAGAATTTCCTTCTTTTTATGCCTGATTATTTATTTCATTTAATGGATATGACACATTTTGTTTATGTGCTTATCTGTCAGTGGACACTTGGGTTGCTTCTCTTCTCTTTTGAATTTGGATATTACAGTGTTTTTATGAACATCAGTGTACAGAACGATTTTGTGTATGAATCAGTGCATTTGCAGGGTCATATGGTAAATCTGTTTAACTTTTTAGGAACTGACAAATTTTTCCACTGTGGCTGCACCATTTTATATTTCCACCAAAAGTGCATATAAATTCCAATTTCTCCATACCCTCAGCAGTACTTGTAATTCTCTTTTCTTTTTTGATAGTAGTTATTCTGATGGGTGTGAAGTGGTATCTCACTGTGGTTTTGATTTGCATTTCCCAGTGACTAATAATGTTGAGCATCTTTTTGTGTGCCTGTTGACCATTTGTGTATCTTTGGAGGAATGTCTTAGTCAGATCCTTTGCCTATTTTTGAATTGGGTTGTTTACTGTTGAGTTTTAGGAGCTCACTATATATTCTGGATATTAATCCATCATCAGATACATGATTTGCAAAAAATAATTTTTTCCATCCTGTGCGTTGTCTTTTAATTCTCTTGGTAGTTAGTGCCTGTTAATGTATATGTAAGTTTTTATTTTTGATGTAGCCCAATTTACCTATTTTTTCTTTTGTTGTCTGTGCTTGCGCCATATCTAAGAAATCATTGTCAAATCCAGTGTCAAGAAGACTTTCCCCTGTGTTTTCTTCTTAGAGTGGAGTTTTGAAGTCTTAGCTCTTAAGACATTTGATCCAGTTTGAGGTTTTCTTTGCATATAGTGTAAGGTAAGCGTCCAGTTTTATTCTTGGGCACGTGGATAGCCAGTTTCCTAGCACCGTTTGTTGCAGAGGGAGGCTGCCTCTTTTATATACTGGATTTATGACAATGCCATGTTGTAAGTTACTTTGCTAATATTTATATTTTCTTATTCTTTTACATTATCTATTTATACTTGATACATTGAAATTGTTACTTATTTGTATAAAACATTATGTCTTCCTGGTCAGAGAAGAGAAAATTGCCATCATGCGGGAGAAGCACACAGCTCTGATGAAGCCCATTGTGTTTGCTTTGGAGCATGTGAGGAGCATCACAGCAGCCCCTGCGGAAACGCCTCATGAAAAGTGGTTTCAGGATAACTATGGCGAAGCAATTGAAAATGCCCTGGAGAAACTTAAGACACCATCAAACCCTGCAAAACCTGGAAGCAGCTGGATTCCATTTAAAGAGGTACAGAAAAATTTCGAGTGCTTCTAAAATGGGAACACTTCTGTGAGATACAAAATTTAAATAAAGGGAATCTCCTTACTTGGAACATGAGATGATTTTGAAAGCCCATGGAAGTCAACTTCTAAGAAATATAGAGAAAGGTGTTTTCTTCATTTTGAGAATTTGGGGGTGAGTGAGCTTAGGGTTGCAAACTTTTGTCTACAGTGAGTTTGCACCAAGGAAGAGTGTACTCTTAAGAATTAGTCAGTGATAGGGCTCTTGCCTTGAGCTGAATATTGATTGCCTGCTATATTCTCATGAAAGGTTAAGAAATTTAATCTTGTGCCTCTATAAGTTTTCTAATTCACTATTTTGAAGTGAATTCTGCATAGGCTTTTTGGAGATGATTAGTATATTTAAATATTTGAGCATCTTTTATCTTTTCAGTTTTGATCTCTTTAGTTCTGTATTTTCTTTAGTTTTTATCTGTTACAGCAGTAGCACTAGGAGTTGGGGGAGCCTATTTATTACCTTGTAGCTTTTCCTTATTCCCTCTTTCTGTGGTTTACCTTTATGATTCCTAACTGATTTCCTTACTTTGGTAATGAGAAAAAGCACACCTTATTGTAACTAGTTAAGACAAACTGTAAAATTGAAAGAAAATAGCTGGAAGCACAAGACAACACAAACATGAATGATGAAGCTTATTTTGTGTCTCCTAGCCAAAACTTATTTCCTTGCATTCCAACAATGGTTTCTTGCTTCTTTGTTGTCTTCTCAGTAAATTAACCAAGAAACCCAGAGGAGGAGACATGAGGAGTACTTTTTAAAACCAAGTAGGGGGAGGTGTGTGGGTATGTGTGAAATAAGTCAGAAAAATGTTTGATGGGTGTGATCATTTAAAAAATTTTTAAATTAAGAAGACTACTCGTGTCTCCCTTTTTTCTATATGAAGCTAGAAAAATAGAATTAGCTAAAGAAATACATTTTTAGAAGTTTCACATGTTCCTCCCTAATTCTGTCTTCCTCTCTACGACCACTCTTCTGAATTTTTAACTAATCATCACCCACTCAAAAAAATAGTTCTTGTTAATTGATGCATTTCTAAATGGTATATTGTTTAGTTTTTGCCTGTTTTTTAACTTCATATAAATGAGATCATACTGTATATATGTGTCTGCTTACTACTTCCATTATTTATGAATTAGCCTTAGGGGTTTGTTTTGTTTTTTTATTTTACGATTCATCCGTATTTTCTGCGCCACTGAACATCAATCTATTATGGGAAAATACTGCAGTTTACCCGTTGTTCTGTCTGTGGGTAGTGGGGTTTTTTCCAGTTGTCCTTTTCTTTTTATGAACAAGGCATGCTAAGGATTGATCTAAAATTCTTTTCAGCCCTGGCTGGTGTAGCTCAGTGGATTGAGCGTGGGCCTGCGAACCGAAGGATCGCGGTTCGATTCCCAGTCAGGGCACATGCCTGGGTTGCCAGGCCAGTTCCCGGCAGGGGACATACAAGAGGCAACCGCACATTGATGTTTCTCTCCCTCTCTCCTTCCCTTCCCCTCTAAAGATAAATAAAAAAAAAAAAAAAAAAAAAAATCTAAAAAAAGGAAAAAAAAAGTACTTAAAAAAATCTTTAAAAAAAAAAATAAAATTCTTTTCACATGAAGGCAGAGTTCACAGTTCATTAATTCAGGTGCAGATTTTTGAGTTAGCTGCAAATAGGAACACAAGTGTGACCTATTCCCTGTCAGTTATTAGAAGGGATTATGGTGTTTTTCTGCATAGTTCAAGTGGTCAGAGCTCCGGAACCCACTTTTCAAGCTGCTTCCTAAGGATGTTTCTACCTGAAAACCAACACTGGCTACATCTTTCTCTGTATCTCAAGGGATGAATTAATTTGATTTAGCATTGATTATAAATAGCTTAACAGTGGAGAATTAGTCTGCAGGCCCTGAATTTTGTGATCACAGAGTGATTTGCATCCATCTGCTATGATTTTATTGCTAGTTTGGACAGAGGAGGAGGAAGGGGCCTGAACAAAGTAAATAACCACCTAGAGCGTACCAGCATACCAGTGTTTCCCCTCCCAGGAATACCCAAATACGAGGGTGGACCCCTTGTAGTTCAGGCTTCCCCTGTTAGATGAAGAGTTCTAGGACTGTATCAGTGCACCAGCTGGCATTGTTGTGAGAGGCTGTGTTCAGCTTCAGTGAATTTTTTTTTGAAGATTCAACACATTTGTCCATTTCATGATGGGTGATTTACAAGTGCATTTGACCCAAAAAAATGGCATGATCACATGCCCTGTCCTCTCATTCACCTGATCTTGCCCCAAGCGACCGACTTTTTTTTGTTTTCCCTGGGTGAAAAAAAGTCCTCAGAGACATGTTTTGCCCATTTCTCTGAAGAGGTGAAACAAAAAATGGCAGAAACACTAAAAGGCATCAAAATGGTCAAGTTCCAAAACTGTTTTAAGCAGTGGAAAAGAAGTCTCAATAGCTGTATTGCATCAAATGGAGAGTATTTTGAACATTACTGAAGTTTAAACACACAATTTTTTTATAAATAAATTCTGGGCTTTTTTGGGTCCCCCCTCATACATGACCACAAATAATGACACATACATGTATGATCATGTATGTGGTCATGACCAGCACATTATTAAATGTGTTGGTATTTCAAGGTTACTTTGATGCCAGATTGAATATGGAAGAAAGTAAATGTTGTAATGATAATATAGACTTGTTTTGCCCATCTTACAGATAATGCTGAGTTTGCAACAGAGAGCACAAAAACGTGCAAGTTATATTTTACGTCTTGAAGAAATCAGCCCCTGGCTGGCTGCCATGACTAACACTGAAATTGCTCTTCCTGGAGAAGTCTCAGCCAGAGACACTGTCACAATCCACAGTGTGGGTGGAACCATCACAATCTTACCTACCAAAACCAAGCCAAAGAAACTTCTTTTTCTGGGATCAGATGGGAAGAGCTATCCTTATCTTTTCAAAGGTTAGATTTAAAAGAGCATTAGTTTGATTATTAATGCCTTGTGTGTGTGTGGTAGGAGAGAGTTGCTTCAGGTGAATTTTTATGTGTCATTAATAGCTGGGAGTATCCTGTATCTTATGTGATTTTGAATGGAAGTAATTGTATGCTGTGAAGTAAAATTTCCCATTCCCACTCTCTCTGCTTATGAATTTGTGCCAGCGGAGTAACTGAGATACAGCTAATACTGCCAGATATCTTATGACTGAATTGAATGTTCTCTAAAGCTCTCAGTGTGCCTACTTGGCTGTCATTTCTTGACTTGCTGTTGCCTATTGAGAAAGACACAACATGTGGTATGTTTCCAACTCTTGTCCCCTTGTACTTCATCCCATTTGGTCACTTGCACTAGCTACTTTAATGTTTTTCCATAGGATTGGAGGATTTACATCTGGATGAGAGAATAATGCAGTTCCTGTCTATCGTGAATACTATGTTTGCTACAATCAATCGCCAGGAAACACCTCGTTTCCATGCTCGACACTATTCTGTAACACCACTAGGAACGCGTTCAGGGCTAATCCAGTGGGTGGATGGAGCCACACCCTTGTTTGGGCTCTACAAGCGATGGCAACAACGGGAAGCTGCCTTACAAGCACAAAAGGTTGATAAAAATTCAAGTACACATATACTTTTATTTGACTATGCCTAACAATTATGTATATTTGTCTCCATTGTTATATGTGAAATATTTCTTAGTTTACTACACTTGAGTATTTTTTTGGCTTTGTAAGTTAAAGAAAAAACAGACTTGAGGTACTTAAGAAAGTGTTTTTGAGGGACATTTTATAAAAAATGAAGTTTTAATAGGCAGAAATAATGACATTGGGTTAACCTTCTAGGCCAATACTGGGGGCTAGGGTGGTAGTGTGGTTGATACTCTGATAATTCACATGTTAATGTTTTTTATTTGGCTTAATGCTTTTAAATTAAATTTGTAAATACAAGATAGCTTTGACCGAGGTTCTTTTAAAATAAATACGTAGGAAAAAGCTTCAGAGTTAGTCACTGTTTTGTACCTGTGAAATTTATACTTTCATGTAGACCAGGAGTTTTATTTAGGATTTTAGTTAAATATCTGAGTGCTTAATATCTGCCAGAAACAGCAGTACTAAGTGCTGTGGATATAAAGATAAATTTTATAAAGTCTCAACCTTATGGTGCCACATCTGTCCTGAGAAAATGATTCTAATCAGGCTAGGTATGGGAAGGAGCAAGAGTTTGAAAGGAATCAAGTTATAAAAGTAGGTGTAGGAGACTGCAGAATAATTATTGAAGGGTAAATTAGAGATGGGCTATCTAAATTTTTGTCTGAATGTCTATTTAATATTGATGATGTCATATTGATGAAGAATGCAATATGTGTGTAAATGATAAGTTTAAAACGAATTACACATTACAAAGAAGAATGTACTTGGATGATGAGTTTGAATTGAACTTCAAGAAAGTATAACACGCCCTGGCTGGTATAGCTCAGTGGATTGAGCGCGGGCCTGCGAACCGAAGGATCGCGGTTCGATTCCCAATCAGGGCACATGCCTGGGTTGCCAGGCCAGTTCCCGGCAGGGGACATACAAGAGGCAACCGCACATTGATGTTTCTCTCCCTCTCTCCTTCCCTTCCCCTCTGAAGATAAATAAATAAAATCTAAAAGGAAAAAAAAAAAATTTTTTTTTTAAATTAAAAAAAAAAGAAAGTATAACACTAGACCAAGTTTTTAATAAAGTAGTAATAGTGCCCAATTACGAGAAAGACATAGATTGTAAGAAAGATGCATAGTCCAGAAGATTGGCTTTTTGGTGTGTGAAATGATGCAGAATCCCACTGGGGGGAAAAGAGTTTTAAAAATACTATTTTGCATTCAAAGTAGTCTTTATACTTGTTTAAATAAAGTTGATCTTTTAAAATAATTTTTTTACAGGCCCAAGATTCCTACCAGACTCCTCAGAATCCTGGAATTGTGCCCCGTCCGAGTGAACTTTATTACAGTAAAATTGGCCCTGCTTTAAAAGCGGTTGGACTTAGTCTGGATGTGTCCCGACGGGATTGGCCTCTTCATGTAATGAAGGCAGTGTTGGAAGAGTTGATGGAAGCCACCCCGCCAAATCTCCTTGCTAAAGAGCTTTGGTCATCTTGCACCACACCCGATGAATGGTGGAGAGTCACACAGGTGTGTTTTTGACTGTGACCAGTATTGTTTCTCATGCCTGCTTCCTGTCTTGTCTGTCTGGATCATCCTTCTTCTTCCTCCCTGCCTCCCTCCGTATTTGGTGGTTTGAGACCTGTATTTGAATCTTACATTACATTTATTTTTGTAAGACATGGCCATGACTGTGTAAGGGCAGAACATAGGGAATTATGGATGAAATGAAAAGAAGAATCAAAACTTTCGAAAGGGGGAAACTAGGGAGACTGAAAAATAGGTTTGTTTTTTAAACCCAGCATTCTGATAATATTGGGTTGGCCAAAAAGTCAGTTCTTTCTTCCCCCCATAAGATGGCTCTCGTAGCATTAATTGTCTTTAACTTCATTCGAAACAATTTGGTTAGATTTTATGCGATATGTCATATCAGTGTGCATTTGAAAAAAACTTCATCAAAATTGGTGAATTTTTGTGTAGCCATTTTAATATTGAAAATATACATTTTTAGCATACTATGTTTTATTATTTCAAGAAAGGTAAAAATGTAACTGAAACACAAAAAAAGATTTGTACAGTGTATGGAGAAGGTGCTGTGACTTATCGAATTTGTCAAAAGTGGTTTGTGAAGTTTTATGCTAATTTCTCTCAGGATGATGCTCCATAGTTGGGTAGACCCATTGAAGTCGATAGTGATCAAAGTGTGAGACATTAATTGAGAATAATCATCATTGTACCACATGGAAGATAGCTGCCTACTCAGAATTTCCAAATCAACAAAGTTAGTGGTGAAAATGAAAGACGTGTCTTTTATTTTACAGAAAAAACTACACGGACTTTTTGGCCAACCCAGTAACTTAAGCAGACCAGTGAGGACCATAGTGTTGTGTGCAACTGCTACATGCAGAGCCTCTACCACCATGTGTAGCAGCCCTGAGCAGTGCTAGCTATTTATTTAGAAACAGCGGAGGGGAGGGTTATGGAATTTTTTAAGTTTTAGAGCATCAGTCCATGTTGGAAAGAAATTTGCTAATGTGAATTTGCTAAAGGAATTTGCCAATTTACCTTGTTCCCCCACCCCTTCCTTTTCAGTCTTATGCCCGATCTACTGCGGTCATGTCTATGGTTGGGTACATAATTGGCCTTGGAGATAGACACTTGGATAATGTTCTCATAGACATGACAACTGGAGAGGTTGTTCACATAGATTACAATGTTTGCTTTGAAAAAGGTAAAATTAACTTAGATTTTATATTTAATATGAGGGTCAAATTTTTTTGTTGAAAAGACAAAAATACCGTGATTTGTCTTCTCAAGGTAAAAGCCTTCGTGTTCCTGAGAAAGTACCTTTTCGAATGACACAGAACATTGAAACAGCACTGGGTGTAACTGGAGTAGAAGGTGTTTTTAGGCTTTCGTGTGAGCAGGTATACTGTTTTCTGTTACACCTCTTAAAATAAATCCTGTGGCATGAAAAAAAACTACATTTTCATGAGGAAACTTGTGGCCAAACTTAAAATTCTTTTAAAAACAGGTTCTACATATTATGCGGCGTGGCAGAGAGACTCTGCTGACATTGCTGGAGGCCTTTGTGTATGACCCCCTGGTGGACTGGACAGCGGGGGGCGAGGCTGGGTTTGCTGGTGCTGTCTATGGTGGAGGCGGCCAGCAGGCTGAGAGCAAGCAGAGCAAGAGAGAGATGGAACGAGAGATTACCCGCAGCCTCTTTTCTTCCAGAGTAGCTGAAATTAAGGTGAAGCCATTGCCATCTTTTTGTTAATAGAGTTAGTGTGTCCATAAAAAAGTTGAAAGAAACTTTTTCTTTGCAAGACTTTAATGTATAATATTGATATGGCAGTAAACAGGGCAGTTTGATGTCTTTTTATTAGGAAACACTTCCGTACAAAGACTCCTTTTTTAATAGATTGACATGTGTTTGCCAATGACTATTTTAACATCTTTAATTGGATGGCCTCCCTCAGTCTTGGTTTTAATATTTTGGTAGCCAGTGATGCTAATCTTGTTTTGTGTGGTATGGCGATAACTGTATAGTATTGTGGAATTGAGTCTCACTTTATGGCTTTGTGAACTTGAATACTGTTGTTATCTTTGTGAAATGTGGGTGATGCCATTACCTCCTTAGGGTTTTGTTAAGATTTAAATAGAATAATATGTGCAAGATAGACTTCTAGCATGATCCTTCTGAAAGACATCTTCATGTCTCATAGTTGATCCTGTAAGAATCTTCCTAACCATAATACCTTTCACAGGTGAACTGGTTTAAAAATAGGGATGAGATGCTGGTTGTGCTTCCCAAGCTGGACAGCAGCTTAGACGAATACCTAAGCTTGCAAGAGCAATTGACAGATGTGGAAAAACTGCAGGGCAAACTTCTGGAAGAAATAGAGTTTCTGGAAGGAGCTGAAGGAGTGGATCATCCTTCTCACACTCTGCAACACAGGTTTGAAACAGTGTTGAACTGATTTCTAAATATATGCTGTTAAGGAGAATTTGCATATTTGTGTAATAAATATTGTAAACTTGAATTAGAATTATGGCAGCAACTCACATAAATGACAAAAGCTCTCCCAGGGACTGCAGTTTCAAAGTGTTAATAAATAAGAATTCACTTAAATATTCTGCTTTGTTATATTTAATTTAAATGTTTGAGTAATTATTAAGGGTATGTGAGTGTAATGGTTATAACACTGAACTGGGCTTCAGAAAAACCTGGATTTTTGTTTTCTCTCTGCATTTTTTGTCTGAATCCTTATTCATTTGTACATTGGCAATTATTTAATTTATTTCTTTGAGTTCTTATGCATTAAATTAGCATGACCTAAGTGAATGAACCTGGCACACAGAGCGGATGCTCAGTAAAGGGTAGTTGAATATGCAAGTTCCAAACACTGCATGAGGCTCTAAGACTATAAAGATCTATCAGCATCTGTCTTTTTTACCTTTAAATAACTCAGAACCTGGCTGGTGTGGTAGACTTTTGCTTAAAATGTTGTCAGTGTAGCTGAAGGAACTGTGGGGTCAGGATAAACCAGAGAAGTAGGGGACATTTGTGCAGTGCCCTCAAGATTGAAAAGGAGCTTACCAGGCAGTCCAAGTATGAGCAAGTCAGGGTCATGAAATAATAGAAAACAATTTAAATTTTTCTTCTCCTCTATTAGGTATTCTGAACATACCCAATTACAGACTCAGCAAAGGGCTGTCCAGGAAGCAATCCAGGTGAAGCTGAATGAATTTGAACAGTGGATAACACATTATCAGGCCGCATTCAATAATTTAGAGGCCACACAGCTTGCAAGTTTGCTTCAGGAGATAAGCACACAAATGGACCTTGGTATGGGTTCACTTATTTTAGATAACACACATGAGCATGTGTTTTGTAATTGTGTCTTTATGTGTGGGGTTCTGGTTTGTGCTCTCTTGCAGTGACTGCTGATTTGAAATGGTTTTGTCATGATTAATAATTATCTTTTACTCCAAGGTCCTCCAAGCTATGTGCCAGCAACAGCCTTTCTGCAGAATGCTGGACAGGCCCACCTGATTAGCCAGTGTGAGCAGCTAGAGGGGGAGGTTGGTGCTCTGCTGCAGCAGAGGCGTTCAGTGCTCCGGGGCTGTCTGGAACAGCTGCATCACTATGCAACCGTGGCTCTGCAGTATCCTAAGGCCATATTTCAGAAACATCGAATTGAACAGTGGAAGACCTGGATGGAAGAGCTCATCTGCAACACCACAGTAGAGCGCTGTCAAGAAGTCTACAGGAAGTAAGTTTATAGTACTTTATTTACTTTACTTCCCGTTGGGGTTAGAAGCAAAATTGTGTTCATTTGTTTAATTGCATAGTATTTAATTTTTCTTGAGCGAAATAGTTGGTAGATGGAATTTGTCTGGAGTCACTTTTGTCTTGGTTTTAAGAGGATGTTTTCCCAGATAAGTAGTGGGTTTTTTCTAATTTATTAAAATGTATCCCAGTGTAAGAGTAGTGGGACCAGGGTAAAGAGCTAAACTCAAACATTGATTCTGTCACTAACCAACAAGTCATCTTCAGATGTTACTTTGGCTTTTAAGACTTTTCTATCTGTAAAATGGAAATGATAATTCCTACTCTTCAAGGTTTGAGCATCAAATGCAGTATTCAATATATAGTAGTACTTTGCAAACCATGAACTTTATTTATAAGCAGGGAGTGGTTATATTATAAACAAGTACCTCTTTCTATTTTTATATAGATATGAAATGCAGTATGCTCCCCAACCACCCCCAACAGTATGTCAGTTCATCACTGCCACTGAAATGACCCTGCAGCGGTATGCAGCAGACATAAACAGCAGACTTATTAGACAAGTGGAACGCTTGAAACAGGAAGCTGTCACTGTGCCCGTTTGTGAAGATCAGTTGAAAGAAATTGAACGTTGCATTAAAGTTTTCCTTCATGAAAATGGAGAAGAAGGATCTTTAAGTCTAGCAAGTGTTATTATTTCTGCCCTTTGCACCCTTACAAGGTGAGTTAGCTAACCTCATGTTGAGACCATTTTATTGTCTTGGAAACATTGATGCTTATTGAGATTTCATGAGTCTTTTGTTTAATCCCAAACTTGAGGTATTTTACTATCATTAGTCTTGCCCAGTGTTACAGCTGCATTATTTCCTTTCATATTTTGAGGTATCCTCATTTGTATGTGAGTTTAGCTAAGTCAGTTTCACTGCACAAATATTTATCACATGTAGGCGTAACCTGATGATGGAAGGTGCTGCTTCTAGTGCTGGAGAGCAGCTGGTTGATCTGACTTCTCGGGATGGAGCCTGGTTCTTGGAGGAGCTCTGCAGTATGAGTGGAAACGTCACTTGTCTGGTTCAGTTACTGAAGCAGTGCCACTTGGTGCCACAGGACTTAGACATTCCGAACCCCATGGAAGCATCTGAGGCAGTTCACTTAGCTAATGGAGTATACACCTCACTTCAGGTGAACACTTCTAAATTAGCTTAAGTTTTCTAAGTTTGTTTTAGATATTGAACATTGTACTTCCCACCACTTTAATTCAGAAAAGCAATTTGACTTCCTCCCTTTTAATGTTGCTCAGGCAGTCACTTAAAATAAAGATCATGTCCATAACTTGGTTACAATTGCATCAATTTTGTTCTTAAATTATGGCATTAAGTCTCTAAAATGTGTAACTTATGTAAACTCAGAAAATGTTAAATTATATTTCTTACATATTTATAGGAATTAAATTCAAATTTCCGGCAAATCATATTTCCAGAAGCACTGAGATGTTTAATGAAAGGAGAATACACACTAGAAAGTATGCTTCATGAATTGGACAGTCTCATTGAACAGACAACGGATGGCGTTTCCCTACAGACTCTAGTTGAATCTCTTCAAGCCTATTTAAGAAATGCAGCTATGGGACTCGAGGAGGAAACACATGCTCATTACATTGATGTTGCCAGGCAGGTGCTCTCTTTTCTCATGAAACAGATGGGGAAGCCAGATACAGGTTCTGAGCTTTTGTTTTACTAAGTTTACTTTTAATTTTTGGAGCAGATATAATTACTTATAAATGCTTGTATACATGTCTTTTTAAAAACCTTGTATTTGAAAATAATTACAGATTCACAGGAAGTTGTAAAAAACAATGGGCAGAAAGGTTTTGTGCACGCTCATCCCTTCTCTAATGTTAGCATCTTGCATACCTATAGTACAATAGCAACACTGAGCAAATGACATTGGTACAAAGCTTACTAAGATTTCACCAATAACATAAACATTCATTTTTGTGTATCTGTAGTTCTATGTGGTTTTATCACATACGTTCATATATTATTCCAGTGCTGTAATTTCACCATATGTACACACAGTACAAAGTGGAGTGCTCTATTTTTTAAGTTAGCCCTTAGAACTCTCTGGAAGCATCTGAGCCAGTTTAGTTAGCTAATGGAATGTACACCTCAATTCATGATAACATTTTAAAATTAGCTTAAATGTTATAAGGGTTTTTTTATTTTTGTTTTTATTTTTTTTAATTTTTTATGGATATTGAACACTGTACGCCTCAGCTCTTGAATCCAGAAAAACAGATCTTGGAACCTGTGAAGATTGGGCGGTTCCTCTAGCCATGCACTGTACCTATAGCTAAGCCCTAAGTTCCTTTGTCCCTGGTGACTTAAGACCTCATTCTTTGGCATTCTGATGTTGAGGGAATGGAAATAAATGGTCCCATCAAACTTCTTCCCATGGGGAAATTCAAATATAAAAACTCAGTAGAGAGAATAGTACAATGAACTCCCATTTTACCGCTGTCAGTAATTACCCATGTATGGTTTTAAATTGTATTTGCACCAGTTCTTTGAAGCAAATACTGTTCTTAAATACTGTATGTAGGAAATATACATATGTAGAATATAAGTTTATTTTTCTTAATCATGGTGCCATTATTTCAGCAAAAGAGGCAATAATAATTCCTTAATGTTTTTTGTTATCCTACATTCAGAATTTTCCTATTTTCTCATGTTTATTTGTAGTTGTTTTATTATACAATAAAAAAGTGAGTTTAATTATTACAACACAGCATGCCAGGTAAATAGTGATAAATGACAGGTATTTCAGTTTACTATCAATTTAGTTGACTGTACCACTCAACAGTGACGTGAACATACTTGACAGTTTTTGGTAAATCTACCAACTTTAGAATTGTGGAATTCTTGACTTTTTTTTATATTGAGGTTTGTTCTATTTCACATTCTGTGTATGAAGTAAGACTAATATTTTTATATAGTTTTTTAAAAATTGTCATAATTCAAGTTCACATAAAATTTATGTGCATAATTGCTAATACCGAATTGGAACCATTGACGTCCCATTTTGATTGACAGTAAATGCCATTTTATCATAACACTCCTTCGTTAATGCCAAAAGACTTTTTGCTAGACTTTGCGTACTATATGTGAGACTTTTCGGTCATTTGTGTTCCCCACAAATTTATTGCCCTCTAGTGAGGGTTTTAACTCCCTGTTTTATTTTGTTTTTTCTTCTAGAATGCTTCATGCTCAATATGGTGAATTAATCCAACCAAGAAATGGTTCAGTTGATGAGACACCAAAGATGTCAGCTGGCCAGATGCTTTTGGTTGCATTTGATGGCATGTTTGCCCAAGTTGAGACTGCTTTTGGCTTATTAGTTGAGAAGGTAAATATTGATTGATTTGGTTTTATGCGCAATTGTATGAATGTATAAAAGTAGTTGTTCACTGTGTGAAGAGTAGAAAATTAACTTTTCCCCCTCCATTTACATAGTTAAACAAGATGGAGATTCCTATAGCTTGGCGAAAGATTGACATCATAAGGGAAGCCCGGAGTACCCAAGTGAATTTTTTTGATGATGATAACCACCGTCAGGTGCTAGAAGAGATTTTCTTTCTCAAAAGATTACAGACAATTAAGGAGTTTTTCAGGCTCTGTGGTACCTTTTCTAAAACTTTGTCAGGTAATATTTCATTTTTATTTATTTATTTTAATGTCTACTTTATTGATTATGCTATTAGTTTTCCCAATTTTTCCCCCTTAATACCCTCTCAGCTCTGTAACCCCCAACCCTCCAGCATTCCCCACCCCCTTAGTTCATGTCCATGGGTTGTACATATAAGTTCTTTGAATTCTGTTTCCTATACTATTCTTAATCTCTCCATGTCTATTTTATGCCTACCAATTATGCTTCTTATTCCCTGTACCTTCCCCCTCATTCTTCCCCTCCCCCGCAAAAACCCTCCAAGTGATGTCCATTTCTCTGATTCTGTTCCTGTTCTAGCTATTTGCTTAGTTTTTGTTTTCATTGTTTTTTTTCTTTCTTTCTTTCTTTCTTTCTTTCTTTTTTTTTTTTTTGTTCAGTTGTTGATAGTTGTGAGTTTATTCTCATTTTACGGTTCATAGTTTGTTTGTTTTTTTTATCTTCTTCAATTTCTTAGATAAGTCCCTTTAACATTTCATGTAATAAGGGCTTGGTGATGATGAACTCCTTTAACATTACCTTGACTGGGAAGCACTTTATCTGCCCTTCCATTCTAAATGATAGCTTTGCTGGATACAGTAATCTTGGATGTAAGTTTTTGCCTTTCATGACTTGGAATACTTCTTTCCAGCTCCTTGTTGCTCCTAAGGTCTCTTTTGTAAAATCAGCTGACAGTCTTATGGGCACTCCTTTGTAGGTAACTCTCTCCTTTCCTCTTGCTGCTTTTAAGATTCTCTCTTTATCTTTAATCTTGGGTAACTTAATGTTCCTTGGTGTGTTCCTCTTTGGGTCCAACTTCTTTGGGACTCACTGGGCTTCCTAGACTTACTAGAAGTCTGTTCCCTTTGCCAGATTGGGGAAGTTTTCCTTCTTTATTTGTTCAAATAAGTTTTCAGTTTCTTGCTCTTGTTCTCCTTCTGGGACCCCTATAATTAGGATATTGGAACGTTTAAAGTTGTCCCTGAGGTTCCTAAGCCTCTCTTCATTTTTTTTGAATTCTTGTTTCTTCATTCTGTTCTGGTTGGATGTTTATTTCTTCCTTTTCCAAATCGTTGATTTCAATTCGGGTTTCCTTCCCATTACTGTTGGTTCCCTGAATATTTTGCTTTATTTCACTTTGGGTATCCTTCATTTGTTCTTTTATTTTGTGACCAAGCTCAATCAGCTCTGTGAGCATTTTGATTACCAGGGTTTTGAACTTTCCATCGGATAGGTGGGCTAGCTCATCACTTAGCTCTCTTTCTGGAGTTTTGCTCTGTTCTTTCATTTGGGCCATATTTCTTTGTCTCAGTACACCTCTTTTACATTATAAGAGGGCGGGGCTTTAGGTATTCACCAGGGCAGGCGACTCTCTTTGCTGCATTGTGGTGCTGTCTGTAGGGGAGGGGTCAAGAGGGTACCATGCGGCTCACTTGCTAGCCTCTAGCCCTACTTTCCAACGAACTCTCATGTGAGACTGGGAGTTTCTCCCACCGTGGCAGCCCCTGCCATAGTCCACAGTCAGCTCTGAGTCTTAGTTTCTCATTCATTCAGCCCTGCCCCCTCAGTCTGCCACCTCACAGGTCCTATTTAGTGGGCCCAGCCCACGTGGTCCAGTGCCTCGCAGGGGGTCTTCTCTGCCTACCAGGCTGCCTGGCTCCTGTCTGGTTGAATGTTTCTTTAATTCCTTCGATGTCGGCGGAGTTCCATGCAGTTTGATTTTCTGGCACTGCTGGTTTATTGTTTTTAGATTGGTTGTTATCCTCTTTTCGGTTGTGTGAGGAAGCGAAGGGTTTCTACCTACATCTCCATCTTGGCCAGAACTTTCCAGACTAATCAGTATTTCATATTTAACATGCTAAATTTAGTTGCATAGTGCTTTGGAAGGGAGCAGGATTGAGTAAGCTTAATTTAATTGTATGCTCATAAAATCATAAGTTTTTAAATAAGCAGCATTATTACCTTATTTTAGTTTTGTATGAAATACTTTAAAACACTTTTTTTTTTTCAGGGTCAAGTTCACTGGAAGATCAGAATACTGTAAATGGGCCTGTACAGATCGTTAATGTAAAAACCCTTTTTAGAAACTCTTGTTTCAGTGAAGACCAGATGGCCAAACCTATAAAGGCATTCACAGCTGACTTTGTGAGGCAGCTCTTGATTGGACTGCCGAACCAAGCCCTTGGACTCACACTTTGCAGTTTCATCAGCGCACTCGGTGTAGACATCATTGCTCAAGTAGAGGCAAAGGATTTTGGAGCTGAAAGCAAAGTGTCCATTGATGATCTGTGTAAGAAAGCCGTGGAGCACAACATCCAGATTGGGAAGTTCTCTCAGTTGGTCATGAACAGGGCAACTGTGTTAGCAAGTTCCTACGACACTGCTTGGAAGAAGCATGACTTGGTGCGCAGGTTGGAAACCAGCATTTCCTCTTGTAAGACAAGCCTGCAGCGTGTTCAGCTACATATTGCCATGTTTCAGGTAAGTATTTTTTTAATAATGTGTTTTTTCTCAATGTGGGAATTGAAAAACTGGAGGGACTAATATAAAACAGAACTTTTAAAATTTCCTGAACCTGTGCCAGCCAAGAGCAAACTCAGCTTTGGTATTTGGTGCTTTCCAATTATTCTTACATATCTTTTATGTACTCGATAATTTTGCATTTATAGTTTGTGTCTTTTGAACTGGTTTCTATCAGTGTTGTAATGCTTAGTATTAGCTGTGTCATTATTACTTATAAATATAATTTCTGATGATTGCGTGTATGTGTTATGTGCGTATGTCTCCTATATTGTTTAACGCATAATTAAGATTCTTTCTAAAGTGACTTTGGTTTCCCTGATGCTCTAATGATGTGACAACAGCTTTGCATAAATCTGTCTCATCTGGGAATTGTTTTTAGAAGCCTGTTTTTGTCTTTGCATATTTAGGGGGCAGTATGACACATCAGGCTTTATGGGTGAGATGGATATGGATTCAGGTGCATAAACTTGAATTTAACTTCCCTAAGTCTGATTTCCTCATCTGTAGAATGGTTAATAGCTGAGGGTAAAAATGATGATCTATGTAAGACAGCAAGCACAGTGAAAATTGTAGCTACTTTTAAAATCTTTTCAAATACTGTATAGTCTTCAGTATTGTCAATAGCTTCAAATAAGTTGAAGCAAGGAGTAATATTTTGGGACTGCATTTTCCTTGCATTCATTTTGGCGCAAATTAAGGTTCCTTTGTGCCATTTGTATTGGAGGTGCTTCCCGGTAGCGGAATTGGTGGTTTCAGCTCCGTGCATGCAACCCAGCCTGTTTGCTTCTCTTCGCAGTTTTATTGTTGGCTGTTTTCTTAGTTCATAAGTTAGTAAAAGTAATTTATTCAAATTATGAAATTACATTTATTGTATAGTAACAGTCCCTCTAGCACATTGGGATGTGTTTTTGGAATTTTTTTTACTTCTAAAAAATATGATGCTGAAAATTTTTATTATTTTATACATTTGGAGTTTATTCCCTCAAAAATTGACAACTGTAGGGGAAATCTTATAAAAATCCTTTCAGTTTTATCTGAACATCTTTTAAACTCTAAGCATAATGTGTAACTTTTTAAAATTGTTGTCCAAATACCCGCTTTGGCCCTCTGGGACTTCCCTTAAAACACACAAAATGGCTTAATACTCTCTCAGTAGTTGCCCACCACCCCTTTCTGTCACTTCTAGGTTCTCTGTTTTGAGAATCCTTTCTTTTGTGATTGCTGCCATTAATTCTTTTGGTCACTTGGCTAGCCCCCATGCTGGAGTCTTCCCCACCGCCACACCTGTTTCAGCCTCTTAATTGGAGATTATCTTTTGGGTAGGAGGATTGTGTGCTAGTCTTTTACATAGACTGGGAAACATCTTCAGAGTTACTGTTTTAGTGTTGTATATCACTGATCTAAGAAATTTATCACCCGTTCTCTACCTCAGAATTTTTACCTGGTTGTGATTCTTTTGTTACAGTTTCTGCTGTTATTCTTCCTGCCCACCCCACTTTGCTGCAGCTGGGTTTCTTTGTCTTCACCCTCATCTCAACTCACAGCTCCCCTTACTTGTTTATCTAAAGGATTTTTCCTCCTGATTTTATTACATTTGTTTTTCTTTGGACAGTGGCAGCATGAAGATATCCTTATCAACAGACCACAAGCCATGTCAGTCACACCTCCCCCTCGGTCTGCCATCTTAACCAGCATGAAAAAGAAACTCCATACTCTGAGCCAAATTGAAACTTCAATTGCAACAGTTCAGGTCTGTTTTGTCAGGTCTTCCTTCCAGCACGTCCTAATAAGAATAACGTACACTGGGATGAAATGAAGTGCCTGTCCTTGGCGTTTAGGCCACAGGAACATAACCCCCTTCTCACTTTTATTTTTAACTTACGTCTTTTTTTTCTTACCTTCCAAGGTAATTGAATCTTAGAGGAGCAGTATATTTTGAACCAGAAGTATAGACATACTAAATGTTTCTTGTTTTTAATGAATTTGATAATTACTATGCATTTATATGTTAAGAGAACCTTGGTAATTGGAAAACTTGAATACCATATTTTGCTGTGTATAATGCGCACTTTTTCAAATTTTTGAGGGAAAGGTAAGGATGTGCATTATACATGGGTAGTACTAATTCCCTATCTACCTAAATGTTTTTAATTCTTTATTTATGCTTACATGTTAAAAAGTGTAACTCTAGAGAGCAATAATGATATCTGTATGGAAAATAATACCCTGGAATACAATAATTGGTTTTGTTTCTAAATATAAATAAATAATTGAATTACAAATTAAAACAAGAAATTTTTTTTTTTTTTTTTTTTTTTCCTGAAAGGTTGGGCAAAAAAATGAGGGTGTGCAGTATACGTGAGAGCACATTACACGGCACAGTATAGTACTTTTTTTCTGAAATGTACATAAGCAATTACATCCAACTTATTATATCTAGCAGAACATTTTTACAAACTATTATTATTGATTGTATTTCTTTGTCCTTTTAGCTACATATTTAATCTTGCCTCATTTTTTTAAATAAAGAAACTGGTCTTGATGGTTGTATAGTTATATATATCTTTTCTTATGTATCCTTATATCTCATGTAATTAGTAATAACTGATATTTTTCTTTTGTTTTTGTAAGTTGATATTAGTATAAAAGAAGTACAATCACTTCTGTAGTATTTTTAAAATTTTTAATGAACATTTTCTGGAGCTCACTTCTTTGAAGATTGAAATGTCTCTTCTGTACAGCCATTAATTAGTCCTGGCTTTTACTTAGGAAAATGAACTCTTGCTCTCCTTTTTTCTGATTTGAGGAAATGTGAAAGGGAGAGAAGCAGGGGAAAGAACAAATGTGAATTCCTCCATCTGAAAAGTTGAATAAATAATGAAATATCTTTATTATATAAAACCATCCATGCTACGATAATCTGGGTGGATTTTTACCATTAAAAATTTTTGAATTTGTGGGAATCTGATTTTTATCTTTCACAATCAAAAGTATAATGGATTTTCTTACAAATAGCACATATAGTTCAGGAGGTAGCAAGTGTTTTGTTTTAGACTATTTAAAAATGAAAATGAAACTTCCTTATGCAGATTTTAAGACAGGAAACTAAAAACCAATTCTTAACCCTGCAGACTTGTTTAGTTTTAAACATTCAAAGTGAAATCAAGATTAATTCCAAAAGGTGACTGTTAAAGATGTTTTCTAAATTACATATGCCCCGTCCTGCTAGTTTAGAATCTCTCGTATTTATATAAAATGCTCAATAGACAAGAAGCAAAGAGTGTCAAATATTCACTGACATTCTCCTGGTTTTTTATAGGAGAAATTAGCAGCACTTGAATCAAGTATTGAACAGCGACTCAAGTGGGCGGGTGGTGCCAACCCTGCATTGGCACCTGTACTACAAGATTTTGAAGCAACAATAGCTGAGAGAAGAAATCTTGTCCTTAAAGAGAGCCAAAGAGCAAGTCAGGTATTGTGGCCCTTGTGCACCATCTGTGTTTTGAGTTGCAAGATTATATAACTGAGTTGAAGTTACATTTTGGATAAGTAGGGGTAGCTTGAGAGCCACCCTCTATCTAGTTCACATAGCTGAGAAGAGGGGCCAATAAAGGCTATGGGTGGGGGCAACAGCCCTTAGGCTGAACCACAACCAGTTATTTCCCTGGGCCCTCACTCCCTCCTAGTTAAAGATAAAGTGGACTCAGTCTCTGTTGGAAGATAAAGGGTTTAATTCCATATTTATCTAAGGTTTTCTTTATATGTAATTTGAGGTGATCTAAAGATTTGAATATTATTTTTTCCACATGGCAATAAAATGTTTTATGACCTAGTGTTCTGCCAGGGGTGGCGGGTTAACTTTGTTATGATGGTGGGGGTCAGGGGGACAAAAAACTTAATGTAACTTTCAAGTTTAGCAGTAAATATGTCAGTATGTGTCTGTAAAGATAAGAACTATTTAAGAACATAATCAACAATACTGTTATCTACCTTTAAAGATGTGCTTAATATTTTCAAATATCTAGTTAGCATTCTGTGATCTTTATTGTAAAGATAGACAGGAATAGAACCACAAAGGGAATCTTCCAAATTGAAATTTGGACATAGCACAAGTTGCAGCTGAATATGACATTTTTCTCTTGGAATAAATTTTTTTTGTGTTTGTATAAAAATGGTCATGTAGGAGATACATATACCTAATTATACTTAGGTGTTTTTGGCCATCTCAGACCTAACTGCATTAACGACGACAAATGTGCATTTGTACAGGCCATGATTTATAAGGATTAGGTTTGTGTTTCAGAAGAGTCATGAGCATTCTCAGGACCTGTTGTGGTCCTGAATTTTGGAAATGAATGGGTAGTATTATTTTTTGTCATTAATTGCATTTTTTTGCTCTTTTCGGGATGGTCCCATTCTTCTTTCGCCTTTCCACAGGTTACTTTCCTCTGCAGCAATATCATTCATTTTGAGAGTTTACGAACTAGAACTGCAGAAGCCTTAAACCTAGACGCTGCATTATTTGAGCTAATCAAACGGTGTCAGCAAATGTGTTCATTT
This sequence comes from Glossophaga mutica, assembly GCA_039655065.1. NCBI lineage: Eukaryota > Metazoa > Chordata > Mammalia > Chiroptera > Phyllostomidae > Glossophaga > Glossophaga mutica. The sequence goes on from CM077305.1 coordinate 100,878,654, forward strand.
GCATCACAGTTCAACAGTTCTGTTTCTGAGTTAGAGCTTCGTTTATTACAGAGAATGGTGAGTTTTGATTCTTGGTGGGAGTAGAAAGAGACTGATAATTAAAATGATAGGACCAGTGTTATCCCCTCAAAATCCATATATTTAGTCAACTTACATTTATTGAATGTGTACTGTATATAAAATATTTGGAGGGATACGGTGATTAAGTCTTTTCTTAGCCCAAACAAATAGTACAATGAATGAAAAAATGGAAAGCGTTCTCAGTACTGTGGAGTTTCAGACGGGAGGAGAGATATCTGTGTAGGAAATGACTCAGATGCACTCACAGTAGGGTACCCAGTGCACAGAGGGCTGGTGAAAGATGAATGCTGACTGAACAAGTGAATTGGATCCAGAAATACCAAGTTGACATTTAATGTTTATATTTTGTGGGGAGGCTTTAGGATTTGTATCAGGAAGTTCCAGTTTCATTTTAAAGACTGATTTAGGGCCTTGGCTGGTGTGGCTTAGTGGACTGAGTTGCCCGCCTGTGAACCTAAAGGTTGCCAGTTTGATTCCCAGTCAGGACACATACCTGGGTTGCATGCTGGGGGCATGCGAGAGGCAACTGATTGTTTCTCTCCCACTTTGTCTTCTTCCCTTCCCCTCTCTCTAAAAATGAATTTTAAAAAAATTTTAAAGACTGCTTTAGGGTCCTGGATATAGGTCATCTCTGTTATTTCATATACTTCTTAGATCTTAAACTTCAGATGTTTGTTTCATGTATGATTGATTATGCAGAAAAGTTAAAAATCTTAGCTTTTACATCATATGTTGTTTAAATTAGTGTTTTGTGGGTAATTAATTCATGACTTGGCAATGGAGGTTCTTTGTTTCAACTTGAGTTACTAATGCCTTTTGATGATGATAAAGAATCATATTATTCCAACTGACACTTAAAATCAAACAAATGCTTGTTCTATTTAGGACACTAGTCTCGAACATCCTATTGGCAGCTCTGAATGGCTTTTGTCAGCACATAAACAACTGACCCAGGATATGTCTGCTCAGAGAGCAATTCAGACAGAGAAAGAACAACAGATAGAAACTGTCTGTGAAACAATTCAGAACCTGGTTGATAATATAAAGACTGTGCTCACTGGTCATAACCGGCCACTTGGAGATGTCAAACACCTCCTGAAAGCGATGGCTAAGGTAAGGCTAATAACGTTGATACACGGTTATTTCCTCCTTTTATGAAATTACAAATAGTTGTATTTATATGTCCTAAACAAAACAATTTTCTCAGGTCACATCTTCCAATTTGTAACTGAGTTAATTTGTGTTTTCATCAACTATTTTTTTTAAGCAGGTAGTAGTAGTTGGATTTTGTACACAGAGAGAGTGAGGCTTAAGAAAATTGATTGACCAGAGTCGCACCGTTTATAATGGTGCTGAAACTTGAACTTGCTCTCAGAGTATTTTGATCTCCAAACTCTCTTCCTTCTCCTCACATTACCCCCAAACTCACAGAGTTTGTCTCCAAAATGACTGAAATATTGTCTCTTTTTTCTAGTATCCTGCATAATTTAGATAATAGGGAAACTGAGTTCCCCAAAAAGTCTAAATTACTTATTATTACAAAACAATAAATTATTTAATTTTAGGATTTAGTTTACTTGGGATTTTTATTTTGTGCTGAAACAAGATTCCAATAGAAAAGGATTTTAATGGGAATAAGCAGATTAAATAAATGCATTGGTATTTGAAAAGCACTTATTATTATTTAGAAGGTGACCATTTTAAGAGTAATTACTAACACAAATACTCTCTTTTCTTAATCATTAATATATGGGTTCTAGGATGAAGAAGCTGCTCTGGCAGATGGTGAAGATGTTCCCTATGAGAACAGTGTTCGGCAGTTCTTGGGTGAATACAAATCATGGCAGGACAACATTCAGACGGTGCTGTTTACGTTAGTCCAAGCTATGGGTCAGGTTCGAAGTCAAGAACATGTTGAAATGCTCCAGGAAATAACTCCCACCTTGAAAGAACTGAAAACACAAAGTCAGAGGTAAGAACACCTTCTGGCCTAAATTTAAAATAGTAAATTAAAAACTTCTGGTATAATTAAATTTTGTTTATTTCTTTAATTTTTTTCAATCTTCACATTTATAAGTAGTAATCTGATAAAGTATTTTATGAGTAAATCATTTTATTTTATATTTCAGTATCTATAATAATTTAGTGAGTTTTGCATCACCCTTAATCACCGATGCAACAAATGAATGTTCAAGTCCAACATCATCTGCTACGTATCAGCCTTCCTTTGCTGCAGGTAGGACTTCCCTACTCGAAAAGACCTGAATCTTGATCAGTACATCTATACATAGAAGCTGAGATGTTTATAAGTGTCTAATATATTTATAGTTGTCACCTATTGAAAGAATTTCTCTGAATTTTGTCATATCCAAAACTGAACAAATTTTGGCTTAATTTTAAAGCAGCCTAATGAGATAGTAAAAATATCTTGTGTTCAAATACTCTTTAAATCGTTTATGAAATAAATATATAGGGAAATTTAGAAAAAGAAAAATTTGTATTTCTGTACTAATTAGAGGTAAAACCACTTTATGTTTGTTGATTGACTTCTCTCTATGTATGTACACACATACTCATAAATTGGTATTCTGTGAATGTGATTTTTGTTGCGTTTTGCCACTTAATGGTAATAATTTCCCTGTCATTAAAAAATCTTTAAAATGACTTAGTGGCCAAATTTGTTTATTTTTATTGGCCAAATATAATATGCCATTCTGTGTTAATCTTGTGTTGTTGGACAGTTGAGATATTTACGGTTTTTCGATGCCACAACAAGCTAGGAAGCCCCATTGTACAAATGTGCATCTCAGTGTCTAGCTGTTTAGGCTGTATTTTTAGGAAGACCGTTTCTATTTCAAGGAATAAGGACTTTAAGTTAGTAAAATCATCCATTTTCAAGGCTGTACATTGTAGTCGGTGATTGAGAGTGTCGCTCTGCTGTCTCTTCTTTATGTCCCTCCATTTTTCTGTTTACATGTAAATTGAGCCACCAACTCTTTCTCTACAGCAGTCCGAAGCAACACTGGCCAGAAGACTCAGCCTGATGTCATGTCGCAAAATGCTAGAAAGCTAATTCAGAAAAATCTTGCTACTTCGGCAGATACTCCACCAAGCACGGTTCCCGGAACCGGCAAGAGCGTTGCTTGTAGTCCTAAAAAGGCCGTCAGAGACCCTAAAACTGGGAAAGGTAATTTGTTAGAATAAGGATGCCTTAAATATTTATACAAAGTGGTGGTTTGACTTGCATGTGTTTCCATTGCTTCATAGCTGTGCAAGAGAGAAACTCATATGCAGTGAGTGTGTGGAAGAGAGTGAAAGCCAAGTTAGAGGGCCGAGATGTTGATCCAAATAGGAGGATGTCAGTTGCTGAACAGGTAGGTGATCATTTTTTAAACCTGAAGCACACATTATAATGCTGCTGAAACTATAGGTTTCAAGATCCCCTCATCCATATCCTTGGTGCTTCATCAAAAAATGAGAAACTTGCCCTGGCTGATGCGGCTCAGTGGATTGAGCGTCGATCTGCAAACCAAAAAGAGTCACTGGTTCGATTCCCAGCCCGGGCACATGCCTGGGTTGTGGGCCAGGTCCCCAGTAGGGGGTGCATGAGAAGCAACCACACATTGATGTTTCTCTCCCTCCCTCCCTTCTCCTTTCTAAAAATAAATAAATAAATTCTTTTTTAAAAAAGAAAGAAAATCCCTTAAAAAAAAAAAAAGAAAGAAATGAGAGACCTTAGGGTTCAGAAGATTTTGAGTAACAGCTCTGTAATCATCAGACATTCACCATTTTAATCTGACCCTATTAACACTTTATTTTCTCCCTAGCCCTCTTTTAACAGAAATTTAAAGTGTGACTTGACCCTCTAATTTGCATTTTAAAGAGTATTATCTGAAGGTTTCAAGTCCACTGAGGATGACGACGTTTTGGGTGAAGGAGTAGTATCTGTAATGTTCTCGGATGTCAGTTTGTCTGAAGTCATTATTGTGAAATTTTCTCATTAGTTTTATTAAAATTGTATATATAAAATAGGAAAATGAAACATTTTCCCCCATCTTTTCTTTTGAAAATTTTCAAATCTACAGAAATAAAGGAACTCTAATATACTCTACCTAGAATTGGGAAACAAGTTGTTAATGTTTTTTGTACATCTGCTTCACTTTTTCTGTCTGTGTGTATACTGCACAGTTTTCAGAACCATTTGATAGTTGTAGACATAACACTTCATGTCTGATACTTCAGCACACGTATCCTAAACAAAACATTGTGATATATAGCCATAATATAATTATATAACTATCAACTAAGGAAACAACAGCTTCCTGTTGTTATAACAATAACAAAGTGATGTTATAATATTTTGTTATTTCATTTTGGTATCTTTGGCTTTTATCCAACCTTCAGGCAATATTCAGATTTTTCCAGTTATCCTAAAATGTCCTCCACTTAAACTGTCCCTGCCCTCCCAAACAAAATCTAATCAAGGTTCCCCCTGCATTTTATGCACTTGTTCTATTTTTAGTCTCCTTTAATGTCTAGAACAGTTCCCCAGCCTTTTTTTCCTTTTGACATTGACTTTTTTGATGTGTCCAGACCAGTTGATTTGCAGAATATGCTGGTTTATATTTGTCTGATATTATTTTTCTTTTTCTTTTTTTTTTTTTTAAAGATTTTATTTATTATTTTTAGAAGGAAGAGAGGGAGAGAAACATGGATATGCGAGAGAAACCTCAATCTGTTGCCTCTCACATGTCCGCAGCTGGGGAACTGGCCCTCAACCCAGGCATGTACCCTGACTAGGAATTGAACTGGTGACCCTTCGGTTCACAGGCCAGCACTCAATCCACTGAGCCACACCAGCCAGGGCTGATAGTATTTTTCTTATAATTAGATTCAGAATCAGCATTTTTGTCAGGAATGCTATGTCAGTGATGTGTCCTCAGAATTTTACATCAAGTGACACATGTTTGTGCTATCTTTGACACAAGTTAGATCGCTTGGTCAAGGGCGGTGTCCTCCTCAGTTCTCCATTACAAATGTAACTTTTCTTCTGTAAAAATTTGAGACTTGAGTATCTTACTTTCAAATGGTTTGGTATTCACAATTCAATTTTTAAAAAAAATTTTTTCCACAATTCAATTTAAACATCAGCAAGAGAGGGTTTTTTTGTTGTTGTTTTTGTGTGTGTGGGTTTTTTTTGTTTTTTTTTTTTTTTTTTTTTTTTAATTTTAAATGCTGTTAAATTGCTGCATAGGTCCCGAGCTTGCACTGTTTTTGGTCAAGAGTCACTCTTCAGAAACAGTTTGTCATGTTTGTCAAAATCTTGCACAATGCTTTCAGTCAGTATCTTTACTTCAGAAACTTTCTCATAGGTTATTGGGTTGTATGATTTCATGACTGTCCGTTATTATTATTGTTTTTAAGTTTTCACCTGTGGGTATTTTTATTGTTGATTTTAAAAAGAGGAAGGGAGGGAGGGGCAGAGGGGGGCTAGAGAGAAGAGAAACATCAATGGGTTGTCTCCCATACATGCCCTGACCAGGGATTGAACCCACAACCTTTTAATGTGCAGGACAGTGTGCCAACCAACTGAGCCACCCAGCCAGATCTTTGTTCATCTTTTTAAAGGAGGCTTGGCTGTTGTGCTTTTTATTCTGATAATTATTTCATTTTATGTGAAACTAAGTTAAGGGGCACAGGAGTGGGGTTAAGGGTAGAGTTCTTTGCACACAATTTTTAGTATAGGTTATAATTTAGCCATATCATGCACATTTGCTATATAATTGGACCCTGATGGATGCTTTGGATTTAGAGAGATGATCATAGCTCTTACAATAAAAGACAATTTAGCTGAGTCAGAATCAGTGGACATTTGTTGAGCCACCCACCTGTGTTCCAGAATCTGCTAGGCACTTTTCTTTATACACCACCTAAGCATTACCCAGTGACTGTAAATGCTAACCCCAAGAGCAGCTGTGGGGTCACTGGGGCTCTCTCTTCATCTAAGGATCTGTGAGGATCAGAGGGGTTGTGGCTTTCCAGAAGTCCATCTTGTAAGCTGTGCAATTAGGAGGGAAGCTCAGCTTACTTAACCTTTCCACCACGGCAACTATACATACTTCTTTTGAGTAATTTGGGTGATTATAAATTTATTCTTAAATGGTTTGTATTCCTCATACATGAACTATGTCAAGTTTAAATGCATTTAAATACTGTACTGCCTATTTTCACAGGTTGACTATGTCATTAAGGAAGCAACTAATCTAGATAACTTGGCTCAGCTATATGAAGGTTGGACAGCCTGGGTGTGAATGGCAAGACAGTAGATGAGTCTGGTTAAGCGAGGTCAGACATCCACCAGAATCAACTCAGCCTCAGGCATCCAAAGCCACACCACAGTCGGTGGTGATGCAACTGGGGGCTTACTCTGAGGAAACCTAGGAAATCTCGGTGCGCTAGGAAGTGAATCCTGCAGGGCAGCTGCACTCAGGGATACGCCCAACACCATGGCCTGCAACCTCAGGGTCAAGGGTGAAAGAAAGAAAGCTCACCGCCTGAACACGGAGATTGTCTTTCTGCCTCAGAACAGCTGCAAACATGTCAGGAGGTTAGCTGCAGAAAGAAATCGGGATGTCGCGGAGCACAGAGTGATTTGGAACTCCATTCCACCTGACCCTGTGTGTACAATCCAGGAAAAAACAAACCCCGCTCAGAAACAGAGAAAACTGGGGCCGCGAAGAAATCACAGCCAAGGAAGATTTGATGCATTCAGATTCTCGTGCAACACTTGTTGCCTGGCAACAGTGCTGGTTGGGTTAACCAGTAAGTACAAAAAGGCTATGTGATATGAATTTCAGAAATGGACTGAAAATGGAGAGCTATGTAACAGATACACTACATGGGAAGAACTTACTTCTGAAATAAAGGGAAAAAAAACCCACTCATCATCCCTCTCCCCAGACCCTGCCACCGACCCTCCCCTTTTACCTGATGTAGATTAGCCATCTTTCAAATTCACTTTTAGTTCAATCCTTATATTTCATATACTTCTGTCTCAATGCTGTTATATAACATATTTGGAGTGATAAACAGAAATTTCTCCAAAACTACTGATAACATGGAAAATTCAAGGATTGTTTGAAGGCCCGATGATCACATACAAAATGTAATTCTGGTTAAGTCATTTCTGTGATTCTATCATGTACAGTTTCCAGAATTGTCACTGTGCATTCAAAAGTAATAAATCTAACACATTTGATTTCATGTACACTCCCCTTTGCTTATGGTGTGCATTTTTGGGAGGTCATTCAAATTTCCCCTCTTCTGTGATTGCTGTCGTTTCTTTCATAAAAGTAGCTAATCCAATGTAATCTTTTTACCTTTTTAAAAAACAGAATAGAGTACCTATTAAGAGTTTTACATTGTTGATGACAGATTAAAAATAAAGTGATGTGTTTTTGGAGGTAGAGTGAAATGTTTTTTTAATTCAGTTTTCTCATTCGAAACTTTTAATTTACAAGGTGTAAATTAGAAGTGCTTTAGTTTACCTGGCATTTTAGGATATGTACATGAAACATCAGCAAAAGTAAGAACCACCAATATTTTTTATTAAGTTCAATTAGTCTGTGAAAGTACTTTTCTTTTTACATAATTTTAATAGTTTGCTATTTAGTAATACATTATAGTGAATTCATGATCAAGTTTTCCTTAAATTTTAGCATTGCATTTCTGTACTGACTGTGTAAACTCAATTGCTGATCCAAAATAAAATCCAGATTAGGAGTCTACAAATCACTTACTAACACAAAGTAGACTACAGTTAAAATCTTGATTGAGACCATTTTTCCTGCATCTTAGAGATTAAGACTGTGATCAATTTCTAGTTGCCAATCTTCGCAAACTTGAAAGGTATTAAGGAAAAATTCCACGTAGCTCTCGCCTTTTCTGTATTCTTATTGCCACATTAATCTGTAATCTTTACCCATCAAAGAATGCATTTCAGTATCAGTGCTTTTTTTAATACTTGGACAGATATTGCAAGAAAGGTGGTATATTTTTTAATACCCGTGTGTGTCTGATAGCAAGATAAAGAACCTAGTGCATCAAATTTTACTCATTTATTTTGAACTTTATTTTCACAATCAAAACAACCTATCTGGAATAATAATGCCATATTGTGTTTTGCAAGCTGCTTTATTTCCTAGAGGCTGTGGGAACTATTGCATTCATCACTTGATTACCTCTGCTCCTCAAGATTAAAGTGTTTTCAGCAACATTGCCACAAGGAAAAACTTCCATCAAAATAAAAACCAGTTCATACTAGTTTGTCCCTATAAGTAGTATTCAGAAATTGCTTCCTCTTTGGTAAAGAGGATAAATGAAATAGGTGAATTTTACTGCCTGTGAATTTCAGGCATCAGAGGGACCTGGCACCTTATCTAAGCAAAATCAAAATAGCTTTATATCAAAAACGCATGCATCTGGTAAATTATCCATCACTTTTATTTTAAAATAGTCCCTCAGAGAATAGTGTGGCACATACACGTTTGGTTGTGGGGCAGATACGAATAACTGATGGTGTCAGAACTGCTCTTTATAAAGCTGCTCTTTACTGCATCCTGGCCATCTGCAAGTAGCCATGCCATTGTAAACCCTGTAAGAGAACTCAACGGAGAGTTAATCAAGGGGGAAAAGTCCTGGTGATAAAGCAGATTGAGAAATCCGGGCTGTATTTTGGGGATTATCTTTTAAAATAATGTAAAGTTTAGAATGTTGTGGTTATGAAGTCATACATTTAAAAAAGTTTTATTTAATTAGAGTAAGAAACATAGATCTGTTTCACCCATTTATGCATTCATTGCTTGGTTCTCAAATGTGTCCTGACCACGGGATCAAACCCACAACCTTTATGTGTTGGGACAATGCTCCAACCAACCGAGTCGCGGAGCCAGGGTCTCTGAAGTCATACATTTTTAATGATACAAAATACCTGTGTCAAACCAGGGGTTGGCTCTCCTCCCTCTTTCTCTAAGATTCAGAGGGTATACAGGATAATGCAACTTCTAATTCAATGTACCCTTGGAAATTGACATTTATCTTAAGTGTTTTATTGTCTTTAATTTTCTAGAATTGCCTGAATATTAGTTGATTTCTCTGCAAAGCTGTGGGGCTTAATGGTTTGTGGCGCTGTCTATAATTTCTTTGGTATGTCTTCACATTCTTTATTTCTGGTCATGAGTTCTTACATAGTTTGCTAGATGATTATTCAGATTCTTTTGTGTCTGACACTTATGGTGAGTTGTTCTTGAGATATGTGAGATTTCTTCGAGAACTGGTAATCAAGCTCTTGATCTGCTTCCCTAAATTGTTTTGTAAGAGCCCAAACCCCAGGTTCAGGGTGAGGGTTAAAGAAAAACTTCGATCATTTCTGACCTTAACACTTGCCTCTATTAACTAAGCTTAGTGTGTAGTTTTAAAATATTGTCCTTTTTTTTTTTGCATTGTTTTGTGGTTGTTCCGATGTGTGAAATTTAAGGAAAGAGCCATTTAAAAAAAATACCACGCAGGGCAATGCAAGTACAGCCAAATATTAGAGTTGATGTGCAATCTTCGGTTCTTTTTAAGTCTGGGGTATTATAGGCAGTACTTTAAACTGAAAAGTCTTCCTGGCCTATTTTCCTCCACATATTTGTAATTATTCTGGGCTTATTTTGGCAGTAAGGAGCTGGTTCTTCTTTTCTTCCAATTTCTTTCATATTAAAGAAAACACCTACAGTTAGCCTGTTGGTCCTTATTCATCTACATCAAAAATCATTGAATGCTTTCCTGTTAGCACATTAAATACCTTCGTTTTACATAAAATTAGATAAATATGAAAACAGTCACCTTCAGTTCTCTTCCTGAGCTTGTAAAATGCCAGTAACTTAAAGCTAGAAGTCCCCACCAGCCCCAAATCAAGGAGGTAGAAGATACTAAAATGTAAGGGTCACTTGAAGAATGTAGGTATTTCCAGTATTTGGGCCGTATTAGAAAGATTTCTCCTATGGGGAAAAACTAGCATTACAAAATTTTCCAAACATCGGGGAAGGAGACGTTCACTGTATTACAACCCCGAAGGGTTTGTGCACTTTTCCTACTTTTAGGCCTGGGTAACAATATCGCTATTCCTTCTTTACAAGTGAGCAACTGGACTCTGAGAGCAGCTTTAAAGGTCCAAGGATTAAGTTGTACAACGTGAACTGCTTAGAGTCTTGCTTTTTACGGGATTTGACTGGGCTTATTAGGGAAAAGGTGCTGGTTGTGCTAATGTAAAAATGTCATACAATTAGCTTAACTTTTGAAGATGGTAAACTTAAGGAATTGCATGTTCTGAAATGCAGACTTGTAGAATGTTTTTTTCTTTCAAAACAGGCTGATATTTTTTTCCTTTTTTCCTGACAGTCCCACTTTCAGCTCCTATTTAAAGTTCTTGTGTCAGTTACTTTTGTTCTAAATTTCCCTTATTTCCACCTGTAATGTCAGTGGCCACATCACACTTCATTTGTTAATTTACTTTACCCTTATTATAAGAGCAAATTGAGTTGAATTGAATCTTCCTTGTCCTAGTAAACATTGTATAAATTAAAGTGGCTTCTCTGTACAAAAGGTTGTAATGCCTTCTGATGGATATAATTTTGTGATTGTATTTAAGATTAAACGTTGAATAAATCACACCAGCTTCCTGAAAATGTTCATAATGCATTGTTTGGAAAACAAAAATACATGCCTACTTTGTGCATATTTGCATTAACATGGCAAAGATTGTATGAAATACCTGTTTTTCAAAAAAAAAATAATAAAGTCTTAAAAGACATAGCATTTAAGCTCTGAATTTATTGGTCGAAGTAGTTGCCAGAAAATGTAATTTTGCAATATGGATAGCTTTTTTTTAGGTGTCAGTACGTCCAGATATGTTTGAAATAATTTTTTCTACTTTCAGAGTTCTAAAGTATTTTTGAATAGCAGTAGAAATTTTACTTCAGTGAGAGTTACTACAGAATTATGCTTAATTTTGTCAATGTTTAAAACTATAGAACATTATTCACATGTACATTTCCTGGGGTATAAATAAGCCTGACGAAAAATGAAAATAGTTTGCTTTACTGTGCGGAAGTCAGATTGCATTTGTTGCTGTCTTCTAGGACGTTAGGAAACATCACATCCTGTTTTTGTAGCACAAAAACAAAGCTCAAAGCTACACTAAGGATACTTTTCTTTCTTTCTTTCCTTCCTTCCTTCCTTTTTTTCTTTCTTTCCTTTCTTTTTTTTTTTTTATTAGACCAATTGTAAAGTATGTTAGAAACCTTGTAGCAGTGCCCCTGGGCTGTGAAGTTGAAGTAGCTCTGGAAACACCTTTTCTTAAACAAAAGTACTCTGGAGAATCCACTGCTTGTGCTGCTTCCATTTTTTTCACCTACCTCATTTCACAAGTTGGTGTTCAAAAGTCTTCCTTCTTAGGTTGTACAAAGGGGGACTTGGGTGAAAACTAAAAGTACTTCCCAAAGTAGAAATGTCAAGGGTTTTTTTTTTTTTTTTTTGGTTTTAGAAAGGCCACTTTTTAAAGCCTAGTAACTCTGTCCTCTTATTTGAACGTGGATGGTATTACTGCGCCAATAGCAAAATTTTGTGCTCAGTATATTCACTAATTATGTAGCTGTTGTTTGGGACCTTTTTGTTTTCAAGAGATAGGGAAGGGTCTGGCCCTCAAATTTCATAGCTTTAAAATCTCCCAAAATGGGGTCTCTAGATCAGTTTGCTGCCTCTTAGCTGCATAACCTGTTTTCCACCCAATAGTCCCCAAAGTGAGTACTTCATAGAAGAGTCCCTTTCCTTTGCAAAGGCTCATCCCTCCCCCACCCCCATCAAGTGTTTATATGTGAACCAAATGTTTTATTTTTCAAAGATCCTTCTGAGGCAAGGAGATAGATAACATAGGAAGAACTCAGACTGTGCTGCTGTTGCTGGCCAGCATCTGTCATCCTGGTTGCTAGGAATGCCTTTTGGCACTTAGGTAAAATGAACAGCAAACCAAGGCAGGGAGGAGGGGAGAGTCCTGTCTCACCCGCTAACAGTCCGGAGCCTGGTCCGACAGTATTGCCAGGTGTTCCACCATCACAAGAAACACTTATGTTAGCACACAAGGAGGGAAGTCCTTGAAATTCTATGTATTGTTTCCACTATCTGGGAAGGAAAACCTTTGAAACTGTATTCATCCCAAAGCCTGAAAAGGGGGGAGAGGGTCCACAGTGCCAAAGAAGCCCATAAAACAACTTTGGTAAATTGCCTGCCACTGGTCACTATCTGCTTTACGAGGTAGTCCCCAGTGCTTAGAGAAAGAGTCCATAAAAACCTTTGGGTCACTACCCCAACTTTAACTGCCTCCTGTCACATATCTGGTTTTACAAGATAAACAAATGGAGTCTGAAGTAAGGATTTGGGCTAACAGAACCCCACACATATACCTAAGTTTGGGTAGTCAGGTCCCTTCCCTCCCCCTGAAAGATGATGCCACATTTACCCTCCCCTCCCTGGGGAAGCTGACACCACATTAACTTGTCAATTAATATGTAACTTTTTTACCTTCATCGTGCCAACTATGTAAGTCCTCAGAACAAACGACTCTCTTGGCTCTCTGGCTGCCCGGCCTCAGGCCCCTTGGGGGCTTGCCACCCTGGCCGGCCACCCTTTTGCCACCCTGTTGTGCCCTGAACCTAATGCCTTTCACCCCGTGTGTCCCCCACCTTACTTAGGTCCGTTCTCTTCCATGGGGACCGATCGCTAATAAACCCTAATTGCAGACTAATAGATGTGCTGATCTGTAATTCTTTACATGAATGGGCAAGAAGAACCAGGTCTCTCCTGTCAACACTACCCTTTCTCGACATAACGCTCCTGTACCCCTGGCTTTCTGTGTTCTGTAGCTATACTCGCTTACATTTCTTTATGCCTTCTTTGAACTCTGAAGAAGCCAGTAGTTCTCTAAGGAATGATTTTAAAACAAAGTTAAATTCGATAATATAGATGAGTATAAAAGGATAAAAAGCTGTAAGTTAAAAGCTTGGTAAGTTTTCCTAAAACAGACATTGGACCAGGTGAACATTTGGCATGATTTTGTTTCGAATAATGAAAAGCAAAGCACTTGTTAATCCTGGAGAGAAAAAGACCTAAAAGTGCCTCAACAGAGTTCATGTAGATCCTAAATTGCTTGTAATTCCACAGCTCATAAGAGGGTTTACATCTTTCCTTAGCATGATCCCTAATGTCAAAACCAGCACTTCTGGAGAGGGAGCTCGTAGCTTCCTAACTCAAGTGCTCCAGAAAGAAAGACCCTCGTATAAGCCATCTTTATAAATCGGTGCAGTTTTCACCAGCTCTCAAACTAAGCCCAGACCGCCCTCACCCCTATCCCCCCACCCCCGCAATGGAGCTAAGGCCTTTTCCTAATGGGTAGGAAGGGAAAAATGCAGAAAATCCACATAAATAGCTCAAAATGTAGGGAGGTGGGCACCAGTCGCAGTCACAAATCTGGGCTGACCCGGACGCCAGAGCAGGGATTAGAAGGTAGGGCCGCAGCAAGGGCAGGGAAACATGCCCATCTCTGCCTGATACTGCGTGGCTTATTTCCTCGAGAACTAAATTTCAGTCTCCTTAGCTGCTCTGAGATTCAGCAGAAGATCAAGAGATACCCTGGCGGCCAATCCTGGGGGTACTAAAGCCCGGCCAAGCGAGGAGCGGCGGCTGTTGAACCGCTTTCGAAAGGCCTGAGCGGGGCCGTGCACATCTCCTGGCCGCTGATTGGTCATTTTCTGTCCCCGCCCCCTCAGCCCAGCGCGGCCTCTCTCTCCTTTGACCTCGATTTCAAGCCCTGCGCTGGGCAGCGGTTGGTCCCACTCCCCTAATACTTGGGTTCGATATGCCCAATGACGAACGGACTTCGCGGGGGCTGTCGGGAAAAGCGGCCGGCCTATATAAGCGGTTTGCTGGGTGTGTCATCGCAGTGGAGTTACAGTGCTGATTACTGAGCGGGGCTGTGGAGGAGGCTGGCTTACGCTCAGTGAGGCGGCACCGTGGGGATGATGGCAGAGGGAGATAATCGTAGCACCAACTTGCTGGTGAGTGCCGGCGCCGCGTCACGAGAGAACCGAGCGGGGGCCTCTGTACTTCTGAGGGCTCTACCGGGCGGAGCTGCGGCCTCGAGTCTATCGTCCGCGGCGGCCCCGGCCCTCCTCTCTCGGTTTCCAGGCGCCGGCGACAATACCTGCCCCTCGGGCTTCTTGGGTAGCTTCTGCTTGGAGGTCTCTAGCCCTTCCTACCCCTAACATTCCCTGGGAAAGGGGCGAGGGGGGCGCGTGGTCAGTCATCGTGAATACCGGTTGAGGAGGAAGTGAGAAAAGGGGGACTGTGACAAGTCTTGGGTGTTGCCTGGGGCAGAGGACCGCGAGGTGACTGTCGAGCGCCTTTGGGGCCTAGGCCCCAGTCGTATCCGGATTTCCCCGTTTTGATCTTAACCGGGATGCCCTCCGTTCTTTTTCTCCACACTTGGGCCGGTGTGGAGGATCAAAGGGGATTGCCGAGGATTTCTGTAAGAGCTGACATAGCCTAAAACGGCAAAGAGGCAGCGAGTTCACCGTAGAGACCTGGGAGTGGGGTCTAGTTGGAAGGACAATGGAAGGTCCAGGCGTTTGTCTGGAGTTTGTAAGTCGAGGAGTCACAGGACGACTTTAGGATAAGCAGGAACTGAAATGAGGTTGTATCACCGGTGTACAAATTTAACTTCATTACGAATTTCACCGCACGCTCTGGGCAAAAACAAGAAAAAATCCGCTCATTTTCTACATTGCCTTTCCGCAGGCAAAGGCAGGTCGCACACCACAACCACAGTGAATAGAAGGAGCAAAGAATTTAACTTTTGATTTTTGATTTTCCAATACCCAGGTGTAAGGAATTCGGGGACTTTGCAGGGCAGTTTTATCGCGTGTGCATTCGTTTTTAGAAATGCATGACCTGCCACACACTCACACACCCCGCCCCCACCACCACCCTCTCTACAGCGAGCATAGTTAGCCCCAGCCAGGATCTTTTTAAGAGCACAAAGAAGTTGCCCGAGTTCCCACAGTTATCGAAATGACAGGTCCTGGACTGGAGCTCAAATACCCTTTCCAGCACAGCAGTGTAACTTGAAGGAGAACAGGGCTCTTGGTTTGGATTTCCTTTATTCAGATCTTTAACCTCCGTGTTTCTCAGTTTCCTCATCTGTAAAATGAGGATAGTAACAACACCTTTTATCTTGTTGGGAGGATTAAAGTATAAGCATATAAAACACTTAGGTATTCTTTCACATGGGCATCTTTTATTTAACTATTTAAGTATGGTATATAAAGTCAGAAATACTGAGGTCACCTGGGTGATCAGTGTGGCACAGATAGCACTATCACCTGTCATTTGCATGTTTTCCTGAGACATTTATATGGATTTTTTGTTCCAGTTTCTTTTCCCTCTACCAAATTCGGCTGAAGGGCTTTATGCTACATTAGCCCATCCTGGAAGTCAAATTGTTACCTTTTCAGAGAAATTTGAAGTCTAATCATAATGTCCTGATAAGTGTAAGAAGCACTGTTGAGGAGATATATATTGAGCTTAAAATGCCTCATACAATTTGATGAAAGTAGTTTTCCTTAATTGTGCAAGTAATGTCAACATCTAAATGATTCCATTACACAAAGAGCTATTTTAGAAATTGAGTGCTGTTCAGGGAGAGGCTTACCTAATGGACTTAGAAGTAGGAACATAAATCAATGACATGACAAAACAACAGATCAATTCCAACCACCTGAAATGAGCAAATATAACGTGATCTGGGTACTGTGCTTGGTAGTACATAACTTTAGGGAAGTTAGTTAACCATTCTTTAATTGTAAAATGGGTTTTAATTATCCCTATCTTATGTAAAGAGTGTCCCAGTTCTTAGTCATGGAAGGTGACCATTAAATAATAGGATTTTTTTTCTGCATTGATTTCTGTCATTGGTACCAAAATTGTAGTTTTTAGAAACTAATATTTAAAATAGTGATTTGGTTAACAGCTATTTTATATACTTGGTGGCATAGAAGAATTTTAACTCTCTAGGAACCACAGAAATGTTGAGAGTAGTAAAATGATGGTTTTAAATGTTGGTCATATACAGGCTGCAGAGACTGCAAGTCTGGAAGAGCAGCTTCAAGGATGGGGAGAGGTGATGCTGATGGCTGATAAAATCCTCCGATGGGAAAGACCCTGGTTTCCACCTGCTATCATTGGTGTGGTTTCTTTGGTGTTTCTGTAAGTGAGCTATTCAGTTACTTAAGATTGTGCTTATTAATAAGGGCTCAAGTAATAATACACAGCCTCCATTTATGGAAGTGTCTTAAGTCTTTTGTAAAGGATAATCTGTAAAGAATGCCTTTTCTTAGAGCAGTTTGCCTAGTTTTCAGAATTTGTAGTACTTAATGTGAACTCGGTAACATAATGTAGTTGAATAAATCAGTGACTCTTAAACCATTTGGCCTTAGAACCCTTTACAATCCTAAAAAGTATCGAAGACCCCAAAGAGCTTTTTTCTCTTGTTATTTACATTACAGCTATGATGTTGTCATGTCATGAAGCTTCCAGAAAACCACTTGTGAGAAAATTAGATTGAAAAGGGCAAGTAACTTCTATGAGAACCAGAGAACTAAGTGAATAAACATCTTCACTTAGGAAAAATGGCTATGTTTTTTTAACCTTTATTAATTTTTTTTTTAACAGGACCATCTACGGTCTAGATCCATCTGTTCTTTCCGGTGTTTCCTGTTTTGTTATGTTTCTGTGCTTGGCTGACTACTTTGTTCCCATTCTAGCGCCTAGAATTTTTGGCTCTAATAAATGGTAGGTGGCATAATGATTTGGCATTCTAATTTCTGAGAAGTTACCCTCTTGGCTGTGATTAGTATCCTGTAATTATCACAGAGAGCTGTCTAACCATCAGCTACCTAGGGGTTAGAGTTATTGTTTTTATATGAAGAGTATTTTAGCTGTTTCACATATAAATCACAAATTTCCAGTATTTACATATCTCCATAAGTCTTTTATATAGTCTTTTATTTCTTTTCCTTTTTAGACCTTTTTATTGAAGTGAAGTTTCCTTTTAGGTAATGTTTTATCAAAGATTGTAGAACTCATATGAGCTTTCCATAAAAGTAGTGCGTTTACATTTTGTATTTATATTTGTTAATATTTAAAATAGTATATTAATTTTACAAGTTATTCTTGAATGGATATGAAAACAGTAACTGGTAGATTTTTGTCCATTCATTTAGCAACTATTTATTGAATGTCTACTATTCTGGGTGCTGAGAATTATTTTGATTTTTAAGATTGGTCTTGGTTTAAGGTTGAGAACATTGAGGCAGTACAGTGGTAGTTGAATGCATAGCAAGTGCTTCAGAATAGGTTCAAGTTGTGTATATACAAGTGGGTTGTTGATTTCATTTATACTCTTCTTTGAATTAGATACTTACTGAGTTCCCAAGGTATAGTTAAGTGGCTATGGATCATATTAAAGCATTTTAACTTCTCTGCAATGTTGCATTTCTCACTTTTCATCCAAATAATGAGCAGAACTGGGGGTCGGAATAGATTTTTTTCCTCCCGGCGGCTATTCTCCCTCAGTTGTTTTTTTTATTTTGATTAGTCTACTTGTGCCTTTAGCATTTTATTCCCCTGATAATAGCAAATTATAAAATAATTCTTAAAGGGAAGAATTTCAAATGTAAGCCCTTGGATCTTTGAGAAAAATTCAGATGTTTTGGGGGAGTTTGCTTAAGTTATGGGATAATTAGTTACATTTATTTAAAGATGTTTCCCCCATAGCAGAATGGGTGAGTATTAGGAAATGTCCTTTGAATTGAATTGTTTTTCACATGCAGTAATGAATTATTTTGCTTTTTGGGGGGCATGTTTGTAATTACACGGTATAAAAATTTAACAAAGGGAATCAACTTCTGACCTTGACTTTATTAGCCAGCTGGCATTCTAATCTGCTAATTCATAATTTCTGGAGAAAAGTTTTCAGAAACAAACAGTTTCATGGGTAAACAGTACGTGGCTCGGTCTTATCAACAGAGCAGTTTTACTGTTTGATCCTCATGGGGAAGGGAGAACACTGTTGATAGCCATAATCAGCCTTGACTACAGGCAACATAGAAGGTTGAGTTGTTTGCAAGATCTTCCAGGGCTCAGCAGAAACCCTCCTACTGTATCTTTCGCTGCAGTTTCACAGGAATGAGAACTGGAGGAGAGAAGACAATATATCCCCCAGTGCACGGCCTGCTTTATAATAGCAGCCATTATAGCCACATAGCAAAGACAGTACAATGGCAATTTCTATCAGAACTGCCCCCCCAAAAAAAATTATAAGCAGAAAAGGGCTTTCTTGGAGGATCTCGTAGTTTTACTGCTGTTTGGTTTGTGATTATAGTATTTCTCAGTGGGACTAAACTTAGATTGGGGTTGTGTGTTGCTGCTGCCTTGGCATCAAATGTATGAAGCCCAGTTGAGGGTATTAATGCTGCGAATGCTGATAGTTACTGTCTTACTGAAAAGTGCTCAAATAGACCTGTTTGAAGAAACTTCATGTCTTCCTCAAAATAGTGGGACTCAGGTGGGCCACAACCTAGGATTCACTAGAATCTGAAAAATAAGATAGCAATAGAGAAATTAATTTATACTGATTTCTGCACAGCCCACAGTAGCATGAGTCTTTTAGTTACTGTCATTAACAAAATGTGCCTTTAGCACCATAGAGTACCATTACTTTGTACATATACACACCACACTCACGTATGTTTATGTGAAAACTGATTCCTGTGCCATCTCGGGTGTCTTAAAGGTACAGGAACTTTTTCACCTCTGTAAGATAATGATGAATCATTATTTTTTCTTTAGGGTTTCTTTAGAAGATAGCTTTTTAAGTATGAGAGGATGGTGTATGTCTGTTTACTGTAGAGATTTGCTTATAGTCAAGGGGGAAATTATTTTTCTAGGACCACTGAGCAGCAGCAAAGATTCCATGAAATTTGCAGCAGTCTAGTAAAGACTCGGCGCAGAGCTGTGGGCTGGTGGAAACGCCTCTTCACACTAAAGGAAGAAAAGCCAAAAATGGTACTTTTGTGTTTTGACTTATTCAAGTAAAGCAAAATTTTAAGATTCAGTCAGTTTTTCTTCATTGTATGTGAAAGGCTTCATACAATGATAGCCTTTTTGTGTGAATAGTTATATTTTGATATCATCCATTCGTTTAATTACTCTTGAATACAGAGTCACTAGAAGTTAAAATTACATTTTACATTTAATTTATATTCTAGTGGAGTGTGAGATATTTCTTTTTTCTTACTGAAATAAAGTGAAAGACATATACTTAGAAAGCATTTGTTTTCTTAATTCAGCTTCATGTGAAGTTACTATGTGGCATTATTAATTGTAAAAGTAGTGTAATTTCTGTTATAAACTATTTAACTTAAATATAGAATTACAGTAGTTCTAGGAGGCTGTGTATCCAAATTCTATAAAGCAGGTCTAATGGAGATTTCTATGGGTTTTATATAGTATGTAGATGCTGAGTATTTTTATTTATTTTTATTTTTATTTTTATATTTTTTTAAAGATTTTATTTATTTATTTTTAGAGAGGGGTAGGGAGGAAGAAAGAGAGGGAGAGAAACATCAATGTGTGGTTGCCTCTCACGTGGCCCCCCACTAGGGCCCTGGCCTGCAACCCAGGCATGTGCCCTGACTGGGAATCGAATCTGCAACCCTTTGGTTTGCAGCCCGCGCTCAATCCACTGAGCTACGCCAGCCAGGGCCAGATGCTAAGTATTTTTAAAGAAAAGTGATAATAAAAACTGAATCATTTGCCAACCGTTGAAACAACCTTCTAAAGTTATGCTTCTAGTAGCCTGTTTCTAGGAGTTGATACATTCTTATTATTTTTATTACTAGTACTTCATGACCATGATCATTTCCCTTGCTGCTGTTGCTTGGGTGGGACAGCAGGTCCATAACCTTCTTCTGACCTACCTGATAGGTAAGTCTTTGAGAACACAGGTGCATCCTGGGCAGTGAAGTCTAACTGGAACTTAGTTAAACAAATACGTGCACGCTTACCAAGTTTAAGGCACTGCGCAAGGAGCTGGGAGTCTAAAAGGATTAATGAAACTCAGGTCCTTGTTTGCAGGGAGCTTGTGGGCTTGCAGGAAGCTAAGACAAAGAACATAATAACCAGGGTAGAAAGAAATGTGCAGGAGGTAAAAATAAGCAGTGCGTGTCATCTGAGGTTGGGAGCTACAATAGCTGAAGTTTCTAGAGGTAAATATCAACAGAAGTCATGGATTTCATAGTTCTTCCTCCTGTTAGAATGCCTAATAGTCTGGGAAACCACCTTCTCTAGCATGTATTAACATTTAAGAAGTGAATGGCTACCTCCTTAATTTTGTTTGTTTATTTTTAAGTGACTTTCTTACTGATGCTTCCTGGACTAAACCAACATGGAGTCATTTCGAAGTACATTGGAATGGCCAAAAGGGAGATGAACAAGCTTCTTAAGCAAAAAGAAAAGAAAAATGAATAACGTCTTCTTCATTCAGTGTAATTAATGGTGTGTGTATTGATTGTCCTTGGGAACAGTTTCTATTATCTGGATACTGAAGTGTTACAGAAGTAGCTCTTTGCTCTCACTCCTTCTGCCCTTAGTTACTAGAAAATCAGACTTGCCATACAAGGCTTTTATACATAGTATCTTCTGTCAAGTGTATCTGGGTGCATTGTCATCAGTTGGCCTTACATGGACAACTCACTCGTGAGTACAACTTGTTTTGATTTTTCTTACCTAGGGTTCATTGAATTCTTGTAGGCAGCTTCCTTTAAAATAAAATAGTGGTGAATTTCACCCTTTAGTACAGTTAACAGTAACTTTGGATAATTGTTCGAGTTGATCTTTGCTTGCTAGATACGAGGTGTAGTGGTCTGTGGTTACAAAAAACTGGTTCTACTGCCTCCTTCCACAGTCTGCTTAAAAACTGTCTGGCTTCATGAACATAGAGACCAAGTTTACCACTTCCAATGAAGAAAGCAGTGAAGATTCATTCCTCATTCTGTTTGTATGCCATGGGAGAAGAATCCTCATAGAATAAAAGGAAACTAATTACATGACCTAGTATATGTTGGTTTCTCCCTTGTGCAAAACTTAGCCATTAGTAGAAAATACTGATTCTTCCTCTGAAATGGGGAATATGACAGGCTTAGAACTCTTGTTCCCTTGTACTTAGCATTCAAATTAGTAGGTCCTTAAAAGCTTTCTAATAGCAAGCTTCTAAAAGCTTGCATTTGGGATTTTTAGCATACTTTTAATTTCAGATTTCAGCTGTCTAAAACTAAAGTACAGAAGAGATGAAGACTTGTGCCTATGACTTTTACTCCAAGACCAGCCAATCAAGGACAAAAGTCTTACTGTGTTCCATCAGGATTCAGTAGAAAATAATCTTATCCTACTAATTTTTCAGTTCTCATTTTATGGTAATGTTGGCTGCTTTGGTCACCATGGATCTGGCCTAGGAGGTGGTGACTATGCTGGCATCTGACTTTTTCCCTGAATATTTCTCTGAAGAATATGAGGGCTGTTGGTGAGAGCACACTTTGGGAGATGATGGGTAGCCTTGAGCCTGTAGGGATTTTGTCACTCTTGGAAAGCGTCTTAGAGTCATTCTTCCTCTCAGTAGCTAGAAGTTTAGAGTAGTTGAAGTCTGTGGAATGAACCTCTAAGGGCCAAAAATGTGACATTTGGGAACAGGTCTTAAACTCTAATTAATTAGCTGTAATATAGTTTTGTGAATTTATTGCACTGATGCTATAAAACCTGGACTTTGTGGTATGGTATATCTGTCCCTAAATAAGTGTTTTCTCCCCTTCAATATTGCTGTAAACAGTGGCACTCATGTAGTATATGTTTGATTTTTTTATGTTTCATATGAAAACTACAAGCTACCTTAATTTACATGTGTTTCCTCATTGTAAATAAGCCTGTTGTCTTATCTGGATCTCTTTTTCTTATATACATGGTCTACCAATTTAACTACTTTTGTGGTTTTAATCCTGTATTGTTATTATTTCTTTGTTTTGTGAAAAGGGGAAAAATAAAAGCTGGAATCCCTTTTTGTGTCCTTTCTTTCTACCTTTAGCCAGTATTTACATGGGTGGATTTATGGATCCGATGGAAATTTGATTTGTCTTTTTTTACATTAGAACTCAAATCGTATGTTTTATCATTGGGCCTCACCATCTATATTTAGTGGGTCCTGGGAACAGATTCAGTCAAATTAAATTTGAGACCACTGACTCCAGCAAAAAAAAAAACAACAACAAAGTATGGATTCTTTGGAGCCTCCTGGGGGATTTGGTTTGGTAATGTCCAGAAAAGGGAAGTCTCAACCCAGTCACCATAGGTGGTCTCCTGATGCTTTGTAATGCTGGATTTCTACCACATAGCTGTGATTACATCTTGGGCCAGTCTCATTGGTTAGCTTTCTTCTACCCTTGTTCCAGCTCTGGCCACAGCAAAAGTCCCTTGTTGACACCTGCCATGGCATCACCTCCAGGGGAGGTCCTGTCATCCCAGAGTTCACAAAATGTTGACAGGAGGTCATTTGGAGTTGTGCTGAAACATTTTTAGGAGAGGTGATTTAATGCCAGTTCACTGTTTACATGGTTGCTGTTTATTTTAACAATCAGACCATGCTCAATCCTATTTGAAGCCCTCTCAGCAAGCTCCAGTTTGCCTATAGCATAAGTCTCAAACTTGTAAATAAGGCAGTTTGTTTATACGGGGCCCTCTGCTCCAATTCTACTTCCCTACCTTATTGCCCAATTCCAACCCTGCCATGATGAGATTTCCATTCATTTTTATTCCATGCCCTCCTAATTCTTGAAGCTGTTGCAAGCCTACAGTGTCTATTGCCCATACACAAACGTTTTGGGATAAGGTAGATCTAGATCCAAACCCCACCCACTTATTTAGTAGTTTAGACAAGTAACCACTTTTTTTTTTCCGTTGACTTAAAACAGAATTTTTTTTTTTTAAGTGTATCAATTAAGGCTAAACTTTTTTATTATTTATTTATCTTTTAGAGGGGAAGGGTAGGAGAGAAGGAGAGGGAGAGAAATATCAATGTATGGTTGCCTCTCATGTGTCCCCTGCCGGGAACTGGCCTGCAACCCAGGCATGTGCCCTGACTGGGAATCGAACCGCGATCCTCTGGTTCGCAGGCCCGCGCTCAATCCACTGAGCTACACCAGCCAGGGCTTAAAACAGAATTTTAAGGGTTGAGTCAATTTAAGATTGAACTTTGTTTTCTCATTTGTGAAATGGGGATAACAGTATAGATCTTACAGGGGCAGTGTATAATCACATTTGTTGTTTTGAGGATTCAATAAATTAATCTACAATAAACACAGTGGCTGTTACAATTAGTGATTGATAGTACCCTTCACAGCACAGATCAAATTGCACTTCCTCTGAGAGCTTTAGCAACATCCCAGGCCACCTCCGAATTTCTATATGGCACATTGCCTGTGTATTGTGTTATTTACAGTTCTGTCTCCCCTACTGTGATCTGCACCTCTTAAGGACAGGGACTTGTTTTTGTCCTCTCAAACCTGGCACATGATAATTTGATCTCCGTTCAATGAATGGATGAATGAATGAAGTATATAAAGAGATAGTGGATGGTGCTCTTTTTCTATTTATGGTCTCTTGAAGTGAAGTGGGTTTATCCACTTAACTCCCCATGGTTGTTGCCAAGGCCCTCAAGGTGAACTCCACATTTTTAGTAAACAAAACACATTTTTTTACGTAACTGCAGGGGAGTCAGTTCTTCAAGGAAATTTTCATTTAAAAAGCAAGTGGTCTGCGGGGGACCCTGTCCTGGGCGCCAGATGTGGGGGGGCTCCACCCGCAGAGCCCCATCCCTCCGTCACGGATGAAAATAAAAACTACCAAGACATGACTGCTTGGGGAGGAAAGGGGTCAAACTCTCAGAGGAGAATGACCCAGAGCCCCATCCTCACTAGGCTTTTATTGGGCTCAAATACACCGGAATACAGATTTAACATGTCAAAGAAATCTGAGGGCTTAATCCGAGCCAGTGTTTGTCAGGAAAGGGGGTTACCAAACTTTGGGAGACATACTCATTTCCTCCTCGGACACTTATCACCTAAGGAAGAGCACTCTTAGCAAAGCAGGTTTCACAGGACTTTAGGAATTCTTTCTTATGCCGATCACCCAGGGAGCCGTCCTGGCCGGTACAGGGCTGCACCGCTCACCCCCACAGTTTCAGGCTTTAAGGCAATTAGGAAGCAGGAGACATCTCCCAGATGGAAATGAGGACTCGGGCTATGTCAGAATAGCCGGGGGGCGAGGGTCCATCACATCCCTTTTGCTTCAGCCCCCCCACCAAGTCCTTCCATGAGGCCTCCCAAGTGGTCGTGTCTGGCTTAGGTTGCCCCTCCCATGAGGAGTCTTACCCGTCATTGACTGCCAACCAAGCGTTGGGGCCAGAGATGGATGAGGCAGAAGCAGCGCTCCTGCCAGGGAGATAAGCTTTGTCTCCTTAGTAGGTCATGTCCTTGTGACAGAACAGACCCAGATGAAGTGGGTCCCTTGGGCTCTTACACAGCCCACCATGGGGTGAGGGTTACAACTCCTGAAACCAGGCTGAACGGTCCACAACAGTGGTCCTTTTGTAATGTATATTTAATCAGCGAATTCTATATCCCTGAGATCCAAATTGGGAGATTTGCTTTCCTGGGGTTCACTGAGGATTTGAGAAGTGGGATGTGGTCGGCAGAGGCTTTTATACGAACGAATGTTAATGTTGATGAGCACTTGCTCTGCCAGATTTTGTATTAACCTCATGAATTATTTCATTTATCCCACAACAACTTCAAGTGATTGGTAGTATCATTCTCATTTTATAGATGGGGAAATTGATTTGCCATTTACTTACTCATTTTATACGTACCAACATACCTACCTATCTATCATCTATCATTTTTGTATCTATCTCCAAGGCCTACTATGTGCCAGATATCTTCTCCGGTAGCTATGAGTGCAGTGGTGGACAAACCTAAGTCCCTGCTTGCTTGGAACTTAATGTGGACAGAAAATAAATATGCTTCCAATCTTTCAGGTGCTAAATGCTATAGAGAAAAATTAAGCAAGGCCATGGGGACAGGGGACAGCTAGGAGGCTGTATGTTTGTGTGACTCAATAGAGGGCTGAGGAAAGCCAGGGAGCAAACCACCTGGCTAACTGGGGGAGAAGTGTTCAAATTAGAGGGAAAAGCAAATGCAAAGGCCCTGAGGTGGAGTATGCTTGGAGTGTCTGAGGAAAGTCAAGCCAGGGAGAATGATGGAGTATGAGGTCTGGTGTGTGTTGCAAGGAGGCAGGTGTGCACTTCCGGGAGGACCTTGTAAACTTGGTAAGGAATTTGTATTTGGTAGGAACCCTTGGAAAGTGGATGATCTGACTGTTTCAGTTTTGAAAAGGTCTTTCTGGCTGCCATAAGACAAGGATGGTAGAGGATGGGGTAAGGGTGGAAGCCATGAAATGAGGCTATGAGTAACCAGCTTCAAGGTCACGCAGCTCCAGAAGGTAGAATTCACTCCCTTGCAGCTGATTAGACACCTGGGCTTCGAGCAGTAGTTACAACTCCCTGCTCTTTCGGTTGCCAAAATATACTGCAGACCTACTATGTGACAGATGTTGTGCAATCCCATTGTCACCATTATCTCATCTGACTCTCAAAATAGCTTTTAAGAGGCAGGGATTGGTTTACATCTGGGGAAAGTTCAGAGAGGATAAGACATACAAACTAGTACTTGTCCTGGTGCACAAGAGAGAAAAAAAAAAAAGCCACTGGATCAGAATCCTGAGTGTTTATTCCGAAACATTTGCGTCTTTCTTCCAGACCGTGTTTCCCAGAACTCGAAAGAAATGTCTGGAGCTTTAGTAAATAATTTCTAAGATTTAGGGAGAGTCAAAAACTATTTTTGACTTCTTTGAAGCTGTAATGTATATACCTTTCAAAAACAAAACAAAACAAAATTGTATAGGGAGAAAAGCAAGTCTTCCATCCCAGTTCCTAAAACCCTCCCCAGAAGCAATTACCGATTTTTGTAGGTTTTTCCAGAGACACTATACATACGCAATATCAAAATCTACTCTAAATGGTGAACAGTTAGTGCAATAAAAATTAGCAAATATCTGGTTGTCAAGTTTTTCATTTTTACAGATTAAAGTGCTAAAAGGGAGTGGAACCTCTGACTAACGCCTTACTTCTTAATTAAATATATTTTTCTAAAGATCTTATTTATTTATTTTTAGAGAGGAAGGGAGGGAGAAAGAGAGGGAGAGAAACATCAACGTGTGGTTTCCTCTCACACCCCACCTACTATTGGCCTGGCCTGCAACCCAGGCATGTCCCGACTGTGAATTGAACGAGGTACCTTTTGTTCGCAGGTGGGTGCTCAATCCACTGAGCCCCACCAGCCAGGACGCCTTACTTCTCATCCTCTACCTATGGCTTTACCTGGGAAGGTCGATTCTATCGACTCTTTATTGCCCACCCCTGAAGAGGCTCCGCCTTACACCCGCCTTCTTCCTCCAGTCTTTCCTTCCCTCCCAGAAGCACTTTGAAAATCTCGCGATAGCCTTCCCTTTTCCCATAACTCCGTGGGCTCGCCCCTCCCGTCCTCTTTCCGCCATCTTTCCGTGCCGGTGAGTACTTCTCAGTGATCCATCCAGCATCATCCGTCAGTTATCGGCGCCATCCTGCTGTCTCAGACTCGACTTCTGTGCTCTGCGAGGATGCCGGGGCTTGTCTGGGCTGGGGATACTGGCCTCGAGGGGACCTGGGCAGGCGTAGGGGAGAGTCATGCTCGGTCGCCCCACGCTCAGTACCATGGGGAGCTGGCTTACAGGGCACAGGCCACAGCGCTGGCGGGAACCGGAGCTTTCGACCGCCCGGAAAGGTGGTAGTTCCCGGCTCGGTCGGCGGCGCCAGGATCTTCTCGTAGTGGGTGAGGCAGCGCCTTGGCTCCGGGCGGCGGGAAGCGTTGGGGACGGTGGCCATCGTGGGCCGTGCATTACTGCGGGCGCGCTGGGAGCTTGGGCGGCTGGGGTCACGGAGCAGGGAATACTGCTTGGGGTGGCCGTTGGGTGGGAACTGACCTGGATTTTCAGTGTTTTAGGGTTTCTCCTCAGGCACTTTGCTGAGCTTGAGGAAGCAGGTTGGATCCCTGCTGGTGATACTGGAAGCATGGTCTCCGTCCTTAGCTTCGACAACTTTTCAGGACTTTTGCAGTTCGTGCTTATCGGGCTAGGGTCCATTCTTGTGCATGTAAAATGTTTCTATTTGCCATTGTGATATGCTTGCTGTTGCACGCAATTTTAGATGTCACAAAGACGTTCTATTTTTAACATTTATGGGACAAGGTTGACATTGAGTTAGCTGATTTAAAGGACAGTATTAAAGCACTAATGTTAATAGTACAGGTGCTGCTGGATTTCAGAATAAGGAAAACATTGCCGGTGACTCTTAGCTGCCTGTCCGAAGAACTGACCGACCATATGACATTTTCGTTTTGTTAGTTGACATGTTATGCTGGGGATACTGGGAAGCCAGTATGGGATAGGGGAAACTTAGTCATGATAGAGACAGAAGAAAGAGGGTGTGGAATGATTGGGTCCCTGTTGATGCTTGGTGTGATGGTAAAACTCTTGTCTTCCCTGAACAGCCATAATGGTGCGCATGAATGTCCTGGCCGATGCTCTCAAGAGTATCAACAATGCTGAAAAGAGAGGCAAACGCCAGGTTCTTATCAGGCCGTGCTCCAAAGTCATCGTCCGGTTTCTAACTGTGATGATGAAGCATGGTAAGTGTTTCTGTGTTTCATGTTTTGATGTACAAAGATACGTAAGAAACCGATCCTGTAGAAATTGTGGGCTGGGACGGAGGGGGAGCCTGCTGTTCCCAGTACCTGGGGATTGTGTGCAGTTGACCTGCACTGTGGACAGGATAGTGTGGAAAGATGATGCTGTTAAAGAAGCGTTGAGTAGGTTAGGACTACTGAAAGGAGGAATGAAGTTTGTGGCTTGCCCTGCTCCGTGTTGAAGATTTACAGTTGTCTTTCAGCCGTATGTCTTTGAAAGTGCTCCTGAGCTCTTCTAAGTGCTTTGGGATGGAAAGGATTGTTGCATGTCTGGGACACAAGGTAGTCTTTGGGAGTGGGGAGCTATGAAGGAGCAAGGGGAAAATAATCCACTTTGAAGAACTGCAGGGTGGGTTTTGGGTGCTTCCTCCTGAATTTTAAGTATTTTTTATTAGGCTGTAAAAATTAGTTCTGATATGGAGCAACTGTTTTTTCTTAAACTGCTTAGAGAAATAACTGAGATGAGGGAAAAGAATCCAGTAGGCAAACAGTAGGAATGCTAGGAGAGCATAAATATTCAGGTCTGTCAAATTGACATCTGCCATTTAATACAATCAGTTATGTTCTGTAGGCTACATTGGCGAATTTGAAATTATTGATGACCACAGAGCTGGGAAAATTGTTGTAAACCTTACCGGCAGGTTGAACAAGGTAAGAGTTGATTATTTTCCACATTTAAGAATAATCTTACATGGTGTTAACATTGCCCTTGTAAAACTGAATAGTGGTGTGGTGTGCTTATTTTACCTAGTTATATGAAGACTGTTACATTAGGAAGTGATTAAAATCATTAAGTTTTATATCACATTTTACTTCATTTGTTCTCCAGGGTTGCACTTGTTCTGGAATTGTTAGTTGACCTAGTGTTTGTGGAGTATGAGCTGTCTGAAGGGCTATATGAGAGTGTTGAGGTGAAGCCTGTGATCCTGGTATTTGAATCTTGGGTGGTTCACTGCTTGCCTCACTGGCTTGAACTTGGGTGGACAAAGTCACTAATCCTCTCAATATAAACAACTTTTGTCCTTCCTCTCTTGGTGATTCTGTTGGGTTTTTGAACAGAATAGGATTCTCTAACAATGTTAAATACTTTTCTTTTTCCTGGCTGTCATAAGCTGTATATATGTCTCTGAGGTCTGTGTTCCCTGTCAGTTTGAGTTGTCAATGTAACCTAGTGGATCTGTTCGAGCCATTTGACTTTGTGGTATAACCGATTGCAGGTATTTTGGAAGCAGGTGTCTGTAAGCTAAGTCAGGGTCCCTGAGCTGCCACCCTGCTGTGTTCATGTTTGTAGCTTTCAGATTTGCAGGGAATCTGAGATCCTGTAGTCCATCTCAGATGGGGAAGGGGAGCAGGCCCAGAAATTGAGTCAAATTAATTGGTAAGGTTATTTCCTTGTCCAACAATTTCTTTAACAAAGTTGCTCCCTGTGAACTTGGTTCATATGTGGCTAGCTAGATACTGAGTGGTGTTAGATGAAAACTACTGCAGTGAACCTTTTATGAAAGATTTGAAGGGTTTCCTAGGGTAACTTTGAGTATGTCTGTTTTCTAGTTATGACCATTAGACCACTTCCCCAAAGAAAGATTTAGAGCTCTTGAAGTAGAAGAGGGTGTGTCATTGTTTTTTTTCATATTTTGGGGAGTTAGGAAGCTGAGATCTGGGCTCTACTCAAGGTTTGTCAGCTAGTTGGTAACCAGTGGGAGACAGTTTTCTAGCACACCTTAAAACTGTCCTGCAGAAAATACGTAAAACTAAAAAAAAAAAGAAGAAAGCCAACCTCTTTAAGTTGGAGAAGGGCTGCATACCAAATTCTTGGACATTCACTGTACATAATGGCTTGAGAAATAAGTTTGAATAGAGCATTTCCCTAATGGACCTCATTTGTGGCATTCTTGTTCTGTGGTGTACTAGTTTGAAAAGTTCTGGCTAAGAGGTAATTGAAATCCAGGCCCTGCCACTTAACTGTCTGACTTTGAGCAAAACAGACTTCAGTTTTCAGCTTCTCTGAGTTTCAGTCTTCCTCATTTTTGCCTGTTTCTTTTGTTCAAGAGGTAGATGTACCCTTACTGTGGAAATGTGGGGCTGGGGGAAAAGGTAATATTTAAAGACTGTAGATGAATTAACAAAATTCTGGCCTTGATCCTGTCCTCTTAAGATTTATCTGGGAAAGGTGTGCTGGTTTAATTCTGTTTGAATGAGACCCATTTTTCTGCTGGAATAAAAAACCTGGATGCTGTGGAATGGAGGCCTCAGAAAGGTCTGTCATTGTAGGTTACTTGGAGAACTGGCTTTCCCAATTCTGTATTTTTTTTCCATCCAGTGTGGGATAGAATCAAGTGACATTACAGCTAATAGGAAGTAGTGTCTGTCTAGCGTAGGGCAGTTGGGCCTAAGAAGCCCATTTTCAGTTTCTGTGGATTCAAACCTCTCCCTAGGGAAGTGTAACTACAAAACTTGAATAAATTCTAACCTCGTAATCTCCTTTAGTTTACTGTTAAGCATCTTGGGATTTTTTAATGATTGTCTTATATGGGTGTGCACACAACTATCTACCTGCTTTCTTAGTCGTCTGGAGTTTACACTTCAATGGTACTAATCCTGAGTGTTCTCACATGATCATTTCTTGTGTGTAAATTGTGGGAGCCTATCTGCCATGATATTTTTAGTTGTGCTAGTGATTTATAAGCACTGATGTGAGTGGGGTAGTCATATTGAGCTCTGATTAAAGAGACTTTTGATCTCCCCAGCTTTAATTTTCCAAAGCCAGCTGATTAAGTCAGACACCTTGTATGAACCCACAGATTAATCATGTAGCTTGTTAGTAGATGTTTGAACATGTATTGTGTTTTAGGATTTGTATATGATTGAGTGATGGAAGTATCGTGCTTTGGCTCTTGAGAGCTCTCACTGGGAGAGGACAGTTGTGTCTCAGTAGCAAGCAGGTGGGATAATGTTAAGAACTGCTCTTTCTCCTTCTCATCCATTTTGTCAGATGAGTTTGAAAAACCTTGCCTGGGGTTACAGGGGGTAGTAAGCCTCGGAAATATTTAGCAGTAATTTATTGGTGTGGACAATGTTCCTAGATTTTAGCTTAGTGCCCATGGAGCTTGTTTCTTAGAAATTCTAGTATTTTGCATATTCAGTTTATAGGTGAAGGATTTGAGACCCTACCTATCCATATTAGCCTTACTATGTAAAAAGTTTTCACTGCAATTTTGTCTAAGACTTTGTTATGGGACAGCTGTCCAGCCCGTGGGGAGGGCGGGGTGCACACTGGTGACCTGATGCTGACATGAGTCCTGCCTCTTTTGACTTTCTCTATACTTTGCTTTTTCTCCCTTGGTTGCATTGTCATAATTTAGTATTTTTCAAATGGCAGTTATATCAAGTACTGTACATTAAATGTTGGTTGGATTGTATGACTGTTTAGCAAATAAATGCTGTTTTGTGTTACTCTTTCTGTTATTGAGGAAGAGTGAACATTGTTTTATGTTACGCTTTTACAGTGTGGAGTAATCAGCCCCAGATTTGATGTGCAACTCAAAGATCTAGAAAAATGGCAGAACAACCTGCTTCCGTCCCGTCAGTTTGGGTAAGTTGATCTTCCTCATTTAGAATAAGTTAATGCTAAAGATTGTTGTGATGCAATTCGACAAGCTGAGTTTTGTTTTTTGTCACAGCAGTAGGAATTGTTCATTCTCAACCTACTTGACTCAAGGATTTAGCTGTTGTCACAGTTTACATGCTAGTGTTAGGATTCAGATTCTGAGAGGCGTATGAGAACTGAGGTTGAGAGAGCAGATTTGTGTCCCCTTTATGTCTGCTCTTTTGGTTCAGTGCGCATAGCATGTTTATGTGTGATGTGATTGCTCTCCCATGGCTGAATCACTTCTGAACTCCAGGCCTCTGGGGAAACTCAGTTTGAAAATTTTCATCTTTGGTGAGAGGCTGAGTTCAAATCCCTGTTTTACTACTTTAAAGCTGTGAATCCTTGGGCAAATGATAGCCTTGATATCTTCATGTATAACAGTGGTAATAGTTTTCTTATAAGTTCTATTATCAACTGATTTAATTCTGGTAAAGCACTTTAGGGTCTGACAGTTTTTCTTTGTGGTTAGAAACTTAAGCCCCACAATCTTGTTTGGTGCTATGGTTGGATTTACTCCCACTTTATGGTTACTGGGTAGCAGTTACAGTGTTAGGAGCGAGACATTTCTCACTGTAATTATGATCCTAATTTTAATGCCTCACAGTTGGCATGTATTGTATGCCTTACTTGATTCCCGTAGTAACCCAGGAAATAGGCCAGGTGGGACTCCCATTGTCCAAGTGACTCTGTGCATTAGTTTGCCTGTGGTCATACATATGGTAAGTGGCAGAAACAATTCCATCCAGTTGGTAGCAATACTTTGATGTTTGAAACTCAATGTCTCCTTACCTGAGAGCAGAAAGTGACATTTTGAAGATGAGTGCAGTCTTTGTTTTCAATTAAGCTCAGTAGCACTGTTTCTCTTTGTTAGCCTAGGGCAGAGCTGTGTGTGAGTGTGTGTGGCTGAGGTCTCTGGTTTTGAGTCTTTTGGTTCCAGGAGTCATGCAGTAGGTACTGTAGGTACTGTTACTGTGGGTACAGTAGCAGTAGGTGCTGTTGGTCTCTTGTCTGTTATGGGAAAGTATCTTAAGCACTGATGAATGTTGCTGCTTTTCTGTACCAGAAATTGGCTTTATGTTGAACTATTTAGGAAAAACTCACCAGCATTTTTTTTTTTTTTTAACTCTATAGTTTCATTGTACTGACAACCTCAGCGGGCATCATGGACCATGAAGAAGCAAGACGAAAACACACAGGAGGGAAAATCCTGGGATTCTTTTTCTAGGGATGTAATACATATGTGCAAATAAAATGCCTCAATGGACTCTGGTGCTTCACTCGGTCGTTTTGAACGTGACAGCAGAGTAGCAGGAGCTCCCGCGACAGTGTGCAGCCTTTGTATTAATTGGTGAATGGTGTTTCCCTGAAGAGAACAAGAAAGTCTTGGCTTGTGATAACTTCACTGTCACCCTCATGGCTCAGCACAGGAGGGTGTCTGGCCCTGGATGGCTGAGTCTGGGTTGGGGTCCAAGTGGTGAAGCTGTCCCTTTCTGGGGTCTTATGTCAACCCTGGAAGGAGTAGTGCCTTTTTTCTTGTTTTTAGCTTGATACAACACTCACTCCATGCACTGGTAACTGCCCTGAAAATACATGGTTAGTTAACTATGTAAGTGTAAGGAAGCAGGCAGGAAGAAGAAATCAGAGCCCACAGCTCACTAAGACCTCAAAGTAAATTTGGATGGCAGGTCATTAAGATTTTAGCAATGTGTGTTTGTAAAGTGGCATTTTAAAAAATGAAACATCTTTTTAAAATTGTAATTTTACTGTAAACCTGTCACATGTGTCTTCCTGGGTTTGGGGTGAATGAGTTTGCTATACCACTTTACCTGGGAAATGCTTACGAACAGCTCAGCCACCAAATAGGGCAGGATGGCTCCTGTGAAGTAGATTTGGGCTCCACCCTCCTTTTCTGAGAGGAGTACTGTCCAGGGTAGATTCTAACAAGCTACAGGTGTAATTAAACTTTCTAGTAGCCACATTGAGGCAAGTAAAGAGACATTGGGATTGACTTTATTTTGCTGAACATTTTGTGTTCAGAATGTTAAAATTTGAACATGTAATTGATACAAAATGAATGGAATTTTACTTCGTAGTAAGTTTGAAATGGTATGTTATACATACACTTAGAGCACAATTTAATTGGGACTAGCCACTTTTAATAACCACATGTAGCTGGTATTCCATATTGGCCAGGATGGGTTATCCTCTTTATTTTGGGTAGGACTGACTGAGTCTGGCCAAGGAGAAAAGAGGCTTGGAAGAGAATCCAGCTACTGTACAGCTAGCCTGCTGTGTTTGCCTGGCATGGAAGTGGAATGGATGGGGCAGTTCAGAGCCTTACATTAAAGAATAGCAGCTACCTTGTCTCTAGTCATGTGGGCCAAAGTGGAAAAATGGCTGCCAGAATGCAGGCCTGATCACAAAACATCCAGTAGACCTACTAGGAAGTGGTGTGAGGTGCTAGCAGTTGTTTGGTGCTGTATAGGTTTGATTTGATTGTCTTCAGAAAAGTATGTTTCACTGTTACCTATTGGGGTTATTGTGATAACTATCCTACAGGGCTACTTTCTAACCATCTGATGGGTCAAGTAGTTCTCAGCACTCTATTTCAGCCTGTGTGGAGTTGAATCATCACTGACCTGGCATAAGGTGATCTCCAGCAGGTGACAACTGAGTCCTCTTGTTTTGTCAAAAGGGAGAAAACAAGAGTGTTTTTGCCCTTGTACCTCATCAGGTTGCTAAATGAGAGCATGTAAAACAACCCAGGGCCAGCATTCAAGAACTTAGTAACTTCCTGAAAGGAGGGTCTGTGATAAGGGGGCACATAACAACCCTGTTTGGTAGGCTCCACCTGCTTTTAAATGTTAGGAGTTGAGAGAGAGGTCTGGGCCTGAGGCCTCTGATGTTCCGAAAGCCATGAGTGATTTATGTGTATTTCGGGGTTCAGCAGACTGAGCACTTGAGCATCATGCACAGAGGTGAATTCAGAATAATTTCAAAGAATTGTTGATTTTTTTTCTCTTAATGCCAAGATTGTAGACTCCGGGAGGACAGGATGTGTTTTTGTTAACTTGTATCTGATCATTAGCATGATGACTGGCCCAGAGGGGATCCTCAATAAGTATATGTTGAGTTGAATGAACCTTATTGGGCACTGACTACAAACATTAAAATAGGCAAGAAAATGGCCCAATTTGCCGTCACGATGCAGTAGAGAGCCTGTGTCCTTTGAAATGGTTAGGGATGGAAAAACTGGGTGGCCAATTGGTTAAACAGTGCATGTTCTTTGGGTTAATGAAGGAGCAGATGAGAGGGCCTTGGCCCATGTTCTGAGTCCCAGTGAGTAGAGTTCTAACATGACCTGGGGCTGGTTGAGGCTGGACCTGGAGACAGTTTAGGTTCCTGCTGGCAGGATGATTTTGTTCAGGCCAGTTGTACTTCCAGTGATGTGAGCCCAGCCTTCCCTCACAACGTGTTGTCACTGCAGACCTAGTGGTTGGGGTTGTGTGTGGGTGTGACAGCATCTGGATCACCTGGGCCCACCCGGTGCACCCAAGTCATAGTGTTGAAACCTTAGCACATATCCAGACCCTTGATTCATAGCCTAGAATCTATAGATGGATGTCAGCGACACTAAAGTTGACATGCGAAGTTGATTCCCATGCATTTTTCTGGAGGGACATGGAGCTTTTGATCAGAGGCTGAAAGAAATCTAATTCAAAGGTTCAAAAAACCACTGCCAAGGAAATCCTCCACATAGTACATGAGTGCATGTTGTGTTCTCATTTGGAGGCTGTTTAGCTTACCTGTGAGAACTGGTGCCTCAGGTAACGAGTGTTGGATAGAAGAACACTCAGTTCTCCAGACAAGGTGGAGTTGCAGCCCTGGTCAGCCTACATCTCGGAAGTGATTTCCTTCTCCCCAGGCTAGAAGGTTACTTTGCACTCCTGACCCCCAAGACAAAATCTGATTCTCACTTGGCTTTCCAATCTAATCCACTGCCTAGACACTGTGTGTGCCCCACCTCTGGGACTTTGCTTGTGGCTTACCCCACCTGGAATGCCTTTTCCTCAGAGATGTTCCTAAGATCCAGGTTAAATGTCTCTTCCACCAAAAATCTTCAAAAGGAACATGTGTTATATGTTACCTTTTTTTCTCTTAAACATACAAATGCCTAAATGGATAATAGTGCTCGTTAGATGATTACTATGTGACAGGCCTGGAACTAAGCTTTGTGGTATCTCATTTAATCTTAACAAGGCTATATCATGGCTACTATTACTGACTCCAGTTTTTCAGGTGAAAAAAAGCACAGAGCTGTGAAGACATCTGTTCAAGATGCTAACAAGTGACAGAGTCAGGATTTAAATGCTTTTAAATTATAGCCTACCTGTGACCTGGCCCTTACTGTGTTCTGTCACACATTGTTGTTTTCACTGTTACTAGTGTGTGTTAGGTGTCCAGGTAACAGGAGTGGGTACAAGGGCAAAAACACTGAGTCCATGTCCTGGTTGTAGCCTGTTAATCAGACGGATGGAGTCCTCCACAGCAGGAACCCTGTTACTCTATCCATAGCATCCGGCCCATCGGGATATCTGCAGGTTTAAACTCATCTCTGACCCTCATGGTGGGACAGCCGTCTTAAAGTGGAGTCATATGCAGTGTTGTATAGTGTTCAGTCTACAGAATTACATGGACCCAAAAGTTAGTCTTACGGCAGCATGGAGTGGAGTTGGATGTGGGCAGGATTCAATTCAAGGTCACTGTTCTGGCACCCAGTTACCCACCTTTTCCCCAGAGATGTTTACATTTTAAGTAATCTAATAGGCAGTGGAGGGGCTGAAGACCACACAAAAGATACGCCAAAGAAGGCAGTAAAAATAGGATTAAGAAAGTGGACTTTGGAATCAAATGATGACCTCTTTAGTCAACCTGGGTGATCTTGGGCCAGTTGCCTGTGTGTCAGTTTCCTCAATTTTAATGTAGGGATGATAGCAATACTTTCTGCAGGAGTTGTGAAGATTAAATATAATGATTGTGAGGTGCTGCAGTGGTAATTAGAGCTGTTTGCAAAATACTCAGGCTCTCGCCCTGCCAGGCACATACACTTTCCATGTGACTCATTCTGGCCAGTGAATGGGCTGTGAGCAGAAGTGGTGTGTTACTTTCATGCTGGAGCATTTAGTGGCTGGTATGTGATCTACCTCTTGTCTCAGCTGTGGTGATGGGCTCTATGCCAGAGAATGGCCACTCCATTAGCCCAGGCCTGGGTGCAAGGGTGACAATGCAGAGCTCCAGTGCCAAGCAATGAGAGTGTAGGAAGAGCAAGAAGTCACCTGTGGATTCAAGTTTCTTAGTAACCTCATACAAATGCTTGGAGCAGTCTCTGAAATTAGTAAGGGCTGAAGTTAACAAAAAAGAAAAGGATGGGATAGCAAGTAAAAAAAGGAATCGGCCTTTGAGCCATGTCAGGAGACTATCCATCAGACTCTGTTCTCAGGGTGGCTTTTTCCATTACCTTCTCTTTCTCTTCTCTTCCGTGCTTGCACATGGTTCTCAAACTCCCAGCCCTCTGACAGATAATTTAGTCCTTGTGGCAAACCATGTTGAAGATGCCTTAGGATATTTTGAACTGGGGAGCTGTGAGGTTTATCTCTTTAAAATGGTGGAAATAGATAAGATCTTGAGTTCTTCAAGGTATTTGAATGGGCTGCCAGTTGTTCCTGAGATGCAGCTGCACCCCTGTTTATATCCTGTGAGCAAGATATAACCCATGTTTATATCCTGTGAGCAAGGATTAACCACCTCCTTTAAAAAAGTACCAGTTGGAGCTAAATTTAAATTTAGTTACAATAAATTAATAAAGCTAAATTTAAATTTGTTGGTTTGAGCTAAAGCGTAGTTACTTGCAAACTAACAACTCTCCTGACTCTCACTGATCTGCACTGGGACTTCTTGGGGGTCAATCTCATCATCTGTCAGACGGGGGCCAGGATATTGGTGCTACCCTGCCTTACCAGTCAGTGCTCTTAGTTGGGGTAGAAAACCCATGTTAGCTAGTTTAATGTATTGAAGGATAAAATGTAACACAGAATCTCTGAAAGGGCCAGAGAATTAGTTTGGAGGCTTTGCAGCTGGAATGGTATCTCATTTTCCTGCTGGCCCATTCCACTGGAGAACCCTGCTGCAGTTGGGTCCAGACACCATGACCCTCCGTTATCCTGTGTCCCTAACATGCTCCTGAGTTCTGTGCCTCGGCTATTTCTGGAGGCTTGAGGTGTCTCTGTTGCCCTTACTAGAATAACTGGTACTGTTGGCATTTTGGGTTGGGGTGGAGGCTGTCCTATGCATTGTACGATGTTTAGTAACAGTCTTGGCCTGCCCACATTACATGCAAGTAGAGACAGAATGTCTCCAGACATTGCCCAACTTCCCTGCTGGGCAGAATCACCCTGGCTGGAGAAGGCATTGCTTTCTCAGGTCAAAGGTTCACACCCTAACTGGCTGCAAGCCGGCAGTGCCAGTGCCAGTGCCAGGGCAAGAGGTTAGAAAGAGGCCTGTGTGTCCTATCTCTGGAAACTTAAAAGTTATAAATCAGGCTAACAAGCTGATTAATACAATGTTTTATTTTCCTATCTGACAACTTCACAACAACAAACCCTCCAAAATCTGGTTTTGTATGAAGGAGTTGGCAAACTATCACAGAAAACTGAGTTTAATTATATCTGAGCAAGTTGATGGGCTAGCTCTATTTGGATGGGAAATAAAGATGTTTATAACTTCAAAACGATTATATGTATATATTATCCACAAATTTATTTCTCTTTTATTTCTATAAAATCACTAAATATATGTAATGATAAAAATTTCTACATAATTTGTGTTGCACTGGTAGTAATGATTCAAAGGACAAAAAAGAGAATGTAATTATGTAGTTTCAAAATATAAAAATTTGAATGGTTTTATCGAAAATATAAATGAAAGTAAAATAAAAAATTTTAAGTCCAAAAGCCTTTTCAAAGTTGCTTTCTAAATATTTAAAAGTGTTTGGTAACATTACAGAGCAGAATGCAAATGTAAGTAATAAATATCAAAGTTTTAAATAAAAATTGTTTAAAGCTGAAAATTTTAATATTTTAAAAAATAATCTTACCAAATATTTTTATTATATAACTTTTTGAAATTCCAGTTTTTAGTGTCAGTGTAGTTGCTAATATAAAGAATTGGTATCACTTCACACATCTGGTGTCTAGATCTCATATATACAAATTAGAGACTGACATGAATTAAGTTGCAAAATGTTCCTCAGCTACAATAATCAACGTGAAAAGAAGCAGAAAAATGAATGCTCAACACTGCTGGAAAATGATACTTTTTAGGCCAGAATCTAATGCTTGCATGCTACTTGAGAAGAGGAAGTTAATTAAGAAGTTAATTAATTTATTCTTCCTCTCACTTAAGTGTTTTCAGCACTCAAGTTCTCTGCGTGCTCTGAAGCACGGTGTCTGCAACATTGGCAGAGGCAACAGCCCACACACCTTTGTGCCGTTCAGATATAATTGCATTTTGTTTGGAGATTTTAGGGCAAGACATGAGGAGAAGTCTTTGGCCTGAGCACTGTTAGTTATGAAATGGGTTGTTAAGGATTACGGAGTGTGCTGAGCCAGTGCTAAGCATATGATCCTGAGGGACAAGAGCACACTTGTGTTCCTTAATGAATTTATTTTTTTACCTTCACCTGAGGACATGCTTATTGATTTTATGTATTTTTTTATTTTTATGAATTTATTTTTTGATGTATTTCTAAGATGCAGGGCCACCTTTGCAGTGCAGCTGCAAGGGAGACCAGGAAAACAAGTGCCCACCTCTACTGTGGGCATCTTTTGACTCACAAAACAGGAATTTCCTCACACGCAGAAAGAGTGCTCAGAATGGTGGAATAGGGAACTGGTGAGCGGGCAAAAATCTGTCAGAATCAGCTTTTGAAGAACTCTGGACTCTAGTCAAAAATTTACAACAGCCAAGGGAAAACGTGTTGAAGAGAGAAACTGGTGCTTTAAACCATGCAGAAACCAGTCCTGTCAGCAGAGGCGGGGCCCTGCCTGGGCACGCGTCTGGCACGTAGAAGGTTCTTAAGAAACATTTTTTGAATAAATGAATGCTATTAGGTTGTGTAATATCTTTCTAACAGCCAAAGGTTCTAGTTTTCCTCCTTTGTGCCTTGAAATGGGAAGAATGGCACAGAGAAGAAGTAAACAAAAGTACTCTTGAATTACCAGGTACCTTCTCCTGTCTCCTTCCTTCATTAAAAATAAAGGCCTGTTTTGGGCCCATGAAGATGGGAATGTGTTTAGAGTAGATTTATGCATATGTGGTGACACCAGGAACTGCTGTTTGATGTTTTCTCTTGCTGTAACAACAGAGGCTGGTGTGAGGTGGGGTTGCATGTCTGTAGAAAAGTGAACAGTATAGCAAGGGAGAACTGGGGAGAGCACCCACAGGTGCGTGGTTCCAGTCCAGGAGCTGTGTTGCGGGCAGTGGGTAGGTGCCCAGGGAGAGGGCACCCACACCCACCTGTGCTTCCAGCACAGCTGCTCCCAAAGCGGAGTGTAGATGTGGTGTCCCTGCTTCCTGAGGCATCCAGAGGACAGGGGTTCTGTGAACAGGGTCAGTGATGATGGTGGTAGCCACACTTGTACTGTGCATTCTATGTTCCAGAAAATGTTCATATAATAACACATCTAATTTTCATGTCAATATTATCAGGCAGGTACTATTATTATGTATGTTTTACAGATGAAGTCTAGCATGGAGAAGTCAAATCACTTGGTCATACAGTTAGTATTTGGAGGAGTCAGATCCAAACCCTGGCCTCTACCTTAACCACCCACTGGCTTCATGGGCTCATCATGAGGGTTAAATGAGCGAACATGTTAAGGGCTTAGTCCAGCCCCGGCAGCTGTGGCTCAGTGGACTGAGTGCTGGCCTGCGAACCAAAGGGTCACTGGTTGGATTCTTAGTCCAGTGTTTAGCACAGGACAAGTGTTCAGAAAATTGTAGGAGCTGTTACTAGTATAAGAATCCAAACACACAAGTGGGGCTTTCTCCAACTATCTAATGGCATGTGTTTGTATAAAGAGCCACCTTTCCCCGCTGGTGTGGCTCAGTGGATTGAGCATGGGCCTGCGAAGCAAAGAGTCATGGGTTCGATTGTTAGCCCGGGCACATGCCTGGGTTGCAGGCCAGGTTCCCCAGTGAGGGGTCTGTAAGAGGCAACCACACATTAATGTTTTTCTCCCTCTCTTCCTGTCTGTCTAAAAATAAATAAATAAAATCTTAAAAAAAAATTTAAAGAGCCACCTTTCATAGGGGTGTGGGGACATCATAGGAGTGCAATGGACTAGTAAATCTTCGAACAATACAAACACCTTTGTGCTGTGTGGGAGATAAAATTTGCTCAAGTCTTCCTTCATTTGGCCCCAGGCCCCTGCCCCACTTGGCTAGGTGAGTTGGTCCCCTCTCTGTCCCTCAGCCCCTGTGCTTCTCCCACACCGGGGCACTGACCACACATCTGTGTAAATGCCTGGTCTTGAGCCAGCCTCTCAAAGGGTCTGAGAGGTGCACAGGTTGTGACTAGTCATCTGCGGTGACTCAAAGGGACCCTGGGTAGAGACTGGGAATGTATGGGCAGCCCCCTCCCTAGCCTATTTTGGCAGTTCGCTTGTTAGAGCAAAATCCAGATGTCAGAGAATTTGATTTTCCTTGTTTTCTTCCTGTGAAATAGAGTATAGGTCTGATGTGCGGGGAAGAATCTGGCGATTCGTATTTTCTGCTTATTTGGCTCCTGGCTGAATGGGAGTTTGCATTGCTTAATGTCTGGCCTCTTCCTTGGTAATCAAAATTACCTATTCAATTATTTAGCATATTTCCCAGCCCAATAACTCTTACTTTCACAAGTGGGATTTTCCTTGGTGGAGATATCTGGATTCTCTGAGTAGTTGATCTCTCAGGTCTTCTGATTACATTGTCCTTGCCTGTCTGTGCAGGAAGTTAAACTCCCTCATTCACACGTTAGGAGCTTCAAAATGGCAGTTAGGGAGACTTTGACCTTGCAAGCCAGGGGCAAATTCTTCACGTTCACCATCTGTGGAGTAAGATTTTGTGCTCCCTCCCTGCCCTTCAATCCATCAGCTTCGGACGTATCTTTAGCAAGACTTGGGCCTGGGGTTGGTGGAGACAGAGTGTGTCAGGAACAGAACAGTGCGTAGGGTCCAGCGGGCCCTGTCTGGGCTGATCAGGAAAAAACAAAAACGGAAAAACAAAATCTCCAAACACCAAAAGACTGTTGCCCTTGAGGTGGAGCTGATACCAGGCTTGCTGAGGCTCTGTGTCTGGGAAGCCCTCAGTTTAGGTTCCATTAATTTTCTTTCTAAATGGTCCTGTTTGTCCCCTCAGACAGTAGGCTCCTTGAGGATGGCTCAGCCAGCTCTCTCTCTCTCCCTTCCCGCTCATGCCGTCCCGTGTATAACATGCTTTTATATGGGTGTACATTGTGAAATGATTACCACAATCGAGTTAATTAACACATTCATCACCTTCCATAATTACTTTTTTTTGTGTGAGAATGCTTACAGTCTACTCTCAGCAAATTTCAAGGATATAATATAGTATTATTAACTATAATCACCAAGCTGTACATTAGAGCCTCAGAATTTATTCATCTTATAACGAAAGTTTATGTGCTTTGACTAATATCTCCCCATTTCTCCTACCCCTGAGGCCCTGGCAACCACCACTCTGTTTCTGTTTGACTTTTATTTTTTAAGGCTCACATATAAGTGATACCATGCAGTG
Organism: Glossophaga mutica; assembly: GCA_039655065.1. NCBI lineage: Eukaryota > Metazoa > Chordata > Mammalia > Chiroptera > Phyllostomidae > Glossophaga > Glossophaga mutica. Next base: position 100,921,332 of record CM077305.1, read on the forward strand.
TTTGTCTTTCTCTGTCTGGCTTATTCACCTAACATAATTCTCTCCAGGTTCATCCATGTTGTTGCAAATGGCAGGATTTCCTTCTTTTTAAAAACAATAATATTATTCTTATATATATACGATATATATAGTCATATTTACTTTATTCACCCATTGATGGACACTTAGGTTATTTTCATATCTTGGTTATTGTGAATGTTTTCATGTCGTGGCTGCAGTGAACATGGAAATGCAGATGTGTCTCTCAGTTACTGATCTCCTTTCCTTTGGGTGTAAACTCAGAAGTGGGACTGCTGGATCATATGGTAGTGCTATTTCTAGTATTTTGAGGAACATCCATAACGTTTTCCATAATGTACCAATTTACAGTCTCTTCAATAGTACATGAGGCTTCCCTTTCCTCCATATCCTCGCCAACATTTGTGATTTATTTTCTTTTTGGTAATAGCCATCTCTTAACAGGTATGGGGGTAATATCTTCTTGTGGTTTTGATTTGCACTGCCCTGATGACTAGTGATATTAAGCACCTTTTCGTGTACCTGTTGGCCTTTTATATGTCTTCACTGGAAAAATGTTTATTAAGATCCTGTGACTGTTTTTGATCAGATTATTATTTTTTGCTGTTGAATTGTATGAGTTCCTTATGTATTTTAGATATTAGCTCCTTATCAGATAGATGGATTGCAAATATTTTCTCCATTCTGTAGATTGCCATTTCCTTTTATTGACTGTTTCCTTTGCTGTGGAAACAGCAAAGGATTGTTTCCTTTGAGGTGGAGCTGATACCAGGCTTGCTGAGGCTCTGTGTCTGGGAAGCCTTCAGTTTAGGTTCCATCAATTTTCTTTCTAATTGGTCCTGTTTGTCCCCTCAGACAGTAGGCTCCTTGAGGATGGCTCAGCCAGCTCTCTTCCCCTTCCTTTCCTGCTCATGCCATGGTCCCACTTGTTTGATATGGTCCCACTTGTTTCTTTTTATTTTTTTGCCTGGCCTTTTGTTACCATACCTGAGAAAATTATTGCCAAGACCAGTGTGAAAGAGCTTTTTCCATATGTGTTCTTCTAGGAGTTTTATAGCTTCAAGTCTTACATTTAAGTCTTCAATTTATTTCAAGTTAATTTTTGTGAGTGGTATAAGTTTGAGGCCCAATTTCATTTTTCTGCATGTGGATGGCCAGTTTATTGAAGAGACTATCCTTAACCCAACATGTGTTCTTGGTGATTTTTTCAAAGCTTAGCTGACTGTTTATGTGCACTCTATTCTGTTCCATTTGTCTATGTGTCTGTTTTTAAGCCAGTACCATATTGTTTTGACTACTGTAAATTTGTAATAGAGTTTGAAATAGGGAAGTGTGATGCCTCCAGCTTTGTTCCTTTTCCTCACGATTGCTTTGACTCCATGGGATCTTCTGTGATTCTATACAGATTTTAGGATTCTTTTTTCTATTTCTGTGAACATTATTGGAATTTTGATAGGGATTGTAGTGAATCTCAATATTGCTTTGGGTAGTATGGACATTTTAACAATATTAATTCTTCCAATCCATAAACATGGTATATCTTTCCATTTATTTGTCTTTTTCAGTTTTTTTCATCAGTGTCTTATAGCTTTCAGTATATACGTCTTTCATCTCATTGATTAAATTTATCTCCAAATATTTTATTGTTTTTGATGCTATTGCAAGTGAGATTGCTTTCTTAATTTATCTCTCAGATAGTTTGTGGTTAGTATATGGAATGCACCTGATTTTTGTATATTACTTTGTATCCTGCAACTTTACTGAATTCATTTATTAGCTTTAATAGTTTTGGTGGTGTCATTAAGGCTTTTCATATATGTAAGATCATGTTATCTGGAAATAGAGATAATTTAACTTTGATCTATCCTGGAGAATGTTTCATGTGCTCTTGAGAAGAATATGAATTCTGCTGCTGTTGGATGATGTACTCTATATATATCTGTTAGGCGCATTTGGTAAAAAGTGTACTGCAAGTCTAATATTTCCTTTTGATTTTCTGTCTGGATGACCTATCCATTGGGTATTGATGTCCCCTAATATTAAGGCATTGCTGTCTATTTCCATTGATGGATAGATAGGTTGCTTCTAAATCTTAACTATTGTAAATAATGCTGCAGTGAATATATGGATGTATATATCTTTTCAAATTTTGGATTTCTTTGGATAAACACCCAGAAGTGGAATTGGTGGATCCTTCTTTGTCTCTTGTTATATAGTCTTTGTCTTAAAGTCTATTTTGTGTGGTATAAGTATTGCTACCATTTTTTTTGCTTCCAATTTAATGAAATATATTTTTCTATCCCTTCACTTTCAGTCTGTGAATGTCTTTTGACCTGAAATGAGTCTCTTGTAGGCAGCATATGTAAGGACCTTATTTTTTTATCCATTCAGCCACTGTATGTCTTTTGATTGGAGAATTTAATCCATTTGCATTTAAAATAATTCCTGACAGATATGTATTTATTGCCATTTTATTGTTCATATTTTTAATTTTTCTGTCTCCTTAATGAAGACCCTTTAACATGTCTTGCAATACTGGTTTGGTGGTGATGAACTCCTTCAGCTTTTTCTTGTCTGGGAAGCTTTTTATCTGCCCTTCAATTCTAAATGATAGCTTTGCTGGGTAGAGTAATCTTGGCTGTAGGTTCTTGCTTTTCATCACTTTGAGTATTTCGTGCCAGCTCTTCTGCCCTGCAAAGTTACTGTTGAAAAATCAGCTGACAGTCTTATAGGAACTCCCTTGTAGGTAACTAATGGCGTATCTCTTGCTGCTTTTTAAGATTCTTCCTTTGCCTCTAATCTTTGGCATTTTGATTTTGATGAATCTTGGTGTGTGAACCTCTTTGGTTCATCTTATTTGGGATTCTTTGCACTTCCTAAACTTGTATATCTATTTCCTTCACCAGATTAGGGAAATCCTTCATTGTTTTTTTCAAATAGGGTTTCAATTTCTTTCTCTCTTTTCTCCTTCTGCACCTCCATGGTGCAGATGTTGGTATACTTGAAGTTATCTATGAGGCTGCTTACACTATCCTCATCTTTTAAAAGTTCTTTTTGTTGTTCTGATTAGGTGTTTTCTGCTTTATCTTCCAAATTGCTGATCTGATTCTCTGTTTTATATATTCTACTGTTGGTTTCTATAATGTAGTCCTCATGTCAGTTATTGTATTCTTATTTCTGACTGCTTCTTTTTTATGTTTTCTATCTCCAGTTTTATGTTTTCTATCTGTTAACGTTCTTACTAAATTTACCTACTCTTCTTCTGAGTTCACTGAGCATTTTTTTAAATTTATTATTTATTTATCTTTTAGAGGGGAAGGGTAGGAGAGAAAGAGAGGGAGAGAAATGTACGGTTGCCTCTCGTGTGTCCCCTGCCGGGAACTGGCCTGCAACCCAGGCATGTGCCCTGACTGGGAATCGAACCGCGATCCTCTGGTTCGCAGGCCCGCGCTCAATCCACTGAGCTACACCAGCCAGGGCTCACTGAGCATCTTTATAAGCAGTGTTTCAAACACTATATCTGGTAGATTGCTTGTCTCCATTTTGTTTAGTTCTTTCTCTGGAGTTTTTTTCTGTCCTTTCACTTGGGACATATTTTGTTGTTTTCTCATTTTGGTGCTTCCCTGTGTGTGTTTCTATGCGTTAGGTAGAGCTGCTTTGACTCCTGGTCTTGGTAGTGTGTTTTTATGTAGCAGGTGTCCTGTAAAGCCTAATGGCACAGCTTCCCAGTCACCCAAGTTGGACATTCCAGGCATGCCACCCCCCCTTCCAATGTGAGCTGTGTGCACCCTCCTATTGTAGCTGAGCCTTGATTGCTGTTGGCACGTCAATGAGAAGGATTTACCCCCATGCCAATTGGATAGTTGTCTATTTTTTTATTTTTGGTCAGGGAGTGAAGGTTGGTATCTCCTACTCCGGCATCTTACTAATGCCATGCCAAACTACCTTTTCTATGGCAATTGTCTCTCGATCTGTTGACCTCATCAGACTTGAAAAATAATAAATTCTCCTTTTAAAAGCATGTATAGCATGGTGCAATGATAGGAAAGTCTCATTCATCCTGACAGCAGTGCCTAAGCGGGACTGTCTAGAGCAGGGATTGGCCTTCCTTTTCCATAAAAGCAGTCAGTAAATACTTTAGGCTTTACAGGCCATATATGATCTCTGTTTCCTCCTCTTCCTGTCTTTCTCCCTCTCTTTCTTTGATAACCCTTTAAAATCCATCACTATGTTGGATGCTGCACGGAAACGATGTGTGGGCTGGCTTTGGCACACAGGCCGAGAGAATCCTGCTGCCGTGGCCCGCTGATTGCTCCAGGCCTGCTTCTCGAGTCCTTCTTTGCAGACTTTGAGGAGCCCCATGTTCTTCCATCAAATTCTGTGTTTCCTTTAGTTAGTCAGCGCCAGGCTTGCAACTAATGTACCCAACTGATTCCAGTAAATGGATGCCTTGTCCAGAAGTTTAACAAGTGGTCCAGCAAGGAATAGCCTTGGATTTGGGTGGAGTCTTATCACTTAGTAACAGTAATGGCAGCATTTCCCATGCTTGTGCATCAGGTGCTGGGCCTGTGCTATGTGCCTTGCTTTCATGATCTTGTTTTTAATCCCCACAATTGCCGAGGAGATAGGTGAGCAGCATTATCACCAGTTTTCAGCTGAGAAAACTAAGGCTCAGGTGAGGTGGCTGACCTGTGGTTACAAGATAAGGAGAACCCAATTCAGCATTTGAACCCAGGTTTGTCCAACTCTGGAACCAAAGTTCTGCTACTCAGCTATAAATGATAGCCCTAGTTCCATGGCTTAAAGAGGAATGCCTGCCTTTCAGAATTTCAAGAATTAACCTGCATTCTATGATGGCAGGTTGCCTATTATGAACTACCTCAAGTGCCTCTGTTGGTCGTTAAGCTTATAGAATTGACCGAGCTATATTGTTGGGTCCCTGGAATTGTAGAGATTTCTTGGCAGACCCTGGACTGATGGAAATGGCCCGAGCACTATGCTAGCCTGTGGCAACCTGGGAGCCACCAGCTTTGGTGGGGAGGAGCCTGGAGTCAGAGTTAGCATGTAGCAGGGCCCCTGGGGTGGAGCATTCATGGTGTTGGGGTGTCTTCACCTTCACCAGAACCAGGGTGAAAGATCTAGGCCTGTGCTCTCTCCAACAGAAATATAATGTCAGCCATGTATGTACTTAAAATTCTCTTGGTAACCCTATTTAGAAAAATAAGAAGACCAAGAGAAATGAAAACGTGTCTCCACCAAATCTTGCACAGGAATGTTTGTAGCAGTATTAACCATAACAGCCAAATGTGGAAACATCCCAGATGTTCACCAACTAAGGAATGGGTAAATAAATGTGGTGCATCTGTACAGTGGACTATTGGCAATAAAGAGAGATGAAGTACTGACATGTTACAAAAAATGGATGAGCCCTGAAAACACTATGCTACGTGAAAGAAGCCAGTCACATGAGATGACGAATTGTGTGATTTCACGTCTGTGAAATGTCCAGAAGTGGCAAATCCATAGAGACAGAAAAGTGGTTGCCTAGGGCTGAGGGAAAAGAAAAATAAAGAGTGACTGCTAATGGGCATGTGTTTCTTTGGAGGACACTAAAAATATTCTAAAATTAATTGTGATGGTTGCACAACTTTGTGAATATACTAAAAGCCAGTGAGTTTTACACTTTAAATGAGTGAGTTAGTTGTATGGTATGTGAATCATATACCAACAAAACTATTTTAAAAAGTAAAAAGAAAGAAGTAAACTAATTTTCATAATTTAACTCAAAAGATTCATAAGTGAATGATGCAGTATGCAGATGATGTTTTATTGAATTGTACACTTGAAACCTGTATTTTGTTTGTTTGTTTGTTTTGCTTATTGACTTAGAGAGAGGGGAAAGGAGGGAGAAAGAGAGGGAGAGTAACATTGATGTGAGAGAGAAACATTGATTGATTGCTTCTCATATGAGCCCCAACCAGGAACTGAACCTGTAACCCAAGCATGTGCCTGACTGGTAATTGAACCTGTAACCCTTTGGTTTATGGGATGGTGTTCCAGCCAACTGAGGCACACTGGCCAGGGCAAAACCTATATGATTTTATTAACCAATGTCACCCCAATAAATTCAATAAAAATACATCCAAAATGGTATCATTTTAAGATATAACCAATGTAAAACATTATTAAAGAGATGTTTCACATTCTCTTTTAGGGGTAACAAATCCTTGGAATTTGGTGTATATTTTACAGTTATAGCACATCCCTTTGGATCAGCCACATATCACTTGCTCAATAGCCACACGTGGTTACTGGCTTCCATATTGGAGAGTGAAAATCTAGGCAATTCATAGTGTTCTACCAGTAAAAAATCACTATGTCTTCTTTTTTTCTCCTCCTTTATAGGCTCACACAAGCATTGGTTCAGATCACTTTCTGCCACTGACTAGGAGTATAACTTTGAGCTTGTACTTGTTCTTTCTAAATGAGTTTTCTGTGAAATGGCACAGTTAAAAAGGGCTTGTGGTGAGGGGGAATTGAGATACCCATTGTGAAGCTAGAATGGTGCCTGGCATAGAGTGTTCACTCAGTGTTGGTTACTATTGTTTCTTGGTCCTGCAGGGCAGGGCAGCCTGTGTACTCAGGTAGGAAAGACATGGAAGCAGAGTCCAGGTTCGAACCCTGATTATCTCACATACATATTAGCTTGTAGAAGAGCCCGTTATGTCTATATATCTGCCACATCACAGCCCCTTTGTGGAGGCGGCAGGGAGGGTGTGTATTTACTCCGTTTTCCCACTTTGCATGTTAAGACTCAGAATACAGCTCATTGGAAAGGAGTGGACACCCACCCTAAGGTCAGGGATGTCTAGGTTGGTCAGAGGAGGCTGTGGTGGCCTCGTGTGAGAAATCCAACCCACAGGAATACTGGGGACCAACTGAACAATTCAGATCCTTTCATCTGGTGTATTTGAATATGAGACTTGGAGAAAGGATTAGTGTCAGCATGGGGGGTAGGAGCTGAGAGATATAGAAGAAAAAAGTTCTAAGAAGAAGCCTTGAGTCAATACAAGCTATGGCGAGAAGGAGCCAGGAATGAACAGGAGCTGTGAGTCAGCAGAAACTGAGCTCCAGAGCAGAGTGGAGACAACAGAGCAATAGGCTAATACCCAGAGGTGCTGAGTCACCTGGACCGTGGGGGCCCGAGTACCCAGCTAGGATGCCCCCTGGTGAGAGCATCTGAGAGTGTTCCCACTGATTTTGGAGCTGCTGACAGGCCACTAGAGCTATCCCTAACTTGAAGCTGTTCTAGCCTCTGGGAGGGGCCCTGGTTGGGTGGCCGAAACTTTGGTGTCACCCATCTTGTAATGAAACGGACACTGTTTCTCTTCCTTGCACCCTACAAGAACCTGACCCACATGCCAGCCATATCAAAACTCCTTTGAGACTCAGTTACCTCACCTGTGAAATGGGGACAGTTGTTGCTTTGGGTTGTCCAGCATGTCTTCCTTGGGGTGATGACTTTTTTTTTTGACACTTTTGCAGTTCTGGGCCCACCTGTCACGGGCCCACCTTGGAGGTGGCCCTGTAACCCAGGCTGCCCCAGTCAGGTTCTCCATTGCAGGGGATTCCCTCTTATGTGGAAACACCTCTGGGGCAAGGGGTTGGCACTGTTAAGAGCTCCTGGGTTCTTCCGGTTGGGATTTTCTGAACTAGCCTGGTTCCTGCTTTTCAAGGCCTGTTTATTCTGCTCTTTTGTTTGAGGAGTTTCCTAATTGCCTTGACAGATCCCCTTTTGTTGTTTAAGTAATAACGCTAACTGGACACACACCTTGCAGGGTTTCGTAGTGAAATAGTGAGTCCTAGACAGGTGCACCTTCCGTCTCCGATGGCGCCGTCTGCCCTCTTCAGCTCTGCCTGATGCGCGTCTGCAATCCCTACCTGGTAATTCTGGGCTCACTGTACCTGAAACCGCAGTGTTTTCTCCCTTTGAGAGAACATTGTAAACTTAAACTAACCCCTGATTTACCGTGAGCTTTGTCAAGTGTCTCTTCAGGCTTCAGTTTCCCTTTCTGAATAATGTGAGAACCTGCGATGGCTTCTTGGGATCTAAGTCTAACGGGGGCGGCCGGGGCTCCTCTGCCTGCAGTACCATAGGGCTACCTGTAGGTGGAAGCACGTGACCACAAATGTCCTGGAATATTAGTCCCGGAGCTCTAAAGACCTGGCTGGAGAGAGGGTTTGTGAGATGCTGGGAGGAGTGGGTGGTGGTAGGGAGAAGAGAATGCAGGAGGGAGGAGGAAGGAAAGTGGGCGTGTTACTGGGCTTGAGACAAAACAGACTTGGCCTGACATGTGGAGGACAGTGGTGGTGTACTCAATCCATCCACTCACCCACTTATCCAACAAACATTTCTGAGCGTTAGGCTGTAGAGATGCTGCAGTGAACAACAGACACAGGCACTAGCTGTCTTCACTGTGGGCGCACTTGAACTTAGAACCCTCCCTTTCCCCCAACATCCATTATGGAGCACACCCCTTTGCCTACCGGGCTTGCTTCCCATCTGCAACATGGGGTGATAAACCACGCACCTCACAGGACCGTGGTGAGTCGGCGGTGCTGGCGCCCAGTCTGTGTGTCTTTCCGCGCCTTCATCCCCGCCCCTCCCTTCACAGGAACCGCGAACACTGCGGACTCTGACTCCCGCGGTCATGGGAGTAAGGGCGTGCGGTCCTCTCTGTGTCAGAGGGAAGCGACAGCCAGGCCACCCTTCCGCAAAGTCTAGTTAAGCCTTAAACTCAAAGGAAAGTACCTCAGGCCTGTGAGAAACCTCTTAAACCTCAGAAGTTTGAATTTGATAATTTATATTTATTCTAAGTTTCAGTGGGAAAATGTTTCTAAGGAAACAAGTTGGAGACGTTATTCTACCGCTACATATACAGGGTTGGGCAAAAGTAGGTTTATAGCTGTGAATACGTGACACACAGAGTTTATTCTTGTGTTATCAATTACTTTATTTTCCATATGAACAGCTGTAAACCTACTTTTGCCCCACCCTGTATTATATATGTACACCAATATATCATACATATTGATTTACATATAATCTATATACCCACACATTCACACATGGACACACACACACACTGAAATGTCATATATACACATGTACACACACCAATATGTACTATGCATGCTGGTATTGCTATATGTGCACACACATGTATACACACTGGTATATGTCATGCAGACATACACACATATACATACTGATATATCATATATGCTAACATATGTGCACATCTGTATGTATACACATGAGAATAACTGGTACTACTTTTCAATGAGTATCAAGGTTGATTTTGTCTAGCTGCCTTTGGACTTTCTGTAGTGCCCCTATTACTAGCATTTCTAATATTAATACCCTATTTCCTATAATCTTATTCCCTGCCCCATTAATTCTTAATGTAAGCCCGATGTTATCTGGGAGACTTTTTGGGCCTTCTGATCTCAATAAAATTTCTGTGAATGCCCCTTCTTCCACCCCTGCCTTCATCCCATTTCCGAGGAGGTCCTCAGCCCAGTATAGAGTTTCTGCCAACTCCTGACTTTTTCCTCCCACTACAGCTCTGTCTTGTAGTGGGATGCCTCCAGACCTGCATCATAGCACATTGTTTGTTTGTTTTTTTTTCTTTAGCAGCACTAACAATCACAGAAAATTATTCACAGGACTCCCACTAGGCCCCTGTGAGTTTAGCACACTCTACAGAGGCTGCCTGGGGCGGAATGACATGTCTGACTCCTGGCTCCTTCTTCTCTCCTGTTGCTCATGCTTTGCCCCCAACTCCCATCTCCACCCCCGTTGGCTGATTTGTCCCGGGTGCACCACATCAGTCTCTGTCCATTATGCCGGCCTTGTCCTGGGAGGGCTGGGGAGATTCTGAAGCAGGGGTGCCAGCTGGCAGCTAACTGCCTGGAAATCACCAGTGGTGGTTAAATGCACAGACTCTGAAGTCAGATGTTTGACCTGAGAAAGTGGGAAAATGGGGAAGAAGGAACACCTTGACAGGAGAAAAGCCTCAAGTCTTGGCTTCGACCGGTTTGAGTTTGTGATGCCAAGTTAGACACCCTCTGTGTGGTATTCAGGGGGGAGGCTGGGGAGGCAGCACAGAGTTGGAGCATGCCATCGTGATTAGTGGGTACCTGCAGCCTTGACAATGGATCCGTCTCTTAGGAAGTGCGTGCCATCTGACCCCCAGACCCTGGCATGTACTTGCATGCCCCTGCCTCCCTTGCTTGGCTAACTTCTTGCGTCCTGTAGAAGGCTTGCTGCATCTGCATGGGCCGGATTAGGTGGCTCTGTTGACACACAAGAGATCTAAGACCTCAGGCAAATGTACTTCTTTTCTTAGATACCTCTGAGGCCAGTAAGCTTGAGGACCAAGCATCCCAATGACAGTATGGCTTTGCTTCTCTCCTCAGTTAATTGACTTAGCTCTTGTGTTAACAGGCCCTACCTGCAGATGCTGCAGCCTGTTAGGAACCCTCGTTCAATATGGCAGCACAGGGCAGATAAAGACTACAAGGGAGGACTCCCCAAAAAACTGGGATTATCTTCTGGAGGGCAGGCCCCTTGTAGTACAGGCTTCCCCTGCTAGGTGAGAGGTCTAGGAACCTATCTGCATCAGTGTACCAGCCGGTGTTATTGTGAGAGGCTGCATGGCTTCAGTGAATTTTTTTTGAGGACTCTTTCAGCGCATTTGCCCATTTCGTGATGGGTGATTTACGAGTGCACCTGCCCACACCGCACTGCATGTTCAGCAGTTTTTGACCAAAAACGACATGACCCCTGTGACTCACCTTCCCTATTCACCTGATCTCAGCCCAAGCGACTTTTTTTTGTTTCCCTGGGTGAAAAAGTCCTCAAAGGGAAACACTTTGCTGAGGTGGAGTAGGTGAAACAAAGAACAGTAGAAGCGCTGAAAGGCATAAATATCGACACATTCAGAAACTGTCGTTGTTGGTTTATTTTGCTCTATTCAGTATAATTTTATTTTATTATTATTTTTAATATATTTTATTGATTATGCTATTACAGTTGTCCCATTTCTCCCCCATCATTCCCCTCCACCCTACACACCCTCTCCCACCCACATTCCCCCCTTTAGTTCATGTCCATGTGTCATAAGTTCTTTAGCTTCTACATTTCCCATACTATTCTTGTCCTCCCCCTGTCCATTTTCTACCCACTATCTATGCTACTCATTCTCTGTACCTTTTCCCCCTCTCTCCTCCTCCCACGCCCCTGTTGCTAACCCTCCATATGATCTCCATTTCTGTGGTTCTGTTCCTGTTCTAGCTGTTTGCTTAGTTTGCTTTTGTTTTAGGTGTGGTTCTTAATAGCTGTGAGTTTGCTGTCTTTTCACTGTCCTATTTTTATCTTCTTTTTCTTAGATAAGTCCCTTTAACATTTCATATAATAAGGGCTTGGTGATGATGAAATCCTTGAACTTGACCTTATCTGAGAAGCACTTTATCTTCCCTTCCATTCTAAATGACAGCTTTGCTGGATAGAGCAATTTTGGATGTAGGTCCCTGCTTTTCAAGATTTCAAATATTTCTTTCCAGCCCCTTCTTGCCTGTAAGGTCTCTTTTGAGAAATCAGCTGACAGTCTGATGGGAACTCCTTTGTGGGTGACTGTCCCCTTATCCCTTGCTGCTTCTAGAATTCTCTCCTTCATTTGAATCTTGCCTAATGTAATTATGATGTGTCTTGGTGTGTTCCTCCTTGGGTCCAAGTTCTTTGGGACTCTCTGAGCTTCCTGGACATCCTGGTAGTCTATTTCCTTTGCCAGATTGGGGAAGTTCTCCTTTATTATTTGTTCAAATAAGTTTTCCACTTGTTGCTCTTCCTCTTCCCCTTCTGGGACCCCTATAATTTGGATGTTGGGACGTTTAACAATGTCCCGGAGGTTCCTAAGCCTCTCCTCATTTTTTTGAATTCTTGTTTCTTCCTCGTTTTCTGTTTGGTTGTTTGTTTCTTCCTTCTGGTCCACTCCATTGTTTTGAGTCCCAGTTTTCCTTCCATCTCTATCAGTTCCCCATGCATCTTCCTTTATTTCACGTATTGTAGCCTGCATTTTTTCATCTAATTTGTGAGCAAAATCAACCAATTCTGTGAGCATCTTGATGACCAGTGCTTTGAACTGTGCATCTGATAGGTTGGCTATCTCTTCCCTGCTTAGAGGAATCGGCTCTAGGGCTTTTATTTGTTCTCCTGTTTGAGCCATTTTTGGTGTGTTTTTTTTTTTTGTTTTTAGTCTGGTCGTGGCTATTACATATGAGGGTGTGGAGCCTTAGGTGTTCCTCAGGGCAGGGCAGCCCAGTCGCTGGGTTGTGACGCTGTATGTGGGGGCGGGGTCCGAGAGGGAACAATGGTGCCTGTTCCACTCTCTCCGGGACTCCGGTCCTTTCTGCCACTTCCCCTTCACCTTGATTATCTGCGCATGCGCGTGCTGTTACATAGTGAGGAGTGGAGCCTCTGGCGCTCCCCAGTGCGGGGCAGCCCAGTCGCTGGGTTGTGACGCTGTACGTGGGGGCGGGGTCTGAGAGGGAAGAATGGCGCCTGCTCTGCTCTCTCCTGGATTCAGTCCCTTCCGCCACTTCCCCTCTTCCTGGACCGTCTGTGCGCTCGAATGTGGGACCACCTGGTCAGCCAGCCGCCTTGTGCGGCCTCACTGGGTCTGCACAGTTACCCCCCTGTGCCCGGGGACCGCCAGCCGCCGCCTGTGCACCTGGGAACTGCCAGCCGCTGCTGCTTGCGTTCCCGACTCCGCCCCTCTTACCGGTCTGGATGAATAGTTGTTGGACTTCTGTACAGTTCAATTTTATATAAGTTCTGGTTGTTTTCTTGTTTCTAAATATTTGTTGTTCTTAATTTTGGTTGTTAGAGGAGGCACAGTGTGTCTGCCTATGCCTCCATCTTGGCTGGAAGTCTAATTTTATTTTTTTTAATTGTTTTATTGTTGTTCAAGTACAGTTGTCTGTATTTACCCCCTACCACTCACCTGTCCACCCCAGCCATCCCCACCTTCCTCACCTTCTTTCACCCCCCTTGGTTTTGTCCATGAATCCTTTATATATGTTCCTGAAACCCCTTTCCCCCTTTCCTCACATTTTCTTCTCCCACCTCCCCTCTGGTTACTGTCAGTTTGTTCTTGATTTCAATGTCTCTGGTTATATCTTGCTTGCTTGTTTGTTTCGTTGATTAGGTTTCACTTAAAGGTGAGATCATATGGCGATTGTCCCTCACTGCCTGGCTTATTTCACTTAGTATAATGGTCTCCAGTTCCATCCATGCTGTTGCAAAGGATAGGAGCTCTTTTTTTTCTTCTGCATAGTATTCAATTGTGTAATTGTACCACAATTTTTTGATCCATTCATTTTGGGGGGGCTAAGGTAAGTCTTTTATTTTTTTATTAAATACTTTTGAATTTTCTTGTTGTTCAAGTACAATTTTCTGCCTTCCCCCCCCCATCCCCTCCCACCACACAGCCTTTCCCACCTCCCTCCTCTGTTTCCACTCCCCTTTGGTTTTGTCCATGAATCCTTTGTCCAGGAAGGGTTCCTGGAAACCCTTCCACACCTTCCCTCCATTATCCCCTCCCCCCCCCCCATTACTGTCAGATTGTTCTTAATTTCAATGTCTCTGGTCATATTTTGCTTGCTTGTTTGTTTTGTTGATTAGGTTCCACTTAAAGGTGAGATCATATGGTATTTGTCTTTTACCACTTGGCTTGTTTCACTTTTCATATGGTATTTGTCTTTCACTACCTGGCTTATTTCACTTAGCATAATGCTCACCAGTTCCATCCATGCCGTTGCAAAGGGTAGGAGCTCCTTCTTTCTTTCTGCTGTGTAGAATTCTATTGTGTAAATGTACCACAGTTTTTTGATCAATTCATTTACTTTTGGGTATTTAGGTTGCTTCCAGCACTTGGCTAATATAAATTTTGCTGCTATGAACATCGAGGTGCATAGGTTCTTTTGAATGGGTGTTTTGGGGTTCTTAGGGTATAATCCCAGCAATGGAACTGCCAGTTCAAAAGGCAGTTCCATTTTTAGTTGTCTGAGGAAATTCCATACTGTTTTCCATAGTGGCTGCACCAGTCTGCAGTCCCACCAACAGTGCACTAGGGTCCCCTTTTCTCCACATTCTCTCCAACACTTGTTTGTTGATTTGTTTATGATGGCCATTCTGACCAGTGTGAAGTGGTATCTCATTGTGGTTTTCATTTGCATCTCTTTGATGGCTAGTGATGCTGAGCATCTTTTCATATGTCCCTGGACCCTCTGTATGTCCTCCTTGGAGAAGTGTCTGTTCAGGTCTTTTGTCCATTTTTTAATTGGGCTGTTTGTCTTCCTGGAGTGGAGTCATGTGAATTCTTTATATATTTTGGAGATCAAACCCTTGTCTGAGGTATCATTGACAAATATGTTTTCCCATATGGTTGGTTCTCTTTTCATTTTAATGCTATTTTCTTTAGTCAAAAACTGTTTTGAGCAGTGGAAAAAATGTCTTGATAGGTGTATTGCGTCAAATGGAGAGTACTTTGAAGGTGACTGAAGTTTAAAGATGTAAGAATAAGCACACAATTTTTTATAAATGAATTCTGGGTTTTTGGGTCCCCCTTGTATTTATTTGCCTTCACCTGGCATGTAAAATCTAGGAAATCTAAAATTTTGTAGTCTGAACTGGGACACCAAGGTGTCTTTTATGGCCTATTGGAATATCAAATATGTGGTCCAGTTGTGAATGTGGAGAAGGGGTTTGAAAGGGCAGCTCAGAGAGGTGAGTGACTTGCTGGAGGCCACACAGCTCATTGGGTCGAATCTGGGATTCAAACCTGGCTGTGTAACCTGGTATTGGGTTCTTTTCAGTATGGGAGCTGTCCAGCCCCACACACCTAGTCCAGAAGGGAGGTGTGGAGGTGGTGGGGCCAGGGAGCAGACTGCTTGTTGGGTGGTGCTGCAAGCTGGTGCTGGACCCCATGGGGCTTTGCGGGGGAAGTGGCAGGGAACCTCCCCAAACTGCGACGCAGTCCCGAGGCTGGAGGAGGGAGGAGCTGATGAGAAGGCCCAGGTCAGGGGTGTCCATCTGCGGCCTATATGCAGGGGTGCTGGGGTAGGTGGGAGAAGGGAAGCGGCCTTCACACAGGACCATAGAACGTTCCAGATTTTGGTTTGAAGTTGAAAAGTAGCAGCAGTTCCTATTTTAACTGAAAAACCAGAGATGAGGTTTTTCTTTTTAAAATAGAGACACATGCAGACTTTGCCAAGGAAGCTGTGGTTCCACAGAATGGGGCTGGAAGTCACTGACTAAATGGGATATTCTCCATAAAAAAGGTCTTAAAATTCATTTGGAGTAGGTCAGAGCTCAAAGGTATTCATAATGTGGGGGAGGAGGGCTCCCAGAGAAGCTTCCAGGGTACAAGAAGAAGAGATTGGATGCTGGATAAAACAAACAAACAGGTGAAAAGAAAAGAAAACCAAAACCCTAACACAACAAGGAAGTCCATCACCACCAACATCATCATCATCATCATCATCATCAGCAGCAGCAGCAGCAGCAGCAGAAGCAGCAGCAGGGAAGGTGATCTTTTAAACCTCAAATGACTTCCCATCTCCTTCAGAGTCAAAGCCTTATTTTCTCACTGGCCTAAGAGGCCCCGTGCCCTCTGGCTCTTCTCAGCTCTCTGACCTCACCTCTTGCCACTCTTCCCTCCTTCTCTCTTTCCCAGCTGCACTGAGTCCCGGTGTTGCTCAATCACACCAGGCCCCTCTTGCCCCAGGACACTTGCACTTGCTCTCTCCCCCACCTGGAATGCTCTTTCCAGACATTCTCATGGCTTCTTCCCTCAAGTCCAGGCTTTTCTCAAGGGTCACCTTCTCAACAAGACTGTCCCTGAGGACACTATTTAAATTTGCAATATTCCTTCTTCCTCTGCTCCTGGGAATCCTTACCATCTTCATCTAAAATTTCCTCCCCAGGACTCCTTGCCATTTCCATACTGTATATTGTCGTTTCTTGTGTATTTCTCTCCACATGAATGTAAGCTCCATGAAGGTGGGGAATTCTAGAACTGTTCTTGGCTTGGAGCAGGCAATCAATATTTGTTTTTTTAAATCCTTACCCAAGGACATTTCTTTTTTCATTGCTTTTAGAGAGAGAGGAAGGGAAAAATCAGGAAAAACATCAATATGAGAGAGTAGCATTGATTGGCTGTCTCCCATATGGGCCTGGACCAGGGATCAAACCTACAACCTAGGTGTGTGGCCTGACTGGGAATACAAACCCACAACCATTCAGTTACAGCTGATGCTCCAACCAACTGAGCCACATGGACCAGGGCTGTTCTTCAATGACAGAAGTGTGGATGAGTGTTTATACCACAGAGCTGTGGGCTGAAACAGTGTGTCTAATATGGCTGATGCTTGGGAGCTTTGTCCTGAGAGGGTCTAGCTTTGTGGGTCCCTAGGACTCAGGGTGGGACACACCCCTGCTTGGGCAGTGTCTGGGACCAACCTGGGGGCAGGGGGTTGGGACCCTTAATCTCAACCCAGTCCTGTCCCTGTGGAAATCACGTGTGACTCACTGCTAACGAGGTGAGCAGACCTGCTTCTTTAATCACTAATGAAAATATCCTGGTTCCTATAAACAAACAACTCATAATTTATTCAGTGACAAGAAAGAAGTATATATGAAAAAAAGGAGGAACATTCATAGAGGGGCAAAGTGTCCAAATGTTAGAGTTGAGTTGCTCAGAGTAATTGATTCATGATGCTCCATGTCAAAGACATTCGATCCAATCGGGAGCTATGTGCACAATTTCCCACTAATGGTCATTGGGTGTCATTGGGTGACAGTGAGTTTGAGGGCCACTTATTTATCCTTATTTAGCTGGTCTGATTGATCCAGAGGGTGCCGGACCAGGGAAAATGTGGAGGATACAGACCTGGGATGGGGCTACCAGGCCTGGACCCTGGAGGGCTAGAAGCTGCTTAGTTGAAGGGACATATTCTTGGATTCCTTGTTCCTCAGATAGAATCTGTCACCAGGCCCATCAATTTGTCCTCCAAAGCATCTCTTGGCTTTGCCCACTTTTCTCCACCTCCACCACCACTTTCAGCTCTCACCTGGTGACTGCAGTGGCTGCTTGCCTAGCCTCTCTGCTTCCTCTGTTACTCCCCTTCTTCAACCGCCCCTCCCTGACCCCCCCCCTGCACCCTCCACCACCAAGAAGATACAATGTGACGGTGACAGTTCCCTGCTCAACATACTTCAATGGCTCCAACTGCCCTGCTGGTCAAGACCAAAATCCTCAACATGGCCTACTGTTCATCCAACAGGTGAATTTCCAAGGCCCAGGGAAATGAAGGTCCTAAGGCTACTTAGCAATACAACAAAGAATAAGAGTCAGGTCTCCCGATGCCTGATCTATTGAGTTTTCCTACAGGGGTGTACAACCTGGGGCCTGCAGGCTGCATGCCTCCCAGAATGGCTATGAATGCAGCCCAACACAAAGTTGTAAATTTACTTAAAACATTATAAAATTGTTTGCGATTACATGTCGCAGTGTATTTAACATGTGGCCCAAGACAACTCTTTGTCCAGGGTGGCCCAGAGATGCCAAAAGGTTGGACACCCCTGTCAGAGTCCCCTCACCACCCGGCCCCTGCCCACTTTTCAGCCTTATCTTTCATCACTTCCTCCAGCCCAAGTCAAAGACCAGTTTCCAAAGTCTGCCATGCAGCCATTTTTTTACCCCAGGACTTTGACCTTGATGCTTGGGAGCTCTGTTCTGAGAGGGCCTGGCTTTGTGGGTCCTCAGGACCCAGGGTAGGACTCTCCATTTCTTGGGCAGTATCTGGGACCACTACTGGGGGTTAGGGAGTTGCATGGAATGATCTTTCTTGTCCTTTCCTAGACCAATTCCTGGTCATTCTTTAAGACTCAGGTTAGGCTTCCCTTTTTTCTTGGAAGCCCTCTCTGATGCCACCTTCCCTTTTGCCCCAAGAAACAGGTTTGGGCAACAGGTTGTATTTTCCGAAGATAACAGCAGCAATGTGTCTCATCCCACATGTTCTTTTTACAAGGCGACCTTGACTTTCCTCCCATTGAGGGGTGGGATTTACGTCCTGCCCCCTTGAATTTGGGTATAGCTGTGAGACTGCTTCCATCCAAAGAATACAACAGCAGTGATTGTATTGTACAACAGCTGCGTGACCCCTGGGGCTGGAGCATAACATCTCCACACCTCTTCCATCTTCTCTTGGGACCCAATCCCATGCTGGGAGGAAGCTCAAATTAGCCCGTGGGGAGAGGCTTCATGGAGACGTCTCTGTGGTGTTCTGGACAATGGCCTAGTGCAAATTCTGGCCAACAGCCAGCACCAACTGCCAGATGTGAGTGAGGATGCTTCCAGATCATTCCAGATGGCCGCCTAGTCACCCCCAACCCTTTAGACTTCTCAGCTGAGCTCCAGACATCATGGAACGTCCCCGCTTACCCAAAGAATCCATGAGCATGATAAATGGCCATTTTATGCCACTGAGTGTTCGCAGCAGTCATTAACTAGGACCATTAGGAGGTCCTCCTTGCATCTTCCGCAGTCTTCCACCATCCCAGGATGGAAACATTGCATTCTTGTTGCCTTGTCTTTCTTCTCCTCTGGGCTGAATCTTTTGTGCAGTCTTCTTTTTGGGTTTACTTTCCCTAGATCTAGTATAATACATAGAAGGCAGTGGAATATTTTATTTTTATTTTTTAATATTAATTAATTAATTAATTATTTTGCGAGAGGGGAAGGGAGGGAGAAAGAGAGGGAGAGAAACATCAATGTGTGGTTGCCTCTTGCGTGACCCCGCTGGGCTCCTGGCCCCCAACCCAGGCGTAGGACTGGGAATCGAACCGGCGACCCTTTGGTTCTCAGGCTGGCAGTCAGTCCACTGAGCCACATCAGCCAGGGCTGGAATATTTTTAAATGTACTCATTTTTTAGAATTGGATTTAATTGCTTGTGTAAAATATATTTTTCTCCTTAGAAAAGAATATAAAACAAAGTCCCTTTAGCTGCCATTCCCAATGCCCGACCCCTCCCCATTTTGAACATGTTACAGATCCTTGAGGACCTTGAGATACTTTCACAAACATCTGTTTGCATCTTCAGTATTGTTTCAAAAACCCCAAGGCATACCACACTATACTGCATATTTTGCAACTTGATTTTTCTCACCCAACAATGTGTTTCCGAGACTGACCCCTGCTGATAACCCTAGAGCTAGTTTACTTCCCTTAGCTTCTGTGTAGCATCTCATCCTCTCTTTTCTCTTTCCAAGTGATTTCTGTGTTGATGAACATTTAGTCGTGTCCACTTCTTTGCTATTGCAAACAGCACTTCAGTGAATGTACCATGTAGGCCTTCCTCATGCCTACATGGAGAGATTCCCGAGGCCAGTGGTTGTTAATGGGGCTGCAGATAGAATCATCTGGAAGCTTTATAATCACGCTAATGCCCCACACCCAAAGATTCTTAATTCATTGGTCTGGAGGTAAGCACCAGTGGCTTTTGGAGCCTCCGAGGCAGGCCCTGGCCAGGTGGCTCAGTTGGTTGTAGTATGTACCATGAACCAAAATTTGCAGGCTCTATTCTGGGTCAGGGCACATACCTAGGTTCTGGGTTCACCCCATCAGGGCGGGTGGGGAAGGCAACCAGTGGATGCTTCTTTCTGACATGTCTGTCTGTCTGTCTGTCTCTCTCCTCTCTTTACAATCAATAAACACATCCTTGGGTAAGGATTGAAAAAATGAAATATATAAAATAGAAACTTTCCAGGCAGTTCGAACGTGCATCCAGGGTTAAGACTCACTCTTCTGGGGTGTACACAGGCGTGCGTGCGCGCGCCCCATGGAGTCTGTCAAATGGGAGGCATACCCCCGCTGTTACTAGGCACAGACCAATTGTCTTTCATGGTAGCCGGACTCATATGCACCCCCACAGCAGTGTGTGAGTGAAAAATGACTGTTTCACATGAGCGAGGGAACACAAGTCAGTGTAGCTTGGTGAGCCAGCGCCCTCAGGCACTGCACAAACACCTCCTAGCCCCGGGGTGCAGCCCACCCTCTCCGGGCAGAAGGCAGGTTGGAAATGTTTTGTGCCCCTAGGTGGCAGTGTGGTTCAACTGCGAAGGCACCGGGAAGAGGAAAACCTGGATTCCACTTGACCCCCAGACCCTGCCTCCCTGGGTGTTTACCAGGTCAGTCTCTCAGTCTGGGCCTTGGCGTCCCCACATTGCAGAGAGGAGAGCTTCCACGCAGCGCAGGTTCCTTCTAACCTACACCTTCTGGCTAAGTCACGCGTTATTTCCAGCTGGGCAGTCACAGAGCAAGCAGGCTGCAGAGCCTGGTTCTTAATCTTTTCCGTGCCTCTTCTCAGAGTTGTTTTTAGCTGTAAGATCTGTAAGGTTACAAAGGCAAACAAATATAGATATTTCTCTGTATACTCATCTTTACTGAGGTATACGCGACGAAATTGCAATGCATTTAAAGTGCACAATGTGATGATTTGATCCACGTTTACATTGGGAAAGGTTTCCCCCCATCAAGTTAATTACCAGGTCCACCACCTCACATATCTACCTTTTTTGTTTTATTTTTTATTTTTTTTTTGATGAGGACATTTAAGTTCTACTTTCTCAGCAAATTTCAATTCTACAATACAGGGTTATCGCTGCAGTCACTACGTTTTACATTAGACCCTCAGACCTTATTCATTTCATAGCTGAAAGTTTGTACTCTTCTACTGACGTCTCCCTATCTCCCCCACTGGGAAAAAAAAGTGGCCCTGGCGACCACTTTTCTACTCTGTTTCTACGAGTTCAGCTTAGTTACTTATTTAGATGCTACATATAAGTGATACAATGCAGTACTGTATCTTGTCTGTCTGGCTTACTTCAGGCAACCGATTATATTGAAATACGGTTAACTAGATACCACAAAGCCAAACTGCGATACAGCAACGCATGTGCGTCGTCGATCACACACCACATGCCAAGAGCTGTCAGTGGGTAGGCCGCATTATTACGACTGTAATTTCAAGGCAGTGATGAGTGTAAATGATATTTCAGGATATCTGCAACAAAGGTAATGGGACATGAAAATGTCTCTGATTCCAATTGGTGACAACATCCTGGGGCTGCTGACACGACTGCGGTTTGATATCTACATTCATAATGGAAAGAGATGCTACATTTCAGTTAGATGTTAGGATAATTAGGAGAGCATCTGTTTTCCCATCCAAGTTCACCACCCCTAGGTTACAAGTTCATGAACCCCAGGCTGAGCCCTTGCTGGAGTTAGATAGACTTGGGTTTCAGTCCTTGCTCTATAGCTTCCTGTGCGGGCACATTTGGGTGAATTGCTTTTCCTACCCTAGTCTCAGTTTCCTCACCTATAAAATGGGTGTGAGACTAATGAGCTCAAAGAGCTGCTGGGAGCAATAAATGCAATAAGCCAAATGCAGCACCCATGTATTTATTTAAAATTGTATTTTTTTCCCCTGTGGTAGAACGTTAAAACGAGACTTACTTTCTAAACAAACAAGAAGCTGACACATTTTGGCCAGGATGTGGAGTAATTGGAATGCTTACACACCTTTGTTGATAATATAAAATGGTGCAGTCACTATGAAAAATAGGACAGGAATTCTTCAAAAAATTAAAAGCGGAACGACCATATATGATCCGGTGATTCCATATTTGGGTATTTATCTCAATCACCATCAGGATTCGAAGAGCTATCTGCACTCTCGTGTTTGTGGCAGCCCTGGTCACCACAGCCACGGTGTGGAGACAGCCTGAGTGTTTATTGACAGGGGAACAGACAAAGAAGATGTGACATATACGCATAATGGAATATTAGAGAAGAAGGCGATTCTGTAATGTGTGAAAACATGGATGAACCTTCTCAACATTTACTGAGAACTTTTAACCTGTATGTTTAGATGCTGGGGACTCCGTCCGTACTGAACGAGAGAGGTGAAACCCTGCCCTCATGGGGTTCGCAGTCCAGGGCAGAGACAGCGAGCCAGTAGGCAAAGAAATATATGTGCTTTCAGACAATATTAAGGGCTTTGAAGAAAACGGAACAGGTAGATAGGACAGAGAATAAATGTTTGGTGCAGGAAACATGAGATCAGGTAATCAGGGAATCATAACGCACTGAAAAAAGTGCATTATATTAGAATGTATTTGAAGTGATTGGCACAGTGCCTGGCACTTGGCATTGGCCATGTAATGATGATGATGATGCTACCTTGGCTGTGAGGCACAGACCCTGGGCTCGCTGTGGCCGGTCCTGGCACTGCCTGCTGTACCAGGGCTGGATGAGTGTTGAGTGATGGAAGCAGGTGAGGAGCGGCCTGTCAGAACTGGGTCTGAGGGAGGCAGGTCTGATTAAAGGAAGATAAAGTCTTCTCTCTACTGTGTCTTGTGGGGAGAGCCAAGCAATCAATAGGTCTCGCAGATCAGTGGAGGGTGCTTGGAATCTGGCAGCATGGGGCTTTTTAATTAAACCTATAACTGCAGGAAAAGGTAACTGCCTTATTTCGGCAGCTTGTGTTTCTGCCTGCCTGCCAGAAATTGAACAAATCAATGCACTTCCAGAGGTTCCTAGAGTCTTAATGAAGTAGCCTCTGGTTTCTGGAGGGCCAGACCCTGCTTGGATGGACACCTGGATGGCTGGGTGTCCGGTACCAATTCTGGAGGCTCAGGTGTTATCTTTCGCATTTTAACACCCACAGCTGCTGTGACTGTCGATTACACTTCCTGGGAAGGTGACAGCCCTTCTCAGCCAGCACTGATTTCTTTCCCAAATCATTGGTTCTGCCCAAAGATGCCAACATTACTTAAAAAATTTTTCCTTTTATTATAAAATAGAGATTTGATACTTAAAGTGTAGTCCATGGACCAATAGCCTCAGCATCACCTGCTGGGACTGAGTCAGAAACGGAGAATTCCAGGGCCCTGCCCCAAAACTCCTTAGTTAGAACACCCATTTTAACAAGATCCCCAGGAAAGTCATGCGCATGATAATGTGTGAGAAGTACTGAAATATGAGACCTGGGAGACAAACCAGCCCATGGCCAAGGTGCAGATCTTAATTTAAATCCTGAAAAAAAAGTTAAAGGGAAGTATGACATTTATGAGACAGTTCGAACACATTGGCTATTCGAGGACAATAAGCAATTATTAACTTGTTAGGTGTTATATCAGTAGCGTTGGCATATTTAAAAAAAAAGAGCTCTTATCTTTCAGAGTTACACTTGGAAATACTTACAGATGAAATAACTTCTGGTCCAGCATTTGTTTCAGAATATTAGTGCACTTGGAGCCTGGGCCGCGCACCAGGCAGGGCTACCGTCCGTCTGTCCATGTTCGGAGGTCTGGGTGGCGGCACATGAGACTGCGTTATACTGGTTTGTTTGCTTGGTGCATGTTTACAACTCTCCGTAATAAAAAGTTAAAACTATGAAACGTAACATTCATACAGAATGCGCATTGCACATGGAAGTCTGGTGAATGAGCGGGTATTCACATGAGCGCCCATGGATCTGTTACTAGATGAGTGACAGCCACACCGCCTCCCGCCTGAGCCCTTCCCCGGAGTCACCCCTTCCCTCCCACTCGCTCAGGTTCTCACCCCAGCTGTCCGCAGGATCACCTGGAAAGGCTTCCCAAAATAATGTTGCTGAGCCCCTCCCGACCAATGAAAGAGTCCCTGGGGGTGGAGCACAGGTGAGTCTAATGAGCATTACAGCTGCGAATCAATGAGCTTTTCTGACTTTTCAGGTGGTGGTGTCCTCACGCTCGAGTCTTCCAGAGAAGACTCGTTACTTACTGCTCCGTTGCTTCAAGTAGGCCACCCCACTGACTGTTGCTCATTGAGGACGGAGATGCTGGGTTGTTTTGTGAACACAGATTGCATTTGGTTGTGCACATTGCAACCCATTGTTTTTACAAATGGCGGTGCCATATGGTCTCACCTATATGTGGAACATAATCGACAAAACAGACCAGTGAGCAAAATAGAACCAGAGACATGGAAATAAAGAACCAACTGACAGTGACCAGAGGGGTGGGGGAGAGGGGTATAATGGGGGAGAGAAGGGAAAGGGTCTATCTGGTCAAGGAACATGTATAAAGGACCCAAAGACAAAGACAACAGGTGGGGGGACTGAATGTGGGAGGTGGGTAGGGCAGGGGAGAGTAACGGGGGAAAATGGGAACAATTATAATTGAACAACAATCAAAAAATTTTTAAAAAATGACAATAGTTACTACTACTGAGTGTTCTCTCCACACCTGACACTGGGGTAGGTGCTTTATATACATTTATTATATTTAATCCCACAACTTTGGGGTTGACATCGCTCCCCAGATTTTATGGACGAAGAAACAGGCTCAGGGAGACTGTGGCTTGCCCAGTGTCACCCAGTTTAGAAAATGCAGAGTGTCCGACTCAATGTTCTTCATCATCACACCATGCTGCTCATGGAGGACCTTGAGGGAAGAGTCTAGGGCCATTTGATAACCCATGCAGAACAGAAAGTGACCTTAAGTGACGTGCCTTTGGTAAAAATCACTCTGAGCCGTTTCTGTGTATGTCAGACAGGGACATTGCTGCTGTGTGTTCTTAGCTCAACCTCTTACTCATCTCTCAAAAGTGTGTCAGTTGTCATAGGAGGGGAAGGCAGAAGCTGCCTCTGTATTTTGAGTGACCTCAGGGTTGAAGCTGAGTTAGTCGCACCCTCCTCGAGCCTCCCAGAGTGCAGGCTCAGGCCTCCAATGGCACTCACGTCAGCCCTCACTCAGGGTGCAAGGCCCCGCCCCTGGAAGGACGGGGTTAGTTTTTCTGTGTCTGCAGAAGCCACCTAGGGGGTGGCCTGTGTCTGTGATTTGAATGAGCTAGGGTCCAGCTCAACCACCAAAACTTCAGCCAGAGCACATGATCTAGTGATGTAACAGCCAACGGGCAGAGCTGTGTCGGAGACGGGTGCAGGATAGTGGCCAGGAACTGGTCTCTCAATCCAGTCTGCCGGGGTTCAAGTCTCAGCTTTGGGGCGAGTTATCCCACCTCTCTGGGCCTCCCTTCCCTCATCTGAAAATTACAGGTAACAACAGTAGTTATCTCAGCGGGTTTTATCGTGAGGATGGAATGAGTTACTAGTTGAAGTGCTTACTCCACAGGGCTATCGTAAGGCTGGTGCTAGTGATGCCTTCACCAGTCCTCACAGTGACCTCTCAGGAGGGGATCATTATACTCACACTACAGATGGAGAAACTCGACTCCGAGTGACTGTACAATTTGCCAGAGACCTTGAAGCTAAGAGGGAGGACCAGTCTTTCAGGCACCAATGCCCAGGCTCCTTCCACCTCGACCTTTGGGTGAGACAAGAGTTCTGCACCCACCTTCTGCAAGATCACCTTAGAGGCTGAGGAAATCAGCTGGGTTTTTCAGGGAGTTTTATTGTTCAGTTCCTCTCATTCCTCATGCCTCTGGGAGCTCCAGCCTAGACGGGGAGGGGCCCATGGGAGGCAGGCCTCCCCGTTTAAGCGTGGGTTTGGGATGCCACCTGCCACCACCCGTTCCCTGTGGTGAGAAAAACACTGTGGGAAAACCTCTGAGACAAGGCTCTGGCGCGCTCTGAACACACTGGGGAGGTAGCTCAGGATTTTCTAGTAAAGGAGAGAGGGGCTGAGGGTGGGAGGGAGGAGGAGAGCATGGGACTCGGAGGGAGGAGGGGCGCAGGGAGCGTGGGGGGGGCCAGCAGACAGCCTCCCAGGCCACCACTCTGAAGGTGACCAAACTGTGCGTCCCCAGAGGGTTTCTGTTAGACAGACACCCTCTAGCCCCCAGCAGGAGACTGGCTTCTGTCATCAGCCTGGGAGCTGCAGTTGGGGGCGGGGCAGGGTGGGCCAGGGGGAGATGACAACGCCCATGGTGGGGCCCTGTTGGGCATTTGAGATGGAAGGGACATGTGAGGTTCGAGGTTTGGGGCCAGCACAACTAGGTGTTTCGTATGTGTCAGTTCAGCCCCTTTCTTTCTAACCAGCAGCTTCTCCCTTGGAAAGGTTAAGAAGGTGCCCCAGAGTAACAGTGGCTACAATTATAAAGCGTTTGCTGTGTACCAGTTACTTTTCCTTTAACCCATGAAAATAGCTGGTATCATCATGGCCGTTCTGTAGATGAAGAGTGCATGAATGGCGTGCACAAGGTCACACAGCCTACGGGCGTCTGCTGTTCAGAGCGGTGACCCCCAGCCCGGGTGGCCACTGAGCACTGCGCATGGGCCTGGTGTGAAGAAGGGAGTGAATTTTAACTTTTATTTAACTTTAAGTAATTTACATTTAATTTAGAAACCGAAGCAATACAAATATTTTTCTGTGAAAACAACTTGTTTCAGTGGGATTCCATTTCACTTTATCTGTTGAAAATTTAATGTCCAAATTGAAACTGTTATAAAATACACAGAGATGTTTTTTAAAAAATATATTTTATTGATTATGCTATTACAGTTGTCCCATTTCTCCCCTATCATTCCCCTCCACCCTGCACACCCCCTCCCACTCACATTCCCCCCTTTAGTTCATGTCCATGTGTCATAAGTTCTTTAGCTTCTACATTTCCCACACTATTCTTGCCCTCCCCCTGTCTATTTTCTACCCACAGTCTGTGCTACTTATTCTCTGTACCTTTCCCCCCTCTCCTCCTCCCACTCCCCTGTTGCTAACCCTCCATGTGATCTCCATTTCTGTGGTTCTGTTTCTGTTCTATTGTTTGCTTTTGTTTTAGGTGTGGTTAATAGCTGTGAGTTTGCTGTCCTTTTACTGTCATATTTTTTATTTTCTTATTCTTAGATAAGTCCCTTTAACATTTCATAGAATAAGGGCTTGGTGATGATGAACTCCTTGAACTTGACTTTATCTGAGAAGCACTTTAACTGCTCTTCCATTCTAAATGAAAGCTTTGCTGGATAGAGCAATTTTGGATGTAGGTCCTTGCCTTTCAAGACTTCAAATACTTCTTTCCAGCCCCTTCTTGCCTGGAAGGTCTCTTTTGAGAAATCAGCTGACAGTCTGATGGGAACTCCTTTGTGGGTGACTGTCCCCTTATCCCTTGCTGCTTCTAGAATTCTCTCCTTCATTTGAATCTTGGCTAATGTAACTACGATGTGTTTTGGTGTGTTCCTCCTTGGGTCCAACTTCTTTGGGACTCTCTGAGCTTCCTAGATTTCCTGGAAGTCTATTTTTTTTGCCAGATTGGGGAAGTTCTCCTTGATTATTTGTTCAAATAAGTTTTCCACTTGTTGCTTTTCCTCTTTCCCTTCTGGTACCCCTATAATTCAGATGTTGGGACGTTTAACGATGTCCTGGAGGTTCCTAAGCCTCTTCTCATTTTTTTGAATTCTTGTTTCTTCATTCTTTTCTGATTGGATGTTTCTTTCTTCCTTCTGGTCCACTCCATTGATTTGAGTTCCAATTTCCTTCCCATCACTATTGGTTCCCTGTGCGTTTTTCTTCATTTCACTTATTGTAGCCTTCATTTGTTCATCTAATTTGCAACCAGAATCAACCAATTCTGTGAGCTTCCTGATCACCAGGGCTTTGAACTGCATATCCAATAGGTTGGCTGTCTCTTGGTTGCTTAGATGAATTAGCTCTGGAGCTTTGATCTGTTCTCCCATTTGAGCCCTTTTTTTTGGGAGGGGGGGTCTGGTCGAGGCTGTTATGTAGTGAGGGGTGGAGCCTTAGGTGTTCCCCAGGGTGGGGCAGCCCAGTTGCTGGGTTGTGATGCTGTATGTGGGAGTGGGGTCCGAGAGGGAACAATGGTGCTTGCTCTGCTCTCTCTTGGATTCCAGTCCCCTCCACCGCTTCCCACAAGAAAACTGGGCCCTTCCAGTGCTGATTCCTGGGTGGGTGGGCTTGTGTACGTTCTAGGACCCTGTGGGTCTCTCCAACGAACTCTCCTGTGAGGGTGGGAGTCTCCCCTAACACCTCAACCCTCACAAGTGTTTTCAATCAGTGTTTTTATGTTTTATTCCCTGGCGCTGGGGCTCTGGGTTGCAAGGTCTGTCCTGCTTTCCGTTCTCGCCTGGGTTGTCTGCGCGCGAATGTGGGACCGCCTGGTCAGCCAGCTGCCTTGCGCGGCCTCACTGGGCATGCCCACCACCACCCAGTGACCGGGGTCCGCTATATGCAGCCTGTATGCCTTGGATCCACCAACCCTGCCTGAAGGCCAGTTCTGCCAACATCCACTTTTTCCTGCTGCTACTCCGCCCCTCTTACTGATCTGAATGAATGGTTGTCGGACTTCCATACAGTTCACTTTTCTATCAGTTCTGATTGTTTTCTTGTTTCTAAATCTTTGTTGTCCTTAATTTTGGTTGCGCCAGGAGGCACAGTGTGTCCACCTATGCCTCCATCTTGGCCAGAAGTCCCACAGGGATGTTTAAAGACTATGCATAAAGAGAAAAAGAAAATAAAATATCTCATTAATAATTTTTTAAATTGTATTTTATTGATTATGCTGTTACAGTTGTCCTGATTTTTCCCCCTTTGCCCCCCTCCACCCACCACCCACAACTCCCTCAATCTCCCCACCTTTGTTCATGACCATGGGTCATGCGTGTAAGTTCTTTGGCCACTCCATTTCCTATACTGTACTTTACATCCCTATGGCTATTCTGTAACTATACATTCGTACTTCTTAATGCCCTCACCTCTCACTCATTCTCTCATACCCCCCTCCCATCTCTTTATCTTTAACCTTTGGCATTTTATTTATAATGCGTCTTGGAGTGAGCCTCTTTGCATCCATCTTGTTTGGGACTCTGTGCTTCCTGGACTTGCATGTCTATTTCCTTTGCCAAATTAGGGAAGTTTTCTTTCATTATTTTTCAAATAGATGTCCAATTTCTTGCTCTTTCTCTTTTCCTTCTGGCACCTCTATGAAATGAATGTTGGACTGCTAAAAGTTGTCCCACAGGCTGCTTGAACTTCCCCCCTTTTTTTGTATTCTCTTTTCTTCTTCTTGTCCTGCTTGATTGTTTTTTGCTTCCTTTTGTTCCATTTCATTGATTTGATTCTCAGCTTTATCCATTTCACTGTTGTTTCCCTGTAAATTGTTCTTTATTTTAGTTAGTATATCCTCCATTTCTGACTGGATTTTTTTTTTTTTTTTATGCTGCTCAGGTCCTCACTAAGTTCCTTGAGCATCCCTATAACCTGTATTTTGAACTCTGCATCTGGTAGATGGCTTATCTCAATTTTGTTTAGTTCATTTTCTGGAGTTTTGATCTGTCTTTTCATCCGGGCCATGTTTCTTTGTCTCCTCATCTTGGCAGCCTCCCTGTGTTTGTTTTTATGTATCAGGTAGAACTGCTATGACTCTCTGTCTTGGTATGCGGCCTAATGAAGTAAGTGTCCTGTAGGGTCCAGTGGCACAGCCTCCCCTATCACCCAAGCTTGGTACTCGAGGTGTACCCTTCATGTGGGCTGAGTACTCCCTCCTCTTGTAGTTGAGTCTCGGTTGCTGTTGGCAGATCAATGGGAGGGATTCACCCAGGCCAGTCAGCTGCAAGGATAGGCTGTGAGCACTGACCACCTACCTCCACCCTCTGTGGAGGATCAGCTGTGCAGGAGTGGGGTGGCGGTGCTCTGACATGGTCTGTAGCTGTCTACTGGGTGCACTGGCCCCTGGGGTTTCCTTGGTGGTGCAGTCTAAGGTTGGCCGCCCTCTGTGTTTTGCCTGGGGCCACTGTGCCTGAGCTATAAAGCAATCTGAGATGGCTGCTGCTTGTGCTGGGCTTGGAGATTTCCAGGTGAAGCCAAATGGTAAATCTAGGCTGCTAGTTCTGGGCCTGGGGCTCACTGAAGTCAGCTGTTGCTTATTTGAGAGGCTTTAGGAAGTTGTGAAGCAGGAGCCACCATTCACATGGAAAAGCAGTTTGGGTGGGCCCATAAGTTGCGTCAGGTGGAGTCTCTGGGGATCTCCAAGGTGGGTCAAATAGTGTTAGCCATGTTGATAGAATCTTAGATACAGCACCAGTCTGCCAGCTCTGTGGGGGGAGGGTTTAGAAAAGGGACAGTGGCCTCTGTTTGCCTTAATGCCGGACACATCAGCCTCCCTGCAGCATGTCACTGGTGCCCCTCAAGCTGCCACCCCATCACTGGAGCCCAGATGGAGTGATTCTGAGTAGGTAAGTCCCCATGTGGGTTCTTTAAGAGGAACTACTTGGGGCTCCAGTAGTTTCTTCCACTGACTCAATCTCTGCTGGTTTTTGCATCCTGAAGTTGTAGGGACTTATCTTCCTGGCACTAGAACCCTGGGCTGGGTGGCCTGGTGTGGGACTGGGACTCTTTGCTCTCGAAATATTCCTCCTGAATTTTTATCCATCACACATGGATGTGGGACCAGCCTGCTTTACATCTGCGCCCCTCCTACCAGTCTAGGTGGATGTGCTTTCTCTAAGTCTGTAGTTGTCAGACTTCCATTCAACTCAATTTCTATCAGCTCTGAGTGATGTTTGTTGTATGTTTTAGTTGTAATTTTGATGTGGTTGTGTGAAGAGGTGAGCCGTGTCTGTCTGTGCTGCTATCTTGACCGGAGGTCTCAATAACTTTTTTATATTGATTACATGCTGAAATTAAAATGTCTTGGCAATGTTAAGCCAATTAAAACATTAACATTAATTTCACAATACTTTTATTTTTTAATGAAAAAATTAAATTTATTGGGATAACACTGGTTAATATTGCATACATTTTAGGTGTATAACTTCATAATATGATATTTGTATACTTAATTGTGTGCTCACTACCCAAAGTCTAGTCTCATTCCATCACCATATATTTGACCCCCTTTACCCTTTTTTCCCATCCCCACTCCCTTCCCCTCTGGTGACCACCATTCTGTTATCTGTGTCTATGAGTTTGTGTTTTGTTCGATGCTTTCTGTTTTATATCCCACATGTGGGTAAAATGATATGGTTCTTGTCCTTTTCTGATTGACTTATTTCACATAGCATAATACTCTCAAGATCCATCCATGTTGTCACAAATGGCATTTATTTCATCTTTTTCATGGCTGAGTAGTATTCCATTGTATAGATGTATAACATCTTTATCCCACCATCCACTGAAGGAGACTTGTGTTGCTTCCATGTCTTGGCTACAATGAGTAATGCTACAGTGAACAGAGGGGTACATATATCTTTATGAATAAGTGATTTCAAATTTCTCTCATAGATACTCAGGAGAGGGATTGTTGGGTCACATGATAGCCTTTTTCTTAATGTTTTGAGGAACCTTTATACTTTTCCACAGTGGCTGTCCCATTGTACATTCCCACCAACAGTGCATGTTGGGGGGTTCCATTTTCTCCACATTCTTTCCAATATTTGTTATTTTTGTCTTATTGATAGTAGCCATTTTAATGGGCTGATGGTAATATTTAATTGTGGTTTTGATTTTTATTTTCCTTAGAGCTAGTGATGTTGAGCATTTTTCATGTATCTCTTGGACATTTGTATGTATGTCTTGGAAAAATGTCCATTCAGTTCCTCTATCCACTTTTTAATCAATTTTTGTTATTGTTGAGTTGTATGAGTTCTTCATACATTTTGATATTAGCTCCTTATTGAAGATATCACTTGCAAATGTCTCCTCCCATTCAGTTGGTTGCCTTTTCACTTTGTTTGTGGTTTCTTTTGCAGTACAGAAGCTTTTTAGTTTGATGCAGTAATATTCATTTATTTTGCTTTTACTTCTCTTTGAGGCCAGGTTCACAAAGACCCCTTATGACCAAGGTCCATAAGTTTAGTGCCCATGTTTTCTTTCTATGCATTTTATTTTAACAGCACTTTAAAAAACACTTTTTGAACTAGAAAATGTAAAACAACATAAATGGTTTGCAATATAATTCTATCGGACAGCAATGAGCTAGAATATGAATCCAGGAAATACAAGTTTGGAGCACAGGCTTTTGATCACTACTTTATATATTGTTGGCCCCTTGAATATAAAGGTGTGTCATTCACCCCTGTGGAGGGTGGAGGGTGGAGCAAACTGAGGAGTTCCCTAGAATATCAGATTCATCTTCCCCAAATGCCTGGTATCTTCTATAAGACCTTCTTCTACCCAGAGTGGCCCTTTGGATACAATGGACCTTCCAACAATTTCGGCTGACAAAGAGTTTCTATATCATCAGGAGAACAAAGGTTGCTTCATTCCCATTACTGCATCCATTCATTCGACAAAGACTTACTGAATTCCTGATGTGTGCCAGGCACTGTTCTACTGAGGATACAATAGTGAACAAAACATGCAATAACTACTGCCCTCATGGAGTCTATATTGTATTGAAAGAGGCAAAAATAAAAAATATAAATATATAAAATTATAGAAACTTAGACAGTAGTGAATACCAAGAAGAAACAAAAAAAGTGAACGGGAGGTATTGGGAACTGTATTAGTTTCTCGTGGCTGCTGTAACATCACTACAATTGTAGGGGCTTGAAACACTCCATATTTATTATCATGCACCTCAAGGGTGGGTTTGCAGGGCTGTGTTCTTTCTGGAGGCTCTAGGGGAGAACCCATTTCCTTGCCTTGTCCAGCTTCTAAAGGCAGCCCACATTCCTTCACGCCTGACCCTGCGTCACTTCAGCCTGTGCTTGTTGTCACATCTCTGACGCTGACCTTCCTGCCTCCCTCCTCTGAGGATCCTTGTCATTGGATTGGGCCCGTCCAGATGATGTCCTCATCTCAAAATCTGTAATTTAATCACATCTGTAACATTTGCAACCCCTCTTTTGTGATGTGAGACACATTCACAGGTTCTGGGGATTAAGATGTGGATGTCTTTGTGGAAGGGAGGGCATTATTCTGTCTACCACAGAGAGTAAAATTTTATTATTATATTTTATTGATTATGCTATTACAGTTGTCCCAATTTTCCCCCTTATCCCCCCTCTACCCAGCACCCCCAACTCCCTGCCTAGGGTGATCCCCTTTCCTTTGTTCATGTATATGGGTCATGCATGTAAGTTTTTTGGCAACTCCATTTCCTATATTTGCTCTTAACATCCTCCTGTCTATTCTGTAACTACCAATTTGTAGTCCTCAACCCCTGCACCTTTCCCTCATTCCCCCAGAACCCCCTCCCCACTGGTCACCATCCCAATGCTTTCCATATCTATGATTCTGCTTCTGTTTTATTTTTTAAAGGATTCTGTTTATTTATTTTTTAGAGAGAGGGGAAGGGAGGGAGAAGAGAGGGAAAGAAACATCAGTGTGTGGTTGTCTCTTACGTGCCCCCAACTGGGGACCTGGCCTGCAACCCAGGCATGTACTCTGACTTGGAATTGAACTGGCAACCCTTTGGTTCTCAGGCTGGCACCCAGTCCACTGAGCCACATCAGCCAGGGCTATTTTTTTTTAAAGATTTTATTTATTTATTTATTTAGAGGGGAAGGGAGGGAGAAAGAGAGAGAAACATCAGCGTATGAGATACATTGATCAGTTGTCTCTTGCATGCCCCCAGCTAGGGACCTGGCCCACAACTGAGGCACGTTCCCTGACTGGGAATCAAACCAGCGACCTTTAGGTTCACAGACTGGTGCTCAATCCACTAAGACACACCAGCCAGGGTGCTTAATTTATTTTTTAGGTTCAATTGTTGATAGTTATGTATTTATTGCTGTTTTAATACTCGTGGTTTTGATCTTCTTTTTCTTTATAAGTCCCTTTAACATTTCATGTAATAATGATTTGGTGATGATGAACTCCTTTAGCTTTACCTTGTCTGAGAAGCACTTTATCTGCCCTTCCATTCTAAATGATAGCTTTGCTGGATAGAGTAATCTCGGTTTCATCACTTTGAATACTTGCCAATCCCTTCTTGCTTGCAAAGTTTCTTTTGAGAAATCAGTGGACAGTATTATGGAAACTCCTTTTTAGGTAATTATCTGCTTTTCTCTTGCTGCTTTTAAGATTCTCTCTTTATCTTTAACCTCTGGCATTTTAACTATGATGTGTCTTGGAGAGGTCCTCTTTGGGTCCAACTTGTTTGGGACTCTCTGTGCTTCCTGGACTTGTATGTCTACTTCCTTCACTAAATCAGAGAAGTTTTCTTTTGTTATTTTTTCAAATAGGTTTGCAATTTCTTGCTCTTCCTCTTCTCTTTCTGGCACCCCTACAATTCAAATGTTGAAACATTTGAAATTATCCCAGAGGCTCCTTACACTATCCTCAATTTTTTGTATTCTTTTTTCTTCTTGCTATACTGATTGGATGTCTTTTTCTTCTTTATGTTTTAAATCATTGATTTGATTCTCAGCTTTATCCACTCTGCTGTTGATTCCCTGTAAATTATTCTTTATTTCAATTAGTGTCTCCTTCATTTCTGATTAGATCATTTTTATGCTGTTGAAGTACTCACTGAGTTCCTTGAGCATCCTTATAACCAGTGTTTTGAACTCTGCATCTGATAGGTTGTGTATCTCCATTTTGTTAAGGCCTTTTTCAAGAGTTTTGATCTATTCTTTAATTTGTACCATGTTTCTTTGTCTCCTCATTTTGGCAGCCTCCCTGTGTTTGTTTCTATGTGTTAGGTAGAGCTGCTTTGACTCCATGTCTTGGTAGTGTGGCCTAATGTGGCAGGTGCCCTGTAGGGTCCAGTGGCACAGCCTCCTCTTTTCCCCAAGCTGGGCACTCAAGGTGAGCTCTCCGTGTGGGCTGAGTACTCCCTCCTCTTGTAGATGAGGGTTGATTGCTATGGGTAGGTCAATGGGAGGGATTTACCCAGGCCAAAACAGCTGGTAGGACTGGCTGTGCCCACTGGCCAGCAAGTACCTCTGTGCATGGCTTGTGAAGGTGGTCAGATGGTGGTGCTCTGACGTTGTCCGTAACTGTCTGCTGGGTGCACAGGCTCTGGGGTTTCCCATCTGATGCAGACCAAGATCAGCCTTCACCTTTGTTCTGTCTGGGACCCCTTGCCATAAACTGTAAAGCAAACCGTAGGTGGCTGCTGCTAGTGCTGGCCCTGGGGACACTCAGTGAGAGGTATGGGGCTGGGTTCAGCTGTTGCGTCTTTGATCATATTTAGGAAGGTCTGAAGCCTATGCCTCATCCAACCCTTCATATGGAAAAGCCACTGTTTCCAGCTTAGATGGGTTTGTAAATTGGATGGAGTGGACCCTATGAGCCAGGTTGACGGAGACTCAGATACAGTGCCTCTGCGTGGGGTGGGCTCAGAAAAGGAACAATGGCCACTGTCTAGGAGGTGGCTGTTGCCCAGCTCTCACCCTGATGCAAGACACTTCAGTTCCTCCCCACATGTCATTGGTGCTCTTCAAGGTGCTGCCGAGTACTAAGCCCCAAGGGAGTGAGTCTGAGTAAATTTGTGCATTGGGCCCTCCAAGAGGAGATGCCTGACAATCCCTCAGTTTCTTCCACTTACCCAACCCCTACTGGTTTTTACAGCCAGAAGTTTGGGGACTTATCTTCCTGGCACTGGAACCTGGGGCTGGGTGGTCTGGTGTGGGGCTGGGATCCTTAACTCGTGAGATATGTCTCCATTTTATATCCAGCATATGTAGATTTGGGACCAGCTCATTTCATGTCTCTGTGTCTCTGCCCCTCCTACCCATCTGGATGAATATGTTTTCTTTAATTCCTTAGTTGTTGGGCTTCCATACAGCTTGACTTTCTGACTTTCTGAGTGATAGTTGTTCTGTAGTTTAGCTGTAATTTTGCTGTGGTTGTGTGATGAGGGGAGCTGTGTTTACCTAGGCCTCCATCCTGGCCAGAAGTCTTCTGGTTATTCTTTTTTTTTTTTTTTTTTTTAAAGATTTTTTTTTTCCTTTTAGATTTTTTTATTTATCTTTAGAGGGGAAGGGAAGGAGAGAGGGAGAGAAAGAGAAACATCAATGTGCGGTTGCCTCTTGTATGTCCCCTGACGGGAACTGGCCTGGCAACCCAGGCATGTGCCCTGACTGGGAATCGAACCGCGATCCTTTGGTTCGCAGGCCCGCGCTCAATCCACTGAGCTACACCAGCCAGGGCTGGTTATTCTTCAAGACTGAAATTTTAGATAAGGTGGCCAGGGAAGGACTCATTGAGATGACATTTCAGTAGTCCTGAAAGAAGTGAGGGATGGAGTCATGCAGATACCTGGGGCAAGAGCCTTCCAGGCAAAGGAAAAAGCATGTGCAAAGGTCCTGAGGTGAAGGTGTGGTTGGTGTGTTTGAAGATCATCAGAGAAGCCAGAATGTCTGCAGCAGAGAGATCTGAGGGCAGAAAGGTAACATGGGGGATGGGGTGGGGGAGGCAGAGCGTGGAGAGCCTTGTATGTATGTTCTGAATGAGACCGGAAGCCTTTAGAGGCTTTCTCTAAGTATTCATTCAATAATTCACTGTGAAGAAAAACCTAAAACCAAGTAAAAAGAGAAATGCAAAATGGGGTATAAACATGCAAAAAGGAAATAAAGAAACATGAAAGGGAAACATTTGAATGCAGGAATCAGAAAATGCAAAAAAATCAAGCCTTTAATGTATGAAGGGAAAGGGCTAACATCTTTGTTTTTCGAAGACCTCAGACAAGTCAATAAGACACGTCCTGAAACTGTGTAGAAAAACAAGCAAAGGGGTGTGGACAGACAACTAGAAAAGATGAAATGCAATTAGCTAAGGACTTGGGAAGATGATCCACCTAACTAGTAATCAAAGAAATGCAAATTAGAACAATAGATAGCTATCTTTCCACCTAGTAAGGATTTTAAAAATGACAATGTTGGATTGGCCAGGGTAGAATGAGGTAGACAAGGGAACCCTGGACACAGTGGGAATTGAAGGTTTCATCCTTTTGGAAAAAAATTTGGCATCAGGTATCAAAACCTTAAGCATGGGCATACTCATTGGCCCAATAAATCCATTTCTGGTAACTTAGCCCAAGGACATAATTAAAAAAATCTGGAGAAATTTTTATTCATTGCAGCCAAACAATAGAGACAACTAAATTGCAAGCAACAGATTAAAAAGCCATGAGGATCATTCCTTTGATACTTTTGTCAAATAATATCAATTTAAATGCCAGTTGTGTGCCAGGCAGTGTTCTAGGTGCCAGGAATACAGCCATGAATAAAATATCCCAAACTCCCTGTCCTTGTGAGGCTCATGTTCTAGTGAAGGAGAAAGAAAACAAAAAAGCAAAGCTATGGACATGTAGTACGACGAGGAAGAATGAAGCAGGGTTCTGTGGGAGAGGGGAGCCGCAGGAGGAACAGCCGTCCTGGGTTGCTGGGTGTCTGAGGAGGTTCTCAGCACAGGGGATTTTCAGTTTTAAAACTGGCACAGTCCTAGGCAAACTGGGATGTGTTGGTCACCCTAAGGAGGGAGCCTTTTGATGGGGTGGTCAGGGCCTCTTTAAACAGGTGGCATTTGCTTAGGGGCTGAATGAAGTGATGAAGAAGGTTGGGGTATCCAAAGTCAGCTGTCAGATGAGTCCTGTGTCTTCTAGGAGCGGCCCTGCCTCGGTTTCTGTGCTGCACTCTCCATGGATGGGGTGCAATGGGTTTCAGATCCAGCAGGTGCATCCTCGTGGTCACCATACACTTAGCCCCTCATGGGACGGTTGCTATGATCAAACGAGACAAGGCACATGAAGCACTTTGTATAGGATCTAGTGTAGTATAAGCACTTGACACATTTTTAACTATTATTATTATTTTAAGTACTTTTTTTTTTTCCTTTTAGATTTTATTTATTTATCTTTTAGAGGGGAAGGGAAGGAGAGAGGGAGAGAAACATCAATGTGCGGTTGCCTCTTGTATGTCCCCTGCTGGGAACTGGCCCGGCAACCCAGGCATGTGCCCTGACTGGGAATCGAGCCGTGATCCTTCGGTTCGCAGGCCCGCGCTCAATCCACTGAGCTACACCAGCCAGGGCTATTATTATTATTATTATTACTACCCAAATCCTCTTTTGAAGCCAACAATATAGAATTTCCTTTTCCTTTTGTTACCAAGCATTCCTTATAGCAGAGACTGTGAATTCAGATTCTTGTAAAGGAGTGAAGAGAGCCAGGCGTAAGAATTTAGGGAGTGGAGGGGATTGTGGAGAGCACATGCCCCATCTAAAAGGTTTTGAAAAATAACCTGTTCAGACAAAGCAACTGCATCTATGGGCTGAATTTGTTCTATGCCCCTCCATTTTGAAACCTTTGCCTTATACGAACAACATTGTCTATAGTTATTCCTGATATTCTGGCTTTGCAAAAGCCAGGAAGTCAATCTAATTAAAATAAAAGGAAATGAAAATAGTAGGGTTGACTATCCCCCCCGCCCCATTGAGTAATTTATAGGGTATTTGACCAAACTGAGAGATCTGAGTGGTTGTTTTTTGATTTTGTGTATGGCTTTGGTGTTGGCTTCTCTGACAGGTTTAGAATGCAGATGTGGAGAGCTGAACAGCATGGGATGGCATCTTAGTTCCCTGACTTTCCAGCTATGGGATCTTTGGCAAGTCATACAACCAAGCCCTGGCTGGCATGGCTCAGTGGACTGAGCACCAGTGTGCAAAGCAAAAGGTCGCCAGTTTGATCCCCAGTCAGGGCACATGCCTGGGTTGTGGGCCAGGTCCCCAGCAGGGGGTACACGAGAGGCAACCACACATTGATGTTTCTCTCCCTCTCTTTTTTCCTTTCTTCCCCTCTGTCTAAAATAAATAAAATATTTTTTAAAAAAGGTATTCAATCTTTCTGTAACTCAGTCTCCCCATCTGTAAAATGGGATAATAATGACACTCCCCTCATGGGGTTGCTATGAGGATTTAATACATGGAGAGAGTTTAGGACAGTGTGGGGAACACGGTGAGGCTGAATAAGTGTTGATATAATCTGGGGTTGGTGAAGGAGAGAGAACATAGTTTTTCTTCATCATTTATCTCACGTAAGTCCAAAACTTAATGATTGGTTTAACACCCAAATAGACATGAGTTTCTCTTACCCTGGTGATATAATCATATATAATAATGCCATTCGTATAAGCCTCCTTACCTCCTCGTTAAACCCACCCACTCTGTTCCACTTCTTCCCGTTGAAGAATTGTTTCTCCCAGAGGGAAAAAGATAACCGAACTTTATATTAATAATCACTTAAAAGCAGTAACCAATATGGGGTAGGGGTGATAGAAAATGTGTATTTGGCAGTGCTCTTGATTTGGGGAGTGAAGTCTTTAGTCAGAAGCAGTGAGTCAGGCCTGGAGACCTCAGAGGGAGGAGCAGAATCACGGAGCCAGAGGCAAACCATGGTCTCCCCCAGGTCAGGCAGGCTCCGTCCACGCCTCAGAGAAACAGCGCCCACATGCCAGCCCTCTGCAGGCAAACGCCGAGCTGCTGTTTCCTTTCTTTTTTTAAAATCTGAAATGTGTTCTACATGTGATGTAGGTACATTGTGGAAAACGTAGACAATAGAGGGGAACAGAATAGAAGTGTAAAAGTCAGACCTTTTTTTAGTGGTAAGAGTCAGAAATCAATCCCAGACTGGCTGAGGTGATTCAGGAGGATACATATGCTCGTATAACACGGATATTTCAGGGATGGGTCAGGCATGGCTGTGCCCAGGCCTCGAATACCACTGACAGGATCCCGTCTGCACTCCATGCATTTCTCCAATGGGCCATCTTGGGGAGGGGGCGGGGATTTGGACACTATCTACCCCAGACTAATCCCTATCAATTGACTGATTCTACTAGAAAGGAAAAGTTTTTTCTCCGTGGTCAGGTAGAAAAGTCTCAGGGAGGGACTTAATTGTTTGGGTGTGTATCACGCATGACGTTTTGAGCCAGTCCCTGAAGTTAAGAACGAAGTGCTATGATTGGTCAGGTTAGTGAGCCATAGGCTTCCCACAGGAAGGAGTGATTCTGCCCTGGAAGAAAGAGGGGGAGGAAACGAATTGATGTAAATGATGGGTGTCACTGTAAGAAACATACACATTTCCAATACTCCCAACACCCAAATACAAGACTGCTGACTTCTTTATGTAGATCCTTCCAGAATTCCCCATCTTTCCCTAATCTTATCCAATTCTCCCCAGAACTCCAGGGGGTAGGTCCCACCAGATCCATTCTGTAGGCGAAACGTAGAGATTACACAGACAGTAAGTGTCAGGACGGGGCTGACACTGGAGTCCAGCCTCTCCAACTCCGATGTTTTGTTCTTTACTACTCCTGCACATCATACTTCTGTGAGTCTGTCTCCTTAGTCATTCACTCACCAAAAATTTACTGAGCACTTACCAGGTGCGAGGCATTCTGCTGCTGATGTGGGCAAACAAAACAGATGAAGTCCTTGCTGTTATGGTGTTTATAATCTCCTATAATTCTAATCTGTAAAAGGAGAGCATACCATCCCTCCATCAGGGTTGCTGTAGGGATTAGGGAAATGCATGCCAGGTATGTAGTAGGTGCTCAATAAATGCCAGCTCCTAATCTCCTTTACCCCCAAGAGCTGGTAACTTCTATTCACATATGTGGGGGAGAACTGTTAGAGCTAATTCCAAGAAGTGGACTATGTTCTTCTAGAAAGAGGCATTGCTGCGTGGTCCTTAATATTCATGCAGCCCATGCCCTATTAACCCAGCGGAGCAAATGCTCATTTTCCTGGCCTCTGTGGGCAAGACTCAGGCTCTTGCTCCGGTCTGTCCATTCTGCCTTCTTACACCCTCATCTTCTTTCCCATTCTAGCCAGTATCTCAGACTATACATGAGTCTCCACAGACCAAAGGCAGTAGGCAATGCTTAGGGAAAATCTATGTGCAATTTCAAGAGATGAAAAATGGAGGAATATGGGCTCCTGGCAACTGATGCGATGGAGAATAGAGAAAGAAGATAAGAGAAACGTATTGCGTAGGAGGGTGAGTTTGCACAGGCAATGGGAGAAAGATAAGTAACAAATGTTTAGGGGTATTTTTCCTTCAAGCACCTGGAGCTTTTGAAGAACTCGGATAGAAGAAATCTACATCTCAGGAACCTAGGCAGTTATTTCTGTAATTTCCATCTTCAAAGGCCATCTTCTGTTTCCTCCTATATAATCGGGCATGCGACAGAAACCAGGGGGAAGGCTGATAGACTTTTAAGTCTCAAAGAGATAGTAAATAATACATCTATATATAACATACTATAGGTATGTCTCATATAATTTACATATACATAGCATCTATATCTAAAATTATATATACGTAAATATATTACAATCTATGTCCTACATCCTCAAATGAGGGAAGGGCACCAGAACTTGTAGAACTTGTATGGCACAAAGTAGGTTAATAGCTGTGATTAATAATAATAATAATTGTGCAATTTATTATAATGACAATAATAATAATAATAAACAAAGGTGTGTATTTAAATCCTTTATGTGCAAGGGTTTAGATAGTGAGAAATCAAATAGTACAGTTTGGAGGATTACCATGCACCAGGCATGTTTTGAGGTTTGTTTGTTTATTTTTAACTCTACCTCATTTAATACTCACCATCACAGCAGTGCCTTGAAGTTCATATTATTTCAGGAGGGGACATGAGCTCAGAATCAATTTTGTTAATATTTCATTGTATTAGGAGACAAAGCATCCAGTTTCAAGAGTGGGTTGAGTGATGGAAAATCAGGCAGTCTGGAAGGTGAGACATCCACTTGCTCACTCCCAGAAGAGACCTTGTCCATAGTCAGTCTTGGAGGCACCTCTGTTTATTTCATTAGGGCAGGCAGCCTTTCCTCACCCCCACTGCCCTGAGACCCACGGCCGAGGAATCTGAGAGGTGGCGGCTCCAGTCCTCAGGTACAGTCTCTTCCAGTGCCCAGTGAGCTCGCTTGGCACACGGGGTCTGTACCTTTCACTGCTTT
This sequence comes from Glossophaga mutica, assembly GCA_039655065.1. Lineage (NCBI taxonomy): Eukaryota > Metazoa > Chordata > Mammalia > Chiroptera > Phyllostomidae > Glossophaga > Glossophaga mutica. Next base: position 100,963,364 of record CM077305.1, read on the forward strand.
GGTGATAAACCTTGAGCCACATCGCAGTTACCCTCCTTGTGTTCCATCATCTGGGACCCCCCGACTCTGTGAGCAGTGCCCTCACACTCATGTGTCCTTTTATTTATGATTTTTATTGAGTCTCTGAGAAGTTGTAAATTGAACAGCCCTCCAGCTGGTTGGAGCCCTCCTCAGGAAGCCGTCAAAGGGTGAATCACTCTTCCCAGGCTGCACCTTTTGTAGAGGTTCACTGCAAAGGCTGGGAGGTGTCCAGCAATTTGCTTATTAGAATCCATCAGTTCTAGGCAGCCCACACCAAGGTGTTTTTTCCCCCATTTAAAGAAAAGTAAAATAAAAAGTGGAGTAAATACTTGTATTTGGTCAGGGGCTCTTTCATTTCTGTACATGATTCGGGAAAAGCCTCAGTTTTTGGATCTGTGAAGTGGATGAAGTTAATATAGTTTTATTTCTGGCCTCAAAATATTCTGAGTAATTCTTGTATCAGGAATATAGGGACAAGGCAGAGACTGACATATTTCCGAGAGTATTTGGGAACTGGCAACTTAAATAAAAATGGAGATTAGACCTTGGACTTGGGATGGACTTGTGTGGAAATGATTTTTCTAAAAACATGGGGTGCTGGAGAGTTCCTAACAGGTTTGCAGACACCTGTCAGGCCCTATGCTGAGGGCCTAACATGTACAATCTCATGGATCCCTCAAGAGTTCCCTGCTTTGTCCTATTTTACAGGTGGCAACACTGAGGCTCGCAGAGGTCATGCCACTCACTATAAGACTTACTCGAGGTGACATGGACAGTATGTGGCAGAGTCAGGATTTGAACCCAGATTCTCTTTAGTTTTATTGAAATAAACTCATTTAAATGTACATTTCAGTGGTTTTGAGTGAATTTTAGAAGATGTATGACCACCATTACATCCAGTTTTAGAAATTTCTATCACTCCAAAGGGTACCTTGTGCACATTTGAATTCAGTATCCATTTCCAACTTTAGCTCCAGCAACCCACTAACCTATGGCAGACCCTTCTGCATGGTGTGGGCCCAGCTCCCACTCGGGAATGCACAGGACCCATACCCACAGATAGGTTCTCTCGTGGGTAGTCAGATTTGCAATATACCTAGGCTGCTTTTGAGACTTGCTTCTTGCTAAAACTGCCTTACGTTGTTAAGTACTAAACCTTGCAGGGACCAGTGTAACCGCTCAACCACTTTTGCTTTTTCATTTGCTAATATCCTCCTTCTGTGATGTGATTAGGGCCATTGGCTCCTTTTGTTGTAACTGGGGGTAGTGAGTGAGGACCATCTTGTAATGGGAGGAGATATTAGAATAAAGGCCTGTCATGGTGGAGGCTGCGGCTTTTGCTCCCCTTGAGAGAAAAGCCACGCTGTTGTCCTTTTTCCTCCACCGGACTCAGTAGCCCATGTGTATGTTTTATTTCATCCATAATGACGCGGACACTGCAAGTCAGTGCCCGCATCAGCTGGCGCCCCGGAACAGGGACTCAGAGGCCATGAGCCATCATCATTATGGACAACACACCAACTTGGTGGGAGTACGCGTGCATCAGCCCAGGTAAGGGCCAACGTCCCTGAATTCTTTTCGGGAATGCTGTCGGGTGTGTTGGATTCAGAGGAATAGGATTTTCTTCCTAGGTCGCTCTCTCTTGCTTTGCAACTCTACCTTCTTTGGTAAGCAGAGGCTTTGCTCCCTCTCCCAGGCTTTTGCTGGGAGGTGACCTCAACCAAGGTCTGGGCTTGGGAGAAAGAGCAAACATTTTCCCTTTAATCAGCTTTAAAAGCATCAACTAGTTACAGGACAGTTTACAGGCATCTCAGCAAATTCTTTGTTTTAAGCCGCCTCTTGTGGCCCATTTAGTTTTGCCTTTCCCTCCACCCGCCTGCATTAGGATTTAAAGGTGCACGTGGAGAAAAAGCAAAATTGAGACTGGTTTTGTAATCACTGTGCTTGTTGTGGGAGGAATTTCAGAAAAAGGTTCTTTTATTTGTTAAAAAAATTTCTTTGAAGGTTTTTGTGCTTCCTCACCTATGGGGAATAGGCGCTCTAAGACTAGAGCAATGTTTTAGGTTCAGCAGCATCTTGGGGCTGCTGATTGGCTCCCAAATAAGGGATCTTTACATTTCGGAAGTATGGAAGGGAAGGGACGGATGCACACTAGCTAGGCCCTTCTCTTCCCGCCGGCTGCAGTTAGCCTCAGGCTGTATGCGGCCTGGGGTGGTGTGGGATTTCGAGCCCACCTTTGGGGCTGGTTCACGCCCAGACCAAGTGGGGTCTGGGCCGCAGGGACGAGTGCCCCTGGCGGTGACCTGTGAGACGCCGGGGCGTCACCCCCCGCCATGTGGGTCTCTTTGCTGGGTCGATCAGCTGCGCAGAAAAGAGACTGGTTTTCCTAGCCTCTTTTTCTCCCCGGTCCAGTGCGAGCTGGGGGAGACCTTCCCCTCTCCCGGACACACTAGCACACTTGAGACCATTTTTTAAAAAAAGTAAATGTATTTGCCAGTAGAGAACAAACTGTTTCTGAGAGTTGTGAATGTGTTCATAAATTTGTCAATCTAAAGCATGCTATAAGTGGGATGGGGGTGCCACGTGTTAAAAAATATTAAAAATCCTCCTTGTTAAAGGTCAGAGCCGTGACCTTTTTATAAAAATGAAATATAGGTATATTGTCTTCCTAGTAAAACTAGCCCTTTTCCATGGAAGACAAAGTACCATTTTTTAACTCAGTACCTGTAAACACTGATCGTTTCCTTGGGTAAGAACTGGCTAGTCTCCTGAAGGAAATGATTAATCAATTGAGTCACAAAAGGCCCTTGGTGCGCAAGCATTTTTGGTCTAAATCATATTTTTTCAGAGCACCCCCCGCCATCTTTCCCACTTTCCTTGAAGACTGAATGCATTGCAGCTTGCGGAAACAGCAAGGGGCCTGTCTTTCCAAGCTAAGCTAAAAATATACAGGGCCTCTGGTTTGAGGCTTTTAATCATTTAGGACGGCTTCAGCAAATTGAAACTGATAATGGCCCTGTATACCTTGCTCATTCTACTCAGGTTTTTCTTAAGCATTGGAATATCCAAGATAAAGCGGGAGTATCTTACAATTCAACCGGTCAGATAATTGTAGAACAGGCTTGTCATATTTTTAAAAATCTTCTTAAAAAACAGAAATAAGGGGGAGTCATGAGTCCTTTCCCCCCAAAATTGATTATGTTAGCCATGTTTACCTATAGTTTTCTAAACTGTGATGAATCGCTTTGTATTACAATTGAGAAACATTTTCAGAAGGAGCCAAAGTCATCTTATCCTCAGGTTTTATATAGAGATGTGCTGGGAGATGGCTCTTGGCAGGGCCCTGTAGATCATTTAACTTGGGGAAGAGGGTGTGTGTGTCTCCATTGCTACAGGTCCTGCCTGGCTACCAGCCAAAAGAGTAAAGCCTTAATGTGAGCGGGACAGACACCAACCTCTGCTACCTGGAGCTGAGAACCAAACGACTGACAGACCAGATGGCCCAGCTGACCCTGAACAACCAGAAGGAAAAGGGACATTTACACTGTCACTCATGGGCCTGGGTCTGCCAACGGAGGAGGATGGAGTCTGCCCCAGCTTCAGGGGCCGAGGCTCAGGCGCCTCCTACAGAGAGCAACAACCCCTCAATGCCCCATAAAGTCCAATGGTTGAAACTTAAAAACTGTTTCAATGGACTGAACTTACAAGTTTGGGTCTTAGCAGCCCTCGGATCCACCCTTTGTCTTAATCCTTATTTGTACTTTATGATATATATAAATTTTGTTCTCTTAAGATTGCATTTGGGAACAACAAATGGCTTCACAGGTTAACAGCTACAATAGCATTTACCAATGAAAAAGCTGGGAGATTATATGTTGGGAACTGCCCTGCCTGGTCTCAGAGGCTGTAACCCTCACCCCATGGCTAGGCTGAGTAAAAGCCCAAGGGACCCACTTCTTCTGGGTCTGTTCTGCCCAGAGGACCTGAGCCACTGAGGAGACAAAGCTTATCTTCCTGGCAGGAGCGCCACTTCTGCTTCATCCATATCTGGCCTCCAATGCTTGGTCAGTTAGCCAATGACAGGTAAGATTCCCTCAAGGGAGGGATCGCCTAAGACAGGCATGACCATGTGGATGGCCCTCAAGGAAGGACTTGGAGGGCCACAGCAAAAAGAGGGTGATGGACCCTTGACCCCCGGCTATCCGAACATAGCCTGAGTCCTCATTCTGTCTGCAAGTCTCCACCTAAGCCTGAAACAATGCCGGAGGTGGGTGCAGCCCTGTGCTGGAAAGGGGCAGGTTCCCTGGGGCAATCGGGCCTAAGAAAGAAAGAAAGCATAAAATCCTGTGAAACCTACTTTGCTGATACCCTCAATTTAAACGATAAGGTTCCAAGCCTGAAATAAATTTGTTTCCCCAAAATTTTATGGCCCTTTAGCTATTTGACCCTGACTCAAAATAGACCCTCAGAGTTTTTTTAATGTTATCTATTTGATCATTAATGCCTGACAGTTATTGATGAGCTTAATCTGAGAAAGTGGGTCTTTGGAATCACTGGTTGCTTACTGATTATAATGATGCTTCGTATACTTTGATGTGTTTGAAAAATTGTTTTCTCAGGGCCGTGTGAGACACCAGCAAACGGCAAGATTTGTGGGATCATAGCGGTTCTATTAAAACAAGGGGGGAGATGTGGCAGACTCTTCTGCATGGCGTGGGCCCAGTTCCCACTTGGGAATGCACAGGACCCACACCCACAGGTAGGTTCTCTTGTGGGTAATCAGATTTGCAATATACCTAGGCTGCTTTTGAGGCTTGCTTCTTGCTAAAACTGCCTCACGCTGTTAAGTGCTAAACCTTGCAGGGACCAGTGTAACCCGCTCAACCACTTTTGCCTTTTCATTTGCTAATATCCTCCTTCTGTGATGTGATTGGGGCATTGGCTCCTTTTGTTGTAACTGGGGGTAGTGAGTGAGGACCATCTTGTAATGTGAGGAGATATTAGAATAAAGGCCTGTCATGGTGGAGGCTGCAGCTTTTGCTCCCCTTGAGAGAAAAGCCACGCTGTTGTCCTTTTCCTTCACCAGACTCAGTAGTCCGTGTGTATGTTTTTATTGCATCCATAATGACATGGACACTGCTAGCCGGTGTCCGCATCACTAACCTACTGTGTGTTTCTTTCTATAAATTTGCTTTTCCCTGAGCATTTTATGTAAATGGAATCATACAATATTTAGTCTTTCTATCTGGTTTCTTTTTATCTAGCCAGAGGCATATCTACATTGTTGTATGTTGGTATTTCACTCATTTTTGTTGCTGTATAGTATTCCATTATATGGTTATACTGCATTTTGTTTATCCATTTACCAATTGATAGACATTTGGATTATTTTCATTTCCCAGATATTTTGAACAATTCTGCTATGAACATTTATGTGCAAGTCTCTGTGTGGATGTATGTCTTTTATTTCTTTTAGGTAGATTCCTAGGAGTGGAATTGCTGGGTTTAATGATAAGTTTATAAGAAACTACCAACCTTTCCAAAGTGGCTCTGCCATTGCACATTAAACTCCAGTCGCTGTGACTCTGAAGTCCATTTTCTTAACCACTGTATTGTGTATATGTCTTGTATTACTCCAGGGCATTAATGATCAATGAACTTTAAAAGTCATCAGTTGATGTATATTCTGTTCTGGTCCTGGAATTAGGTAGTAGAAATAGAGAGATAAAAAAGACAGTATTTTTCTGCCTTCTGTTGTAGATTGGATTGTTAACTGCGATTCTTCTGTCATATGATCTCACCATGCATGAGATAAGAGGAGTGTGTTTTCCCAAGATTTTTGGGGTTGCTAAAGGCAGTCTCCTGAATGCAGCCTTGTGCAGCCTGTGCAGGGCTTTTCAGCTTCTGAAGGAGTATCTTTCTCTGTTCCGAGTTTGAAGTGACACACGCCCCCAACTTTCTGTACTTCAGGCCCTGGGGGGAGGGCGGGGGCATTCCAGCTGCAGCGTGAAGTGAACATGTGCTGCAGCATCTGTGGAGTGGATCTGCGGGCCACAGGGTGTTGACACATTGCACTGGGCTGGCTCCGAGCTCACCCCCTCCTGCCTTTCTCTGCAAATAAGTGCCAGACCCATTGAGCCCCTTGCGCATGTGTGTGTGTGTGTGTGTGTGTGTGTGGTCAGTTTTCAGCAACATTGAATCATGCACTGGTCTCTTCCTTGGGTGACCCCTAGCTGCCTTTTAATTTTGGCCACACTCATGTTATAGCCTATCCTGCAGCACAGCTTGACCACCCAGTGAATGGTTAAACATTGGGCTTGGTCCTGTGACTGATGCCTCAAATGTGCTTTGGTTCACCTTCCTGCACTCTTACAATCTGCTATGGAAAAGCGTGGATACCTGCTGCTCTTTCAGCCTGAAGCTGAAGACAAGCATATGTGGATCAGATCTGAATCCAACGTAGAGCTAAGTGCACATTACTTATCTCTCCTTTTACTTGAAGAGGAAGAAAAAAGGTTGGTGGGTCATGTTATTTCCAGTGCTGACCATCAGGTGGCACTATCAACCTAGGACAGCTTGGCTGATGTGCCTGTTGTAAACACCTGCCCTTCTGTGATCTGCTCTGTACTACTGGGGCTGGGAACTTGCCTAAGCTGTTTCCAATGCTCCTCTGCCATCTGGCTTCTTGTGTTGCACTGGCTGGAAATCAAAAGGTGAGAAAGAAGGGATATTTCCATAGTTGTAGCAGCAGCAGAAGTGGAATGATTCCAGGCTCCAGTACCCCAGGCAGAGGCAGCCCCTCGTGTGCAGTGCCAGCCCTGGAGGAGGTGGCCCCTCTTTGATAAATCCAGAAGTGGCTGCAGCAGCATCTCTGATGGTACAGCATCAGGTGCAGGCTCATGGATCCAACCTGGGGGCATCAGCAGCTCTGGTGTCTGGTTATCACCCCTTCTTCCTTTTGCTCTCAAACCCTCCTTTCCACTTACTCTCCCTTTTATTCCTCAAATCTTTACATATAATTCATTTGTTTGAAATACCTAGAGTGGTGTCTGCTTTGCTGATACTATAGATTTCAGAAACACATAGGAAACCATTGGTCTTGGGGTGAAGTGGGGAGGAGAACAGTGGGAAATTGTCCACTTTTATGTGGGAGAAAAACATTGGCCAACCTGAATTCTGCAGGCCCAAGGGGGCTTCCAAATTACATTTATTAATTCTTCTTTTTTGTATCATGATGCAGTGAACATAGCTAGTCAATGATTGGATGCCAGGTAATTGATGCTAAGTTTTTCTTGGGACTTGAGTTTTCTTGTTTATCATGAAGATAGGTTGAAATGAACCAGTGATAAGCGGAGTTAGTTTAATAAAGCATCATTCCAGGAATTCTCCTTTCTCTCCTACCCTGCCCTCCCAGCTGGAGTCAGTGTCTCTAGGGGCTAAGTGCTAATGTACACTGCCTGCAAATGGTGATCTTTCTATACAGTGACCTTAGCTTTCCAGCCTTTTCTCAGCTGACCTGTTTCTTAGAACACACGTGGTCCCTTTTATGGAAGCCCATCAAGATCCAGAGTTTTATAGATAAGGTCAGGAGGAAATCAGTCCTAATCAGGATGGTTAGGACTGGAGAAAAAAGGACCCAGGCGCAGTTGCTAAACTGTGTCCTGAGGTGTGCAGCAGCCCCCAGGGTCTCTGTTGATTACTTTAAGCGAAGCTCTTCAGCTTCTCTGTGGGGAACTTCTCTCTATGTGACTACAATCAGGTTAGGCAGGTGGATGAGGAAACAAGGCTGAACAATGAGTTTTCCATTCAAGTTAGTTCATGTCAGCAAGAAGCCCTAAATCTGTGTTTTTTCAGCCTCGTTTGGAGGTGAAGGAAAGAGTTTGATCATCCTGCTGAGGAGAAAAATAGGCCATTATCACCAAAAGAAGGCACCTGTCCTAGTTTCGAAGGCTGCTGGTTGTCTGGATGGTTTCTGGCTTTCAGAGGGATGGCCCATCGACACCATCTCACCTCTTGGACCCAGAAAGGATATGAATGTGAAGGTGTATTCTTCATGGAGTCAGGCACCTGGGACTTGATATTGAAGCTTCAGGCATCCAGTCAGTCAGCTTATCTGCTTTTCCCAGCTCTCCACTAGAGAAATCCTGTTTTCTTTTTCTTTTTCTTTTTAGAAACCCTGTTTTCTTACAAGCATAAGTCACATAGATTTTATCCCTGTCACACCACCAGCCTGGTCCTTAACCTATGGTTCAGAAGCAGATGTGATAGACACCCCTTCCTGGAACCAGGCAGTCAGTGTTCAAGTCCCAGCTGGATGGCACCAGAGTCATGTGCCTTTGGGCGAGTCCCTTCACTTCTGAGAACCTCTGTTTCTCCACCTGTAAAATGGGGCTTGCACTAGAGCCTATACCCCTTATTTGGTGGTCCTGTGGGAACTACCAAAAAGGATGATATGCAAGTGGTAGGCAAACTAGTTCTTAGCTGTGCAAGGTGGCATCTGTTCTGTTACACACTGGGAATTGTCTCAGCTCACAGGAGCAGGTTATATTTTCTTTGCTGTTATTCAACCTCATCTATTGCTTCTGGTTAAGATAGAGGCACAGGTAAACACTCTTCACCTCCCTGCACAAACACAGAAAGAATTATAACTAGATCTCAAATCAAATAACACCCAGAACTGTTAGAAAATCGAGCTACATGGGAGTCCAACAATGAAGGATTTAAAGAAGCCACGTTCATCCAGCAGAGTAGGAGGGGCGGAGGTGCAGAGATGCGTGGAGAGGTGTGGAGAGGCAGTGTGGTGTGGAGAGGTGGCAGCAGTGGAGCGGGCAGTCCCACGTTCATGTGTGGTGGATAAAAATTGGCAGGGGTACCTTGGGAGTGAGTGAACCCAGGCACAGCCCAGGATTCGGGTTCCAGTGTCGGGAAGATAAATCCCCATAATTTCTGGCCATAAAAACCAGTGGGAGTTGAGGCAGCAGAAGAAACTGCCAAATTTTCAGGAGACTCCGCTTAAATGGCTTACATGGACTTAAAATGTTTGCTGACCCACCCACTCTGTGTTTCAGTTCCAGGGCAACAGCTGGAAGGGTGCTAGTTTCACAGGGTGAGAGCCAGGCAAACCTCCAGAAGCCAGGCAGCAGCATTGTCCCCTCTAGTTGCCTCCCCTCACACAGAGCCACAAAGCAGTGAAGCAGGTTGCTCTGCCCTGGTGATTACCTAAGGCTCTCTCCCACACAATTTACAGGTACCTTTTTTACAATATGCCATGCTACTAAGACAGGGAGACAAAGCATCTTTACATGATACACAGAAACAAACACAGGGAGGCCGCCAAATTGAGGAGACAAAGAAATATGGCCCAAATGAAAAGACAGAACAAAATTCCAGAAAAAGAACTAAAAATAGAGGTAAGTAACCTATCAGATGCAGAGTTCAAAATACTGATGATCAGGATGGTCAAATAACTCATTGAGTATGGCAACAACATAAAGGAAGAAATGAAGGTTACAGTAAGTGAAATAAAGAAAAATCTACAGGAAACCACCAGTGGAGGAGAGGAAGCCAGGATTCAAATCAACAATTTGAAACATAAGGAAGAAATAAGCATTCAACCAGAACAGCAAGAAGAAAAAAGAATTAAAAAAATGAGGATAATATAAGGTGCCTCTGGGACATTTCCAAATATACCAACATCAAAATCATAGGAATGCCAGAAAGAGAAGAGGAAGAGCAAGATAGTGAAAACTTATTTGAAAAAATAGTGAAAGAAAGCTTCCCTAATTTGGTGAAGGAAATACACATACAAGTCCAGGAAGCCCAGAGAATCCCAAACAAGTTGGATCCAAAGAAGACCACACCAAGACACATCATAATTAAAATGCCAAAGGTTAAAGATAAAGAGAGAATCTTAAAAGCAGCAAGAGAAAAGCAGATAATTACTTACAAAAGAGGTCCCCTAAGACTGTCCATTGATTTCTCAAAAGAAACTTTGCAGGCAAGAAGAGACTAACTACTAATTAGTATTAGTATCTAAGAAGATACTAATACTTCTTAGTATTCAAAGTGATGAAAAGCAAGGACCCACAACCAAGATGACTGTATCCAGCAAAGCTATCATTTAGAATGGAAGGGCAGATAAAGTGCTTCCCAGACAAGGTAAAGCTAAAGGAGTTCATCATCACCAAGCCATTATTAAATGAAATGTTATAAAGGGACTTATTTAAGAAAAGTAAAAGATAAAAACTATGAATATTAAGATGACAACAAATTCACAGATATCAGCAACTGAATCTAAAAAACAAACTAAGCAAACAACCCAAATAGGAACAGAATCATAGTTATGGAGATCTTTGGAGGATTATCAGGTGAGATCAGGAAGGGGGAGAATGGGGGAAAAGGTATATGGATTAAAAAGCATAATTGGTAGGTACAAAATAGACAGGGGGAGATTAAGAAGAGTATAGAAAATGGAGTAGCCAGAGAACTTATATGCATGACCCATGGACATGAACTAAGCAGGGGCAGGGGATTGCTGGAGGGAAAGGGGGACTAGGAGGAGTGAGGCAAAGGACAAAAATTGGGACCACTGTAATAGCATAATCAATAAAAAATACTTAAAAGTACCCAAATCAATAAAGTTATTGGTGAAAGTGAAAAAAAAGAAGCATAATTGGTAGATGCAAAATAGACACAGGGATGTGAAGAATAGTATAGGAAATAGAGAAGCCAAAGGACTTATACACGCAACCCATGGACATGAACTAAGAGGGGGATTGCTTGAGGGAATGGGGGTACCAGGTGGAGGGGGGAAGGTGGAAAAATTGGTACAACTGTAATAGCTAATCAATAAAATATATTTTTTAAAAACCTTTACTACTCATTTGGTGATCCCTTGGATGTCAGTTGGCTTATTTAATGCCATGACTGAATTTTCTCATACACTCATGTGACAAAGGTCTTTCATGTTCTAAGTCACTGCATTTCAAAATTTTACATGCGCATGAATCACCAGGAATGTTTTTAAAGTGCAGATTCTGATGCAGTAGGTTTGAGGTGGGGCTGGAGCATCTGCACTTTCCAAAGTCCCAGTTCACACCCATGCTGCTGCTCTGATGATCACATTTAGAGTAGCAAGAATCTGGGGAGTATTGATAGCTTTTCTTCATGCTCTTTGCATTATGCTACACTTATATTTACTATTTCAAGTTCAACTCTACCTTTCACAGTCTTGCATGACCCACTCAGCTCAACATAAGTTATACAGAAATCACTGTAACAATAAGTACCCCAGTTGTAGGGAAAAAAACAATAATGTTTGTACAAGGACCAAAACTTGGCAGTTCATCAGGAAGAGTGTGTAGTACACCATTGGGCATAAACATTGTGGAACACAAATGGAAGTTTTCACATTGTTGAGGGCAGAGATGTCCTTTTCTCTTGCTTGTTTATGCGCAAAAATTTGATGGCTTGCTCATTTTTGCCTTCCCAGATGGCGCTGACCCTCAGTAAATGTTTGATGAGCTGAAAATGTCTTCAGTGAATAGGAAATTAAGCAATACTTCTTCCCTGTTGGAAGCCTGTCTGTCACTCCAAACTTCAGAAAAATGGATGGTAACTTCTATAGAACATCTCCTCCTCCACACTGTTTTATGTCTTTCCACAGAGAGCTGAACTCATCACCCAGCACTGAACCTCTACCCATCTTGTTCTGTAAGCTCAGATTTATAAGGCCAGGGCAGAGAGAGGAGCCTTAGGCTCTGGCAGTTTGTATTTCCTGTAACCCTAATATCACCACATAGATCACTTTTATTCCCAAAGCTCATATTGAAATCCAAATCTCCTGTTATTCATTTAGAGGAGGCAGTGGCGCCCATCAGCTCAGCACTTTTGCATCTCTGCTTTCCCCTGTCCCCAGAGGAATGGTATTACATGATGATCAAGTCCTTTTGACATGAACAAGTTCATTGTGAAAGCATTGGGTGACTCAAAACTACCTATGCAGCTAAAGGTAGAAAATATATACATGCATGTGTGTATATATATGTTGTATACACACACACACACACATATATTCTGTCTAGAAGGTATCCAGCCATATAATATAAAAAAATAGAGACCTTTACTGAAGAAGATACAAGATAGAAGAAACATTGTACATCGGACAATGATGCTTCAGTCTCCTTCAAAGTAGGCACCTTGGGACCTCACACAGTTCTCCCAATCTCCATCAGCTGCCCTGTCGTATTTTCCTGAATCTCACTAAACAGTCTGAAATTTCTTCCCTTTCAAAGGGAAAGAAATTTCCCCTTTGATTTTAGTTTTGGGAAAAGACAGAAGTTGCAGGGTGCCAAATCTGGGCTGTAGGGGTCTGAGTCACCTGACTGATTTGGTGTTTTGTCAAAAAACTCTGCACAAGAGGTGATGTGTGAGCTGGCATGTTATTGTGATGAAGCTGCCCATCACCAGTTGCCCATAGCTGTGGCCTCCTGAATCATCAGAATAGTTTCCATGGAGGAATGTTCAAGCTTAATGCAAAATTTGATGCAGATTCATTGCTCTACTTGCTCGGTCATTTTGAATGCGATGGTCACACAGTACACATGCTCACTCAACAGCATCTACCCCCACTCACTAGTACAGTGAAGTCTTCATTATTCACACATGCACATTCCAGTGTGCTCTCCTTGGGCGTCAGGTTACATCGATGTTGCACAAACCATTCTTGTTATATTAACAATGGCTGGACTCTTTCCAGACAGACCTTTTGTATATGTGTGTGTGTGTGTGTGTGTGTGTGTGTGTGTGTGTGTGTATTTTTTACATTGTAAAGCATTGGAGAGTGTAAGAATCTTCCTTTAATCCTTTCCTCACCTCCCTCATTCCCTCTCTTCTCCCTCTCTCCCTCCCTCCTTCCCTTCTTCTCTTTCTTCTTTTCACCTATATCTATCATTTTGTGTAACACCCATATGTTGGAAATTAGGAGAATAACAAGGAAGGGAAGGGGGAAAAGGGCTCAAAAAAGGAAAAAAGAAGATAACTAGATTTTGTAATATTTGAAGGTGTATATTTCAGGATTTTCTTTTGCTTCCCACAAGACAAGCAAACAGACAAATAAAGAAACCCTGCAGGGATTGATTAACACAAGATGAGCAAAGTTTGAGAAGCTTTTTTTCTCAGGAAAACAAAACATGCTGATTGATGAGCAGGGTATCTGTTGTGAGAATTTGGAAGGAGATGGAAATGTTATCACTAGCCAACTAGACATTCATCAAAACAACTAAATTCTATGAACTGGAAAGGATGAAGGAAAGAACCAATATTAAAGAAAGACGTTTGAAATGGGTTCTATTGTGTTAGAATTTTTTACAACGATGGAAACTTTCAGCCATGTGGGATAAAGGCTGTCGCTAAATGAGAAACCAACAGACCTTGGAAAGGGATGTTCAATTTCACCTTGTAGGGCACAGGGCTTTGTCAACTCTGGATGTGTGGTCAAGGCCTCTTAAGCTTATATCTTTCCTAGTATTCTTCAACATCCTCCCTGGCACCAGAGCACTTGTCTGATTTAGGGATTTAATGCCCACCACTTGATGTGGGGAAGGGTTCATGACACTATAATTGACATTCCCACCGGACTGTTCACAGGAGGGGGAGGGGATTCAGAAGGGTGAGGAGTGGGTTCTGGCCAACTGAAAACAACAAATGCCTCCTGTACTCTGAGAATAATTCTCATTCCAATATTGAACCCAGCCTCTGTTAATGTCACAGCTGCCCAGATGACTCTGGACTTGACTTTCCATGCCATGTTTGTTAAAACTGCATTAGTTTTACTGAAGTGTGAACAGTGAGCACTCCTAGTGCTCAGGCCTGGGTTCCTAAATAGCATTGTCCCCTTAAAGTTACTAGGGGCTCATTGGAGAAATGGCTGATTCCAGGACTGCGGCAGGAAAGGTACAAGGTATACCTGAAGCATCTTTTTTTTCATCAGGAAGTATGGATCACTTTAAAAAAATGATAGAGGCTTGCACAGTGATACAAGAGCCAGCTTGAAGGGGTTCCCACTGGCCAAGTCTGGAATAATCTGAGCATCAAAATTAATAATGATAGTAATGGGTTAGAAAGCATAAAATTAAAGGAGAATCCATGAGTCCATACTGATATTAAGAAAGAACACAGACATAAGACGGGGGAGAGAAAGTGCTTATCTACCAAAGAACGTCACCTAGTAAATGCAGAAGGGATAGTAGACTTAGAAACTCACATTTTGCAGCCAATGTGGAAGTAGTCAATTCATGCAAGAATCATCAGCCTAGGTTAAAACCTGTTAGACGAAATATTGTTGTGAAGACTATATATAGTACCCGTCTCAAAATATCTCCTCACAGATCATTTATTACTTCACAGCAAAGTACCTTTAGAGTGAGGAAATGTGCAGACACCACTGTAACTGAATAATCAGACTTGTCATCATGCACCTGCTGAGCTGAGCACTGCAACTGTCACAGCAGTACCTATGCAGTGTTCTTTCCGAGAGAGAGAGAGAGAGAGAGAGAGAGAGAGAGAGAGAGAGAGAGAGAGAGAGAGACCACGAGGAGATAATCTGATAAATCCAAATTAAGGGACACTGTGTATAACAATTGGTTTGGACTTTTAAAAATATCAATGCCATAAAAACAAAGGACACATGGACAAAGCCAAAGTAGGTAGGTTCGAGGGTGGGAGGTGAGGAAGGGTGGAGCAGGGGGACGTGGTGAGGTGAAAATGGGGACAACTGTTTAAACAACAATAAAAAACAAACAAGTGAAGGAATGGAAACTATTCTAGATAAAAGGAAAATAAAAGGAAAGACATTTAAATGGGATCTGTGACGATCTTTGATGGGGTCCTAGACCAAAAAAAAAGAAAAATCCAGCTTTAATGGACATTATAGGGGCAACTGGGAAAATTGAAATACAAATTGATCATTAGATAATAGTATTGTACTAATAGTAAATCTCTAGAGGGTGATCATTGTAACTATAATTTATTGTTCTAGAAGAATATTTATTTGTTTATTATTAATTTTAAATCCTCACTTGAGGATATTTTATTATTCATTTTAGGGAGAGAGGAAGAGAGAGTGGGAGAGAGAAAGGCATCAATTTGTTGTTCCGCTAATTTATGTATTCATTGGTCGATTCTTGTATGTGCCCTGACGGGATCAAACCCTCGACTTTGGTGTATTGGGACTATGCTCTAACCAACTGAGCTAGCTGGCCAGAGCCTAGAGGGATATTTATTGATATGGGAAAATATTTATGATAATTTGTTCAATAAAAAAGCAGAATATTGACTGAAATTATACTAAACATATAGATAATTTTGGGGAAAAGTAGTATCTTTGCTATGTTGGGTCTTCCAATACACGAACATAGTGTGTCTCTCTACACTTAATAGCACAGTGTCTCTGTTCTTAGAAAATATATGGCAAGCTCTCCAGGATTGAAGTGTCTGCATTGACTCTCAAATGGTTCAGCACAATATAGATATGTGCATATATATTTATTTATATGTGTGTGCAGAGAGTAATTAAAAAAAGTAACAAAATTTTCACAATTAGTCACATCTAAGTGATGATAGTATAGTCTCCTGTTGTAGCATTCTTACAATTTTTCCATAAAGTTGAAGGTTTTTAAAAAATTTTTTTATTTTTATTTTTAATTTTAATTTTATTTTTTATTTTAAATATATTTTATTGATTATGCTATCACAGTTGTCCCATTTCTCCCCCATCATTTCCCTCCACCCTGCACACCCCTCCCACCCACATTCCCCCACTTTAGTTCATGTCCATGTGTTGTAAGTTCTTTAGCTTCCACATTTCCCACACTATTCTTGCCCTCCCCCTGTCTATTTTCTACCCACTGTCTATGCTACTTATTCTCTGTATCTTTTCCCCTTCTCTCCTCTTCCCACTCCCCTGTTGCTAACCCTGCAGGTGATCTCCATTTCTGTGATTCTGTTCCTGTTCTAGCTGTTTGCTTTTGTTTTAGGTGTGATTGTTAATAGCTGTGGGTTTGCTGTCCTTTTACTGTCATATTTTTTATCTTCTTTTCTTACGTAAGTCCCTTTAACATTTCATATAATAAGGGCTTGGTGATGATGAACTCCTTGAACTTGACCTTATCTGAGAAGCACTTTATCTTCCCTTCTATTCTAAATGAAAGCTTTGCTGGATAGAGCAATTTTGGATGTAGGTCCTTGCCTTTCAAGACTTCAAATACTTCTTTCCAGCCCCTTCTTGCCTGGAAGGGCTCTTTTGAGAAATCAGCTGACAGTCTGATGGGAACTCCTTTGTGGGTGACTGTCCCCTTATCCCTTGCTGCTTCTAGAATTCTCTCCTTCATTTGAATCTTGCCTAATGTAATTACTATGTGCCTTGGCATGTTCCTCCTTGGGTTCAACTTCTTTGGGACTCTCTGAGCTTCCTGGACTTCCTGGTCGTCTATTTCCTTTGCCAGATTGGGGAAGTTCTCCTTGATTATTTGTTCAAATAAGTTTTCCACTTGTTGCTCTTCTTCTTCTGCTTCTGGTACCCCTATAATTCGGATGTTGGGACGTTTAAAGATGTCCTGGAGGTCCCTAAGCCTCTCCTCATTGTTTTGAATTCTTGTTTCTTCCTTGTTTTCTGTTTGGTTGTTTGTTTCTTCCCTCTGGTCCACTCCATTGATTTGAGTCCCAGTTTTCCTCCCATCTCTATTAGTTTCCCATGCATTTTCCTTCATTTCCCATATTGTAGCCTGCATTTTTTCATCTAATCTGTGAGCAAAATCAACCAATTCTGTGAGCATCCTGATCACCAGTGCTTTGAACTGTGCATCTGATAGGTTGGCTATCTCTTGGTTGCTTAGAGGAATTGGCTTGGGGCTTTGATTTGTTCTCTGGTCTGAGACATTTTTGGTGTTTTTTTTTGTTGTTGTGGATTTTTGGTGTTTTTTTTGTTGTTGTGGTTGTGGTTGTGGGGTTTTTTTTTTTTTTTTTTTTTTTTTTTTTTGGTCTGTCTGCTTGCAGCTGTTATGTAGTAAAGGGTGGAGCCTTAGGTGTTCCCCAGGGCAGGACAGCCCAGTCGCTGAGTTATGATGCTGTATGTGGGGGCGGGGTCTAAGAGGGAACAATGGTGCTTGTTCTGCTCTCTCATGGATTCCAGTGCCTTCCACCACTTCCCCTTTGCCTGCATTATCTGTGCGCGAATGTGGGACCACCTGGTCAGCCGGCCTCACTGGGTCTGCACATTTGCAACCACGTGCCCGGGGTCCGCTAGACACCTGCACACCTGGGAACTGCTAGCCGCTGCTGCCTGTGTTCCCGGTCTGCACTTCCACTTTTTCCTGTTGCGACTCCACTCCTCTTACCGGTCTGGATGAATGGTTGTTGGACTTAGGTAAAGTTTAATTTTCTATCAGTTCTGATTGTTTTATTGTTTCTAAATATTTGTTGTCCTTAATTTTGGTTGTGAGAGGAGGCACAGTGTGTCCATCTACGCCTCCGTCTTGGCCGGAAGTTTATTTATTTATTTTTGGAGATAGAGTAAAGGAGAGAGAAAGAGAGGGAGAGAAACATCAATGTGTGGTTGCCTTTCACACGCCCCTTACTGAGGACCTGGGCGGCAACCCAGACATGTGCCCTGACTGGGAATCAAACTGGCGACCTTTTGGTTCTCAGGCTGGCACTCAATTCACTGAGTTACACCAGCCAAAGCTATAAAGTTGAAGTTTTAAAATAGTGAAAGTTGGGAGGAAAATGCGTCTGTGTGGTGCCAGTGTTGGCAAGAAAGTTTTAGTTCACTCTTGGACTTTCTTAGCACCCATCTCTTTTTCTGCAAACAGCCATATTGCTGATAGTTGCCTTTTCAGATCTTCATGGTCAAAGGTGTTGGCATAGTGGGTCATTGACGAAACTGTCCAAAGGATGTGTTTCTAAGCTTACCTGGAGAGAGAAATCGGCAGAGACATTGGGGAGAGGGATTCTGAAATGGCTGGTGGCTCTTGCCCTAAGGACTGTCTTTGGGACTGACCGAGTGAGCTCTCTGAGTTGTGAAGGTCAGTCTTAGAATTGAAAGTCAATGTATGTCAGCAAGATGGGAACCCCAGAAATCTCCAAAGAAAAAAATAGACAGATTTGACCATGTGCTGATAAAAATTCTGAGGCATTAGAGTGAACTATAAATATTGAGAATGTATTTGGAATGCATGGCAAAGAGTTACTTTTTTTATACTTCGGGTTATAATCCAATAGGGTATTATTTATTTTGTTGCTCAAAGTGTTCCAGCTTTGCCTGTGGGAGGCTCTTTCAGATTAGCTCCTGTGTCCCTTTGACAGGCCCGCCCCACTCCTTTTTTGGAGTACTTTCTTACTTTTTATCACCACAAGATGCTTCATTCAGCTGATCTTGTATTGTTCCTGTCCTGGCCAGAGAACCAGCCATTCCTCTGAGGAGCCCTGGTGCCTTTTATTGGAGCACGCTATTGAGAAACCACAACTGGCAGGTAGGTGACAGATTTTATTTTTATTGTTCATTAAACGTTTTCATGTTCTCCATTAGGCTATAAGCCTCCTGTTGGGTGGTAGCTTTGCTGCCTTTCTTATCATTCATTACCGTTGTACATCATTCTGTACCTAAAATGTCTGTTATTTGTTGAATGAAGTTTATTGGAATGTGTTTTAGCTTTTTCCTTTTAGTTTTCAATATTGCCACTAAATTTACTTTTATGTAATGCTGTCATAGCTAGATCAAGAAAATGCATAATGCCTTAACTTTCTGTCATCAGGAGTTAACCGAGATTTCACATCATAAAGACATGTATAATGCATTCATAGAGTGTGGACTACCATGCGCACATTTCTCCAGCAGTCACTCATAGTCAATGCATATTTGCAGTTCAAGGTTACTTATTTGTATTTTTGGCCAGGAATTGGAAAAGGACAGATACACTGTTGCTCCTTTCTTCTCCAGTTCCTTTCCTGCCTCCCATTTCCATATGTCAAAATTGGACCCAGGCCTCAAGGCCTAACTCCAATGTCACTTCAAGTTGCCTTTCTGTCTTGCATCTAAACCAAAATCACCTCATCTCTGGATCCCATGAGTGCTGTGGTATTTACGTTTCATTCATTGGACTTATTTGCATGTATCATAATGCTCCTATAAGACTGTTAGTTAATCATAGGCAGGGTCCATATCAGATCGAACTTCTTGCCTACAGATAATAAGAAATCAATTGTTCAAAGGGAATTGAGCATTTTAGAAATTAAATTCTGGCTCTATAATGATAGCTAAATTCCAGGAGGAAATAAAAAAGAACAAATAAATCAGTTGATCAAAAAAAAATGGGGAACTATACAAGTTGAATTCTAGCTATAAAATTACAAGTGATCTCTATGCGGAAGGTAGCTAAAGAATCTAATACTACAACAAAATTCTCTTTTTATTAGATTTTATTAAACAAAACAAAACAAAACAGAAAACCCCAATAGTCAATAATATCTGGTGCTGAAGAGGGTATGATGAATAGGTTAAATATATATATGTGTGTGTCTGTCTGTCTGTCTATCTATCTATCTATCTATCTAATGTATATATACGTAAGGGAGAAGAATCTGACCTAAAATTACAACAGATCAACAGATAAACATACAGGAAAATTTATTCCAGTGTTGTTTGTGACAATGAGAAGTAAAACAAATTGGAAACAACCTGAATGTCCATCAATAGCAAATGACTGGATAAAAGTTGGCACATCTATACAGTGGAATGTTATGTAGCTATTAAAACAAATTAGGTCTCTAGCTATTTACCTGGAGAGCTGTTCCTGGGGTGCTGCAGTGTGAGTGTGCGGAAGACCAGCCCGCCGAGTAGGGGGGAGGGAGAGGTAGCCTCTCATTCAGGAAAGGACGCCTCCGTTTTATTGATAAAGATTTTATTTGTTTATCTTTAGAGAGAGGGGAAGGGACGGAGAAAGAGAGGGAAGGAAACGTCAACGCCTCCCGCACGTCCCCACTTAGGGGCCTGGCTTGCAACGTGGGCATGTGCCTGACTGGAATCCATCCAGTGATGTTTCGGTTCTCAGGCGAGCATTGAATCCACTGAGCCGCACCAGCGGAGGCAGGCCCCCTTTCATTTTGTGCTCAGGTTTGTTTGGGCTGCTGTAACAGAACGCCGCAGACCAGGGGCTTGTACACAACGGAATTTTATTTCTCACAGTTCTGGAGGCTGGAAGTCCAAGATTAAGTTGTTGGCAGGTTTGGTGTTAGCTGAGGACTACCTGGTTCACAAACAACCGTGTTCTGTCTGTGTCCTCACGTTGTGGGGGGAACAAAGGAGCTCTCTGGGGTCTTTCATCAGAACACTAATCCCATTCATGAGGGCTCCACTCTCATGACATAATTGCCTCCCAAAGTCCCCATTTCCTAGTAGGAGTATAACCTTGGGGGTTATGATTTCAACAAATGAATTTTGGTGAACACATTCAGCCCATTGCACTTTGGCACAGTGGCTGTAATCTGTTAGTCTCACCGACTCCCATATGAAGGTAACATTTGTGTCTAGTGTTTTGGGGCCTTTGGGTGTCATTTTGGGATTTCCCTGTAGGCTGCTCCTGCTATCATGACATCTGGAACCTTCGATGAGGGAGAACCAATTCATGTTCATTAATTTTTTTGTTTGCAGTATTTGAAAATTCTGAGCTTGATTTTTTTAGAGGGGTGAGATTAAAAGGCCCGAGTAATGAGAAAGGATTTGTAGATCATTTAAAACGTCATTTATAACCATTCATCTGAATGGTTTGAAATGAGTTTGAAATGGTTATAGGTGTCCATTCAAATGCTGATAAACTTCTGAGGAGATGATCAAACTCACCAGAGTCAGAGAAATGTAAATTGAGGTAACAAAGAGCTATACTTCTCAGGCTGGAAAAAAAATGGGAAAGACCTATCATGTCTATTACTGGTGAGGAAGCAGGGAAGGGATTGCTCTCTTAAACTGGTGAAGATAAAAATTCCTTCAGCTTTTTTGGCCATATCTATTCAAACTAAAATATCCAGATTACTTAAAATTGTTATAGAATGTTTGATATACACGAACAAACAAAATAGGTAATAACATGCATGCAGATTAAGAGAATAATGACAAGCATTTGTGGGCCCCCTTCTAGCTTAAGAATTAGATCACCACCAATACCGTTGAAGTCCCCTGGAAAATACCTTTCCAGGTAACCACACTTCTATTCTCTTGCTTGGTTCTATTGA
This sequence comes from Glossophaga mutica, assembly GCA_039655065.1. Taxonomy (NCBI): domain Eukaryota; kingdom Metazoa; phylum Chordata; class Mammalia; order Chiroptera; family Phyllostomidae; genus Glossophaga; species Glossophaga mutica. Next base: position 100,984,667 of record CM077305.1, read on the forward strand.
AAACAGTTAAAAAGAAACACACATGTCTTTCAATCCAGTAGTCTCACTATTGGGAGTCCATCTCATAGAAATAAAAGCCACAGTACATAAGGACATTTGTAGAAGGGATACTTATTGCCACACTGTTTGTGGTTGGAAAAGAGGGGACACAAGCAAATGCTCATTAGTTATTGACTAAATTACAGGACATCCACACCATGGAATTTTATGCAGCCATTAAAATACAGTGAATTAGAGTAATACCAGATGCCTTGGAGGGATTTCCATGGCTTATTACGGAATGAGAAAATGGGAGGCAGGAAAGTGTGTACAACATGATACAAGCCTATGTATTGTGTAGGGTATGTAAATACTTATATTTGTGTGTGACTTTATGAATGTGGAGAGAAGTTTGGAAGACTCTATTCAAGGGGTCAAAAGGGATTTCCAGAAAAAGGGAAGGTGGTGTGATATGAGGGAGAGAGGATTGGGGAGGTGAGCAAAAGAAGAAGAAAAAAGGAATTTTCCTGGGCCTCACCAGTTTCATCAGAGAAACAGGGATAAAAATTCCTACAGTATTTTTGTCCCAGATTCCTGTGAGGACTTCCTGAGATGATGCAAAAGCTTTTGAAAATGTTCAAGGCTCTGCCCAAATATGTGATGGTGTGACTTACTATAACGTGCAAATGATATTTATAATAGTGATGTGATTTTGAGCAAATAATTTTATTGTTCTAGGTCTAATATGGTTTCAGCTATTAGGCAGGGATAATAATAACCACCCCAATTAATGGCTGGTGTCGTTCCAGGTGAACTATTAAAATCATGCTGCCTGGGTGGCTTTAGATCTGTATGTTACTGAATTCACACTCCTCAACCATGATAAAGTTCAAAGTATGACCCTTTGGCCCAGTCATCCCCCTCTTGCATTTCATCCACATGAGCTAAAAATACTATGTGGGGGCATGCTAAAATTGGAGATGTGTATTCTCTCAGGGCCACACAACTCTTGGGTTCCTTTGAATTGAGCCCAGGCCATGCACACAGAGTATACACCCTGTATTTGTTTGCTATAACTGCTGCAACAAACTACCACAAATCGATGGCTTAAACAATAGAAATTTATTCTCCTCCCATTCTGGAGGCAAGAAGTTGGAAATCAAGGCCTGGGCAGGGCCATTCTGTCTCTGAAAATTGCAGGGATGATTCTTCCTCGCCTCTTCTCTACTCCTGGTAGTTGCCAGCAATCCTTTGAGTTCTTTGGATTATAAATTCATCACTCTAATCTCTGCCTCCATCATCTGTGACATGTTCCCCACCCATGTCTCTGTGTCTAAATCTTTCTCTTGTAAGGACACCAGCTGGTCGATTTAGGGCCCACCCTCTTCCAGTATGACATCCTGACTTAACTAATTACATCTGCAAAGATCCTAGTTCCAAATAGGGTCATATGCTGAGATTCTGGGTGGACATGAATTTTGGGCAAGACTATTTAATCCAGTATAGACACGAGTAGGGGTTTCACTGTCTCTTTGTTCCCTGATTCCTGTCTTCTGCCTGAAGTGGGGTTCTCCTGGAGCCTTGGAGCTGTCCTTGCCCAGCTCAAGATGAATCTCAGTGGGTTTATAGCTGAGCCCCTTCAAGCATGACCAAGTCGCCACTATGAGGAGTGATGTGGCGATGTGGGCTGGGGTAGGATATTCTGGGAACCTATGCAGAAATTACAGACCTATGACAACATCCAGTCACCAGTTTTCTTTTTTAAAAAAATTGTTTTTTTATTTTTCAATTATAGTTGACATATTATGTTAGTTTCAGGTGTACAACCTAATGATTAGATATTATATAATTTGCTAAGTGATTGTTTTGATAAATTTTGTACCCCTCTAATACTATACATCGTTATTAGAATATTACTGACTATATTCCATATGCTATACTTTATATCCCCATGACTAGTCTGTAACAGCCAATTTGTACTTCTTAATCCCTTCACCCTTTTTATCCATCCCCTGAACGCTCCACTCCCATCTGGCAACCATCAAAATGTCTTTGTATCTGTGAGTCTCTTTCTGTTCTGCCTGTTTTTTAATTTTGCTTTTTATTTATTTATTTATATTTTTTTAGTTTACTTGGATTTTTATTCTTTTTTAAATTTTTTAAAATATATTTTATTGATTATGCTATTACAGTTGTCCCATTTCTCCCCCATCATTCCCCCCGACCCTACACACCCTCTCCCACCCACATTCCCCCCTTTAGTTCATGTCCATGTGTCATAAGTTCTTTAGCTTCTACATTTCCCATACTATTCTTGCCCTCCCCCTGTCTATTTTCTACCCACCGTCTATGCTATTTATTCTCTGTACCTTTTCCCCCTCTCTCCTCCTCCCACGCCCCTGTTGCTAACCCTCCATATGATCTCCATTTCTGTGGTTCTGTTCCTGTTCTAGCTGTTTGCTTAGTTTGCTTTTGTTTTAGGTGTGGTTCTTAATAGCTGTGAGTTTGCTGTCTTTTCACTGTCATATTTTTATCTTCTTTTTCTTAGATAAGTCCCTTTAACATTTCATATAATAAGGGCTTGGTGATGATGAACTCCTTGAACTTGACCTTATCTGAGAAGCGCTTTATCTGTCCTTCCATTCTAAATGACAGCTTTGCTGGATAGAGCAATTTTGGATGTAGGTCACTGCTTTTCAAGATTTCAAATATTTCTTTCCAGCCCCTTCTTGCCTGTAAGGGCTCTTTTGAGAAATCAGCTGACAGTCTGATGGGAACTCCTTTGTGGGTGACTGTCCCCTTATCCCTTGCTGCTTCTAGAATTCTCTCCTTCATTTGAATCTTGCCTAATGTAATTACGATGTGCCTTGGCATGTTCCTCCTTGGGTTCAATTTCTTTGGGACTCTCTGAGCTTCCTGGACTTCCTGGTAGTCTATTTCCTTTGCCAGATTGGGGAAGTTCTCCTTGATTATTTGTTCCAATAAGTTTTCCACTTGTTGCTCTTCTTCTTCCCCTTCTGGTAGCCCTATAATTCGGATGTTGGGATGTTTAACGATGTCCTGGAGGTTCCTAAGCCTCTCCTCATTTTTTTGAATTCTTGTTTCTTCCTTGTTTTCTGTTTGGTTGTTTGTTTCTTCCTTCTGGTCCACTCCATTGATTTGAGTCCCAGTTTTCCTTCCATCTCTGTCAGTTCCCCATGCACCTTCCTTCATTTCACGTATTGTAGCCTGCATTTTTTCATCTAATCTGTGAGCAAAATCAACCAATTCTGTGAGCATTTTGATGACCAGTGCTTTGAACTGTGCATCTGATAGGTTGGCTATCTCTTCACTGCTTAGAGGAATTGGCTCTGGGGATTTCATTTCTTCTCCGTTTGAGCCATTTTTGGTGTTTTTTTGTTTTGTTTTGTTTTGGTTTGGTTTTAGTCTGGTCGCAGCTATTATGTATGAGGGGTGGAGCCTTATGTGTTCCTCAGGACGGGGCAGCCCAGTCGCTGGGTTGTGACGCTGTATGTGGGGGTGGGGCCTGAGAGGGAACACTGCCTCCTGTTCCGCTCTCTCCTGGATTCAGTCCCTTCCGCCACTTCCCCTCTGCCCGGACCATCTGCGCACACGAATGTGGGACCACCTGGTCAGCCAGCCGCCCTGCGCGGCCCCACTGGTTCTGCACAGTTGTCCCCCCTGTGCCTGGGGTCCGCCAGCCGCCGCCTGTGCACCTGGGAACTGCCAGCCGCTGCTGCCTGCGTTCCCGGGTCCGCACCTCCACTTTCTCCTGCTGCGACTTCGCCCCTCCTACCGGTCTGGATAAATGGTTTTTGGACTTCCGTACAGTTCAATTTTCTATAAGTTCTGGTTGTTTTCTTGTTTCTAAATATTTGTTGTCCTTAATTTTGGTTGTTAGAGGAGGCACAGTGTGTCCGCCTACACCTCCATCTTGGCCGAAGTCTGCTTTTTATTTTTATTTATATTTTTTTTCTTGGAAGGATTAGATTTTATTTTCCTTTTTATTTTATTTATTTATTTTTAAAAAATTTTATTTTATTATTTTTTTAACATTTTATTTATTTATTTTTTATTTATTTTTTTTTTAAATAATTTTTTTTCTTTTAGATTTTATTTATTTATCTTCAGAGGGGAAGGGAAGGAGAGAGGGAGAGAAACATCAATGTGCGGTTGCCTCTTGTATGTCCCCTGCCGGGAACTGGCCTGGCAACCCAGGCATGTGCCCTGACAGGGAATCGAACCGCGATCCTTCGGTTCGCAGGCCCACGCTCAATCCACTGAGCTACACCAGCCAGGGCTATTTATTTTTTTAAAGATTTTATTTATTTATTTTTAGAGAGGGGAAGGGAGGGAGAAAGAGAGGGAGAGAAACATCAGTGTGTGATTGCCTCTCACGTGGCCCCCACTAGGGGCCTGGCCTGCAACCCAGGCATGTGTCCTGACTCGGAATCGAACCTGCGACCCTTTGGTTCGCAGCCCGTGATCAATCCACTGAGCTACGCCAGCCAGGGCTAAAATTTTATATTAATTGCTGTTCTTGTACAGTTTTCTGTCTTTTACTCCCAGCCCAGCCCACTGCCCCAGCCCTCCTTACCTCCCTCCCATTTCCACCCCACCTAGTTTTTGTCCATGTGTCCTTTATACTTATTCCTGTAAACTTTTAGATTCAATTATTGATAGATATGTATTTATTGCCATTTTATTGCTCATATTTTTGATTCTTCCTCTCCTCCTCCTCCTTCTCTTCTTCTTCCAGAAAACCCTTTAACAGGTTATGTAATACTGGTTTGGTGGTGATGAATTTTGTTACCTTTTTCTTGTCTGGGGAGCTCTTCATATGTCTTTTAATTCTAAATGATAGCTTTGCTTGGCAGAGTGATATTGGTTGTAGGTTCTTGCTTTTCCTTACTTTGAATATTTCTTACCAATCCATTCTACCCTGCAAAGTTTCTTTTGAGAAATCAACTGACAGTCTTATGGGAATACTATTGTAGGTAACTTAATTGCTTTTCCCTTGCTGATTTTAAGATTCTCCCTTTGTATTTAAACTTTGGCATTTTAATTATCATGTATCTTGGTGTGGGCCTCTTTGGGTTCATCTTGTTTGGGATTTTCTATGCTTCCTGGACTTGTACGTCTGTTTTCTTCACCAGGTTAGGGAAGTTTTCCATCATTATTTTTTCAAATAGGATTTAAACTCCTTGCTCTCTCTCTTCTTTTTCTGACACCCCCATGATGCAAATGTATGCTTGAAGTTGCTCCAGAGGTCCCTTACACTATCCTCATTTTTTTGGATTTTTTTTTCCTGATTGGGTATTTTTTGCTTCCTTATATTCTAAATAACTGACTTGATTCTTGGCTTTATCTACTCTTCTCTTGATTCCCTATAAATTATCCTTCATTTCAGTTAGTATATACTTCATTTCTGATTGGTTCTTTTTAATGGTTTCTATGTCCTTTTAAAAATATACTTTATTGATTATGCTATTACAGTTGTCCCATTTCCCCCACATCATTCCCCTCCACCCTGCACACCCCCTCCCACCCACATTCCCCCCTTTAGTTCATGTCCATGTATCATAAGTTCTTTAGCTTCTACATTTCCCACACTATTCTTGCCCTCCCCCTGTCTATTTTCTACCCACCGTCTGTGCTACTTATTCTCTGTACCTTCCCCCCCTCTCCTCCTCCCACTCCCCTGTTGTTAACCCCCCATGTGATCTCCATTTCTGTGGTTCTGTTCCTGTTCATTCTAGTTGTTGGCTTAGTTTGCTTTTATTTTAGGTATGGTTGTTAATAACTGTGAGTTTGCTGTCTTTTTACTGTCATATTTTTTATCTTCTTTTTCTTAGATAAGTCTCTTTAACATAACATTTCATATAATAATGGCTTGGTGATGATGAACTCCTTTAACTTGACCTTATCTGAGAAGCACTTTGTCTTTGGTTCCATTCTAAATGAAAGCTTTGCTGGATGGAGCAATCTTGGCTGTAGGTCTTTGCCTTTCATGACTTGGAACACTCCTTTCCAGCTCCTTCTTGCCTGTAAGGTCTCTTTTGAGAAATCAGCTGACAGTCTGATGGGAACTCCTTTGTAGGTGACTGTCCCCTTATCCCTTGCTGCTTCTAGAATTCTCTCCTTCATTTGAATCTTGCCTAATGTAATTACGATGTGCCTTGGCATGTTCCTCCTTGGGTTCAACTTCTTTGGGACTCTCTGAGCTTCCTGGACTTCCTGGTAGTCTATTTCCTTTGCCAGATTGGGGAAGTTCTCCTTGATTATTTGTTCAAATAAGTTTTCCACTTGTTGCTTTTCCTCTTCTCCTTCTGGTACCCCTATAATTCGGATGTTGGGATGTTTAACGATGTCCTGGAGGTCCCTAAGCCTCTCCTCATTTTTTTGAATTCTCATTTCTTCCTTGTTTTCCGTTTAGTTGTTTGTTTCTCCCTTCTGGTCCACTCCATTGATTTGAGTCCCAGTTTTCCTCCCATCTCTATTGGTTCCCCATGCATTTTCCTTCATTTCCCATATCGTAGCCTGCATTTTTTCATCTAATTTGTGAGCAAAATCAACCAGTTCTGTGAGCATCCTGATCACCAGGGCTTTGAACTGTGCATCTGATAGGTTGGCTACCTCTTGGTCGCTTAGAGGAATTGTCTTGGGGCTTTGATTTGTTCTCTGGTTTGAGCCATTTTTTTGTTTTGTTTCTTTTTGATTTGGTTGTGGCTGTTACGTAGTGAGGGGTGGAGCCTTAGGTGTTCCCCAGGGTCAGGCAACCCCGTGGCTGGGTAGTGACGCTGTATATGGGGGCAGGGTCCAAGAGGGAACAATGGCATTGCTCCACTCTCTCTCAGATTCCAGTCCCTTCTGCTGCTTCCCCTTCTCCTGGATTATCTGCACACGAATGTGGGACCACGTGGTCAGCCAGCCACCTTGCGTGGCTTCATTGGGTCTGCATGGTTGCCACCCCTTGCCTGGGGTCTGCTAGTCGCTGCCTGTATGCCTGGGAACTGCCAGCTGCTGCTGCCTGCGTGCCCAGGTCCACACCTCCACTTTTTCCTGCGGCGACTCTGCCCCTCACTGATCTCGATGAATGGTTGTTGGACTTCCGTACAGTTCAATTTTCCAACAGTTCTGGTTGTTTTCTTGTTTCTAAATCTTTGTTGTCCTTAATTTTGGTTGTGAGAGGAGACACAGTGTGTCCGCCTACGCCCCCATCTTGGCTGGAAGTTCTATGTCCTTTTTTATGTTGTTAAAGTTCTCACTAAGTCCATCTACTCTTCCCTTAAGGTCCTTGAGCATCCTTATAACCAGTGTTTTGAATCTGCATCTAGTGGATTGCTGGCTGCATTTTGTTTAGTTCTTTTTCTGGAGTTTTGTTCTGTGCTTTCATTCGGGACATGTTTCTTTGTCCCCTCATTTTGGCAGCCTGTGTTTGTTTCTATGTATTAGGTAGAGCTGCAACCTCTCCCAGGCTTGGTATAGTGGCCTAATATAATAGGTGTCCTATAGGATCCAGTGGCACAGGCACCCCATTCACCTGAGCTGGGCACTTCAGGTGTACCTTCTCCCACTCCCCATGTTGGCAATGTGGCAATGTACACCTTCCTATTATAGTTGAGCCTTGATTGTTCTTGGAATGTTTATGGGAGGGATTTACCCTCAGGCCAGTTGGCTGCAAGTACTGGTTGTGACCACTGTGGAGGATCAACTGTCCGGAGGGCTGACACTATGGAGCAGGACTTACTTCAGTACGTCTCTGGTGCCCACTGAATCTACCCCTTGAGTGTGTTGTGGATGTGGTTGGGTGGTGCTTTGACATGATCTGAAGCTGTCTATTGAATGCACTGGTTCTGGGCAACCCCCCCCCCCCCCCACTGGGAGGTGTAGGCCAAGGTCAACCACCACCTGGGTTTTGCCTGGGGCCACCCAGCATGAGCTACAAAGCAATCTGCAGATGGCTGTGACTTGTGTTGGGCTTGGAGGTTCCCAGGAGAGACCAAGTTGTGAACCAAGGCTGGTTGCTGCTACTGCTGGGCTTGGGGCCAATTAGCAAGAGGTATAGGACACGTTGAGGCCAGATGCTGCTAGTGTGAGAGATTTCAGGAAAGTCTGAAGCATGAGCCAAGACAGGATATTTGTATGGAAAAGCCACTGGAAACAGCTTGATTAGGCCTGCAAATTAAGTGGGGTGGGGTCTCAGGGAATCACCAGCGTGGGACAAATAGTGTTAGCCTGGTTGATGGAGGGTCAGACATGGTGCCACCTGCTAGCTCTGTGGGGGAGGGTCCAGCTAAGGAACAATAGCCTCTGCCAGCACTTCTGCTGTGAGAAAGCTGCCCCTTTAGCTCTCACCCTGATGCCAGACACTTCAGTTCTTCCCCGTAGGTCCCTGGTGCCTTTTGAGCTGCTGCCTCAGCTCTAGAACTCAGAGTGAATCTGAGTTAGTCCATGCAGAATAATGCCTGGGTCCTTGAAGAAGAATGCCTGGGACCCCAGAAGCACTCCATCTGACTCAGCCACAGTTCCCACTGGCTTTTATAGCCAGAAGTTATGGGGACTTCTCTTCCTGGCACTGGAACCCTGGGCTGGGGACCTGGTGGGAGGCTGGAACACCTTGCTCCTCAGGGGGACCCCCACAGCCAAGATATCCCTCCCAATTTTTATCCACCACATGTAGGTATAGGAGCATCCCATTCTGAGTCTCTGCCCCTCCTACCAGTCTTGATGTCTTTTTTTTTTTTTTTTTTAATATCCTTAGTTGTAGGACTTCTGTTCAGCTAGACTTGAGGCAGTTCTGAATGATGTTTTCTCTGTAGTTATAATTTTGATGTGATTGTGGGAGAAGGCGAATACTGCATTTACCTACACCACCATCTTGACCAGAACCAATTATCATTTTTTCTTGATCTTACTTGGTACTCTGATGAGCAAGGTTTTCCTTAACTTTTACAGAAATGTAAAAATCAAACAGGCATGAATTCTAAAACTAAGAGGGACCTTGGGGACAAAGAACATTTCCAGGGGTGTCCAACCTTTTGGCGTCTCTGGGCCACACTGGAAGAAGAGTTGTCTTGGGCCACACCTTAAATACATCGTGACACGTAATCACAAAAAAATCTCATAGTATTTAAAGTAAACTTATGATTTTGAGTCGGGTCGCATTCGTAGACATCCTGAGCCTCATGAGGCCCACAGGCTGGAGGTTGGACATCCCTGTTTAGACACAGCATAGTTATTAAACAAATTCAAATGTTCAGCCAGGGACCTACAGACAGTGCACATTCCTTGCTCACTAAAGAACAGCTAGCTGTTCGATGGAAGAGGATTGAATTCCACAGTGCAGCCTGCCAGAGCCAGTGTCTGTTAGTCTTCTTTCTTTCCCACCAGACAGTAGTACAGTTACCTGCTAGGACATGCTGAGATATACTCAAGACTCTCTTGTAACAAAAAGTGAGTTTCACAATGAAAAACTCAAGGAAAGGTCTTTTAAAATTGTGCCAATTATGTCGTTAATTGTGACAAACTTAATTTTTATTTTAGTTTTTACTGTGGGAAATACTCATAAAGTTATATTTTAACCGTTTTAAAGGGTACAATTTGATGGCATTTAGGACATTCGTAATGTCATGCAACCATCTTCTCAATCTAGTTCCAGAATATTGTCATCACCCTAGAGAAAAGTTAGTGCCCCGTACGCTCTCCCACCCCATTTCACTCTCTCCTCCCACCCCCAGCCCCTAGACATTTCATATAAATGGAATTGTATAGTATGTGGCCTTTTATGTCTAGCTTCTTTCCCTTCGTATAATGTTATTAAGGTTCATCCAGGTTGAAGCAGGTATCAGCACTTCGTTCTTTTTTTTATGGCTGAATAATACTCTGTTGTATGGATATATTACATTTTACTTATCTATCAGTTGGACAAACCTATTTTGAAGCTCCTCTTATCTAACAGGCAAGCAGTATTTAAAAAAAAAATAAGGAATAATTTTAGATTTACAGAAATTTATAAAGATAGTACAGAGGGTTCCCTTATATTATCCTGCCCCCCTCCACTGCCCTACTTTCCCTCTTTAATAACATATGATATTACCGTAGTATATCCATCAACAGTCAGAAGCAGACAATGGCACCTTGCTATGATCTAAACTCCAGACAATTTGGATTTCACCATTTTTTCCATTAATGTTCTCTTTCTGTTCCAGGATCCAATCCAGGATATCACATTGCATTTAATCACCATGAATTCTCAGTCACCTATGGCCTGTAACAGTTTTTTACTATTTTTATGACCTTGAGATATCCTGTAGAAAGTTCCTGATGGGTTCGCCTGATGCTTTTCTCACGATTAATTATCCTTTTTGTGCTTGTTATCCAGACAAATCCCACTGGGAATAATTTTACCTATGAAGATGTGACCCTATAGGATTTTAAAGAGGGTATTCACTTGCCTTTTTCTTCTTTACATGATTGCAAATGCTGTCCAATCTACCTGCTGTAGGCTCTGAGGGAGTTAGGCCCCATTTTCCAGGTGAGGCGGCGGGCGCCTTGTTGCGTGGCGGAGGAGATCCCACCCCGATGCCGTGATCTGCCCACGGCATCACACTGGCTAATCACTGATGGGCTGCGAAGAACAAATTGGTCTGTGCAAGGGCATGTTCAACTGTGGCCTCTGTTCCCCTTTGGGGGAATTTCAATATCACCTAATTAGGTAACACGGTAACTGGGCAACCATTACTTATAATAGACGTGGAGTTGTAAATTATTCTATTTAATTAAGAACTGCACATTTCCTATTAAAGAAAAGCTTATCATAGGTTAGTAAATTTATTTGGAACACTTAACTTTAGCTAATTAAGCTGTTTGAACTCAAGGCAAGGGCATTCATTAATAATCAAGCCCAAGCAGTTAAGGGCAATTAGTGAAACAGCTGGTCTTTATCTCACTGATAAAAGATGGTTAATAGAGATCTTTACAGCTGTTATTAGCTTCCCCAAAGCAATTTCTCCTTCAAAAATTTGCATTAGTAAAGAATATGGAAGAGGAAACTAAATTTAAAAGAACTGAGTTGGTAGCCGTCCCAAGTTGAGAGCCGGAAGAAAAGTGGCATACACCAACTGTAGCCTCATTTTAGCCTGTCTCCACATTCTGGGCAGAGTTTGATTTCAAAGTCAGCATCTTTGTCCTGGTTCCACTGGAATCCTGGTTGCCCCAAGAGCAAAGGGCGGGGATTGGTCACCCGTATCTGCAGAGATTATGCTTTTTGAAAGAAAAATGGAGGGATGTGGTCTGATAGAGGTTTTTCTCGTCTGTGGATGTCTTCATGTAGAAAGTCTCACAGAGTCCCTCTTTTAAAATAATATTGGCCTAAAATTCTTCTTTTTATTTTACTTATTTTTTTATTCTTCTTTATTTTATTACTGTTGCCCGAATCTCCCCCCCCCCCCACCCCACCTAAAATTCTTCTTTTTACATTGAAAAGTCCTGGCCAGTTATCTCGCAGAATGTCCCATGTCAGGATTTGCCTAGGGCTTCCTCTCCATGTTGTTTAACCCATTTCTTCATCTCCTGTATTTCCTCCAAACTCAACATTCACTTCAGAGCAGTGGTTAGTTAAGGTGAAACATTTTGGCAAGAATCCTTCAAGGCGATGCCATGCTTGAGCCCTGGGTAAGAGGTAACCCAGATCTCTTCCTGGTAAAGGCACATTTTCACCTCTGGAATTGGGACATGATATATGTGGGCTGCTCCCTTCATTTGCAGTGTTTCTCTCATGGCCTTCCTGTGCTTCGCTTCCATCATTCTGGCCCCTATTCAAGTGTTACCTTCTCTCACTGGGCTTTAGGCACCTGCTCTAAAGTGGCCTGCGGGGTCCTGTGTGCTGGGGTCACTTTCCGAGGGACGCTTTCCTGGATTGCACACCCCACTCCGGTCTGGATGCATCCCACTGTCGAGTGTTCTCAGCATCATGGGAGTTTCCTTCATAGTGCTCATCACGCTTGGAATTTTCCACTTTACTGATGTGATTATTGTACTAATTTCTGTCTCTCCCTCCCTAGAAGCTAAGCTCCACAGGGGCAGGGAACCTGCCTAATTTTGTTCATCCTGGTAAACCTGAAACACCTAGTTCAATGTCTGGCATGGGTAGGTACTTAATAAATATTTGTTGAGAGAATGAATGAATGGCCACTAGTTGAATGGCTCCAATGGGATCCCATGTTAATCATGATAATGACATCCTAAAGTATCCCAGTCCTATTTGGTACTGGGAAGTTTCTAGACTAGGTGTTGGAATTTTCTGGAAAGGGCCAGGTAGTAAATATTTTCAGCTCTGTGGCCAGACAACTGAATGGGCTGGAGGCTGGGGGCTTAGTTTCCCCATCTCTAAAGAGGGATAATAGTTTCTAGCTCATATGATTACTATGGAGGTTCCATAAACTAATATGTGTGAAGCGCTTAAAGTGGCTGATATATAACCCTCGCTTGGGTTTTAGCTGTTATCATGGGGCTCGTAGATGACAGGGGCATGGGCAACACATGCATATACCAGTAAAGAAATGCAAATGAATATCAGCTAGAAGAAAGCATGGTAAATAGAAGCCCTACTGGATTTCCACATGCGTGTCAGTGACAGGCAGCCTGGATTATAGATCTGAGATATCTTAGTGAGAAGAGCTGTCTTGTTCCCAGAGGAAAACGACAACCTGTGGAAAGAAGTAGCATGAAGCGTAGGGTGGGGAGACGGTGGCCTGAGAAAAGACACCAGCGACAGAGGATGTGCAAATCACTGTAATGTTTCCTCTGGGAAAGTCCCAGGGGTTCTCGTGGAGGCTTTAATCGCCTGTTGTAGGCGTCGGGAGCCCAGCTCCTTGCTCTCTGCAAGCTGTGCTCCCTCTGGCCTCTGTCTGTCTCCGTTAGAGACTAATCATATTGGAAAGTAGTTTTTATCTGTGATTATTCAGCCGTATGTGAGGAGCTTAGGCATTTAAGCCGCCACTTCCATCAAATCCAGGCACGTGGCCCTGTTAATACACAGAGTCCTCGCTTGAGTAGGCAAAGAAATCAGTCCCCACCTGCCTCCATGGCGGGAGGTTTTAGGGAATTAGCGAGGACAGGCTTTGGGGGTGAGGGAGGGGGGCAGACAAGGCAGGCATCAAATCCTGGGGAGAAACAAATACGGGAGGACTAATAGCAGGAACTCCACCCAGGCCCCTAAATCAATAGTGGACTGGTGCTAAAGGTGTGGTTTCTGGGACTTTAATAAGCCCACGTCTAGAAAGATTACATATTAGTTGAGAGAACAATATTCCATTTTTTTCGGTCTCTTTCTAATCTGCGGGAAATGATGTGCTGGGCGAGATTTAATACTCACACATGAATTTCAGGTTAATTCTCTGTTAAATAGCAGTGAAGGTGAGAATGAAATCATCTCTCTTTCTAGGGGGGGTGAGGTGATGGCGTTGGGGCAGGAAGTCAGCCACCTGGCAGCCCCAGGACGAATTCAGAGACTGCCAGGCCACAACAAAGACAAAGTCATTTGGTTGCCCTCGTTTCTCTTACTGATGCTTGCTTTTTGTCTTTTTAGTGTTGTGATGTAATTCACACAGCATGCAATTTACCCATTTAAAGTGCAATCCAGTGGTTTTCATATACCTACAGTTATGCAACCATCACCACAATCAATTTTAGAATAGTTTCAGCCCTGAAGAAAGCCCATACCTATACGAGCAGTTACTCCCCATTTCTCATCAGCCGCCCAGCCCCAGGCAACCACTAATCTATTTTCTGCCTCTGTAGATTTGCCTGTTCTGCACATTACATGTAATGGAAATCATATAATATATGGCCTTTCATGACTGGCTTCTTTCACTTAGCATAATATTTTCAAAGTTCATTCATGTCGGGGCATGCATCAGTACTTCATTTCTTTTCATTGCCAAAGAACATTCCATTTTATGAACAGGACACATTATATTCATATACTCATATGTTGATGGACTTTTGGATTGCTTTCACTTTTTGGCTATTATAAACATTTGTGTACAAGGTTTTGTATAAATGTATATTTTCATTTTTCTTGGGATATACTTGTATCTAGGGGTGGAATTGCTGAGTCATATGGTATCTCTATGTTTAACCTTTGGAGGAACTACCTGACTTTCAAAGTAGCTGCACCATTTTACATCCCTACCAGCACTGTGTTTCTCTACTTTCTCACCAACAATTCCTCTCTATTATTGTAGCCACCCTAGTGGCCGTGAAGTGCTGTTTCATTGTGGTTTTGACTTGCATTTCCCTAATGGCAACTGATGTTGAGCACTTTTTCATGTGTTTATTGGTCACTGTATATCTTCATTGGAGAAATGTCTATTTCTATTCTTAGCTTATTTTTGTAATTGGATTATTTGTCTTTATTATTCAGTTGTAAGTGTTTTTTATATATACTGGATGCAAGTCTCTTATAAGATGTATGGTTTGCAAATCTTTTCCCATTCTGTACGTTGTCTTTTTACTTTATGGATGATATCATTAGTAGCACAAAAGGTTTCAATTTTGATAAAATCCAATATATCTATCTTTTCTTTGGTGGTGTGTGCGTTTGGGGTTGTATCTAGTAAGACTTTGGGAATGAACACTTACTCTTATGTTTTCTTCTGAGAATTTTAATAGTTTAGCTCATTTAGGTCAATGACTCTTTTTCAGTTAATTTTTGTATGTAGTCAAAAGTTTATTATTCTGTATGTAGAGTCCCACCTGTGACAGTGGTGTTTCTGTCTTTTGTGGCCAGTTCAGTTAATGGCAACTCCATCATCCAGTTGTTCAGTCCAAAATCAGTTCTGGACACTTTCTCATTCTGAGATCTTGTAGAATCAACCTTCAAAACAGGTGTAGAATCTGACTGCTTCCTATCACCTTCACTGCTACCACCCTGGTTCTAGTAACTACCAGCTTTGTCTGGAAAATTGCAGAGGTCTCCTAATTGGTCTTCCTGCTTCTGCTCTTGATATCCCTACAGCTTATTCATCATACCCATCAGCTAGAGAGATATGCTTACAAGTTTAAAGCAGGTTACATCCTTGCTGTGCTCAAACCCTTCAGTGGCTTCCCCCTCACTCAGAGTGAATCTGAAATTCTTTCTGTGACCTATAGACCCTACAGAAAATGCCCTCTGACTCCACCAATCTCCCTCTTCGATCTCATCTTCTGCTCTGCTCCCCTCAAACACACTGCATTAGCCACACTGGACTCCTCCTTGCTGTTCCTCAAACATATCGAGCATGCTCCTACCTTGGGTCCTTTGCATTAGCTATTTCCTCTGCTTTAGAATCTCATCTTTCCCCAGATATCTTCACTTCCTTCTGGTCTTTACTCCACAGTCATCTTATCTATGTGGGAATCTTCGTACATCTTATCTAAAATTTCACCACACCAACTCTTCTTCTACTCTTTCCTTGCTCTGTCTTATCGCCTAAACACTTTTCATTTTCCAACACAATATGTATTTTCCTTACTCATCTTGTTTTTTGCCCTCCCAACTCAAATACCTTCCATGAGGACAGAAGTTATGTTTACTTCACTATTGTATCTCCAGAATCTAAAACAGTGCCTGGCACATAGTAGATACTCAATAAAGAAATGTTAAACAAAATAAGCATACTGATTCTGGTCTTCCCAGAATATCTTTTTATCATACTCTTAATGATCATTCCATCAACATAGTACCTAAAAGGACCACTTTTGGAAATGTGCTCAGGGATGCAACTCTTACTTGGTCTCTCCCAGCTACACTACTTGTCCAGATTTGCAGGTCTTCATCTACTATTTGCAAGGTGTGGGTTAAGAGCACAAATGGAGACTGACATACTGTATGTTTACATATTTAAATGTAAACCAATATATATGTTCTATCCTCCTACCTTCAAAATGATAAAATTTAAAAAATTCAAATAAAGGTAAGGTTTTATATGACTGAAAGTTGGCACAATATCAAAGACTACTCCATTAAGTTATTGGTTACTTTCTATAATCTGTTGGTGGACTGACTGGCAATGTTTGGATGAGTAAAAAGAAGATACATATAATTCATAAATTATATATTTCATAAAATTTCTTTTTCTAGCCTAACTTGAGAGAAATCACAGTTTTTTATAATTAAGATTTTTACTAGCTTGTATTTATTTATATTAATCATTTAGTGATTAAAAATGAAGTATAATTACATTCAAAATAGTCAACATTTGATACAGTTTCACCAATAAAAGATATTATAGTAAAGGTAAAAATTGAAAGATTAAAAAATTATTTTTGATATGTTTCAAAAAAGTAATTTCTTTCTAAGGTATTCAAAATTATTTATTAAAATTAATAAGTAAAATACAAGTTATAAATATATGTGAATAATTTAAATATTTAAAAATGTTAATAATGTTGAATTTAATTTCTGGAGTTTAAATTAAATCTTTAAAAAAATTTTTAACAATGATAGCTCATTGATTATTGCTATTACAGCTGTCCTCATTTTACCCCAATTGCCCCCCACCACCCACTCCCCACTCCCTCAGGCAATCCTCCCACTGATGTTCTTGTCCATGGGTTATGCATATATGTTCTTTGGCTACTACATTTCCTCTACTGTACTTTACATCCTCATAGCTATTCTGTAACTACCTATTTGTACTTCTTAATTCCCTCACCTCTTCACCCATTCCCCCACATGTCCCACCCATCTGATGACCATCAAAACACTCTCCATATCCATGATTCTGTCTCTGTTCTTTTTGTTTGCTTAGTTTGTTTTTTAGAGTCAATTGTTGATGGATATGTATTTGTTGCCATTTTATTGTTCATAGTTTTGATCTTATTTTTCTTAGATAAGTCACTTTAACATTTCATATAATAATGGTTTGGTGATGATGAATTCCTTTCATTTTTTTCTTGACTGGGAAGCTTTGCCTTTTGATTCTAAATGATAGCTTTGTTGGATAGAGTAATCTTGACTGTAGGTCCCTGCTTTTCATAACTTTGAATATTTCTTGCCAGTCCTTTCTAGTCTGTAAAGTTTCTTTTGAGATATCAGCTGACAGCCTTATGGGAACTCCCCTGTAGGTAACTAACTTCTTTTCTCTTGCTGCTTTTAAGATTCTCCCTTTATCTGTAACCTTTGGCATTTTCATTATGCTGTGTCTTGGAGTGGGCCTCTTTGCATCCATCTTGTTTGGGACTCTCTGTGCTTCCTGGATTTGCATGTCTGTTTCCTTCACAAAATTAGGGAAGTTTTCTCTTATTATTTTTTCAAGTAAATTTCCAATTTCTTGTTCTTTCTCTTCTCCTTTTGGCATCCCTATGATATAAATGTTGGACCTCTTAAAGTTGTCCCAGAGGCTGCTTATACTATCCTCATTTTTTTGGATTCTTTTTCTCCTGGTTGTTCTGATTGGTTGTTATTTGCTTCTTTTGTTCCAAATCATTGATCTGATTCTCGTCTTGATCTGCTCCACTGTTGTTTCCCTTTAAATTGTTCTTTATTTCAATTAGTGTATCCTTCCTTTCTGACTGGATCTTTTTTATGCTGCTGAGGTTTTTGAGCATCCTTATAACCAGATGCTCAAGTTCCTTCAGCATCCTTGTAACCAGTGTTTTGAAATCTGCATCTGATAAATTGCTTATCTCCATTTTGTTTAGTTATTTTTCTGGAGTTTTGATCCATCCTTTCATTAGGGCCATGTTTTTTTTTTTTTTGTCTCCTTGTTTTGGCATCCTCCCTGCATTTGTTTCTATGTATTAGGTAGAGCTGCTTTGACTCGGTGTCTTGGAGTGTGGCCTAATGTAGTAGGTGTCCTGTAGGCACCAGTGGTACAGCCTCCCCTATCACCCAAGCTGGGTACTTGAGGTGCACCCTTTGTGTGGGCTGAGTACACCCTAGTCTTATAGTTGAGCCTTGGTTGCTGTTGTCAGATAATTGGGAGGAATTTACCCAGGCCAGTCAGCTGCAAGGATTGGCACTTACCACTTACCACCACCCTCTGTGGAGGATCAGCTGTGCAGGGGCAGGGTGGTTGTGCTTCGATGTGGTCTATAGCTGTCCACTGGGCATGCTGGCTTTGGAGTTTCCCAGGTGGTGCAGACCAAAGTCAGCCCCCACCTGTGGTTTGCTCAGGGCCACCCTTCCTGAGCTATAAAGCAATCTGAGATGGCTGCTAGTTGTGCCGGGCTGGAAGATTTCCAGGTGAAGCCAAGCTATGAATCTAGGTTGGCTGCTGCTGGTGCCAGCCCTGGGGCTCACTGTGGCCAGCTGTTGCTTGTTTGAGAGGATTTAGAAAGTTATATAACATGAGACAAGACCAGCCATACATATGGAAAAGCAGCGTGGGTGGGCCTGTAAATCGGGTAGGGTGGAGTCTCTGGAGATCTCCAAGGTGGTTTAAACAGTGTTAGCCAGGTTGATGGAGTCTCAGATATGGTACCCACCTGCCAGCTCTGTGGCTTGGTGGTTGTGTGGGGGGAGGATTTAGAAAAGGGACAGTGGCCTCCACTTGCATTGATGCCAGATACTTCACTTTCTCCCAGTATGCTGATGCCTTTCAAACTGCTACACCAGTGCTGGAGCTCAGAGGGAATAAGTCTGAGATGGTGAATTCGTGTTTGGGTTCTTTAACAGGAATTGCTTGGGGGTCCAGTAGTTTCTTCCACTGACTCCATCCCCACTGGTTTTTGCAGCCAGAAGTTGTGGGGACTTACTTTCCTGGCACTGGAACCCTAGGCTGGGTGGACTGGTGTGTGGCTGGGACTCTTTGGTCCCAAGATATCCCTTCCAAAAATTTATCCACCACACGTGGGTGTGGGACCAGCCCATTCCATGTCTACACCTATCCTACCAGTCTGTATGGCTGTGTTTTCTTTAATTCCATAGTTGTCAGGCTTTCATTCAACTCAATTTCTGACAATTCTGAGTGATGGTTATTCTCTATTTCAGTTGAAATTTTGATGTGGTTGTGCAAAGAGTCAAGCCATGTCTGTCTATGCCATTATATTGATTGGAAATCATTTTGATTAGAGCTTATTGCATATTTCTACTTAAAAATTATCCATAATTCTAATTTTCTATGTCCATTCAGTTGAAATGATAAAAAATTAGTATTATGGGTCCTATGTTATGCCCAGACTTCTGCATGTACACAAGTAAGAGTAATATGAATTGTTCAATACTACAGCATTGTCTTCAGTCACAACATGCAGCTATTGCCAATGCCATACTGATTTCTGCAAAGGTCCAGAGCCACAAAATGAAGCACAAAGAGAAGCAGGAAACAGGCCATCAGCACTGTGGGGAAATGATTCCATACTATGCAAGTATCTATTGCATTCACTCTATCCGAGAGGGAGTATTTGACAATATTAGTTAATTTGTCTTTTACCTAAGTGCTCCTGCTGCTAAGATCATCCTGACACTTGACAACAGTGACAATTCTGCCTTTGGCCCTGGCACCCCACAGAAACCTTCAAGCTGTTTGGACACAGTTCCCTTCTGTTCTGAGGACAGAGATCAAGATCGGGGGGAAGTATTTCTGTGGGGCATGAATTGTAGGAGGTGTTACTGAGGATGGTTGTTTTGGGTAATGGGTTGTGCTTTGACAGTGCTAAATGCCAGATCCTAAGTGACAGAAGTGCCCAGGAAAGGGTCCTTGCTGCTCCGGTCTGAGGGTGGTCCTACCGATGTGAGAAGGGATTTGAGGAAGCACTTCAGGGCCTAAACACCTGTGCAGCATCTTGGGTTGCATAAAACATTTTCTTTCAACACTTGTGGGAACTTCATTCCATATTTCTTATCTGGGTGATATATTCTTACTTCTGATTTCAGACTGTTCTGTGAATAATCCTAAGAACTGATATTCTTTTGGATCAAAGAGTGATAGACTTTTCCATTTATTTTAAGGATGCAAGGATGTATTACATTCCTAATAATAATTGGTTTGGTTTTGTGGACCAAAAACATTGCCACAGATATATATTCTCAAATATTCTTATTCTCAGATAAAGAACTAGGCAAATGCTGTTGTTTGAATAAAAAAAAAAAGTCAACAACAAACAATTCAACCTCACATGATCAATTTTATTTGAGCTATTAGCAGAGAATATTTTGCACTAGAGACTTCTCACACCAAGTAATAACCAAATGTTAAGCAAACAAATAATCAATTATTAAAATGTAGCTGCTATTAATCTAATCCTTTACATTTCGGTAACACCAGCATTTGAAGGGGGATGTAAAGCTAGTTAAAGGCATCTGATGTGCAAAATGAGAATAGAACCATGTTCCCTTTGTTAGAAATTTTTTAGAGGATCTATTTCTAAAATTTACAATTTGAAGTGGGTATTGTGATTCTGAAAGGTGTAAAATAACTAATTAAGATGTTAGTCAAAGCATTGTTTTCAGGGTTTAGCGCTCTTGCAAAATCAAAATTTACCTTTAATATAGGATCTAGACACTTTTCTTATGTATGTACGTATGTATATATGTATGTATATTTCTAATTGTTCTATTACAGTTGTCCCAATTTTCCCCTGTTGCTCTCCCTTGCCCAGCCCACCACCCACTTTCTTTTTGGCCAAACTCAGGATGACTTTTTTTTTGGTGAACACTGTTTCTTTTACTTATATTTTGGAGTATAGATAACACATTCACAGGGTTAGAAAACTAAAAAGTAAAACAAAATTGCAGTGACAACTTATTCTCCCATGTCTGTCTCTACCTACACTGTCCCCCATCCCCAATGCTATCAAAAACATCATTTTTATGTATGTCAGAGTATCTTTGCATAGATCAGCAAATGCTAATTTCAGCTCTTATTTCACACATTTGTGAACCTTAGGGTTTTTTTTGTTTCTTATTTACTAATATACCCTGGAGATATTACCATATCATCACAAAGAGAGTTTCCTCATTCTTTATTTTCACCTGCAGAGGACCCTGTTACAGGTTGTGCCATGCTTAATTTAACCCATTTACTCGAGATGAACTTTGGGTCATCTCCAACTGTGTTAGGCTAAACACACTGCAATGAATAACCTTATGCATGCATGATTTTACATATATTTAGGGTAAATGTCCAGAAGTGGAATTCTAGGTCAAATTGTGCATGCATTTGTGATTCTGATTGATAGATATTGCCAAATTGTCCTTCGTGGGGGGTGGGTAGTCATTTGGGCTCCCACTAGCAATGAATGAGAGTGTCTGTTTCCCTAAAGCTGGCTCATGTTTTAAGAATGCTCGAGTGCAGACTATATCATTCAGTATCAGCTTTGTAGGAGAGAATAGCACGATTTTAGTCCTTATTTCCCTAGCACTCTGCAACCTTTTACTCCTTGCTTCTTGCTTGCTGCAGAACTGTAGCCAAGTTACCTAAGCACTTGTGCGTTTGTTTCCTCAGCTATAAAATGGGACTATAAAGGTACCTACAGCCTGTGGTAGTTGGGAGAGACCCATGAGCTAATGCACACACAGCACAAAGCACAGTTCAGCATAGTAAGTGTTTAAAAAACTATCTGCGCTCTGGTTGGGTAGTTCAGTAAGTTGGAGTGTTGTCCCGTACACCAAAAGTTTGCAGTTACACCGGTTGGGGTGCGTACAGGAAGCACCAATCTATGTTTCTCACAATGATGCTTCTCTCTCTTCCTACCCTTCCTCTCTCTCTAAAATCAATAAACATATCCTTGGGTAAGGATTAAAAAGAAGAGTTAAAAAGAAGAAAAGGCTATTTGTTATTACATGGGTCACATCAATAATGCCACTTAGAGAATGTTCCATCTCTGCCTCTATTAGGCCACAGTGTATTAATATCTATGTCAGAAAACCATGACGTTACTGAACACGTTCTTGGAAGGAATCTTGGTTCTAGGTACATGAAAGTGAGCCCCTTCTGTTGAGTGTAGTTGGAGAAGAGGAAACAGTAGGTGGTGAGTGAAAAGGGAGGTGATGAAGATGGTAGAGCAGGAACAGAGACTGCAATGGGCCTTGCAAAGGGAAAGGAAACCTTCTGGTGCTTTGGTGCCCAAACCCTTTGCTCCAGGGGGAATTCTAAACTGTGCGTACCAGATGCCAAGGGCCCCGGGACACTGTCTGGCCTAGAGTTTTTACCAGGACAGCCAAGGTTCTAGAATCCTGAGTATACCAGAGGGGCTGGGGCTACTCCCCTGGGCTAAGCAGAGTTGGCAGCACAGCTGTATGGTTGAAGGCTCTTTCTCTGGAGTCAAACAGCCCTGGGTTCAAACCCTGGCTCTACCACTTGATAGCAGGATGTCTTAGGGTGCATTCATATTTCTGATCCTCACTTTTCCTCATCTATCATCTGACGATAAATGTCACAGTAGAGACATTCCCTCCATGTATGTTCACAGGGAGGGTGTGAGGATTATATGATATGATAGTTCTAAGGCACTTAGCACCGTGCCTGGCACATATTGAGCACTTGGTACATGTCACAAGAGGATCAAAAAGGACATCCATTGAATAGGGCTTTACAAACTCTGCATCTCTGGGACACAGGGGGGACCCCCAGAGGGTATACATTAACAAATTTAAGTCATAACATCAGAAAAGATCCATTTGGATGGATGTACAGTTACAGAGAGAAAAAATGCCTCTTAGCAGGAATGTTATTTTCAACAAAGCAAAATGAATTCATAAGTGTCTTTTTGCAGAAGCAGGGGAGGGAAGTCCCGAAAACATTTCCAGCAGTCTCGGGGCAGCAAATGGAAAATGAATTGTATAGTACTGATTGCTGCTAATTTAAGACATAAAAAGCCCTGATAATCTCTTTGGTATTCTCTGCTTTTTTATGTTATTCATCAAAGGTAAAATAGATGTACTTTTCAATACATTATCTTTATCCCTTTATCTCATTTCCATATCTCATTTCCATGTTAAGGATATATGTTCTTTAAACACTTCTACTGCTTCTACTTATTTTTTCAACCCACCACTTTGTGTTAGAACTTAATCCTTGTGCCTGGGAATCAGCAAGTGGGCTACGCTCCTTGCTAGACCTGCCCTAATCCATCTGTTCTGCTTGGCAAGTTCCTTCTTAGCCAGGCTTCATGTTTGTGAAGTATTTCCCAGGATCACCAGCCATCGATGGCCCTTTTTTCTTTGATTCCATAATGTTTCATTTATAGTATTTTTCATATTGGGCTCTAGTTCTTTGCGTATACATCAGCCTCTCCCTTTACACTGGGAAATCTTTGAGCCAAGGGTTGTATCTCTCCTTCCCTTTCTCCATTAAAGTTTGTCAAATGTGTGTTAAGTGTCAGGTCCTATGACAGAGTCTGTGGATTCAGAAATGAATTAGACACAGTTCCTGGTCTGGCAGGGAAATCTCAACACAGTGTAAGATTAAAAAAATAACCGGGCATTCAGCTAAATTCCTTACACACATACTCTCATTTCATCCTCTAATTGACCCTAGGTGCCCTCATCATTATTCTCATTTTACATTGGAAAAGCCTGACCCAGACAGAAAATACAATTTTCCAAAGAACCTAGGGCTAGCAAGTGGCCTCAAATCGCTGTCAAGGTGAAGGATTTGGCCAGATGAAAGAGTGTGGGAAAGGAATTCCAGGTAGAGGGACTGGGTTGTGCAAAGACTTGGGGGTTAGAAAGCATTACTCTTTAGGGAACTACAAGAGTCTTAGACATCTCTGTGGCCCCAATATTTGTACAGAGCATGGCACTTCGTAGGTTCTTACTAATATTTGTTATAAGGATGCATTTCTACGGCTGAAGTCCCTAGGACTGGTAGTTCTTTTTTTTTTTATTTTTTATTTTTATTATTTATTTATTTATTTATCTTTAGAGGGGAAGGGAAGGAGAGAGGGAGAGAAACATCAATGTGCGGTTGCCTCTTGTATGTCCCCTGCCGGGAACTGGCCTGGCAACCCAGGCATGTGCCCTGACTGGGAATCGAACCGCGATCCTTTGGTTCGCAGGCCCGCGCTCAATCCACTGAGCTACACCAGCCAGGGCGGACTGGTAGTTCTATTCTGGGTTTGGGTTCATGACATTCCTCAGGGTCCCATCACCAAGTTCTCACTTTTGCTGAGGTCCTGAGGCTGCATGGGCCACTAATCCCATCTTTGGAGAGTGTGTCTCCAAATTGTTTCTATTCAACCCCCCAGAAACACAGTGCAGAGGCTTATTCCACTACCTCCACCCTGTAGATGTTCAGGGAGTGTGTCCACATTTAGGTCAATCAGATTGAGCAAAGCTTTAAGCATAGCAATTGCTGGGCGGACAGTTGGTGGGGTCCCCTGATGAGTCCATCAATAGGCCACCTAGCCTTGGGGTACTTGAAAACTACCCTTTAAGGATGGGAGACCATACTCAGGGAACATGAATCTTAGGGAGGCAGCTTATGATCTGCCCACACTTCCTACCTCCTTCATACCTTTCTCATTATCTCTCCTGCTCCTAGTGGTGAGAAATATCTGTCTAGTCTAAATGGAGGTGATGGAGATGGAGAATCTCTTTTCTTCACCTTGTTTTGCGTAAGACACTCTTTCAAGGACAGGAATTTTCTTTTTTATATAACATGGCGATTAATAGTAAGGATCTAGAGCCAGATCCTTACCATTAAGGGGTTTGGGTCCTGGCTCTGCCACTTACCAGCTTTGTGACTTTGAGCAAGACATTAGTCTCTGTACCTCAATTTCCCCACCTGCGAAATGAGGTTAATAACAATATCCCATAGGATTTTTGTAAGAATTTATAGAAATTAAAACATTTAAAGCATTTAAGTGAAATAAGTCAGAGAAAGACAAATACTGTATGATTTCAGTTATATGCAGAATCTTAGAACAAAATAAATGAACAAATAAAACAGAAATAGACTTACAGATACAGAGAACAAACTAGGCATTGGAGGGCTGGGTGAAAAATGTGAAGGGATTGGGTAGTACAAATCTGTAGTCACAAAATAGTCACAGGGATGTAAAATACAGGACAGGGAACATAGCTCATAATATATATAGTGATAACTATGTGTGATGCCAGGCAGGTACTTAAAATATGAGAGGGATCACTTTGTAAATTAAGTGATTGTCTAACCACTGTGCTGTACATCTGAAACTAATATAAAGTAATATTGAATGCCAACTTTAATTAAAAAGTGAAATAGTCTTGACTGGTGTGGCTCAGTGGGTTGGGCATCACCCTGCAGACCAAAATGTTGCTGGCTTGATTCTCAGTCAGGGCATTTGTCTGGGTTGTGGGGCCAGATCCTTAGTTAGGAGTGTGCAAGAGGCAACCAATTGATGTTTCTCTCCCTCTTTTCTCCCTCTCTTTCCCTCTCTCTAAAAATAATCAAACAAATAAATAAAATCTTTAAAAAAATAAAAATAAAATAAAAATGTGGCTTTTGTCTAAAAAATATTTTTAAGCTCTCAGGACAGTGCCAGGCACATTGTAGGTACAATGTATATGATGATGATGATAATTAAAATTGCACAAAACTCCCTCCTCTCTTCTGGTTCTTTTGTACTAGATGTTAATGGCCCAAAGCCCTACTGAATGGAAATTAGTTCTTTTCTTCACAGACAAGGTGAGCTTAGAGTTTAAGTTTATAATTAAAGTTTAAGCTGTCTAGCATGAAAAACAAAGCCACTACATTTCATATTAAAATAGTAGGATTGTTCTCATAAACATTATTTCCAATTTTTTTAGGTGATATGTTACCCCAAACCAGAAGAAATCTAATCTAGTCCATTTACTGAAATTATCACGGGTAAACCGAATCTCAGAAAAGAAATGCCTAATGCACGGTCACACAGCGATAGGGCTGGAACTAGAATACATGTCTCCTCATCCCTGTTCGTGCTCCTTGCAGTGTCCTAGCACCAAGTAAAGAAATGCAGCCATTGTTTGAAGCTTCTATACTTTTTTCCTATGACAGTGGTCAATACACTGTGTGTGTGTGTGTGTGTGTGTGTGTGTGTGTGTGTGTGTGTGTGTGTAGAGCCAGAAAGTAAATATTTTAGGGTTTGTGGGTCAGATGCCTGTCACAACTACTCAACTCTATCATTATAGTGTGAAAGCAGTTTTAGACAATATGCCAACACATGTAGGTGACTGTGTTTTAATAAAACTTTATTTAAGCCCTGGCTGGTGTGACTCAGTGGATTGAGTGCTGGCCTGTGAACCAAAAGGTCACTGGTTCGATTCCCAGTCAGAGCACATGCGTTGCAGGCCTGGTCCCCCATTTGGGGGCATGTGAGAAGCAACCACATGTTGATATTTCTCTCCATCTCTTCCCCTCTTCCATTCTCTAAAAATAAATAAATGAAAATAAATAAATGAAATATTTAAAACTCTATTTAAAAATTGTTGGGCCAAATTTTACCTGTGGGCCATGGGTTTTCCATCGTGTTCTGTGTCATCCCCAGCTGGAGTGCTAGAGCAGTGAGAAGGGGGGGAAACCCACTTCTGTATATGCAGTGATGTGTTAGTGAAATGCTAAATGTGGAAAAAATAGGAAGAGGAAAGAGTAATGATGTATGAAGTAATAAGGATAATTAGGCAAAAATCAGTTCTGCTTTTCCATCCCAGCTATGGCTGTTTCTTTTTCTTTCTTTCTTTCTTTTTTTTTAAGAGGGAAAATAGAGGGATCCAAGATGGTGGCAGTCTAGGTGGATGTTATACTCAAGACCAAACTGGAATTATAACTAAAATGTAGAACAACAAACCTGAATAACTAACTGAAGACTAGCTGGACAGATGTCTTATAACCAAGGATTTCCAGAAGAAGCCACATTGAGACTGGTAGAAGGGCAGAGATGCAAAAAGAGCTTGCCCCGCTCTCACAGGCAGTGGCTAAGATTCCAGAGAAATATCTCAGTTGAAAAGGTTCCCCCTAAGAAGTGTGGGGTCCCAACCCCACACCAAGTTTCCTAGCCCAGAGCACCAGAGCTGGGAAAAGGTACCCACATAATATCTGGCTGTGAAAATCAGTGGAGATTCTGTCTGCCGGGGAGAAACGGTAGCCTGCTAGAGATACGGGTACCCTCCTAAAGGGCCAACACACAAAATCTTGTTGGCAGCCACTCATCCTGGGCTCCTTCAGAGGGACGGCAGAGTGAATTGGAGTTGAGAAGAGGCTGGGCTTTGTGGCTCTGGAGAGAGAGCTGACAGGACAGCCACTGGGACCCCTGTGCTGAGTAACTCTCCCCCACTGCAGGCACCATATATCTTGGGTGGAGCACTCCACTTCTTACAGCATCAGCCTAGGGGAATGCAATAACCCTTCATTGTGGAGCCCATGACCTGCTGAGGAATCAGCTGCTTGGGCCAGGATGTACAGACCTGGGATGACTCAGGAGGAGTGAGTGACTGAGTGATGTTACTTTGGGGTGGGGACCATTCGCCACAGTTTCCAGTGAACCTGACTAGTATTGCCCACTTGGGAAATCCTCTAGCTCCACCCTTTGGGCTCCAGGTGACCCCCACTCTCTCAACTCCCATTTGCCCTATACTGGTGAGTCTGGGCAGATTCCAAGACATACTGAGTCCTTGTGTGGCTTTGGGGTGAAACCACTACCTCCTTTTTCTCCCAAGCCTGACCAGCACCTCCCCATCATGGTAGACCCACTAGCCCCACATTCCCAACACCTGAAAGCCCCACCCTATTGAGCTTGGGCTCTTGGCAGAATCTTGAACAGACAGAGTTTTGTGGCTCTAGGATAGGGGCCATTTTTCTCTTGCATGCTCAACTGATGCAGAGCCCACCCTTCATGTGACTAAATCTTGGTCTATTTGGGCCTGATAAACTTTTCTAGTGACTCCCTGACAACTCTCTGAGACTCAACTCTACCACAAAGGTCTGTGGGCACCTGGCAGGATAGAGCTAGATTTAGTTTATCCTGGGACATTTGCACTGGCACCGACTGAACCCATATCCATCTGGTGAACACAGCTTGCCTATACCTGGTGATTCACTGAGAACCCACCTCATGGAACTTGAGTACTGCCAGAGGTTCTTTTAGTGACTGCACCTATCAGGCAGTCAGCAGGTGGAAGAAAGTGGAGGAGGATCTCAGGATGCCTTGGGGCTTTTGCTAACCTGCCTCTGGGCCTGAGCCTGGTAAAAGCTGGCCTTGGTGTGCAGCTTGGCCTTTTCCACACTCACCCAAACCCAGCAAAGGTGGTGTTACACTGTGGATCACTTTGTATCTCCAAATAGGTTGCCTAGGACCAGTCACAGGCAGCATCTGACATTGGTCTGCACCAGAGTCCCTCCCAAGAGGCTCAGAACCAACATACCCAGCGACTAGACTCAGAAGAGCAAGAGCCAATAAGCTTCACAAGCAGCATATTCAAAGAGTGATCTTGACCTGAACGAAACCCTGCTGGGGCAAATTCTGTTTTGTGTTGTGAGCATCTGCACTGCAGAGTGCATGCCATGGTCGGGGTTGAGCCTCATAGTCAGCCAGCCTGAGGATTAATCCCATGTACAAACAGGCCAATAACAATCAAGACTCAATTACAACAGGAGGGTCCACATTATACACACAAGGGACATTGCTGGAGAACCCAGTTCAGGAGATCAAGGAGACTCTGCCACTGGTTCCCACGGGACACCTACTATATAAGGCCACCCCACAAAGACTGGGAGTCATAGAAGTTCTATATAATACATAGAAACAAACACAGAGAGGCAGCCAAAATGGGGACACAACAAAATAAGTCCAAAATGAAAAAACAAGAAATCTCATGAAATGGATGCAAGCAATTTACCAGGTATAGAGTTCAAAAACAATTGCTGTGAGGATGCTCAAGGAACTTAATGAGAACTTCAACAAAGAGATAACAAGTATGAAAAGGCCATAAAGAACCAGTTAGAAATGAAGAATACAACATCTTAAATGAAGTATACACTGGAAGGAATAAACAGTAGGTTGCATGAAGCAGAAAACTGAATCAGTGATGTGGAAGACAGGATAGCAGAAAGCACCCAATCAGAGCAACAAAATGGAAAAAACTTAAAAAAAAATTAGGATAGTTTAAGGGATCTTTGGGACAGCATGACATGTAACAACATCTGCATCATAGGGGGAGCAGAAGGAAAAGAGAGAAAGCAAGAGATCAAGAACCTATTTAAAGAAATAATAATTGAGTCCTGGCTGGTGTAGTTCAGTTGATTGGAGCATTGTCCCTTACACCAAAAGGCTACAGGTTTGATTCTCAGTCAAGCTGCATGCCTGGGTTGCAGGTTTGATCCCTGCTTGGGGAGCATATGGGAGGCAACCAATCATTATTTCTCTCTTAAATCATGTTGCTCTCTCTATTTCTCTCAAATCAATAAATATATTTAAAAATTAAAAATAAAGAAATAGTGACTGCAAACTTCCATAACCTGGTGAAAGAAAAAGACACACAAACTTAGGAAGCAGAGTCTCAGACAGAAAGAACCCAGAGAGGCTCACACCAAGACATGCCATATTAAGATGGCAAAAGTTAAGAACAAAGAAAGAATCTTAAAAGTAGCAAGAGGAAGATATTCAATAGCTATCTATAAGGTAGCTTCTGTAAGACTATCAGCTCATTTCTCAACAGAAAAGTTTCAGGCCAGAAGGGATTGGCATAAAATATTAAAAGTGATGAAAAGCAAGGATCTACAACTAAGGCTATTTTATCCAGCAAAGCTATCATTTAAAATTGAAGGAGAAATAAAGAACTTCTCGGATAAGAAAAAGCTAAAGGAATTTATTATCACCAAACCAGTATTATAAGAAATGTTAAAGGGTCTTTTTAAAATCATTTTTTATTGTTGTTCTAATACAGTTATCTCCATTTTCCCACTACCACTTTTCCATGCCCCACTCACCCCCACCTCCCACCCTAAGCCATACCCCCCTCTTGGCTTTGTCCATGAGTCCTTTATACACATTCTTTGATGATCTAAAGTACCTTCTTTAAAGAGAGTAAAAAAAAAAAAAAGAAAGAAAAAAGAAAAACAGAAACATAGTTATAAAGAATAAAATGTGCCCTGGCTGGTGTGGCTCAGTGGATTGAGCGCGGGCTGTGAACCAAAGGGGTCGAGGTTCGATTCCCAGTCAGGGCACATGCCTGGGTTATGGGCCAGGTCCCCAGTGGGGGCCATGTGAGAGGCAACCACACATTGATGTTTCTCTCCCTCTCTTTCTCCTTCCCTTCCCCTCTCTCTAAAAATAAAGAAAAAAAAGTGATTTAAGAATAAAATGTCAATAAATATGTACCTATCGATAATCACTTTTAATGTAAATGGCGTAAATGCTCCAATAAAAGACATAGGGGATCTGAATGAGTAAGAAAACAATCCCATAGACATGAACAATGGTGGAGGGATTGCCTGAGGGAATGGGGGGTGATGTGTGGAGGGGGAAAAGTGGAAAAAAATTAGGACAACTAACAGCATAATCAATAAAATGTAATTTTTTTAATTAAAAAAATAAAACTCAAAAGAACAACAACAAAAAAAGAAAATAAGACCCATATATAAGCTGTCTGCAAGAGGCCCAGTTTTGAATTAAAGATGAACACAGACTAAAAGGAAAGAAGGAAATGGGGATTTAAATGACACATTAGATCAGATTGATTTAATTGATATCTTTAGAGCATTTCATCTCAAAGCAGCAGAATATACATTCTTCTCAAATGTACATGGAATAGTTTCTAGGATAGATCACATGTTAGGACACAAAACAAGTCTTGATGCATTTAAGAAGACTGAAATCATATTAAGCATTTTCTCTGATCACAATGGTATGAAACTAGAAATTAATCACCAAAAAAGTATAAACACACAAAGACATTGAGGCCAAATAACATGTTACTAAACAATGGATGGGTGAACAGTAAGATACAGGAAGATATCAAAAGATACCTTGAAACAAATGAAAATGAGAACACAACAACCCAAACTTGATGGGACACAGCAAAAGCAGACCACGGAGGGAAATTCAGTGCATTATAGCCCTACCTGAAAAAAATAACAATAAAAATCTCAAATAAACAATCTAACTTTACACTTAAAGGAACTTGAAAAAGAATAACAAACAAAGCCCAAAGTGAGTAGAAAAAGGAAATAAAGATCAGAGCAGAAATAAGCAAAATAGAGTCTAAAAAACAATGCAAAAGAACAATAAAACCAAGAGCTGATTCTTTGAAAAGATAAACAAAATTGAAAAACTTTTAATCAAAATCATTAAGAAAAAAAGAGAGGGCACCCAAATAAATACCATCAGAAATGAAATGGAGGTAACAACAGACTCTACAGAAACACAAGGGATTGTAAGAAAATATTATGAACAACTACGTGGCAAGAAATTGGACAATTTGGACAAAAAGGATAAAGTCCTACAAACACAGCCTTCCAAAACTGAATCAGGAAGAATCAGAAAATCTGAATAGACAGATTACAGCTAATGAAATTGAAGGTGTAATAAGAAAAAAAAACACAAAACCCCCCCAAAACTCCCAGCAAACAAAAGTCCTGGACTGGCTGGTTTCACAGGTAAATTTTATCAAACATTCAAAGTAGAACTAACACCTAACTTTCTCAAACTATTCCAAAAGATTCAAAAGGAGGAAAGACTCCCAAACTCATTTTATGAGGCCAGCATTACCCTAATTTCAAAACCAGATAATGACACTACAAGAAGGAAAATTATTGATCAATATCCATGATGAATATAGATGCTAAAATCCTCAACAAAATATTGGCAAACTGGATCCAGCAATACATTAAAAAGATCTTACACCATTATTAAGTGGGCTTTATTCTAGGGATGCAAAGTTGGTACAATATCTGTAAATCAATAACCATAACTTTCATAAATAAAATGAAGGATAAAAATCACATGATCATATCAATATATGCAGAAAGAACATTTGATAAAATCCATCACCCATTTATGATAAAAACTCCCAGCAAAGTAGGAATGGAGGAAACATATCCCAATATAATAAAGGCCATATATGACAAACCCACAGCCAACATCATACTCAATACGCAAAAAAAATACAATCATTTCCTTTAAGATCAGTAATGGGACAGGGATGTCCATTTTCACCTCTCTTATTCAACATAGTACTGGAAGCCCTAGCCATAGCAATCAGACAAGAAGAAATAAAAGGCATCCAAAATGGAAAAGAAGAAGTACAACTGTCATTATTTGCAGATGACATGACAGGGAGCCCTAAAGATTCTACCAAACCAAACCAAACCAAACAAAACAAAACAAAAAAATTACTAAACTGATAAAATAATTCAGTAAAGTAGCAGGATGCAAAATAAATATCCAGAAATCAGTTGCATTTATATATACCAATAATGACCTATCAGAAAGGGAAACTAAGAAAACAATCCAGCCCAGGCTGGTGTGGCTCAGTGGACTGAACGTGGGCCTGTGGACCAAAGTGTCACCAGTTTCATTCCTGGTCAGGGCACATGCTTGAGTTGCGGGCCAGGTCCCCAGTGAGGGGCACGTGAGAGGCAACCACACATTGATGTTTTTCTCCCTCTCTCCCTCCCTTCCCCTCTGTCTAAAAAGAAAATAAATAAAATCTTTAAAAAAGAAAACAATCCCATTTACAATTGCATCAAAAAAAGTACTTTAGAATGAATTTAACATGTATTTGAAAAAATGACATGACACTGAAGAAAGAAATTGAAGAGGATACAAATAAGTGGAAGCATATACTTTGTTTATGGATTAGAAGAATTAATATCATTAAAATGTCCATATTACCCTATAAATTCAGTGCAATTCCTATCAAGATGCCAATGGTATATTTCACAGAACTAGAACAAGTATTCCAAAAATTTGTATGGAACCACAGAAGACCCTGAATAGCCATAGCAATCTTGAGAAAGAAGAACAAAGTTGGAGGAATTATGCTACCTGGTATTAAACTATACTACATGGCCACAGTAATCAAAATGACATGGTACTTGCACAAAAACAGACATATAGGTCAGTGGAACATAATAGCCCAGAAATAAACCACACCTTTATGTTCAATTGATATTTGACAGAGGAGGTAAAACATACAATGGGGTAAAGATAGTCTGTTCAATAAATGGTATTGGGAAAATTGGACAGACTCAAGCAAAAAATGAAACTAGACCACCCTCTTACACCATACAAAAAAATAAACTCAATATGGATTAAAGACTTAAATGTAAGACTCAAAACCATAAAAATCCTAGAAGAAAACATAGGCAGTAAAATCTTGGACATTTCTCATAGCAATATTTTTTCTACGTCCCTTCAGGCAAAGGAAACAAAAGAAAAAAATAAACAAATGGGACTACATGAAAGTAAAAAAAATTGCACAACAAAGGAAACCAATAATAAAATGAAAATACAGTCCACTGAATTGGAGAACATATTCAACAATGATACATTTGATAAGGAGTTAATATCCAAAATTTATAAAGAACTTACAAAACTCAACACCAAAAAATCTTGAACAATCCAATTAAAAAAATGGACAAAGGACCTGAATAAACACTTATCCAAAGAGGACATACAGATGGCCACTAGACATGAAAAGATGCTCAATGTCTTGAAGCACAGAGAAATGCAAAGTAAGACCACACTGAGTTGTTACCTCACACATATCAGAATGGCTGTCATCATTAACAAACAACAAGTGTTGATGAGGATTTTGAGTAAAGGGAAACCTTGAGCACTGTTGGTGAGAATGAAGATTGGTGCAGCCACCTGGAAAACAGTATGAATTAAAAATGGAACTGCCTTATGACCCAGAGATTCCATTTCTAGGAATATGTCTGCAGAAACCCAAACACTATGTTCATTGCAGTGTTATTTACAATAACTAAGATTTGGAAGCAGCCTAGCTGTCCATCAGTAGATGAGTGGATAAAAATGCTGTGGTACATTTACATAATGGAATACTACTTGGTCATAAAAAGGAATAAAATCTTACCTTCTGTGGTAGCTAAGGTAAGTGAAATAAGCCAGTCAGAGAAAGACAATACTGTATGATCTCATTTATATGTGGAATCTAACAAAGAAAATAATTGAACAAACAAAATAGCAAGAGAAGCACAGACACATAAAACAGACTGGCCCCTGTTAGAAGGGAGTGAGTGGTGTTGGGAGAATGAGTGAAAAAGGTGAAGGTACTAAATGAAAAAATAGAGATGGCAATTTTTCCACATTAACAAATAAATTTAAGGGAGAGATTCAGTAAAATGGTGTCTGTTACCATGGCATTCCCAGTATACCTTGCTAGAAACTCCAAATAAAAGGGCGTATTTTATCTATCCATGTGACTCTAGTAATTTTAAGCTATAGCATGAGATTTATTCCCTTAGCTCCCAGATATTAGCTTGCTTTATTAGGACATCAAGAAATAAGCAGAAAGAAGAGAAAATATATTTAGAGAGGCTTTGCTTTAGTTTGAGAAAATGAGTTCACAGTTAATTAGGGAAAAAGCAGAGGCCACAGGCAGGTTAGTAGAGTGAGGTTTAATCATCAGATAACCGTATCATCAGATACGGTTAAGAAAATACCCTGAAGAATTTTTTCCAGAGGTTTCATAGTTGCATTTATCTTTTGAGATTGTTTGTGATGGAGAGTATATTAATTATTCATCATTGCTTAATAACTACAGCCACGGTTAGCAGTTTAAAACAACACACACCATTTTACAGTTTTCGTGATGAGGAATTCAGGTACAGCTTAGATGCCTCCTCACTTCTGGATCTCTCACAAGCTGTTGCGGACCGTTCAGCCTGGTTTCAGGAGTTGTAACCCTCACCCCATGGTGGGCTGTGTAAGAGCCCAAGGGACCCACTTCATCTGGGTCTGTTCTGTCACGAGGATGTGACCTATTAAGGAGACAAAGCTTATCTCCCTGGCAGGAGCACTGCTTCTGCCTTACCCATCTCTGGCCCCATAGCTTGGTTGGCAGTCAATGACGGGTAAGACTCCTCATGGGAGGGGCAACCTAAGCCAGACGTGACCACTTGGGAGGCCTCATGGAAGGACTCGGGGGGTTGCAGCAAAGAGGATGTGATGGACCCTCGCCCCCCGGCTATTCTGACATAGCCCGAATAGCCCGAGTCCTCATTTCCATCTGGGAGATGTCT
This sequence comes from Glossophaga mutica, assembly GCA_039655065.1. Classification (NCBI taxonomy): domain Eukaryota; kingdom Metazoa; phylum Chordata; class Mammalia; order Chiroptera; family Phyllostomidae; genus Glossophaga; species Glossophaga mutica. Next base: position 101,019,799 of record CM077305.1, read on the forward strand.
CCTGCTTCCTAATTGCCTTAAAGCCTGAAACTGTGGGGGTGAGCGGTGCAGCCCTGTCCTGGCCAGGACGGCTCCGTGGGTGATTGGCATAAGAAAGAATTCCTAAAGTCCTGTGAAACCTGCTTTGCTAAGAGTGCTCTTCCTGAGGTGACAAGTGTCCCAGGAGGAAATGAGCATGTCTCCCAAAGTCTGGCAACCCCCCTTCCTGACAAACACTGGCTCCGGTTAAGCCCTCAGATTTCTTTGACATGTTAAACTTGTATTCCGGTGTATTGGAGCCCAATAAAAGCCTAGTGAGGATGGGGCTCTGGGTCTTTCTCCTCTGAGAGTTTGACCCCTTTCCTCCCCAAGCACAAGATGTCTTGGTAGTTTTCACTTTCATCCGTGACGGAGGGATGGGGCTCTGCGGGCGGAGCCCCCCCACATCTGGCGCCCAGGCCAGGGTCCCCAGCAACAAGCTATTATTGAAGTGTGGGCCAGGGCTGGGCTTTCCTCTGAAGCTTCAACTGGGGAGGATCCTCTTCTAAGTCCTTGTAGTTCTTGGCAGGATTCAGTTCCCTGGAGTTGCTGGGCTGAGGACTTCGTTTCTTAATTGGCTCTTGCCATGTGTATGATGGTTTGCTTCATCAAAGCATGCAAACCAAAAAGGCAGTATAGTCTGTCAGCAAGATGGAAGTCACACTCTTGCGTAACCAAATTATGGAAATGGCATCCCCTCACATTCGCCATACTCTGTGGATGAGAAGAAGGATATTGATCTTGCCCACACCAAAAGGAGGGGATTATGCAAGGACACAGAAACCAAGAGGTCGGGAGAACTGGGGGGCATTTTAGAGTCTACCTGTTACAGGGAAGGTGTAGCAGCAATGTCAGCCTATAATGAAAGAAAGACCTGCCATGCTGAGAAGGTCTCTGGAGCCATATTTCCTGTGATGGGTGAGTGATGGTTAATGAGTGTCTTGGGCAGAGAGGGGGACTCGTGCACATACAGCACACTTTCTAACTACAAACTCTGGTTTCTGGGAAATGTGAATGATGGGCAGACCATTTAGCCTCATTAAATCTAAGTGCTGGACAAGACAGGGCCCATAAAACACTTTGGACTCTTAATGGCAATCAACAGAAAAACTAATCCAGATGGTTTAAGATAAGAGGCAACTATTTGGCTTATATAATTTACATGTCCAAGAGAAAATCTCAGTTCAGGCTTAAAGCAACACATTTTATTTGTTTATTTATTACTATTTTTTGATTAGCATTATTGAGGTATAATTATACATGGCAAAAGCCACCCTTTTTTAGTGTACAATTCAGTGTTCAATTTAGTGTACAAACATGTCCAGTCAAGTAACCACCACCATAGTCAGGATATAGAACATTACCAGCCCCCCTCCCTGCCCCCAAACAAATTCCCTCTTATCTCTTTGCAGGCAACTTCTGTTACCCTTAGCCCCTGATAGCCACTAATTGCTTTCCAGTGCCTATTATTTTGTTTTCAGAATATCTCTTCAATGAAATCATACAGTATGTTGCCTTTTGAGTCTGGCTTCTTTCACTCAGCGTAATGCTTTTGAGATGCACCCAGGTTCTTGCATATATCACAGGTTATCTCTTTTTATTACTGAGTAGTAGTCCACTGGATAGATGTACAGCAATTTGTTTATCCATTAAGCAAATGAAGGAAATTTGGCTTGTAACCATTTTTTGGTAATTATGAATAAAACTACTATAAGCATTTGTGCATAGGCTTTTTTTATGAATTAACTTCATTTTTTCTGGTAAATACCTAGTAGTGAAATTGCTGGATCATATAGTAAATCTATGTTTAACTTTATGAGACACTACCAAGTTATTTTACATAATGGCTGTACCATTATGTACTCTCATCAGCAGTGAATGAGAGTCCCAGTTGTTCCATACACTCACCAATACCTGGAATCATCAGTTTTTAATTTTAGCCTTTCTAATAGGTATGCGGTGGTATCTCGAGGTGGCTTTAATTTGCATTTTCCAAATAACTAATGATGCTGATCATCTTTTCATATGTTTATTTGCTCTCTCTATAACCTCTTTGGTGAAGTGCTTGTGCATATCTTCTGCTATTTAAAAAAATGTATTCTTGCTTGTTTTGATGATAAACAACATTTTTGGATGGAATTCTAATAGGTCAAGTATGAGTGAATAGAACCAACAAAAACAACTATATAATGAAGCTTATTTTTCAAAAACCTAAAATATGAAAAAGAACATAAAACTCCAGAGGCAATAAAATAACATAACATCATATAAAATTTTATTGTGGTTTTATTATTTTTAAGTTTTCAGAGTTCTTTATATATTCTGGATGCCAACCTTTTACAAGAATTGTGCTCTTGATATACTTTATCTCAGTCTGTGGCTTGCATTTTCATTATCTTGACAGTCCTTTGAAGTTTAAAATGTTAATGAAGTTCAAGTTACCAATTTTTTCTTTATGAATCATACATTTGGTGTCATGTCTAAGAAATTTTTGCTTAACTCATGATTTCCAAACACTTCCTTTCATGTCTTGTTCTAGAAGCTTTATAGTTTTCCATCTTACTTTCAGGTCTATGATCCATTTCAAGTCAGTTTTTGTATAAGGTACATGAGGTTTATTTAACTGTTTTTGGCAAATTGCTACCCAATTATTTCAGAACCATGTTTTGAAATGTTTCTACTAAATTGACTTCATGCATTTGTAAAATGCAGTTGACCATAGAAGTATGGGTCTCTCTCTTGTCCCTTTGAACAAGGCTATGCTTCCCCAGAGTTGGCTCCATTTTTAGGTAGTGTCTTTCTCATGGTTACAGGATGGCTGACAGTAGCTCCCAGAACCCCATTCTTCAGCTTCATGTTCAGTGAAAAACAAGCATCTTTGTTCTGGTAGTCTCCACAAAAATACTGAGATGGATTGACTTTGATTAGATCAGTTTATGTCATGTGATATACCCTGATTTTTCTGGACTGAGTCATCTCCTCCACCTGCAAGACTAGGAATGAAGCCTTACTCACACCACCGGAGTTAGAGTTGGGGAACAGTGGGTCCTCAAAAGAAAAAACAAGAACTGTTAGGATGGGGATAATGTAGGTTGGATGACCAAACAACACCCAAACAATAGCAATCAAACATCCCAACAAGTATCTGGTTTTGCTCTTGACTCAAGAATTTGATAGTGTAACCGGGACACAAACATGGAAGAAAACAAATTGTAATAGATTGTGAGAATATAGCAATTGAAATGAGTCCGAGGTACAGATGAGGGAGTAATGAAATCTATCTGGGTGTTTTGGGAAAGGCTTTGAAGATAAGATCTCTGAAATGGGTTTAAAAAATAGTTTTATAATGCTTAAGTGAAATACAACATCTTTAAAGAAAAGTACACAGGCTGGAAGTGAATGGCTCAATATATTATTGCAACATGAAGACACACTTGAATAACAAGCACCTTCAAAATATCATGTGTCCCCTTTTCTCGACAAGTAATTTATATGCTGAGTTCCAATGTCATAGATTAGTGTTTGCTTCTTAAAAATATAAATGGAGGGACTTCTGGCCAAGATGGAGGCATAGGTAGACACACTGTGCCTGATTGAACAACCAAAATAAGGACAACAAAAATTTAGAAACAAAAACACAACTACCACTCCTAGAAGATTGAACTGTATGCAAGTCTGACAACCAAGGAGTTAAAATAGACACATCCATCCAGACCTGTAGGAGGGGCAGAGTTGGGCAGTGGTCGGAGAAGGGTCGCAGCAAAAAAAGTGGTGGTTGGTTGACCCCAGGCATGCAAGGCAGCAACTGACGGACGCCGGGTATGGGGTGGCAGCTGGCAGACTCAGCAAGGCTGTGGATTGTGGAGGGGTGTGGGGTGCAAAGCAGCTGGTCGACTGGGCTGTCCCACATTCACACACAGATAGACCAGGTGAAACTGGGGAGCGAGATAGGCCGCACAACCCAGGGTTCCAGTGCAGAGAAATAAAGCCTCAAACATCGCTTGAAAACACCTATGGGGGTTGAGGTGCCAGGAGAGACTCCCAGCCTCACAGGAGAGTTTGTTGGAGACACCCACAGGGTCCTAGAACATACACAAGCCCACCCACACGGAAATCAGCACCAGAAGGGCCCAGTTTGCTTGGGGGAAGTGACTGAAATCTGGCAGGGAGTGAAGTGCCATTGTTCCCTCTCTGATCCCTGCCCCACACACACTCACAACCCAGCAACTGGGTTACCCTGCCCTGGTGAACACCTAAGGCTCTGCCCCTCACTATATTACAGGTGTGTCAAGTAAAAAAAAAAAAGAAGAAGAAGAAGAAGAGGCCCAAATGAAAGAACAGATCAAAGCTACAGAAAAAATACAACCACGTGACAAAGAGGTAGCCAACCTATCAGATGCATAGTTCAAAGCACTGGTGATCAGGATACTCACAGAATTGGTTGAATTTGGTCACAAATTAGATGAAAAAATGAAGGCTATGCTAAGTGAAATGAAGGAAAATGCACAGGGAACCAATAGTGATAGGAAGAAAACTGGGACTCAAATCAATGGAGTGGACCAGAAGGAACAAAACAAACAACCAAATAGAAAACAAGGAAGAAACAAGAATTCAAAAAAAAAATGAGGAGAAGCTTAGGAATCTCCAGGACATCTTTAAACGTTCCAACATCCGAATCATAGGGGTAGCAGAAGGGGAAGAAGAAGAGCAACAAGTGGAAAACTTATTTGAACAAATAATCAAGGAGAACTTTCCCAATATGGCAAAGGAAATAGACTACCAGGAAGTCCAGGAAGCTCAGAGAGTCCCAAAGAAGTTGGACCCAAGGAGGAACACACCAAGGCACATCGTAATTACATTAGGCAAGATTCAAATGAAGGAGAGAATTCTAGAAGCAGTGAGGGATAAGGGGACAGTCACCTACAAAGGAGTTCCCATCAGACTGTCAGCCGATTTCTCAAAAGAGACCTTCCAGGCAAGAAGGGGCTTGAAAGAAGTATTTGAAGTCTTGAAAGGCAAGGACCTACATCCAAAATTGCTCTATCCAGCAAAGCTTTCATTTAGAATGGAAGAGAAGATAAAGTGCTTCTCAGATAAGGTCAAGTTCAAGGAGTTCATCATCACCAAGCCCTTATTATATGGAATGTTAAAGGGACTTATCTAAGAAAAAGAAGATAAAAAAACAGGACAGTGAAAAGACAGAAAACTCACAGCTATTAACAACCACACCTAAAACAAAAGCAAACAACTAGAACAGGAACAGAACCACAGAAATGGACATCATATGGAGGGTTAGCAACAGGAGAGTGGGAGGAGGAGGGGGGAAAGGTACAGAGAAAAAGTAGCATAGACGGTAGGTAGAAAATAGACAGGGGGAGGGCAAGAATAGTGTGGGAAATGTAGAAGCTAAAGAACTTACAAGTATGTCACATGGACATGAACTAAAGTGGGGAATGTGGGTGGGAGAAGGTGTGCAGGGTGGAGGGGAGTGAAGGTGGGAAAATGGGACAACTGTAATAGCATAATAAATAAAATATATTAAAAAAGAATCTGAAGAAAAAATATAAATGGAATCAAGCAATGTGAGGTTCATTTGCACTAGCATGTAGCTATAGTTCATTAATTTTCACTGCTGTATAGTATTCTATTGTACATATATACCACCACTTATTTATTTTATTTTGTTTAAAATTTGTGGCCAGTTCTAGTTTTTGACATTGAAAACAGTGTTGCTATGAACATTTTTGTGCTCAATTTTTGTTTCACATGTTATGTGGGGTATATACCTATAAGTAAATGTCCTGGGTCATGGAACACACATATGTTTAAATTTAGTAGATTCTGCTAAACAATTTTCTAAAGTGCTTATATGAATTTAAACTCCCACTTGCAGTGTATGAGAGTTTGGCTGGTGTTCACTGTCAACAATAGTTGATGTTAGTCTTCTGTAATTTTACCCATTGTGGTGGGTATGTACATAGTGGTATCTCATAATGATTTTAGTTTGCATTTACCTAATGACTAATGTTGAATACTTTTTCATCAGTCTGTTGATCATTTAGATATCTTTTCTTTTTTGGTAAAGTGGTTGTTTAAGTCTTTTGTCCATTTTTCTGCAGGCATACCTCACTTTGTTGTGCTTCACTCTATTGTGCTTGGTGATTACTGTGTTTTCAGCAACTTCAAAGCAAGATCCTCCACCAGGAAAATGATTATGACTTGCTGAAGGCTCAATAATGATTAACATTTATAATGAAAACATTTTTTCTATTTTTTTAAATTTTATTTTTTTAAATTGTTGGTCTTGTACAGTTTTCTGTCTTTTACTCCCATCCCAGCCCACCACCTCAGCCCTCCCACCTCCCTCCCATTTCCACCCCCCTCCCATTTCCACCCCCCATAGTTTTTGTCCATGTGTCCTTTATACTTGTTACTCTAAACTCTTCACCCTTTCCCCTGAAATTCCCTCCCCTCTCCCCTCTGGTGACTTTCAGCCTGTTCTCAATCTCAGTGTCTTGGTTATATTTTGCTTGTTTGTTTGTTTTGTTGATTAGGTTCCTGTTAAAGGTGAGATCATATGGTATCTGTCTTTCACCGCCTGGCTCATTTCGCTTAGCATGATGATCTTCAGTTCCATCCATGCTGTAGCAAAGGGTAGGAGATCCTTCTTTCTTTCTGCTGTAGAATTCCATTGTGTAAATGTACCATAGTTTTTGATCCATTCATTTATGGGTGGGCACCTAGGTTGCTTCCAACACTTGGCTATTGTAAATTGTGCTGCTATGAACATAGGGGTACATAGGCTCTTTTGGACTGGTGCTTCAGGGTTCTTAGGATATAATGAAAACATTTTAAAATTAAGATATATACCTTTTTAGACATAATGGTATTGTGCACATAATAGACTATAGTGAAGTGTAAACATAACTTTTATATGTACTGGGAAACCTAAAATTTCATATGACTCACTGTATTGTGATAGTCACTTTATCAGGTATTGGTCTGGAATTATACCTCCAATATTTCTGAAGTATGCCTGTGTAGGTTTACTATAATTATTATTTTGGGCATTGATTTTTAGAAATTCTTTTATATTGGGTTGGCCAAAAAATCCCTTTAGTTTTCTTCTGTAAAATAAAAGACACATCATTTTCACCAATACCTTTATTGATTTGGATATTTTGAGTGTGTCAGCTATCTCCTGCATGGTATAATGTTGATTTTTCTCAATTAATGTCTCAATTTGATTGCTATTGACTTTAACTAGTCAACCCAACTGTAGAGCAGCTTCCAGTGAGAAATCTCCAGCACAAAACTTCACAAACCACTTTTGACATGTTCGATCAGTCACAGTACCTCCATACGCTGCACAAATCTCTTTTTGCATTTCAGTTTTATTTTTACCTTTCTTGAAATAACAAAGCATAATATACTAAAAATGTTGCATATTTTCTTCCATCTTCAATATTAAAATGGCTACACAAAAATTCACCAATTTTGACTGTGTTTTTTAAATGCATGATGATATGACAGCTGTCATAATACAATCTAACAATTGTTTTGAGTGAAGTTAGAGAAAACTAAGTGCTACTTGAGCCATCTTATCGGAAAAACCAAATGACCCTTTGACCAACCCAATACTTTGGATCCTTTGGATATTAATTTTCTGTTATCTGTGTTGCACATTTTTTTTCTTTTACTGTGAGGCTTGCTTTTTTACTCTCTCAATAGTGTCTTTTTATTCATAGATGTTCTGAATTTTAATTAAGTTCAATTCATCCATCGTATGGTTAGTGCTTTCTGTGTCCTTTCTAAGAAATCTTTTCCCACCCAAAAATAATGAAGATATGCCCTTATGTTATCTTCTAGAAGCATATTATTTTACTTTTTTACATTTGGAGCTACAAACTGTTTGAGATTTATTTTTGTGTATGGTGTGAGGCAAGTCAAGATTTATTGTTTTTCATGTGGATAGCCAATTGACTTCACACCATTCATTGAAAAGACCTTTCTTCATTGTCCTGCTGTTTTATAATAAACCAAGTGTCACTGTCCTGCCGTTTTATCATGAACCAGGTGCTTTTAGATGCATGAGTCTGTTTTTGGACTCAATTTTCTTCCATTTGTTTGTGTGTTTTTGTGCTAGCACAACTCTCTTAACTTTGGTCATTATAATATCTTAACATGTGGTAGAAAATGCCCTTCCACTTTGTGATTATCTTGGCTTCTTAACTCTGTATTTTCTTATAAATTTTAGAATCGGTTTCTCAATTTCCATAAAAACAACAAATGAGAAATCAACTGGAATTGGTTAAATCTGTCTATGAATTTGCAGAGAATTAACATTACTACAGTTTGGAGTCCTCCAGTCCATGTCTGTGATTTATCCCTAACTTTATTTAGATGTTTCAAAATTTTTATCAGTGACACTTTAGACAGAGGTCCCCAACCCCTGGGTGCTGCGGACCAGCTGGTCCCTGGTGCCAAAAAGGTTGGAGACTGCTGACTTTAGAGTTGTTTATCTTTTTCTAGATTACACCTTACATCTTTTTCTAGATTTATTCCCAGGTATTTGACTTTAAAAAGTACTGCAAGCAGATCTTTTTGTTGTCTAAACATTTGCTGGCTTATAAAAATACATTTAATGATTTTATATTTATCTTGATGGACTGGGTTTTGAAAGTTCATTTTTTTCTCAGAAGATAGGTTGAAATACATACCCAGCGTGCCCCGTGAGCCTCTCAGAGGCACTGCACATACTGTACCACCCCACATGGCTGCATTCACACTGCAGTGAAGGAAGGCACCATTTACACAGAGTAGCCTGCGTTTGATGCTCCTTACATTGTGCAGTCTTGACTGCCGTGTTAGAAGTACGTGAAAGGTGGCAGACATTGATGCCATCACCCTTGTCTGGATTGGAAAAATGCCTCTCTTTAATGACTAAGCCTATTTCTCACTAAAAGGAAAGAATTTTTCCTCCTCCAGTTTATTGAGGGCTTTTTGAGAAACGAAAACAGCATCACCATTAGAGGGCGCTCCTCCCCCTTCCTCTCCAAACTCTAACTTCACATAATTAAGTGATAGCCACTTCCACTTCTCTTACCTCAGGATCTGAGGTTAACAAAGTTGTTTACTAACTTAGAAGAAAAGAATGGGAAACCAATATTATGAAGGATGAGGAAGTGGGAAGTGATCTGGGTGGGGCTGCTAAATCCAGCTGTACAGTTTATGCACGGCACAAAGGCTTTTGGCTCCAGAGACGAGTTTGTAGAAGAGGGCTGAAATCCTGTTCTCTGACCCAGCTGTGTGCCCAAGTGTAGTGCTACATCCACCACAGGGGGCGCTGTCTCCCAACTCTCCTCTCCAGCAAGGTACCTTTTCCCATTTTAGCAAAGGCACCTCACAGGCTAGTCCATGCCTTGGTTTAGGCCATCTCTAAATTGACCAAGAGAAGTTGTGTTTATCAGTAATGCCTGGAGAAACTGTATTTATCAGCTTCTCTTGGCACAGATTAGCAGTGTTGCCAGGATGCTGACAGAATGTTTCTGGAGAACTCCATGCCCTCTTCTACCCCTTCTGTTCGCCTTTTATTGATTCTTCTCTCCTGCGTTTCTACGCCTGAGCCAGGAACCCTCCCGTTATGAAAAGCAGTCCCAGTTGCCCATACCTTTCATTTCCTTTGAATTACATTAATTGCCTGACAGCTAAAAAGTGAGCTGGTATTTTCAGATTTCAGCTGCTGGTTGGCAAGAAATATTTACCAGCTCCTGCAGATTTATAAAGATGCCATGGAGATGCCTGGAGACTAACAATCAGAAAATACGGCAGCAAAACAACACCATTTTTCAAGGTTAAATGATCAGAATGCTAAAAAGAAATTGTCCATAAAGCAAAATCGGGTTTCAGAAGGAGGCAGCCTGTACCCTGGACAAAAGAAAGGACCCGGAGGTTTAAAATAAGATTTCACAGCTTCACAGTAATTATGAATATAATAAGGGGAACTTTATTTTTAATTTAGTTCCAGTCTGGCTGCCTGTCTTCTCCCTCCTGCCTCCTCTCCACGCCATGGTAATGCTCTCTAATGTGGTCCTAGGGCTGAGGTCACAGTGAGAGCTGGGAAAAGTCCCAGGCACAGGGCTGTCTGATGAAGAGGTATTTAGACAGATAATATTCCTCCCTCTTTGCAGGCAGATGGGACTAACTCCTACTGGCTTTATTCCCTCCTGGAAGTCAGAAATATCTTTTGCTCTATAGGAAGACAGTAGATTCTGAAAATTTGAGGACAGGAAGATTTTTCCCCCCAGATAGGACTCTAGTCTTTGTCTCCTGTTCTTGATGAGTTGAGTAATAAAAGGCAACTGTGGCCACCAGGCATAGACCCCCCACCAAGCCAATGACTGCTGCAATGCGTACTTACCTTCAAAATAGGGTGATTCAAATGTGGTTTGTAAAGGGCTACCGATTTTCCAAAAATGCTTTTCCATAGATGACGTTTGGTGTTTCCAGGGCCATACACATTCATTCATTTAACAAATATTTATTGAGGCCCTATTTTTTTGAAGTGCTCTTTTCAGTAGAGGTTAAATTCACTTCACACAAAATGAATCATTTTAAAGTGAACAAATGAGTGGCATTTAGTTCATTCACAATATTGTGCAACCACCATCTCTACTTCCAAAACATTTTATCACCCCAAAAGAAAAACCCATACCCCTTAAACTGTTACTTCCTTAATCCCTGCCTTCCCCTAACCCCTGGCAACCACCAACCTGCTTTCTGTGGATATACCTATTTGGGATATTTCATATAAATGGAGTGATTTTGTGTCTGACACACTTAGCACCATGTTTTTTAGGTTCATCCACATTGTAACCTATATCAACACTTCATTATTTTTTGTGGCTGAGTAATATTTCACTATGTGTATACACACACACGCGCGCGCATGCACGCATACACACCACAGTTTGTTTATCTACTCATTCATTGGTGGACATTTGAGTTGTTTCCATATTTTGGGCTACTGTGGATAGTTCTACTGTGAACATTCATGCACCATTTGTTTGAGTATCTGTTTTTAATTTTGGGAGAGGTGGAATTTCTGGGTCATTCTATGCTTAGCTCATTGAGAAACTGCCACAGTGCTTAGCATGGGGCTGCACTATTTGGTAGTCCCACTTCCAGTATTCTTTTACATGCTTGGATACATCAATGAGCAAAACTGGCTCTTACAGTCTAGCAAGGGGTGGGAGACAATAAGACATAATATACATGTATATATATACACACACAGTATAGAAGGTGATCTGTTCTAGGCAGGAAATAAAAGTAAAGCAGAGTATATGGCCTGGGAATGTCACATGGCAGTGGATAGTGGGTTATGATTTTGAGTAGGATGGTCATTATAGGCTTCATTGAGAAAGGGAGTTTGGAGCAAAGATTTGAAGAAGGTGAGGGGGTGACTCAAGTGGATATCTGGGGGAAGAGTGTCACAGGCAGAAGGAACAGTAAGTGCAAAGGTCCTGGGGTACCTGGTTTATTGGGGAACAGCAAGGAAGCCAGTGTGTCTGGAACAGAGTGAGAAGGGCCTAGGGACAGGGGTAGGAGAAGAAGTTAGGTAATGGGTGGCAAGATCATGTGGATAATTTAAGGCCATTTTAAGGACTTCGATTTCAAACTGAAGGAACTAAGAACACATGAGAAAGTTTTGACTGTAGAACTAATGTTTAAAAAGGAGGTAATGATAATAATACAAGTGAGATCTGATGCTGGATTCTACCACAGTGAGAGCAGTGGGGGTGGAGAGAAGTGTCAGATTCTGGATATAGTTTGAAGATAGAGTCAATGGATTTTCTTTGTGAATTGGATGAAGGTTGTGTATAAGAGAGACAGGAGTCATGAATAACTCTACTCAGTATGGGACAGGCTGTGGATGGAATGGAGTTTTGGGGGACAAGATCAGTTCTAGACATCCTGTGTTTGAAATTTTTCATCAACACTAGATGTCTATTAAATTCTAGTCTTTGCAGTGTGTATCAGAACTGAGAGAGAGAAGGGTTGGAATGGCTGAAATTCAGCATGGAATCTTGCTCCACTATGACTTCAGGGAAATCTCGCTATCAGGGATCACAAAGAGACTTTTACAAGATCCAGTAATACCTAGTGAAAATAAGGAGTGGTGGAGATGGTGGCCAGATGAAGATCATAGGTCCTGTCTAAAGGGGACTCAGTTCTAGCTAATTTTTTTCATGTGAGAACCCAGGCTTAGTGTTGTTGGATCTTCAGATTTTTCAAAGTCTCAACTCTTCTGTGAAGTCTCTAAAAAAATATATTAACCAGCCAACAGTTTTAGAATACATTTTTTTTTTTTGCCTGTTGGAGAAATTTGTATATAGAGTGTACGTTACATGATATCATGGAATTACTGTTTTTTTTTTTTAGGTGTGATAATGGTATTATTGTTATATTGGAGAAAGTCTTTATTATTAAGAAATTCACACTGAAGTATTCCAGAGTGAAGTATTCTGTTGTTTGCAAGTTATTTTCATATAGTTCAGAAAAAAAGTGTGTGTGCATGTGTGTAAGGGATATCTCAATATTAATTATAGTATTATTTGAACTTTTCTTTAGATTGAGAGTTTTAAAAATAAGAAGTTGAGTGGGGTGGAGAAACATAGACCCAACAAAAATGTCTACAGGCAGGAGCTGACCTACGGGAGTTGCCAGTTTTCAACCTCTGCTCTAATAAAATAATTTTGGTCTTATTACCCTTGCTATGGAAACAAACTTAAAATTTTTAAAATTTATTGATGAGAGAGAAATAGAGAGAGAGAGAGACAGACAGACAGACATTGATTTGTTTTTCCACTTATTTATGCATTCATTGGTTGATTCTTGTATGTGTCCTGACCTGGGATTGAAATGACAACCTCGACGTAGCCAGACAATGCTCTAACCAACCAAGCTACCTGGCCAGGGTGGAAATAACGTTCTTGCACACTGGCAGTTTGATCAGGACTGTTAGCATCCCCAAGGTAGGGGAAATTTCTTCTTCGTTAAATAACTTTGACCTCAAGTAGGTAGGAGGAGCTGAAATGCAAAATGGTGGTTCCTAGAGGTATACAGACAAACTATGCTGAACCAAAAGGAGAGAGATTCAGTCACTGTGGATTCCTACAAGATGGTAGGAATGAGAGTCATAAACTGGCTCGCAGGAATGGCACCACCTGGAAGGCTACAGTGAGGAATTCATTTGATGATACATATCAGAAACACAAGACACACACCATTCTTCATCTCCTTTGCCATTCTTCTGTTTGCATAAATGACTTCAGAAATCCCCTGTAGATCTATGACTTGTTTACTCAGAGTCTGGGATCCACCCCGTGTGTAAATCCTCCTCAAGGAATTGATTTTCAGAACCCAGGATCATGCCTAGCATATAGCAGGCCCTTGGAAGTAACTATTTAAAGAAAGAACAAATGTTCGTCTACTTATGTCCATTGCTGGACAAAGGAATTTACCCTTTACATCATACCTATTAATCATTGGGAAGGGGCTTGTGTGAGATTTCCAGCATGAGTTTGGGAAATGCTGAGAGATTTTACTTTTGGTATTCAGTCCTAGGCTCTTATTCCCACATGGGCCACAGGACTGGTTCATCTTAAGGAATATAAAAAAGCAATGTTCAGATTTCAGGTTGTTCATAAATCTGCTTCCTATGTTATCATTTTTTATCTGCCTACTTCTGTTTCCCCTGGGTTTGAAGGAAGTGCTTTACCTTTGAAATGATTCACTGCTCCTGGACCACTGAGGGCTTTGAAAGCCACACAGCAGAAGTTCCACTCTACCCCCTCCCCTTTATAATCAGGGGAAAAGCTGGGTGTTGTCTGGGGGGCTATCAGTGATTTCATAAAATTCAACCTTTGTTCCCCAGGTGTCCATTTTTCAAAATCTTGCCACTAAAGTCCCTGAAAGTCGTTGCCCCTGAGGAAACATTTATCTTTGGTTTGACATCTGTTGCACTGTATCCCTTTTCAATTCTCCTTTCTAACATAGGATAAATGGCTCTGTGGGGTTTGGAATGAAGAGCTACATTTTGCAGTATGCCTGTGAGTGTGTGGAAACCCTGTTCCCCTTCTTCACACCCCTGGGTCAGAAGATGGGGGAATAACCAGTTCAGACACATAGGTTTGGGTGCATGGGTTGAATTTTGTTCCCTCATAAATTCACATGTAGAAATTCTAATCCCTAGTACTTGAGAATGTGATCTTATTTGGTGATGGGGCTGTTGCAGAAGTAACTAGTTGAAATGAGGTCATGAACTGAAACACAGGTTCTGCTGCCTGCCACAGCAAAAGCCAAACTTGTGAGACAGGTGCTGGAGCAAAAGGGAAGAGGCTTATTCAGGTGCCGTGGCCTGGGAAGATGGTGGACTCCTGTCTCAAAGACCATCCCCACTTCCTGCTCAAATCTGAGGTTTTTACAGGGCCAATGAGGGAGACTTCTTGGTGCTCCCTGTCTACGGGTAACAGTTGTACTGGAGTAGGGTGGGCTCCTAATCCAACATGGCTGGTGTCCCTATAAAAACAGAATATTTGGAGCTAGACATGCAAAAAAGGATAGCACCGTGTGAAGATCGATGCGGACACCAGCTAGCAGTGTCCCCGTCATTATGGATGATATAAAAACATACACACGGACTACCAAGTCCGGTGGAGGAAAAGGATGACAGCATGGCTTTTCTCTCAAGGGGAGCAAAAGCCCTGGCCTCCTCCTCACATTACAAGATGGTCCTCACTCACTACCCCCAGTTACAACAAAAGGAGCCAATGCCCCTAATCACATCACAGAAGAAGGATATTAGCAAATGAAAAGGCAAGTGGTTGAGCCAGTTACACTGGTTCCCGCAGGGTTTAGCATGTGCAGGGTGAGGGAGTTTTAGCAGGAAACAAGTCTCAAAAGCAGCCTAGGTATATTGCAAATCTGATTCCCTGGGAGAGAACCTATCTGTGGGCGTGGGTCCCGTGCATCTCCGAGTGGGAGCTGGGCCCACGCCTCGCACAAGGTTCTGCCACAAAGATGATGGCAGAGGTCTACAAGTCAAGAAATGCCAATGGTTGCCATCACCCCACAAAAGGCTGGGAGAGAGGCATGGAACAGATTTTCCCTCACAACCCTCAGAAGGAACTGACCCTGAGGACACCTTGATCTCAGACTTCCAGCCTCCAGAGCTGTGAGACAACTCTGTTGTTTCAGCCACTCAACTTGTGGTCCTTCGTTGCAGCAGCCTCAGGGAACTAATGCAGGTCATAGAGCTATGAGCTGTGTCTGAGGGTCTGTATTTGCTTGGGAGGTGATGTAATATAGTGATTAAGTACTTGGGTTTTTAGAACTGGGTACCTTGAGTCTGAATTCCCAATCAGGTAATCTGGGAAAATTACTTATCATCTCTAGGCTTCCAGTTTCATAAAAATAAAATGAGGAATAATAGGGATTTACACATGATACTGTATTTTGCCATGTATAATGAGCACTTTTTGCCCAAAGTTTGGAGGGAAAAATAAGGGTGCATATTATACATGGGTAATACTAATTATGTATCTAGATAAATGTTTTTGATTATTTTATTTATGCCTATGCATTAAAAGTGTAACTCCAGAAAACAATAATGATATCCGTATGCAAAATAACACCCTGGAATACAATAATCAGTTTTGTTTCTAAATATAAATAAATAAATAATTGAATTAAAAAATTAAAATGAATGATTTTTTTTTCCTAAAAGTTTGGGCCAAAAACATGGGTGTGCACTATACACAGGAGCACATTATACATGGCAAAATATGGCAGTACTGTTGTGAAGACTAAATGAGGCAATGGATTTAAAACACTAAGGCAAATATCTGACACATAGTTAGCACTTGCAGAGTGGTAATTATAATTATGGTTATTAGCAATAATTGACAACATTTACTGAGTCCAAAAGAGACTTATGCTACCTAGAGTTTTAAAATTTCTCCTCGGACCACACTTAGCTGATGATAGAAACTCCCCCTCTCTCTGATCCCTGCTTTTAAGGTTAATGATCTAGGGCTCAATACTATGTCTGTTTCCTTTTGAGGACGTAATATTTCTTTTTTAATTTTTAAAATATATTTTATTGATTATGCTATTACAGTTGTCCCATTTCTTCCCCATCATTCCCCTCCACCCTGCATACCCTCTCCCACCCACATTCCCCCCCTTTAGTTCATGTCCATGTGTCATAGGTTCTTTAGCTTCTACATTTCCCACACTATTCTTGCCCTCTCCCTGTCTATTTTCTACCCACTGTCTATGCTACTTATTCTCTGTACCTTTTCCCCCTCTCCTCCTCCTCCCATGCCCCTGTTGCTAACCCTCCATATGATCTCCATTTCTGTGGTTCTGTTCCCGTTCTACTTGTTTGCTTTTGTTTTAGGTGTGGTTGTTAATAGCTGTGAGTTTGCTGTCTTTTGGACTTAATATTTCTGTCAAACAGCACTTGTTATAGTGGACACACAAGAAGATCCACTTGTTGTTTATTATTATTTTTTATTGATTGATTTTTTGAGAGAGAGAAAGAGATATAGAGAGAAACACTGATTTTGTTGTTCCACTTATTTATGTGTCTGTTGATTGAGTCTTGTATGTGCCCTGACCTGGGTTCGAACTTGCAACCTTGGCATGTGGGGATGATGTTCTAACCAACTGAGCTACCTGGCCAGGTCTCCACTTCTCATTCAAATCAGTGAAAGATGGTAGTAGAAACTAGGTGAGAATCTGGAGTGACCAGGACCATGTATTCATTCACGTTCAGACAACACAGATTTATTGAAAGCTAGTGGGCCTGGTGCAGGATCTGAGTCAGAGTAGGTTGTTTCTTCTCTCTCCTGTGAGTAGGGTAAGGAACGCAGCATAGTAATTATTTCACAACAGCTGCCACTTGTTGAAACATAGGCCAAGTGCTAGGCATTGCCTTAGAACCATTACTCCTGAAAATTCTATAAGGTTAGATAGTTTATTACCCCCAATTTACAGATAAGGAAATGAAGGCACAGAGTGATTAAGTAACTCGCTCAAGGCCATGTGTAGTGAATGGTGGAAAAAGGATTTGAACGTATATCTCTCACACTCAAAAGATTCAAGTTCATACAAGCCACTACCCTCAGCAGTACCAGGAATCCAGAGCCCTCAGGATATATTTGAAATAGATTGCGAGGAAACTCAGTATAGAATCAAATGCTGGCATTTAACAAAACAAGACAAAACCCAAAACCTGCCATGAATTGATGGCTGGAGCAAAATGACCACTCTCTCAAAGTTTAAATTCAGTGACTGAACCCGAGATTTGTTTTATTTTTGTAATAGTCTTGAAGCCATTAATCTGCCAGATATTATGGTGCAGGTGCATTTTGCTAAGATGTTCCTGAGAAGCGTTTTGTTATGACAAGAGTGACCCTGATGATGCTTTTATTCTCTTTATTGTCCTCTGTTTCCTGTGATGAACAGTTAATTCTGCCATTCTCTAATCTGCTCAATGCTTATTTGTTTAGGGAGAGAATGTTATGTAGTGATGCTAAGGAGGCTATGAGGTACAAATAAAAATTTTAAAAAATTTTACTAAATTTATTGGGATGACATTGGTTTATAAAATGGTATAGGTTTTGAGTGTGCAATTCTATACTACACCATCTGTAAACCTCCCAAAGTCTAGTGCCCTCCCATCACCATGGACTTGACCACCTTTACCCTTTTCCAGCTTTTCCCACCCCCTTTTCCTCTGGGGACCACCGTGGGAGACCTTGCTGCGTGGCATGGGCCCAGCTCCCACTCGAAGATGCACAGGACCCACGCTCACAGATAGGTTCTCTTGTGGGAAATCAGATTGGCAATATACCTAAGCTGCTTTTTGCTGAAAACTCTCCTTCACCCTGCAAATGCTTGTTGTAACTTCCTAAAATCCATGCTAAACCTTGCAGAACCAGTGCAACCAGCTCAACCACTTTTGCCTTTTCATTTGCTAATATCCTTCTTCTGTGATGTGATTAGGGGCATTGGCTCCTTTTGTTGTAACTGGGGGTAGTGAGTGAGGACCATCTTGTAATGTGAGGAGATTTAGAATAAAGGCCTATCATGGCCGAGGCCACGGCTTTTGCTCCCCTTGAGAGAAAAGCCACACTGTCATCCTTCTTCCTCCACCGGACTCGGTAGTCCATGTGTATGTTTTTTTATTTCATCCATAATGACGCGAACACTGCTAGCCGGTGTCTGCATCAGAACACATACTGTTGTCTGTGTCTATGAATTTTTGTTTGTCTGTTTCTTGCTTTCAGTTTTAGATCTCACATATGAGTGAAATCATATGGTTCTTGACTTTTTCCTTCTTCTTTAAAAAAAATTTTTATTTTAATTGTTGATCTTGTACAGTTTTCTGTCTTTTACTCCCACCTCAGTCCTCCCCACCTCCCTCTCATTTCCACCCCCCATAGTTTTTGATAGTTTTTGTCCATGTGTCCTTTATACTTGTTCCTCTAAACCCTTCCCCTTTTCCCTTGAAATTCCCTCCCCTCTCCCCTCTGGTGACTGTCAGCCTGTTCTCAATTTCAGTGTCTTTGGTTATATTTTGCTTGTTCATTTTGTTGATTAGGTTCCTGTTAAAGGTGAGATCATATGGTATTTGTCTTTCACTGCCTGGCTTATTTTGCTTAGCATAATGCTCTCCAGTTCCATCCATGCTGTAGCAAAGGGTAGGAGCTCCTTCTTTCTTTCTGCTGCATAGAATTCCATTGTGTAAATATACCATAGTTTTTTGATCCATTCATTTATTGATGGGCACCTAGGTTGCTTCCAACATTTGGCTATTGTAAATTGTGCTGCTATGAACATAGGGGTACATAGGTTCTTTTGGATTGGTGTTTCAGGGTTCTTAGGATATAATCCAAGCAGTGGAATTGCTGAGTCAAAAGGTAAATCCATTTTTAGTTTTCTTAGAAAATTCCATATTGTTTTCCATAGTGGTTGTACCAGTCTGCACTCCCACCAACAATGCACTTTGGTTCCCTTTTCTCCACAACCTCTCCAACACTTGATGTTTGTTGCTTTGTTTATGATGGCTATTCTGACTGGTGTGAAGTAGTATCTCATTGTGGTTTTAACTTGCATCTCTGACAGCTAGCGATATCGAGCATCTTTTCATGTGTCTCTGGATCCTTTGTATGTCTTCCTTGAAGAAGTGTCTGGACTTTTTTCGTTCTGACTTAGTCACTTATCCTGACCTTAAGATCCATTCATGTTGCTACAAATGGCAGTATTTCATCTTTTCTTATGGCTGAATAGTATCCCATTGTATGTATGTGTCACATCTTCTTTATCCAATCACCTACTGAGGACAATTTAGTTGTTCTCATGTCTTTTTTTAAAAAAATATATTTTATTGATTATGCTATTACAGTTGTCCCATTTCTCCCCCATCATTCCCCTCCACCCTGCACACCCTCTCCCACCCACATTCCCCCCTTTAGTTCATGTCCATGTGTCATAAGTTCTTTAGCTTCTACATTTCCCACACTATTCTTGCCCTCCCCCTATTTTCTACCCACCGTCTGTGCTACATATTCTCTGTACCTTTTCCCCCTCTCTCCTCCTCCCACACCCCTGTTGCTAACCCTCCATGTGATCTCCATCTCTGTGGTTCTGTTCCTGTTCTAGCTGTTTGCTTAGTTTGCTTTTGTTTTAGGTGTGGTTCTTAATAGCTGTGAGTTTGCTGTCTTTTCACTGTCATATTTTTGATCTTCTTTTTCTTAGATAAGTCCCTTTAACATTTCATATAATAAGGGCTTGGTGATGATGAACTCCTTGAACTTGACCTTATCTGAGAAGCGCTTTATCTGCCCTTCCATTCTAAATGACAGCTTTGCTGAATAGAGCAATTTTGGATGTTGGTCCCTGCTTTTCAAGATTTCAAATATTTCCTTCCAGCCCCTTCTTGCCTGTAAGGTCTCTTTTGAGAAATCAGCTGACAGTCTGATGGGAATCCCCTTGTAGGTAACTGTCTCCTTTTCTCTTGCTGCTTCTAGAATTCTCTCCTTCATTTGAATCTTGGCTAATGTAATTACGATGTGCCTTAGTGTGTTCCTCCTTGGGTCCAACTTCTTTGGGACTCTCTGAGCTTCCTGGACGTCCTGGTAGTCTATTTCCTGTGCAACATTGGGAAAGTTCTCCTTGATTATTTGTTCAAATAAGTTTTCCACTTGTTGTTCTTCTTCTTCCCCTTCTGGAACCCCTATAATTCGGATGTTGGGATGTTTAACAATGTCTCGAAGGTTCCTAAGGCTCTACTCATTTTTTCGAATTCTTGTTTCTTCCTCGTTTTCTGTTTGGTTGTTAGTTTCTTCCTTCTGGTCCACTCCATTGATTTGAGTCCCAGTTTTCCTCCCATCTCTGTTGATTCCCCATGCGTCTTCCTTCATTTCACTTATTGTAGCCTGCATTTTTTCATCTAATTTGTGAGCAAAATCAATCAATTCTGTGAGCATCTTGATGACCAGTGCTTTGAACTGTGCATCTGATAGGTTGGCTATCTCTTCATGGCTTAGAGGAATTGGCTCTGGCGCTTTCATTCGTTCTCCGGTTTGAGCCTTTTTTGTTTGTTTGTTTTGGTTTTAGTCTGGTCGCGGCTATTACGTAGTGAGGGGTGGAGCCTTAGTTGTTTCTCAGGGCGGGGCAGCCCAGTCGCTGGGTTGTGACGCTATAGGTGGGGGCGGGGTCCGAGAGGGAAGAATGGCGTCTGCTCCGCTCTCTGCTGGACTCCGGTCCCTTCCGCTGCTTCCCCTTCACCTGGATTATCTGCACGTGTTGTTATGTAGTGAGGAGTAGAGCCTCAGGCGCTCCCCAGTGTGGGGCAGCCCAGTTGCTGGGTCGTGATGCTGTATGTGGGGGCGGGGTGTGAGAGGGAACAATGGCACCTGCTCTGCTCTCTCCTAGATTCAGTCCCTTCCGCCACCTCCCCCTTGCCTGGACCGTCCGCACATGCAAATGTGGGACCACCCGGTCAGCCAGCCACCTTGTGAGGCCTCACTGGGTCTGCACAGTTGTCCCCCTGTGCCTGGGGTCTGCCAGCCGCTGCCTGTGCACCTGGGAACTGCGAGCTGCTGCTGCCTGTGTTCCTGGGTCTGCACGTCCACCCTTTCCTGCCGCGACTCTACCCCTCTTACCGGTACGGATGAATGGTTGTTGGACTTCCATACAGTTCAATTTTCTATAAGTTCTGGTTGTTTTCTTGTTTTTAAATATTTGTTGTCCTTAATTTTGGTTGTGAGAGGAAGCACAGTGAGTCCGCCTACGCCTCCATCTTGGCCGGAAGTCTCTGTTCTTATGTCTTGAACACCATGGATAAGGCTGCAGTGAACATAGGGGCACTTATATATCTTTATAAATATTTTGCAAAATTTTGGGTAGATACCCAGAAGAGGGATGGCTGGGTCATGGTGTAACTTTCTTCTTAATTTTTCAAGGAACTGCTTTCCATAGTGCTGTACCAATTTACATTTCTGCCAGCAGTGTATGAGGGTTCCTTTTTCTCTACAACCTCTTCAACACACTTGTTATTACTTGTTTTGTTGATAGTAGTCATTCTAACAGGTGTAAGGAGATATCTGGTTGTGGTTTTGATTTGCATTTTCCTGATAGCTAGTGAACTTCAGCATCTTTTTATATATTTGTTTTGGCCATTTATATGGGAGTCGTATCTGTCTGTTCAGGTCCTCTGCCCATTTTTTAAAAGATTTTATTTATTCATTTTTAGAGAGAGGGGAAGGGAGCGAGAAAGAAAGGGAGAGAAACATTGCTATGCAAGAAAACATCAGTTGGCTTCCCCTTGCACGCCCCCAGCATGGAGACTTGGTCTGCAACCCAGGCATGTGTGAACTGGTGGCCTTTTGGTTCACAGGCTGCCGCTCAGTCCACTGAGCCACAGCAGCCAGGATCTCTGTCCGTTTTTCAGTTGGAATTTGTTTTTGTTGTTGAGTTGTGTGAGTTCTTTATATACTTTGGATATTAATCCCTTTTTGGAGGTGATGTTTGCAAATATCTTCTTCCATTTGGGTGGTTGCCTTTCGTTTTGTTGGTTTCTTTTGCTGTGCAGAAACTTTTTAGTTTAATATAGTCCCTTTCATTTATTTTTGCTTTCCCTTCCCTTGTCTTTGAGGTCAAATCCATAAAAAGTCCTCTGTTAAGACCATGGTCCATAAGTTTAGTACCTATGTTTTCTTCTATGTATTTTATTGTTTCAGGTCTTATATTTAGGTATTTGATGCTGTAAATTAAATTTTGATAATTGAATTCCTGAGACTGTCTTTGAGCCCTCAGGCATCTTCTATTTAACTAGTCCAATGGAAAGTGATTATTAACATTAATAAAAATAATAATATTAATAATGCATGTTGTTTCTTGCTTCAGTTGTTATTTGTGGCAAACTTCAAGCTTCCTTCCATCTATTGGCCTTAGTTAAAAGTAGAAAATAGACTCCCATTTTGCTTTGCTCAGCTCATGCTAAGCTTGGCAGCTGAACCCTGATGATAGTCCTTGTTGGACTTTTGGAAAAATAAAAAGAGTTCCTGTTTCTATTGGAAAAAGGAGTGTCTTATGAGGAAAACCTCCAGTTGGCAGACTTTTCCACGAGAAGTTGTCTTGAAGTTCTAATTGTGCGCTGTAAACCATTCAAGATTTTGTGTAACTTCTCCTGATGTTTAGTGTCCCTCTTTCCCATGCCATCATTTGGACACATTGAGAGTCACATCCCCCCGCACACACCCGCCCCTCCTGAAAAACACACAACCCTGGTGTTCTAACATCTTTGCTGAAAAACCTTGACAGGCTTCCCACTACCTTCAGGGTCAAATCCAATATTTTTTATCATACCCTGATGTTGTGACCCTTGTTTCCCTGTCCAGCCTTATCCCTCTTCACTCCAACTCCCTCTTTAGTTCAATCATATTGGGCATCTTTTGGTTTTGCAGGCAAACTAAGCCACATTGCTTCTGGTCTTAGTGTGTCTGCGAACACAACACCCTTTCCTCCCTGATTCAAGACTTGATTTAGGCACCAAGTCCTCCTAGAAGCTTTTCTGCCTTCATAGGTCAGTGTGGGGCCTGATGTTAATGTTGGGGAAATGTAAGACCACACAGTCGCCTCTCCCCCAGCACCGCAGGATGGCTGTGGGTGTTCTCCATGTGGGCAATGGTATGCTTCTGGCCCTTCCCTTCTTGGGCGATTAGCTTAGAACAAGGATTGACAAACTATGGCCCTTTATTCTTTTTAATTCTTTTTAATTGAGGGAAAATTCAACATACATAAAGTTAACCATTTAATTTCCTTTTTCTTTTTTTAAATTGAATTTATTGGGGTAACACTGGTTAATACTATTATACAGATTTCAGGAGTACAATTCTATAATACGTCATCTGTAAATTGTATTGTGTGTTCATGACCTCAAATCAAGTCTCCTTCCATCACCATTTATCCCTCCTTTATCCTCTTCTACCACCCCTAGCCTCTTTCCCTCTGGTAACCACTGGTAACCACGACACTATTGTCTATGAGTTTTTGCGGTTTTTTTTTTGCTTAATTCCTTCACCTTTTTCATCAAGCCCCCAACCCCCTCCCCTCTGAGAGCCGTCAGTCTGTTCTCTGTATCCATGAGATTGTTTCTATTTTGTTCATTAGATTCCACATATAAGTGTACAATTCAGTGGCATTTAGTACATTTACAATGTTGTGCAACTATCAGTTCTATCTAGTTCCAAAACATTTCCATCAGCCCAAAAGGAAACCTCATAATGGCTAAGCAGTCACTCCATTCTCCTCCTCAGCCCTTGTCAGCCACCATTGTCAGACACCATCTACTTTGTGTCTGGATTTGCCTATTCTGGATCTTTCACATAAGTGGAATCATACAATATGTGACTTTTTGTCACTTCTTTCACTGAGCATAATGTTTTTGAGGTTCATCCACATTGTAGCATGAATCAGTACTTTGTTCCTTTTTATGGCTGAATATTAACCCATTGTATGGATACAGCACATTTTGTTTATCCATTCTTCAGTTGCTTGACATGTAAGTTGTTCTACCATTTAGCTCTTATGGATAAGGCTGCTATGAACATTCATATGTAAGTTTTTGTTCTCTTGGACATAGCAGTGGAGCTGCTGGGTCAAATAGTAATTCTATGTTTAACTTTTTGAGGAACTCCCAAACCCATCACCTGTTTTACAAACAAAGTTTTATTGGAGCACAGCCACAACTATTCATTTACATATTTTCTATGGCTGCTTCTGTGCTACAGTGGCAGAGTGGGGCATTGCACCAGAGACTGTGTAGTTCGGAAAGCCTCAAAAATAGTCACTCTCTGGAACTTTACAGAATGTTGCTGAGTGCTGACTCACAACAGCTGTGTTAAGCAGGGCCTCGGAGCCTGTTATCACCCTTCTTTAAATAAAGATGAGGCGAGTACAGCAAAATATACATGTATTTCTTAATCTGGAGCATCAACTCCTGGTAATTTAGGGTGTTTGAGGTTGAACTGTGGTTCTGAGGAGTCTATGTTGAGACTAGGTTTTGTATAAAAAGTGGTTCGGAAAGTTGGGTAACAGAGGAGTGACACCAGCATTATGGCTGAAGAAAGTGTCCCTCATTGTATTCCCGCCTCCCAACAACCACTTTGCATCCATCCACGGATAGAAGTTCCTTTGTGGGAGCCGAGAGACCAAGCAGTCATATGCTAAGAAAAGCAGGAGGAGGCTTGCTCACCTGGGCATTGGGCAATAGGCACATGGACCTCAGTCCCAGCTGTGGGCCCTGCAGTGGCCCATGAACTGGCTTCAGCTCCTCCCAGCCACAGTCTGGGAGCCCCTGGAGAACACTGACTTAGTCACCTATGAGTGAGAGAGACTTTGTGAAAGTCCAGGTTTCCAATGAAGAAGTTCCAGCACAATGTTGGGGGAAAAAAGAAAAAAGAGTTTGGACACATCGGAGACGGTAAAAGGAACAGTTTGGCTTTATCCACATCACCCCTCCTCTAAGGCAGGACAGCTCAGTGCCCAGTGAAACCTTCTCAGCTGATGATTTCTCCTGTGGGGTAAAGGGAGAGTGTGTTAGTAAGTGCCGGGCTTTCCCAGCTGTGTGGGACATTGCCAAGGAAGCCGATTCTCTTTTGCTCCATGTAGAGTACTGAATTGGTAGCTGCCTGACTTGGGGTGGGCAGAGGCTGGGAGAAAAGCAGATAGGAGTTGCTCAGAGCATTAAAGGGATGAGTGTCCTATTAATTGTTGTAGACTCCATCAAGAAGCCCACCCACAAGTCTCTGGGAAAGCCTGGCCCAATGATTCCCCTCAGTTGGCACACGGATATCCCAGTGCCTTGCTTATTTCACCCACATGCCTAAACACCCTGTGTCAGGATCTCTGTGTGAACTCACAATGGTGGCATGAGTGAGCTTTGGTAGACAGCTAGTGAGAAGGCACAGAAATCCAGCCAGAATCTGTAGGCCAGGGAAAGACGACAAATTTGAGCTTTGGCTTTGTCCTTGGCAAAGTGAAAAGGGAGGCTGTGAATACTTGGCCTGGTGCTTTGTAGGATCAAGAGAAGGCATACAATCTTAAGAACTGCAGCAAGAGGAAGCAAGAAGAGTGGAACAGGTGTATGCATGGAAGGTCTGAGAAAGACTTGGAATCTCTAGGGGGGATGAGAGAAGGTTTTTTCTCTCCTGAGCCAGTCAATAAAGACTGGAGGAGGTGAATGCCATTGCATCCCAATGCAATACTTCAAGGAACAGGAAAAATCAGGGAAACACGACACCCCAAAGGATCACAATAATCTTCCAGTAACCAGCCCCAAAGACATGGAGATCTGCACTTCACCAATAAAAAACCCAAAATAACTGTTTTAAGGAAGCTCAGTAGGCTATGGGAACACAAAGAAAGGTGATTCAATAAAATCAGGCAAACGATACACAAACAAATGAGTTTAAGAGCTAGAAACTATAAAAAAGAACTAAACAAAAATTCTGGAGCTGAAGAATACAATGAATAAAGTAAAAAAATGTAATACATAGCATCAACATCAGAATGGATAAAATAGAAAAAAGAGACTTGGAAGTATAAGGCGGGAACCTGAAGCTATCCAGTCAAGGAGGGCAAAATAAAAAAGAATGATAAAGAATAAAGAAAGTTACTGACCTATGGAATACCATCAAAAGAAGCAACTTGCAAATTATTGCAGTTTCAGAAGAAGAAGAGAGGGAAGAGTGGGAAGAAAGTTTAGTTAAAAAAATACTAGCTAAGAACTTCCCAAATCTGGGGACAGATTTGTACATCTGAATTTATAAAGCTTATAGGCCATTAAACAACTAACTCATTGAGATCCTCTCCAAGATGCATTATAATAAAATTGTCAAAAATTAGACAATATTAAAAGTAGCAAGAGAAATGAAGCTGGTAACTTACACAGGAGCCCCACAGTGATATCAGTAGGTTTCTCAGCAGTAACTTTACAAACCAGAAGAGAGTGGGATTATACATTAAAGTGCTGAATGACAAAAACAACCAATGAAGAATACTCTATCCACTAAAGTTGTCCTCCAGAAATGAAGGAAAGATAAAGACTTTTCCAGACAAACAAAAGCTAAGGGAGTTTACTACCACTAGACTGATCTTATAAGAAATGCTGAAATGAGTTCTTCAAGCTGAAATGGAAATATACTAATTATTAACATGAAAATATACAAAGCACTGGTACAGGTAAGTATAGTCAAATTCAGAATACCTTTTTCTCTCTTTTTATAAAAAATTTTATTTTATTTTATTAATTATGCTATCACAGTTGTCCCATTCCCCCCTTCATTCCCCTCCACCCTGGACCCCCTCCCACTCACATTCCCCACCTTTAATTCATGCCCATGTGTTGTAAGTTCTTTTTTTTTAATTTTTTAAATTTTAATTGTTGTTCTTGTACAGTTTTCTGTCCTTTACTCCCATCCCAGCCCACTGCCCCAGCCCTCCTGACCTCCCTCCCATTTCCAGCCCCCCTAGTTTTTGTTCATGTGTCCTTTATACTTGTTGCTCTAAACCCTTCCCCTTTTCCCCTGAAGTTCCCTCCTCTCTCCCCTCTGGTGTCTGTCAGCCTGTTCTCAATTTCAGTGTCTTTGGTTATATTTTGCTTGTTTGTTTGTTTGTTTTGATGATTAGGTTCCTGTTAAAGGTGAGATCATATGATATTTGTCTTTCATTGCCTGGCTTATTTTGCTTAGCATAACGCTCTCCAGTTCCATCCATGCTGTTGCAAAGGGTAGGAGCTCCTTCTTTCTTTCTGCTGCATAGAATTCTATTGTGTAAATGTACCATAGTTTTTTGATCCATTCGTTTACTGATGGGCACCTAGGTTGCTTCCAACACTTGGTTGGCTATTGTAAATTGTGCTGCTATGAACATTGGGGTGCATAGATTCTTTTGGATTGGTGTTTCAGGGTTCTTAGGATATAATCCAAGCAGTGGAATTGCTGGGTCAAAAGATAGATCCATTTTTAATTTTCTTCATGTGTCGTAAGTTCTTTAGCTTCTACACTTCCTATACTAT
The DNA here is from genome assembly GCA_039655065.1 of Glossophaga mutica. Taxonomy (NCBI): domain Eukaryota; kingdom Metazoa; phylum Chordata; class Mammalia; order Chiroptera; family Phyllostomidae; genus Glossophaga; species Glossophaga mutica. The sequence goes on from CM077305.1 coordinate 101,047,472, forward strand.
TCTTGTCCACCCCACCCCCTGCCGTCTATTTTCTACCCATCGTTTATGCTACTTATTCTCTGTACCTTTCCCCCGCCTCTCTCCTCCCATTCCCCTGTTGATAACCCTCCGTGTGATCTCCATTTCTGTGTTTTGGTTCCTGTTCTAGTTGTTTGCTTTTGTTTTAGGTGTGGCTGTTAATAACTGTGAGTTTGCTGTCTTTTTGCTGTTCATATTTTTTATCTTCTTTTCTTACATAAGTCACTTTAACATTTCATATAATAAGGGCTTGGTGGTGATGAACTCCTTGAACTTCATCTTATCTGAGAGGCACTTTAACTGCCCTTCCATTCTAAATGAAAGCTTTGCTAGATAGAGCAATCTTGGATGTAGGTCCTTGCCTTTCATGACTTGGAATACTTCTTTCCAGCCTCTTCTTGCCTGGAAGGTCTCTTTTGAGAAATCAGCTGACATTCTGATAGGAATTCCTTTGTAGGTAACTGTCTCCTTATCCCTTGCTGCTTCTAGAATTCTCTCCTTCATTTGAATCTTGGCTAATGTAATTATGATGTGCCTTGGTGTGTTCCTCCTTGGGTCCAACTTCTTTGGGACTCTCTGAGCTTCCTGGACTTCCTGGGAGTCTATTTCCTGTGCAACATTGGGAAAGTTCTCCTTGATTATTTGTTCAAATAAGTTTTCCACTTGTTGCTCTTCCTCTTCCCCTTCTGCTACCCCTATAATTCAGATGTTGGGACTTTTAAAAATGTCCTGGAGATTCCTAAGCCTCTCCTCATTTTTTTGAATTCTTGTTTCTTCCTTGTTTTCTGTTTGGTTGTTTCTTTCTTCCTCTGGTCCACTCCATTGATTTGAGTCTCAGTTTTCCTCCCATCTCTATTGGTTCCCTGTGCGTTTTCCTTCATTTCACTTATTGTAGACTTCATTTGTTCATCTAATTTGTGATCAAAATCAACCAATTCTGTGATCATCTTGCTCATCAGTGCTTTGAACTGTGCATCTGATAGGTTCGCTATCTTTTGGGTGCTTAGATGTATTGGCTCTGTAGCTTTGATCTGTTCTTCCACTTGAGCCATATTTTTTTTCTTTTTTCTTTCTTTCTTTTTTTGGTCTGGTCGTGGCTGTTATGTCGTGAGGGGCAGAGCCTTAGGTGTTCACCAAGACGGGGCAGCCCAGTTGCTGGGTTGTGATGTTGTATGTGGGGATGGGGTCTGAGAGGGAACAATGGCGCTTGCTCCACTCTCTTTCATATCCCAGTCCCCTCCGCCGCTTTTCACAAGCAAACTGGGCTCTTCTGGTGCTGCCTCTCAGGCAGGCGGGCCTGTGCACATTCCAGGACCCTGTGGGTCTCTCCAACATACTCTCTTGTGAGTCTGGGAGTCTCTCCCTGCACCTCAACCCCCACAAGTGTTTTCAATCGGTGCTTTTAGGCTTTATTTCCTGGCACTGGGGCCCTGGTTTGCGCAGTCTGTCTCCCTGTTTTCACCTGGTTTACCTGCACACAAATGTGTGCCCGAGGTCAGTAGGCTGCCTCGCGCACATGGGGTCTGCTAGCTGCTGCCTGCATGCTGGGGTCTGCTAGCCACTACCTGTGCGCTTGGGACCACCAACCACCACTTTTTTCTGCCGTGACCCCTCTCCGTGGGCCACCGACTCTGCCCTCTTACTGGTCTGGATGAATTGTTGTTGAACTTCCTCACAGTTCGATTTTCTGTCAGATCTGGGGTTTTTTTTGTTTGTTTCTAAATCTTTGTTGTTCCTAATTTTGGTTGTCGGAGGAGGCACAGTGTGTCTATCTATGCCTCTCTTGGCTGGAAGTCCCTTTTTTCTCTTTTTCATTATATTTCATTGATTATGCTATTACAGTTTTCTGAATTTTTCCCCCTTTGCCCCCCTCCACCCAGCAACACCCACTCCCTCAGGCAATCACCACACCATTGTTCATGTCCATGGGTCATGCATATAAGTTCTTTGGCTACTTCATTTCCTATACTGTACTTTACATCTCATGGCTATTCTGTAAGTACCTATTTGTACTTCTTAATCCTCTCACTGCCTCACCCATTCCCCTATACACCCCTCCCATCTGGCAACCATGAAAATGTTCTCTGTATCCATAATTCTGTCTCTGTTCTGGTTTGCTTAGTTTGTTTTTAGATTCAGGTGTTGACAGGTATGTATTTATTGCCATTTTTATTGTTCACAGTTTTCATCTTTTTTTTTTAATAGTAGGAAACTTTGTTTTTATTGTTGTTTGAGTACAGTTGTCTCCATTTTCCCCCATCACTCTGCCCTGCCCCACCCCTCCACCCTCAATCCTACCCCCGCCCCTTTGGCTTTGTCCATGAGTCTTTTATACATGTTCCTTGATGACCTTTCCCTTTTTTCCCCCATTGCCCCCCTTCCCCCTCCTCTGGTTACTGTCAGTTTGTTCTTTATTTCAATGTCTCAGGTTATAATTTGCTTATTTGTTTGTTTTGTTGATTATTTTCCACTTATCGGTGAGATCATATGGTATTTGTCTTTCACTGCCTGGTTTATTTCACTTAGCATAATGCTCTCCAAATCCATCCATGCCATCATGAAGGATAGGAGCTCTTTCTTTCTTTCTCCTGTGCAGTATTTCATTGTGTAAATGTACCATGGTTTTTTGATCCACTTCCCAAATAAGGCCCTTTAAAATTTCATATGATGATGGCTTGTTGATGATGAATTCTTTTAGCTTTACCTTGTCTGGGAAGCACTTTATCTGCCCTTCCATTCTAAATGATAGCTTTGCTGGATAGAGAAATCTTGGCTGTAGGTCTTTGCTTTCATTACTTTGAATACTTGTCAATCCCTTCTAGTCTGCAAAGTTTCTCATGAGAAATTAGCTGATAGTCTTATGGGTACTCCTTTGTAGATAATTATCTGCTTTATTATGTTGCTTTTAAGATTCTCTCTTTATCTTTAACCTTTGGCATTTTAATTATGATGTGTCTTGGTGTGTTCCTCTTTGGGTCCAACTTGTTTGGGACTCTCTGTGCTTCCTGGACTTCTATGTCTATTTCCTTCACCAAATTAGAATTTTCTTATTATTTTAAAAATTGATTTCCTATTTCTTGCTCTTTCACTTCTCCTTGTGGCATTCCTATGATTCAAACGTTGGTATGTTTGAAGTTGTCCCAGAGGCTGCTTACAATATCATTAAACTTTTGTATTCCTTTTTCTTCTTGCTGTACTTATTGGATGTCTTTTTGTTCCATATATTCCAAATCATTGATTGGATTCTCAGCTTCATCCACTCCATTGTTGATTCCCTGTAAAGTGTTTTTTATTTCAATTAATGTTTCCTTTGTTCCTGACTGGATTTTTTTAAAAATTTAAAACTTTATTGTTGTTCAAGCACAATTTTATGAAGCCTTTTCCTCTCACCTCTCCCCTGACCACAGACATCCCCACCTCCCTCCCTTGATTCCACTCCCCCTTGGTTTTGTCCATGTGTCCTTTATAGTTGTTTCTGAAAACCCTTCCCCCCCCCATTATCCCCTCCCATGTCCCCTCTGGTTACTGTCTGTTTGTTCTTAATTTTAATGTCTCTGGTTATATTTTGCTTGTTTGTTTGTCTTGTTGATTATGTTCCAGTTAAAGATGAGATCATATGGTAATTGTCTTCCACTGCCTGGCTTATTTCACTTAGCAAAATGCTCTGTGACTGGATCTTTTTTATGCCATTGAGATTGACACTGAGTTCCTTGAGTGTCCTTATAACCAGTGTTTTGAACTCTGCATCTGATAGATTGCTTAATCTCTATTTTGTTTAGTTCTTTTTCTGGAGTTTTGATCTGTTCTTTAATTTGTGTCATATTTCTTTGTCTCATCATTTTGGCAGCTTCGTGTTTGTTTTTAAGTATTAGGTAGAGCTTCTGTGACTCTCTGTCTTGGAAGCATGGCCTTACATAGTAGGTGTCCTGTAGGGTCCAGTGGCACAACCTCCCCTATCACCCAAGCTGGGTACACAAGGTGTGCCCTTCACGTGGACTGAGTAAACCCTCCTCTTGTAGTTGAGTCTTGGTTGCTTTTGTCAGGTGAATGGGAGGCATTTACTCTGGCCAATCAACGGCAGGGACTGGCTGTGACCACTGACCACCACCCTTTCCATGGAGGATCAGTTGTGCAGGGGCAGGGTGGTGGAACTCTGATATGCTCTGTAGCTCCCCACTGGGTGGGCAGGCCCTGGGGTTTCTGGGTGATGCAGGCAATAGTCAGCCCCCCTCGTGTTTTTCCCTGAGCCACCCTGCCTGAGCCATAGAGAAATCTGAGATGGCTGCTACTTGTGTGGGCTTGGAGACTACCAGGTGAAGCCAAGCTGTGAATCTAGGCTGGCTGCTACTAGTGCTATGCTTATGGTCACTTAGCAATAGGTACAGGGGCTGGGGGCTCCCTGAGGCCAGCTGTTGCTTGTTTGAAAGTATTTAGGAAGTTGTAAAGCATAAGCCAAGACCAGCCATTTGTATGGAAATACTACTGTTAACAGCTCTAAGTTGGGTATGATGGAGCTTCAGGGGACCTCTACGGTTCGGCCAAACAGTGTTAGCCAGGTTGATGGAGTCTCATAGATGGCACCTGCTTGCTGGATCGGTGGCTCTGCCCACCTTTCTGTCTGGGAGAAGGCTGACCCCCAGCTCTTGCCTTGATGCCAGACACTTTAGTACCTCCCTGTATGCCACTGGTGCCTTTCAAGCTGCTACCCCAGTGCTGGAAATCAGAGGAAATGGGTCTTATTAAGTTTGTGTGTGGGTTCTTTAAGAGAAACTGTGTGGGACTCCAAAGTTTCTTCCCCTGACTCAATCCCCACCGGTTTTTGCAGCCAGAGGTTATGGGGACTTACCTCCCTGGCACTGGTACCCTGGGCTGGGGGACTTCATGTGGTGCTGGGACTCCTCACTCCTGAAATATCCCTCCCAAATTTTTATCCACTGCACATGTATGTGGGACAGCCTATTCCATGTCTCCTCCCCTTCTACCAGTCTGGATGGATGTGGTTTCTTTAATTCCATTGTTGTCAGATTTCATTCAACTTGATTTCTGCCACTTCCGAGTGATGGTTGCTCTATAATTTAGTTGTAATTTTTATGTGGTTCTGCAAAGAGGCAAGGTGTTTTTACCAATGCTGCCATCTTGACTTAACCTCAAATTCAAAATACTTTGAATGTAAAATGAAAAGGCAATCTACAGAATGGGAGAAAATGTTTTCACCCCATCTATCTGCTCAAGGGTTAATATACAAAATATATAGAACTCATACAGTTCAAGTAAAAAAATCCCAAACAATCTGATTTAATAATAGGCAGAGGATATAAATAGACTCTTCTCCAAAGAGGACATACAGATGGCCAACAGGTACATGAAAAGATACTCAACCTCACTAATCAAGTAAATGTGAATCAAAACCACAATGAGATAACATCTCACACCTGCTAGAATGAATACTATAAAAAAGACAACATATAACACTGTTAGCAAGGATGTAGAGAAAAGGGAACCCTCCTACACTCTTGGTGGGAATTTAAATTGCTGCAGCCAGTATGGAAAATTGTATGGAGGTTCCTAAAAAATTAAAAATAGACCCATCATATGATCTAGTAATCCACTTCTGGGTATTTATCTGAAGGAAATGGAAATAGGATCTCAAAGAGAGATCAGCATTGCCCTGTTCATTGCAGCATTCACAATTGTCTAGATACAGAAAAAAAAAAACAAAACCCTAAGTGTCCACTATGGATGAATGGATAACAAAGATATGGTGTATATATGCAATGGAATACTATTTAGCCATAAAAGAAAGAAATCCTGCCCCAAACTTGGGGAAACCTGAGGGAATTACATAAGTGAAGTAAGTCAAATAATGATAAAAACTGTGTGATATTTATGCTTGGAATCTAGAAAAGCCCAACCCATAGAAACAGAGAGTAGAATGGTGGTTGTTGGGGGCTTGGCTGTGGGGGAAATAGGTGAAGATGATCAGAGGGTTCAAAATCCCACTTGTAAGATGAATGAGTTCTGGGGACTTAATGGATAGCATTTCACTTTAAGAAAAACCTGGGTCTGTTTTACACAGTGTTATATTCTCATCACTTAGCCCAGGGTCTGGCACACTGGAGGCACTTAAGATTTGTTACTTGATGAAAATCCCATCTGGGACTTCTGGGCAAGATGGACGCATAGGAAGATACACTGTGCCTCCTTGCAGAACCAAAAGAAGGACAATAACAAATTTAAAAATAAAAAACAACTAGGACTGACAGAAAATTGAACTGTGTGGAAGTCTGACAACCAAGGAATTAAAAAAGAAACATTCATTCAGACTGGTAGGAGGGGTTGAGATGGGCAGCTGGGTGGAGAGGACTCATGGCAAGGTGGCACTGGCGGACTGGCCAGGGGGTGGGTTGTGGACTGGGTGGTCCCACATTCACATGCAGATAAACTGAGAGGAACAACTGGGGAGCGAGACAGACTGTGCAGCCCAGAGCTCCAGTGTGGGGAAATAAAGCCTCAAACCTCTGACTGACAACCCCTGTGAGGGTTGAGGCAATAGTGGGAGAAACTCCTACTCTCACAAAAGAGTTTATTGGAGAGACCCACAGGGTCCTAAAACATACACAAATGCACCCACCAGGGAAACAGCACTGGAAGGGCCCAGTTTGCCTGGGGGAAGAGGGGGAAGTGACTGAAAATTGGCAGAGAGAGGAGCTAGTGCCATTGTTCCCTCTCACGCCCCTCCTCCACATACAGTGTCACAAAGCAGTGATGTGGTCGCCCCACTCTGGTGAACACCTAAGGCTCTGCTCCTTACATAACAGGTGTGCCAAGACCAAAAAAAAGTGGCCCAAATGAAAGAACAGATCAAAGCTCCAGAAAAAATACAACTAAGTGATGAAGAGATAACCAACCTATCAGATGCACAGTACAAAACACTGGTAATCAGGATGCTCACAGATTTGGTTGAATTTGGTTGCAAATTAGATGAAAAAATGAGGGCTATGCTAAGTGAAATAAAGGAAAATGTACAGGGAACCAACAGTGATGGGAAGAAAACCAGGACTCAAATCAATGGTTTAGAGCAGAAGGAAGAAATAAACATTCAACCAGAACAGAAAGAAGAAACAAGAATTCAAAAAAATGAGGAGAGGCTGAGGAACTTCTGGGACAACTTTAAACATTCCAACATTTGAATTTTAGGGACACCAGAGGCAGAAGAGGAAGGGCAAGAAATAGAAAACTTATTTGAAAACATAATAAAGGAGAACTTCCCCAATCTGGCAAAGGAAATAGACTTCCAGGAAGTCCAGGAAGCTCAGAGAGTCCCAAAGAAGTTGTACCCAAGGAGGAACACACCAAGGCACATCATAATTACATTAGCCAAGATTCAAATGAAGGAGAGAATTCTAGAAGCAGCAAGGGATAAGGGGACAGTCACCTACAAAGGAGTTCCCATCAGACTGTCAGCTGATTTCTCAAAAGAGACCTTACAGTCAAGAAGGGGCTGGAAGGAAATATTTGAAATCTTGAAAAGCAGGGACCAACATCCAAAATTGCTCTATCCAGCAAAGCTGTCATTTAGAATGGAAGGGCAGATTAAGTGCTTTTCAGATAAGGTCAAGTTAAAGGATTTCTTCATCACCAAGCTCTTATTATATGAAATGTTAAAGGGTCTTATGTAAGAAAAGAAGATAAAAAATATAAACAGTGAAAAGACAGCAAACTCACAGATATTAACAACCACAGCTAAAACAAAAGCAAACTAAGCAAACAACTAGAACAGGAACAGAAACACAGAAATGGAGATCACATGGAACATTAGCAACAGGAGAATGGGAGGAGGAGAGAGGGAGGAAAAGGTACAGAGAATAAGTAGCATAGATGGTAGGTAAAAAATAGACAGGGGGAGGACAAGAATAGTGTGGGAAATGTAGAAGCTAAAGAACTTATGACACATGGACATGAACTAAAGGTGGGGAATGTGGGTGGAAGGGGGTGTGCAGGGTGGAGGGGAATGATGGGTAAGAAATGGGACAACTGTAATAGCATAATCAATAAAATATATTTTAAAAATTTAAAAATGAAATATTTATTGAGCACCTACTTTGCGTCAGGGAATCCTTTAGGGGTACAGAGCTGTGAGCCAGACAGGTGAAGTTCTTTCAGCCAGGGACTTGTGGTCAAGTGGATGATGGGAGGGTAGGAAATAAGCATGTAAATAAGCCGACAAAATGGTTGCACACTGCCCAGGTCCCAAGTGCTCCAATGGCATTAAAACAGGCTGATGTGATGAACGGTGGCTGGGGGATGGGGCTACTTTAGACGGGCACAGAGGGACTAAGATCTGAATGAGAGGAGAAAGAGCCCGTGCAGGCAGAAGGAACAAAACTTGTTAAGGCCCTGCAGGACAACATTTCTCCTGCTCTAGGAACACAGAAAAGATGATTGTGGCTGGAGTAGAGTGAGTCCCACTGGACCTGGCACGATCCTGGGAGAGGAGTTGGGACTTGACTCCTGGTGTGATGAGGATCACGGAGGGTTTTCAGCAGAGGGGTGGCATGATTGTCTTAGCTGGTTGCTGTGGGAAAAGCTGGTTCAGCTATTGGAGCATTGGCTTTGCAAAGTGGTTTTCAAGACTCAGACATTGCTTGCATTGCTATACAGGGGTGGGAAAAAGTAGTTTTATAGTTGTAATACAAATAAATAGCAGTAATTAATAAATAATACTACAAGAATAAACTGTTTTGCCTACTCACAATTGTAAATCTCCTTTTGCCCATCTCTGTATTAAAGTGGATTTGACAGCAGCTGAATGGTAACTGATGTTGTGTTTCAGGTGCCATAAATGGGGCCATACATCAAACCCACTGATTTTCTACTTTTGAGACCCCAAAAGCTGCACAACCCTAACCCTCAGCAACCCCACACTAGGTTGGCCAGACACTGTTTATTGAGGTTAAGGGCAGTGGGGCAGCTGTCTAAATTCTGCTTGGATTCTTTTCTACAAGCAGCAAGCCCCCCAGGGACTCCTTGCTTCAGCCAACATTTCTTAACTAGAAAGAACTCACTGGAGATAAGGGATGCACTGGACTTCTTGGCACCTGTGGCTGGGTTTTTGTTTTGATTGTTTAAATGATGGTTGAAGGAGAAGCGGGGGAGAAGGCAGGTCTGTGGGTGTTCCTTTCTCCCTTCCTCCCTATTCCTACCCCTGAGAGATATCCAGAGCCATTCATTTTTCTGGCCTTGAGAGGAAGAAAGAAAACTAATATCTATCGAGCAGCAGCTCAGGGCTGGCTAGTTGTTGTGAGGAGTTACTGGATTTCATTCGTTCACTTGTTTTTCAAGAAATATTAATTGAGTGCTTTTATGTGCCAGACACTGTTCTGGGCTCTAGGGAGAGGCAGTGAACACAAGGACAAAGTCCCTAATTCCCCTGGGTGTTAGCCTTTGGGCAAGGAAGACACGCAATAAACAAACAGACATAAACTGTATGGGTAGGTCCTAGGATAAAAATAAAGCTGAGCGATGGGATAGAGAGAGAGTGAGGGCTATTTTACGTGGAAAGGGGGCTGGCTAGGGAAGATTTCTTAAAAGGGGGATATTTGAGCAGGAAACTGAAGGAAATGAGGGAGGGAGGCACCACAGTTTCTGTGCATGTAAGACATTGTTATCCTTTGTAGAGAAGAGGCTGCTGAAGTTGGAGGAATCAAGTGGCTCTGACAAGGTCAGAGATAGTGGCAACAGTAGCAATACTAGCGATAGATAAAAGCTAGTAAGTGCTTCATGCCAGGCACTGGAGTGTGTGTGTGTGTGTGTGTGTGTGTGTGTGTGTGTGTGTATCATCTCATTTAATCCTCACAACAACCTACAAGGTAGATATCAGTATTCTTCTTCTTCTTCCAATTTTATAGATGATACTGAGGGTCATAGAGGTTATATCACTCTACAGAAGTCAGGTTCATTGGTCTCCAGGACACAGCTGTAACACTGGGGTTTGGAGTGAAGTCTCCATTTTAAAACCCCTCTTTTTTAATAGACCAGTGCTACTTCTGACTTTCAATGGAGAGCTTGGTCCTTTGATTAATCTCCGGTATGGGCCATTTAGATGGCCCTTGAGGGCTTCCTAGATGATCAGAGCATTTGTGGCCACAAGAATCCCATGTACCATCATCTCTGATTTTCATGGAGACCCCCCAGTGACCAAGCATTGTGAGCCAAGAGCCTGAGTGTCCAATGAAAGTTAGTAGGGACCTAAACTTCTCTTTGAAAAGAATGGGCTATGCAGTTCCATTGGCTTGAAAATACATTTAGTCACCACCTCACAGCCAACCCCTCATTTGGTGAGAAAGACTACAAATGTGATACAGTTATACAAATGTGTATACGCCTCTTAGCAAGCATGTGGTTGACAGGCTCTACAAAGCTATGCATACAACATACTTATAGCATTCATCAATTCACTTACTCATTTATTCATTCATTCATCACTTATTCCTTATTTTGCACCATGCCTGGTAATGGACAGGCCGTCAAAGTGTTTGTTCTCATGGAGAATGCATTCCACAGAGGAGGATGGGGCAAAGTGGTGCATAAAGAAAGACAAAAGGAGGCAAATGAGTAGAGGAACGAGGTAATCTCAGATAGTGAGAGTGCTGTGAGGACTGTGACAGGGCAGCAGGATGGAGAGAGACTGGGATGTTGGCTTATATTGAGTGGTGAGTTGAGGCGCCTCAGAGAATTCTGGGGAAGTTCTGTAGAAGAGTGTTTCAGGTGGAGGGAACATTCCCGTAATGGACAGAAGGCAGCCTTACAGATAGTGATAATTAGGTGGTTTCATACATATGCTGAGACTTACAAAGATGAAACAAGGCAGAATGCAAGTATGAGAAAAAAACCCATGAAATTTCAAGTCTGCGAGCACATAAAAGTGGTCAGCTCTGTATAAGTTATAAGTTGTAGAAGAGCCTGCCCTGGCTGTCTTTCCTAGAATATTTGAAGAGGATGGTCTAAGAGAAGAGTTAGCTAAAGAGAAGATTTTAAAAAATAAATACCCCCCAAATTTTTTATTAGGGGACATTCCAAACACTTGTAAGAGTTGAGAGACTAGTGTGAGGAATTCTCAGGTGCCCCTCACCTAACTGCGACAATGATCAACTCATGGCCAGTTTTGTTTCATTTATGTCCCTACTCATTCCTCCATCTATATTGCTTTGAAGCCACCTACAGCCACTAATACTTCATCTGTGTTTATGACAATATGCATCTCTAAAAGATAAAGTTTTTCTAAACATAACCACAATACCATCAGTATACCCAGAACATTAACAATAACCCCTCAAAGCGCCAAATATCCAGTCATGGTTCAGATTTCCTACAGGCTCTGTCTAATACATGTTTTTGAGCCTTTTTGAATCAGATCCAACTAAAGTCCTACATGTTGTAATTGGTTGGTGTATCTTTTTTTCTTAAGTAGATCACATTTAGTGGAAGAATATCATGGCAAAATGATCCCTTACTTACAGAGAGTACAGATTCGTAAGGTTATAAATTTGATTTCATTTTTCAAATAAAGGATGCTTTAGGCAGCTCTAGAATTTTTTCTCTGCTATAGACATTTTAAGTGCAACCTTTTCAAAACTAAAGTAGTTTATTTCCATAAATCTTTTTCCTCTGCAGCATTTTGTCTCTCTGATAATGACTCCGTCCTTCCACCAATTTTTCCAAGTGTGAAACTATGTAATAGTTGGTGTATAGGCTTCCCTTTCAGTACTTTTATTACTGGAGAAAATGGGTTATTTATCTTGGAGGTTTGATTCTCAAAATGTGGTTCATGGGTCAGGAGTGGCAAGTATCAACTGGGAGCTCATTAGAAATTCAGAGTCCCAGGCCCCGCCCTGGACCTAATGGCCTAGAATTGGCATTTTAGCAAGGCCTTTAGGTATTTTATGTGCATGTTGAAGTTTGAGAAGCATTGCTGTAGAGTTTCTCACAGTCTAGATCTTGATGATTGCGTCTCTGTGGCATCATTTGACATGATTTTCTGTATTTTATATTTTTGATAAATTGGTAGTTGGGTGTGTAAGTTTCATCAGATTTCAGTCCTTTTTTTTTTTCTTTTGGTAGACTTCTTCACATGTGGCCATGTGTCTGTCAATCGGGAAGTACCAGATGTCTGGTTATCTCTCACTTTAAGTAATGTTAGCTGCTGTATGATTAATGCCTGGATCCATTAATTCATTAGATGAAGTGGTTGATTTCTTTAATTTTTTTCAATTTCTATAACACTAATAATATATAGCACCAATTATATGCTTGGCACTGTTTTAAGGACTTTGTATAAATTAACTAATTTATTAATCTTTACAAAACACCATGAAATGGTGTATTAGTTTCCTATTGCTGCTGTAACAAATTGGCACAAACTTCATGGCTTCAAGCAACACAGATTTATTGCCTTAGAGTTCTGGACACAAAAAGTCCACATGGGTTTCGCTTGGCTAACACCAAATTGTTAGCAGGGCTGTATTCTTTTTGGAGCCTCTGGGGAAACATTGCCTCTTCTAAAATCTAGAGACCACTTGCATTGCTCTGCTTGTGGCATCTTCTTCCATCTTTAAGCCAACAATGTTTCATCTTCAGATCTCTCTCTGACTCTCTTCTTCCTTCATCCTCCATATGTAAGAACCCTAGTGATTATATTGGATCTACTGGATAATCCAGAATAATCTCCCTATTTTAGGGTCAGGTGAGTAGCAACCTTAACTTCACCTGTCATCTTGATCCCTCTTTGCTATAGAACCTAACATATTCAAAAGATGAAGGAATTAGACCATGGACATCTTTGAAAAGCCACTGTTCTGCCTATCACAGTCAGGGTCTGTGGTTCCTGTTTCACAGATGAGGAAACTGAGATACACCTAGGTGAAGGAACTTACCAAAGTTGCACAGATGCTAATGGCTGGGGCTTGGATACAAACATGGGGAATTCAGCTCCAGAGTCCATGTTTTGAACCTCACAGATATATGGTCACTCTAATTATTTTTTAACTCTAAATTTTCTCTGAGACCTTGATCTTGCCAACCAACTTATGTTCTAGGAACACTGAACCAGATAGTTACCAGAAAATTCCTCTACACAGCTGTTAACTTGTGAATTCACTGCTCTCTGGGATGGTGAATTGGTATTTGACTTTCAAAAGTTGGCAGAAGTGGGGTTGTTCTTTATTCGGTCTGTTTCTCTTTTTCAAAATTATATTTTATTAATTATGCTATTACAATTGTCCCAATTTTCCACCTATGACATCCACCACACATCACCCCCCACTCCCTCAGGCAATCCCCTCACCATTGTTCATGTCTATCGGTCATGTGGATGACTGATACAAGTTCTTTGGCTACTCCATTTCCTATACTATACTTTACATCCTCATGGCTACTCTGTAACTACCTATTTGTACTTCTTAATCCTCTCACTTCTTCAGCCATTCACCCACCCCAGCTCCCATCTGGCAACCATCAAAACACTGTATGTATCCATGATTTTTTTTTTTTTTTTTACTTAAAGCATTACTTTGTTTTATTACTAAGTTTTTTTTTAAAATATATTTGATTGATTATGCTATTACAGTTGTCCCATTTCTCCCCCATCATTCCCCTCCACCCTGCACACCCTCTCCCACCCACATTCCCTGCTTTAGTTCATGTCCATGTGTCATAAGTTCTTTAGCTTCTACATTTCCCATACTATTTTTGCCCTCCCCCTATTTTCTACCCACCATCTATGCTACTTATTCTCTGTACCTTTCCCCCCTCTCTCCTCCTCCCACGCCCCTGTTGCTAACCCTCCATATGATCTCCATTTTTGTGGTTCTGTTCCTGTTTTAGCTGTTTGCTTAGTTTGCTTTTGTTTTAGGTGTGGTTCTTAATAGCTGTGAGTTTGCTGTCTTTTCACTGTCATATTTTTGATCTTCTTTTTCTTAGATAAGTCCCTTTAACATTTCATATAATAAGGGCTTGGTGATGATGAACTCCTTGAACTTGACCTTATCTGAGAAGCGCTTTATCTGTCCTTCCATTCTAAATGACAGCTTTGCTGGATAGAGCTGTATTCATGATTTTATCTCTGTTCTTGTTTGCTTAGTTTGATTTTTAGATTCAGTTGTTGATAGACATGTATTTATTTCCATTTTATTGTTCATGGTTTTGATCATCTCCTCCCTTTAACACTTCATGTAATAATGGTTTGGTGATGATGAAATCTTTTAGGTATTTTTTTGGTCTGGAAAGCTCCTTATCTGCCCTTCCATTCTAAATATTAGCTTCACTGGGTAGAGCCATCTTGACTGTAGGTACCTGCTTTACATGACTTTGAATATTTCTTGCCAATCCCTTCTAGCCTGCAAAGCTTCTTTTGGGAAGTCCGCTGACAGTCTTGTAGAAATGCCCCTGTAGGTAACTAACTGCATTTCTTTTGCTGCTTTTAAGATTATCTCATTATCTTTAATCTTTAGCATTTTAATTATGATGTGCCTTGGAGTGGTCCTGTTTATGTCTATCTTGTTTGGGATTCTCTGTGCTTCATTGACTTGCACGTCTATTTTCTTTACCAAATTAAGGAAGTTTTCTTTCATTATTTTTCAAATAGATTTTCAATTTCTTGCTCTTTCTCTTCTCCTGGCACACCCATGATGCAAATGTTGGAATGCTTGAAGTTGTCTCACAGGCTGCTTACACAAACCTTGTTTTTTTGGATTCTTTTTTCTTTTTGTTGTTCTGATTGGTTGTTTTTTGCTTCCCTACATTCCAATTTATTGATTTGATTCTTGGCTTCATCCACTCTACTGTTGATTCTCTGTAAATTGTTCTTTATTTTAATTAGTGTATGGTTCATATCTGATTGGATTTGTTTTATGCCATTGAGGTTCTCACTAAGTTTCTTGAGCATCCTTAGAACCAGAGTTTTGAACTCTGCATCTGATAGATTGCTTATCTTCATTTTGTTTAGGTCTTTTTCTGGAGTTTTGATCTGTTCTTTCATTTGTGCCATATTTCTTTGTCTCCTCATTTTGGCAGCCACCTTATGTTTGTTTCTATGTATTAAATAGAGCTGTTGTGACTCCCTGTCTTGGTAGTGTGGCCTAATGTAGTAGGTGTCCTGTAGGGTCCAGTGGCACAGCCTCTGCTATCACCTAAGCTGGGTACTTGAGGTATGCCCTTTGTCTGTACTGAGTACACCTGCCTCTTGTAGTTGAGTCTTGGTTGCTGTTGGCAGATGAATAGGAGGGATTTACCCAGGCCAGTTAGCTGCAAGGACTGGCTGTGTCCACTAACTATCAACCTCTACCCCCCATGGAGGATCAGCTGTGCAGGGTCAGGTGGTGGTGCTCTGATGTGGTCTGTAGCTGTCCACTGGGTGCACAGACTCTGGGGTTTCCCAGGTGGCGTAGGCCAAGGTCAGTTCCCATATATGTTTCGCCTGGGACCACCCTGCATGAGCTATAGGGCATTCTGAGATGGCTGCTATTTGTCTGGGCTTGGAGGTTCCCAGGTAAAGCCAAGCTATGCATCTAGGCTAGCTGCTGCTAGTGCTGAGCCTGGGGCCACTTCACAAGAAGTACGAGGGCTATGGGCTCACTGAGACTGGCTGTTGTTGGTTTGAGAGGATTTAGAAGTTGTGAAGCATGAGCCAAGACCAGTCATTCATATGGAAAAGTCACTGTTACCAGGTTAGATGGCATTGTCAGTTGGATGTGATAAAATCTCAGGGGGTCTTCAAGGGAGGACAGTGTTAGCCGGGTTTATGGAGTCTCAGATATGGCACCTGCCTGCTGGTTCTGTGGTTCAATGGTGGTAGGGTTCAGAAAAAGGACAATAGTCTCTGTCCACCTTTCTCTCCGAGAGAAAGGTGTCCCCAGCTGTTGTCTTGATGCCAGACACTTTCGTTCCTCCTCATATGTCACTGGTGCCTTTTAAGCTGTTACCCCAGTGCTGGAGCTCAGAGGGAGTTACTCTAAATAAGCCAATGTGTGGGTTCTCTAAGAGGAACTGCTTGGTACTCCAGAAGTTTTTTTCACTGACTCAGTCCCCAGTGGTTTTTGCAGCAGAAGTTATGGGGATTTACCCTCCTGGCACTGGAACCCTGGGCTGTGATACCTGATGTGGGGCTGTGGCTTCTTACTCCCAAGATACCCCTCCCGAATTTTTATCACCACACAAGATGTGGGATTAACCTGTTCTGCATCTCCACCACTCTTACCAGTCTCAATGGATGTGGTTTCTTTAGTTCCGTAGTTGTCAGACTTCATTCAACTTGATTTCTGCCAGTTCTGAGTGGTAGCTGTTCTATAGTTTAGTTGTAATTTTGATGTGGTTGTGCAAGGAGGTGAGCCATACATACCTATGCTGCCATCTTGACTGGAAGTGGTCTGCTTCTCTTTAGATCCAGTTAGTTGTCAGCTACAATGGAGAAACTGAGTCAATCCATCAACAGGTCTTGATCATTTGTGTGTGTGTGTGTGTGTGTGTGTGTGTGTGTGTGTCAAGTACACCTTTGGTATCTGGTAAATTCGATAGACTTCTTTCTATAATAATGCAGAAAGTATGCCCTGGCCAGTTGGCTCAGTTGGTTGGAGCGTGTTCCCCTGTACCAAAAGGTGGCAGGTTCGATTCCCAGACAGTGCACATACCTGAGTTGTGGGGAGCATGAAGGAGACAATTGATATTTCTCTCTCACATCAATTTTTTTTTTCACACACACACTCTCTCAAATCAATAATAAAAGTAATATCCTGGGGTAATGATTAAAAAAATTAAAAAGTGCAGAAAAATATGCACAGAAAATAAAGTGCATAAAATTATAAGGAAACCAATTATATTAATATATGGTTATCAAAGCATTAAAAAAACACCAAATTTGTATCATAGCAATATGTGGTTTTTTATTAAGAAATTAAACAACAAGATTTAGTATTGTGTCTAATAACTATGTAATTTCAATTAGTGATACATGTAGACAATATATTGAGATGTCTGCAATGATTGTAATGAGATATGCAAATATCTGTGACTTATATTGGTGATACAGTTATAGATCCTGCGAATACTATGTGATTTGGTGCTTCCATTTATAATGCAATTGAATGCTAAATTTCAGAGAAAATGGGGATGAACTATTTCCCACTCAAGTTCATGGAGTCTTTGAAGTCCATCCACATTCCAGGTTAGGAACCCTGGTCTAGTACCTCATTAGTACTGTTTATTTTAATTTGATAGAATTCAACCAATATCAGTCAAGACTCCACTGTGGGCAAGGAAGGTGGTAGGTACTTGGGGTGGAGCCCTGAAAAAACAGGTGTGGTCTTGCATTAAATGTATAGATGGCTTTGGGTATTATGGTCTGTGATGAGTAGACAGATTTCTTGAAAGCTTTTGTTCCCTTTCCCAGTGTGTGAGTGTTCTAACTGTTCAATCTGACTGCAAGCTCTTGGAAATCAGGAGTGATTCTTAGACATACTTCTTGCTGGACCTTAGATGTTAGGCAGTGAAGAAATAGGAGGTTCAAAGACCAGTATTTCCCAAAGTGTGACATGGGCCTCACTGGCGGTACACAAAATGATTTTCGGTGGTACATGGAAAAAACATTTTCTTATTCTTAGGAATTTATTTCAGTGTGTATAACAAAACCATATACAACTACCTACCTCAACAGATGATTAAGGTTATTATTGCTTAATATGAGGATTTTTTTTCGTTTAAAAATTGAGGTCTAATGAAAACACTAAAGTGTCCTTTACCTTTTGTGAGTGCACAGGTCAGTAGTACTAAATATTTTTACATTGTTGTGTAACAGATCTTGGGAACTTTTTCATCTTGTAAAACTGAAATTCTATACCCACTAAACACTAATTCTCCCTTTTCCGCTCCTCAGTCCTTGGAAACCACCTTATTACCTTCTGTTTCTATGATTTTGACTACTAGATATTTCTTCTGAGTAGAATAATACAGTTTTTGTCTCCTTGTGATTGATTTATATCACGTAGCATAATGTCTCAAGGTTCAACTATATGGTAGTATATAATGCAGTTTTTTCTTTTTTTTTAAGGCTTCATAATATTCCCTTCTATGTATATATCAGCAGTTTATCTGTTGATGGACATTTCGGTTGCTTCTACCTCTTGGCTATTGTGAATAATGTTGCAATGAACATGGGTGTGCAAATATCTATTTGAGACTTCACTTTGCATTCTTTGAGTATGTATCCAGAAGTGGGATTGTTGGATCACTTAGTAATTCTACTTCTAATTATTTGAGGAAGTTTCATACTGTTCTCCATAATGGCTGCATTCCTACCAATAGTGCACGAGGTTTCCAATTTTTCTGCATCTTTGCCAGCACTTATTTTTTTTTTTTTTGATAGTGCTCATTCTGATGGGTGTGAGGTGATACAGGAGGAAAACATTTAAAGATAACATTAAGTAAATAGTAACAGGTGCAACATAGATATGGCAAAAAATGAAGGTGCACCAAAGCATGAAGTTTGGAAAACTCTTTTCTTTTTTTTTAAATCCTCACCCAAGGATATGTTTATGAATTTTAGAGAGAGAGGAAATGAGTCGGGGGGGGGGTAGAGAGAGAGAAATGTTGATTGATTGCCTCCTATATGTTCCCTGACTTGGGATTGAACCCGCAACCTAGGTATGTGTCCTGACCTGCAATTGAAACTGCAACATTTTGGTGTACAGGACAATGCTTCAAGCAACTGAGCTACCTGGAAAGGACTGGGAAACTCTTAATCAGACAAATTCTAAAGCTGCTCAAAGTATGGTCCATGGGTAGTACTGGTCTGAGAACGGTTTGTTACTTGTTTGTGATCTATGGTATAGAAATTGAGAGTATAAGTGTAGGAACTTTTCACAGCAATTTGACATTGAGACAGCATCCAAGTGGATGATCATTATTACAGTAATTCATTTATATTGCACGTTAGGAAAGTATTGGCTCACAATGAATTGCAAAACAGAAGAAAATGAAAACAAAACTAGCCCCAAACCACTGACAGTTTGAGAAACTCTGCTCTCTTGTCCCTTTCAGCTTTGACATTTGAACTACTTAACATATTTTGGTGCAGATTGTTGTCTGTAAAATGGGGATGAAAGAGGAACAATGCAGTCTGAACCACTGTCAGTGGTAGCTGGCCTGGTGCCAGTAGCTAGGGTGTAGTATTCCCTTCTGAAGCAATTTCACAGGCCAACCATGTGGGAAGACTTCATGCTGACTGTGATGAAACAAGACAAAAATAAGCACCCTGTAATCATGTCCGAACACAAAAGTAAGAGCACCACGCAATCCACAGAAATGATCAAACATTTGTCTTTCTGACTGGCACCAGTGGCTGCTGCTTATCAGTGACAGCGTTAGCCCTACTCTGTTCTTCTTGCTTCCCTGATAAAAATGGTTAAGGTACCAAGTTATAGAATTTCCACTGCTTCCTGACAGCACTTAATCCAGAGCAAACCCAAATCCTATCACAAGCCCCTCCAAACGCCTTCTAGCTGAGACACGCCACTGTCTCCCATGGTGTGTGGTCTCTGTTGTTGTAACACGTCACTAAACTCAACTTTGTTCAACTGCAGGTTGTTCCTGGTGATTTTGGCTGGTGGATGTGGACAAGGATAATAATAATAATAGGTAGCTATAGGAATAGATGAATTAACACATGCAAACTGCTTTGAACAGTGCTTGGGGCTAAGCAAGACTTACATAAATGCTAGCTACCGTCACTCCTTCTCCTCCTATCCCTGTGTCTCTTGTAGTGATTGGTACCATGTCTTGCATGGAAGAGGCCCACACTATATTCATGGGTTGGTTTGAGGTGATTGGTATATTATTTATTTATTGCTTTGTAACAAATCACCCCAAAATGGCATCTTAAAACAACAAGCACTGATTATCTCACAGCTTCTGTGTGTCAGGGATTCGGTTGTAGCGTAGCTGGGGGCCTCTGGCTCAGGGTCTCTCAGGAGGTTGCTGTCAAGTTGTTGGTCAGGGCTGCTGCCCTGTCAAGGCTCCACGAGGGGAGGGTCTGCATCCAAGCTCACCTGCATCCCAGGTGAGGTCCTCTACGTGACATCTCCACCGGCTGCCTGTATGTCCTCACAACTCGGCAACTGGCATCCACAGAGTGACCGATTCAAGAGAGTGAGAGAGTGCACCCATAGTCTATTTATTACACAGACCAACTCTGGTATTGTGGGAGGGGGAGATACTGCACAGGAGTGGAGTGTGCATATAGACATACCTCTCTTGAATATGCTTCACTTTACTGCACTCCACAGATGTTGTATTTTTCAGAAACTGAAGGCAATACCTTCCACCTGTAAGAGATTATGACTCACTTTATTGCAATACTCACTCTATTGTGGTGGTCTGGAACTGAACCCACGTATCTCTCAGGTATACCTGTGCCATGAGGTGGGGTTAGTTGGGGTCGGCATCAAGGTTGACTATCACCAATGTCCTCATTGTTCTTCCAAGTGCCTCCAACTTTTCCCTCTTGGTTTCTACTTTATTCAGTCCAAGAAGGCAATTCCATTCTCTCTGAATGGAGCTTAAGAGACAAACAAACAAGAAATGGGTGTGAGTAATACTGGGGCAGGGCAGGGCCTACAGGTGTTTGAAAAGCAGAGGGTTTCATGCTGTCTGTTGATGTTTGTCAAGGCTCCCAGGGCCATGCTCCTGGAAGACTGGGCTGTCAGCTGCACTTCCAGAGAGGGAGGAAGCACACACTCTCTCTCTGCCCCTCCCTGCAGCAAGAGACTTGCATCTCTGACTGACAGTGACAGATTATGTTATCAAAACATGGGCCCCAGACCACACTGTGATTGGCTGGGCAGAGCTATTGAAGGACTGAGAATTCTTCTCTGAGAGAAATGATTATAAGGCATTTTAAGAACAGCAAGCTGAATGCTACTCACATCTGGCAGTTCTTGTTAATGACAAGTAATAATTGCCTCAGGTGCACAGAAAGGCAGGGGATCTTGGTGAGTTTATTTTGAAAGGATGCTCTGTGCTCAAGGTTGGGCTATGGACAAAAAAGGATGAATGTGAGCAACCTGGCTGGAGGGCATCTCAGGCTGACCCAGTTTGATGTTGGGGAAGCATCATGGGGTGGCCCTGATAGTATATTTCCTTTTTGTGCCCCCGAGAACACCATCTGCCATCCAAGTGGACAGGTGGGGTGACTTGCAACTGTGGGAGGACCCAGATGCTCTGCATTTGGCCTCAGCCCCTGTGAGGATGATGGGTGAGGGGCCCACCATACAAGGTGTTTGTTCAGGTGTGCCCTGGTGCTCCCACAGCCTTCATTTGGGCCCTTGCTACCCAAAGCATGGCCCATGGACTAGAGCATCAGCATTCTTGGGGGCTTGTGAGAAATGCAGAGTCTTAGTCCCCATCCAGGACCTACTGAATCAGAATCTGCTTTTTGATAAGATGATTCATGTGCACATTGAAGTTCAAGAGCCCTGCTCTAAAGTCAAGGTAAATACCAGAGGACAGCCCCTCTGCTCTCTCCTCCTGGATGGAGGTTCTCAAGCTTGGCAGCACCTTTGAATCACCTGAGAGCTTTCAGAAATCCTTCTGCCCTGGATATCCCCCTAAACTAATAAAGGTAGGATCTCTGGGGCTGGGCACAGGCACCAGGATGCTTTACAGCTGCCAGGTGATTCAAGTCCACAGCCATGGACTCAGCGTTTCCTCCGGAGCCCAGGAGCATGACTGGACCAGTGTGCTTCCTGGTCTAGAGGAGGGCTGTGGGGGTGGGGACAGGGTCTCTCTTCTCCTTGTGGGAGCCACAGTGTGGCTGGGTCTCCCTCCTTTCCTCTCTGTGGGACCTTCATGTGTCTGAAAATAGCCACCTGTCCTAGGAATTTCATTCTTGCTTAGTTGTGTATGCTTCCTCTGCTCAGAGAAAAAAGGCAGGCATGTGGAGGAGTGGTGAGGAGTTTTAGCTTTAAGCAGAAGAAACCTACTCTGATAAACTTAAAGAATGAATTGGAAGAAATGACAAAAATAACAACAACCAGACAACAACTGCCACCACCACAATAACATTTTATTGAGGGTTTACTATGTACCTGGCACTGTTCTAAACACTTTAGGTGTACCAACTCTTTTTATTCTCAAACTCTATAAATCAGCACTATTATTATTACTATTATTATTTTTCCAAGTTTATTGATGGGGAAACTGAGCCCCAGTGGGGTTATATAATTTGCCCATAGTTACATGCATAGAGACAAACCCAGGTTTTAAACTATTATTCTGATTCTGCAGTGTGTAAAGATGCTCCACCTTTCTGCTTCACACCTGTCTAGGCAGTACAAGATGCCTCCCGCACTGGCACGTGCATGCGTGATTTCATTTCTAACATCAACCAAATACATCATCAGTGCCAATTTGAATCTCTGACTTCAACTGGATGCCAAATAACTTGATTCAGTCCTGACACTATCTACCTGGAGTTCGCAAAGACCCCACAGACTAGTAACGCCACTGCAACCACAAATGGGGTCTGCAGGCCCAACCAACTACAAATTCGAGGGTTCCCAGAACACTCTCTTCAGGTTTAGTGATTTGCTAGAAGGACTCAGAGAATTCAGGAAAGTGCTATCCTCATTCTTACAGCATATTATAAAAGATACAGATGAACAGCTAGATGAAGAGGTACATAGGCCAAGGGCTAGGGCTCCTGAGTACAGGTGTCTCTGTCCCTGTGGACTTAGAGTGTGCCACCCTTCTGTCACATGGGTGTGTTCACAAGCTTGGAAAGCCCAAACTCTGTTGTCTAAGTTTTTGTTTGTTTGTTTGTTTTTTTAAAGCAAGGTTCTATTCCTTCAGCATGGTTGATTGAATCATTGGCCATTGGTAATTTATTTTTTATTTTTTTAAAGGATTTTATTTATTTTTAGAGAGCGGGGAAGGAAGGGAGAAAGAGAGGGAGTGAAATATCAATGTGTGGTTGCCTCTAGTGCACCCCTAACTGGAGACCTGGCCTGCAACCCAGGCATGTGCCCCGACTGGGAACCAAACCGGTGACCTTTCGATTCTCAGGCCAGCACTCAATCCACTGAGCCGTACCAGCCAGGGCTGGCCATTGGTAATTTAACTCCATCTCTATCCCTTGTCCCTTCCCTGAGACCGAGGGGCAGGGCTAAAAGCTTGATCTTTCTGGGGACCAGCCGTCATCATGAAGCTATCTAGGGCACCTCCATGAGTAACCTCATTAGCAAAAATTCAGGGATGCTTCCATGGGCTTGTGATGAACAACAAAAGACATTCCTATCACTCAGAGAATTCCAAGGGTATAGGAGCTCTGTGCCAGGAATCAGAGACAAATATCAAATAGATGTTTTCTGTGGTACCACAGCATGAAAAGTGGTGGCAGGAAACATCTGGAAAAGTCAGGGGTCCTAAGTAGTAAGGTTGAAATATTACAGGGAAAACTGCCAACTCTACCTTAAAAAACCAACCAACCAACCATGTGATCTCAGGTAAATGTTTCCTTCCCAGCTTCAACTTCCCCATCTGTAAAATGAGAGAATGGGCCCCTTTTCTCTCTGAGCCAAGAAATAATTGAATAACATGTAGGCATTTCCTAATCATCAAAATAAGAGCTTTTTTTAAAATATATTTTATTGATTATGCTATTACAGTTGTCCCATTTCTCCCCCATCATTCCCCTCCACCCTGCACACCCTCTCCCACCCACATTCCCCCCTTTAGTTCATGTCCATGTGTCATAAGTTCTTTAGCTTCTACATTTCCCATACTATTCTTGCCCTCCCCCTGTCTATTTTCTACCCACTATCTATGCTACTCATTCTCTGTACCTTTTCCCCCTCTCTCCTCCTCCCACGCCCCTGTTGCTAACCCTCCATATGATCTCCATTTCTGTGGTTCTGTTCCTGTTCTAGCTGTTTGCTTACTTTGCTTTTGTTTTAGGTGTGGTTCTTAATAGCTGTGAGTTTGCTGTCTTTTCACTGTCCTATTTTTATCTTCTTTTTCTTAGACAAGTTCCTTTAACATTTCATATAATAAGGGCTTGGTGATGATGAACTCCTTGAACTTGACCTTATCTGAGAAGCGCTTTATCTGTCCATCCATTCTAAATGACAGCTTTGCTGGATAGAGCAATTTTTTAAAAAATATATTTTATTGATTATGCTATTACAGTTGTCCCGTTTCTCCCCCATCATTCCCCCCACCCTGCACACCCTCTCCCACCCACATTCCCCCCTTTAGTTCATGTCCTTGTGTCATAAGTTCTTTAGCTTCTACATTTTCCATACTATTCTTACCCTGCCCCTGTCTATTTTCTACCTACTATCTATGCTACTCATTCTCTGTATCTTCCCCCCCTCCTCCCACGCCCCTGTTGCTAACCCTCCATATGATCTCCATTTCTGTGGTTCTGTTCCTGTTCTAGCTGTTGGCTTAGTTTGCTTTTGTTTTAGGTGTGGTTCTTAATAGCTATGAGTTTGCTGTCTTTTCATTGTCATATTTTTGATCTTCTTTTTCTTAGATAAGTCCCTTTAACATTTCATATAATAAGAGCTTGGTGATGATGAACTCCTTGAACTTGACCTTATCTGAGAAGCGCTTTATCTGTCCTTCCATTCTAAATGACAGCTTTGCTGGATAGAGCAATTTTGGATGTAGGTCCCTGCTTTTCAAGATTTCAAATATTTCTTTCCAGCCCCTTCTTGCCTGTAAGGTCTCTTTTGAGAAATCAGCTGACAGTCTGATGGGAACTCCTTTGTAGATGACTGTCCCCTTCTCCCTTGCTGCTTCTAGAATTCTCTCCTTTATTTTAATCTTGGCTAATGTAATTACGATGTGCTTTGGTGTGTTCCTCCTTGGGTCCAGCTTCTTTGGGACTCTCTGAACTTCCTGGACATCCTGGTAGTCTATTTCCTTTGCCAGATTGGGGAAGTTCTCCTTTATTATTTGTTCAAATAAGTTTTCCACTTGTTGCTCTTCTTCTTCCCCTTCTGGGACCCCTATAATTCGGATGTTGGGACGTTTAAAGATGTCCTGGAGGTTCCTAAGCCTCTCCTCATTTTTTTGAATTCTTGTTTCTTCCTCATTTTCTGTTTGGTTGTTAGTTTCTTCCTTCTGGTCCACTCCATTGATTTGAATCCCAGTTTTCCTTCCATCTCTATCAGTTCCCCATGCATCTTCCTTCATTTCACATATTGTAGCCTGCATTTTTTTTGTCTAATTTGTGAGCAAAATCAACCAATTCTGTGAGCATCTTGATGACCAGGGCTTTGAACTGTGCATCTGATAGGTTGGCTATCTCTTCACTGCTTAGAGGAATTGGCTCTGGGGCTTTTATTTGTTCTCCGGTTTGAGCCATTTTTGGTGGGTTTTTGTTTTGTTTTGGTTTTAGTCTGGTCGCGGCTATTATGTAGTGAGGGGTGGAGCCTTAGGTGTTCCTCAGGGCGGGGCAGCCCAGTGGCTGGGTTGTGATGCTATAGGTGGGAGTGGGGTCCGAGAGGGAACAATGGTGCCTGTTCCACTCTCTCCTGGACTCCGGTCCCTTTCGCCACTTCCCCTTCCCCTGGATTATCTGCGCGCGCACGCGTGCTGTTACATAGTGAGGAGTGGAGCCTCTGGCGCTCCCCAGTGCGGGGCAGCCCAGTCGCTGGGTTGTGACGCTGTATGTGGGGGCGGGGTCTGAGAGGGAACAATGGCGCCTGCTCCGCACTCTCCCGGATTCAGTTCCTTCCACCACTTCCCTTCTGCCTGGACCGTTTGCGATCGAGAATGTGGGACCACCTGCTCAGCCAACTCCCTGTGCGGCCTCACTGGGTCTGCACAGTTGCCCCCTGCCGTGCCAGGGGACCACCAGCCACCGCATGTGCGCCTGGGAACTGCCAGCCGTTGCTGCTTGCGTTCCCGGGTCCGCACCTCCACTTTTTCCTGCCGCGACTCCGCCCCTCTTACCGGTCTGGATGAATGGTTGTTGGACTTCCGTACAGTTCAATTTTCTATAGGTTCTGGTTGTTTTCTTGTTTCTAAATATTTGTTGTCCTTAATTTTGGTTGTAAGAGGAGGCACAGTGTGTCCGCCTACGCCTCCATCTTGGCCGGAAGCCCAAAAGAAGAGCTTTTTTTTCCTGGTGCATCTGCATTGGAGAACTCACAAACTGTAGCAACAAATTGTGATATGCTATGAAGAAAAAGTACTGTGACAACTCCAGAGCAAACCTGGATTAGACATGGAAGCCGGGGAAATAGCGTTTAAGCAGTTGTGAAAGAGTAGCCAGAGGTGAGAACATTCCAGCAGAGGGAGTAGCATCTGCAAAGGCTGTGTGGCAGGATGGCGAGTGTCATGTTTGAAGAACTGAAAGAGATCCGGTGTGGCTGGAGGACAGTGAGTCAGGGCGGGAGAGCAGGTGTTGGGCCATCTTATATCAGTTCTTATGGGACCTATTAAAGATTGTGCATTTTGCCCTGGCTGGTATAGCTCAGTGGATTGAGCTCGGGCCTGTGAACCAAAGGATTGCGGTTCGATTCCCAGTCAGGGCACATGCCTGGATTGCAGGCCAGTTCCCAGCATGGGACACACAAGAGGCAACCATACATTGATATTTCTCTCCCTCTCCCTCTCTCCTACCTTTCCCCTCTAAAGATAAATAAATAAAAATCTTTAAAAAAAAAAAAGATTGTGCATTTTGTCCTAAGATTAAAGGGTTTTAAGCAGGGAAGCAACATCAGCAATTTTGCAGAAGCTCATGCTGGCTGCAGTGTGGAAAATGAATCAGAATTCTCCTTTTTGGAAAGGTTGCACTGTAACCCTCCACTCCGCAAGTCTTTCCTCCCACTTATGCCTCTTTTATTTGTAGGACTGAGAAGAGAAAGGACAGTCTGGTGGCAGGAGGGGGCAGGAAGCATTTCTAACTAGGATGGCAGGGCATTTGAGCACTGAATGAACAGGTGTAATTAAAAGAAAAAAAGGTGGAAAGACCTGGCTTGGTTCCTCCTGCCAGTAATGATTATACCACACAATCTAGCTTTAAGACCAACTTGGTATGAAAGGTATATTGGTCCCCAGTTTGAATTCTCAGCCCAGGGGTGGTTCAAGAATGTGAGAAGCAAATACCCTCTCTGGGAGATAAAATTCTAGTGGACTTTTTATGGTATGTCTCTGGCCCCTTGATGTAAGTCGGCTTTATTCAGGTGTCAGATGAAACTCCAGTGCAACCATTAATTTGTAGTGGTCTTGGCTGATGGGTGAAGGTATTATTTTGTAGCTTAAAACTTCAACAACAATGTCCTTCCTCCTCCAAAGTGATAATTAAACCTGGTTAGATGTGACCCTTGCCAAGCAGGCTGTGTTCAGTACGGTTGAGTTGTGCTGGGCAAGGTTCCTGAATTAGAGATGATGGTTATAAAATTTGTAGGATGAAAGTCCTGTTTTGTGCATAGAGAAAGCTTATAGAGAGAACAAAATTGTGTTCTAGTTTGAGTCATGCATCCAACAATATATTTATTTTTTTAAATAATTTTTATTTTTTCATTACAGTTGACATAAATATTATATCAGTTTCAGGCGTACAACACGGTGATTAGACATTTATATAACTTACAAAGTGATCACCCTGATAAGCCTAGTACCCATCTGACACCGTACATAGTTATTAAAATATTATTGACTGTATTCCCTGTGGTGTACTTTGCATCCCTGTGACTGTTCTGTGATCACCAACGCGTACTTCTCGATCACTTCCCCTTTCACCTATCCCCTAACCCTGTCCCATTTGACAACTATTAAAATATTTTCTGTGTCTATGAATTTATTTATGTTTTGTTTGTTTGTTTGTTTATTTTTTATTTTTAAATTCCTTACCCTAGGATATGTTTATTAATTTTAGAGAGAAAGGAAGGGAGAAGGAGACAGAGAGAGAAACATCAGTGTGAGAGAGAAACATCGATTGGTTGCCTCCCACATGTGCCCTGACCTGGGACTGAACCCACAACCTAGGTATGTGCCTTCACTGGGGATCAAACCTACAACATTTTGTCATATGGGATGATGCTCCAACCAACTGAGCCACTGGGACGGAGCTGTTTATTTTGTTTTTAGATTCCACATATAAGTAAAATCATATGGCATTTGTCTTTCTCTGACTTATTTCACTTAATACAATACCTGTCTAGGTCCATTCACATTGCAGCAGATGCCAAGATTTTCTTCTTTTTTATGGCTGAGTCAAATTCCATTGTATACATGTACCATCTCTTCTTTACTCATTCATCTATTAATGGACACTTAGGTTGCTTCTGTATCTTGGCTATTATAAATAATGCTGCAATGAGTATGTTT
Source organism: Glossophaga mutica (assembly GCA_039655065.1). Classification (NCBI taxonomy): domain Eukaryota; kingdom Metazoa; phylum Chordata; class Mammalia; order Chiroptera; family Phyllostomidae; genus Glossophaga; species Glossophaga mutica. The sequence goes on from CM077305.1 coordinate 101,075,876, forward strand.
TTCAAATTAATGTTTTGGGTTTCTTCAGATAAATACCCAGAAATGAAATTGCTGGGTTCTTTATCTCTTGTTATATGGCTTTTGTTTTAAAGTCTATTTTCTTCTGGTATAAGTATTGTTACCTGTCTTTTTTTTTTGGTATCTGTTTTCATGAAACATCTTTCTCCACCTCTTTACTTTCAGTCTTTGCGTGCCTTTTGATCTGAAGTGAGTCCCTTGTAGACAGCATGTGTGAGGGTCTTATTTTGTTATCCATTTAGCCACCATATGTCTTTTGATGGGAACATTTAACCCACTTACATTTAAAGTAATTGTTGACACATATGCAATTATCATTCACATTTTAATCTAATTTTCTTCTTAAAGAAGACCCCTTAATATTTCATTTAATGCTGATCTGGTGATGATGAACTCCTCTAGCTTTTTCTTGTCCAAGAAGCTCTTCAATGTCCTTCGATTCTAAGAGGTAGCTTTGCTGGGTGAAGCGATCTTGGTTGTAGGTCCTTGCTTCCATCATTTTGAATATTTTTGTACTACAAAGTTTTTGTGAAGAAATCAGCTGGCAAACTTATGGGAGCTCCCTTGTAGATAATTAATTGCTTTTCTCTTGCTGTTTTTAAGATTTTCTTTCTTTAAAAAAATCTTTGGCATTTTAATTATGATATGTTTTGGTGTACCACTTTGGGTTCATCTTGTTTGGGATTCTCTGCATTTCCTGGACTTGTGTGTCTTTTTCATTCACCAGGTTAGTAAAGCTTTTCTGTCATTATTTCTTCAAATTGGTTCCAATTCCTTGCTCTTTCTCTTCTTCTTTTGGTATCCCTATGATGCAAATTTTGGAAAGCTTGAAGTTGTCCCAGTGGCTCCTTAAATTATCCTTGTTTCTTTTTTTTTTTTTTTTTTGGTATTCTTTTTCTTTTTGCCATTCTGATTGGGTGTTTTCTGCTACCTTATCTTCCAAATCACTGATTTGATCCTCTAGTTCATCTACTCTACTGTCGATTCCCGGTAATATAGTCTTTATTTTGAGTATTGTATTGTTAATTTATGACTGGTTCTATTTTATGTTTCCTATCTTTTTGCTGAAGTTCTCTTTGAGCATCCTTATAACCAGTGTTTTGAACTCTGCGTCTGGTAGATTGCTTGCTTCCACTGTGTTTAGTTCCTTTTCTGGAGTTTTGATGTGTTCTTTCACTGGGTCATGTTTCTTTGCTCCTCATTTTGGCTTTCTCCCTGTGTTTGTTTCTATTTATTTGGTAGGGCTGCTATGTCTCCTGATTGTACATTGTAGGTGTCCTGTGGGGCCCAGTGGTGCAGTCTACCTGGTCACCTGAACAGGTGCTCCAAGTGTATCTCTTGTGGAAGTTGTGTGTGCCCTCTTATTGTAGTTGAGACTTGATTTCTGTTGGCACATCAGTTGGAGAGACTGACTGTCAGGTTGATTGGTTGTGAGGACTGGCCATGACTGCAGCGTAGGAGCTGCTGTGCAGGGGCTGACCCTGTGGAATGGAATTTGCTTCAGTGAGGCTCTGGTGCCTGCTGAGTCTGCCCTTTGAGTGTGTCATTTTTAGAGGGGGTTGAGTGATGCTCTGGTGTGGTCTCATGCTGGCTACTGGGTGTGTTTTTTTCTGGGGCCTCTTTGGAAATTCAGGCCAAGGTTAGCCACTACCTGTGCCCTGCCTGAGGTTACTGGATGTGAACTAGAAAGTGATCTGCAGATGGTTGTTAATCGTGCTGGGCTTAAAGGTGCCTGAGAGAGGCTAATTCATAAACTGAGTTTGGCTACCACTAGTGCTGGACTTAGGGCTGTTTAACAAGAGACACAGGGCATCTGCCAAGTTCAGATGCTACTTGTCTGTGGTTTGTGAACCTTTGACAGATTTTAGGAAAGTCACAGCATGAGCCAAGACAGGTTGTTTGTATGGAAAGATCACTGGAAACAGCTTGGGTGGGTGTGCAATTTATTTGGGTTGGGGTCTCAGGGAATCTCAGGATTTGGGGGAGCTGGGGTGGGGTGAGGGAAAACAGTGCTAGCCAGATTGATGGAGATTCAGATATGGTGCCTGTTTGCACCTGCATGGGGAGAGCTGAAGAAAATGAATGGCCTCTGTCAGCACTTTTGTCTGGGAGAAAGCTGCCCCTCCAGTTGTCGTCCTGAAACCAGACAATTCAATTCCTCCCCATATGTCCCTGGTGCCTTTTGAGCTGCTGCCCATGCATGGGTCCTTTAAGAGGAATGCCTGGGACTCCAGAAGTCCTCTGTCTCACTCAGCCACAAAATCCACTGGTTTGTAATACAGCCAGAAGTTATGGGACTTCTCTTCCTGGCACTAGAATCCCAGGCTGGAAGACCTGGTATAGGGCTGGAACTCTTTGCTTCTCAGGGGTGACCTCTGCAGTCGAGGTATACCTCCTGATTCTTATCTACCACACTTGACTGTAGGACCAGCTCTGTTGCTCATCCCCTTCGATGATGGTTGTTCTATAAATTAGAGGTGTAATTACAATTACATCAAATTGTAATTTTGACGTGGTCATGGACTAAGGTGAGCACAGTATACTCTGCTATCTTGACCAGGAGCCCCAGCAAATTTTTATTGAGCACTGTCCTGGACACTATTTTTTCCCCTCCTGGGTCCCATTAAGGATGTCAATGCACCCATCCCCCAGGTATCGTGAGTGTTGCCTGCTCCTCCTTCTCCAGGGAGTTGTGGTCAACTGATGGTGCTTGGAAATACCTAGGAGGTTATGCTTTGCACTCTCTCAGAAGGCAGCCCACTGCCAACAGAGATAGTCTCCAAAAGGCTGACCCCTTGACACAGGTTGGATAACTCTGTGATGTCACTCATGTTCCAGAGCTCCCCCCGGAATCAGAATGAGGCCAGATTTCTGATGAACTCATATCTTTGCCCACCTCTTCTGCTCTCCTATCTCACTTTCCTCACTTCCTCTCTCCTTGAGCACCTCCTAAATAAATAGGGCACCAGAATCTTTGGTTGAGGCTTTGTTTCTTGGGAACCTGATCTGGGCCAAGCATCTACTGTGTCCTGGAGTTAGATATTAAACAAGATGGGCAAAGTCTGTACCCCAGTGCTGCTCAGTACTTTCTAAAGTGTCTAATTTTCCATACTTTATCTTGTAATTTGAGAAGTCACTTAAGATTTGCCAGCTCCAAATTTCTTATCTGTCAGACAGTGGTAACAGCACTTGCCTTGTCTGAAAGGACAGAACAGCAGCAGTGGAGGGTTGGTTTTAGTTCCTCCAGAGCCCACAGCTGCACCCCCCCATAAACACTTCCAGACCAGAGCCCCATCTTCTATGTCCAGCTGGGTTGCTGCTCTTACATACTGTAGAAATTCTGGATGCTTTACTGGGTCTGTAGAGTCGTAGATGGATGGAATGCTGGATTTCATTTTCCTAATTATGATAGTATGATTAACAACACTATCATTCAAGCACCACAGATCTAGCCCTTCACCATGTACAAGATTCTGGGATAAGCACTTTCTTGCCTCCTTTTTATAGAGAGGGAAATGGAGGCATTGAAATTCCAAGAAATACTGAATATGAGAGCAATTTGAAAACTATGTAAAACATATACAATGTTAAAATGTTAAAAGAAAAGTCTTTGGTTGAACAGGTTAAATCACAGCACTAATTTTTCCCAAGGAAATTGCTGAAAGAAAATTTTAGTTTGAATGCTTCTATAGTGTGTTCCTTTGTTCACTTGTCTGTGGACAACGCTCTTAACCCAGTGTTCAAAGACATGGCTGCGGTGTTTGAACCATTACAGCAAACACTTACAGATGATTCCCCTCAGGATGGAAAAAAAGAAACAGGGAAGAAAAAAGAGAACCATGACCATCTTTTATTATAAAAGGAGTCTTAACAGTAACATTTTTCTTGTGGATCTGTCCTATTGCTCTGGTTTCAGTAAAGGGAAAAAACTGTCAATAGTCAATAATTTCTTTGGCCATTAAGCTTCAAAAGAACTTCAGTATAAGGAATTATGCAAGTGTATACACATTGGAGTCTCTGATTATGATCTGTGGTTTATTTACTCTTGTTACAGGATAGGAGTATGTTAGTTTGGCTTAGTGATTATCCATGCTGGTTCTGGAATCCAAGACACTTGAGATTTTTGTCTCTACAAATTACTGTGTGATGCACAAGTCATAAACCTTTTTGAGATCAGTTTCTTCATCTCCAAACAGAAAATAACAATAACTACGACACACAATTGCTGTGAAGATTGAGGTAATACACAGAAAACACTTAACACAATAGCTCTAATGTAGTAAGTGCTCAGTGAAAGGTGGCTTCCAATATTCATATCATCTTCTTCTGAAAAGGGTTTGATGCTTACCGAAACTGCAAAGTCTCCCTGACTGGTGTAGCTCAGTGGGTTGTGCATCATCCCACAGACGGAAAGGTCACCAGTTTGATTCTGTCTGGGCACATGCCTGGGTTGTGGGCCAGGTCCCTGGTCATGCGAGAAGCCACTGATTGATCTTTCTCTTGCACATCAATGTTTCTCTCCCTCTCTTTCTCCCTCCCTTCCCCTTTCTCTAAAATGAATAAATAAAATCTTTTAACACCCCCTGTGAACTCATCCTCAAAATGGCCATACTACGAGCCTGACACCCCTGTGGGTGAGTTACCTATTTCTTAAGTTATTATTTCTGTTGCCTGGTCTCTATTGCAGAGTGATAGAATTCTTCATTGTGGGCCTTAAGTTCCCCCTTTCAGTGGGTAAGAAGGCTTACTTTTGCTGAAAAGATGAATCTGATTTCTGAAAGAAGTGTCATTTAGCTCAATTCTCAATCTCAGATGCTACGTGGCAGAGCCCAGTAAATCTTGTGTAGCTAGAATGAGGTCAAAAGAAGTGACTTCATACATTGGTGAAAGATGTGTGGGATTTTTACTTAAGCCAGTGGTATAGACTGAAATAGTAAATATAAATAAAACTATGTAGGTGATCTCAAATGTGATAGATTTTTAAAAAAGATTATCTATAAATTACGGATTTGAGTGGGGAGACATGATCCCATTCTTTTGAAGTTGGTCCCACAGTTGCTTTTTAACAAAGCATCCTTTGTTCCTCTGGGAGGGATCCCTGCTCTAATAATAAAACCAGCCCTTTTGTGATGACGGGAGTGTTCTGTACTCCCTGCCCAGCTGGTAGCCACATGGCCACATGAGACTACTGAGCACTTTGTATGTGGCTAGTGCAACTGGGAATTTAAATTTAAATGGCTACATATGGCCAGTGACTATTATATTGGACAACACAGCTTTAGGTCTTTGGTCTACACTCATGTAGCTTTTCTGATGTTTGAAATCTGGACACTATGGCTACTCAGTGAACCTAAAGATATTTTTTTAAGGAGTAGGATTAGGCATAGTTAAAGTAATGATAATAGCTGCTGTTTTTGTATAATACTTTACAGTTCACAGGGCACTTTCAAATATATGATCTTATTTGGTAGTCGTCACGGTAATCCTGATGTGCAGGTTCGAACATGTAATTATTTTTTATCACTGTCTTTCCATGGCTCCAGATTGCTCTGATTTAAGGGCCAACAGAGGTGCCTAGTGCCTCTGAGTTTCAGTCCCACATCCTGGGAATTGGCTCAGTTTAGATCTACCTGGCTAGGGGTTGGGATCAGCTTAGTTCCAGAAAACTTTCCTCATAGTAGAGGGCCTGTGAAGTGGAAGTCCTTTCCTTTTGACAGAAAAGGAAACTGAGGCTTAGTGAGGCAGAATGTCATCCCTTCTCTGAATTCCAGGCTCGCATAGCTGACTGCCTACTTGGCACCTCTGCTTGGATATCTCACAGGTGCCTCACATTAAGGTATTTGGAAAGGAACTCTTCTTGGTCTCTTCCAGACCTATTCATCTTCCCTTCTTCTCCATCTAAGCAAATGGCACCACCATCCACACATCTTATGGAGACAGAATTCTAGGGTTCATACTTATTTCTCACCATTCAACTCATCACTAAGACCCCTCATTTCAACCTCCAAAATAGACTTGAAATTCCCCCATTTCTCTTCATCCTTACCATCCCTCTCCTGGTCTAAATTACTGGATTAGTTCTGTTATTGCATAACAATTTACTCCCAAACTGGCTAGCTTAAAATGAAACAAAAAACAAGCTAGCAAAATATAACCAGAGACATTGAAATTAAGAACAATCAGACAGTAACCAGAGGGGAACAATCAGACAGTAACAATATGGGAAGGGATGATGGGGCAAAGAGGGGAAGGGTTTTCAGGAACAACTATAAAGGACACATGGACAAAACCAAGGTGGGGTGGAATCAAGGGAGGGAGGTGGGGATGGCTGGGGTGAGGGGGATGGTGGGGGGTAAATGCAGACAACTGTCATTGAACAGCAATAAAATAATTAAAAAATAAATAAAACAGAGTTTGTGTTGGTAAAGAGCCAGGGTGTGGGTCCTCCAGCTCCTCAGGGTCTCTCACAGGTGCAGTCCAGGAGTCCGCAGGACCTCAGACATCTCAGAGAAGGACTTGGGGAGAATCCACTTCCAAACTCATATGATTGTTGGCAAGATTGCTGGCAACTTAAGAATTGTTGGGCTGAGGGCCTCAGCTCCTAGCTAGCTGTTGGATGCAGGCTGCCCTCTATTCCTTGCTAGATGGCTCTCTCCATAAGGCAGCTGACAGTATGGATCTTGTTTCACCAAAGGAAGCACCTGAAGGGAGAGAGAGGGAGACAGAGAGAAAGAGAATAGCGTTGAACCTTAGATCAGCCCCAACCACGGATTCAGAAAAGCCAGTAATTTCCCAGTTTTGCTTAGGCCAATTGAAGTTGGGTTTATGTTGCTCGCAACCAAGTGCCTCCCAAATGGCTCCCCGTTTATTAAGAGTAAAACCTAACATGTTCACACTGGCATACAGTATAGGACTTGGCCCCTTTACGTCAACTTCCTCATCTCCGATCCCTCTCACCATCACCCACTCTGTTCTGCCACACTGGTTGCCTTGCTGTCCTTCAAACATGCTTCGCACAGGATAAATCTTAAATCAGACTTTTTGGGTGGGGCCTAGGCACTCATATTTTTAAATTGCTATTTAGTGATTCTAATGTGGAGTCTGGGTGAGAACGACACCTTCAGATTAATAAAGAAGGGTATCAGATATTAGGGCAGCTATCTTTTTTTTTTTATAGGGCAGCTATCTTAAAGAATTAAATAAAGTATATAGTTTTGTCTCTTGTCAGCATAGAGTTCAGTTTCTTTCTAATTTTGCTTATAAACTAGGAAAATAGTTTTTTTGGTATTTTTTATTAACTTTTTTTATTGTTAGTACTGTCCTATATAACTTAAAAAATAGTTCTAAGAGTCCCTGGGATTATTAACTTATTATAACCTTGAGATTTAAGAGTGTGGTATAGGAAACTGTATTTGTTTGAATGTTCGTTGTAGAAAAGTCCTATGTCCTCCTAAGGTTATAAACTAAATTTGTCACAGGAGGTTTGATGCAGACACCAGCTAGCAGTGTCCGAGTCATTATGGATGAAGTAAAAACACACATGGACTACTGAGTCCGGTGGAGGAAAAGGACAGCGTGGCTTTTCTCTCAAGGGGAGCAAAAGTCGAGGCTTCCACCATGACAGGCCTTTATTCTAATATTTCCTCCCATTACAAGATGGTCCTCACTCACTACCCCCAGTTACAGCAAAAAGAGCCAATGCCCCTAATCACATCACAGAAGGAAGATATTAGCAAATGAAAAGGCAAAAGTGGTTGAGCTGGTTACACTGGTCCCTGCAAGGTTTAGCATGTATTTTAGGAAGTCACAGTAAGGATTTGCGGGGTGAGGGAGTTTTTAGCAAAAAGCAGCTTAGGTATATTGCAAATCTGATTACCCACAGGAGAACCTATCTGTGGGTGTTGGTCCTGTGCATCCCCAAGTGGGAGCTGGGCCCACGCCACGCAGAAGGGTCTGCCACATCTCCCCCTTTTTGTTTTAATAGAACCGGTACGATCCCACAAAGCTTGCAGTTTGTTGGTCTTCCACACGACCCTGAGAAAACAATTTGCAAATATATCAAAATACATAGAACATTATTATAATCAGTAAGCAACCAGTGGTTCCAAAGACCCACATTCTCAGATTAAGTCCAATCATTGTCAGGTAGTAATGGTCAAATAGATAACATTCAAAGAACTCTGAGGGCCTATTTTGAGTCAGGGTCAGATAGATAAAGGGCCATAAAATTCTGGGGAAACAAACGTATTTTTCAGGCTTGGACCCTTATTTAAATTGAGGGTACCAGCAAAGTAGGTTTCACAGGATTTTATGCTTTCTTTCTTTCTTTCTTAGGCCCGATTGCCCCAGGGAACCTACCCTTTCCAGCACAGGGCCATACCCTCCTCCGGCATTGTCTCAGGATTAGGTGGAGTTTTTTTGTTCTTACAGATGGAATGAGGACTCAGGCTATGTCCTGATAGCTGGGGGGCGAGGGTCCATCACCCTCTTTTTGCTGTGGCCCCCCAAGTCATTCCTTGTGGGCCATCCACATGGTCATGCCTGTCTTCGGCGACCCCTCCCTTGAGGGAATCTTACCCGTCATTGGCTAACTGACCAAGCATTGGAGGCCAGATATGGATGAAGCAGAAGCGGTGCTCCTGCCAGGAAGATAAGCTTTGTCTCCTCAGTGGCTCAGGTCCTCTGGGCAGAACAGACCCAGATGAAATGGGTTCCTTGGGCTCTTACTCAGCCTAGCCATGGGGGGTTACAGCCTCTGAGACCAGACAGGGCAGTTCCCAACATATAATCTCCCAGCTTTTTCATTGGTAAATGCTATTGTAGCTGTTAAACCTGTGAAATCTACTAGTTGCTGTTCCCAAATGCAGTCTTAAGAGAACAACCTTTGTATATAAAGCACAACTAAGGATTAAGAGAAACGGGGGATCCAAGGGCTGCTAGGACCCAAACTTGTAAGTTCAGTCCATAGAAACCGTTTTTAGGGTTCAACCATTGGACTTTATGGGGCATTGAGGGGTTGTTGCTCTCTGTAGGAGGCGCCTGAGCCTCGGCCCCTGAAGCTGGGGCAGACTCCATCCTCCTCCGTTGGCAGACCCAGGCCCATGAGTGACAGTGTAAATGTCCCTTTTCCTTCTGGTTGTTCAGGGTCAGCTGGGCCATCTGGTCTGTCAGTCGTTTGGTTCTCAGCTCCAGGTAGCAGAGGTTGGTGTCTGTCCCGCTCACAATAAGGCTTTACTCTTTTGGCTGGTAGCCAGGCAGGACCTGTAGGGATGGAAACACACACACCCTCTTCCCCAAGTTAAATGATCTACAGGGCCCTGCCAAGAGCCATCTTCCAGCAGATTTCTATATAAAACCTGAGGATAAGATGACTTTGGCTACTTCTTCTGAAAATGTTTCTCAATTGGAGCACAAAACGATTCATCACAATTTAGAAAATTTTAGGTAAACAGGGCTAACATAATCAAACTTTGGGGGGGAAGGACTCATGGCTCCCCCTTATTTGTTTTTTAAGAAGGTTTTTAAAAATATGACAAGCCTGTTCTACAAATTGTCCGACCGGTTGGATTTAAGATATTCCCGTTTTATGTTGGATATTCCAACGCTGAAGAAAAACCTGAGTAGAATGGGCAAGGTGTGCAGGGCCATTATCAGTTTTAATTTGCTGAGGCCGTCCTGAATGACTAAAGGCCTCAAGCCAGAGGGCTTGTATATTTTTAGCTTAGCTTGGAAAGACAGGCCCCTTGCCGTTTCTGCAAGCTGCAATGCATTCAGTCTTCAAGGAAAGTGGGAAAGATGGGAGGGGGGGAGGTGCTCTGAAAAAATATGTTTTAGACAAAAAATGGTTGTGCGCCAAGGGCCTTTTGTGATTTGATTGATTAACCGTCTCCTTTGGGAGAATAGCCAGTTCTTACCCAAGGAAATGATCAGTGTTTACAGGTACTGAGTTACAAAATGGTACTTTGTCTTCCATGGAAAAGGGCTAGTTTTACGTGGAAGACAATATACCTATATTTCATTTTTACAATAAAGGTCACGGCTCTGACCTTTAACAAGGAGGATTTTTAATTTTTTTTAACATGTGGCACCCCCTAGCCCACCTATAGCATGCTTTAGATTGACAAATTTATGAACACATTCACAACTCTCAGAAAAAGTTCTTTCTCTACTGCCAAATACATTTACATTTTTTATAAATTAAAAAATGGTCGCAAGTGTGACGGTGTGTCCTGGCACGGGGAAGGTCTCCCCCAGTGTGCACTGGACCGGGGAGAAAAAGAGGCTAGGGAAACCAATCTCGTCTCTGCGCAGCTGCTCCGCCCAGCAAAGAGACCCAAGCTGTGGTGGGTGATGCTGCAGTGTCCTGCGGGTCACCACTGGGGGCGGGGGGGGGGGGGGGGGGCAGCGAGACTCGGCCTCAGCAGGAGCCAGCCCTAATGGGGTTGGGGGGGGAGGGAGAGGCACAAAACTCCATGCCGCCCCAGGCTGCATACAGCCTGAGGCTAACTGCAGGCGGCGTGAACCTTGAGAGAAGGGCCTAGCTAGTGTGCATCCGTCCCTTCCCTTCCATACTTCCAAAATGTAGAGATCCCTTATCTGGGAGAAAATCAGCAGCCCCAAGATGCTGCGGAACCTAAAACATTGCTCTTGTCCTTACAGAGCCTGTTCCTTGTGGTTGAGGAAGTGCAAAAACCTTCAAAGAAACTTTTTTAATGGGCTGCAAGATGCGGTTTAAAACAAAGAATTTGCTGAGATGCCTGTAAACTGTCCTGTAACTAGTTGATGTTTTTAAAGCTGATTAAAGGGAAAATGTTTGCTCTTTCTCCCAAGCCCAGACCTTGGTTGAGGTCACCTCCCAGCAAGAGCCTGGGAGAGGGAGCAAAGCCTCTGCTTACTAAGAAGGTAGAGTTGCAAAGCGGTTGCAGGAGAGAGCGACCTAGGAAGAAAATCCTATTCCTCTGAATCCAACACACCCAACAGTTTTCCGGAAAAGAACTCAAGGTCGTCGGCCCTTACCTGGGCTGATGCACGCGTACTCCCACCAAGTTGGTTTGTTGTCCATAATGATGATGGCTCGTGGCCTCTGAGTCCCTGTTCTAGGACGCCAGCTGATGCGGACACCAGCTAGCAGTCCGGTGGAGGAGAAAGGACAACAACGTGGCTTTTCTCTCAAGGGGAGCAAAAGCTGCAGCCTCCACCTTGACAGGCCTTTATTCTAATATCTCCTCCCATTACAATATGGTCCTCACTCACTACCCCCAGTTACAACAAAAGGAGCCAATGCCCCTCATCACATCACAGAAGAAGGATATTAGCAAATGAAAAGGCAAAAGTGGTTGAGCTGGTTGCACTTGTCCCTGCAAGGTTTAACATGTATTTTAGGAAGTCACAGTAAGCATTTGTGGGGTGAGAGAGTTTTCAGCAAAAAGCAGCTTAGGTATATTGCAAATCTGATTACCCACGAGAGAACCTATCTGTGGGCATGGGTCCTGTGCATCCCCGAGTGGGAGCTGGTCCCACACCACGCAGAAGGGTCTGCCACAGAGGTTAGTTTTGTGCTCCAAGCTTGTAATCATTAAGTACTTTGTAACTCTACCAGCTAAGATACCCCATCTTCTCTTATTTGGCATTCAAATTAATTCAAAAGAACAAAAATGTTATTTTGCAAAGACTAAGTGACTCTAATGGATTATCTTTGAAATATGATGCAAAAATCTTGATTTTCTATGAATTGATAATTTTAAAGAAATTCCCCTATTCATTGCACACATGTCAGGAATAATCTCAAGCTTGACTTTTGATAACATTTTAATTCCTGGTTCAAGTTTCTTATGAGGCCAAGTTCTTATTAGTGATTGGGGTTTCTATGAAATGACCCTGATTCCCTGAATAAAATCTTTGTTGGTTTATGCTGCTTGAGTGGGTTTCTGCTACAACCTCTGACAAAGGCAGTCATTAATCTTGACTGCAGCCCTGCAAAGTGAGTCTTTTTATTCCCATTTTACAGATGGGTAGTCAAGGAACTTGCCCAAGTCCACAGGGTTAGAAATTAGTAATTCCTGGATGACAACCCAGATCTTACTGACCCCAGTGCTTATGAGTTTACAGTTGTACAGAAGCTCTAATAAGGCACATTGCTTTTTAAAAAATTCTAATGTAATTTAACCCATAACATTCACCATTTAAGGGTGTGCAGTTCAGTGGGTTTAGTATATTTTCAAGATTTTTCAACTCCCACCATTATGTAATTCTGGTATATTTTCATCACCCCAAAAAGATACTCTTTACTCGTTCAGCAGTCACTCCCCATTTTCCCCTGTCTCCATCCTCTTGGCAACCACTCACCTACTTTCTGTCTCTATGACTTTAGACATTCAGGATGTTGCATATTAATGGAATCATACATTGTGTGGCCTTTTGTGTCTGGCTTCTTTCACTAAACATAAAGGTTTTCAGGTTCATCCTACTGTATCATGCATCAGTACTTCATTCCTTATTACGGTCAAATAATATTCCATTGTATGGCTATACTACATTTTGGTAACCCATTCATAAGTTGATGGAAATTTAAACTATTTCCACCTTTGGGCTATTATTAAGCACATTGTCTTTTGATTAAAATTCTGTCATAGAAGTCTTGTTTTTTAAGTTAGATGGAAGGGCAGTTCCTATATCATACGCTTTAAAAAATTACTTTATGGGGGATCATCTGATTACTATTTCTAAAATATTTTTTTTAATTATTATTATTTTTTTCTTTTTTTAAATATATTTTATTGATTATGCTATTACAGTTGTTCCATTTCTCCCCCATCATTCCCCTCCACCCTACCCACCCTCTCCCACCCACATTCCCCCCTTTAGTTCATGTCCATGGGTCATAAGTTTTCTAGCTTCTACATTTCGCATACTATTCTTGCCCTCCCCCTGTCTATTTTTTTCCCATTATCTATGCTACTCATTCTCTGTACCTTTTCCCCCTCTCTCCTCCTCCCACGCCCCTGTTGCTAACCCTCCATATGATCTCCATTTCTGTGGTTCTGTTCCTGTTCTAGCTGTTTGCTTAGTTTGCTTTTGTTTTAGGTGTGGTTCTTGATAGCTATGAGTTTGTTGTCTTTTCACTGTCATAGTTTTATCTTCTTTTTCTTAGATAAGTCCCTTTAACATTTCATATAATAAGGGCTTGGTGATGATGAACTCCTTGAACTTGACCTTATCTGAGAAGCACTTTATCTTCCCTTCCATTCTAAATGACAGCTTTGCTGGAAAGAGCAATTTTGGATGTAGGTCCCTGCTTTTCAAGATTTCAAATATTTCTTTCCAGCCCCTTCTTGCCTGTAAGGTCTCTTTTGAGAAATCAGCTGACAGTCTGATGGAAACTCCCTTGTAGGTGACTGTCCCCTTATCCCTTGCTGCTTCTAGAATTTTCTCCTTCATTTTAATCTTGGCTAATGTAATTATGATGTGCCTTGGTGTGTTCCTCCTTGGGTCCAACTTCTTTGGGACTCTCTGAGCTTCCTGGACGTCCTGGTAGTCTATTTCCTTTGCCAGATTGGGGAAGTTCTCCTTTATTATTTGTTCAAATAAGTTTTCCACTCGTTGCTGTTCTTCTTCCCCTTCTGGGACCCCTATAATTCGGATGTTGGGACGTTTAAAGATGTCCTGGAGGTTCCTAAGCCTCTCCTCATTTTTTTGAATTCTTGTTTCTTCCTTGTCTTCTGTTTGGTTGTTAGTTTCTTCCTTCTGGTCCACTCCATTGATTTGAATCCCAGTTTTCCTTCCATCTCTATCAGTTCCCCATGCATCTTCCTTCATTTCACGGATTGTAGCCTGCATTTTTTCATCTAGTTTGTGAGCAAAATCAACCAATTCTGTGAGCATTTTGATGACCAGTGCTTTGAACTGTGCATCTGACAGGTTGGCTATCTCTTCACTGCTTAGAGGAATTGGCTCTGGGGCTTTTATTTGTTTTCCGGTTTGAGCCATTTTTGGTGGGTTTTTTGTTGTTGTTGTTTTGGTTTTAGTCTGGTCGCGGCTATTACGTAGTGAGGGGTGGAGCCTTAGGTGTTCCTCAGGGCGGGGCAGCTCAGTCGCTGGGTTGTGACGCTATAGGTGGGGGCGGGGTCTGAGAAGGAGCAATGGCGCCTGCTCCGCTCTCTCCTGGACTCCGGCCCTTTCCGCCGCTTCCCCTTCACCTGGATTATCTGCGCACACGCGCGTGCTGTTACGTAGTGAAGAGTGGAGCCTCTGGCGCTCCCCAGTGCGGGGCAGCCCAGTCGCTGGGTTGTGACGCTGTATGTGGGGGCGGGGCCTGAGAGGGAGCAATGGCGCCTGCTCCGCTCTCTCCTGGATTCAGTCCCCTCCGCCACCTCCCCTCCGCCTGGACCGCCTGCGCGCTCGAATGCGAGACCACCTGGTCAGTCAGCCAGCCGCCTTGTGCGGCCTCACTGGGTCTGCACAGTTGCCCCCCAGTGCCCGGGGTCCACCAGCTGCTGCCTGTAGGCCCGGGGACCACCAGCCGCCGCCTGTGCACCTGGGAACCGCCAGCCGCTGCTGCTTGCGTTCCTGGGTCCGCACCTCCACTTTCTCCTGCCGCGACTCCGCCCCTCTTACCGGTCTGGATGAATGGTTGTTGGACTTCTGTACAGTTCAGTTTTCTATAAGTTCTGGTTGTTTTCTTGTTTCTAAATATTTGTTGTCCTTAATTTTGGTTGTGAGAGGAGGCACAGTGTGTCCGCCTACGCCTCCATCTTGGCCGGAAGTATAATTATTTTTTTTTTTAAGATTTTATTTATTTATCTTAGAGGAGAAGGGTAGGAGAGAGGGAGAGAAATATCACTGTATGGTTGCCTCTTGTGTGTCCCATGCTGGGAACTGGCCTGCAACCCAGGCATGTGCCCTGACTGGGAATCGAACCGCGATCCTCTGGTTCGCAGGCCCGCGCTCAATCCACTTGATTACTATTTCTATGTAAAAGGAATCACACCAATATTCAGTGGCATAAACAACAGTTTCATGATTCTAATGGATCCCATGGGTCAGGAATTCAGACTAGGTAGATAGGATGGCTTATTCTGTTTATTAATGTCTGGGGACTCAGCAGGAAAAACTTAAAAGTTGAAAGTGATATGATGACCAGGAGTTGGAATCATCTAGAGACATCTTTTGTGTTTCATTCTGACTGTTACCTGGGACCTCAGCTAGTTACTTATCTGAAACACATCCTTGTGGTGTCTCCACATGGACTAGTTGGGTTTTCTCACGATATGGTGGCTGGGTCCAAGGATGAATGAGCCTTTAAGAGAGCAAGGAAGAAGTGCGTATAATCTTTATGCTCTATCTCTGGATGTCAAATAGCATCTCTTCTACTATATTGATTGAAGCAGCTGCTAAGGTCCAAGAGAGAGGGATCATAAACTCTATCACCCGACACAAAGAATATCAAGGTCACAATTATAAGAATGTGTGTTACGGGGGGCTATTGTGGCCATCTTTGGGAAAAACAACGTACGAGAGGGGTCTTGCACTGTGCTGGGCCCATGAGAGACAGCCAGTAAATTCTTATTAAATCAAATGAAATTCATGTTCATCAACAAATTATACCTAGGCCTATCCTTCTGATTTGTTCTTTAACCTACCTCCTTCCTCAGAAATGACTCTTTTCTGGTCATTATTCTGAAGCTTTGCTTTCTTAACTCTAGTTTAGAACCATTTTACAATTCCCTAGTTGTGTAGTCTTGGGCAAGTAATTTTGCTTCTCTGAACCTCAGTTGTCTTATAAAATAGGGAAACATGTTTGTTCCCACTCCATGAAATTATTCTGGGAATTCAATGGGGTAAAGTGTAAAAAGTACTTACAACAGCGCATGGCTAGAGGTAAGGGTTCAATAAGTGATAGTTATTTTTATGGCTGTTGTGATTATTCAAATGGAATCCCCATTTTTTAGGGTCAAATCCTATTTGAAAAGGAATGAGAGAAATCAGAACTCCTCTGCTTTTTAAAAATTTTCAATTTCTTTCGGCTTCTCTTATTAATATTTCCTGTCTTGCAGATAACTTCCTGTCGATTTTCAGAGAACTCAGAGAAGTCATGGTAGATGCTATTGGCTTAAAATAATAAGTTTCTAATCTCAGGGAAGTTTCCATAGTCCCAAAATCAAAACTTCCATCCTTGCCCAGCTCTGGAGTTATCCTCAGTTAGAACCCCTAGCCTCCCTGCTGTCTTGCTTGTCATGATAATTATTCCATCATCATTAATTCTGTGAGGCCTATTAACCTACATCAGGGTTAATGCATGCTGCCTGTTCCTGTAGTATGAAAAGAATGCTATCGTACTTCAAGATTGCTGTCTCTTTGTTGAGGTCCAATATTGTTAGTTTGAGAGTGTTTCATATACAATAGAATTCTTGGTAATGATGTCCATATAGCTTCCCAAAGAACAAGCAATTTTCTGGCCTGGTGAAGTCCCACACTAGAGGGATCAGTAAGATGCTCCATTCTCCTGCTTTGGGGAACCCTCTTCCCTCCTCTCTCTCCCTATCCTTCTTTGCCTTTAGGGGTTGAGCACATGTGCTCTGGAACCAGACTGCCTATTTGAATCCTGGTCCTGCTTGGTGACTCTGGGAAGGCAGCTTAGTTTCCCTGAACCTTGGTTTCCTTGTCTGTAAAATGCTGGTAATTATAGGACCCATTCGTTGTGGGGATTAAATGTCTTAATAGGTGTGAAGCACTTAGACCACTGTCTGGCTCACAGTAGGTGCACAATAACTGTTATTGTTGTTGTTATTATTATTCCTTTCTTTTTTCTTCCCTCCTGTCTTAGTTGGCTTGAGTGTCTGTAAAAAGAAAGCAGAGTGGGTGGTTTTGATAACAAACATTTACTTCTCACAGTTCTGGAGACTGGAAGTCCAAGATCAGGGTGCTGGCATGGTCGGGTTCTGGAGAGGGCCCACTTCAGGTTGCAAGATGGTCATTTTCTCCTTGTGTCCTCACGTGGTGGAAAGAGCTAGCTAGCTCTCTGGGGTTTCTTTTTTGTAAGGGCACTAATCCCATTCATGAGGGGCCTACCTTCTTGACCTAATCACCTCCCAAAGACTTCACCTCCTAATATCATCACACGAGGGTTAAGACTTCAATATATGAATTTTTAAAAAGATTACTATTTATTTATTTATTTATCTATTTATTTATTTATTTTTGGAGAGAGGGAAAGGGAAGGAGAAAGAGAGGAAGAGAAACATTGATGCGAGAGAGAAGCATCAATCAGTTGCCTCTCGCATGCACCTTGACCTGCGGCCAAACTCACAACCCAGGCATGTGCCCTGACCAGGAATGAACTGGTGACCCTTCATTTTGCAGGATGATGCTCAACCAACTGAGTCACAGTCAGGGCTCAACATATGAATGTTGATGAATGTTGAGGGGACACCAACATTCTGTCCAAAGTACCTCCTTTCCAAAGGAAGAAAGCTTGTTATATGCATGTCTTATGTAACAGATGCTCAGCCTGGTGAACTTGTACCTTGTGGCGTCTCCAGTAAAGGGGATGTATTAAATAATTACTAATGGACACTGATCATGATAAATGTCACAGCGTACCGCAGATAGGTATAGAGATAAGCTCACTTTCCATTGAGGAAGTGGGGCTGGTCAGGGAAGACTTCCTTGAGGAAGTGACAGCTGACCAGAGTTCTTAAAGACAAACAAGATATTTCCAGGAGGAGGAGTGTGTGTGTGTAAGTTAAGATCAGAGCACCTCTGACTGTGGGTATATTGTGCAGAAAGCTCTGAAGTGGAAAGCCTCCATTTTTTGAATAGGTAATACTTTTCATATAGTTTGAACTTCAAAACATACAAAAGGAAAAATAGTGACAGGTCTCTGGCTTTTCCATTTACCATCTCCCCTGCCCTTGAGGCAACAAATGAACCACTCTAGAAATAAGTATATTCAAGTTAAGTTTGCATACATACACACACATATATTCTTTCCCTTTTTTATTAACAAAGAAGATGCCTACTTTTCTGTTATTTGCTTTTCCTTCTTTCTTTTAAGTATAGATCTCAGCAACCTTTCCATATCAGTACACAGAAAACTTTCTTATTCTTAATTCTGCATCTACTATATATAGTAGATTATAGTTCATTTAAGCCATCTCCAACTGATGGATGTTTGGGCTGTTTCCACTCTTTTGCTGTTATAAACAAGCTGCAGTCAATAATTCAATACCTGTATAATTTGCTCATGTGCAAATATATCTGTGGGATAAATTGCTAAACATAGAATAGTTGAGCCAAATGATATACCTTTTTGTAGATACTGTCAAAATATTCTCCATAGCGACTGTACCAATTTACACTCCATCCCCAGCAATGTCTGAAAGTGTCTATTTCCCTACAGTTGCATCACCCATAGTGGATTATTAGATTCTTTTTAATTTTGTCAGTGATAGGTGAAAATTGATATCTCAGCATGGTTTTAATTTGCATTTCTCTTACTATGAATAACATAGAAAAGTTTTTCATTTGTTTGAGAATCGCTTGTATATCTTTGCTTACAAATTACCTGTTCCTCATTTTCCTATTAGTATGTTCTTTTCCTTATTGATTTTTACACATTAAGGGAAACTAGCCCTTTTCTATGATAAGCTTCACAAACATTATTAGTTGGTTTGTCATTTGTGTTTTGACTTTGCTTATGGTGGTTTTGGGTCCAATGACTTCTATTTTAGCTTTTATGTAATCAAATGTATATTTTTTTTATGGCTCCTGGATTTGTGAGATATTAAAGGAAAACCTTCCTGATTCTAAGATCATAAGAAAACTCCATTCTTTAAAAAATATCTTCAGGAAGATGGTTCCAGATGTTGTTTTTATTATATTTCCCCATATTTACCACTCATTATTCTAGAATGAGAAATTCTTTTCCTTATATATAAATGAAACTCTTGATGCTGTGGCTTAAGCACATACTGGTAATAGTTTTCCCCTTGTCAGCATGTGCTTTCTGAACAACTACTATGTGCCACTGTGGAACTGGGCAGCACTGGGCTATAATGGTTCAGGTGCCTACAAACCCCTGTCCAGGTGCATATAGGAGGTAATGAATCGGTGTTTCTCTCTCTCCCTTCCTTTTTCTCTAAAGCAACGAAAAATGTTCTTGGGTGAGGAAAAGTTTTTTTAATAGAGGAAATTTTTTATAGGAATTGGCTCACATGATTATGGAGGTTTAGAAGTCCCACAACCCGCTACCTTTAGGCTGGAGAGCCGGGAAGGACAATGGTGTAGCTGAGCTTAAGTCTGAATGCCTGAGAATCAGGGGGCAGATCTTGCAAGTTCTGGTCTGAGTCCAAATGCCCAAGAACCAGGAGCATTGTCGTTCGAAGGCAAGAGAAGGGTGAGTGTCTCAGCTCAAGCAGGAAGAGTGAATTCATCTTTCCTCCACCTTTTTCTTAAATTCAGACCCCTAGTAGATGGATGACGCCTATCTTCATTGATGAGGACCATCTTTCTCCAGGTAGTCAGTCAATTCAAATGCTAATAAGCTCTTCCAGAAACACCCTTACAGACACACCCAGACCTAATGGTACACCAGCTACCTGGATATCTGTTAGACCAGTCAGGTTGACCATAAAACTAACCAGTACATATTTGTACACACATTATTTAAATTAAAGTAAAGTCATTATAAACATAATATATGTGACCTGATTTTCAAATACATCCTGGATTTCTTTCTATGTCACTAACTGTAAATCTATACTTTACCAATGAATGGCTATGGCAATGATTAACATGGGGCAGAGTTTGTTGAAGGACTCCTTACTGAGGAACAGTTAGACTATTTCCTGTTTTGCCATTATAAACAGTGTGGCAGGGGACATCTTCTATATCTTTGCCTTTGCCCTCTTGTCCCAGACATGGAACTGCTGGGTCGTATTGTTAAACTGCTTTCCAGAAAGAAGACTGTGCTGATCCATACCCTGACCAGCAGTGTAACAGTGAGAAAGAGGGAGAGAGAGTGTGTGCATGCCGAGGAGAAAGGTGAAGACTGTTTTGGGAATTTTAAAGCTTAGGGGGCAAACTATGGCTTCAGAGCCGGATCTGGTCACTGACTGTTTTTATAAATAAAGTTTTATTGGAACATAGCCACACCCATTCATTACATGTCCGTCTGTGGCTGCTTTTGCCCAACAATGGCAGAGCTGAGCTATTGCAAACAGACAATATAGCTCACCAAGCCTAGCATATTTACTAACTCACCTTTTCAAATAAAAAGTTTGCTGACTCCTGCTTTGTTTCATTAGGGAAGTCATCTTACTTTTTGGGTGTCCTTTTTACTTGACTAAGTTTGTAGAAGGTATTTCTGAGGCGGCATGTGGAAGGAATATCAAATGTCTTGTCCCCAAACTTATAGGCTTTGAAGCAATGCAGATTGAATTTCAATCCATAATTTAATGGTTCTAAAATCCTGGTCAAAATTTTAATTTCTCAGAGATGCCATCTGCTTGTGTTAAAATGGGAATCAGAACACTGATCAAGCAGGGTGGCATATGTAAGGCACACAGCCCAGTGCTTGGCTCCTGGTGCGTGTAAAACCAACATTAGTTCACTTTCCCCTTCCTGCAGACTTTTGCTTCTAGGAAGCAGGAAAAAAGAAATTGGCAAGGAAGAGGGACTGGGTTGGTAATGGCTGTTTTCTGCTATTACTCCTCGTTTTCTATCCCAAAGTTTGGGCAGTTCAATCCTTTTGTCCTGAGTAACTCCCAGATACCTAAAGCCTAACCCCTCCAAGTCGTAGCAATCATGACAAAGGCTCAGCAGTGACTCTCTTTTCCTGCTGCTCTTAAACTTTTTAGGGAAATAGGATTTCTGCTACTTACTTGGGCTGAACAACCTTCACAACTATTTTAAAATTTAAGGAGTGCTTTAGATTGATGGGAAGCAAGGAGTAGTGGGTCTGTAGTTGTAGTTCACATTAAGAAGTGATATTTAGTTAAGGCACATGGGAGACCTACCTGCAATGGTAGCAGAATATGCAGGTTTCTCACCCTCTGCACTAATGACATTTTAAATCTGATTATTCTTTGCTGTGGGCACCGTAGGATATCCAGCTGTATTCCTGGTGTGGGAGATAGAATAATGGCCCTACCAAATATGTTTGTGTCCTAATTCCTATAATCTGTGAGTATGTTACTTTACATGGCAAACAAAACAAAACAAAACAAAACTCTCACAGAGATGATTTAAATTAAGGATCTCGAGATAGGGAGATTATTCTGGAATATCCAGGTGGGCCCAATATAATCACAAGGTTTTTATAAGAGAAAAGGTGATATGATGATGGAAATAGAGAGGGAAGAGAAGATGCTATGGCTACTGGCTTTGAAGGTAGAGGAAGGTGCCATGAGCCACGGAATGCAGGAGGCTTCTAGAAGCTGGAAAATGCGAAGAAACAGATTCTTCCCTACAGCCTCCAGAAGGAACGCAACCCTGGGGACTCATGTTAGTTTTCTGATGTCCTTAATTGCGAGATGATAAATTTGTGTTGATTTCAACCTTTATGTTTGTAGTAATTTGTTATAGCTGCAATAGGAAATGAGTGCTCTAGTATCAACCCAATAGATGATGGTACTACTCCACCCCAAGTTGTGGCAACATTATTGTCAAATATCCTCTGGGAGGAAAAGTGCCCCTGTTTGAGAAACACTATGTTAGGGAGATTCCAACGGCAGCTATAAAAGTCACAGAGGAAAGAAATCAGTGCCCTGGGTATGGCTGGCACATAAGTCAGCTAGGTGTGGCTTTGGGTAGGCACATAGTCAGCCAGATGGGGGAAGCTGGGAGAGTAGACTACCCATCACGTTCACTGTTGCTTCTTTCTGCTCCCTTACCCCAGGGGGATTCATGCCTGGATACTCACTGAGCATGGCTGGGCTGACTGAGAATCCTTACTGAATGTGACAGCTTGCCCTGCTGGGTCCCTGCCTCTTAGCACAAGGATGACAGCTGCTGTCTGTGGCAGCCTTTCCCTGTGGGTCAGACTCCTTTGCCTGACTTACCAATTCCCTTCACGCTGGGCAGAAAGGACTTCCTTTCATCTGAGTCACAGTAGCAAAGTCTTGGTTGGTTCTAAGCAACAGAAATGGACTCTTGGCTAATAAAAGGAAGCTCAGCCATTTACTTTTAGGATAGAAGAGGATATTATGGAACGAAGGAAGAGTTTGTTAGAAAGGGAAATACCAGCATCACTCTGGGGAGTTCAGCAATAGATGAAATTCATGGTCTGCCTCTTCAGTTTTACCATCAATGTGTCTCACTTCCCAGTCTCAGTTTCCAAGTTTCAAATTCCTGAAGGAGAGAATCTTATTGATTTGGTCTAATAGCTCAAGCAGCTGAGTTCATGGGGAAGGACTTGCCCAAGGTCATGCAGCCCTAGTAGCAGAGCTGGGCCACCTCTCCTGACTTCTGGACCTGTTCCTTTTCCGTAACATAGTATCTTTGGGGAGACTGAATTGTGCAGGTGGAGAGCTAGTCCTAATACATGGAAGAAAATCCTTTGGAAGGCTGGTGAAATGACACCTAAATGGCAGGCAAAAACACTGGCTGTTTTTTCCAGATGTTTTTAGATATCTACAAGCAACATGTGTTTCATTGACATGAAAATTATTTATAATAGGTTTTGGGGGAAATTATTGTGACTCACAGTAGAGTGAAGTCCTAAAAATTATTCCACCAATTTCAGCCATTTCTGATACCCACCTAAGCTCTCATGGAGTTTGGGCAGTTTTCACAGCTGAATTTTCAGCTTCTGATGTCCTTTCCTGGGCCTGCTTTGGACCATGAATGAGTTCTTCTCTTCTTCTGTCTAGGCCTCTGTTCAAATAAACACCACCACCAAAACAGGTTTAATTTAGTTTTAATTCAACGGTCAATACCTATTTATTCTATAAAGATTAAAAACCACAGATATGCCAAGTAAAAATTTTTTAAATATATTTTATTGATTATGCTATTACAGTTGTCCCATTTACCCCCTTCATTCTCCTTCACCCTGCACACCCCCTCCCACCCACATTCCCCCCTTTAGTTCATGTGTCATAAGTTCTTTAGCTTCTACATTTCCCACACTATTCTTACCCTCCCCCTGTCTATTTTCTACTCACCATGTATGCTACTTATTCTCTGTACCTTTTCCCCCTCTCTCCTCCTCCCACTCCCCTGTTGCTAACCCTCCATATGATCTCCATTTCTGTGTTTCTGTTCCTGTTCTAGTTGTTTGCTTAGTTTGCTTTTGTTTTAGGTGTGGTTGTTAATAGCTGTGAGTTTGCTGTCTTTTTAGTGTCATATTTTTTTATCTTCTTTTTCTTAGATAAGTCCCTTCAACATTTCATATAATAAGGGCTCGGGATCTGGCAAAGGAAATGGACTTCCAGGAAAACTAGGAAGCTCAGAGAGTCCCAAAGAAGTTGGAGCCAAAGAGGAACATGCCAAGGCACATCATAATTACATTAGTCAAGATTCAAATGAAGGAGAGAATTCTAGAAGCAGCAAGGGATAAGGGGACAGTCACCTACAAAGGAGATCCCATCAGACTGTCAGAGACCTTCCAGGCAAGAAGGGGCTGGAAAGAAGTATTCCAAGTCATGAAAGGCAAGGACCTACATCCAAGATTGCTCTATCCAGCAAAGCTGTCATTTAGAATGGAAGGGCAGATAAAGCGCTTCTCAGATAAGGTCAAGTTAAAGGAGTTCATCATCACCAAGTAAAAAATTTTTAAAAATCACCCATAAGCTCACCATGCCTAAAAACCTGTTAACATTTTCCTTTATCCTGTGTCCTTCCAGATTGTCCTTGTAATTTTATACTGTGTAGAAAAAATAGGATTATATATGTCTTCTGTTTTGTTACTGACTTCATTTAATTATCAAAACATCTTTATTGACCTTAAATATATGTTAATTTTACTTTTTAATAGCTTTAAAGTATTTAATTTTATCATTATACCATGATTGATTAACTTTCTTCTTATTGAGAGGACTATTTTTTGTTTGTTTCTGTGTTGTTGAAAAGTTTGTGATGTTAACATGACTACAGAATAAATCAAACCATGACTTAGGTTTCATAATTTCATAAATTATCATGTTTTTTGTTGATTTCATTTTGGATAGTTACACACTCTTTTTTTGTCATTCCTGATTGGAGGATATTTTGTTATGACATCGCTCTGTGATGTTGGGGAAGGAATATTGAATATTTTGAGGTTCTATTCATTTGAGCTGCCATTCAGCCTTCTCTGGAGGGTTTGGCCTGTAAAGAAAGCAGATCAATGTAAGCACACATGAATTTCCTGAGGCTGACTCATCGCCTTGGGCCACCTGTGGAGTGGAAAACAAGTCCATTCACTCCAACCAAATCACAGTACTTTGTCCTCAGCTAACTTTCTGTAATCCACAGAAGACTTTGTAAGGGGACTGAGTTTTCTTCATTCATGTGAAAAAAATTTATTGAGCACCTACTATAATAGGTAGCAGAGAGCTAGACAGTGAAAACATATACACATAATCCCACGACATATCAGTAGCAAAGTGATCATTGTTATTTTTTCTCCAGGTAGTCAGGTCCAATTTATTTCGCTGTGAGCCTTGGGCTTTAGCAGACAGACCCTTGGGCACTCATGCTAGCTGCATGACATCAGCAATGACTTTATGCTCTTTGTGCCTATTTTCATATTTATATTAATAAAACTGAATGGGATCATCTGTGTAAAATACATAGCACACACTAAGTGGTTCAATATACAATGACCATTGTTGTTGTCAACATTGTTATTATCATATTCTACAGAAAGGCTTACACATCAGGTGGAGGAAAATGTGTGATCTGGTTATTTATTTATCCAAGGCAGCTGATGAAGGAGAGCTAATTAGCCTCCAAAATGAACAGGGCTACAGGAGGAAGCCATCAGCTGACTCTCCGGGGTTAATTCAGCCATCATTTCCGAACGGAGCTGGTGCATTTAGAGTGGGAAAGGACCCTGCTGCTTGTTGATAATTAGTCCAGTTTTAATGAGTTGTCAGGTGTTAATAACAGCTCAAGTGCAATATACCTTTTCACAGCCTTCAGAGGATGTTCAGGGTGTTTGCTGGGTTGTTGCTTCTCAGGGATCTATGTGGTGCTATGGAAAACCTCTGTATATACACACACATGCCTTTTATCTGCAGTAAAAACTACCTTACTCTTCTGGAGAAATTGATCTGAGGAGGGCCAGACAGGAAGCTTCTGTCTCCACTGATCCCAGGAGAGGAAGCTTTAATGATGCCGCAGCTCAACCACACCCAGGACGAGTAATATCATGGGTATTATTTGCTTTGAGGCAGATGCTGGCTTTTCCTAATGGGAAGTGACATGTCTTTGCCAATGAGAGACATTTGTTCTTGTCCCAAATAATCCTGACAAATAACAGTTTAGAAGCGGGGGGACCCCAACTGGAAACAATGTAAATTTTGACTAATATAGTACAGGATAAATCCATTTTAGGACATCCATACAATAGAATACAGTATAGCCATTAACAAGAATAAAGTGTCCAAGCAATACAAAATGGAAAAAAAGCTGCAGAATAGTAACTTGGGTCTGATTTGATGTAAGGAAAGAAGAAGAAGGAAGGAAGGAAGGAAGGAAGGAAGGAAGGAAGGAAGGAAGGAAGGAGTAAGGAAGGAAGGAAGGAAGGATTTTTGTTGCAGGTAGAAGGGTGTGTATGTACAGAGGTTTTACACAATGCCACTTGTAAAAACTACTTCAAATCTTTCCCCACACTTTGTTTGGAGAGCAGGTGCCCAGCACTGCATTAATCACACTCTGTGGTTTGATATACATCATCATTGACCTATCCACTGACCTTGTGTTTGTTTATTTATAATAGGACGGACACCTGTGAACCGACCACCAAATTCACCAACTAAAATGTACCAGTAACTTACATTGTCTGCGTCTGCCTCATCTGTCATAGGTAAAGTACTGTTTTGAATCTTAGTGTGTTTTATTCTATTTCATTTTAAAATTCTGTTACCTGTATGTGTATTCTCTCAATAATATTAACAAAACACTAAGTTCTCTTATGCTTGGGACATCTCTTCATTATTATCTCACTACAAATTTTTACAGCCATGGCAACTACTAACATTACACTCTCCTCCCCCAATAATAGTCCTTCAACTCTCTGCTGCTTGGCTAATTCTTTTCTTCTTCCCCAGGCCACATGCCATAACTTACTCATCCACACACCAGGCTGTAGTCCCTAGACCTTGGAGATGGAGTCCTTTGCCTACTTTTTATTTTTTTATTTTTAAGAACAATTCCACTAGAGTTCTAGTAGTTATCAGATATAGTGGACACTCTTGGTCACCTAAGCTATGGGCCATGTTCCTCTTCTCTCCCCCTCACAAAACTTAGATTTTGTTCAGGTAGCCACTCTTCACCCAGCTTTATGAATGAATCATGATGTTTTAAACTAATTGGCATCTGGCAATCTCCTGATGACTGCAGTGGACTCTGAGCTGGGTAAAGTGTCCTGATTTTGCTTAATGAGACTGTAGGGAGGCACCTTGTGACTGGAAATGAACTCTCTGTGGCTTTAGACCTGCGTTTGAATTTAGCTGTGCTTCTTCTTGGCGGTGAAATCCTGGCCATGTGACTTAACTTTTCTCTGTGCCTCTGTTTTCTCATTTCTAAAATGGAAATAGTCATAGAAAAGAATGATGTGGATAGACCCAGAGAATATTTTGCTAAGTGAAATAAGTCAGACTGAGAAAGGCAAATACCATATGATTTCACTTATATGTGGAATCTAAAAAAACAAAATAAACAAACAAAGCAGAAACAGACCCATACATACAGAGTACAAATTGATGGTTGCCAGGCAGGAGTGGAAAGGGGGAATGGAAAAGGCAAAGGGGTTAAAAATTGGTAATTACAAAATAGTCACAGGGATATAGAATACTGCAGAGGGAATATTATCAACAATATTGTAATAACTGTGTATGGTGCCAGGGGGTGGCTTAATGGGGGGTCACTTGGGAAGTCATGTAAATGTCTAACTACTATGCAGCATACCTGAAACTAATATAATTAGTTGTTTGTCAATTGCAATTGAAATATTAAAAAATTAACAAAACAAAACAAAAATGGTGACAACAATCCTTACATCAGAGCATTATGTGAGATAATCTATAATAGCACAGTATACTCCATCTATTATTGTTGTTGCTTAAATCTTTTTCTTTAGGATATGAAAACACATTTTCTTTTATTTTTAATTTATTGCTTCATTCTTATTTGTAGATTCTCAGATGTTTTTTCCCAAAGTCCAGGAACTCTTCAATGAAAAAGACTGTCCATCAGCAGTCTCCTCCCCAGGTGACCTTGGAGACAGATAATTCTATGACAGGATCTGGCAAGCTCCTCTTTCACTCTGCACGGTGTAAAAAGGCAGGACGGCGCAGAGTCCAAGAAAATGGCCTGTGCAGTCAGAGAAACTGGTTTCAAACTCTAGCTCTTGCACTTAGTAATGAAATGAACTTGGGCAAATTATGAGCACCACTGGACCCATTGGTAGAATGGGGATAATAATGGCGCCAGCCTGGTGAAGAAAGGTTAGTTGAGATAATTAAAGTACACAAGATGCTTATTGCAGTGCTGGCACACAATAATAATCCATCAAACACAAGCTCTTATTATTCTTGTAGGAGTTGGCGGAGGATGCTGAAGCATGAGGCCACTCCTCCGGCTTTGAAAGTCCAGGGGTTTATCTCAGACAGTTGGAAGCACCTGCAGGTTTTTGCCCTCCTGCTGCACTTCGAACAGCAGGGACCTGTTTGGATCAGAGGAAGGCTCTCTTCCCACTTGTTAGACGTGGACCAAGAATTTAAAAAATTATTGATTTATTGGGGTGACATTGACCAATGCAATTATATAGATTTCAGGTGTACAGTTCTATAATGCATCATCTGTGTGTTATATTGCATATTCACCACCTAAAGTCTAGTCTCCTTCCAACACCATTTATCCCCCGTTTACTCTCTTCTATCTCCCCACCTCCCTCCCGCTTCGGTAATCACCATACTATTTCTGTGAGTTTTTTCCCCACTCTTTAATCTCTCTACTTTTTTCATCAAGCTCCCCAACCCCCTCTCTTCTAACAGCTGTCAGTCTGTTTTCTGTATCTATGAGTATGTTTCTACTGCGTTCATTAGATTCCACATATAAGTGAAATCATATGGTGTTCGTAGGATTTTTTCCCCTTAATGGTCCTGTTCTGTGCTGTCACCCTGGTGCCCTCCCTCCTCTCAAGTCCTCAGCAGCTGGCAGGAAATGTTTATAGAAGAAGCTTTTCTTTCTCTTTTTAATAGCCTGCTAGGCTGCAAACTCCCAAGTGAGAACCTTGTTAACCAGCAGGACTCTAGGGTACTGATTTATATTCCAGTCATACGAAGAGGAAAAAATTGCAAGGGGAGAAATAAAATGCCAACATACCCATGGACTAGTTTCCACATCCTATTCGATGATGAGTGTGTATATTTATTTATGCTCTGGTTGTGAAAGGATTCCTTCCAGATTTTAGTATTTGACTTACTATCTTTAGATCACATGGATTCTTTGTACCTTTTGTGAGTTTGCTGAAAGCAAGAGTAACAATTCCATGCTCCTGTCATTTAAATAGGAAATGCACTACACTCAAATAATAAAGGCACTGTATCAACAGAAATGTTAGTACCTTGGTAAAGATGATGTCTAAGCCCATGGTAGCGTCAGAAAATGGCTAAAGGCTCACCTTCTATCATCCTGCACAGTTATTAATGAGCCAGCATCTCACCATGGGTAGTTACCTTAGAGCCATAAAACACACAGGTAAAAAGCTTTGATGGTCCAAATTCTAGCTCAGTGGTTCAAGGAAGGCTTCCAGGGGAAGGAAGTGTATTTGGAACTAGGCTCTGAAACTGGTCTCATGGAGAATGAAAGTTGTCCTGAAATATCCATTCCACTTTATTTCCATTGGAATAGAATTCCTAATTTTTAGCTGGGTCCTCCCCCTCTCCACACTTAGGAAAGACTACAGTTTTTTTTGTAATATTTGCGAAAATGGCCACATTTACTTCCCTCCCTTGTAGCTCTTCCTGTTTAGTGATGGAATTTACTTCCCTACCTTTGAATCCAGGCCAGACTTGTGCCTTGCTTTGGCCCAAAACAATACGACATCGTGCCAATTCTGAGCTTAGTCCCCCAGAGACCTTGCACGCTTCCACTCATCCTCTTGGAATCCTGCCAACCACCGTGGGAACAAACCAGAACTAGCCTTCTGGAGGACAGGAGTCCATGTGGAACAGAAAAAATGTCCCAGCTGAAGTCATCCTAGACCAGCCAGCACCCAGGTAACCAGGCAGCTGACTGCACGTACATTGAGTAGGCGCAGCCAAGACCACAAAAACAGACCAGCTAACCCCAATTCAAACTGCTAACCCATAGAATCATGTGCTTAATAAACACATTGGGTTTTTTAAATATATATTTTATTGATTATGCTATTACAGTTGTCCCATTTCCCCCCCATCATTCCCCTCCACCCTGCACACCCCCCACCCACATTCCCCACCTTTAGTTATGTTCATGTGTCATAAGTTCTTTAGCTTCTATATTTCCCACACTATTCTTACCCTCCCACTGTCTATTTTCTACCTACCATCTGTGCTACTTAATCTCTGTACCTTTTCCCCCTCTCTCCTCCTCCCACTCCCCTGTTGCTAACCCTCCATGTGATCTCCATTTCTGTGGTTCTGTTCCTGTTCTTGTTGTTTGCTTTTGTTTTAGGTGTGGTTGTTAATAGCTGTGAGTTTGCTGTCTTTTTACTGTCCTATTTTTGATCTTCTTTTTCTTAGATAAGTCCCTTTAACATTTCATATAATAAAGGCTTGGTGATGATGAACTCCTTAAACTTGACCTTATTTGAGAAGCACTTTATCTTCCCTTCCATTCTAAATGACAGCTTTGCTGGATAGAGCAATTTTGGATGTAGGTCCCTGCCTTTCAAGACTTCAAATACTTCTTTTCAGCCCCTTCTTGCCTGTAAGGTCTCTTTTGAGAAATCAGCTGACAGTCTGATGGGAACTCCTTTGTAGGTGACTGTCCCCTTATCCCTTGCTGCTTCTAGAATTCTCTCCTTCATTTTAATCTTGGCTAATGTAATTACAATATGCCTTGGCGTGTTCCTCCTTGGGTCCAACTTCTTTGGGACTCTGAGCTTCCTGGACTTCCTGGTAGTCTATTTCCTGTGCCAGATTGGGGAAGTTCTCCTTTATTATTTGTTCAAAGAAGTTTTCCACTTGTTGCTCTTGTTCTTCCCCTTCTGGTAGCCCTATAATTCGGATGTTGGGATGTTTAACGATGTGCCAGAGGTTCCTAAGCCTCTCCTCATTTTTTAAAATCCTATTTCTTCCTTCTTTTCTGTTTGGTTGTTAGTTTCTTCCTTCTGGTCCACTCCATTGATTCGAGTCCCAGTTTTCCTCCCATCTCTATTGGTTCCCCATGTGTCTTCCTTCATTTCACGTATTGTAGCCTGCATTTTTTCATCTAATTTGCGAGCAAAATCAACCAATTCTGTGAGCATCCTGATCATCAGGGCTTTGAACTGTGCATCTGATAGGTTGGCTATCTCTTCACGGCTTAGAGAAATTGGCTCTGGAGCTTTTATTTGATCTCTGGTTTGAGCCATTTTTGGTGGGTTTTTTTTTTTTTGTTGTGTTTTGGTTTTAGTCTGGTCGCGGCTATTACGTAGTAAGGGGTGGAGCCTCATGAGCTCCCCAGTGTGGGGCAGCTCAGTCGCTGGGTTGTGACGCTGTATGTGGGGGCGGGGTCTGAGAGGGAACAATGGCGCCTGCTCCGTTCTCTCCTGGATTCAGTCCCTTCCGCCACTTCCCCTCTGCCTGGACCGTCTGCGCGCACGAATGTGGGACCACCTGGTCAGCCAGCCGCCTTATGCGGCCTCACTGGGTCTGCACAGTTGTCCCACTGTGCCCGGGGTCCGCCACCTGCTACTTGTGGGCCCCCCGAGGACCGCCAGCCGCCACCTGTGCACCTGGGAACTGCCAGCCGCTGCTGCTTGCGTTCCAGGTCTGCACCTCCACTTTTTCCTGCCGTGACTCCACCCCTCTTACCGGTCTGGATGAATGGTTGTTGGACTTCCGTACAGTTCAATTTTATATAAGTTCTGGTTGTTTTCTTGTTTCTAAATATTTGTTGTCCTTAATTTTGGTTGTAAGAGGAGGCACAGTGTGTCCACCTACACCTCCATCTTGGCCGGAAGTCCAGCAATGTTTCTTAGAGATAGTCTCATTTTGGTTCAACTAGACTCCATTCTGTTTAATGGCAGCATTGTTTTTCATTGTGAGGCTCTGCCATTATTTACTTAATCGGAGCCATACTGAAAGACATTTACAGTGTTTCCAATCTTTTGCTACTATAACCACTGTTGCATTTAATATCCTGGAACATCTATCTTTATGCGCATGTCTGAATATATCAGTAGGTTAATTCTCTAAACAGACATTGCTGTATCTAGGGATATGCACTCTAAATTTTGATGGATATTAACTCTCTGTTTCAAAAAAAAAAAATAAATAAATAAATAACCAAACCAAACCAAAACACCTCCCTCAAACAACAGCAACAACAACAACAACAACAAAAACAAACCCAAGTTTCTTCCAGGAAGTCTACAGGTTTTTGTCTGTTCCTCTTGTCTTTTTTCTTCTGAATCTTGTCCCATGGTATTCTTTGGGGCTGAAACAGTAAAGTAGCTCAAGACTATTTCTGTAGGATCTCTGTGGAACCTTTAATAGTACCCTTGGAATTTTGGCACATGAAGATTTGAAGATGAGTTGAACTTGGCTGCTGTTGTAACCGAAGTCATCCCTTTAATGAGAGTGCCAGAGGAGCATCAAATGTTATTTTCAAAAACATACTTACTGAAGAAATCCATGCTGCAAGTGGGATGATTTATATTATTGGAGATCTCAGTAAAAAATGTGCACAATACACTATAATTTGATCTGCTTTCCTTGTAGCACCTAAATATTTAGGGCAAATAGAAAATAGTTCTGATTTACAGTCTTTATAAAAATTTTAAACAACGTAATAGGACATTTGATCATGAAATTGCCTGAAATAATGTTGGCACTAGTCAGTCATATTTCTTCTGAATGGCCTTCCAGTTCAGTGCAAACCCCCAAACATGGATTATTTTTTCTCTGCTAATAACAGTCTTATTAATAAAAGAATGATTTTCTTTACCTATCCTTGGCAGCTATGTCCCATGCCTCTGTTCAATAAAAGTAGAGAGAACTGTCAATGAAAAGAAAATATGCTGAGGTTCCCTGGAAAAATGGTGAAAACAACTATTTCATTAAATCTTATCAAATGTGTTTCTTGTGCTTTTTTCATTTTGCAAGTCACCATCATATCTGCTAATTTTTGTAAGCCTTGCCTCAATTCATCAAAAAATGACTCGGAGGCCGGGTGTTCTTACAATTAAATGCTGTGTGATAAATCAGGGTGATAAATTTCATGTAATTAGCTGCCATAATGGCATTTCTGAGTCTGTTTCTCTTTTTATCTGTGCTGAAATCATGTCAGATCGGTTAACTTCCAAATGCATTCTCAGGTGTTTTATGGAAAAAGAGCAGTAGAAAAGTGTTGTGGCTATCTGGAGTTTTTACCTGTCCACAGATTCATGACTCCTCTTTGAGTAGTAACACCCCATTTTCCTTTGAGGACAAGTGGCCCCGATGGGCTTGATCTATTCCTAGTGCAGTGGTGGGAATAGGACCCAGACTTGGCCAGTCAAAACATCACTGCTCAAGTCGGGCCAATCAGAGCCAGTGAGCATCCTTGGACTTTTACTACAACTATTGGGAAAGGGAACTTTTTTGATTGGAATTCATGAAGAAACAATATATAATACTTCTTTTGGTTATCTTTCCTCTCCAAGGGATGAACAACGTTGAAGAAAGACAAAACAGAGAAAATCAGCCAAGAAATGGATGAGGACATTCCTTATGACATCACTTGAATGCTTGAATCCAGTCATGCCTGAAGTCTTACCCATCAGTTAGGTAAGCTAGTAAATTTTAATTTCTTTTTTCCTTAAATCAGTTTGAATTGGATTTTTGCCACTTGTTTTCTACCTTTCAGTAGAGACTCCTGTAGGACAGTGTGTTCATCACCAGTGTTACTCGCATCTATGGTGATAACATGACATCAGCCCTCTTCCACCCTGTCGTCAGGGGTCACCATTGTGTAATGGACTGTCTTCAGGCTGGAGCAATGCGCCAGTCTTAGCTCATCAGAGGGTCTGGGCACAGCACACCGCCTGTCTTTCCAAGAATTCTGTTGCTAGAATTACTCATGTTGGTCCCATGTCCTTGCTCTGAGGATGTGGTATTTACCTGTGATATGTCCTGTCCTCCCCCACCTCACCCAGTAGTTCAGGAATTCCTTACAAACGCAGGTGTACTTCTCTCTGCCTTCGAGACAGCCCAGAATGAGATTTCCAGGCAGCCAGTTACTGGCCTCTTCTTCCGGCTTTGCATCTCTGAGATCTTGGGTCCATTTCTAGCTCTTTTCCCTTGTCTTGTCAAATTAGACAATGATCTTATTTGCGGAAAAAGAGCTGATAGTACCAGAGATATGGACTAACATTTCCAGTGTTGGGTAATGAGAATGTGGTGGAAGTATGGTCCCAACCCAGGCCTGAATGACTCTGAATCTAGTTTTCTTACTTCTTATGCCAGCACTTACTGTATTATATGCATAGAGTAGGTTCTCAAAAACTGTTTACTGAATGAAGGGATCTTTACAACTCTGTAAAGTGAGTACTTTCTTTCCATTTTACACATAAGCACATTTAGGCTTAGGATGGTTAAAGGCCTTATCCAAGGCCAGAAAGCAGCGTTTATAAAATATAATCCTATAATCCTGAAATTTCCTCATTCACTTGAGAATTGAGAAACCTTCTATATAAACTAAAGGGTTTTGGGTTTTTTTTTTTTTTTTTGTATTTTCATACATTCTAATATGGACAGGTTAATGAAGGCTATAGTAGGTGGGTTACAATGCAGAAAATTACGTAGCCATTTTTTATGAAAAAAAGCTGCATTTATGTTACTGAATCTGCACTCAAGCTCCCTATAACAGTGAGCAGGCAGAACACTGCTTAATGGTGCTGGACAAAGCACGAGTGAAAATGACTCTAGTGGGACATTCTTTTTATGGAAACGGAAGTGATTGTTTTAAGAATGTAAATTATAATTTTTCACTTCGTAGTCTCTTGTCTCTTCAGTCCTGGTTTATATCATGGATGCACTTGGTATGGAATTCTGGGACTTCGCCCAGTGTAGCAAGTACTGGGAAGGAAGCAAACCAGCTCAGTGTGTAGAGTGAGGCAGCGAGGTAGGTGTTAAGCAGCAGAAGCTGGATTCTGTCAGACACAAAAAAGGTCTCTGAAGGACACCTCAAGGCATTTCCCAGGCTGTTTAAAAACATAAGAGCTGAGCCCTGAGGTAGCCCTCTCTGTTCGAAAGCACTGACATTCTGCTAAGCTAATGATAAGTTTTCTCGTCAACTTTTTTCCTAGCACCAAGACTCGGCAAATTGCAAGGCTAGAAAGAATAAGAAGCAATTTCCAAGTCTTCGGGGTCCCCAGGGTGGCTTTTGAATTAAGATGAAAATTGGAATAGTCATTGTACTTTTGGAGTAGTCATTGTCAGATTCATACATTTTTTGAAAGTTAAGAGAAAGTATCAGCTTAAAATAGCACTAAAATTTTCAGGGGCACCGTTGGGGAGAGGCTGAACTACTATTATCACTCTGATGTACCCTTGGATGCATCTAGGTTATGTCATTAGTTGAAAATCCCAGCCATGGAGCTAAGAATGTACATATGTACTTTACCCACTCACCCACCCACCCTCCCATCCATCCACCCATCTATCCATTCATCCATCAAAACATCCATCCATCCTCCCATCCACCTATTCATCCACTCATTTAACCATCCATTTTATCCACCCACTCAATATTTGTCAAGTGTAGACAATGTACCTGACATTCGCTATGACCACCAATACTTGGTTCTCAGGAAGCTCCAAGACTGCATTTTCTGCTCCAATATAATTATGGAAGGTAAATTTGCTCTTGAAGTTTTTGTTAAGGTGAAGCAAAGTGTTGTATTGTGTTTATATAGATTTTGACTCTTATGTAACTGTATGCTTGGCATCGAAAATCTTATGCAACTTATTTGGGAAAAGACAGTCTAATGGTACAGGTTGCTGCATCATGCAAAAAAGATGGGCTGCAAAAACCAGTTTTTGTTTGGGCTTTGTTTTTCATTATAAGCTGTGAAATTGTTGAGCACAAGTTGTTGCTTTGCTTTGTCAGGTGCTGCTAGTCAGCTAAAAATAAACCTGTATAAGTGAACATCTCAGGTTCTAAGAAAACTCAGGTGTAAGTGCCATAATTTTAATATACTTGCACTTTGTTATGCTCTACCACATTGAATTCTAGTAGAGTTTTTCTTTGAACACAGGTGTCCATGCGATGCTAAGAGGGGGCAATCTGGAGATGCACAGCCCTGTTTCAAATCTCTTTTCTACCATTTACTTCCTCTGTGGTCTTGGGAAAATTCCCTACTGTTTCTGAGCCTTAGTTTTCGAAACAAAAGTGGGACAAACAATGATATTTACCTTTTAATGCTTTTGTGAGCATTAAATGAGATGATCACACAAAGCAGTTTCCCCACCATTTTGATGAGCGAAGTTGGTACTTCAGGAGCACAAAGTGGTTTAGTCATATCCACTGGTTAGAGCAATCGCCTCACGTTTTTATTTCATCTTATTGTGTTTTCTCCTCCCACACCATAGGTATTCATTCCAGTAGACAAAATATGTTTTCCCAGTTCTCCTTTTGTATGTTAATGTAGATCTGTGTACATAACTGATAAAATATTTAGAGTGTTTTCACATGTTTTGATTAATTTACATTAATGGTTTTGGGCCCCAAAACTTTACTTTCCCCATGCAGCACTATTTTTTTGACATCTCTTTATGCTATTTTAGGTAAATCTAATAATTCGTTAAATTCTGTGGCCTAGGCGTCCATGTATGCATAGACTGCCATTTGCTTATCCATTCCCCCAAAGTCTTTGCTTTTATAACCCCCTCCCCCAAACTATGGGGCACATCTTTACTCATGCATCCTCACGGTTTTGTGCGAAGGTTTCTCTGGGGTACGTATCCAGGCGTGGACTGTGGGGTAGATGAACAGGTGGCTGCACTGAGTACTGACGTTGCCCCTTGGGATGACCCCTTCGCTTACACTTCTTCCTAGCGCTTGATGTTCTTTGACTTGGTACTTTTGCCAATCTTATTGGTGTCAAGTGCTACATCATTGGTTTAATTTTCTTGTCTCTGATTATGAATGAGATTGAGTATCTCTTCATACACTTTTTAGCCATTAGTGTTTTCTATTGATTTTCTTTTCATAGATTTTACCCATTTTCCTTACTTAGTTTCCTGAACTTTTCTTGTCATTTTGTCGGAGCTTCGCTAGATATCAAAACCAGCCACGTTTTGTTTCAGACATTGCAGATATCTACTCAGAGTCTACAAGTGTATTAAATGTGCAGATAATGTTATTTTTTTTAGCAGATATCTCACTTTTAGTGTAGTCACTTTGTGTTTCTTCCTTATGGCTGGCTCTTTCTAGATATTGCTTAAAACCTGCCCAATTCTAAAGTTGCAAAGGTATTCCCTCCATTTTCTTTGATTACTTTTATAGTTTGTCTTCATATTCAGGTGGGAAGGAAGGAATCCAGTTTTATTTTTCCCATGTGGTGAGGCAATTTTCCCAACGAAGTCTACCAAATAATTTAATCTTTCCCAATTGGTGTATGACACCAGGCCTATACATGGAGAAGTGGTTCTGAAATATTTGTGCTGTTTTACTGATCTATTCATTTGTTTCTAAGACTGTACCATACTTAAAAAATTACTATGATTCAGTAATATGTCTTAATATCCAGTAAAGTAAATCCTTTTTCTACTTCCATTTCTTCAAAATTACCTTACATAGTTGATGTGGACTGTGGCCAGCAGTGTCCATGTTGTTGTGGATGCAACAAACAAATTCACATGGACTACTGAAGTCCTGTGGAGAAAAAGGGACAGCATGGCTACTCTCTGAGTGAGAGAGCACCCCGACCCTTGCCTGGATGGGCTTTTATTGATTTCTAGTAGCATACATCAAAGAAGGTTTTCATTCATTATGCTCAAATTTGCTTTAGGTGATTACTTTTACAGATAACAAGGGAAAGGATGTTTCTGATTACTTCTTACAGATTACATTTCTTCTTACAAAGAAAAATGTTGCAAATGCAAGGGAACCATAAGAGTGATTGGTCTGGTTACACTCTGTCCTTGGGAGAATTAGCACAGACTGCAGGAAGTTACTTGAAAGATATGCAGTAAGCATTTGTTGCTTCAACTCAGAGTGAGGGAGCTTTAGCAAGAGCAAACCTCAAAGCAGCCTACGTATAATGCAGGCCTGGTTTCCCACAGGAAAGCTGATCCATGGGTTTGACTCCTGTGTGCTGACTGGTGCCTGCTGGTTTTCCATAGGGCTGGGCTACATTTGCCATTCCATGCGGATTGGTTCCCTATACACAGTCACACCTTTAAATTTTTTTTATTTCTTTCTATATATTAGAATCAATTTTTAAAATTCCTCAAAAATTTCTGCTGGTATTCTGATGAGAACTACATTTAAACTGTGGGTTAATGTTGGAGGAAAATTAATATCCTTATAAAGTTAAGCTATTCTGTTCATAAACATAGTGTTTGTCTTAATTTATTCAGTTCTTTTTAATGGTCTTTATAAGAGCTTTGTTTTTCTTTATGAAGCTCTAGTGCCTTCACTTTTTTGGGTGGGGAAATAAATTGTAGATGCATTATATTTCTGGTTGCCTTCATGTTTTACATATTTTGTACAATGCCTGATACACAGTGAGTGCTCGATGAATGGCATTTACTGTTATTGTGGTAGCTATTATAAAAAGGGGAAGGATGGTGGAGGGAAGGTCTCCAACTGCCTTTAGGAATCATCTTGCCACGCTGGAAATAATATGGGTGTGGAGCCAGACACCTGTGTTTTGGTTCTGACTCCACTATGAGCCAAATGATCTTGAACACATTTCTTGAATGTCAGGGCCTCTATTTCTTCAACAGCAAGGCTAATGTTCATGCTGTAAGTATTCCAGGTATGGTATGAAGATAAAATGAGATCACAAGCTAGTAACACAAGCAGTGACTGGCACATAGATGCTCAGAAAGGGGTTCCTTCCCCTCCCTAGTAAAGAGGTGAAAAGTTTAATCCACAGCTGCATCGTTTCCCCATGAAACAATCTTATTTTCTTCATTTGAAGTCAAATTCCAAACTTTGCCTTTTCCATCCAGAAGGAACAGAGAGCAGGTGTACACATCAAAGTAAAAACAGAAACAAAACTACCCTACCAGCATCCCCTTTTCTAAAACACCTTTGCTTTTCATCCTTAGAATATAAGCTCCTTGAGGACGGGAAGCACAGCAGGCACCATGGTTGACTCCATGCACCCATTTCCCTGCAGGTGGTTTGTCCAAGCCATCGAATAAGTCCACCTCCCCATCAGCGATTGGTTCAGGGATGGGCAGGCCCATGCCAACCCGAGTCTAGGAGGTGCTGAGAGGGACTTTCTGAGGCTTCTGGAAAGAAAATCTAGACTTTCTCCTTCACCCTACTTGAGCTTAAAAGGCCCATGACCCATTTCTACTGGCAGTCATGTCAGTGAAGGGAGACAGGCTGGGAATACAACTGACACTGTGGAGTGGGGTATGGGGACAGAGTGCAAAGAAAGTCTGGGTCCCTGGTGTCAATGTGAGATGTTTCATCAACCAAACCTAAAGCCCCCTTGCCCTCTCAACTTCCTGTTATGTTGTAATAAGTGATGTTTTCATTGATTTAGCTTGAATAGTGTTATGGACTGAATTGTGTCCCCTCCCCCCACCCCCCAAAATTCATAGATTAAAACCCTAACCCCCACTGTGACTGTATTTGGAAATAGGGCCTTTAAAGAGGTAACTAAAGTTGAAGAAGATCATAAGGTAGGGCCGTAATCCAGTAGACTGGCATCCTTATAAGTAGAGGAAGAGACACCTCTACTGCACATGCACATTGAAAAGACAATGTGAGGACACAGCAAGAAGGTGACGTCTGCCAGCTGAGAGCAGTCTCACCAGAAACCAACCCTGCCAGCACATTAATCTTGGACTTCCAGCCTCCAAAACTGTGAGAAAATAAATTTGTGTTGTTCAAGCCAGCCAGTCTGTGGTGTTCTGTTATGTAGCCATAGCAGACAAATACAAATGGCAATAGCTTTTATTTGAAGTTTAAGGTACTAGAGTCCATTCAAATGTTAAGTATTTGGCATAAGCCTGTGAATAATCAATGCTCAAGGAATGTATAGTAATGAACATGAATTCATTGTTCATTTATAGATTTATAAAATTGTACTGAATTTATAGAGTGACTCACACAATTCTATGTGTTCCAGTTTGTTCGAGCTTTCCAATGGCCTTTGGTACAGGTATAGATTTGCTACAATCTGCATCTTTCAGATGAGAAAACTTGGATCACAGAGGGTTTGCTCAACTTTGAATAGATAGATAAATGGTCCTGATGTGATAAGAAACTAGGTCTTTCCACTCCTATTTTCATATACTTTCTTATATGCTCAGTCTCCACTAGGCTGTGAAAAACTTGAGGGTAGGAACTACGTCTTTCATTTTTTTGTATCCAGAAGTCTCTAGCAGAAAGTCTATTTCTTAATGATTAGCGGTATGTATTAGAAAAAGAAACAAATAAATGGCTTGTTATGCCTTGAAAGCAGCTTTCACAGAAAGACAGGGGAAATGCTATCTCCTTCCAAAGTATTTTAACAACGTCCAGCAGTGGCTGTGTCCCATTTCAAAGGCAACAGTTGTGGGTTTGGTTTCACACCTGGTATATTGTTATATCTAGCTCCCAGCACAAAAGTAAGAAGCAATGATGACATTGCAAAGGTCATCCTGCCTAGCGAATCCTTTCAGACACAGAGAAAGGAGTCGGGAAGCACTCAGAAGAAGTAGAAGTAGTTTAGACCTGTCATTCTGGGTACTCCTGGGAGCAATTTGCACTCCACACATAAATCAGGCTCAGGTCTATCTAGTTACTACAAAGCTTTTAGTGCCATTTGTTTTCCCATCAGTGTAATGAATTATGACACATGGTCATTGGTTTATCAATAACATGCCCCATAAATCCAGTTAGCATTTTCTTCTGGGTGCTGCACCTTGGGAAGCTGCTTAAGTACCTTGAAGGTCCTTACCAAGCTCTGGCCTTGAATCTCAAGGAGGGTCTGAGACACTTCAAACTCTTGACTGAGTATAACATTATCACTGTGATTTAAGTTCTTTGTGCCTGTCTGGAAGCTGTTCCAATGATAGATCTTACAGTATAGTTAAGGATCTCTCTCCCAGGGGGTCCTGTCATTCTTAGAAGGAGCCCTGCACTCAGGGAGTGATTATATTTGTCACTGGTGTTTCTGTTTGCTCAGTGTCACTTTCTTTGGGAAACTATCCTTTGTCTGTGTTGCAAGGCCTTGATGAGGCTGCCAATCATGGAACTCCAACCCCTGGCTACAGGGATGGGTCCCTGACCTCTTCTGATCAACCCAGGTCTCTCTACTGGGAATCTGAGTCTTGAGCCAAGACACAGAGGTGGGAAGTGATTGAAGCAAAGTTATTTACTTTGAAGGCTGAGTTTCTGATTCCCATTATATCAAAAAAATTTTTTTCAGCTTTATTTAGGTATAATTGGCAAATAAAACTATAAGGTAAAATGTACAGTGCAATGAGTTGATACACATATACCTTATGAAAGGAGTTCCCTCATCTGGTAATTAACATGTCTATCTATATATTTTTGTCTGTATGTGTATCTATATTTATACCTACACCTATATCTATATCTACTCTCCCTTTTATTTCCATGACCTTCCAAGTACCCTTTTTGATAAATATTAGTTCTTGCTTGAGTATGTAAGGATAGGTTTTTATAGCTTGTTTTTTATTTTATTTTATTTTTTATGCATTTTAAAATTGAATTTATTGGGGTGACATTGGTTAATAAGACAATACAGATTTCAAATATACAACTCTATAAACGATCATCTGCATACCGTATCATGTGCTCACTGCCCAAACTAACATCTCTTTCTGCCTCCATTTTTCCCCCACTTTGCCCTCTTCCACTTTCTCCCACCCCCCTTTCCCTCTGGCAATCATCATACCGTTGTCTGTGTGTATGTGTTTTATTATTATTTTTGTCTTAACCCTTTCACCTTTTTCACCCAGTCCCCCAACCCCCGACCCTTCTAATGGCTGTCAGTCTGTTTTATTTTATTTTGCTTTATTTTATTTTATATATATTTGTTGATTCTAGATAGAGAGGAGGGGAGACAGAGAAACATCAAGACAAGAGAGAAACATTGATTGGCTGCACTCTGACCAGGGATTGAACCTGCAACTTTTTGGTGCACGGGACAATGCTCCAACCAACTGAGCCACACCCAGCCAGGGCCATGAGTTTGCTTAATGTGTCAATGCTTCTCTTTCTATTTTGTTTGTTGGATTATTTTGTTCCTTCAATTCCACATGTAGGTGAAATCTTGGCTATTGTAAATAACACTGCAGTAAACATAAGGGTCCATATAATCTTTCAAATTAGTATTTCTTTGGATAAATTCCTAGAAGGGGAATTGCTGGATCATAAAGCAGATCCATTTTTAATTTTTGGAGGAAACTCCATACTGGTTTCCACAGTGGCTGTACCAACAGTGCACGAGGTTTGGCTTTACTCCACATTTTTGCCAACACTTGTCGTTTGTTGATTTATTAATGATAGCCATTTGACAGGGTGAGGTGAATATCTCATTGTGCTTTTAATTAGTATTTCTCTGTTGATTAATGACATTGAGCATCTTTCCATATGTCTATTGGCCATCTGTATGTCCTCTTTAGGGAAGTATCTATTCAGGTACTTTGCCCATTTCTCTTTTTTTAAGTATATTTTATTGATTATGCTATTATAGTTGTCCCATTTTCCTTCCCTTTATCCCCTTCTGCCCCATCCTACCAGCATCCTCCCCATCCCCCACACTTAGTTCACGTCCATGAGTTGTATATATAAGTTCTTTGGCTTCTACATTTTCTGTATTTTTAACCTCTCCCTGTCTATTTTTAAACTGTGTTTTATTGATTATGCTATTATATATAATTGTCCCATTTTTTCTCCCCTTTATTCCACTCTATGCTGTACCCCACCCCCACCAACATTCTCCTACCTTAGTTCATGTCCATGGGTCATACAGATAGATTCTTTGGCTTC
This sequence comes from Glossophaga mutica, assembly GCA_039655065.1. Taxonomy (NCBI): domain Eukaryota; kingdom Metazoa; phylum Chordata; class Mammalia; order Chiroptera; family Phyllostomidae; genus Glossophaga; species Glossophaga mutica. The sequence continues at coordinate 101,118,455 of CM077305.1, forward strand.
TCCATTTCCCATACTATTCTTAGCTTTCCCCTATCTATTTTGTACCTACCACTTATGCTTCTTATTCCCTGTAACTTTTCCCCATCCTCTCTTTCCCCCTCCCCACTAATGACCCTCCATGTTATTTCCATTTCTATGAACCTGTTCTACTTGTTTGTTTAGTTCATTTTGTTTTTGTTTCTTTAGGTTCAGTTGTTGATAGTTGTGAGTTTGTTGTCATTTCACTGTTCATAGTTTTGATCTTCTTTTTCTTAGATAAGTCCCTTTAACATTTCATATAATACATTTTGGTGATGATGAACTCCTTTAACTTGACTTTGTCTGCAAAGCGCTTTATCTGCCCTTCATTCTAAATGATGGCTTTGCTGGATAGAGTAATCTTGGATGTAGGTCCTTGCCTTTCATGACTTTGAATACTTCTTTCTAGCCCCTTCTTGCCTGCAAGGTTTCTTTTGAGAAATCAGCTGATAGTCTTATGGGAACTCCTTTGTAGGTAACTGTCTCCTTTTCCCTTGTTGCTTTTAAGATTCTCTCATCTTCCATCTTGGGTAATGTAATTATAATGTGCCTTGGCATGTGCTTCTCTGGGTCTAACTTCTTTGGGACTCTCTGAGCTTCCTGGACTTTCCGGAAGTCTATTTCCTTTGCCAGACTGGGGAAGTTCTCCTTCATTATTTGTTCAAATAAGTTTTCAATTTCTTGCTCCTCCTCTTCCTCTTCTGGCACCCCTATGATTTAGATGTTGGAATGTTTAAAGATGTCCTGGAAATTCCTAAGCCTGCCCTCATTTTTTTGGATTCTTGTTTCTTCATTCCATTCTGAATGGATGTTTACTTCTTCCTTCTGGTCCAAATCATTGACTTGAGTCCCAGTTTCCTTCCCATCACTGTTGGTTCCTTGTACATTTTCCTTTATTTCACTTTTCATGCCTTCACTTTTCCCTCTATTTTGGGACCACACTTCTGTGAGCATCCTGATCACCAGTGTTTTGAACTCTGCATCTGATAGGTTGGCTATCCCTTCATCACTTAGTTGTATTTTTTCTGGAGCTTTGATCTTTTCTTTCATTTGGTCCATATTTTTTGTCTTGGTGTGCCTATCACATAGTAAGGGCAGAGCTTTAGGTATTCGCCAGGGTGGAACAACCTACATTGTTGGGTTGTGACACTGTATGTGGGGGAGGGGGTCTGAGAGGGAACAATGTCATTTTTTCAGCTATCTGCTGGCTTTCAGTCACTTCCCCCACTACCCACAAGCAAATTGGGCCCTTGTGGTGCTGATTCCTGTGTGGGTGTGTTTGTATATGTTCTAGGACTGACCCTGTGGATCTCTGATGAACTCTCCTGTGAGGCTCTGCTGTGGGAGTTTCTCCCACAGCAGGTTTTTTCAGTCAGAGGTTTTGAGGCTTTATTTCCCCGCACTGGAAACCTGGGTTGCATGGTCTGTCTTGCTCCCCAGTTGTTCTTCCTGGTTTATCTGCACGCAAATGTGGGACTGCCTGCTCCATCAGCTGCTGCCTCACCTGGTCCGCCAGCTGCTGGCTTGCTGGGTGTCCTCTCCACCCTGGCTGCCTGTCTCTGTCCCTGCTACCAGTCTGGATGAATGTGTCTTCTTTAACTCCTTGGTTGTCGGACTTCCATACAGTTTGATTCTGGGAGTTCTGATTATTTTTGTTTTTTTAATTTGTTGTTGTCCTTCTTTTGGTTGTGTGAGGAGGCACAGTGTATCAACCTACACCTCCATCTTGGTTGGAGGTCCCCCAGCCCCGTCTATTTTGTACCTACCATTTATGTTTTTTACTCCCTGTACCTTTTCGCCCATTCTCCCCTGTCCCCTACACCACTGATAACCCTCCATATGATCTCCATTTCTATGATTCTGTACCTGTTCCAGTTTGCTTAGTTTTTTTTTTTTTATTTTTTTTTTTAGGTTCAGCTGTTGATAGTTGTGTTTGTTGTCATTTTACTCCTCATAGTTTTTATCTTATTTTTCTTAAATAAGTCCCTTTAACATTACATGTAATAATGGCTTGGTGATAATGAACTCCTTCAGCTTTACCTTGTCTGGGAAGCACTTTATCTGCCCTTCCATTCTAAATGATAGCTTTGCTGGCTAGAGTAATCTAGGTTGTAGGTCCTTACTTTTCATCACTTTGAATACTTCTTGCTATTCCCTTCTAGCCTGCAAAGTTTCTGTTGAGAAATTTGCTGACAGTCTTATGGGAACTCCTATCTCAGTAGGTATCTGTCCGCTTTTCTCTTGCTGCTTTTAAGATTCTTTATCTTTAACCTTTGGCATTTTAATTATGATGTGTCTTAGTGTGGTGCTGTTTGAGTCCAACTTGTTTGGGATTCTCTGTGCTTCCTGGACTTGTATCTTTATTTCCTTCACCAAATTATAGAAGTTTTCTTTCATTATTTTTTCAAATAAGGTTTCAATTTCTTGGTCTTTCTCTTCTCCTTCTGGCATCCCCATGATTCAGATGTTGGTATGTTTGGAGATGTCCCAGAGGCTCCTTATACTAGCCTTGTTTTTAAAAATTCTTTTTTCTTTTTGCTGTTCTGGTTGAATTATTATTTCCTCCTTATGTTCCAAATCATTGAATTGAATCTCAACATCATCCCCTCTATTTTTGGTTCCCTGTAGATTTTTAGGGGGTAAGGAAATCTATTTTTTTAATATTAAAATCAACCCAAGTCTATTTTAGAGTGGAATATGTAATTTACATAAATAATTAAGAAAAAAGCATCAAATAAATTTTGCACTTTTCTGTTCTGATATTTGGGTTGCTTTGAACAAAATGCTGAAAAACTCCTTCATATTTTGTTAGAGGATGTTGAAGTGTGTGTGTGTGTGTGTGTGTGTGTGTGTGTGTGTGAACATGTTTTTAATTTTTTTATTATTGTTCAAGTACAGTTGTAGATTTTTCTTTATTTCATTTAACGTAAGCTTTATTCCTTCTTGGGTCTTTTTTATGTTGTTGCCATACTCAATGAGTTTTTTGAGCATCCTGATTACCAGTGTTTTGAACGCTTTATCTTTTAGGTTGGTTATCTCTGTTTCATTTAGTTCTTTTTCTGGGGTTTTGTTCTGTTCTTTCATTTGGGCCACATTTCTTAGCCTGTTCAATTTGGCAGCCTCCCTGTGTTTGGTTCTGTGTATTAGGTAGAGCTGCCCTGACTCCCTGACTTAGTAGTTTGGCCTGTTGTAGAAAAGGCACCTGCAAATTGTGTAGAGCAGAGCCTTAGGTCATCACCAGGCCAGGGTAACCCACTTCAACACTTTGTGGCTCTGTGTGTGTTGAGGGCTCAGAGAGAGGACAATACTGCTGCCTGGCTTCTGGAAGTTTGCCCAGCATTGCTCTGTTTCTAGTCCCTTCACTTACTCCCCTTATTTGACTGGTGCCCTTCCAGCTGTTGCCCTGGAGCTGAATCCTAGAGGGGGTGTGTCTCTGTAAGTTCTAGTCCATGCAGGACCTTAAGTGGAGTCTCCTGAAAAATCTGGCAGTTTCTTCTGCTTCCCTACCCCTACTGGTTTTTATAGCCAAAAGTTATGGGGATTTATCTTCCTGGCACTGAAACCCTGGGCTGTGTGGTCTGGTCTGGGGCTGGAATCCTTTGCTCCCAAGGTATCCCCCCTGATTTTTATCCACCACATATGAACATGGGGCCACCCTTTTCACTGCCTCTCCATGCCGCACCATGTCTCCACCCATCTCCACATCTCTTTCACTCCTACCCATCTGGATGGATGCGGCTTCTTTAAATCCTTGGTTTTTGGACTTCTATACAGGTCGATTTTCTGAGGGTCCTGGGTGTTATTTCTTTTGAGGTCTGGTTGTAATTTATTCTGTAATTGTGCAAGGAGACAAAGCATGTTTACATATACATCCATCTTGACTAGAAGTCTTTGTCATTTGTCAAATATTAGTTAACCTTAATGGCATGGGCTTATTTCTGAGCTCTCTGTGCTGTTCCATTGATCTCTATGCCTGTTTTCATGCCAATAGCATGCTGTTTTGATTACTATGGCCTTATAGTATAGTTTGATATCAGCTAGTGTGATACCTCCAACTTCATTCTCATTTCTCAAGATAGCTGAGGTTATTTGGTGTCTTTTGTAGTTCCATGTATGGTTTCAGAGTATTTGTTCTAGTTCTATGAGATATGCCATTGGTATTTTAATAGAAATTGTGTTGTTCTATAGAACACTTTGGGTAGTATGGATATGTTAATGAAGTTAATTCTTCTTATCCATAAGTGGTATACGCTTTCAATTATTTGTCTCTTCCTCAGTTTCTTTCTTCAGTACCCTATAATTTTATGATTACAGATCTTTCATCTCCTTGGTTAAATTTATTCCTAGGTACCTTAACTTTTATTGTAATAATAAATGGGATTATTTTCTTAAGTTTTTCCTGACAGTTCATTATTAGTGTATGAAAAATGCCACCAATTTTCTGAATATTTATTTTGTATCCTGCTACTGTACTGAATTCATTTATCAATTCTAGTATTTTTGTTGTTGTTGTTGGAGTTTTAAGGTTTTCTATATACAGTATCCTATCATCTGCATTAATGACAGTTTTACTTACTCCTCCAATTTGGATGCCTTTTATTTCTTCTTCTCATTTGATTGCTGTGGTTATAACTTCGTGTTATGTTTAATGAGTGGTGAAAGCAGACATCACTGTCTTGTTCCTGTTCTTTAAGTTTTTATTTGTTGATTTGAGAGAGAGAGAGAGAGAGAGAGAGAGAGAAACATTGGTTGGTTGTTTACTTAGTTGTGCATTCATTAATTGCTTCCTGTATGTGCCTCACTGAGGATCTAACCTTGGTATATCTGGATGATGCTCTAAACAAGTGAACTACCTGGACAGGGCTGTTCCTGTTCTTAAGGGAAATACTTTAATTTTTGCTCATTGTATGATACTGTCTGTGGGTTTGTCATGCATAGCTTTTATTATGTTAAGGTATGTTCCCTCTATTCCCATTTTGCTGAGAGTTTTTATTATAAATGTGTGCTGGATTTTTATAAAATACTTTTTCTGCATCTATTGATGTGATCGTGTTTTTTATTCATTTTATTTATGTGATGTATCATAATTATAGATTTCAAAATATTGTACCAACCTTGCATCCCCAGAATAAATTTCACTTGATCATGGTGTATGATCTTTTCAATGTATTGCTGAATCCAGTTTGCTAATATTTTGTTGTGGATTTTAACATCTATGTTCATCAGAAACATTGGCTTTAATTTTCTTTCTTTGTAGTGTCTTTATATGGTTTTGGAATTAGTTTAATGCTGGCCTCATAAAAAGAACTTGGAAGTCTTCTCTCCTCTTTCTTGGAATAGCTTGAGAAGGATGGGTGTTAGTTCTTGTTGGAATGTTTGGTAAAATTCACCTGTGAGGCCATCTAGTCCATGACTTTTATTTGTTGGGAGTTTTTTTTTTTTTTTTTTATTACTGTTTCAATATCATTAGTTGAAATTGGTCTATTCAGATTTTCTGATTCTTCCTGATTCAGTTCTGGAAGATTGTATGTTTCTAGGATTTTATCCATTTTTTCCAGATTGTCCAATGTGTTGGCATATGGTTTTTCATATTATTTTCTTACAATCCTTTGTAATTCTATGGTGTCAGTTGTTCGTCTCTTTCATTTCTGATTTTATTTATTTAGGTCTCTATCTTTTTTCTTGATGAGTGAGATTAAATGTTTGTTGATCTTTATATTTTCAGAGAACCAGCTGTTTGTTTCACTGATTTTTTTTTTGCTTTTTTTGAGTTTCTATGTCATTTATTTCTGCTCTGATTTTTATTATTTTCTTTCTTCTACTTACTCTGAGCTTTGTTTATTGTTCTTTTTTTAGTTCTTTTAGGTGTAGGGTTAGGTTGTTTCCTTAAGATTTTTCTTGTTTCTTGAGGTAGGTTTGTAATGCTATGAATTTCCCTCTTGGGGCTGCTTTTGCTGTGTCCCATAGATTTGGGGTTGTTGTGTGTTCATTTTCTTTTGTCTCCAGGTAACTTTTGATTTCTTCTTTAATCTCATTTATTGTTTACTGATATGTTATTTAGCCTTCATGTGTTTGAGTGTTTTTTTAATTGTAGTTAATTTCTAGTCAGCTTGATATAATTTCAATATGTTTGACTTTATTAAGACTCACCTGTGTCCTAACAAGTAGTCTATTTTTTTTTGATACTTGATCAATTATTGGCCTTTGGGGGCTCTGTTTTTTTTTTTTTTTAATTGATTTTCAAGTGCAGTTGTCTCCATTTTTCTCTCTGTACTTTTCCCCATCCCAGCCATCCCCCATGTAGTCTATCTTAAAGAATGTTTCATGCGCACTTGAAGAAAAAGTATATTCTGCTGCTTTGGGATGAAATGTTGCATAAATATCAATTAAATCGTTCTAGTTCTTGTGTGCCTTAAGGTCGCTGTTGTCTTGTTGACTTGTGTCAGGAAGATCTATCCATTGATGTCAATGGGGTGTTAAAATCCTCAGCTATGACTGCATTTCTGCTGATCTCTCCCTTCATGTCCACCAAGATTTTCTTTATATGTTTAGGTGCTCCTATGTTGGGTGCATATAATTTTACAAGGGTTATATCCTCTTGGTAGATTAATCCTTTTAGTATTATGTAACATCCATCTTTGTCTCTTGCTATAGCTTTGTTTTGAAGACTATTTTGTCTGATATAAGTATTGCTGCTCCATTTTTTTTCATTTGCATGGAGTATTTTTCCACCCTGTCGCTCTCTGTGTGTATTTTTTGCTCTGAGGTAGGTCTCTTGCAGACAGCATGTATATGAGTTATGTTTCTTATCTATTTACCCACCCTATGTCTTTTGATTGGAGCATTTAATCTGTTTACCTTGAGTTATTATTGATAGGTACTTATTTATTGCCATGTCATTCTTTATACTTATGTTCCCCTCTGTCTCTTTTTCTTTTCTTTCTTCTTAAAGAAGGCCCTTTAACAATTCTGGTAATACTAGTTTGGTGGTAATGAACTCCTTTATCTATTGCTTGTTTCTAAATGCCTCTAAGTAATACAAATATAGATAGTTCATTTTATTATTTTTCTTTTCCAAAATAAAATTACCTTTGTGGAATCCTTTAATAATAATAGTGTTGATGATAAAAATATTACTTCATTATTAATACTTTCTTATTATAATAGAGAAATAACAATAGCAGCTAATGTTATTGAAGACTTGTTCTTTGCTGGACTCAGTATTAAGAGGCAATATAGAGACCAAGAGCTTGGGCGTTTCTGGGTTCAAATCTAGGCTCTGTGAGTTCCTGACTCTGTGACTTTGGGCAATTTATTTACCCTCTCTAAACTTCAGTATTCTCATCCATAAAATAATATAATAATATTACTTCATAGGGGTATTATGAAACTTAAATGAGTTAATATAAAAACATGGCTGGGGTAAATACTCAATACATGTTAATCCCTTATTGTTAGATGTTCTTGCTGAAAAAAATTAAAAATGAATCTCACTGAGCTGTTGTAACTTGCCCAAGGCCACACAACTCCGGCACCTTGGGAGCTGGGATTAAATAAAGTCATTTTCTTGGGTGTCTAGTATAGAACCTGGTACATAGGTAATGCTCTCTAAACTCTAGTAGCTATTATTTTTTTAAGCTCAGATTTGAGAGGGAAGTGTGTGTAAACCATGTCCCAGAAAAAATTAAAAGCAGAAATTAGGCTCCCTCTCCTCTCTCTGCTCTCACTTTTTGTGCCTTCCTTTCTCTCCAGAGTCCCTATCAAGTCCCAATTTCAGATAATTCCTGCTCTGTGCTACGTGATAACTGAGCTATCAGGTGATATTTTAGATAAGTCCTTCTCAAGCTCATTTGCATTTCACTGGGGGAATCTCTGAGACCCTAGTGGCTCTCTCATTCAAAGCATTTAGGGGGCATTGATCTCTCCCTCTGGAGAGACTCTGGAGGTGTCCCTTTGAAAATGTTTCTCACCTTTGCTGAGGCCTCATTAATTAACATCTTGCCTCAGCAGGACTAGTATGTCAGACCAATGCTTTCCACTGATCATTTCTACTTCAGGTTGCAGGAGGTGTAGGATTGCCACAGTAGGGGGAAGCAAGAATGTAAAGGGCAGGCCCTTATGGAATTAGAATAGTGTGTATGTGAGTGTATGTGCAATAAGTAATTTATTCAGTCCCAGATGGTGCTGTTAGTACAATGCAGTATTATATATATATTTTTTGGTTAAATATTTATTTATTTATTTATTTATCTTTAGAGGGGAAGGGTAGGAGAGAGGGAGAAGGAGAGAAATATCAATGTATGGTTGCCTCTTATGTGTCCCATGCTGGGAACTGGCCTGCAACCCAGGCATGTGCCCTGACTGGGAATCGAACCGCGATCCTTTGGTTCACAGGCCCGCGCTCAATCCACTGAGCTACACCAGCCAGGACAATGCAGTATTATGTTAACACCTATTATTTAATTCTGTCCTCACAGCAGTCCTGAAGTTTTGGTATCATATTCCCATTTTGTGTACCAAGAAATTGGGCCCCATAATGTAGTGGACATCTACTGACTTTTCTTATCCAACCTTTCCCTTTTTCTTTTGCTATGAGCATGCCACTCAAGTAGAAATGATACTCTCTCAGCAACTTGTGCCTGAGGACTAGCCAATTTGAACATCCTACCCCTCTGGCCTCTGTGATTGATTCAGGGGTGGTTGTACGAGGCCAGTAAGAGCCAGACATGGAACTTTTGTTGGAGATTCAGCCACATGCTGCCTTTTTTTTTTTTTTTTTTTTGGCTTGAGTGGTGCAGCCTGTAGAATGTGAGCCTAGAGGAGGTAGAGGCATCCTAGCATACCTGAGAATAAAAATTACTCCAGTGAAAGAGAGGTGGAAAAGCAGAGATTGGTTTCAGTAGTTGTCATTTGAGCCTCTGAATTCAGGCACACCTCAAGCCAGAACATCCTTGGATTTAGTTTGTGAATCAGCAAAGTCCCTTTTGTGTTTAATCTGGCTTTCATCCAGGTTTTCTGTCACTTGCAATGGAAAGAATCCTGATGAATCCATTTCAGAGAGTTTTGTGGACCAAACGTTTGTGTCTCCCCAAAGTCCATATGTTGAAGCCCTAACCCCGCCAGGTGATGACATTTGAAGGTGGGACTTTGGGACATAATTCGGTTTAAATGAAGTCATAAAGATGGGGCTCTCATGATTGAATTAGTGTTCTTTCAAGAAGAGAAAGATGCCAGAGTGTGTGCTCGCACACGTGCTCCCTCTCTCCTCTTTTGGGGATACAGGGAGAGGGCTGCTATCTGCAAGCCAGCAGTCAGCTCTTATCGGGCACTGAATGGACTAGCACCTTGATCTTGTACTTCCTGGTCTCCAGAACTATGAGAAATAAATGTCTATTGTTTAATCCAGCTGATCTGCGGTATTTTGTTATGGTAGCCTGAGCTAAGACAAAGAGAATAAATGCCTTGTATAATGTTACACAACTAGTGAGCAGTGTAGCAAGATTTGAACTCAGGATTCACTGACTCCCAAGTCCATGATGCCTCAGTGCAAATATGAGCTCTGATGGAGGAGAATGGATGGAGTGGATGTTAACTTGAGTTTCAGCCTGGAGAAGAAAGGTTGGGGTCTAAGTAGGCTCTGTAGTGGGACCAGGTGCAGGGAGGAAATAGGTGACCCTGAAAATGCAACTGAATTTACTTCACTGCTTGACCGAGTCCAGTGTTTGAACTTCACTTGCCAAACTGAATTAAAATGGTGATATTTTAGTGCCTACTATATGGGAGGCACTGTGCTGATCCCTTTGCAAGCATCCTCTCATTCAGTTGTCAGGACCACTCTAGAAATTAGATATTATTATTGCACTTGACAAGATGATGAAAATGAGTCTCAGAGTCACACAGATAGTCAGATGGTACCGCTGAGAAGGAACCTGTTATGAACAGAATTGTGTCCCCCTAAATTCATATATGGAAGCCTTAACTTGCAGTGTGACTTGCTTGTATTTGGAGCTAGGAAGGTAAATAAGGTTAAATGAGGTCATAAAGGTGGGGCCATAGTCTGATAGGATTGGTGTCCTTATGAGAAAAGGAGAGATACTAGAGATGTCTCCCTGGCAGGTGAGAACACAGCTAATGCTGGCTGTCTGCAAGCCAGGAAAAGTCTTACCAGAAACTGAATTTTCTGCCAACTTGATCTTGGACTTTGTGCTTTCAGAACTCAGAAAAAATTAATTTCTGTTGTTTAAACCATCCAGGTTGTAGTCTTTTGTTATGGCAGCCCAAGCTGACTAATACAGAACCCAAGTCTGCTTGGGTACAAATCTAATCTTTTAACCCCCAAGCCAGATACTTAACATTCAGCATTCTACCCACCCACTGGTGCCCACAAATTTAACATATGAAAAAGAACCCTTACAGAGAGTGGCCTGAGGATAGGCTGCTCCTCAATAGTGCCAGACGTAGTCCTGGAGTTTAAAGCTAGAAGGGCAGTGTAGGGTCATGTCTACTTGGCAGCATGAATCCAAACTTTTCCGGTAGGCGTAAACTGATATTTTCGACCTGCCATCCTTTCTGTCCCATGCACTAGAATCCAACATATCTCAGTCTCATCCAGAGACTACAATAAAACTCTTTGCTGGGACGGAAATAGTTTTATTTCTTTCTAAAAGGCTACATTGAGAACCTCAGTAGCAACTCTCCTTGCAGGAAAAAGGAAGAATAATGGAGTGATGGATTAGTTCCTTACAACCCAGTGACAGACTGATGGATAGATGCAGTGACAGACCCCAAATTTTATCTTTCTGCAAGTCTCCCCCAAAGAAAAAGATGTTGTCCTTATAGACACTCCCTGAAACTAGGATAAAAATATGGCAGAAAGCCCCACAGTCTGGGTGACATGTGTTACTAGGTATTATTGCTGTTATGTTAAGAGCCAGGATTTTGGTGTTCAAATTCAAACATGGAGTAATTATGGTGCTTAGATAATTTTTTCCTGTGTCTCTCCTGTTTTGTTAGCTGGCTGTATTGGCAAAAGGCAAGTGTCACTGAGGGCTTAATAAGGTTTCAAGTTATCATATTCTGACTATCTCCCTTTGTGGTCCAATAAACAACATTATAAAATCAATGTATGAAACCTCGATTCCCCCCCTCAAAAAGCCTTATTTTTCTGCCTTGAAAGTATTTTAACTGAGATTGCAATTTAATTCTGGAAATTCTGGAAATCCGGTTATAATTCTGGATCCCTATTTAATTCTGTGGAGGATCAGGCACATTCTCAGTTATGGTTGGGGTGGTGGGGGGGAGTTGTGCAGGAAGTACCTTCAGCAGTGAAGACAAACCTGGACCTTAGAGTCCGGGGTTCTTGACCTGGACCCTACACTGGAATCACTGAGGAGCATCAAATAAATAGGATACTCAGGTCCCAACCCAGCAATTTTAGTTTGGTTGGTCATGGGTGTGGCCTGACAATGGAATTTAAAACATTTTTATTTAAATTGATTTGAGAGAGAGAGAGAGAGAAACATTGATTTGTTATTCCCTCACTTATGCACTCATTGGTTGATTCTTGTAGGTGTCCTGACTGCGGATCAAACCAGCAGACTTGGTATATCAGGACAATGCTCTAACCAACTGAGCTATCCGGCCAAGGCTGGGATTGTTTTCTAAGTATCTCAGGTCATTCTAATGTGCAGCCACAGTGGAGAACCCCTGTATAAACAAATTTCAGTGTTCAGGGTTTTCCCCTTAAACAGCTGAACATATAGAATGGTATCTATGCCATATGGACGCTAACTGCACCTATTGTGAGACTTTAGAAAAATTAATGTGACCTCTCCAAGGTTTCTCAGTTTTCTTATCCATAAAATTTAGATAAAAGGAGTGCTTAACTCATAGGCTTGTGGTGAGGATTGAATGAAATATATAAGAAAAGTATGCTTGGCAGAGGGTGAACATTGAATAGATGTTGGCTATTATTATTACTGTTATTGTTTTTACCAGTTTTCAAAATCTTTGGTATCAGATGATAGAAACTAGTTTTATTTTAAAAAGGGGGCTATTTGTTGACTCATGTAACCAAACTTAGAAAATGGCAGGGGTGGATGTGGCCTCAGGATAATCGGGTCCAAGGACCCAACACCTTCGATTCTCTTTTGCTCTCTCTTTCATTTCTCCTTCTCCATCTCCTTTCAGCTCCAGGCTCTGGACCAGCTTTTCTGCTAGGAGAAGATGTTGGTTGCTTCAGGCTCATTTGGCACACATTCTAAATATAACCAGAAAGAAGAAAAGGCATTCTTATCATTAGTTTCAGTTGGAAAAAATCTTGAGGAAAGATTCTGATTGTCTAAATTTGTGTCACATGCGCATGACGAACCAGATTGCTGTGGCCAGGGAGGTGGGGCCTATTACTGGAAGGGAGGTGGCGGGGGTGAGGTATTGAGCAGACAGAAACAATAGCTACTACAACGATGGAAAGTCAGTTGTAATAAAATGATTGTATTTATTCAATAAATAAAGGGCCTGGCAGAAGTAATGCCTGCTTGAGTATGGTTGGTAGGGTAATTATATTGGTGTAATAATTTATAGTTTTTTTTGAACATTTCACCTAAAATGTTACATGGTATGCTTGAGTGTGATATTGTTATGTTACAGACTTACATGCTTATGACTTTGTAATAGAAGATTTTTTAATAAAAAAGGAGCGTTACTTGTGCTGGACCCTGTATTTATCAAGCGTCTATTATGGGCCATACATGGTTCTAGATACTACTTTACGTTATAAAATTAGGAATGGACATCACATTTAAAAACCTATTGAGTTATAATTTAGGTACAAAAAACTTACCCTTTTTATTACCATATAATTCACACAGAGTAGAATTCAACTAGTTCAAAATATGTGATACTTTATTTCTTTTGGTGCTATTGTAAATGGGAAGTGTTGGCCCTTTGACTTTGTTTTTTGTGAATTTTGACAAACACATACAGTCATATAAACACCATAATCAAGATATAGAACATTTCAATCATTCCCCAAATTGTCACCTGTGCTTTTGTTGTCAGCCCCTCCTGCTATCCCCTGCCTCTGGCAACAGCTGACCTGTTTTCTGTCACTACAGTTTTGCCTTTTCCAGAATGTCATTTAAGTGGAATCATATAGCACGTGGCCTTCTTCCATTTAGCATTTGAGATTTATATAGTTGTTAAATGTGTCAATAGTTTCTTCCTTTTTACTGCAGAGCCCATTGTGTAGGTACATATAGTCAGTTTTTCCATCTACCTGCTGGAGGATATTTAGGTTGTTTCCAAGTTGGGTGACTATGAAAGTGTTCCCAGCATATTTGCACACAGGATTTTTGGTAAACTTATTTCATTTGGTAAATGCCTACAAGTTGGGTTGCTGAGTCATGTAAGTATATACTGAGCTTTGTAAGAAATTTCCCAAATGCTTTCCAGAGTGGCCATACCATTTTGCACGCCCCTGCAATGTATGACTGTGTCTGTTGCTTCACATCCTTGCCAACATATGGTATTGTCAGTTTAAAAAACCCAAACCTTTCTACTAGGTGCATAGCGGTTTCTCATGTGGGTTTAGTAAATGATAAAGATGCTGTAGCTTTTTTGGGGGGGTGGTAATTTTCCACTCTCATATTCTTTTTGGTGGGCTGTCTGTTCAAATTGTTTACTTTTTTTTTTTTTAACTGAGTGGCTTGTTTCTTTTTATTTAAGTATTCTTTATATATTTGGGATGTAAGTCCAGATATAAGGTATGTATTTTGCATATGTTTTTCTCAGTCTGCGGCTTGCCTTTTCAATTCTCTTAACAGTGTCCAAATGAAGAGAAAATTAAAATTTTGGTCAGGTAAAATTTGTCAATCTTTTTCACTCATGGATTATGCTTTTGGTATCATAAATAAAACATCTTTCCCTGAGGACTTCCAGTCAAAATGATGGCATAGGTAAAAATGGCTCACCCCCTCACACAACCACAATAAAATTACAGCCACTATGTTTAAACTTTTGTCAGCAATTTTCTATAGTTTTTGGTGTGCACGTCTTGTACTTTTATTAAATTTATTTCTGTCTTATTCTTTTTGATATTACTGTGAATGGAATTATCTTAATTTTATTTTCAGTTTGTTCATAACTAGTGTATAGAATACAATTTACTTTTTTATATTGTCTTCTGTTTCTTCTTGAGTGAACTTTGGTAGCTTGTGTTCAAGAAATTTGTCCAGTTCATGCAAGTAGTTGAATATGTTGTCATAAAATTGTTCATAACATTCCTTGGTTTATCATCTTAGCATGCACAGTATCTATTGTGCTGTTACCTTTTTAATTCTTGGTGTTGATACGTTATATCTTCTTTCTCTTTTTTTCCCCTTGATCAGTCTGGCTAAGGGTTAATTAAATTTGTTGATTTTTTTTAGAAGACCAACTTTTGATTTCATGATTTTACCCTATCACTTTTCTGTTTTTAATTTTTATTGATTTTCACTTATCTTTAGTATTTCCTTCCTTCTCTTTGTTTTGGGTTTATTTATTTTTTCTTCTTTTTATTCCTAGTTTCTTAATGTATAAGCTTAGGCCATGATTGGGGGTCTTTCTTATTTTCTGACTTAAACATTTAATGGTTTCCCTTTAAATAGTGCTTAAACTATGCCTCACAAATTTTCGATATATCAGCTTTTCTTTTCACTAAATTAAAAATATTCCCTAATTTCCACTATACCTTCCTTTTTGATCCATAGGTTATTTAGAATTTTGTTAATTTCCAAGTATTTGGGAAATTTTCCAGATAGCTTTATGCTATTAATTTTGACTTTAATTTCATCATGATCACAGAACAACCTTTGCTTCTTTTCAACCTGATAAAGATTGCTTTATTGTCTAGAATATCTTGTTGAATGATCCATGTAGACTTGAAAAGAATGTGTATTCTGTTGTTGTTGGATAGAGTATTCTAATCAAGTCAATTAGATCAACTTGGTTGATAGCCTTATTTATTCTTTTATCTGTCTACTCTTGTATCAATTACTGAGAGAGAAATTGAAAAGTCTCCAAGTGCCATTGTGGATTTGTCTATACTCCCTTCTGTTCCATCAATTTTTGTCTCATGTTTTGAAGCTCCTTTGTTAAGTACATACACATAATAAGTAGCTTTCAATAGAGTTTGCATGGTACATACTTTTTTATTCTTTCCTTTTAACCCATCTATGTTTTTATATTTAAAGTGCATTCCTTGTAAACAACATATAGTTTGTTCTTCCTTTTTAAAATCCAATCTGTTAATCTTTGTCTCATAATGCGCGTGTTTAGACCATTTACCATTTAATGGTTTAATGGTACCATTTAGACCATTTAATGTCATTATCGCTATGGTTGTATTAAAATACAACATCTTACTAGTTGGGAGTTGATCTTGGTGTTGTGCTTTCTTTCCATTACACTCAAGTCTTCTGCAGATTCTCTGCTGAGTGGTGGTGAACAAAGGAGAAGGTCTTAGTCCATTCCTGCACAGTGATAGTGGGGTCTCCAGCAGAGGCCAGGTGTGCACAGCTCACTGCACTCTTATCTGGATCTCAAGCAACAGGGGCAGCAATATGGCAAAATGACAAGGTAGCAACTT
Source organism: Glossophaga mutica (assembly GCA_039655065.1). Classification (NCBI taxonomy): domain Eukaryota; kingdom Metazoa; phylum Chordata; class Mammalia; order Chiroptera; family Phyllostomidae; genus Glossophaga; species Glossophaga mutica. Next base: position 101,134,098 of record CM077305.1, read on the forward strand.
ATTCAACAAAACTCTTGATGAGTATTATCTCATTAATGTGGTGAATATGGTTGTTACACTTCCAGTGTACCGATGAGAAAACTGAAGCTTAGGGAGACTTAGAAGTGACCAGACCAAGATTCTTCAATGGCAGAGCGAAGGTCTGAGCCCAAGTTTGTTTGGATGCAGTTTAATATCTTAATCAGTCTGTAAAAGTTTTTAAGTAAATAATTTGAAGGCATACACTATTGATCTCAATCCAAATTGTTATCAATATGTAGATTGAAGGATGTAATGAAATTTTCAACCTGTGCAAGTCTGTCCCTTCAAGGTAAGACAATAAGAATTGGATGCTATTTTATTTGCCTTGATTGGAAATCCAGTAATTTGTGGGAGACAAGGAAACACAACATCAACTGCTACTGATGAATTGGCCAAGAAATGTACCTGCTAATTTGCCCATTTCTTGGGTTTTTAGAGAAGCAGGAGACAGATGAGTGCTGTAGCTCTCTAAATGAAGACAGCTACTGGTGAGGCAGAGTGATTCTGACATCTGCTACCTGGATAAGCCCACCCACTCCACCACCTCACTGCCATACTCTGGTTCTACCCGGTGGAATCCACTTTTAGCCAATCCTTGATCAAATAATGAACTCACTGCAGAAATAAATTATGAGAAAGCACATCCATTGCTACATCTGTAACTCAGAAAAATCAGGCTTTTTTTTCTGTTCTATGCTGTTTCCTGTCATGCATAATATACCAAATTAATTAGTGAATCTGGCGGCATTTTGCTAATACAATTTCTCTCCCTTGCTTGAGGTGAATTATGTTCATGCTTCAGTCACTTGAATATTACTTTTCTGTGTTTGACAGAATTATGTTATCAGGTGATGATTATATTGCATACTATCTGATTCTAATTAAACCAGAAAATAGTGACATTGTAATCGAGGAGAATGTTTCACAGTCTACATTCCTCGCCCCCTTGCTGCTGCATCCCATTTTTAAAGATTTTCTGAGCTGTGCCTGAGCTGTTTTCTGATGCTTACATAGTCTTACTAGTCTCCAGACACAATGCCTTCTTGGGCCTTCTTCATCTAATATGTAATTTGTTTAAATTGAGTCTTGGAAAGACAGTGTTCGCACTTGCCTTTTTTTATCAGAAGCTCGATGCACAATAACGATGGCGATTATTTCTGAAGATATCAAAAAAGAAAATGTGTCATTTTGTTAAAATCATCCATATAACTTGAAAAACAATCACTTGTCTGGGAGAAGAGAAACTAAAATTTTAGTGGGGAAGGGAGAAGTGTATTACAGAGAAGAGTGAGGCAAATGATGTAAAGTGGGGGTTAAGATGATGGGCTTCAAGGGGCCTCAAGAGCTGGGTTTGAATTCAGGCTCTGCCTTCAGTTGGTGAAATCCTCTCTCCTTACCACAATACTAAGTGCTCAGTGAACCTGATGTCCAGAGAGGTTTATTGGCTTGTCAAAAGTCTAATGATGAAGAAGTAAAAAATGCCAGGGCTGGGACATCCACTTCTTCCACACCACATTAAATATGGCGCCCTGATTCCACTAGGTGGAGAGTGAAGGAGGGTCCCTGAGACTCCAATTACAGTAGTTCACTGGACACTAGGGCTTCTTTCCTCATGAGGATGAAGATGTCCTTTTGAATTAGACTGTATTAACCCTCCATGAACCTTGGGGACATTGATGACAAGGAGAGATTTGTAAAGCCTTGGACAGCTCTAAGGTGAAATAAGCACCATGCTGCAAATGAAAGGCACTTTAATAGTTGGCTGAAAAAAAAATACAGCACACCACTTTCAACTTCAAAAGCCCAAGTGCAAGGTACAGTCCAGTGCGGTCTCTAGGCTTTGGTCTTTTGTCTTATTCAATGGGTGGTAAAGCTGGGAGAGCTCATCACTGAATGTACTCACTCCTGTTGGGATAATGCTTCCCAGACCACAGGTCTGCTCATTTTCCAGACCTTTTTCTTTTGGAGAAACAGACACCTACTTTGCAGTAGCAAATTGTATAATTCAGATTGAGTCTGTCCAGACGTCCCACTGATTTTTCTCTTCCTCAGTGAAGGCCACTTGGCCTCAACCACCTTGTTAGAAACTATTCTTGGCCTGTACACACAATAGATAACCTGCCTCTACACAGTGGGGAGGATGGACTCATCAGTGCCTCTGGGAACTGGAAGAAAAGGGCTGATTTTTCAGGCTACTTGGAGGACCCAGAAAATGGAACAGAAACTTCCTTTGCAGAGTTTCTGCTGTGGGATGGGCAAGGCCAAGTAAGAGACCAAGATACTTAACCAGTATTTACTGAACACCTACTATATTCCAAGTCATATTCTGGGTGCTGGGGTGAGAGCACTCAACAAAACAGGCTAAGTCTCATTCATGGGGTAATTGGGAATAAGTATTTATTTATTATTTTTATTATTTTTTATTTTTAAAATATATTTTATTGATTATGCTATTATAGTTGTCCTATTTTCCCTCCTTTATTCCCCTCTCCCTGCATACCTCCTCTCATGCACATCCCCCCTCCCTCCACCCCCTTTAATTCATATCCCTGAATTGTACATGTAAGTTCTTTGGCTTCTACATATCCTATACTATTCTTAACCCCCCCCCCCCGTCTATTTTCTACCTACCATTTATGCTACTTATGCCCTGTACCTTTTCCCCCTTTCTCCTCTCCCCCTCCCTTGCTGATAACCCTCCATGTGATTTCCACTACTGTGTACCTGTTCCTGTTCTATTGTTTGCTTAGTTTGTTTTTGTTTTTCTTTTTAGGTTTGGTTGTCCATAGCTGTGAGTTTGTTGTCATTTTACTATTCATATTTTTAATCTTTTTTTCCTTAGATAAGTACCTTTTTAAAAATATATTTTAATTTGATTTTATTGATTATGCTATTACAGTTGTCCCATTTTCCCCCTTCATTCCCCTCCACCCTGCACACCCTCTCCCACCCACATTCCCCCCTTTAGCTCATGTCCATGTGTCATAAGTTCTTTAGCTTCTACATTTCCCATAACATTCTTGCCCTCCCCTGTCTATTTTCTACCTACTGTCTATGCTACTTATTCTCTGTATCTTTTCCCCCTCTCTCTTCCTCCCACTCCCCTGTTGCTAACCCTCCATATGATCTCCATTTCTATGGTTCTGTTCTTGTTCTAGTTAGTTTGCTTTTGTTTTAGGTGTGGTTGTTAATAACTATGAGTTTGCTGTCATTTTACTGTACATGCTTTTTATCTTCTTTTTTTCAGATAAATCCCTTTAACATTTCATATAATAAGGGCTTGGTGATAATGAACTCCTTTAACTTGACCTTATCTGGGAAGCACTTTATCTTCCCTTCCATTCTAAATGAAAGCTTTGCTGGATAGAGCAATCTTGGATGTAGGTCCTTGCCTTTCATGACTTGGAATACTTCTTTCCAGCCCCTTCTTGCCTGGAAGGTCTCTTTTGAGAAATCAGCTGACAGTCTGATGGGAACTCCTTTGTAGGTGACTGTCCCCTTTTCTCTTGCTGCTTCTAGAATTCTCTCCATTTGAATTTTGGCTAATGTAATTATGATGTGCGTTGGTGTGTTCCTCCTTGGGTCTAACTTCTTTGGGACTCTCTGAGCTTCCTGGACTTTCCGGAAGTCTATTTCCTTTGCCAGATTGGGGAAGTTCTCCTTTATTATTTGTTCAAATAAGTTTTCTACTTGTTGCTCTTCTTCTTCCCCTTCTGGTAGCCCTATAATTCGGATGTTGGAATGTTTAAAGATGTCCTGGAGGTTCTTAAACCTCTCCTCATTTTTTTGAATTCTTGTTTCTTCCTTGTTTTCTGTTTGGATGTTTGTTTCTTCCTTCCGGTCCACTCCATTGATTTGAGTCCCAGTTTCCTTTCTATCACTATTGGTTCCCTGCACATTTTCCTTCATTTCACTTAGTGTAGCCTTCATTTGTTCATTTAGTTTGTGACCAAAATCAACAAATTCTGTGAACATCCTGACCACCAGGGCTTTGAACTGTGCATCTGATAGGTTGGCTATCTCTTGGACACTTAGAAGTATTGGCTCTGGGGCTTTGATGTGTTCTTCTGCTGGAGCCATGTTTTGTTTTGTTTTGTTTTTTGGTGTGTGTGTGGTGGGGTCTGGTCATGCCTGCTACATATGAAGGGCGGAACCTTAGGTGTTCACCAAGGCAGGGTAACCCAGTTGCTGGGTTGTGATGCTGTATGTGGGGGCGGCATCAGAGAGGGAACAATGGCACTTGCTCTGCTCTCTGTCAGATTTCAGTCCCTTCGGCCATTTCTCACAAGCAAATTGGGCCCTTCTGGTGCTGCCTTCCAGGTGGGTGGCCCTGTGTACAGTCTAGGACTCTGTGGGTCTCTCCAACGTAATCTCCTGTGATGTTGAAAGTCTTTCCCAGCACCTCAACCCCACAAGTGTTTTCAATTGGTGCTTTTAGGCTTTATTTCCTGGCACTGGGGCCCTGGGTTGCGCAGTCTGTCTGTGTCCCCATTTTCACCTGGTTTTCTGCGTGCTAATGTGTATCTGTGGTCAGCTAGCTGCCCTGCATGCCCCGGGGTCTGCTAGCCACTGCCTATGTGCCTGAGACCACTAACCACTGCTTTCTCCTGCTGCAATCCCTCTCCACAGGCCACTGACTCTGCCCCTCCTACTGGTCTGGATAAATGGTTGTGGAACCTCCTTACAGTTCAATTTTATGTCAGATCTGACTGTTCTTTATTTTGTTTGTTTCTAAATCTTTGTTGTTCTTAATCTTGGTTGTGCAAGGAGGCACAGTGTGTCCACCTACGCCTCCATCTTGGCCGGAAGTCTGATAGATAATTCCCTTTAACATTTCATACAATAAGGGCTTGGTGATGGTGAACTTTAACTTGACCTTATTTGTAAAGCACTTTATCTGCCCTTCTAGTCTAAATGATAGCTTTGCTGGAAGGTGTAATCTTGGATGTAGGTCCTTGCCTTTCATGACTTGGAATACTTCTTTCTAGCCCCTTCTTGTCTGCAAGATTTCTTTGGAGAAATCAGCTGTTAGTCTTATGAGAACTCCTTTGTAGGTAACTGTCTCCTTTTCCCTTGATGCTTTTAAGATTCTCTCCTTATCTTTCATCTTGGGTAATGTAATTATGATGCCCCTTGGTGTGTGCTTCCTTGGGTCCAACTTCTTTGGGACTCTCTGAGCTTCCTGGACTTCCTGGAAGTCTATTTCCTTTGCCAGACTGGGGAAGTTCTCCTTCATTATTTGTTCAAATAAGTTTTTAATTTCTTGCTCTTCCTCTTCTCCTTCTGACACCCCTATGATTTGGATGTTGGGACGTTTAAAGATGTTCTGGAGGTTCCTAAGCCTCCCTTCATTTGTTGAATTCTTGTTTTTTCATTCTGTTCTGGTTGAATGTTTATTTTTTCCTTCTGGTCCAAATAGTTAATTTGAGTCCCAGTTTCCTTCCCATCACTGTTGGTTCCCTGTACATTTTCCCTTATTTCACTTTTCATAACCTTCACTTTTTCCTCTGTTTTACGACCGCACTCAACCAATTCTGTGAGCATCCTGATTACAAGTGTTTTGAACTCTGGATTTGATACATTGGCTATCTCTTCATCACTTAGTTGTATGTTTTCTGGAGCTTTGATCTGTTCTTTCATTTGGGCCATATTTTTTGTCTCAGCATGCCTGTTACGTAGTAAGGGGTGGAGACTTAGTTATTCACCAGGGCGAGGTAACCCAGGTCACTGTGTTGTGGTGCTGTATATGGGGGAGGGGGCCAAGAGGGAACAGTGCCACTTGTTCAGCTCTCTGCCAGCTTTCAGTCATTTCCTCTGCTACCCACAAATAAATGGGGCCCTTCTGGTGCTGATTCCTGGGTGGGTAGTTTTGTATATGTTCTAGGGCCCTCTGGGTCTCTCCAGCGAACACTCCTGTGAGGCTTGGAGTTTCTCTCACTTCCTCAACCCTCACAGGTTTTTTCAGTCAGAGGTTTTGAGGCTTTATTTCTCCACACTGGAACCCTGGGTTTCACAGTCTGTCTCGCTCCCGAGTTGTTCCTCTTGATTTATCTGCACGCACATATGGGACTGCCCACTCCACCAGCCCCCACCTGGCCCAGTCCTCTAACCACAACCTGTCCTGCCTCAGTCCTCCAGCTGCCAACTTGCCGAGAGTCCTCTCTGCCTGGCTGCCCATCTCTGTCCCTTCTACTGGTCTGGATGAATGTTTCTTCCTTAACTCCTTCACTGTTAGACTTCAACACAGTTAGATTTTCTGTCAGTTCTGTTTTTTTTTTTTAATTTGTTGTTGTCCTTCTTTTGGTTGTGTGGAGAGGCACAGTGTGTCTACCTATGCCTCTGTCTTGGTCGGAAGTCAGGGAATAAGCATTTAATATGGTGCAATAGAAAGAACATTGGAGTTGGGGTCCCAGCCCTGTTTTTTTTATGACTTTATATTCTAGTGCAGAGAGATAGATGTTAAGCAAAATAAAAAAGGAAAGTATGTAGTATATTGGAAGATGATAAGTTCAATGGAGGAAATTAAGCAAGGGAAGGTGATAAGGGAAACAGAGAAGGGGTGTACAAGGTAATGATTTTATTTAATTTTAAATGTAAATTTAAGTATAATTGACATAATTGTAAAAAATGTAAAGTGTACAACATGATGATTTTACACATGAATACATTATGAAAGGATTATCACCACTGAGTTAATTAACACATCTATCACTTCACATATTACCTCCCCCTTTTCTTGGTGAGAACATTTAAGTTCTACATTCTTGGCATATTTCAATTATATAATAGTGTTATCACTATAGCCACCAAATTTTAAACTAGACCCTCAGACCATCTGATATTTGAAAGATTGTACCCTTTTACCAACCTCTCCTATATGTTCCCATCCCAGGCCCTGGCAACCACTTTTCTACTCTGTGTCTATGAGTTTGACTTTATTTTTAAAGATTTCATATATAAGCAATACCATGCAGTTTGGTTTTTCTGTCTGACTTATTTCACCTAGCATGATGCCCTTCAGGTTTATCCATGTTGTGACAAATGGCAATATTTTCTTCTTTTTGAAGGCTAAATAATATTCCATTGTATGTATATATTACCTTTCCTTTTTCCTAAATATATCTTATTGATTTTGTTATTACAGTTGTCCCAGTTTTTCCCCCTTTGCCCTGCTGCACCTGGTACCCCGCACCCTCCAGCAATCCCCCCTCTTAGTTCATGTCCATGGGTCCTTCATAGAAGTTCTTTGGCTTCTCCATTTCCTACACTATTCTAAACATCCCCATGTCTATTTTGTACCTACCAATTATGCTTTTTAATTCCTGTACCTTTTCCCTCCCCCTCCCAACTGATAACCCTCCAAATGACCTCCATAACTACGATTTTATTCCTGTTCTGGTTGTTTGCTTAGTTTTTTTTCTTTTTCTTTTTTATAAGATTCAGTTGTTTTTTTTTTTTTTTTTTTTTAATATTTTTTTTTATTTATTTACTTATTTATCTTTAGAGGGGAAGGGAAGGAGAGAGGGAGAGAAACATCAATGTGCGGTTGCCTCTTGTATGTCCCCTGCCGGGCACTGGCCTGGCAACCCAGGCATGTGCCCTGACTGGGAATCGAACCGCGATCCTCTGGTTCGCAGGCCCGCGCTCAATCCACTGAGCTACACCAGCCAGGGCAGATTCAGTTGTTGATAGTTGTGTATTTATTGCCTTTTTATTACTTGTAGATTTTATCTTTTTCTTAAATAAGTTCCTTTAACATTTCATGTAATAATGGCTTGGTGATGATGAACTCCTTTCGGTTTACCTCATCTGGGAAGCACTTTATCTGTCCTTTCATTCTAAATGATAGCTTTGCTGGATAGAGTAATCTACATCGTATGTTCTTGTTTTCCATCACTTTGAATACTTCTTGCCAGTTCCTTCTTGCCTGCAGTTTCTTTTGGGAAATAAGCTGATAGTCTTATGGGAACTCCTCTGTAGGTAACTAACTTCTTTTCTCTTGCTGCTTTTAAGATTCTTTCTTTATCTTTAACATTTGGCATTTTAATTATGATGTGGCTCGGTGTGGTCCTCTTTACATTCATCTTGTTTGGAACTCTGTGCTTCCTGGACTTGTATCTCTATTCCTTTTGCCAAATTATGGAAGTTTTCTTTCATTATTTTTTCAAATTTTCAATTTCTTGCTCTTCTTCTTCTCCTTCTGGCGTCCTATGGTTTGGATGCTGGCATGTTTTGAAATGTCCCAGAGTCTTCTTATACTATCCTCATTAAAAAAAAATTTTTTTTATCTTTCTGTTCTGGTTGAATGTTTACCTCTTCCTTATGTTCCAAGTTGTTGATTTGAATCCCAGGTACTTGCTTTCACTGTTGATTCCCTGTAGAATTTTATTTATTTCACTTAGGGTAAGCTTCATTTTTTCCTTTACATTGTTGCATACTCAGTGAGTTCTTTAAGCATCCTGATCACCAGAGTTTTGAACTCTGCATCTGTTAGGTTGGTTATGTCCATTTTGTTTAGTTCTTTTTTGGGGGTTTTGTTCTGTTCTTTTATTTGGGCCATATTTCTTTGTCTCCTCAATTTGGCAGCCTCCCTGTGTTTGTTGCTGTGTATTAAGTAGATCTGCTTTGACTCACTGTCATAGTGACATGGCCTATTATAGAAAAGGCACCTATGAATTGTGTGGGGTGGAGCCTTAAGTAATCACCAGATCAGGGCAACCTGCTTCACTGCTTGTGGCTCTGTGTATGGACAGGGCTTGGAGAGAAGACAATGCTGCTGTCTGATTTCTGAAGGTTTGCCTGGCACTTGCCATGTTTCCAGTCACTTCACCCAGTTCTAGTATGCAACTGGTGCCCTTCCAGCTGTTGCCCTGGTGTTGAATCCCTGAGTGGGTGAATTTGCATACATCTTAAGACTGTGTGGGCCCTTTAAGTGGAGTTTCCTGAAAATCCAGCAAACAAGCCAACAAAATAAGTTTTGTTTCTGTTGCCCCAACCCCTATTGGTTTTTACAGTCAGAAGTTTTGGGGATCTATTTTCCCATTGCTGGAACCCTGGGCTGTGTGGTCTGGCCTGGGGCTGAGATCGCTCACTCCCAAGGTGTCCCTCCTGATTTTTATCCACCACATGTGAATGTGGGACCACCAGTGCCCATTCTCCCACTGCTACCACCTCTCTGCCCTACACTGTGTCTCCTTGCCTCTCTTCACCACCTACCTACCTGTCTGGATGAATGTGGCTTCTTTATTATTTTTATTTTTTACTTTTTATTATTGTTTAAGTACAGTTGTCTCCATTTGCACCCCCTACAAATGACCCCCTACCCTACCCTTCCCCACCTCCCACCCTCAAACCTACCTACTTTGGCTCTATGTGCCCTTTATACATGTTCCTTGATGGCTCTTCCCTATTATTCCTCTCCCTGCCACTTTCTGGTTACTGTCAGATTGTTCTTTATTTCAATGTCTCTGGTTGTATTTTGCTCACTTGTTTGTTTTGTTGATTAGGTTCCACTTATAGGTGAGATCATATGGTATTTCTCTTTCACCGCCTGGCTTGTTTCACTTAGCATAATGTTTTCCAGTTCCATTTATGCTGTTGCAAATGTGGCTGCTTTAAATACTTGGTTGTCCATACAGTTCAATTTTATGACAGTTATGGGTGTTATTTGTTTTTAGATTTAGTTGTAATTCTTTTCGTGGTTGTGCAAGGAGATGAAGTGTGTCTACCTATGCCTCCATCTTGACTCTGCAGTCCACATTTTCTTTATTCATTCATCTGATGGACACTTAGGTTGTTTCTATACCTTGGCTATTGTGAATAAGCTACAATAAACAAAGAATACATATATCTCTTCAAGTTAGTAGTTTAATTTCCTTTGGATATGTACCCAGAATTGGGATTGCTGGAGTATATGGTAGTGCTGTTTTTAATTTCTTGATGAATCTAGTAGATTTTTATTTTGAAACAAAGTGATCACAGGAGGTCTCTTGAAGAAGGAGAATTCTGAGCAAAGACTTAAGGAGTCCAGGGAGTGAGCCATGTGGATATCTATGGGAAGAAACATTCCAAGAAGCAAAACCAGCAGGTGCAGAGTTTTTAAGGTGGATGTGTGCCTGAGGTGTTTGAGTCAGTGTAAGAAGCCCAGTGAGGCTGGACTAGAGGGAATGGAGGGAGAGCGGTGGGAAATGAAGTCATCTTAAATGGTCTCTGTTTAACTGATGACTTAGGGAAGGGAGGAAGCGGCTAGAGGTATTCAACTAGCAAGGACTTGCTAGGTATTTGGCATCAGACTAGGTGTTCTGTTGGATGCTGAAACAAGGATGGTGACCCTACCCTCAATGAGCAAGTAGTCCAGTTCAAGATTTAATATTAAATCCTGTAGAAACTTAGAGAACAGTGAAATCCAGGTGTGCCACATATGGATTTCTGAAGGGAGAGAGAAAATTCTAGGGTATTGGATGAAAGAAAAGGCTCTAGAAACAGACTACCTGGATATGAATTACAGCTTCATCACTTATCGGTGGAGTAGTCTTGGGCAAACCACTGCATTCTCCAAGGCTTAGTTTTTACATCTAGATAATGGAACCTACATTACAGGGTTGCATGAGGTCTTAAGACAGCACATGTAACATGCTTAGCAAATACTACTCATGGGCATAGTAAGTCCTCAGTAAATATTAGCTATCATCATCATCATCATCATCATCGTCGTCGTCGTCGTCGTCGTCAATTGGAATACTCTGAGAATGGCTTTCTTTCTTTTTTAAAATATATTTTATTGATTATGCTATTACAGTTGTCCCATTTCTCCCCCATCATTCCCGTCCACCCTGCACACCCCCTCCCACCCACATTCCCCTCTTTAGTTCATGTCCATGGGTCATAAGTTCTTTAGCTTCTACATTTCCCACACTATTCTTGCCCTCCCCCTGTCTATTTTCTACCCACTGTTTATGCTACTTATTCTCTGTACCTTTTCCCCCTCTCTCCTCTTCCCACGCCCCTGTTGCTAACCCTCCATGTGATCTCCATTTCTGTGGTTCTGTTCCTGTTCTAGTTGTTTGCTTTTGTTTTAGGTGTGGTTGTTAATAGCTGTGAGTTTGCTGTCTTTTTACTGTCATATTTTTTATCTTCTTTTTCTTAGATAAGTCCCTTTAACATTTCATATAATAAAGGCTTGGTGATGATGAACTCCTTTAACTAGACCTTATCTGAGAAGCACTTTATCTTCTCTTCCATTATAAATGAAAGCTTTGCTGGATAGAGCAATCTTGGATGTAGGTCCTTGCCTTTCATGACTTGGAATACTTCTTTTCAGCCCCTTCTTGCCTGGAAGGTCTCTTTTGAGAAATCAGCTGACAGTCTGATGGGAACTCCTTTGTAGGTGACTGTCCCCTTATCCCTCACTGCTTCTAGAATTCTCTCCTTCATTTGAATCTTGGCTAATGTAATTACGATGTGCCTTGGTGTGTTCCTCCTTGGATCCAACTTCTTTGGGACTCTCTGAGCTTCCTGGGCTTCCTGGTAGTCTATTTCCTTTGCCAGATTGGGGAAGTTCTCCTTTATTATTTGTTCAAAAAGTTTTCCACTTGTTGCTCTTCTTCTTCCCCTTCTGGTAACCCTATAATTCGGATGTTGGGATGTTTAAAGATGTCCTGGAGGTTCCTGAGCCTCTCCTCATTTTTTTGAATTCTTGTTTCTTCCTTGTTTTCTGTTTGGTTGTTTCTTTCTTCCTTCTGGTCCACTCCATGGATTTGAGTCCCAGTTTTCCTCCCATCTCTATTGGTTCCCTGTGCGTTTTCCTTCATTTCACGTATTGTAGCCTTCATTTTTTCATCTAATTTGTGAGCAAAATCAACCAATTCTGTGAGCATCCTGATCACCAAGGCTTTGAACTGTGCATCTGATAGGTTGGCTATCTCTTCGTCGCTTAGAGGAATTGGCTCTGGTACTTTGATTTGTTCTCTGGTTTGACCCATTTTTGGTGTGTGTGTGTGGTTTTTTTTTTTTTGGTCTGGTCAGGGCTGTTATGTAGTGAGGGATGGAGCCTTAGGTGTTCCCCAGGGTGGAGAACACCTCAGCTCAGTCGCTGAGTTGTGACACTGTATGTGGGGGCGGAGTCTGAGAGGGAACAATGGTGCTTGCTCCGCTCTCTCTTGATTCCAGTCCCTTCTGCCACTTCCCCTTTGCCTGGATTATCTGTGCCCGAATGTGGGACCACCTGGTCAGCCAGCCACCTTGAGTGGCCTCACTGGGTCTGCACAGTTGCCACCCCATGCCCGAGGTCTGCTAGCTGCCGCCTGCACGCCTGGGAACTGCCAGCTGCTGCTGCCTGTGTGCCTGGGTCCGCACCTCCACTTTTTCCTGCCGCGACTCCACCCCTCTTACTGGTCTGGATGAATGGTTGTTGGACTTTCGTACAGTTCAATTTTGTATCAGTTCTGGTTTTCTTGTTTCTAAATATTTGTTGTCCTTAATTTTGGTTGTGAGAGGAGGCACAGTGTGTCCACCTACGCCTCTATCTTGGCTGGAAGTCTCTTTACCTTTGGTTAGAAATATTAAAAATAAAGTTCCAAAGAGTACTCTTGGTTTTCAGGCCTTCTGGATTGAGTTTAAATCCAAATCTTGCCACTTACTGCTTGTGTGACTTTCTGCAAAGTACTTAATATAAGCCTCAGCTTCATCTTCTGTAAATTGGGAATAATAACAACTATCTCAGAGTTTGTGGACAAAATGAACTGAAATAATGCATGCAAATTGCTTAAATTATTGCCCCGAAACTTATTAGTAAGTAAGAGCTGTTATTTATTATTATTTCAACCCATTCTTGCACTAGAAAACTACAACAGCAATAATGATGATAATTGGAAGTGTGTTATTGTTTTTACTATAGATCAGTGGTATTATTCTAATAATACCCAAACTTGAGCATACAACAAAATTACTTTGAAGGCTTGTTAAGACAGAGATTTCCAGGTCCCATCCAGTTTCTTATCCAGCAGGTGTCTGGGAGAGGGTCTGAGGATTTGCCTTTCTAACATTCCTGGGTGATGCTGAGGCTGGTGGTCCAGGCTCTACACTTGGAGAATCACTGTTCTAAGCATCTTACCAGCATTATCTCTTTTGGTCCTTACCACAACAGTCTGGGAGGCAGGCTTTCTTATGATCCCACTTTTACAGGTGTGGGCATAGTTTGCCCAAGATCACACAGCTCAGAAGTGTTAAAGCCTGCTCTTAACCCCTCACTTCCTGTGATTACTTATGTGAAGCTCTAGACCATTGGTCTCCTTTCTCTACCTACATGCTGTCCTCTCTTCCCTACCTCTCCCAACTCAAAGCTATTGTTAATAATCATAATTACCCCCTTTCATGTACGCTTGACTTCTCAGTCCCTTTCTTGTATCATATACTTGGCAAAGTCATAACCCTGGTTAAATTCAACTCTCTACCTACTCTGTGCCTGACCTTGAGAAGCTGAACATGGCTGAAGAAATATACAAATTTTCATCGACCTTATCAGAAACCTCAAAATGGGCTCTTAGCTCTGCCAGGCAACCACACTGCACTTTCTAGACCATTCACTCTTCCACTTTCTTTTTTAAAAAGTTTATTGTATTGCTGTAAGAACATTCAACATGAGATATATGCTCTTAAATTTTTAAGTGTACAATACAGTATTGTTAACTATAGGCACAATGCTGTGCAGAAGATCGCTAGAACTTATTCATCTTGCATAATTGAGGCTTTATGCCTGTTGATTAACAGCTTCCCATTTCCCTCTCTCTGTCAGCCCCTGGCAACCACCATTCCACTTTATTACTCCATGAGTTTGACTATTTGGGACGCTTCACACAAGCGGAATCATACAGTGTTTTTCTTTCTGCAATTGGCTTGTTTCACTCAGCATAATGTTCCCAAGATTTATCCATGTTGTTCTTTTTTTTTTTTTTTTTTTTTTGCATTATAACAAAGTTTTTATTTACCGGACATTATATAAATGGTATATGACCTTTGGAAGTCACACTATGAAGCACCTCCACCCCGCGCACCCCCCCCCCCGGCTGAGACAGAGCTTTCTGAATCAAAAACCTTGGTTTTTTTCTAGTTAAAGGGTTAAGATATAATAAAACAATAGGAACAAAATGTCAAAGAGCAAAATCAGTCATTTTCTAGATTTTAAGCTCTGAGTCAAAAATATATTAAAATTTTTTTTCTCACAGTAGGTTGTCCAGTGTCTTGTCCACACACAATAACCACTTAAAAAAACATACCTTAATTCTTTTAACTTCATCCTTAACTCATTGTATTGCTTCAAAATTACTCTAATACTTATGAACTTAGTACCACTTTTTTAACTGCTACTTTTTAAAAAATATATTTTATTGATTATGATATTATGGTTGTCCCATTTCCCCCTCTTCATTCCCCTCCACCTTGCACACCCTCTCCCACCCATATTTTCCCCCTTTAGTTCATGTCCATGTCATAAGTTCTTTAGCTTCTACATTTCCCACACTATTCTTACCCTCCCCCTATTTTCTACCCACCATCTATGCTATTTATTCTCTGCACCTTTCCCCCCCTGTCTCCTCCTCCCACTCCTCTGTTGCTAACCCTCCATATGATCTCCATTTCTGTGGTTCTGTTCGTGTTCTAGTTGTTTGCTTAGTTTGCTTTTGTTTTAGGTGTGGTTGTTAATAGCTGTGAGTTTGCTGTCTTTTTACTGTCCTATTTTTTATCTTCTTTTTCTTAGGTAAGTCCCTTTAACATTTCATATAATAAGGGCTTGGTGATGATGAACTCCTTTAACTAGACCTTATCTGGGAAGCACTTTATCTTCCCTTCCATTCTAAATGACAGCTTTACTGGGTAGAGGAATTTTGGATATAGGTCCTTGCCTTTCATGACTTGGAATACTTCTTTTCAGCCCCTTCTTGCCTGGAAGGTCTCTTTTGAGAAATCAGCTGACAGTCTGATGGGAATTCCCTTGTAGGTGACTGTCCCCTTATCCCTTGCTGTTTCTAGAATTCTCTGCTTCATTTGAATCTTGGCTAATGTAATTACGATGTGCCTTGGTGTGTTCCTCCTTGGGTCCAACTTCTTTGGGACTCTCTGAGCTTCCTGGGCTTCCTGGAAGTCTATTTCCTTTGCCAGATTGGGGAAGTTCTCCTTTATTATTTGTTCAAATAAGTTTTCTACTTGTTGCTCTTCTTCTTCCCCTTCTGGTAGCCCTATAATTCGGATGTTGGGATGTTTAAAGATGTCCTGGAGGTTCCTGAGCCTCTCCTCATTTTTTTGAATTCTTGTTTCTTCCTTGTTTTCTGTTTGGTTGTTTCTTTCTTCCTTCTGGTCCAAATCATTGGTTTGAGTCCCAGTTTTCTTCCCATCACTATTGGTTCCCTGTACATTTTCCTTCATTTCCCTTAGTGTAGCCTTCATTTTTCATCTTTCATTTTTCATTCTTTCATTGGTGACCAAATTCAACCAATTCTGTGAGCATCCTGATCACCAGTGCTTTGAACTGTGCATCTGATAGGTTGGCTATCTCTTTGTTGCTTAGATGTATTTGCTCTGGAGCTTTGATCTGTTCTTCTCTTTGGGCCATTTTTTTTTTTTTTTTGGTCGCGCCTGTTACATTGAGGGGTGGAGCCTTACATGTTCACCAGGGTAGGGTAACCAAGTTGCTGTATGTGATGCTGTATGTGGGGGAGGGGTCAGAGAGAGAGCAATGGTGCTTGCTCCTTTCTCTCTCAGATTTCAGTCCCTTCCGTTGCTTCCCACAAGCAAATTGGGTTCTTCTAGTGCTGATTCCTGGGTGGGTGGGCTTGTATATGTTCTAGGACCCTGTGTGTCTCTCCAACTAACTCCCCTGTGAGACTGGGAGTCTCTCTCAGCACCTCAAACCCTACGGGCATTTTCAATCATTGTCTGAGGCTTTATTTCTCCGAGCTGGGGCCCTGGGTTGCGCAGTCTGTCTTGCTCCCTAGTTTCTCCTGGTTCATCTGTGCGCAAATGTGTGACCGGGGTCAGCCAGCTGCCTTGCCCACCTCACTGGGTCTGCCTGCCGCTGCCTGCATGCCCAGGTCTGCCAGCCACTGCTTTTTTCTGCAGTGACCCCTCTCTGCCCCTCTTACTGGTTGGGATGAATGTGTCTATTTTTACTCCTTGGTTGTCAGACTTCTGTGAAGTTCAGTTTTCTGTCAGTACTGGTTGTTTTTTGTTTCTAAATTGTTGTTGTCTTTATTTTGGTGGTGTGAGGAGGCACAGTATGTCTACCTACACCTCCGCTTGGCCGGAAGTCTCCCATGTTGTTCTTTATTGCAAGATTTCCCTCTTTTCAAGGCTGAATAATATTCAATTGTATGTCCATACCAATATTCTTCATCTAGTCATCCATCAAATGGAAACAACATTTAGGCTGTTTCTACATCTTGGCTATTATAAAGACTACTGCATGAAACATTGGAATGCTAGTATCTTCTGAGGTCCTGATTTCAACTTTTTTTGATAAATACCCAGTAGTGAGATTTCTGAGTCATATGGTGCTTACATTTTTAAGGAAAGTAGAAGAATCTATTTTTGAGGAATCACCATACAGTTTTCCATAGTACTGTCCACTTTCTTAAACAACTACTTTTTACCACTTTTCTCTCTCAAACCTCATTTCCTCTTAGCTAATAATCATACCTCTTACCTCACTGGGGAAAGTAAAGCAATCAGAAGTGAGCTCCCGGCTTCCAGCCAAGATGGAGGTGTAGGTGGACACACTGTGCCTCCTCTCACAACCAAAATCAAGGACAACAAATATTTAGAAACAAGAAAACAACCAGAACTGATAGAAAATTGAACTGTGCAGAAGTCCAACAACCATTCATCCACACCAGTAAGAGGGGCGGAGCCGCGGCAGGAAAAAAGTGGAGGTCTGGACCCAGGCACACAGGCAGCAGCAGCTGGCAGTTCCCAGGCATACAGGCAGTGGCTAGCAGACCCCAGGTGCACAGGAGGTGGCTAGCGGACCCCGGACATGGGGTGGCAACTGTGCAGACCCAGTGAGGCCATGCAAGGCAGCTGGCTGACCAGGTAGTCCCACATTCGTGCTCAGATAATCCAGGTGAAGGGGAAGTGGCGGAAGGGACTGGAATTCGGGAGAGAGCAGAGCAAACACCATTGTTCCCTCTCAGACCCTGCCCCCACATACACAGTCACTACCCAGTGACTGGGCTGCCCTGCCCTGGAACACCTAAGGCTCCACCCCTCACTACATAACAGCTGTGACCAGACCAAAAAAATAAACAAACAAGAAAACCAAAAATGGCTCAAACTGGAGAACAAATCAAAGCTCCAGAGCCAATTCCTCTAAGCGACGAAGAGATAGCCAACCTATCAGATGCACAGTTCAAAGCCTTGGTGATCAGGATGATCACAGAATTAGTTGATTTTGCTCACAAATTAGATGAACAAATGAAGGCTACAATACATGAAATGAAGGAAAACGCACAGGGAACCAATAGAGATGGGAGGAAAACTGGGACTCAAATCCATGGAGTGGACCAGAAGGAAGAAAGAAACAACCAAACAGAAAATGAGGAAGAAACAAGAATTTGAAAAAAAATGAGGAGAGGCTTAGGAACCCCCAGGACATCTTTAAACGTTCCAACATCTGAATTATAGGGGTACCAGAAGGGGAAGAAGCAGAGCAACAAGTGGAAAACTTATTTGAACAAATAATAAAGGAGAACTTCCCCAATCTGGCAAAGGAAATAGACTTCCAGGAAGTCCAGGAAGCTCAGAGAGTCCCAAAGAAGTTGGACCCAAGGAGGAACACACCAAGGCACATCATAATTACATTAGCCAAGATTCAAATGAAGGAGAGAATTCTAGAAGCAGCAAGGGATAAGGGGGCAATCACCTACAAAGGAGTTCCCATCAGACTGTCAGCTGATTTCTCAAAAGAGACCTTCCAGGCAAGAAGGGGCTGGAAAGAAGTACCTGAAGTCCTCAAAGGCAAGGACCTATGTCCAAAATTCCTCTACCCAGTAAAGCTGTCATTTAGAATGGAAGGGAAGATAAAGTGCTTCTTAGATAAGGTCAAGTTCAAGGAGTTCATCATCACCAAGCCCTTATTATATGAAATGTTAAAGGGACTTATCTAAGAAAAAGAAGATCAAAAATATGACAGTAAAAAGACAGCAAACTCACAGCTATTAACAACCACACCTAAAACAAAAGCAAACAACTAGAACACGAACAGAACCACAGAAATGGAGATCATATGAAGGGTTAGCAACAGGGGAGTGGGAGGAGGAGAGAGGGGGAAAAAGTACAGAGAATAAGTAGCATAGACGGTGAGTAGAAAATAGACAGGGGGAGGGTAAGAATAGTGTGGGAAATGTAGAAGCTAAAGAACTTATGACACATGGACATGAACCAAAGAGGGGGAATGTGGGTGGGAGAGGGTGTGCAGGGTGGAGGGGAATGATGGGGGAGAAATGGGACAACACTAATAGCATAATCAATAAAATATATTAAAAAAAAAAAAGAAGTGAGCTCTCACTGACTCCTACAACTGCATCTCCCCAGGTTCCAGCATCTACACTCACTCACTCTGACTTCCCACATTTGCACTTAAGTATTTGTGCTCATATCTAGACATGTTCCCTCCACTAATGCAGTAGTTTCATCTCCTTTTGACTACTTAAGCACACCACTCCATCAATTATTTCCTCTTCTCCTACATCATTATTTTTCTCCTTTGTGGATAATTCTCATCATTATGTAACATGCTTTTATTTCTTCCATCTTAAAAAATAGTTGTTCAGCTGGGCTCCTTAGAGAAATGACATTCTAGGGCTTGGGCAGGGAATTTACAAGATGAGCCTGGAGCATCTTGTAGCGACAGAAAGAAAAAAGTGCCAAGGAATGAAAGAAGGAAGGAAGGGAGGAAGGAAGGGAGAGAGGTAGGAAGAAAGGAAGGAAGAAACGAAGAAACTACCATGTAATGATGGCAGTATGTATGTCAAAGGGATGCAAGAGCCCACTTAAAGAGCTTGTGATGGCCAAATCTGGAACAATTTGAGAAAAAAATAAAGTATTGCATCATAACGCAGAGTATAAAACAAATTCATAAATTCATACTGATGTAAATTAATAATTGAATAAGTAAATTAATGAAGGGGAAGAGACAAATCTTCCATGAAGAATTCTAAATAATTTATGTAAATATTCCACCCTTAAAGAGATGGAGCACAACTTCCCATTTTTAAATGTAGGCTGCACATAGTGTTCCTCATCCAAAGAGTACAGCATGGAAAGGAAGAAAAAAATGTAACTTCAGTGGAGAAATATGACAAAAATTTGATAGTATGTAACTTGATGTAGTGTGATGAAAAAGGCACTTTACCTCTGTAGTCTTCCTCCTCTAAACACATTACCTTAGCTTATTGTGAGAAAATCAAGAGGCAAATCCAAAATGAGGGAAATTTTACAAACTATGCAACAAATAATCACAAAAATTCACACTTATAAAAAAGAAGGGGAGTCTGAGGACACATCACAACCAAGGTGACCTAAGGGACATGACCACTAAAGGTAATGTGGTTTCCTGGTTGGGGTCATGGGCTAGAAAAAAGACACCAGGGGGAAATTGAAGAAATCTGAATAAACTATGGATTTTAGTTAATAATGATGTATCAAAATTGGTTCATGAATGACAACAAATGTACTATACTAATGTAAGATGTTCATAATGGGGAACTGGGTATGGGATAGCTGTGAACTCTACCATCTTTACAGTACTTCTATAAATCTAAAACTACTCTAAAATTTAAAAAAAGCACAAATATTTTTTCTTGACCCTACTTTCTTTACCAGCTACCACTTCATTTTTTCCCTTAATACTAAAACTCAGATGATATTTATATATTCCTTATTCTCAGCTCTTCCCCTTCCATTTTAAAAACATTGTACTCTAGTCAGGCTTTAGCCTCCAGCAATTCAGTGAAAATGCTTTTGTGCAGGTCCACAATGACTTCCATGTTGACCTTCATGTAGCTAAAACCAATGGTTGTTTTGACCCATTAGCCACATGTGACATAATTGATCACGCTCTTCTCTCCTGGCTTCTAGGGTTCTGTTCTCCCTGGTTTCCTCTTACTTCACTCACTGCTATTTTTCAGTATCCTTAGCTGGTTCCTCTGCTTATAATGTAGGAAGTTGGTGAGCTCAGCTCTTAGTTCTCTTCTGTTGTTTACCTATATTCTCTACCTCGATTAGTTCATCTAGTCTTAAGGTTTTGGATATCATCTTTATTTATGCTGGCAACTCTGACTTATTTCTCTAGTTTGGACCTCTCTCCTGAACTCCAGAATTATATATCTACACTTCACCACATGTTCAAAAACAAACTTCTGATTTGTCTCCCCTCCCAGACCTACTCTAGCCTTCCCCATGTTGGCTAATGGCAACTTTTCTTCCAAAAGACCAGGTCAAAATCTCTTTTTCCTTTACATCCCATGCCCAGTCTTGCATAAAATCCTATTTGGTCTTTCCTTCAAAATATATCTAAATTTCAACCACCTTCCACCTCCACTGACCTTAGCCACTATCATCTTTTACATGGACCATGACAATAACCTCCTAACTGATTTTCTTGCTTCTACCATGTCCTTATTCAATCTGTCCCCAACAGAGCAGCCAGCAACTGTTCAAGTATGAGATTATGTCATTCCTTTGCCAGAACTTCCCCATTTTGACCACAGTAAGAGGCAAAGTCCTTAAAAAGTTTCCAGAGGTTCTCCATGATCTGGCCCCACCACCTCTCTGACCTCATCTCCTGTTATTGTCTCCTCATTCCCTCTGGTCCAAGTGCATGTCAAGTCCCCTATCATCTCAGGATCTCTGCATTGGTTGTCTCCTCCCACTGGAACTCTTCCCTTAGTTCTCTTCTTCACTTGCTCACCTCCTTCAGTTGTGTGCCCAAATGTTACCTTTTCCAGATCATGACCTGCCTGTATTCCATGTTATTACAAACTCTTGATTCTCCTTACCCCGTTCTATCTTTTCTTTCTTCCACAACATGTATCACATAGCAAATTACAAATTTGCTTACTTTATGTGTTAGTTGTCTCTGTTGCAAAATGTAAACTCTGTATAAGATGAGACATTTTTCTGCTTTCTTCACTGACGTACCTCAAGATCCTTGAGCAGTGTCTGGCAAATAGTAAGTGTTCACTAAATGGTTGGTAAATAATGAATTAAGCATTTGAATATGTGGATAAAAGACGTTCTTGTAGAGCTAAGAGGTGATTCGAGAAGGGTCCCTAACTCTTCCATGCTAAGCAAGGTAGCTGTTTGTAGGCCAGTAGATCAGCTTATGGATTGACTTATTTACTTACGTATTTATGTATTTATTTATTAATCTCCATCTGAGCATATATTTATTGATTTTAGAGAGAAAGGGAGGGACGGATGGAGGGGGAGAGAGAGAGAGAGAACCATCAATGTGAGAGAGAAACAGCGATCTGTTGCCTTCCATATGCACACCAATGGGGGACCAAGCCTGCAATCTAGATATGTGCCCTGACTGGGAATCAAACCTGTAACCTTTTGGTGTTAGCTATGATGCTCCAACCAATTGAGCCACCTGGTCAGGGCTGAATTAACTATTTTAAAAAGAGCTTATAAATTTTATATTTTATAATTATTTTTTCTCCTTTTCAATTATATAATGTGGTTTAAAGAGTAAAAATATCTTCCTGCTCCTTTTCTCTTTCTCCACTCTGTCCCTACATAGTGCTTGGTCCTCATTTTGATTCTCTGGGTTAGGGTAATAAAAGTCTTTTTCCAAATGAAAATATTGTCCTGATATAGAATGACACACTGTATACATAAAAAAGGAGGCTATGGATGTATATTTGAAATGCAAAATATTATTAAGCAGGCTAGAATACTATCCATTATACTTTTTCTGGGATAACTCCTCTTTCTCTACCCTTCCAATGAATAGTAGAGTCCTGAGAGATATACAAGTACATTCAAATGCTATTAATGATTATTTCTGCCTTGATGGAGCTATAGGTATGTTGTCGTTCCTTCTCTTTGATTTGTAGCAATATGAACATGCATTGCTATGGAAATATAAAACAATTGTGTGTAATACTAAAAATCCTGCATGGCAACAACCAATAACACCTCAACATCAATTATTTTATTATATTCTTCAACCATCCACCTAGCAAATGGGATGCAGAAAAAGTTTTGATGGGGAGGAGAGAAGGCAATGATTCTGGGCTAGGAGAGTAGATGGGGGCTCCTTAAACACTGAGAGATAAAAGGTTGGGGAATAAGCAAGCACCAAGGCAAAAAAAGGGCAGTTCAGAAGATGGATGAAAGATTATCCACAATGACTTTCAGCTGCTTTCCAACTTGCATGAGGGCCATCCCTAAGCTAAACCAGTGGAATTTAAGTCCCTTTGCATTTCTTTTTACTAATAAACAAGCCAGATGGTTTAACTTCCCTGCTCAGTCCCTATGATCTCTTTACATTGTATGCTGAATACAATGCAAGGCCTCCATGATCTAGCCTCTTCCAACATCATCTCTGGCTGATCCTGCCCTTGCTTACCATGCCTCAGCCACATTCTTTCTTTTCAAATCCTCACCCAAGGATAGATATGTTCATTGATTTTAGAGAGAGAGGAGTGAGGGCAGGGGGGAGACAGAGAGAGAGATCAATGTGAGAGAGAAACATCAATTGGTTGCCTCCTGGACAAGCCCTAGATTGAACTCTCAACATAGGTATGTGCCCTGACAGTGAATCAAACCTGCAACCTTTTGGGGTATGGGATGATGCTCCAATCAACTGAGCCACCTGGCCAGGGCCTTCTCAGCCACATTCTTAAATACATCATGGTCATCCTTCCTTCAAAGTCTTTTTCTTTGGCTTTGCTCTACTTTGAATTTTCTTCTCCCTATTCTTCATGTACTTGCCTCCTTGTCATTATTCAAGTTGTAGCTCAAATATTAGCTCTTCAGAAAAACCTTCTTTGGTCCCCATATCTTTAGTGCGCCCCTCTTGCCCCACTCTGGAACTCTTTATTACCTTAACTTATAGAATCTCTCTGCTCATATGTTACTGTCTGAAAGTAACTTGGTCGTTTTAAGAGTGTGCCTGTTTAATGCCTGTCTTCCCTTAGAATGGAAGCTCTGTGAGCAGGATCCGGAATTAATCCTGATGTTTAAAGTAGTGCCTGGCACCAAGTAGATAATCAGTAAATTATTGTTACTGAAGGACTTAGCAACCTTTTTGTCTCATAAATTATGGTCTCAGGAAAGTGGCATAAGTCCCTGTAAAAAGTAGCTCAATCAAAACTCATCTGTGCTGTTAGGAGTCAGGAGAATGGGAGTCCTGTGTGGGTGGGTGGAGGGTAGGGATGGGAAGACGCTCAAGGTGGGCTTCTGGGGACCTGGTGCTTATTGGTTCCTTGGCTTGGGTTCTAATAACACAAGTGTGCTCAGTTAGGACAATTCATTGAGTTACACTCTTAAGATTCATGTACTTTTCTGTATACATGGTATACCTCAATTAAAAATCTAAAACATATATAGAGTGGAATATTATTCAGCTATGAGAAAGAAGGAAATCCTGCCATTTGTGACAACATGGATGGAACTGGATGGCATAGTGCTAAGTGGGATAAGTCAGACACAGAATGACAAATATTGTATGATCTCACTTATATGTGGAATTTAAAAAAGCTGAACTCATAGATACAGAGTAGAATTGTGGTTACCAGGTGCTGAGGTAGGGGTGTGAGGACTTGGGACATGTTCTTTAAGGGTACAAACTTACAACTAGTAGATACGTAAGTCCTGGAGATCTAATGCCCAGCATAGTGATTGTAATTAACATTACTGTATTATAAACTTCAAAGTTGCCAAGAGACTATATCTTAATTGTTCTCACTACCAATAAGAAATTATAACTATGTGACATAATATTATAATATGTAAATCTATTAAATCCACATGTTGTACACCTTAAACCTACATGATGCTATGTGTCAATTATATTTCAATTTAAAAAATGCTAGAAGGAACAAAAAGATCCTAGAGAAAAAAGTTAATTGATTGAGTTTAGGATAAAGCAGGGACAAAAGACATGTTTATCTTTAAAACAGTGGTTCTCAACCAAGGGAGATTTTATCTTCTTTCCTCCCTGTCCCCCAGTGTTTGGCAGTGTCTAGAGACATTCGTAGTGTCATGTGTTGGGACTGCAAATGGCATCTAGTGGGTAGAGGCCAGGGATGCTGCTAAAAACTCTGCAATGCACAAATAGACCCCACAGTAAAGAATTATGGGCCTCAAATGTCAATAGTTCTGAGGCTGAGAAATCCTGCTTCAAAAGAACCTATCTGAGAAACTTCAGGCTCGCTGGCCCATTCATTCAACCCACCACAGCTTTGCTGACACAGAAGGTCTTATTTATTTGGTTTGGACAATGTTTCCTTTCCTGAGGCAGGAGCAGGAGTGAATTTCATTTGCTCCCTTGTTAATCTCTGAAATGCAAAATGGACTGAATATTCATCTCTCTGCCCCTGCCCCCTGGTCCCCCCCACACCGCCCAGTCTTTGAGGCCCTCCAAAGTGGGCCATGGCAGTTAGCTCACAACCAATTCCCCAGACACAATCTAAATGTCATTTCAGGGCTGGAATTAGGGCATGAATATTTAAGATGTAAATTGTTTGGATCGTGCCTAAATCTTTTAGGTATTTTACTAGATGAAAAAAATGAGTCACCATTTTTTGATAAAGTTTGCTTTCCCTCCATATCATTAACAAACGCAGCCAAGTGAACCAGACTGCATCTGCCAGAGAGAATAAGGATGCTTGTTTGGGGGACAATATTAGATTCTGCTCTGGTGCCAGTGTGCTGTATTTATGATTCAAAAACCAAAGAACAGGTAGGAGATGTGTCTTAGGTCGGTGTGTCCTTGCCAGCAAAAGTACAGGTGCGTGTCAAGTACTTCTGGATGGGTGGGGGTGGGGGAGGTAGGAGTGTGGAAGTGGATTAAATAATCTAACTCTGGTGGAGAATTAGGTATCTTGATAGCTGATTATATAGTAATATTGAAATTACCAGATTGTAACTCCACAGATTAATCCTTTCCCATTCTCCAGCTTGAATCCCAGGGTCTGGTAATATTTCGTAGGCAAAGAAAAAAGTATGAACGGCATGGGGCAGAGGGGTGGGGATGCGGAGGGGTGAAGAGAGGGAGAAAGAAATACTTAACAAACACTTAACAGTTTTAAATGGATTTTGGAAGAATATCTATTTTAAGCTTTTGGGGAAAAATTATGCCCCCTACGTCTCACTCCCAGCCCCTTCCCAGAAATTAATGTTGAATATTAATGTAAAAGCAACTACTCTTTTCTCTGGATGTTGCTTTTGATTTTGATAGGTATCTAAAAGGCTGTTATTAGACAAATATTCATTAACTAATAAGTTCTTGAGCAAAGAATGAATTTTTTGTCATCTCATATGAAAATTATAGAAAGCCATAATTAAGAGGAAAATCACTGATTGTAAGGCACAAAATTTGTTTGCTAAGAATAGTTATTAAGGGGGCAATGAAAGCATTAGCAACTTCAATATCAGAAAACAACTATTAAAATGCAAGTAGAATTGAGGTATTTGCCCAGACATAATAATGGCTTTACCTTTACAGGTCTATAATTGTGGTTTAACTGGAGGTATTGTGGGTATTTTTTAAGGAACAATATACAGTGGGTATAAATATATTTAAAGTAACATGGCTTTTGGATTTCAAATTACAGCCTCAAGTTTTAATTTCTAGAGAACGTTACCATCAGGAAACTTATTCAACTGTCACTGCTGTTATTGCTGTAGGATTGTGATGAATTGGGCAAAACGAGGACAAAGAGTAATGTTTCTGTGGCCCAGACAGTTCATGATATCAGTTTTGCATGCAGAGTGCCTAGGGTTCTGACATCAGAGTGAAGTTTGTACAACACTGCCTGATACATTGCCCTTCTGAAATATAACTTGTATTGTTTTTGTCTCCTGGTGAATATACTATTTGGAGAAAATTTAGAAAATGCAGAAACTTGAAATGAGGGAATTTTAAATTCCTTAATTTCACCAGAGACAGCCAATGCTAACGTTTTAGTATGCTCTTGCCTTTATATTGCATTTTAAACTTTTTATTGACTACTAACAATTACACAATAAAGCACACAAATTTTAAGTGTCTGACATACAATGAATTTGTATTTACACGTTGACATAACCACCACCTGGATTGAGATAAATAGCATTTCCAGCAGCATCCTTCCCTGCTTTGTGCCCTTTTCCATCAGTACTCACCCCTGGGCCTCCCCAGTCCCAAGGCACCACTGTTCTGGTCACTCTCACAATACAGTCCATGGTTTTGAACTTAATATAAATGGACTCATCTGGGATATCTTCTGTGGGTCTTGCTTCTTTTAGTCAACATTTAATTTGTGAGATGCATGCATCTTGCTATAGTGTACAGCTGTGTTCTCTGTCACTGCTGTGAGACACCCTGCTGTTGTCCACACTACAGTCTGTTTATTCATTGTGAACATGTGAGTTGTTTCCAGTTTTTAGCTGGTATAAATGAAGAACATTCTTGAATATGTCTTTTGGTGGATAAGTCCTCATTTCTCTCTCTTTTCTTTTTTACTTTTTAAAAAAATCTATTTTATTGATTTTGCTATTACAGTTATCCCATTTTCCACCTTCAATCCCCTCCACCCTGCACACCGCCTCCCACCCACATTCCCCCCTTTAGTTCATGTCCATGGGTCATACATATATGTTCTTTGGCTTATACATTTCCCACAATATTCTTGCCCTCCTCCTGTCTATTTTCTACTTACCATCTATGCTACTTATTCTCTGTACCTTTTCCCCCTTTCTCCTCCTCCCACTCCCCTGTTTGCTAACCCTCCATATGATCTCCATTTCTGTGGTTCTGTTCCTGTTCTAGTTGTTTGCTTAGTTTGTTTTTGTTTTAGGTGTGGTTGTTAATAATTGTGAGTTTGCTGTCATTTTACTGTACATATTTTTAATCTTCTTTTTCTTAGATAAGTCCCTTTAACATTTCATATAATAAGGGCTTGGTGATGACAAACTCCTTTAACTTGACCTTACCTGGGAAGCACTTTATCTGCCTTTCCATTCTAAATGAAAGCTTTGCTGGATAGAGCAATCTTGGATGTAGGTCCTTGCCTTTCATGACTTGGAATACTTCTTTCCAGCCCCTTCTTGCCTGCAAAGTCTCTTTTAAGCAATCAGCCAACAGTTTTATGGGAATTCGTTTGTAGGTAACTGTCTCCTTATCTCTTGCTGCTTCTAGAATTCTCTCCTTCATTTTAATCTTGGATACTGTAATTATGATGTGCCTTGGTGTGTTCCTCCTTGAGTCCAACTTCTTTGGGACTCTCTGAGCTTCCTGGACTTCCTGGAAGTCTATTTCCTTTGCCAGATTGGGGAAGTTCTCCTTCATTATGTTTCCAAATAAGTTTTCTATTTCTTGCCCTTCCTCTTCTCCCTCTGGTGTCCCTAAAATTCAGATGTTGGAATGTTTAAAGTTGTCCCAGAAGTTCCTCAGCCTCTCCTCATTTTTTTGAATACTTGTTTCTTCATTCTTTTCTGACTGGATGTTTCTTTCTTCCTTCTGGTCCACACCATTGATGTGAGTCCCAGTTTCCTTCCCATCACTATTGGTTCCCTGTACATTTTCCTTTATTTCACTTAGCATAGCCTTCATTTTCTCATCTGATTTGTGACCAAATTCAACCAATTCTGTGAACATCCTGATTACCAGTGTTTTGAACTGTGCACCTGATAGGTTGGCTACCTCTTTGTTGCTTAGTTGTATATTTTCTGTAGCTTTGATCTGTTCTTTCATTTTGGGCCATTTTTTTTGTCTTGATGAACCTGTTACATAGTAAGGGCAGAGACTTAGGTGTTCACCAGGGCAGGGTAATGCATATCGCTAGGTTGTGATGCTATATTTGGAGAAGGGGTCTGAGAGGGAACAATGGCACTTGCTCTGCTCTCTGCTGGATTTCAGTCACTTCCCCTGCTCCCCACAGGCAAATTGGGCCCTTCTGGTGCTGATTCCCATGTGGGTGGGCTTGTGTACATTCTAGGACCCTGTGGGTCTCTCCAATGAACTCTTCTGTGAGGCTGGGAGTTTCTCCCACTGCCACCTCAACCCTGGCAGGTGTTTTCAATCAGTGGTTTGAGGCTTTATTTCTCTGCACTGGGACCCTAGGTTGTACGATCAGTCCTGCTCCCCCTTTGTACAATCAGTCCTGCTCCCCTTTGTTTCACCTGGTTTATCTGCAAGCGGATGTGGGACCTCCCAGTCTGCCAGCCACTGCCTTGCTGGCCAGCTACAGCCTTGCAGACCACACCCTGTTTCACAATCCACTGCCTCACTGGGTCCGCCAGCCACTGCTTTGCTGTGAGCTGTAGGACTTCACACCTCTTACCAGTCTGGAAGAATGTCTTCTTTAACTCTTCGGTTGTTGGACTTCCATAAAGTTTGATTTTCTGTCAGTTTTGTTGTTTTTTGTTTTTAAATTATTGTTGTCCTTCTTTTGGTTGTGCGAGGAGGCATAGTGTGTCTACCTACACCTCCATCTTGGCCGGAAGTCAGCCCTCATTTCTCTTGGATTCCTGTCCTTTTTTGTGTGTGCATGTAAATGTTGACTATATCTTATAGGAACTTGAACTCACATGGCATCTATTTCTCTTTATATGTATACTTATTGGTCATAGGAATCCAGTGCCCATCAGGAAGCAGGCCTGTCTTTGCAGCCCCAACATGTTCAGACATTGGCTGAAGGCAGCTTGGTTGATGCAACATAATGTACGTGCAGGATAATTTTTCAATTCTTTAGGTATGTATGTAGTCTCTTTTCTCCCTTTTCAAGCTCAGGATGTCTCCAGCTAGTTTATCCTGGGATTTAGCCCTACTTACTGTCCTGGCATCTAGAAAAGGAGGTTGGAGCAAGTCCTGATGAGGAGCACCTGTTTCCTTGTCAGGAGAAGCTTCTGTAACATCTTCCATCACTGTGGAGTTCTTATGAGGGAAGGACAGGTACCTCTGCAAACCCAGAGAGTTTGGGGGGTCTGAAGAATCCATATCCTCATGGGCACCCATCCAGATGTCTGCATTCCATGTATCAGAATTCTAGCTTCTCTGCTCCAGGGCCCTGACCTTCCCACAACAGACCTACCTGGCTGAGTATCAGTCAAACATCTCTGGAGTTCTGCAACTCTATAACCATTGGGTCACCAGTCTGCCACTCAGCGTTGTCTGCTCTTCCCTTGAAGTAGAAAAGGCCTTTTTGTTCGCTACCACAGAGGTGCTCTGGATCTCCACTTTGCCATTAACTGTTGACAGGCTTCAGTCTCTCATGATTCTCCTGCAGGGCATCAATACACCTTGCTAGTAACCAGACAACTCTGCTGACTTTTAAGGATTGCCAGCCCTGTATCTTCCAACTGCCTCTATCACTACACTTGCTACAGCATTTCCTTTCACTAGGACATGTTCCTAGGTCACCATCACTGAAATTGTTAGCAATTCAGCCACCAGTTTTCAACAGAGACTATCCATGCTTACCTATCAACCAAGAGGCCCTCCTTTTCACTGGTGGGCAGCAGGTGAGCCAGGCTCAAGTCCCCATCTTACAGCCTGGCCTCTCAGTCTACTTCTGGCCTCACTTGTGTTGTTAGTTCCAGTCCTCTGAGAAACAGAAATCAAGTCAGGATCAAGGATTTTATTAGTGGACATGCTTGAGAAAGAAAAAGGTGAAGGAGCCAGAGAAGGCTAAGGAAACCATCAGGCCACAGTGCACGTCTGACCCCGATAAAACAATGGCCCTGTATTTACACTTGATTTTTGGAGAAAGAGATACAGAGAGGTCAAGAGCTCCCAAGGGACATACTGTATGAGTGTCAGTGTGGAGTAGTGGGAAGTGCCCTGAGATAGAGCCACGGAGACCTGGGGTTGAATCCTGGCTCTGCAGGTAGGTAGCTGAACCTCTATGGGTCTCCATCTGCAGAATGTAGCAGTGATTGAATGTAGGCATTTCTTTCTTTTCAGCTGCCTGTTTTTTATTTTCTTTTCCTATCAAAACCCAAACTGCTTATATTTGTTTCTGTTGTTTGCAACCAAAGATGCCCAACTGATAAACAACTATGCTTTAAGGTTGTTTTTTTTTCTGTATGTGTGTGTGTTTAAATGAGAATTAATGTAAGTGCGCCTTAGCTTAATCAGAGTTTAGGAAGGCTGGAGTTGGCTTGGAGGGAATTTTGATTTCCAGCTTTCTTCCTTTTCTTCCATCCTAGACCTCTGCCTCCTTATTTTTGCCACCAACTGTCCTGTTCATCCAACAGCATTTTTTTACTTACAAAATGCTTTATAAGCCTGGTATAATTATCCATGCTTATATGCTGTGCTGTAGAATTTCTTTGAAGAACAGACAATATGAATTGCAATGAGCTGGGAATTAACTTATCATCTGTTTTGAAGAGATGTGGGTGGGGGTGGAGCTTTTTGATTGTGGCTCAAAAATTGATTCTAATTGAGGTTTTTATTGCTGGTTTAGCTGATGCTGTCTTTAGTTATTTACCTGTTTTCTATTTCTTTTCTAAGTGACTTGGGCAATGGCATATTTAACTCTACCCCAAATATATTTACTCAGACATTTAAAATATGTAAATATACTTATGTAGCTGGGTGATTTTGGAAATACCTCAAACCCAACCATTCCAGTTTTACTTAAAATATTGAGACTGAAGTATCCTCTGGTAAGGATAGTGCTTGAAAATCTGAATAATTTTCTCAAATACTAACTACTCATTTTATTCTGAGTACAAAAATACATCTATAGTACAGGTGGTTAGTTAAGGAAATTGGCTTTGGAGTTACAGAGCTTGGTATAAATCTTGGTTCTGCCTCTAACAAACTGTCACTGTGGGAAAATTAGCTTTCTCAACAGTAAAGTGGAATAATAATGCTATTAGCCTAAGCTTATCTTACTTCACTCTTCAGACTTCAGAAAAAGTCTTGGGGAAGCTTTCTTTCACATGAAACCCCCACCCTCTGTCTAGATTAGATTTCCTTGTGAGACACATTCACAGAACGATGCTCCTGCCCTCGGAGTTCTGATCACAGTTTGTGGGCACACTCTTTTATCAGACTACTTGATTGCATCTGCCTCAACAGCCTCCCCTGCAGTACGCTAAGCTCCATGAGGTTAGGGCCAACTGTGCCTATCTCCTTTACCATTATGTTCTCAATGCCTAGTTCCTGGTTGGCACTTAATAAATTTCAATAAATGCATAACTGAAGGAATGATTTCCTATGGAGGATTAACCAAGATCCCATATAAAAACCACAGTGTCTGGTAAGTGTAAAAACTGAATAAATGTAACCTCTCCCCCCAAAAAACCCACCAACATATACCCCCAAACAAAAATAGAACCCCTTCATAACTAAACCACATATCATGCAAGAAGTAAAATATTTATATGTTGTCATCATTAAATACTGATTTCTCAGGGTGAGTTATGCTGCTGGAACAAACAGCCATCGATTTTAGTTATTCAAAACAACAGAGATTTATTTCTTGCTCATGTAACAATTTCAATGACAGTCAGGCTCATGGCATCTCCCCACCTCCCAGAACAGGGCAAGAGAGGCTTGAAGGCCTTATATTAGCAATTAAATACATAAACAGGGCAATGGCACCCCTCATTTCCACTCAAAGCCCATTGGTCCAAATCACTCACATGACCCCTGTCTTGGCTGGGGTTGTTACAGCAAAATACCATAGACTCAGTGGCTTAAGCAACTGAAAATATCTATTTTCTTTTAACAACCTGGAAAGCATAGGCACCATCCAATCAGAATGAAAGTTGAGGAGAACCCTGGCTGTGCCAAGTATGAATACTTTAGTTTCTATTTTTAGGGATTGGAAGGAGAGAGAGCCAGAGTAATGGGGGTGGTCTTGGGAGTTCAGAGAAGTAACTGCAACCAGTAGGCAACTTATTTCAATATTTTAGCAGCTCAAGTGGCTGTACAGTGGTGCCCTGGCTGTCAACTCTGGGTAGACATAGACCTCCTCCAGGCATGACTGCACCAGAGCCATGTTCTTAAACATTTGATAAAGAACCACATTTTATAGGGCAGAGATTGAAAGATAGAGAAGGCAAAAGGCTTGCACCAGGTCACATAGCAGATTGGTGATAGAACTCTTGACTCCTGCCTCTTAGGTCTATGTGTAAGTCAAAGACCTCTTCTAGCACCTCTCTCTATCTGTCACCCAGGTCAGGGGAGAAAATGAGCTTTGAAGCCCCAGCAGTATCCCACTGCTTCAGAGATCTGTGTCTGCCTCTGCTAACCTGGTTGGGGTGGACAGACCCAAGGCATTAAGAGTTGGAGGGCTTGATGGGCTATCAAACTCTTGTGCTGTCTATCCTGACAATGGCAGAGGGAAGTGACTCCTCCTGGGAAAGACTGGGCTGGGGTGGGTTGCCACTTGGCAGACCCGACCTACAGTCTATCTTTCTTTTGCCGAGCACTTTTTCAGCTAGATAACAGGGGGCCGAGTCAGCCCTGGATTCAGAGCAAAATCCCAAGGCATGGGGATTTTCCAGACCAGAGCACACCTGTCCTCTTTTCTGATCTGAGAGTGAGATACTCAAGAAAGGCCAATAGTGAGACCAAGAAATAAAGAAAACACAGTGCTACAGAGAGAACTAGAGGTGAAAGACACTGAGCAGTAGAGAGCTAGGGTTTAGCAGAGAGGTAAACTGAGTTCAAGAGAGACAGAGAGAAGGTGCAACAGGAAACCACAAGAGAAAGACAACAGAAAAAAACAGAGACAGAGGAAAAGAAATAGAGATGAAGGAACTATAGAGGTGGGGTGTGAGAGAGTGAGTGTGACATAGAGATGGAGAAGCAGAAAGAGTGGCATAGAGGATGGTGGATATAGGACAGACTGAGGGGTTGGAGATGTGACATTACACACAGTGACAGAGCAGGGATGTGCCGGAGACATGTTTATGTATTAAGCTGCAAAGGATCAGTGAAGAAGAAAAAATGAGGAGAAAGACAGTTGGTGTGTGGTGGGAGGGACAAGGCCCAGGACAAGCAGAACCTTTTCCTGGCGCCTGTGGCTGTTTATTACGAGGGGAGCAGAAATGCAGACTCTTGGACTCCCACAGTGGGCACTCCTTCCCACCACTGGACAGTCTGCCAGACGGCTGCCCCTACAAGGTTATTGCCTCTGAGCCTTATTTATTGCTCCAAAATCTAGGGCCAGCAGGAGTCCCTGCCTGGAAGCTCAGGTGGGAGCTTCCATCTAAATTCTGAACTTGGCCTCCAGCCATGCTGAACAGGAGGAACAGTGGGAGGGCAGACCTTGATTTGTACCACAGTGGCTTTTAATGCATGCAGGGCTGGTTTTTTTTTTTTTTTTTTTTTTTTTTTTTTTTTTTTTTTTTTTTTTTTTTTAAACATGGCAGGGAGATCCCTTCCTTCTACCTAGGGATTTGTCTTGGATTTATTCCTTTCCACTGAAGAAACACTTTAAAAACCCCACACAAATCTCCAATCCAGCTCTGGTTATTTTAACCAGAGCTAAGGAGCTCAATACTAAATTAGCTCCCTGTTTTTAAGAGCATACAGTGTTAAGGATGCTACAAGTATTATGTCACTTTGTCCTTGTATAAAGTTATAAGGAAAGTGCCATTATTCCCCTCTTCACAAGTGAGACCACTGAGGCTCCGGGATGGGAGGAATTGTGTCTGGGATCCCATTTTGTGTGCACCAGAGCCTGGTCACTGTGCCATCCTGGGTGCTTCACCCATCACACAGATGAAGACATTGAGGCTCATCAGGTCTATTAACTGACCCAAAGTCCCAAGAATAGCAAAGCGCACAATGAGGATTTGCACTCAGGTCTGTTTCTCTTCAGTCCTCCATTCTTACCACCAAGCACTGGGCAGGGTCTGTCAGAAACAGAGACTCCCTCCAGATGCTGTGCCTCATGAAGTAAGGAAACTAAAAGCTTTAGTGAAACTGTGTACACTGACAAATGGGTGAGATGGTAAATTTTACCTATGTATATCTTATTACAATTGAACATTTTCAAGAGGGAAAAAAACTCCAACGGTCACCCCTTTGGCAGTGGATGGATAATGCACCCTTATCAAGTTGTGCTATTTGCAGGACAAAGCTTCTCCTACTGTCCCCACTAAACTGCTTTTACCTCCACTCTATGGCTTCTATTGTCTTGTGTTTCTGCTGTCTCATGGCCTCCTGCTTCTGTGTATTCTGTGTGCTTCTCTGCTTCAATGCACTCCTCTCATCTGTGTATCTATCTATCTATCTATCTATCTATCTATCTATCTATCCATCCATCCATCTATCTTCCAAGTCAACCTTCCTATGACAGAAGATCAGATTGGAAGGCTTCTTAGGTCTGGTCCTCTGGAAACAGGCTCTCAGATGGAGATTTGCCTGCAGGAATTTTGGGAGATAGCTTTAGGATTAGAACCATGGAGGAGTGACGATAGTAGGACTGTGCAGAGAATAAACTGAACTGCGATGCAGTCTCAACAAAGCCTCAGTGGATCCCATGGATGCTTTGTAGCAGGGATGTGGGTATTCTGAGCTGTTCTCTTTTGACAAGTAGGTCAATGACCCATCATTAGATGTGGATTGCCCTTTGGGGTTGACATGACCTTGGGTGAGGTGAGTCTTTCACTAAGGTGGATTCTCAGTGAGTCAGCTGAGATCCATTCCAGCTCTCCCTCCCCCCGGGGCAATGACAGCATCAGTATTCCAAGTTATTCCTACTACTTAAGACCTGCTCACTCAGCTGTTAAGAGCACGTATTTACAGAGACTCTAAGACTGACCTCCAAATCGGACGATCATTTCCTCTTGTCTCTACAAGCAATTCCCCTGGATGTCATCCCTCCCCAAAGTACCAGCCATTGGACATTGAGGAAGTATCCTAAGAATGCAGGTTAGTCTACAGTCCCTTCTGAACAAGAGTAGCTCTTTTCAGCCAGACTATCATTTGGAATTCCCTAATTCCTCTGAAGTTTTCTTGCAGACAAGTATTTGGTCTGTCTGTCCTCTCTGGCAGTTTCTCCCCATGCAGTTAAAACAGAGGTGGGACACACACATGCTACATATGTCAGTATAGCACTGTCAGGCAGACCACACTCTCCCTGCTACAGCTAAGCTGTGTAGGGCTCCCATCCTCTCCTTCCCCCTAATTGACTTCCAAATTCAGCCGCCTGGAATGGTGCCTTGCCTGGCTTTCCACGTTCAGCCTCTCAACCTTAATTTAATGCTTCTTGGTTGGTGAGAACTTAAGTTTCCCACCTACTAGTTGGCATCTGCCTGATGTTCTCATCCTGAGGAATTTAGTTGCTTCATTGTCAAACCTTTGTACATTGCATTTGGGTTATCAAAAACAATACATACTATTCCTGTCCCCAGTCCTGAAGAGAGAGCTTTTAACTACTCCAGGACAACATTGGCATTGGGAAGGGTTCAGCAGTGGCCCCTGCTAAGATTATTAGCCACGGAATTTGCTCTATTAAATCCAAGAGTCAAAGGACCTTGACTGGGAAGAGCTGGTGGTCGGTAAGAGCAAGGTTAGTGATTCAGAGTCTGCTTGGCTTTGCCCACGCAGCCTGGTGTGAGGTCTTGGAGTAAAACTCCCTCACCTTCTCCTTCCAAGACTGAGCCAAAGAGTGTATTCATGGAGCAGATAACTTCTTACCACTGAGTTGACAAATGCTTATAATTGGTTTTTCACACGTCCTTCCTGGACAGGAGACAATTTTTGTTATAATTAAAATTTAAATACAGGGTTATGATAAACCAGCTGCTTTGGTAGGGCTGGCTCTGGAAGAATAGGGAGTGACATGGTGATGCACGTTTCTCTTCCATGTTTTATTTCTACAACCCTATTCTTTTTTTTCTTTTAACCAACAATGGTTTTTTCACTTTGAGTAACCTGAATTACTTTAGGTAAGCCAAATGTCCCAGGCTTCACCCACTTGTTGATAGAAATAAGATCACTTTAAGATAAATGTCCAGGTGATGCAGGCTGGGAGCTTTTACTTTCTCTTGCTGGACCCCCCACTCGTTTTCAGGAGTCCTCTAGGGATGTCTCATGCATATGAGAAACACTCCCCCTCAGGTTCTGCCATCCAAGTCTTTTCTTGAAATGTGCCAGCTACAGACCATCCGAGGGCACCAGCTCTCCGTTATGCCACTGCTGAAGTCTTCTGTGACAAGTCTGATGCCCTGCCACTCTGCTGGGGGCAGTGGGCACCTTGGGTTCTTCACAAATGTCCTATGGTCCCTGCTGTGTGTCCTTCTGCTGCAGTGAGGAAAACATCCTTCTGCCCAGCCTGTCATTGAACTTGGACATAGGGCCCCAAAGCAGTTCTGCTTGTGCCCAGAGCCTCTCAGACAAACCTCAGTTTCTCTTCTGCCATCAGGGCTTGGGCCACTGTGACGCTGACCAATATTACTCCTTAGGTCTTAGACCTCATGAGAACATGACTAAAAGGATCATTGGACCTCTGGATTTCTCTCCCTTGTGCTCCAGGTTTAGAAGACCCTGCATTACTATTAGAAGGAGGGGCATAAGGAAAGGCTGCATCATGAAACAGCTGTTAAACAGCAGATTTAGTGATTCATCCTCAGTAACGTTTATCAGTCAAACTCTCCAAGCTGTTTTTCCAGTGATGTTGTATAAGCCACACATGGTGGAGGGAATGGAGTTCATTCATGCCAAATCAACTGCAGCAAAAAAAATAATGACATCATGGGCAATAGTAAAATTATCAAGCAGCAACAGATGGAAAGGGAGAATTCCAGTTATGCCAGAGAACTGTTAGTGACATAAATTGTTTTGGGTCTTAGTTGATCAACCCAAACCCAATGCCACTAGCCACAGAGTAACAAGAGTACTATCCTTCATCCAGAACCACCAGCCAAGTGATCCCACTGTCCATCAGTAGCTCTTCTGGAAGCGTGGGGGAGGCAGGGCAGCAGTTTCAAAATGTCACCTTCCACTCAGCATCAAAGACCCTCATTTGTTCACTGTGGTCTAGAAATTCAGAGCTAGGGAATCAGATGAATTTTTCTTTCACCTTTTAGTTCCTTTTATTAATGGAACCTTTTAGCAAGATGTTTATATGTTTTAGTTATACAAAATCATGATCTTTCACACAAAGGGAGCTGATGGCACTGAAGGCTGGAGGTTGGGCCAGAGACCATCTCTCATAACTGGCACTAACAGAGCCTTGTCTGGGATGTCCAGGAACTCGGATCTAATTGCAGGGTTGCTTTTTCCAGTTCTGTAAAATGGTATGTTTCTTTGTTTGTGATTTTCCCCTTAAATTTAATGCTTCTCCTTGAGCTCCTATCAAATAGGAATCTGACTAGAGTAACCGAGACTGAGTTTAAGACTATGGTTTTCATGGAATGGCGTCTCTGAGATACTGACTGTTTCTATAGCCACAGCTCCCTGGAGCCTCCTGTTGAAGTGACATATTTAGTATCATGTGAATCCTCCATGCAGCCACAGGAATTGGCACATGAGCCAAAAGCAGCCAATGAGGTGACCTTGTGAGCAAATTCTGTCTCTACATTGGGTTATGATTCATTAGCCCAATTAGGTTCTCTTTCTGAAAGATTTGAAAAGTAGACATACTCAGAGGGAGTAAGGTATAAGTTGGTGCAAGTAGGGACCTTATCTGTTTTCTTTACTGATTTATCACCATCGTGTAGGACAGTATATGGCATGGCCACCCAGTTTACACCTGATAAATAAATCAAATACAGGGACCTACGTGTAGAAGGTTTTTGTGTTTTTGTTTTTGTTTTGTAAAATGAATCTGCATCTATCTCTCTATTTTACTTTTTTCTCTTGCCAGTAGGTATCTAGGTTCCTCTCCTCCACCTCCTTTTAATTATAATTTTAACTAAACTTTTTAAAAGAGCAGTTTTAGATTCAGGGCAAAATTGAGCAGAAGGTATTGAGCTTTCCCATACACCCTCTGCCCTCCTCTCCACATGCACAGCCCCCTTCACTGTCAGCATCCCCTACCACAGTGGTATATTTGTCACTGTTCATGAACCTACACTGACACCTCATCATCACCCAAAGTCCATAGTTTACATTAGGGTTCACTTTGGTGTTGTATATTCTGTGGGTTTGGACAAATGCATACTGGCATGCATCCACCATGATAGTATCGTGCAGAGTATTTTCACTGTCCTAAAAATCCTCTGTGCTCCTCCTATTCATCCTTCCTTCTCCCCTAACTTCTGACAACCACTGATCCTTTTACTCTTTTTATACTTTTGCCTTTTCCATAATATCATAAGGTTCTTCCAGGTCTTTTCATAACTTGATAGTTCATTTTTTGGCACTGAAAATAATATTCCATTGTCTGGATGTACCACAGGTCATGTATTCATTCACCTACTGAAGGTCATCTTGGTGCTTCCAAGTTTTGGCAGTTATAAATATAACTGCTATAAGCATCTGTGTGCAGGTTTTTGTGTGGACACATACATTTCTAACTCTTTTGAATAAATGCCAAGGAGCACCAATTGCTGGATCCTATGGTGAGAATATGTTTGGTTTTGTAAAAAAATGCCAAGCTGTCTTCCAAGGTAGCTGTACTGTTTTGCATTCTCACCAGCAATAGATGAGACTTCCTATTGTTCCATATCCTCACTAGCATTTGGTGTTGTCAGCGTTTGGAATTTTGGCCATTCTAATAGTGGTATCTCATTGTTGTTTTAATTTGCAATTCCCTAATGATATATGATGTTAAACATTTTTTCATATGCTTATTTGCTGTCTCTGTGTTTTCTTTGGTGAGATGTCTGTTCAGGTTTTGAGTTCATTTTTAAATCATGTTGTTTGTTTTCTTATTGTAGAGTTTTGAGAGTTTTTTATATATTTTGAATGATAGTCCTTGATCAGATGTGTCTTTTGCAAATATTTCCTCCCAGCCTCATGGTTTATTTTCTCATTCTCTGGACTCTTCCCCTTTTTATGACAAGCAGTATGGTGTAGTGTTTAAGCATTCACATTCTGGACACATCTACGTGAGTTTAAGTCCGCATTTTGTCACTTACTCAGGCAATTTATCATTTCATCTGACTCTCAATTTCCTCATCTGTGAAGTGGAAATATTAATAGTGCCATCCTGTAGAGTTCTCATGAGGAGTTAGAACTGTCTTAGTTTGAAGATAATAAGCATTGTATAAATGGTAATGGCAGTCTTTATTATCAAGCATTTCCTTCTTTATTTTGTGTAATTTAGATCCAGTCACTAATTTGGTCTTACCTTCTACTCTTCCTTCCTCCACTCAGTCCATTTGACCCACACCGACCTCTTTTTTCTCCTGTTTCCTCCTCCTGGAGTGTTTTTTCTTTCAAAATAATCATGGCTTGCTCTATCATTTTATTCTTCATAGTTTTTGCTAGTCAGAAGCAGAAGCAGTTTAAAGGTAATGGGCTTCCTGTATTTTGTAGAAGCTGAGCCCATTGATGCTGGCTGTAGCAGGCAGAGAGAACATTATAGGAGCAGGAGGTGGAGAGGAAACATTCCCCGAGACAATGAGAGAGAGGGTTTCTAGGTTCTGGGAGCAGTGGGGACTGAGCCCTACTCTCTGGGAATGTTCTGGGAGATGGCAAGACGGCAAGGCAAGGCTGGTGATGGTCTTGGGGAGACTGTGTGCCCTAATCCTGCCAAGAATCTTCAGGCTCTTAGCATGGTTTGTAAGCACCAGAACCTCTAGAACTGAAGGCACCATGGAGACTGAAGCAGATGGTACCCTGGTGGTACCCAAGTTAGCTGGTATTTGGGGAGATATTCTGTAATGCCTGTCATGACATGAAACTCTAGTTCCTCTGCATCAGCCACGAGTATTTCTATAAAGTATAGAAAGTGATGTTTCTTTCACATCAGAGTTTGGGCTTAAGAATTATATATAAGATAAATCTATTCCCAGATTTACCTCTGCCCATTGAAGCTTGAGAGAATCTAGTTACTGGCAAAGTTGCCTTTTTAGATGCCTTTCAGCTCTATTCTTCCTTGTGTCTTTCCTCCTTTCCTACCCTACTCCTCTAATCCTTCTGGTATTGGAAGTAAGTTCCCTTCTCAGACCATGAATTTTTTGGTGGGGCCTAAGTGCAAACTTTTTAAAAATGTGATGTTAAGCCCTGGCTGGTGTGGCTCAGTGGATTGAGTGTCTGCCTGCAAACCAAAGGGTCGCTAGTTTGATTCTCAGTTAGGGCACATGTCTGGGTTGCAGGCCAGGTCCCCAGTGTGGGGTGCACAGGGGGCAACCACACATTGATGTTTCTCTCCTTCTCTTTCTCTCTCCCTCTCCTTTCTCTAAAAATAAATATATTTTAAATTTAAAAATGTGATGTCAAAATGCAAATTCTAAAATAATTCCATATTTTCTATCTTTACCAAAAAATTATCTTGTTAAAAGAAGTTACATGGGGTTCTTCCTTGCTAGGAAAAAGTGAAGAACAATATTATGGAATTTATTTCGGCATACCACTCTAATTCTAGCTATAATGGAAGTTATACATTATACTCAAAATACTGTGAAGTTCGAAAAAAAATGCTTTGGAAACAATGTGGCTTGTTTTTTGTTCATATGTTTATTTTATTTTTTATTTTTTCAGACCACACTTTTTGAATGCTCACATGCCTGGGACAAGGCTTGGTTGCTGTTGCATCAGGCCACATTTGTTCAGAAGGTGGTAGTCATTACTGCTGATCTCCACACTTTCTGGTTTTCTGTTTTGGATCCACAGTTGGAATGCTTTTCCAGGCCTCTTGTGGAAGTGAGGTTACCTACTTCTGTCAGGCAGCATTTAATTCACAACCCTCCAGCTACCTCTCCCATCACCAGCAGGGTGGCTGGCAACATTTGAGATGGTAGCTGCTCTGTCTGGCTGCTCTGAATTAAGACTAGCAGAGCCTCTTCTAGCAAACTATCAGGTGGACTTTGAGCTAGAAATAAACTTCCATTGTTTGAAGTGAGTGAGATTTGGGCATGTTCATGATCACAGCCTCAACTAGTTTATCCTGACTGATACCCACATGAAGTTTTCTAATGCCACTGTTGCCAAACTGTTGAAACCCAAAGAAACATTCAAGATATTGGAACTGGATATCTTTACAGACAAAATATTTTGCCTTGGCGAATATGCCTAGAAGGGAGTGGATGTTGCTAAATTTAGAGCATGAAGCGAAAGGACTGTTTTGGAGTGCTCAGACAGATAAACATGCTCTAAACCATGTTCAAAATGTCCCACCTATTGCCTGGCTAAAACCATTAACAAAATATAAAAGTTGACAGTGTTTCCTTTGTATGTCAGGTGCACATACATGAATACAGTATAGGTAAGAGTTGTTTGGTTGAAGAAATAGAGAGCATTTGATCATATTAAAAGAAGTTAGGTTGATTGTTCAGAATCAAACTGTGATATGAGGGAGGCTTTGTGTCACCTGTTCTTAATTTGAGCCTCACAAAGTTTTGTAAGACTATGTGATATGTTCTCAGATTCTCTCTTATCACAGTTGATAGAATTCTCACAGAATTTGCATATCAATTCCTTGTCAAATTTTCATTATTTTATCATCATTGGTTTTATCCCCTGATTCCTTTTGATAATATATTTTACCCTCCTGGGAAATCTTCCTCCCAGCATTATGATATATTTTTTTTAGTGTTTGTATTTCTGTAATCTAATTTCAGAATTTCTATAAAGGCTGGACTGTAGAGCTGAGTTGGAAGGGAGGTTTGTTCTAGAGGTATACTTCCACAGTACTTTACTAAGAATGAGAAAACATCAATTGCCTGTGTCAAGGGTTGGAGGAGTTGCTGATGGAGATTATGGGGAAACAAAACCCTCCTTACTCCAAAACCATCCCTTAGCACCATGGCTGTTGTCTTTCTGGAGAATCTTTATTCTAAAGGCAGTGATTCCCCAGCTTTTTTCTATCTGTTTCTTTGAACAAGACTCTCACAAGCTCATTTTTTATATTGTCACAATCAATGAAGAGAATAATGGATTTGGTATCTGATCAGTTCATTGTGACACTCGGTCAAGTTGGGGATTAAGTGAGATATTGAAGATACAGTGTTCAGGACGTTGTAAACACTCAAGAAATAGGTTTCATTAGCTTCATTATTAAATACAAGTTTCTCTTTTCTTACCCAGTGTTGCATCTTCTAGTACAACCCACAAACCCTGATCTGAAACCCTTGGGGCCTCGTGTTTTGGAGTTTAGAATACTACAGAAATTATAAAGATAATGTGGTCCATACACCATACATTCCACAACATCTGACCCCCAGTGGGATTTGGGGTTGCACTCTATGATCAGCTCATTTCTGCAGTAAAGTATGTCAATGTTCATGCTAAGTGAGTTGTGGGATAAATAAGGGGTATAAATAACCTCATGTCAGTTCAAGTCCAGTTTTGCTGCCAAATGAATTTGTGCCAAAATTAATGAAAAAAAATTGGCTTCTGAGCTTTTTGGAATTCAGGGACCTTTGTAACCATCATAATTTCTCCGTTCTGTGTCTTGAAGCTATTTCTATTACCTGTTTCTACATTAAACCATGCTTCTACATTTCCATGTGTGTATTTAATCCTTCAAGGAGTCTTTTGAACTCCTAGCT
Organism: Glossophaga mutica; assembly: GCA_039655065.1. Taxonomy (NCBI): domain Eukaryota; kingdom Metazoa; phylum Chordata; class Mammalia; order Chiroptera; family Phyllostomidae; genus Glossophaga; species Glossophaga mutica. The sequence continues at coordinate 101,176,950 of CM077305.1, forward strand.
CTCCTGTCTTGGTATCTGTGTTTTACTTCTTCCTCTCATCTCTGTCTCTATTCTTTACCCACTCCCAGATTTTTCTGTGTCTTTCTGGGGTTTACATTCTACCGACATAAAGCCAATTTTCATTTTCTTTGTTTTTTTTCCTCTGTTTTGTTCTCTCTAGTTTCTCATCTCTCCTTCCTCGCCTCCTCTGTGGATTTCAGGCAGTCTCCCTCCTGCCTCTCTCCTTGTGTGAGTATCATCTTCCCATCTGCCCTTTGCTTCCTGTCCCTTCGTTCATCGTTATGGCCCTTGGCTCTCACCTCCACTGCCATACTATCATTTTTCTCCTTTAATTACTTCATCTCCTCCTTGTATCCCTCTTTGTCCATTCTTTATTTTACAATGCCAATAATATCATTGATAATTTATTAAGCTCTTACTGTGTACTAAGCACTTTACATGGATCATTTAATTTTATCCCTACAACACATCATGAGGTAGGGACTCTTTTAATTCTCATATTTCAATGAGAAAATTTGGTCTGAGAGATAAAGCGACTTTCTCAAGTAGTCAAGTTGCAGAAATGGAATTCAAACTCTGTCACATTAAATCTTTGCATTTAATCCTTGTTGCATTAAACTAATTCCAAAGCTCATGATTTCAATCACAATGCCTATATTTCTTCCATTGCAGAAAATATTACCAACCCAGTTATTTCACTCATCTTTCTCAGTTCTTGTAGATTCTTAATGTGAGTCACCTTGCCTGTCTCCTTTCCAGTGTGCCATTTAACTTGGGTGGTTTTTCTAGATTTGTCTCTTTCTATGGTTGAATTCTTGATCTTTATTTTTTTGTGGTACAAAAATTATTTCATAATCCCCACATACTTATGGTGGACTATAGGAACAGTTTCAATATCAAATATTCTCATCCCCACAAACCACGGAAGTGTCCTGGAAATAGATGCTGGACAGCAGAAAGAGCATCTGTTTGTTACAACATGCCCGCCTCTGAACACACCATTCAAAGTCATATTTTGGCAAAATGTCTTTATATCATGGACATTTTCAGGTATCTGCGAATAACTGAACCAATGATTATTATATTAGTCAGACTGGTCAGACTCTACTTTGTTGCAGTCAAATAAACCCCACATTTCTGGTTTTAATACAACAAAGATGAATGTTATCTTTCACATTACAGTTCGAGGTGGTTCTGGCAGCTGTCCCTGACTTTTATCCTTGAACCACTAGTGACTCAGGGATGCTTCCATCTTGCAACTCTACTATCTCAAAGTTCTTCACTTCCAGCAACGTGGATGAAAGAAGGGGTGTGACATATTCACAGACTATTACGCACAAGAGTAGTCATTATCATCTTCATGTTTCAGTTGAGGAGAAATGTTCATTGCCCAAGGTTTTCTGGGTTAGTAAGCGGTATATTCCAAATTAGTATTACTGCCCTGATTCTTTTTTGTAACTAGAGATAATTTGTCTATGTTAATGGTTCCTGTAAGCATTCATTCACAGTAAGTTATTAGAATATCTCATTCCTTTTTCCTGATAATCCCCACAAAATTTCCAAGGAGGACTCTCATTGATAGTACTTGGGCCACACTTTGTCCTCAAACCAATTGCTATAGCCTGGACAATGCATTGTTCTGATTGGTCAGGTCTGTGTCATGTGTCTAACTCTAGAATGGAGGAAATGGAGTAGCAGGCACCTTCAGCCTTACAATATGTAATGGAAGCAGTGGGGAACTACACCCCCCAAGTTAATCCAGAGTGTGTTACTAAAAAAAAAAGGCAGTAGATGTCAGACAGGCAAATAAGATTCACCTAGCTGAACAACTGAAGAAGGAAATGTACATAAAATTAGCCAATAGAGAAAAAATTAATTGGGTACATGACACAGACCTGACCAATCAGAACACTGTCTTGTCTGACTATAGTAATTGGTTTGAGGATAAACATGTGGCCCATACGCAGCCAATGAGAGTCCTTTCTGGAGTAAATGAATGAACAAATGATGCTTTTTTGATGGAGAATAAAGAATCCTTCCAAATGATTAAAACTGAATTAAGAGCAAGTTGACAATACAGTGAAGATAAATTTTGCCCATTGCATAGCTTTGTGGTAGGGCTCATCTTGCTTAGGGTAATTTTCAAGGACCCAGAAACTTTTTGATGCAGAAACAGTCATGATTTTCCTGTGTCCCTTTGACTTCTCTCAATCCCATTGAAGTGGGGGCAGCCTTAGGCTGCCAGCTGTTTACCCCCCACAAAAGCAACTCCATGAAAAGAAAATGATTCCTTCCTCCCGATCCGCCAAGACCTGCCTCATCCTTCAATTTCTGTGGCTTTGCTTTCCTCCTTAGAAAATGTTTGCCTATCAGCAAGGCTGAAACCCAGCCAGCAGGCCCATCAGCGTTCCCTTCCATGGACAAAGTGACTTGTGCGGAGCCAGGCCTGGGGCTCGTTTATCTCTCCCTGAGTCAACGAGATTTTGTCTATAGGCCTTTCTGCTATGTTCCTCCAGAGAGAGGTAAAATGCCTTTAAGTAATTGCTGAAGAAGGCATAAACCAGGGAAATTTGATTTGAGTATGCAATTTGAATCGGGAAATGCTTATATAAATAACTGAAGCAGCTGAATGTGGCAGGTTTGTGCTCTATAGATTTTTTTTTTTTTTAATCTTAGGTTCTTCAGAAAAAAAGTTCTGCTTCAGGAGCTTAAACCATCCCCAGAGTTTCGCTCTGATCCTGTGCTAATTGGGCATCATCAACTGCCAGTTGCTTGATGACTTGATAACTTGAACTTGCCTAATTAATCTGTATCATTGGAAAGGGGGGGAAAGCTTGAACCCTCAAACAATGCTCTATAATCTAGAGCAGCAATGGGCTTAGCCAAAGAACATATATGCATAGCATAGACACAGACGACAGCGTGGTGATGGCCAGAGGGAAGTGGGGTGCTGGGTGGAGGTGGGCAAAGGTGGGGGGAATGGGGATATCTGTAATAAAAACAAAATTAAAAAATGATTTTGAACTAGGAAGCAGTTCCAAGTTCACCAGTGAGGAAATTAGGTACCAGTGAGGGTAAGAAGTCACACTGAGACTTTGGAAATGTCATAGTAAGCTTTTCCTGCAGCAGCAAACCCCCCAAATCCCAGAGATCCAAGTTTCTGGCTTATGTTACATCAGAGTTTCAGGTCACCCATTGCTGTGCTGGGCTAGGGTGGCCTGGCCTCGCTCCACCCTCTGGAACATGCTACTGTCACAGTGGGTGACAGAGGCTCAAAAGGTGCAGACCAAATCACAGGAGTATGTTTATAGCTGCTGCTTGGAAGTGGTGTGTGCCACATTTGCTCACATTCTATTGGTTCAAAGAAGTCCCCTGGCTGCTGAGCCCAATGACAATAAGGTGATGATTGTATTTACCTCGTGGGAAGCATGACTAGAGAGCAGGGTACAAATCCTGTGGACATACAATGCGATCTACCTCCAGAGGTGTAGAAATCCTTGCAGTGAGGGAAGTCTGAGATGAAATGTCAAAATTCAGATCTCTGAAGTTCCCTGAATCTACTTATCCTTTTGATGATGTCTCCTATTTGGATTTATTGCTAAATTTACCCAGTGACATAAGCTTACTGTCTGCATGTCATCCCAGTTTTCTCCCTCATCTCTACTTATCACATGCAATGACCACCCAAATCCTTGCCGTTGCTACTTCCCAAATATGCCTCAAGAGTCCAACCTTTCTTTCCATGCCTTATTTCTCAGATCTTTTACCTTTGGACTTTTTCTTTCCATCTGAGCTCTGCACTGTGGCCAGAGCAACCCTGCTCACATCACATGTAGGTCGGCTCCTTACCTAAAGTCCTCCCACAGATAGAAGGATAAAATGCCATGTTTATTCATGTCACCTATATAGACTCAGTTTTTGCCACTCCCCAGCCCTGCATTCAATATCTCATTACTTAAGACTAACCAGCTAGTTTGCAGATGAGCTAGGTTAACAGGGAGGCAGGCTTTTGAATATGTCTCACATCTCCACTGGGCTTTGCTATGTAGGCAAGAGCTAGGGAGGGACTGATTATAGGTCCCAGGAGACCCAAGCCTAAATCACAGACACTCTGTTTGAAGGGGGGATGAGGTGAGACCCAATTCTTCCACGAGGCTCAGCAGCATAATGATCTCCTCACCTCCCAACACCACGGCACCAGTGAATATTATTCCTGTACCATAAGCCCCAGTGAGAAGTCCCAGGACTCTGTTATGGTTTAAATATAGATCACCCACTCCCAGATATTGGAGAATAGATTCTTGTTTTATTTTTATTGTGATTTGGGATTATCCTGGCTGTCTTTCCTCCATCACCTTATTAATGGAATTAGCTAGAAGTTTCACTTCCTCAAAGTGACTCTGTGTCTATGCACATGGTCAGTAGTTCTTTGTGGCTATGATGAATTTTACCCTTTGTTAATCTAGAAAACTCCTATTCAGTGTTTCAAGTCTAGGTCTTAGCACATCTTTGTTGAAAGCTCCATCCTCCCTGGAGAACTATTTATGTCCTCTCCTGAGCTCTTACCATCTTCATTCATCTAGCCACTTCACAGTTGTTGAGAGCTTACTATGTGCAAGCCATTGGGTGTACAATTGTGAATGATATAGACAAATCTGTCAGGATACTGACTGACTAGTGGAAATAGGACATCCAATGAACCAACAAGTGCTCCAGATGATTATCAGTGAAGTGAGTGCTGTGCAAGAAATAAATGAGATGATGAACGAGAAAGTAACTAGAAGAGGTTACTTAACAGTGAAGTCAGGAAAAGCGTCCTTGAGGAAGTAGCATTTTAAGTGAGGCTGGAAAGATGAGAAGGATCTAGGCTTGTGAACAGATGGAGGAGCAAGTGCAAAGGGAACAGCAAAGGCAAAGTCTTGGAGGCAAGGAGATGTTTGATGGGCCTAGATCTTGGCCAGCAGTCAGGAGTGTAGTCTGGGATGGGATATGGGAGTAGGCAGGAGAGTATGAGGAAACTTGGAGCCATATCAAAGATTCTGGGCTTCGATATAAGAGCAATGGGAAGATGATAAAGGGTTTTAAGCAGAGGAATGGCATAATGTGATCCACATTTTAAAAGATCACTCTGGATGTTGTGTGGATTACAATGGGAGGCAGGCATAGACATAAAAAAAAAAAACCCACTTTTAAAAAAATATTTTTTAATATATTTTATTGATTATGCTATCACAATTGTCCCATTCCCCCCCCTTTATTCCCCTCCACCCTGTACACCGTCTCTTACCCCCATCCCACCCCCCTTTAGTTCATGTCCATGGGTCAAACATATAAGTTCTTTGGCTTCTACATTTCCTATACTATTCTTAGCCTCCCCTTGTGTATTTTCTACCTACCATTTATGCTACTTATTCTCTGTACCTTTTCCACCTTTCTCCCCCTCCCACTCCCCTGTTGATAACCCACCATGTGATCTCCATTTCTGTGGTTCTGTTCCTGTTCTAGTTGTTGGCTTAGTTTGCTTTTGTTTTTGTTGTGGGTGTGATTGTTAATATCTGTGAGTTTGCTGTCATTTTACTGTTCATGTTTTTTATCTCCTTTTTCCTAGATAAATCCCTTTAACATTTCATATAATAAGGGCTTGGTGATGATGAACTCCTGGAACTTGACTTTATCTGAGAAGCACTTTATCTTCCCTACCATTCTAAATGACAGCTTTGCTAGATAAAGTAATCTTGGATGTAGGTCCTTGACTTTCATGACTTGGATACTTCTTTCCAGCCCCTTCTTGCCTGGAAGGTCTCTTTTGAGAAATCAGCTGACAGCTTGATGGGACCTCCTTTGTAAGTAACTGACTCCTTTTCTCTTGCTGCTTCTAAGATTCTCTCCTCTTTAATCTTGGGTAATGTAATTATGATGTGCCTTGGTGTGTTCCTCCTTGGGTCCAACTTCTTTGGGACTTTCTGAACTTCCTGGTCTTCCTGGAAGTCTATTTTCTTTGCCAGATTGGGGAAGTTCTCCTTTATTATTCGTTCAAATAAGTTTTCCACTTGTTGCTCTTCTTCTTCCCCTTCTGGTACCCCTATAATTTGGATGTTGGAATGTTTAAAGATGTCCTGGAGGTTCCTAAGCCTCTCTCATTTTTTTGAATTCTTGTTTCTTCCTTGTTTTCTGTTTGGATGTTTCTTTCTTCCTTCTGGTCCCCTCCATTGGTTTGAGTCCCAGTTTCCTTCCCATCACTATTGGTTCCCTGTGCATTTTCCTTTATTTCACTTAGCATAGCCTTCATTTTTTTCATCTAATTTGTGACCAAATTCAACCAATTCTGTGAGCATCCTGATCACCAGGGCTTTGAACTGTGCATCTGATAGGTTGGCTGTCTCTTCATTGCTTAGTTATATTTTTTCTATAGCTTCGATCTGTTCTTTCATTTGGGCCCCCCCCCTTTTTTTTTGTCTTGTCTCCTTGCGCCTGCTATGTAGTTAGGGGCAGAGCCTTAGGTGTCCATCAGGGTGGGGTAACCCATGACGTTGTTGTGATGCTTGCTATATGGGGGAAGGGGTCTGAGATGGAACAAAGGCCCTTGCTCCACTCTCTGCTGTTTTTTAGTCGCTTACCCTGATACGCACAAGCAAAGTGGGCCTTTCTCATGCTGATTCCCAGTGGGTGGGTTTGTGTATGTCCTAGGACCCTGTGGGTCTCTCTGACAAACTTTCCTATGAGGCTTGGAGTTTCTCCTGCTGCCACCTCCACCCCCTCAGGTGTTTTCAATCAGTGGTTTGAGTCTTTATTTCCCTGTGCTGGAGCCCTGGGTTGCGCAGTCTGTCTCACTCCCCAATTATTCCTTCCGGTTTATCTGCACACGAATGTGGGAACACAGACTCTGCCAGCTGCAGCATTGCCCACCCTGCTCCACAATCAGCCACCTTGCTGGGTCTGCCAGCCACCACCTTGTTGTGAGTCCTCTCCATCTGGCTTCCAATCTCTGTCCCTCCTATGGGTCTGGATGAATGTGTCTTCTTTAACTCCTTGGTTGTTGGAATTCCATACAGTTTGATTTTCTGTCAGTTCTGATTGTTTTTTTGGTTTTAAATTGTTGTTGTCCTTCTTTTGGTTGTGCGAGGAGGCACAGTGTGTCCACCTACACCTCCATCTTGGCCGGAAGATCACTCTTTAAAAAATCTTAAGAGAGGTTCTTACAATGAGACAAGATGTGGTACCTTGGACTGGGGTAATAACCATGTGCCTACAGAGTAATGGATAGAGTCAAGAGCTATTTTGACCATAGAAAATGCAAGGATGACTCCATAGCTTTTTTCATGAACAACAAGACAAGAGGAGAGGTCCTTAATTGAAATGTGAAAGATGGAGGAGGAACCTGGGGTTGGATAAAACCAGAACTCTCATGGACAGAATAAATTGGAGATACCCATTAGTGGGCCAAGCTGTCAGTCTTCCCCTACACTATGCTGTCTCCCCGTAGTGTACTCCTCAACACTGTACTCCCCATGCTGTATTCCTCATGCTGTATTCCTCAACACTGTGCTACACTGTGTTGAGCGCAGTGCTCAACAACAGCTGGTGTTCAAATATATTAATGTGTGTTGAATGGGAGAATTCAAATGATATGCTTAAAAGCTACAGATGACTAATGGCTTCTAGAACAACAGACGATCCAAAGTCCGTAGCAATGGCTAATTAAACAATTCCAATCTGATGTCCAAAATATTGTATGCTAGAGACCCCCTCCTTCTCTTCCCATTAATTGAATGTGCCCTGTCGTTTTTGCTCTTGTAGTCCATTGTTCTTCAAGTGTAATTTGCCCTTGTGTTTTGACAGTAAACGAGACTTGTACTTTGATAAATGGCTTGCTTTATGAATACAAAGCCTCATATTCTCCCCCCCCCACTCTTTCTCTTCCTCTTACTTCAGGCAGCCCTTGGGCTACACTATCATTTTCAGGAAGGACATGTTTCTTACAAGGTTCAATGCAGGAATAATAGTTATATATTGAACTCCTATCACATGGCAAGCAAATACATTGCTATGTGATGCAACAATCCTGAAAAGTAATTAAAAAAATCCTCATGTTTCAACTGAATAAAGACAAAGATCATAGAGAGTTAAAAATCTCACAGTTACCAAGAGGCTGAGTTCTGATTCAGATGTGCCCAGGTTAGTTTTGCAAGATGAAAAAGTTTTAAAGTTCTGTTGCACAACAGTATAAACACACTTACTACTATTGAACCATGCACTTAAAAGTGGTGATGGTGGTAAATTTAATGCTATGTGTTATTTAACACACACACAGACATACACACACAAAACTGTTTGCAGTAGACTTTAGGACTTGAGCCCATGTCTGTAGGATCCAATGGAATTAAGCTTGAGAATGTTTTGTTGGCTTTTTGGGGGAGGCCAGGGCTGCACTTTTGTCTCAGATAGGGTATGTTTCTGTGCTGTAGCATCCTTGAGAAGTAAAAGGGTGCTTTTTTTCCAGACCTCAGGGGAATCAGGTGAGCAGGTGGACCTGCCAGAGTGTCTATTCTAAAGTGCTTTCATCTCTCTTGGAATGGAGGCCCCAAATGACTTTGTGAGGTAACCAGGGGTGGTCATATCAGTCCCACATGGAGAAACCAAGACTCTGTATAGATTAATGCAGTTCAAGGTCACTTGGTGTATTAGTGATGGAGAGGAGAGGAGATCCCAGGAATTCCTATGCTGGGACCTGTCTTAGTGAAGTGGGTGGGCTAGAACATTTTTAATGTTAGAACCCAAGAAAGAGGTGAAAAACTTGCATACTTCCTTTATTTTTATTTCATATAAAGTGCTTTCGACAACACTGAAGTGCACAGTTCCATTGAGTTGTTCAACCCTAACCCTAATCCCAGTGTCCATTAGTGACCTCCAACTTGGGCTACCTTACAGGCTTACTTGACCACTAGAGTTTAAGGACATGCACTTCCTCCAGCTGCAGGCCCTTTGAGCCCTCTTCTTCCATCAGTACATTTTCCTGTTTCATGCTTGAACTCCAGAGGCCCCCAAGGGCTCCTGCCTTAATTAAAATTTAAATTCACAAATCATTTCTTAAACTGTCTCATAGGCAGCCAAATAATCATAATCATTAGTGGGTGGTTGGAGTTGCTTCTGCTTTAATGCTTTTTGAGACATCGGCTTAATCCCATTTGGTTACAACTGTCTTCTACCACCTCTCTCACCACAAACTTTGCCCAGAGAGCTCTGCTTAAACATCTTTGTCTTTTTGTGTCTTCAGTTCAGAGTGCAGAGATGTGTCGTGGTCTGTCCCCACCTCTGTCTGCTGGAGCTTGCTGTGCACTGGGGGAATTGCCAGGGAGCATCTTCATTTGGCGATCAGCCAAACAGCAGGGCAGGTCTTGATGCACAGGCATGAAGACCCATCGATTGAACAGGCTTCCCTCTGAGCCATCTCTGGATCTTGGCTTTGGGATGAGTCCTTCAGTCTGGCCACTGCTGTTGAGAACTTGCTGGCTGCTCCTCACAGGTGTTCTTGATCCATCCCAGGGTTTCTCTACCTTAGCACTATAGACATTTTGGCCTGGATAGTTCTTGGTTGTAGGGGGACTGTCCTGTATATTGTAGGATGTCCGACAGCATCCCTGGCCTCTACCTACTAGATGCCAGTACAATCCCCAGTTATAAGAATCAGAAGTGTCTCAAGTCATAGTCAAGCATCCCCTCTGGGGGCAAAGTTGCCCAGGTGAGAGCCACTGTCCTGGCCTCTCTAGGGCCAGTCTGCTGAATTCAGATTCCTCTTTTCCTTTCCTTTTCCTTGTAGCTCTCTTTCCATATCTCCAAATTCTGACATTTTAAAAAGACCACATAATTTAAAAAAACTTACCGTACTGCTTTCCTTTACAACAGGGATTTAGATCCTGACAATAAGGACTCAGGACTTCGAAATCCAAAAGAGCTCATTTATTTTTCATGGAGTGGGGGGCTGGTGGGGTGCCAAGTGCCAAATCCATTTCATTCTTCTGGAAAAATTGCCACTACATGGCAACAAGGGTGGCTGGCTGGGATCTTGGACTGGGCTGTCTGTCTCTAGAGCCCATGCTCCTGGCCACCCTGGGTCCCTGCCTCCCACTTTGACGTGCTGCATCCAGATGGCAGGTGCTGCATGGTGGCAGGAGTCTGTGGTCTTTCATTAACTAGCTGTGTCTTCTTGGGTTGTCATTCCTCCTCTCCAGGACTGGTAAAGTGAAAGTGATGAGTTAGAGAAGTTTTACAATTATCTTTCAATGATTACCCCAAAGAAGGGAGTTCTTGGTGTTTGAAGGTAGTCACCCATTTAACGAACATGAGTTCCAGGCTCTGTACTGGTTTGGGGGCTCCATGGGTGAAGAAGAGAGAGCTCTACAGCCAAAGATCTCCTAGTTTGGAGGTGGAAGCACACAGGTCACTATGGACAATAATAACTTATTGTTCCCAGAGTAAAGATGCAAGCAAAGTAGAGTGTAGCTCAGTTGAGGGGGTGAGAAATTATTTCAGCATGGGGTCAAAACTAATTTCTGGAGTAGCTCTTTTCTTAGGCCATGGGAATTGGGCAATTCTACTGTTGTAGGATCCATCTTTTCCAGTTACCTATTGACATGTCTATAATGAACCACCCCAAACTTAGCAGATTAAAACAATAACTATTTATTACATTTAAAAATTCTGTGGGTCAAGACTTTGGACCAGAAATACTGGGACTACCTTGTTTGAGGTCTAAACAGGAAAGGGTTAAAGAGGTGATGATGACTCAGATGGGTGGGACCTCAAGTCATCTGGAGGCTTCTTCACTCACAGGTCTGCTGTTTGACTTGGCTGGAATTGTCAAATGGAATGCCTACATGTGGTCTCTCCCTGTGGCTTGGGCTTCATTTCCATATGGTGACCTCAGGGTGGTCAGACTTTCATGGCGGCTCATGGTTCCAACAGTGAGAAGAAGCTGCCAGGTGGAAGCTTCATGGTTTTCGATGACCTAGCCTTGGAAATCACACAGTGTCTCTTCTGCCATCCTTTATAAATTGAGGCAGTCATGAGTCCACTCAGATTCAAAAGGAGGGGACACAGACCCTGACCAGTGATGGTAGGAGTGTCAAAAAGTTTGCAGCTGTGCTTTAAAACTGCCACATTGTCTTTATCCCCATGTTCAGAGGTCTGAATTTCTCCAAATCTTTAGAGAATCCCACCTTGAAAAATTTCTCCAGGTGTATTTACACCAAAAGCCTACTTCAATTAATCAATTCTAATGCTCCAATTACTCAGCTTATATTTTCAGACACTCTAATAAGCACTACAAATGAATAGGAATTAAATTGATGGTGCAGCACCCCCCACTATTAGAAAGACCATACTTGATTTCCCAAGCAGCTTTCACCTTTGTGAAATGAACTTCCTTCTTTCACTCCTGGTTAGCGTAGGGAAATGTTTTCCTGGGGCTGAGGTGGGGCCGAAGCAGGTGGGAAGGCTTCTCACAAAATGTAGCAATTGTAATAAAACCAAGTTTTAAATAAGGACTGGTGCCTTTTTGATGTGTGTCCTTTTTCATGTTAGGAAAGACCTGGATTCTTATCCAGGCTTCGGCATTAAACAGGCTGGGCCTTCGTTTACTCATCTGTAGAGTAAGGGGGAAGGGCTTGGTTTTTAAGGACTCTGCCAACTCTAAAAATATCTGCAATTACAGGAGTATTTGCTAATAGTAATTTTTTAACATCAACACCTAGAGAGAGAACCCATGTAATAATCACATTCATTTGAATAACTTGCCTTCGAGAAATACTGTCACACTCTTAGTAACTAGACCTTTTTCTCTGCATTTACATAAATACATGCATACATTTTTACATAAGAGGTATTTTACTGTAGGTTTTCTTATACAATTTCCTTTTTTCCTCCTCACTATTCTATATACTGAAAAGCTTCCACATCAGTACATAAATAGAGTTGAATTTTTTCCACTGCTAGATAATATTTCACTGTATGGATACATCATAAAAAGTAGAGCCCCCTTGAATAGTAGCTCTACTAAAAAGAGACCACTAAAAAGTAGAGCTCCCATTGAATGGGAAGTGTAGGTTCCTTCCATTCTTTTGTATTTATTAACAATGCTGCAACAATGGCCACAAACATATATCATTTTCCTCCCATGCAGGTATATCTGTAGAATAAATTTCTAGAAGCAAATTTGCTGGGTCAAAGGTTATGAGCGTCTTTAATTTGTATCAATATCAGTACATTTCTCATAGAGATTATAGCAATTTGTTCTTCCATCAATAATCAATGAAAGAGTCTTTTTCCCTTACACAAGCTATAATAAAATTTTATAATTCTTGCCATTCTGATAGGTGAAAATGGCATCATGTGTAGTTTTAAGTGGCATTCCTCTTTGGAGAGAAAGCTAGCATCTTTTTATTAATTTGTCATGATATTTTATTTATTTTTATTTTTTAAATACTTTTGAATTTTATTGTTGTTCAAATACAGTTTTCTGCCTTTTCCACCACCACTACTCCACAGCCCAGCCATCCCCTCTCCCTCCCCTGATTCCACCCCCCTTGGTTTTGTCCATGTGTCCTTTATAGTTGTTCCTGTAAACCCTTCACCCTTTTCCCCCCATTATGCCCTCCCACCTCCCCTCTGGTTACTGTCTGTTTGTTCTTAATTTCAATGTCTCTGGTTATATTTTGCTTGTTTGTTTCATTGATTAGGTTCCAGTTAAAGGTGAGATCATATGGTATTTGTCTTTCACTGCCTGGCTTATTTCACTTAGCATAATGCTCTCCAGTTCCATCCATGCTGTCACAAAGCGTAGGAGCTCCTTTCTTTCTGCTGCTTAGAATTCCATTGTGTAAATGTACCATAATTTTTTGATCCATTCATTTACTGATGGGAACTTAGAAAACTAAAAATGGAACTGCCTTTTGACCTGGCAATTCCACTGCTAGGATTATATCCTAAGAACCTGGAACACCAATCCATAAAAACCTATGCACCCCAATGTTCATAACAGCACAATTTACAATAGTCAAGTGCTGGAAGCAAGCTAGCATCTTTTCTTATATGTCAGAGTCCTTTGCATTTCTTTTTTTCCTCAGAAATGTCACCTTATAGACTTTGGAAGGAGATAAAGTTACATTTTCTTTTTTTTTAATATATTTTATTGATTATGCTATTACAGTTGTCCCATTTCTCCCCCATCATTCCCCTCCACCCCGCTCCCACCCACATTCCCCGCTTTAGTTCATGTCCATGTGTCATAAGTTCTTTAGCTTCTACATTTCCCATACTATTCTTGCCCTCCCCCTGTCTATTTTCTACCCACTATCTATGCTACTCATTCTCTGTACCTTTTCCCCCTCTCTCCTCCTCCCACGCCCCTGTTGCTAACCCTCCATATGATCTCCATTTCTGTGGTTCTGTTCCTGTTCTAGCTGTTTGCTTACTTTGCTTTTGTTTTAGGTGTGGTTCTTAATAGCTGTGAGTTTGCTGTCTTTTCACTGTCATATTTTTGATCTACTTTTTCTTAGATAAGTCCCTTTAACATTTCATATAATAAGGGCTTGGTGATGATGAACTCCTTGAACTTGACCTTATCTGAGAAGCGCTTTATCTGTCCTTCCATTCTAAATGACAGCTTTGCTGTATAGAGCAATTTTGGATGTAGGTCCCTGCTTTTCAAGATTTCAAATATTTCTTTCCAGTCCCTTCTTGCCTGTAAGGTCTCTTTTGAGAAATCAGCTGACAGTCTGATGGGAACTCCTTTGTAGGTGACTGTCCCCTTATCCCTTGCTGCTTCTAGAATTCTCTCCTTCATTTTAATCTTGGCTAATGTAATTACGATGTGCCTTGGTGTGTTCCTCCTTGGGTCCAAGTTCTTTGGGACTCTCTGAGCTTCCTGGACTTCCTGGGAGTCTATTTCCTTTGCCAGATTGGGAAAGTTCTCCTTGATTATTTGTTCCAATAAATTTTCCACTTGTTGCTCTTCTTCTTCCTCTTCTGGGATCCCTATAATTCGGATGTTGGGATGTTTAATGATGTCCTGGAGGTTCCTAAACCTCTCCTCATTTTTTCGAATTCTTGTTTCTTCCTCATTTTCTGTTTGGTTGTTAGTTTCTTCCTTCTGGTCCACTCCATTGATTTGAGTCCCAGTTTTCCTTCCATCTCTATCAGTTCCCCATGCATCTTTCTTCATTTCACATATTGTAGCCTGCATTTTTTTTGTCTAATTTGTGAGCAAAATCAACCAATTCTGTGAGCATGTTGATGACCAGTGCTTTGAACTGTGCATCTGATAGGTTGGCTATCTCTTCATGGCTTAGAGGAATTGGCTCTGGAGCTTTTATTTGATCCCTGGTTTGAGCCATTTTTGGTGGTTTTTTTTGTTGTTGTTGTTGTGTTTTGGTTTTAGTCTGGTCGCGGCTATTATGTAGTAAGGAAGGGGTGGAGCCTCAGGAGCTCCCCAGTGTGGGGCAGCCCAGTTGCTGGGTTGTGACGCTATAGGTGGGGGCAGGGTCCAAAAGGGAAGAATGGCGCCTGTTCTGCTCTCTCCTGGACTCTGGTCCCTTCTGCCACTTCCCCTTCGCCTGGATTATCCGCGCTCGTGCTGTTACGTAGTATGGAGTGGAGCCTTAGGTGCTCCCCAGTGCGGGGCAGCCCAGTCGCCGGGTTGTGATGCTGTACGTGGGGGCACGATCTGAGAGGGAACAATGGAGCCTGCTCCACTCTCTCCTGGATTCAGTCCCTTCCGCCACTTCCCCTCTGCCTGAACCATCTGCTCGCGCGAATGTGGGACCACCTGGTCAGCCAGCCGCCTTGTGTGGCCTCACTGGGTCTGCACGGTTGCCCGCCTGTGCCCGGGGTCTGCCATCTGCTGCCTGTGGGCCCGGGGACTGCCAGCTGCTGCTTCTTGCGTTCCCGGGACCGCGCCTCCACTTTTTCCTGCTGCGACTCCGCCCCTCTTACCGGTCTGGATGAATGGTTGTTGGACTGCTGTACAGTTCACTTTTCTATAAGTTCTGGTTGCTTTCTTGTTTCTAAATATTTGTTGTCCTTAATTTCGGTTGTAAGAGGAGGCACAGTGTGTCTGCCTATGCCTCCATCTTGGCCGGAAGTCCTACATTTTCAACAATTATTGTTAAATTTGTCTGATGGACCCACTAAATGACATCACTCTGGTCTCCTCTTTATATCAGTTTCTTTGCAGTACATTTTGTTATCATTATGGTTTTTGTCATTAAAAAAAGCAACTTGTGGTCTTTCTAGAAAGTGTCTAACATTGTCCTGTTTCATCATTTACTGGCATCTGCTCTTTGCACTCTTGATGGTGACAGAACCTCTTCTTTCCAGGATTTATTTCATCCTTGCTTTTCAAGAGTTAGATATAGAATGGTAAATTCTGTAGCCTACAGGCAGGCTAGGTGTGGCTCCAAGTCTAAGTCACACTCACCAACATAGTTAATCAGAACCTGATGTTTTAAGATTAATGGTCCCTGCCAAGCCAGGGTTCAAAATCATACCTTACTTAGATTATCACATGGCCTCAGTGTCTGGCATCAACTAGTTAAAATCCTAGAGAGAGGAAAGTTTGGACAATTGGCCAGATTCTAGCATTTGTCATGCACCACATTCCATTGTATAGATGCAAATATAAATTAATAAGCTGCAACCCTTATAATAGATTTCTCTCTGGTGTGTCTAGGCTTATGCACAATTAACCAGTTGTCTGGCTATATCTGTATCCTGTCTCTGTCCAGCAAGTGTTTGAAAAGATGAGGTTTTGACAGTCCTTATAAATCCTGGATCCATCAGGTTTGGAGCTTGAAGAGAAGTTAAAGTCAAAGAACAGAGATTATGTTCAAGTAGCTCAAACCCTTTACTGTGGAGTGGAATCACTCATGCATTTTGATTTACTCTAATTCAAGCCATCATAATCAGAAAAGACCATGCAAAAGTGAGAGATGGGGCACAGTGTAAATGGTTCAGACAATTCCATCCTCCACTCACTGGCATGAGAAAGAATGGGACTGGAGGTCTGATGTTCATGTCCCACCACCAGGCTCAGTTTTCCATGTAGCTCTCATAACATGAGCACTCTCTGAGCCAAGTCAGATTCTGGTGTTCAAAGATAATGTGTTTTTCATGCAACCTGTATGCTAACCACAAAGTAAAGGGCTGGTGGGGTTGGCTGTACACAAAACTCAGCATATATTGTATTGAATGGTCTTCTTAAAAGATTCAGAGTTACATT
Source organism: Glossophaga mutica (assembly GCA_039655065.1). NCBI lineage: Eukaryota > Metazoa > Chordata > Mammalia > Chiroptera > Phyllostomidae > Glossophaga > Glossophaga mutica. The sequence goes on from CM077305.1 coordinate 101,193,223, forward strand.
TGTTATGCACCCTATACTTACCTTGCTGATTTTCAAATATAATACACAAATGGGAAACAAAATTGACTCTGTTCACACTCCTCAAAAACAGGGAAGGAGACACAAAAACCTAGTTCACAGCAACCTCTTTCACTGTTCTTGTGTGACTTCACAGTACCCCTCTCCCAATCCAACATAGCCCTGCACAGTTTTTACCACCCTTCCCCTCTTACCCTACTCTATTCTTTCACTACAAGATGATTTGAACTTCCCTCTAGCAAAGGAGTCATTCCTATTTGTGAGGGCCTATGAGATTGACAGGCAAGAACTGTATTTGTAAGCATAGGGATACTGTTTGTGTTAGGGGATGAACTGTGTCTTCCCCCACCCCTGTTCCTCTCAACCTCCCATCATATGTTGGGGTCCTAACCTGTTATACTTCAGAATGTGACCATATGTGAAGGCAGAGTCTTTACAGAGGTAATCCATTTAAATTAGGTCATTGCAGTGGGCCCTCATCCAGTACCACTGGTATCCTTACAAAAAGAGGAAATTTGTACACAAAAATGCCCAGAAGGAAGATAATATGAAAGACACAGAGAGAAGACAATCATCAACAAACTAAAGAGAGGGGTCTCAGAAGAAACCAGTCCTTCTGACACCTTCATCTCAGACTTGTAGCCTGTGAAATTTTGAAAAAATAAACTTCTGTTGTTTAAGCCACACACTTTGTGGTAGTTTTTAGCCCTAAGAAACTAATACACTTTGGAAGGGGTAGGGGTAGGGGCAGCATTTTCACACTAACTACACTTGTCCCATCCCACTCCAGCCTATTCAAACTTATACAGAAAAAGGCAAACCATTCACAAACACATTAGCTGCTTTTGGTCAAAAATTACTTGTGATGCTACCCACACCTTATAGGAGGAGTGTGAAAACACAGTTGTGGCTGATTTGGGAGAATTGAAAGAAGAGGAAAACATGATGGATCTGAGTTTTTGGTTGGATCACAGAGCATTGACACTGAAGACATATTGAAAAGAGTATGAAACTGGAAAGGGAGAACCATTAAAAAGCTTTTTTATTCATGCAGCAGCAGCAGGGATAGAGAGTTTGGATGGGTTGGATAAATATCTAGGTATGAGAATAGTAATATTGGTTAATAGGATGGGGGTGAAGTGAGGGAGGAGAGATGGAAGACAGCTATCTTTCTAGTTTGGATATCTGAGTATATGGTGGAACCATCAATGGAAAAGGACCACAGGAGATTTATTTGTTTATTTGCATGCCACTTCATTCCAGAAAGAACTTAATCTGTCTTGCACAAATACTGAGTCTGCCATAATAAAGATAAGCAGGTGAGGACTGTGAAGCAAGGAGCAATTGAAAGCAGGAAAGAAGGACTTCCAGCCAAGATTGAGGCAGAGGTAGATACACTTTACCTCCTTGCACAACCAAAAAAAAGGACAACAAATTTAAAAACAAAAAACAATGAGAACTTACAGAAAAATCAAAGTGTGTGGAAGTCTGACAACCAGGAAGTTAAAGAAGAAACATTCATCCAGACTGGTAGGAGGGGTGGAGACCAGCAGCCAGGATGGAGAGGACTTGCAGCAAGGCAGTGGCTAGAGGACTGGGGTGGACCAGGTGATGGCTGGCAGAGCGTGCAGTCCCACATTTGCATGTGTATGAACTGGGAGGAACAACTGGGGAGTAACACAAATGCCACAACCCAGGGTTCCAGTCAGGGAAATAAAGCCTCAAAACATCTGACTAAAAAACCTGAGAGGGTTGAGGAAGAAGTCATAGGAGAGTTCATTGGAGAGACCCATAGGGTCCTAGAACTGACACAAAACCACCCACCCAGGAATCAGCACCAGAAGGGCCCAATTTGCTTGTGGCAGGCAGAGGAAGTGACTGAAAGCGGGCAGAAGCTGAGCAAGCAGCATTGTTCCCTCTTGGACCCCTACCCCACATACAGCACCACAACATAGTAAAGTGGGTTGCTTGGCCCAGGCGAATACCTAAGGCTCTGCCCCTTACTACATAGTAGGCATGTGGAGACCAAAAAAAAAAAAAAAAAAAATGGCCCAAACAAAAGAATAGATCAAAGCTACAGAAAAAATGCAACTAAGTGATGAAGAGATAGCCAACCTATCAGATGCACAGTTCAAAACACTGGTTATCAGGATGCTCACAGAAATGGTTGAGTATGATCACAAAATAGAAGAAACAGTGAAGGCTATGAAAAGTGAAATAAAGAAAAATGTATAGGGAACCAAACGTGAAGGGAAGGAAACTGGGACTCAAATCAACGATTTGGATCAGAAGGAAGAAATAAACATCCAACCAGAAAAGAATGAATAACCAAGAATTCAGAAAAATGAGGAGAGGCTTAGGAACCTCCAGGAGAACTTCCAGCATTCCAACATCTGAATCACTGGGGTGTCAGAAGGAGAAGAGGAAGAGCAAGCCATTGAAAACTTATTTGAAAAAATAATGAAGAACTTATTTGATCTGGCAAGCAAATAGGCTTCCAGGAAGTCCAGGAAGCTCAGAGAGACCAAAAAAATTTGGACTCAAGGAAGCACACACCAAGGCACATCATAATTACATTACCCAAGATTAATGAGAAGGAGAGAATCTTAAAAGCATCAAGGGAAAAGGAGACAGTTACCTACAAAGGAGTTCTCATAAGACTATTAGCTGATTTCTCACAAGAAACCTTGCAGGCAAGAAGGGGCTGGAAAGAAGTATTCAAAATCATGAAAGGCAAGGGACCTACATCCAACATTACTCTATCCAGCAAAGCTATCATTTAGAACGGAAGGGCAGTTAAAGTGCTTCCCAGATAAGGTCAAGTTAAAGGAGTTCACCATCACTAAACCCCTATAATATGAAATGTTAAAGGGACTTACCTAAGAAAAAGAAGATAAAAAAATGTGAACAGTAAAATGACAACAAACTCAAAACTATTAACAACTGAACCTAAAACAAAAACAAAAATGAACTAAGCAAACAAGTGGAACAGGAACCCGTTTACAGAAATAGAGATCACATGGAGGGTTATCAGTGGGGAGGGGAAAGGGAGAGAATGGGGGAAAAGATACAGGGAATAAGAAGCATAATTGGTAAGTACAAAATAGACAGGGGGAGGTTAAGAATAGTACAGGAAATGGAGAAGCCAAAGAATCTATAAGTATGACCCATGGACATGAACTAAAGTGGGACAATGCTGGTGGGAAGAGGGTACAGGGCAGAGGAAAATAAAAGGGAGAAAAAAATGGGACAACTGTAATAGCGTGACCAATAAAATATATTTTAAAAAAGAAAACCAGGGGGAAAAAAAGCAGGAAAGAAGAGAGGAAGCCAAGAGCCTATAGATCTTCACCCAAAGGTTCTAAACAGTTGCCAGAGATGGACTGTCCATTTTGCTTTAAACCAATGAACAACACTATTTACTTTTCAGTTTAATCAGCATTGTCCACTTCTTCTTAGAATCCAGAATTCTCTTAGTATGAGAATTCGGCTTGGTGAAAATCTGGTTTTTAGTCCTGGGTGTCAGAGGCACCAGGAATGCTGGAAGGAGATTGAATATTTGGAGAATCCCTGCAAAGAAAGAAATATGGGGGGTTCAAACATGTGAGGCAGCCCCTGACTCATCCTAGGGCAGAGTGGCCTCTGGGCACGGAGTTCAGAGACTGTTGGAGGAGATGGAGCACCTGTACTTTGATGCGACCATGTAAAATCTGTTTATTTGGGAAAATGACATAGACATGTCATATGCCTTCCATGATGATACTTGACTGATTTACATAGCATCTCCATTTCTGCTACATGAGCATTTAGGTTATATAAGCATTCTGACAGCTTAAATCTTGTTACCGTCATTTCCAAGGTGGCAGATGGTTTGAAACAAGGGTACATTTTCTGCCACACAATCAAGCGTGAATGCGTCCCCATCCAGGCACATTTTTATTACCCTGTCACTATTGCACCTTGGAATATGCCCAAAGCACCAATCTGATAGCTCTTGAGTTGGGAACAGCAATGGTTTTCCTGATGCTCTCTTTCCTGGGGTGCCTGCCTTTTGCCAAAAAGTGAGCAGGATGTTCAAAAGATTTATGTTCCTTCTGCCTGAGAGGTACTTTTCTCTGTTGAGGAAGGGCCAGGAGAGGGGCTTTTGAGAGTGAGTTCTATAAACTGGCACTTGGTAATCATGTTTACCACACCTTTTTGGGTCCAGAATGGGCCTGATTTTCTGACGTGTGTGTACATGCATGCACATGTACATGTGAACTTCTGGGGTTTGCTTTGTTTTCAGTGAATTTCTATGGCTACTGCCCACCCACATCCATTCCCTCTTTTACAGTAAAATCACCCTGACTTCCCCTTGGAGAGTCACCTTCTCTAACTTTCAGTCCAGAGGTGGTGACATGACCCAGATCATGATCTTCCATCTTCCTGTCTTCCATGATTGGTTTAGGAATGGGCACATGACATCCTGCAAGCCAAAGAGAACAGTGCTGGCACTTTTGATGGAATTACTGGAGAAAAGATGTTTTCATTTCTCCCCAGGCTATTGATCTAGTACCATATAAACATGATGTTGCTGGCCACCATCTTGTCACCTAAATTTGGAACCAGCACAGTAGAAAGGAGACTTGAGGTTTGGGGAAAGACAGCTTAGATCTAGCCATAAGTGAAGCCAGATGACTTGTGGACTTCTTAGAGTTGTAAACTAACAAATTTATGATTATCATTATCATTTTGCTTATACCAGTTTTACTTCTGTCACTTGCAACTGCAAGTCTTGTACCTTCTATGCTTGCCTATCTGTAGACAGGACCTTCATTGGCTATTGGCAATGTTGTGGGATTGGTAACTTTTTCCTTTATTTCCCTTCCCCTTCCTCCTCCTTTCTTTCCTTCTTTCCTTCCTTCCTTCTTTCTTCCTTTACCTTCATCATGCGCCAGGTCAGTGACATTGGCTTTGGAGTCAGAGAACTGTGGTTGCGAATCATGGTCCCGCCATCAATTGGTTTTGTATAAGTGATTTAACCTCTCAGAACTTCAGTTTCTTTATCTGTAATGCACAGGAAATAACACCAACCTCATAAGATCTCTGTAACTATGACAATAATGTAAGTGAGCAGCCATGGATTTGCTCCACAGCATTCAAATGCAACGAATGCCAAAATACTTTCTTGCTTTAAATCAAATTAAATCTGACTCTAGGCCCTCACTAACTAGATTGTTGAGACATTTAATGACAAGTGTGTGTAGGAGTGTTCCATGTCAATCTCCAAAGATATACAAAATCTAGGGAACCTATGTTGTGACTTAGAATGAGGGAGGGGCCTGGGTCTCAGTCCTTGGGGGCCACCAGTTAGTGATGCTCCTTTTGCTCCATGACGCCACTGTACTTGCCCTGCTTTGCTTCCCAAGTTTTGTTCTCTCCAAGGACTCGGGTATGCTTCTTTCTGCTACTGTTCCCTTTTATCCAGAGGTGTGCTCACAGAGCTTTTGGAAAGTGCTGTTAAAGTCTCCATACCTTGTCCAATTTCCCTGGTATTTCTGTGTTCAAACAGGATACTAGTTCTATCACTCATGAAAATCTCCAATCTTTATGACCCTCTCATTATGGAGAAACCAGTGCTTAATCTACCTCTTCACCATGATTCCCGGCCCACCAAGCCTATTTTCCCTCCCCAATAGTGAGCTTCTACCTCCTAAACAAAACTTGGGTGAGGGTTTCCTTTTGGATGTCTCAAAACATATTTTTGACCCTTTGGCTGACATGCTAATTGTCTCCTGGTTTAAGTAGATGCCCAGAATGGCTTTTGCCAACCTGCCATGCAGCTGAGGAGAGAGCTGTGTAGCTAAGTCCTGGTCAAAGGCAACAAGCTGGAAAGGGTGAATGAAAGCTTCTGGGATCTTCTTCGAGAGACGGTTCATGCCTGCCTTTTCCTTTCCCTTTCCTCCTCTCTGTCTTTCTCCTCCTCCTTCTCCTCTCCTTCTTCCCTTTTCCCATCCTACTGCCTGGAATGCAGAGGGTGCCATCTTGGACCAAGAGCATGTCCAAAAGATGTCAGAGCAGTGAGCTGGGAGGGGTTCAAGTCCTCAATTATAGAAGAGACACAGAGGAGAAAACTTCTCTCTTTCTTAGTCCAGTGTCATAATGATTGAAATGACAACTTCCATTTTGTGACCATCAAGGGACAAGCTCAAAGATCAAGGCAACCGCTGAGCATGACAGAGATGAAGGAAGGAGAGAGCTAGGTCCCCAATGACACTGCTCACCTACAGCCTCCCACCCCTAGACTTCTTGTTTTGTAAGATAAGATGTTTTTCCCATTGTTTAAGCCACTGTTACTTGGGTATTTTTTATCACATCAAGGCACCCTAGCTGATGGGACATGAAGGAGCATAGTCCCAGACCACCAAGGCTCAGTTCCTTATTCTTAAGGAGGCAAGAAAAACCCCTCTTATTCTTAAGAGGAGGCAAGAAAAGCCCCTCTTGATCGTTTGAGCACCCTTCAGCGATGAGAACAATACACAAACAGCACACTAAATTATTCCCCTATATGTAAAAAGCACAGCGTGAAACCTGACACATTTAAGCAGTCAGTAAAAGGTAGCTATTTTTCTTTTTCTTATTAGCATAATGCCTCAATAAATGTTAGTTTCTGATCCTATCTCTCTGAGTGTCTCTCCCTCTGCTGCTAAGTTCCTCAGTACCTTTACATTTATCTCCCTTCTCCCCTATTAAACCTGGCTCTTGAAAAGACTGTCAACTCACTCTCATTGAGGTGTCAGTGATAGATAAGGCCTAATGTATGACCTCATTCCCCAAACACTGTCAGCTTGCCAGTGAGATTTACATTTAATAGAGGATTAAAGCCTTAAGCCAAAGGAATGAATCTTTAATGGTGAAGTCTCAGGTACCAGAAATCGTATGAAAAATTCAGATTGAAGGGAAGGGGTTTTTCTGATCATCCCAATTTTCTCAGGGGCCCTAATAACATGCCCAAAGTCTCCCAGATCTAAAAACATCATGCTATACAGCAATCCACAATCAATGGTTGGAAAACAGCAGATTCTTGATGAAACTGTACCAGAGTGGGAGAGGAAGTTGTGAAATCAAAGGCACAAGAAGAAGGTACCTCAGTTCCAGGGGGCCTTGTCTGTCATGGGTGAATCCAGAAGTTTGTGTGGTTGGAATTTCCCTGGGGGCTGGTGCCACGCTGAGTCACATTTGTTTTAAAAAAACTTTTTTTAGTGAATTTATTGGGGTGACATTGCTGTGGTACATTACACAATGGAATACTACTTGGCCATAAAAAGAAAGAAATCTTACCTTTTGGGACAGCATGATGGGCCTAGAGAGTATTATGCTAAGTGAAATAAGCCAGTCAGAGACAGACAAATACCATATGATTTCACTTATGTGTGGAATCTAATGAACAAAATAAAGTAGAAACAGACTCATACACACAGAATAGACTGACAGATATCAGAGGGGAGGGAGGTTGAGTGGCTGGGAGAAAAAGTTGAAGGAGTTAAGAAACAAAAAACCCTTAGACACAGAAAACAGTGTGGTGATTACCAGAGAGAAAGGGGGTAGGGGTGGTAGAAGAGGGTAACGGCAGGATAAATGCTGATGGAAGGAGACTTGACTTTGGGTGGTGAACACACAACACAAAATAATACAAATGATGTAGTATAGAATTGTACACTTGACACCTATATAATTTTATTAACCACATTTGCTTTTTTGATGCTGCAGTTTCTTGCCTTCTCTTGACATCAGTGCTTCGGGGACTTTATCAAGTTATCTCCCTCCTCCCACAGACCCATCCCCACCCTGCCCCATTTCTGCGCTTGAGTTTTCTCCCCCAGGCTCATCCTTAACTTGATTCCTCTTGATGCTGTCCTGACCACCCCAACTCCTCTTTCGGCCAGGCCTCTTGAGTGCTGTGAGCATGACTTGGGGTCTCTCCTGCCCTTGGGTCTGGATCCACCACTGGATTTCTGGGCATCTTAGCTTAGCCTCCTGCTACGCAGAGAGACAGGCTGCTTTCCTGGTCAAAGTTAGAATTTCCTTCCTGAGCTCCACTCTGCACTCAGTTTCCTTATAGACATGTCCTCTTGGATGTCTCACTGACACTTCAAACTCAACACGTGTGCCCAGAGTCTTCCATCTATCCCCTAGATCCCTCTTCACTGTCTCCATCTCATTTACTCTTGGAGACTGAGCCATTTGAGCCTCATCAGCTCTGGCTGGGTTAGATGGGAGGCAGGAGGGGGCCGCAGTTGTTTATTCTCAGACCTTCTTCCTGAAAGGCTGCATTGACCACCACCCGAAGCATCCCCTTTCAAGGTGGCCTTCTCTACAGGACTCTCTCTTCCTTATCCTTGTCCCTGCTGTGCTGGGGCAGTAACAGCTCCTCCACTGAGGTTACTGCTGTCACCCTCACGATGGTTTCCCTGCATCAGCTGTGTCAGCATCTCCTGAGAACTTACTAGAAAAGCAAGTTTTGGGGCCACACCCCAGTCCTTATGAACTGGAAATGAGGCGTGGGGCCCCGGAGCTTGCATTTTAACCAGCCCTCCAGGTGATGCTGAGACTTGCAGCTTGGGCATCACTACACTTCTCCACACTTTGTAATTACTAACAAACTCTTCTAATAGTGCTCAATTGTTTCTTCTGTTTTCTATTGAGATTCCAATGGAATAATAATAATAATAATAGAATTCTGATCCTCCCACAAAAAAAGAGACCTTCTTATTTACTCTTAGCACTTACCAGCCTGTCTAGTACATTGTAGGTAGCCAATAAAGGGTCATTTCAATACAATTTTTCCTCCTGTTTCATTTTGTACTTTTACCACCATACCATCTACCTCTAGTCTGTCCACTCACCCACCGGACCTCACCATACAGATACTGGGGATATAAAGCCAAATGCAACTCGGCGTCTGGTGTCATGAGTTAGAGGTGAAGTGTCAGCTCTCCGAGCTTCGGTAATGTCATCTCTTCAGTAAGGATCATAGTATCTGCCCCATGGAGTGAGGACTAAATGTGGCGATGCATGTAGAGTTCTTGGCACAGTGCCTGACACCAATGCAATTCAATCAGATAAATGACAATATAGTTTAGGCTCCAACAGATAAGAATAGAGCTTTGTAGAACCACTGCATGCCAGGAACCCGGATGGGCATGTTGTGAGTTAAAGGATCATCATGGCACTTTGTAAACTGCTTGGACTCACATAAGTATAAAGTGTCTTTTTTACTGGCCTGGCTATTATCCTTGCTGTTGTATAACATCTTTTCCCTGCTTTCCCTCTTCAAGGCTACTCTTTAGTTTCGTTTTGACCTGGTTTTATTCCTGTTAAAAAGCTAGTCAGCACGCAGGAGTAATATAATAATTTATCCTGGTTCAAGAAACCCCAGTCTCTCCATTTTTTCTTCAAAACGAATAGAATTTTATTGTTTTCAAGGGTTAAAAATATCTGTGTTCACTGTTTTTAAAAAATCAAATGATAGTTCATAGAACAAAATACACATCAGTAGAAATAAATCACTCAGAGATACTTCTTTTAACGTTTTGGTGAGTCTTCTGTTGCACATATCATTATACATTTATCTGCAACTCTATATAGCTTTTCAATTGTACATAAATTGGGTCATTTTATACAGACAACCCACTTTTTGAAAGAAAATCCTCAGAAGCTCTAGGAAAATTTGAGATTCTCCCTGGCTGTCTCTAATATGACCACCAGATGGCGGTGGTTCTGAATTTATCAGAATTTCCTGTCCCTGGTGCCAGCTGAGGATATAAAGGGTAACTGTCCCAGGTCCCAGGTCCCAGGCCCTGGTCTTTCCCATCACTCTAGCCTAGGACTGAAGATAGATTGATTTTGTCTTCAGTGACACCTGTGGAGGACAAAATCCACACCCACATTCCAACATGGAACAAATCTCTATTCTCTGCGCCCACCACACCTCGCCAATGCTCTTGGGTTGGACCAAGTTCTGACTTGTGTATTAGTTATGTTTGCACCTGCCTTCCCCTCCTCACCCAGCCTCCTGTCCCTAATTAGATTGTGAGCTCACTTCAGACAGAGATTGAGTCCCCTCACCCAGAGCTTCATGCATATAAGGCATTCAATACCTGTTGAGTTTATGTTTCAGTTAAGGATAAGGTGTTGATAGTTTGGAAAATAGAGATTAGAAAGAAAAAAAGTATGTATTTTAAAGCAAATAAAAGTACTAAGAGAAAGCTGGACTGAGATAAAATCTGACTTTTAGGCATGGATTTGTTATTAACTGGCTGGCTGACCTTGGACAAGCCAATTAGTTTCTCTGGGGTCAAGTTGACATGTGTGTATGAGGAGGAGATTGGGCAGAATAATCCCTAAGTCCCCTTCAGTGCCGATGTATTTGAGTACAAAAGTCTCTCTAGTTTTATTTATTGCATCAATCTGCACCTAGGAATTACTCTGGGTGCTCTGGCAAACCCTGGAGAATCAGGCCCAGCGGTGTCCAGGGTGGGGCATGGCCTGAGCCCCACTCAGCGACCCCCACTCCTTGCAGGGCTGGCAGCCCAGCTGCACCAGCACAGACAATACATTATTATTAGATGTCCTTCATCCTGCTAACTGACACAGGGTGAAAAATACCCAGCAAAGGAAATATCAAGTGCTTTTGCATCTAGCCAGCATGGCCTGCCAATGGGAGAAACTGCTACAGAAGTTAACTGAGATTGAAAATTGGCCTGTTTGTGTTTTGTAGGTGATAGTTTCCTGTTGTAGACAACTGGGTCTGATGGGCAGTGTGAGTGCTGGGGCTGGGGAGGGAGGGCTGCCTAGTGGTTCCGCAGAACCTTTCAGGCATCTGAGGTCCAGATCCGTGGGGAACCAAGACAGAACAAATAAAGATGGAGAGGAAAGAGAAGGAAGCTCCTTTTGTCACCCCCAAACTATAGTGACAATCATAGCCCCTTCTCATTTTCAAGTCTACTGAGAATTATTTTCTCATAAGAGACTAGTGCTGGGCAGAAGGGAGTGTGGAAGTCCTAGTCTTGACTTTAGAACTGTGCTTCTCAGCTGGGGAACAAGGATTCCCTGCAACCCTTCCTTCCCCTCCACCTGCTGGACCAGAGACACTGGGCAACACCTAGAGATGTGGTTTCCTTGTCATTACTGGAGTGGGAGCACGGGTAACACCAGCATCTACTGAATAAAGGCCAGGGATGCTGCCAAATATCCTACCTATACACAGGACAGCCCTGAACAAAGAATGATCCCGTCTAAAATGTCAATGGTGCCGAGGATGAGAAATCCTGTTCTAAAACAATCTGTGACTTTGGACAAGTAACTGAATCTCTCTGGGCCCACTATTTTGTTAAGCTATATTACTAATTTTATACAGTGTAGTAGATGGCTGGTAAAAGTGGCCTCAATTTTCCAACTTCCTGGCCCTGCTCATTGCAATATGACTTTGCATCTGCTGCTATTGAGATGTGGAGTCTATGTCCCCAGACCTTGGGCTGGGGATGGCCTTGGGACTTTCTTTATCTAACAGAATGCTGCGGAAGTGAGAGCTCAGAGGCCTTGCACAGCTCTGCTATATACATATGCCTGCCTGGGCTACTCTGCTGGAGGAAAGACCCTGTGGAGAACAGCAAAGGTGCCCTATTTTATGGCTAGCCAATTTGCCAAGTGTGAGAGACAGCCCAGTATACATTCAGCAAAACCATCAATCTGAATCACAGCTGACCAGACCATGGACCCCGGCTGAGACAATAAGACTGACCCACAGTCTCATGGGCAAGAGTAGATTCTTACTGTTTTTACCCACTGAGTTTCAGGAGGGTTCATTAGACAGCAACAGATAGCTGATACACATGGGCTTGAAATTCAGGTTCAATTCATGGCAAACTTTGAGGGCCATGGGGAACTTCTCATGACTTGCTTCCTTCCCTAATAAATGACACTTTCTTACTTCAGATAGCTTTCCATGGCTCAAGATGAGCATAACTGCATCTTTGATACCCAGTTAATGGTGTGAGCAAGCTCTAACTGGATAGATTTGCTTAAGGTCAGTTTTAACTACCTATACATGGCAAGCCAGAGAGACCAACCCTGACATAAACAATAGCCAAAGGGCATTTGTGAGAAAGACACTGGGAAGCTGATGAATAAAGAGTCCACAGGGACATCAGGAGTCAGGGTCCCTCCTGGGGTCCCAAGTATTTGTGATTCCCCTGGAATGCAGTCAAGGGTGGCCACCACGTTCTAACTGCTACCCTGCCCCACTGTGTTAGCGCTCAAGATCTGAATTCCAGGACAGGAGAATCTGATTGGCTTTCTTGTGTCACCTGCCATGTCAGTAGAAGTGGTATTATTTAATGGCAGCTTGGCCAACCTCACACAGAGTGGGAAAGGGGCATCAGAGGGAAACAAGAGATGCCCTCTGCCTCTGTCCTCCCACCCCTGTCCCCTATCCATGTTGTCACAGATGGAAGCATGGTTCAGACTTTTGGTGTACAGTCTGAACATTCAGGGGGCCTCATCATGGCTATATTTTACCAGGATCTATTTCAAGTCTAGTTGGAAAATAAAAAAGCTTAGACAGAACATTAAAAATCAAACTTATCTGTGCTGATAACCTTCCTTGGTAACTCGCCTTGTCATGTGGTTGTTAGAATTTGGGGCAAGGCGATGGGAATGGAAAGGGGAGTGAGAAGGGAGGTGATTTTACTGAAGACCTGATATGAGACTGATTTGGGCTAGGACATTTTCTGCCACTCATGCCATAGCAGATGCCACATATTGATAGGACTGCCCAAGATTCTCTTGGTCAGACAGTAAGTTTCTGCTTTTTGTAAGTCATTTCAAAATCCTCAAAGTGTCCCAGCTATAGAGGCAAATGAGTCTCCAATTTCCTGTCTGTAAGTTAGGAAGACTGAACAAAAGAAGTGGTTTCCAACTTTTCTTTTAATTTTCTTGAACCTTTACTCGTTTATTGAAGCTCATCAAGTCTGACAGGTCAGTGTGCGCCTTTCTCCTGGAAGCAGTTGAGTGTGTGTTGAGGGCAGAGCAGAGGAAGAGGTGAGCAGCCTGGAGCCCTGTCCACCTTGGTTTCCCCTCTGCTGTGGCTCTAGAGACATCTCTAGAGACCCTCTTGGGTCTAAGGACCACTTTGAGCAACTGAGGGACCAGTGACCACTGAGGCCTCTCCAGGCTTTGAGTACAAGTTTCTATGAGCAATTTGAGAGACAGAAGATCAACGTGACAAGAAGGCGGTGGAGATGGCAGATCCTAGACCAAGTTCTTGAAGCAATGGAACTGGAGGTAATTCAGCATTTTCACCACAGATGAAAATGTGTCACAGGGAGAGTTTAATAGTGTGGATGTGAAAGAGGAGCAATCTGAGGTTCAAGTCCTCTCAGTTTTGCCAAGTGGTAGCTGGCAAGTCACTTCACAACTCTGAGTACCAGTATCTTCATCTGTAAAATGGGGAAACAACAGCACTTACAGTACTCATATATCCTGGAGTAATAATGAGGTGCTTGGCAGAGTGTTCAATAAGCATTAGCTCTTAGCACTATTAATGTTAATGTTGTCAGCTGGGAGGCTGGTGGCCAGGGTCAGAGCTCTGAAGCCTTTGCTCTGTCCTCTCACCGTACTGCCTCCTGTAGCACGGAGATGAACAATGGGGCTGCACCTGCCCACACTAGGGCGTTGCTCTCAATGCTCTCTCTACCAAAGCTAGGGAGCTCATCCCCTTTCTCTCTGTCTCTTACAGAGGGCCATTTTCTTTTCCTTCTGTCCCCTGGCGAGAACACTAGCAGAGAAATTAAAGCAAAAAAGGCTAAACTAGCTGCTACAGAAGAACAGAGCGTGTAATAATGATATATACAGCTAAAAGTGCTAAGTGGGCAAAACTGGTGCTCCAGAAGTGGGTAAAACAAGATGAATCTGCCCCTTGAGAGCTGTAACACATAGCTCAAATACCTGGAGCAGCAGGGGTCCGCAATCCCCTTTGCGCTGGTGTGAAGCACAGCCTCTGGGCAGCATTGGTCATTCCCGTGTGCTGGGCTGGCCGCCACTGCCAGCCTCTGCATACAGCGGGTGGATCAGGGCTTCTGCTGCCACCAGGCGCAGGCAGCCCACCCTGTCTGCAGCAGGGGTCCACGGTCCCACCCTAGCTGTACCATGGAATGGATTTTAGTTGGGCCTACATACATCCTTCTGTGCTGTGTGACCTTTTTTTAAAATTTATTTATTTTAATTGTTGTTCTTGTACAGTTTTCTGTCTTCTACTCCCATCCCGGCCCACCGCTCAGCCTTCCCCACCACCCTCCCATTTCCACCCCCCGCCCCTAGTTTCTGTCCATGTGTCTTTTATACTTGTGCTGTATGACCTTGATCAAGTTTTTTTGCCTCTCTAAACTCCAATTTTCTCTTAAGAGTGTCTGCTGTTGTGAAAAGTGCAGAAGCTCATTCAACAGGCTGGCCTCACAGGGGTGTGTGTGTGTGTGTGTGTGTGTGTGTGTGTGTGATGTGTTTAACATTCTGTGGGGTTCCTGAAAGGAACAGCAGCAGCACCCCTTGGGGACTTGTTGGAATTGTAACTTCTTGTCCACACCCCAGACCTACTGAGTCAGAAACTCTGGGGGTGGCACTTGGCAATCCATGTTTTAACAAGCCTTCTGATGCATGCTAAGTTTGAGAACCACTCTCTTATTAAAAAGTGGGCTCCGCTTGTATTCTTGTTCCCTCATATCCTTGTTTGCTAATTGAACTAATTAATAAGGACAGCAGATACTCAGTGTCTGGGGGGCTGGTTGGGCTCTAGGCAGTCCTGAGATTGGTAATGAGTGCCCTTATTCCAAGAGACATTTGAGGGGTGCTGGGAGGCCTCTGCACCTCTCAGGGGGGTTCTCTGCAGGTGTGTGTGGTCCCTTCATCCCAGACCCAACAAACTTTCCTCCCTTTCATCACCCTTATCTCCTTTCCCTTTTCCTTCTCCCCAGACTCAAGGACTGTTAGAAGGCAGGTACTTCTCTGTCCTGAGTAACAATTTTTCTATGCCCTGATATCCTTAGAGGTAGGCTCTAGAAGCTCAGAGACGCAAGTTTTGCAACTCCCAATATGAGGAGTTTGGAGTTTAAAGGCTTTTCTGCAACCCCTTCCTTAAATAAGTAAATGTCATAAAATTTAGTTGCTGCTGGAGTGGGTGAAGAGACAGTTAGGGGTAGCAGGAACTATGTAGAGGAAAAGAGCACAGGAAGTGATTTCGAAGGTGATGTCCTGCCACATGAACTTGTAAGAAAGAGGGGCAGGCCCCACTGAGCATCACTGCACAAACTTACCCTTTATTTGGGAAACTACATTTATCGGGAGGACAGGGGCACATGTTTAGAATTTCTGTCCTACCTCCCATTTCCATGGTAACAACTTCCCATCCTGTAAATACCCTGGGGATCTCTTCCTTCTGACCCTATAGAACTTAGCTACGTGGAGTGGATCCATTTCCACCTTTCATGACACCCATCTGGGTACTCCTTGATGAGAAACTGCTTTGTGTCTATTTTTAAACCTTATTATGCTTTCAATGTGATTCTTAGTGGTCCCATTCTGAAGAGCCTGGATGCTGTGGTTCCTCACTTTAAATATGATTTCACTGTTGCATATCTGGTGGGTAGGGATTTGAAGGCATCACATGAAGCCCAGCTTCCATCTGGTTAGAGATATAAAGAAGATTTGAGAAGGCCATTCTTGGAAGCCTAAAACCCCACCATCTTCCGCAGGACAGAGGGAGGGGTCAGATGGATATTTCAATTTTACATTTGTACGACGTGTTAGCATTTATAGAATGTATCAACATATATTAAACATTAAGATGTAGTTTCAATAGGTAGTTTTGACAGAAAGTTACCAAATAGTAGTAGAGTGTATATCTTTGAATCATGCCTTCAATTAATTGTATATGATCTGTAGTTAACAAATCTTACTGAGAATTACATTTAACTTTTTAACAAAATGTTCTGTTTTATTTTATATAGCTGTATTAGAGCAGAGTAATGGTAAGCTGTGGTTTAAGACCTAACTAATACTAACTAATACCACTTTCTAACTACTTCACAGGAAGAGTGTTTTGAGGTCTTCTTTGCAAAGATTCAGCAATGCCATGAGGCTAAAGCAAGATTTATTGAATAAAGTACAAAGAGGTCATCAAGCTGCTTCTTAAGATGACTTTGGTTCCACAACTATAAAGGGCATGTAGACAAAACCAATTGCAGGGGAGGGTGGAAGCAGGGGAGGGAGATGGGGATGTCTGGATTGGGGGGGGTAGTTGTGGGGAGCAAATGCAGATAACGGTACTTGAACAACAATAAAATAATTTGTTAAGAAAGATGACTTTGGTTCCTGTTTTCCCATGGCTCTCTGTCTAGTCTTGACCAATGGCCAGACAGAACAACTGCAGCTCTCAGTCTAGGACTAGGACTAGGTCTAGGGCTGAGACTGAGTCACTGAATTGACTTGCCCTTCGTACTAGGAAAAAAACTGGTGTGTACTCCTTTACTGGTAAATTGGGCTTTTATCTGCCAGAAAGGGATAAATGGACAGAGAAGATAGCAGCCTAGAGCCAACGTGGCTTTTGCTGGACATCAAAAGTGCTAAGTCAGGCTGCAGACTGACTTTTCAGTTCTTTGGACCTGCATCCCCTTAGAAGCACACGTTCCTGTGTTTTACGGGCACACCAACGGACTTGTTTCATGGATGGATTTTAGAGCTTGGCATTGGCCGTCACTTGTGGGTGTTATTAGAGGCTGGCCCCTCATCCTCCATGCTCTGCCCAGGGGACTGCTTAGCAGTTTGCAGCTGAACTCAGACACCAAATAGTCAGTTACATCTCTCTTGTCAGAGAACGAACAGCTTGGATGCCACTGTGGCGGGTGATTGGGATTCAGCTACCATGGGAACTTTACCTTAACTGCCGCATGGGATGGCAGCGAAGAGGCCCAAATAGCGGGGTGCATCTCTGAATCCATTTTTTCTTGGCTTGGCAGGCCTGCGTCTGATGCTGGGTTCTGCCAACTCCACTCTCA
Source organism: Glossophaga mutica (assembly GCA_039655065.1). Classification (NCBI taxonomy): domain Eukaryota; kingdom Metazoa; phylum Chordata; class Mammalia; order Chiroptera; family Phyllostomidae; genus Glossophaga; species Glossophaga mutica. Next base: position 101,210,328 of record CM077305.1, read on the forward strand.
GGACTGGCTAGGAAATCCAGATCAATAGAGACTGAAGGAGATAAAAAAGGATTATTGACCAGAAGAGGTGCCTTAATAATGGTGAAGATGGAGAGAGATACACAATGTTACTGTTTTGGAACCTTCCCCATGGTGCATGCTCTCCCACCTTGGACCTGCACAGATGGCTTTTTAAGTGTGGAATGGGAGGAAAAGCAATGGAGTCAGGATGTCTGTTCTCTGCCATTGACATCCACCTAATTCTTGAACCCCAGACCTAGCTCCTGAAACTCCTGTGTTCTGGTGAAACACCATTCATTACCATGGGACCCATAATGCAGTGTGTGTTCAGACTGCCCGTTCTGATTCCTGGTTAACATCTTTGCTGTCCTAACTCATGGGTAACAGAACTCATCAGGGGCAAGAATAGAAAACCCAGCTCACGCTGGCTCTAGCGAAAAAGGATATTTGTTGGCTTAAGTAGCTGATTTAGTTTTAGGTGCTGCTGGTCCAACTGCATCCTCAGGACTCAGTTTCTTGCCATCTCTCATCTCTGCTTTCCTGTGTTGAACCCATTTCCATCAGGCTTCCTTCTCCTTGTGGCAAAATAGCTGCCAGAAATGTTCCACTTATATCCTCAAAGCATCAAATTCAGTGAAAGAGAGAGTCTGCCTCTGTCCTAGCATCCTCAAGTATCCCTGTTTCACTGGCTTTGGAAGGGTCATGGGATGCTCCTGATTTGAAACCCAGTCAAAGGTTCCCTCACCTCTGTAGGAAGTACAGCTTCACTTCCTACATTTGTTAAGCTAAAAGTGGAGGGGAAGGTTGAACCCGAATGAAAAATGGGGGGTTGGGTGTTGCAAAAATGGAGAATGAATGGATGCAACAGTACCTATACTATCTCACCTCCCGAAACCTGGCCTGAAGGTTGACAAAGACTCTCTCCTTGACAGAAATCCCATCAGTCTCCTCTGAGTTACCTTCTCAACTAGGCCTTGACTTTGGGCTTCTGTGTTCATCTTTACTTTGCCCTATTTTAGCAAGAATCTTGCTATGTCGGTTTAGACTGAACCCCACCCTCCAATACCTGTTTACCTTTGGTATCTGATCAAATTCCTCATCCCCCACCATTCTCTAGGTCATATCTGATCACCCTGGCCTGCCTTCTGCAAGAATCTTGTCAGGTCAGTTTAGCCAGAAATTCCCCTTTACCTCTGATGTTTCCTCCAAAGTAATTTTCCATCCAGTGACCTCCCACCCTGCTCCTTGGCTATAAATACCCACTTGTTTATGGTGCATTCAGAATTGAGGCCTCTTTTCTCCTATTGCAATAGCCCTGAATAAAATCTGTTTTGGCAACTTTCATGACTGTCCAGATCTGATTTTTCTCTGACAAACTCTTCAATAGCAGGTGGTTCTATGAGACACAGGTGTGAGTTCTGTTAAGTCCCATGTCAGGAGCTCTAAATATTAGCTAGAATTTGTTAAGAGGTTTTTATCTTTTAAAATAAGTTAGCATGGGTTCAGAGTTATCCTCAGAGTGCCCTTCGGTGATGGGTGTATGAGTATTCATTATATTATCATTTCTCTTTTTGTGAAAATGTGAAGCTTTGTATAACAAAAAAGTGTGCCCCAATTCATGTGAATTTTCACTCATTGGTTTTCCAAAACATTTTTTTTTTGTATGGGGTGGGATGGGGGAGGTCAGGGAAGAAGCTCTCCGTTGGTTGGGTAGATCAGCAAAGGCTTCCTGGCCAAAGGACAGCTACTTTGATCTTGAAGGAAGTGGGAACAGTGGGTGAGTGTGCATTTTGAATACAACATGGGAAGGGCTTTGCAAACTGCAGAGTGTCACAAAAGTATTGTATTGTGTGGTGGAAGAATATTTTAAAAATATTAACATTTTTTTCCTACACTCACTCCCACTCTCAGTGCTTTTTTTTTTTTTTTTTTTTTGTCTCACTCAGTCACACCAGCCTGTGTTCCTTCTGTCAGGAGAAAGAGCCTGACAGCAGAAAAAAGAACAAAGGGAGTCTTTTCTTGGCTTTCGGATGTCAAAAGCAGAGGCTTGAGGGGAATAGAAAAGAAATAGAGTTCCCCAGGCTTCTCTACCTCCAGGCCAGCTGGAGGAGGAGATACCCAGAAGTTGTGTGCCTGATGCTTTCTAGTGGTGAAGGGTTGAGGAGGAGACAGTACTAGATGGTGACCGTGGATCTTTATGCAGCCACTAATCTGAATGCATTAAATCTATGCCAGTTCATTCAGAGGGGGTTCCACATGTGTTTTCTGATTCATGACGCAAGCAAGGTGTAGAAAATATGTAACAAAATCCCTTTTCAGAAAACAAGGATGAACATCCCTCCCTCCATTATTAACATACACATATATGTTTACATACATTTATATGAACATGGACAAAGGTAGGGAAAGGGACACCTTGCTTCCTAACATTGTTTACCTGGGGAGAGAAGAAAAGATAAAAAGGGAGGAAAGTTTAATAAAAGTGTTAATTCTAACCTGAAAACATTCATCTCTGGTTGGCCAATTTGTGCCAGTGGTCAAGGTCAAGTCGATCCCAAAGCCAGGACCTCTTACCAAACTGGTGTTGGTTGCTTGGAGGGGTGGGTAGGATTAGGGAGAATTTTCATGTCCTACTTATACTTCCCTACATTGCTTAATGTTTTACAACATTATGGCATGCATTTGTCTCTGATTATATAAAGCAATATATGTTATATGTAGAAAGGTGTGTTTATATACAGATTTACACATGTTAAGTGTGCACAGTAGAAAAAGAATTTGTGATCACTTTATGTGAATTTATATATATATATATCAGATTACATATATATACACATGCATATATAATTGAGGGAGAGAGAAAGGTAGATAGATTCACAAATATTATCAACAACTCAAAAAGGACAGATACATATAAGGAAACTCAAGATGAATGACAGTAACATTTTTGGGTATTGAATTTCCTTATACTTATCTACATTGTTCAAATTTTTTTGAAAAGGCTCGTGGACTTTCCCACTTTTAAGCAGGCAATGTTAGCACCCACCTTACAGATGACACATGCAGTTGTACAGACACACGTAGGCACCTGCTAAATGGTTTAAAGGGAAGTAATATAATTCTTGAAATCCAGTCAACCTATTGTCAGTAGGGAGACAAAAGAAATTTGCTTGGCAAAGCCAAGGGTCACTGAGAAGCAGCTCATAATACCCCATCCTCAGAAAAAAATCAAAAGCAGATTCAATTTAGGAGGTCAAAAGATGATCAAGAGAAGAAGAGACTTTTCAACTTGCCTCCTTACACCTAAAACTTTGCACTCAGGGCTGTGAATCTGATACATCGAATGTGTTGAGAATTTACCTTCTTCCTATGAGCTAAGTCAGAGACACCAGATTCCTGCTACTGATGGGAATTTGCAGGACTTGGAGACTGCAGAAATTAATAGTTCCTGGTGCTGCTGACCTGAGACCCTGGGAGCCACACTCTTCCATCATTCCTCTCTCCATTAGGGTAAGTGGCACTGGGGTCTTGTGCACCATTTTACCCCCAGTGCCCAGTGCAGAATCTGGCAAGGGGCTCAGCTGTTGGGGGAATGCATCAGTAAGTGAAGGAATGAGCAAATGGTGGGTTGAATAAATGATTGAATGAATAGGTGAAACGATGGATGAATGTACCTGAGAAGAAGCCCTGACAGAGCTTTGAATTATTCTTCCAGGCAAGGGTGGGTTTTTGTAAAGCTGTCCATCATCCTTGCCCAGTCCCTCCTCGCACAAAGGATAATGACTTCTTGGTTCTCTGCACGCAGATGACAGCCATGGGAGGAAGCAAAATGAACTGGTCTCTATCAGCTCCTCATCAAACACGGCTGAATCTCAATCACGGGCAAGGCATTAACGAGGAACATTAAGTGGGAGATGGATGGACTTCTTGAAACTCCTGACTCTCAAGGAATTTCCAGACTTGGTAGCCATAAGACAAAGACATAAAAATATCTCCTCCTAAAATACAGATGACACCCAGATAGATGCTGTAGGTCATCATCCCTGCAAAAACTCTGGGGAAAAATGAGGCCAGAGGAGTCACAACAGAGGTCAGGAATGACTCCCCAAAGGAAAGAGAGTGGTGCAGCACAGCAGTAAAGAGTGCAGATGCTGAAGCTCACCTTGCACTCCAGCTCTCACCATTGTCTGACCTTGGACAAACAACTTAACTCTTCCCATCTGTAAAATGGGGATAATGACAGTGAAGATCTCCCAATCTTGTTGAGGGGATGAAGAAGGCCAATGCACATGCAAAGCTTAGAACAGTGCCTGGCACGTTATAAATGTGATATATGTGAGCTATTGTCTTTACTGCCCTTCTAGCCTGAAGAGATGGTCTGGTTAGATGATACAGAAGACCCCCAGAGAGGAGACCATGGGAACACTGGGGCAGTGTAGAGAGGTTGGCAGTGTTTGGCTGGGAAGTTAAGCTAACTTGGTTCAAAGACTGGTTCCACCATTTCCTACCTGGGTGACTTTGACTTAAGTCTCTGTAAAACTCAGACTCCTCACTTATAAAATGGTAATAACAATGCCATTTTCATTGAAAACATATGTTAACCATGCCATGATGAATGGTAGTTATTATTACAGAGAAGCACAGTGAAGAGGATCCCAGAGGGAGGTGAATAAATTAAGCATGATGACACATCTTGCTTCTTCCCCATCTTTCCATCTTTCCCCAGATTGCTCAAGGCTTCATCATTACAGGTTTGCATTTCTATTTTAATCATGTTATAAGTTTACAGTATTTTCCCCCTGCATCTTTATATGCTATAATTTGGGTGCTATTTTTATACAATGAGGCCATTTTTAACCAAGAACAGATTCAATTGTCTTTCAGCATATATCATTGTTTATCTTAATTAATGCTAAAATATTCTTAGGGAGAAAAACACATCCCACAGAGTATTATGCAAAGAAACTTAGTATTCATTTTTGCCTCCCTCTTGTCTGGCATATCAATTTATAAAGGTTTCAGCATCCTGTTATTTCAATGACAATAATCCATGCTCTTAAATGCAGACACCCATCTGTGGGGATTAAGTCACAAGGTGTTAAGAGCAGGTTGGGGATTAGCATCAGCAAGGTGTGGGTTGGGAGGGAGAAGACTGACAGCTGAAAGAAGGGAACTCTGCTGGTGAGAAGAATAATGCCAAGGAAAATTTGAAGTCGTAGGCTTGTCTCTGATTGATTCACCGGAGCAATCCTTAAGTAGAGCTGAACCAATTTTGACTCTGGGCATGGAGTGTTCTACTGAGGTTATTATAACTCTCAGCCAGTGATTGGCATCTTTGTTTTTGCTCAGCATCCTCAATATCCATTCTCCTTCCTTCCAATCAAATGCCCCTCTTGTCCCTTTCCACACTCAGCCCAAATGTTTTGATGGAAGCTGACTCTCCCCCCAGTTCCAGAGGTGGACATAGGATGTAGATCTGATCAACCAATAGATATTATCTTCCTGGCCACATGATTGGGCAAGGGATGGTCATGTGACCCATTCAGAGCCAGTGAGACTTCATTTTGGTACTTGAGATGAAACCATCAGGGAGAAGGGGTTCCCTTTCCACTGAGATGCTAAACTGGTAGGAGAATTACCTGGAGCTGCTGTCTTTACTGTAAAAGGGAGAGAGCTTGCCTGAGAACGAAACCAACATGGAAGAAACTGGTTGAGAGATGTAGGCAGATTCTGGATGCCATCTTCTGGATTCTGGATCAAATCTTGCTTAAAGCCAGACTACCCTTCAGACCTCTAGCATAAGCCAATAATTTTGTTTTTCTTAAGCTAGATTGAGTTGGGTTTCTGTCACTTGCAACCCAAAGAATTCTGTGGAATTAAGAGTCTCACTAGGGAACTGTAACAAGTCAGGGTGCTGGTTAGATGTGTTGTTGACCACATCTGGGGGACCATGCATTTGAGGGCATCTCTCACCCAAGACCTGCTTGTCTTTCTAATACTGGGCAATGGTTTGGCATCTGGAATGTTCCAAGCAGTCTTTAAATCATACAGCCAGTGTGGAAGAACTCCCAAAATGCTGGGTGATATGATGTAAAATATGAAATTTCACCAGTTCATGCAAAAACCTGTGAGAGGGGCCGAAAGAAAGGGAGTATGTTAGGAGCATGAAGGATTTGAGCTGGGAGAACTAACCTGGTGTGAAAGGGATATGGTGAACTTGGGCCCTATTCTGCTGGAGATAATGTTAAAGGGGCCTGATCTGAGTGACAATGAGTGATGACAAGTGTCCCCAGGAAGTGACTTTTATTGACAACTTACAATGAACCAGATATTGTCCTAAATGCTTTACACATACTTGTATTTAATCCTGTTAACAACCCTGGAAATGATGGGGCTTATAACCTTCACTTTATAGGTAAGGAAACTGAGGCTTAGTTGGTAATATGACTTTAGTCAGCCATAGCCAGGATTTAAACTCATGCCTGTCTGACTCGAAAGCATCTAATGGGTGATGATGTTGGGTCCTGGACCTGATATAGGACTTTGGCTGGGGAACATGTGTTAGGGGGCAGTGTCTAACCAACCATGGTGAGAAGGCTTCCAAGATTAAGCTTTTGGTCAGAGACCCAACTCTACATGGGCAGACACTGATCCCAATGGGAGAATAGAGTATGATAGGTAAACTGAGACAGGAGCCTGAGACTGGAGCCAACACAGTAGAGGGCAGTCATGAGGACTGCCTTGGTGGGCCAACAGGCATCTGGGGGCTTGTGGTGAAGGACAGACACAGGGTTCCAAATGAATTCCAGCCCCACTCCCAGGGCTTATTCAGGGTTGGCTCAGGCCTGGGAGAGTCTGAGGGTGGCAGAGACTGACAAAGAAAGGGACAAGGAGTCTTACAGAGTCTTGCAGAGTCTTGAGATTTAAAAAAATTACAAGGTGACCTTTATTCATTAAACTATTAGAAATTATCTAACACGTGGCCTCCACTGGACTGAGCTCCTCCTCACACACTGTGATCTAAGGGTCACAGAGATCAACAGCGTAGTCCAGGCGCTGAGCTGGTGTTAGTAGCTAAACCTGCTAAAAGGCAAAGCTTCTACAGCACCAAGGGAGTCTACATTGAGAATTAAAGTAGTGAACTAATGATCAGCTTTGCAACATGAATCATAAAGACAGCTCACTTTACTGACAGGTACTCTGTGCAATGCAGGGTGCTGAGCACTTTACTTGGATTATTTCATTTCATTCTTGAAAGCAACCCCATGACATTTAGCAAGGTATCATCACCACCATCACCACCACCACCACCAGCACCAGCACCACCACCACCACATCATCATCATTATCATCTTTAGTTTACAGATGAGAAAACAAACTCAGAAAGGTAACTTGATCTCTACTTGGTCAAGATCACAAAGCCAGCAAATGCAGAATCAAAATCTAAACCCAGGCAGCCTGCGCTTGTAGACATGCCGCAGCTTTTAACCATGACAACTCTGATGCCTCAGTTTCTCCATCTGTAAAATGAGAATAGTAATAATAGCCACCTTCTAAGGTTATTGTGAGAACAAAATGAACTAACAGAACATACAAACAGCTTAGAAGAGTGCCTGGCACATAAAATTCAAATTAGTGTTGGCTTCACGGTGGTTATTTTCATGTCTACATCATCCTTTCTAAAAGGGCACTTATCTCTTTCCCATGGCTGAGCTATCAGGCTCAAGGATGCTAGGAAAAAGGCAAGGCAGCTTTCATGCACAGGGACCTCTTAGAGTAACCTGAGGCAACTGATGAAACAAACTCCCTGACACAACTTTATAAACCCATTTTAATCCTCACATTGATTTTCTTTTAGAACAATTCCCTTCCAGTTCACATGTGTGGTCCCTCCACGCCCCTAATACAGACATGGGTATCGATAACATTATTGAGATAAAGCAGTCATTTCTTTTTTATTCTCTTTATTCATCAGTCACCCAGCCCTGTCTTTTTGTCTTTGTTATCCTTGGTTACCCAGCACCAGTCACTGGGGTGCCTTCCTTTTCTCTCACCTGCCGTAAGTCGACACGAAATTTCAAATAATGACAAGTAGTAAAATATAAGAGATTTAAACAAATTCAACTGGAAATCATGTGAAAAAAATAAATGTGATTCGCTCCTAACACACACCTCTCTTGATCTTCCTTGTCCAGGAGACATTTAAAAAAAATGCTCCTTTGATAGCAAGAAGCAAGCAGACACTAAAAGGAAACAGGATGTCTTTGTTGGGATATAATTAGTCTGGTCAAATTGTTTGCTTTCTGACAGACAAAGGATTCTTTAAGAAAATCATTTGTGTTTTCTGAGCCCCTTTTGGCAGTACAGCTTTTTCAGATTTGGGCTTTTAGGTGAGAGTTTGGGGAATGGAAAATTCTCCTGAATAAGAAATCAGAAAGCTTGACCTACACAGTTACCTCTCTTTTAATATGACAACAATTCGCAATTACTTTTTGATCCAAAGCATGAGGGTGGATACGAAGAGGTAAGTTGAATCATTCTTCTTTTTGTAAAACTCATTCTCTCTTTAGGCCGGCAACTGAAGCTGAATTTCTTTTTTTTTCAGTCCCAAAGATTCAATATAATCCATAGCTGGGACTACCTATATTAGCTGCAGCTGTGGGGGAAACACAGTTGGCAAATTCATGAATCAGGGTTTCTTTTCTTTTCCTGTGAAGGTATCTGTTCTGATAGCTCAAGGATGATTTGGAATCAAGTGTGAGTTGGTTCCTCATGTGAGAACACTGCATAGTTTCCACCAGCCTGTGTATGATGAAGTGCGGCCATCCACATGTAGTCTTGTAGTCTCAGAGACGCCAATGGTTCAAGTCAGACAGAACATTACATTCGATGCATAAGCATGATTGTTTACAGGTCTGTGGTTGAAGAAAGGCTCTGAAATGCATCAGACTTGGGTTCAGACCCTGCCTGCTCTGTGTTTTGGAGTGGTTTGCTTAGTTCCTCTGATACTCAGTGTCCTTACCTGTAAAACAGAAACGATAAGAGTAGCTATCTCACAGGTAGGGTTTCTCAGCCTTGGCACTATTGACATTTTGGGCAGAATAATCTGTGCTTTGGGGGGCAGGTGTGTGCATTGTGGAATGCTGAGCCCCATCCCTGGCCTTAACCCTCTAGATACCAGTACCACATCTCTCCACCCCAACCCCAGTTTTGGCAACCAAAAATGGCTCTAGTCATTGCCAGTTGTCTTCTGGGAGGTCCAGTCCCTCCACTCTCCCCAAACTGAGATTCACTGCCATGCAGCTACTAAGAGAATTCAATGGAATAATCCCTGCAAAGCTCTCAAATACTGCTTAGTAGATAATACATAGTAGGTGATCAACAAATATTAGTTGTTAACTAATAATAAAACTGTAGATAGAAACTTAACACAGTCTCTTTTTTTTTTCTCTTGAGGATTCTTATGGAATCCCTCAATCTCTGAGGTCTCCAAAATCCCTAGATAAGATCCACAGTTGCCCCATTCACCAATGGCAAAATATTTTGCTTCCTAGAAAAGCCACCAGCAGTTAGGAACAGAGAAACTGACTTTCAGGTTAGTTCTGCGAAAGAGGGCTGACATCTCACCTTGGTCCAAGGGAAGCAGAAAAGAATTTTAGGGAAGAGTCCCAAAAGGAGAAAACAGATTCCATATCAGTAGTGCCAGCAGTACCAAAGATCTGAGTTATTAGCAGTGCCCAAGCCTTGGTAAGAGAGCAGCTGTCCAGGTGGGGTACACACAGCTGCTCCTCAGCAGCTGGCAGGGAAATGGGGGGCAGTAGTCTGAACTAAGGACAAGGAAAAACAAGGAATCAGCTTTGCGCTTTTATATTTTAGTTCCAGCTACCTCCCTCAGTTCATGGACCGCTCACAATGGCTAATATTGTTCAAATGCAGTTATGGACTGAAATTTTCCATTAAAATTCATATGTGAAAGCCCTAACCCCCAATGTGGCTGAATTTGGAGAAAAAAAGGTCTTTAGGGAGGTAATTAGGTTCAAATGTAGTCATGGGGGTAGGGCTGTAATTCCAAAGGGCTTGTGTCCTTTAAGAGGAAGAGAAACCAGAGCTCGCTCTCTGAGCACACAGATGAAGGCCATGTGAGCACACAGTGAGAAGGCATCTGTCTGCAAGCCAGGCAGTGGGCTCTCACCAGAAACAGAATTCATCAGCACCTTGATCATGGGCTCTCAGCCTCCAGAACTGTGAGAAATAAATGTCTGTTGTTTAAGTCACCTAGTCCGTGGTATTTTGCTATAGCAGCCCATGCAGACTAACTCAAACACTGTGTGACTGGCACATTCATTCCTTGCATTTTCACAGCAAACCCTTTGAGGTAGACACTATCATCTCCCCCTCCACTACCACCAGACCCCTCACATTTTACAGAAGAGAAAACAATCTAAGAGAAGTTAGAAAACATGTCCAGAGTCAAACAGCTAGGAAATGGACTGCTGGGATTTGAACCCAGGCCTGAAGAGAACCCATCTATAGAGCCCAGGTTCTTAAACACCAAGCCACCTGAATGGGGGCTGTGCCAGCACCACATTTCCACTCATAGAATGTTTGCTTCATGCCAGCTTCTGTGAAAAGGCTTTAAAATGCACAGTTCTTTCAGTCTCCACCACAATCCCATGAGGAGGCTACTACCATTATTGTCCCCATTTTACAGACAAGCAAATGGAGGGAGGCTTCTATCAGTTGACTTGAAGTGCTGCAGCTAAACTCTCTGGCGGTGAGCCTGGTTTGCAGCTGCTGTAGGGAACTCTAATCAGCTCAAACTCCTGCTTTGGGATTTCTGGGGAGGGAAAATGATACTGGGAGAAAGCTTCTATTTGGTCTTTAGATGTCACAGAAACAGTTGTTGAATTTTACCATCTCTACAATTTTAATTCTACCAAGAATTCTGGGAATGAGTGGAAAAGAAAAGGTTTGAATGTGAAGGATCCAGGAAGACATGTGCAATGGTGAGTTCACCTCAAGGCAAGAGTCAGCAAGAACTGTTAGGGGCTGCATGATTGCTTCCCAGGAATCTGCTTTTATGATAATTAAGGTGAGGAAGGGGAGTGAACTCCCCTCCCCCCCAGTGCCATTCCAAGTTGTATCTTTCTCCATCTAGGGACTTAGCAACTAATTGCTTCTGCTTCCTTCATTTCTCCAGGGACAATGAATAATAAAAAAATCAAAGCATTGCAAACTTTGCATGGTACAAATCTCCAGTGTGTTCTGAAGTTGCCTGATTTTACCTTCAAATTACCATGGGAGGCAGGGGCTTCTGACAGATAAAGTCAAGACCTCAAACCCATGGTATTTTCCCCAGGTACTACCTTTTGGCCTATGGTAGTGCTGCGGTGACTTGGCATCCCATCACAGTTCAAGGCAGAGGCTTTGAAGACAGGATGACCTAAGCTTGTACACAAACCCTAACCATCTGCCTGACTTGGGACATGTTACCTGACTTCTTTGAAGGTGCTTTAGTGAAAATGAAGATGGAAATAACAATGATCTTTCATGGTCAACCATGTATAATTTGAGGTTATCTATGGAAAGCATGGTGCTTGGCACACAATAGATGTTTAATAGCTGTTTTCAATGGCAGAGAACTTTCTAGAATGTGAAAAGTATTTTCTTTTAGTACTCATGATCCTTGGGCATTTCCAGGTTGTGGGGACCTTTGAAGGAGCTTAGGGGTCATTCTTATTTTGTCTAGGGCTTCCTTTGGGTAGGGAAGATGATGAAGTTCTAAATCAGGCAGTGTTTGATGAGCGGTCATCCAGCCCTTGGCCAATAATTTTGGTGACTGAGAGTCAACATAGCAGATTGTTTGTGAACCCCAGGCCTGAAGTCAGACTCACGTCCCAGCTCAACATCTACTAGTTGTGCAGCTATGGGCATATGTTCGATTGCACTGCTAGAACTGAATGGAATGAGGCATGTGACAATACTTAGCATACGCGGCACGCAGGAAGCTGAAGGGATTGACTCAGTCTGCCCACAGCTCTTATCTCCCAGTTGTCTCCCAGTGAAAGAGGATGGAAGTAGCCCCACAAGTCAGTCAGGTTTCCTTTCTTTTCTCTGCTGGGAGATGACTAAAAGTCAGTTTTGCTGAGATGACATACAATGGTTCCTGTGCTCACCCTGGTTGTGTCAACATTCATCTTTCCTTCTTAGAAAAGATTTTTCCATCAAGAAGTAAGGATTCCCTCCTCCCATAGCCACAGCTCTGATGCACAGCAGCAAATTTAGAATTTTTTTTGGCTTTCAAGCCACTTCGTGATGACTAAGCACTTAGACCTTCAGGTTTAGTTTTGCTCATGATATAAGCATGGGATCTGGTGTCAAGAAACCCGCGGTTTGGGCCTAAATTTGCCTCTTACGATGCATAAGTTGGAGAGGGAGTCTTTCCCTACTTGAGCCCCAATTTCATCATTCTAATGGGTCTGAAAGTCAAGGCAATGTCTCAAATCCATCCTCACTTGGTTATTGTGTACTTCTGCCATTCCCTTGATAACCAGAGATAAAGTCAGTAATTCCCAAGATCTAAGATGATAAAGCACTTACTTACACCATATCTTGTGTGGCATCCTCTTCCCTGTCTCCTTGGCCTAAGCCCCTGCTTTTGATCAGGAAGATTTAGGACAAGTGATGGTATGTGCTTCCCAAAGCTCACTTAACCCTCGTTTGACGACTTCTCTCACAGTGGGTTACCATGGTTAACAGTGGGGGGTTTGGAGTTCAAATCTCATTCCTGCCACTTATTGGCTGTGAAACTGAGCCTGGTACTTCTTCAACATTTATTCATTCCCTAAACCAATACCAAAAGATGTCTGAGGTGCTGTGGGTACAATGACAATTAGAGAAGAAGCTATCCCTGTCTTTGTAGGGTACAACCAGTGACAAAAGCAGCACTATAAAGTGTGACCCCTAGAGGAGGACATAGGAAGACCTGATGCTATGAGATCACACAGTAGAGGCCCCTAATATCCTCTGTGCAGGGCAGACTTCTCAGTGGAAGTGATGCACAGGCTGCACATTAAGAATGGATGGGACATAGACGAGGAGAGCCTGTGCCCAGGCAAAGAAACACCCATGCGAAGAAACCAGGGGCCGAGCGAGGGTGGGGTGCCATAGATTCTAAAATAAACTAATAAAAGTTCATATGGAGAAATGTGGAATATGGAGCGAGTGGTGGAGAAAGGAATGGGAGAAGTTGGGACAGAAGGCACAGTGAGGACCAGGTAGCGAAGGGAGGGGTTTGTACACCACAGTAGGGAGTATAGCCCTTAATCCTCAAAGTAATAGGAATTCATCAGACAATTGTAGAGAGGGAATGACATGATCAAATATTTATCTTGCAAAAGTCAGCTGCACTGTGGAGAATGGTTTGTGGGAGGAGAGAGGAGGAAGGGCAAGTTGGAGGATGTGGCAGTAACCTAGCCAAGAGATTGCTAGAAGGAAGGCTCCTCAAGGACCCAGGTTTTTGTCACTTTTGTTTCTTCCTGTAGCTCACGTGCTTGGAGGAGGGTGTGGTGCACACCAGGCAATCAATACTTGCTTGCTGAGTGATAATGGCCTAGACCAGGACAATGGCAGCGGGGATGGAGAGAAGTATCTGGATTTGAAACTTAATTTATAGACCAAAGGGAAAAATGAGTCATTGATTATATGGCAATTAAGAATGATTCCCTGTCTTCTGGTTTGGGCAACTCGGGCGGGGGAGGGGGAGTGCAGGGGCGGGGGAGGCTGGGGGAAGAGTGACATTCTATGAGATGGAAAATCCTTAATCTCTTCAAGCCTTCACTTCTCATCTGCATAATGGGACCAATATCCCACATATGTCAAGTATATAAAGGGAATAGCCTGGTGCCTGGAGCATAAAAGGTAATCAATGTGTCAATCATGTGTCCTGCATGCTCAGATCTCATCTCCCAGAATGCAAGTCCCCTCTGCAGGTTAAGAACAAAAGATCCACACATTTCCCCAGGGTCTCCAGGTTGGAAGTCCCCACAGAGATAGTGGTGGCAGCAGCAGCAGCACAAGTGTAAAATGAACAGCCAGGAAATGAAACAAGCAACTGAGATTGCTAATTGGGGTGTATTTTCTAAAAATGAACTGATTCTTAGTACAGCTCAGTCACCTGCAAACCTGGTCCTTGATGAGCTATTTTGTTCTTTGTCAACAGGAAGAATCTTATTGGATGGAGGAGTAGATAGGTAGGAGGTTTTCTGTAGTGCAGGGGAGGGGTGAGTAGCAGAAAGGAACTGAGTTTTTTTTTCTGAACTCACAATATTCACTGGGACACAACTACTTAGGCTCACTTCTCTATTTTCTGGAGAAGAGGAATCCTACCTGGTTGTGGGAAGGGGTGGTGCTGTTGGGCTGGCTTCCCATGGAAAAGATGCAACCACTGAAGTTAGAGAGGCTCACAGGGTCCCACAGCCACCATTGCCCTTTTCCCTCAAGTCCACTCCATGAATGGAGACTAAGCAACAACTCTCTGCCATGCACCACCCTGTCCAACTACTGGGGTTACTGAGATGAACGGGACAAAGCTATGCCTTTTGCATGGCAAACAGAACAATAAACAGGCAATCCAATTCTATATGATAGGTGTATGTATTAACTTACTGGGATGGCCATAACAAAGTACCACAAAATTGGCCTAAAACAACAGAAATTTATTCTCACTGTTCCGGAGACTAGATGCCCAAAACCAAGGTGTCGTCAGAACTGTGTTCTTCCTGAAGTCTCTAGAGGAGGGTCTTTTCCAACTTCTGGTGTTGCTGGTAGTCCTTGGTGTTCCTTGGTCTGTAGACTCATCACTCCAATGTCTGCGTGTCATCATGTGGCCTGCTACCTGGGTTGATCTGTGTCTCTTTTCTTTTTCTTACCAGGATATGACTCACATTGGATTCAGAGTCCATCCTACTCCAGGATGACCTCATTTAACTTCATTACATCTGTAAGACCCTATTTCCAAGTAAGGTCATAGTCACAGGTACCAGGGATTAGGACTTGAACATGTTGTGGAGGAGGGCAAATTCAACCCACTACAATGTAAGTAAAGGAGTGCTTGCTGTTCTAGTTCATCAGAATTCACCTTGTTACAGTGTTATCACAATGATGTGATGTGTTTGCCTTTCCTCCTTCCTTCCTTTTCTCCCTCCCCCTGCATCTTTTTTTACTTCTTTTCCCCTTCAGTGGTTCAGTCTACACATATTTGTTGGTTATCTCTGTGTGTTAGGCAGTATGCTAGGCATTGAGGATGGAATGGGGAGCCAGAACAGACCAGTCCCTGCCCTCTGAATCTTAAAGTGCTATTAGGGAAAGACACATAACCAAACAGCCACACAAATACATGTAAAAGAACAACTGGGATGATCAGAATGGAAGCCCCTCTGAATACTCAAGCTAACATCTTGATCCGATGCCCTAGGGAGTTATTTCTAAGGTCATAAAGACCAATCTCCAGCCATAGACTATCTGTGTAATATTACTGGCCCAAAAGCTCCAATGAACAATCTCCTTACTGATAAGGTAGAGAAAAAGAGGAGATAGAAGTCACTTGTTTAGTAGGGACCATCTGCATGGAACCTTCTGGCTGGGGAATGGGTGTGAGAAAGGGCCTTCCATCCAGCAGACTAAGCTCAGCTGGTGTCCAAATCCCAAGAGCTGGGACTGACTGTGAATAACCACCAGACTCCTTTGCAAGGAGCCACTGGAAAATAATGATAAACTGACCATCCGATTAAAACCAGGGGCCAGGACCTTATAAATGGTATAGTAGCATCCTGGGTAGCGATAATACCCACAAACTTTGGATTTTCCTGGGGGACTCTTTGGCAGCTTTGGGAAAACCATTGTTAGTGGCAAGGGCTACAGTGTGTGTGTGTGGGGGGGGTGGTGGTACATTGTATATGGGAGAAAATAATAGGCTTGACCTGGTCAGTGGAGGCAGATGGCTTCCTAGGAAGTGATATTTGCCCTCTGTGTCTCAGGCCCATGAAAACAAAGCTGGCAACAAGAAGGAAGACATTACACACACACACCACCACACAGATTACACTTCAGGTATTACACCCAAAGGAGTTCATGTTGGATGATTCCAGTATATGAAATTCTAGAAAAGACAATTTATAATCTATAGTGATAGAAATACTGAAGTGGGCTTGTCCAAGAAGGAGCACAGATAACTATTGGGGAGATAGAAATGCTCTGTATCTTGATTATTGTGGTGGGGACAAAGGTTTAATTGTCAAAACTCACCAAAATGTACATACACTTAAAATGGGTGCATTTGATAGTACGTCAATTAGACCTCAATAAAGTGGATCTTGAAAAATGTTGGTCTTATCTTTTTTTTTCTTTTTGTTTTAATTCTGGAGGTCAAAACCACGTTGGAAACTTTCCCAATCTTTCCCAAAAGTCAACTGATTTTGTATGAAATAATGTCAGGGCTGGGAAAAAATCCCTAGACAATTAGGATTAAACCCATCATTTTACACATGAAGAAACTGAGTCTTAGGAAAAGTGATGAGGCCAAAGTCACAGAGGTCAGATGGGTGTGGACTGGAAAAATCCAGACTGGAAAGGGGCAGAAGGACATGTTGTTAGGTGGCCCAGCCCACCACTGAGATTAGAGGAGTTAAATTTGAGGTCATCTAGGTAATCAGATTTGAGACTGGCAGCCTAAATCTGACCCGTCCCCAACCTGAAGTCTTAAATTTCCTGGCCATGTACTTCTTTCTGTCCTTACCACTCTTTGTGAAGTCTTTAACAGGCCATTTAGACTCTGTCACCCTCAAACCTCATCTGTTTCAGTCGTGTACACAGTTTGCATTTACTCTCATATCTCTTTGCAAAGAGTCTTCCACACTGGTGTATCTTGATGGGATTCCATGGTTTCAGTGGTCTGGGTAACTATTTAGGATCAGCTCAAGCACAGAAATCAGTTTGGGGCCAATATCATGCAATGAAGGAAATATAAGCTGAGAATTATAGTCTGGAGCAGAAGTCCTCAAACTTAGGTGCATATGAGAAATAAAGTCCAGATTCTTGGGGTTCACATCCCAAGATTTTGATTTACTGGGCCTGGGTGGTGCCCAGGAATCTGCATTTATAACATGCACCCCAGGTGATTCTGATGAAAGTGGTTGGAAGACCACGCTTGAGAGTCACTGTCCTCCAGGTAATATCTAGATTAAATAGGGGATAGAAAAAAAAAAGAGATATAGGTTTTTGACTAATCAATCAACTCTCAAGTTAATTCATGTTCAAAAGTAAATTTTTCTTATGTTCAAAGTGAGATCATGAGACAGCAACAATGACAACAAAAGCTGATGTGAATACATACTTATTTCTGGCAGTATCCCAGAAGTATTGGGTTGGCCAAAAAGTTCATTTGGTTTTTTCCATAAGATGGCTCTCTAGTGGCACTTAGCTGTCTTTTACTTCATTTGAAACAATTTTGTTAGATTGTGTTGTGACACTGTTGTATCAGTGTACATTTAAAAAGAACTTATCAAATTGGCGAATTTTTGTGTAATTGTTTTATTATTGAAGATGGAATAGGCAACATTTCTGGCATATTATGCTTTATTATGTCAAGAAAGGTAAAAATGCAGCTGAAATGCAAAAAAAGATTTGTGCAGTGTATGGAGAAGGTGCTGTGACTGATCAGTTGTGTCAAAAGTGGTTTGTGAAGTTTTGTGCTGTAGATTTCTCTTTGGACAATGCTCCACAGTGAGGGAGACCAGTAGAAGTTGACAACGGTCAAATCAACACATTAGTTGACAATCAGCATTACACTATGTGGGAGATAGCCAACATACTCAAAATATCCAAATTGATTAAGTTATTGGTGAAAATGAAAAATATGTCCTTTATTTCATGGAAAAAAACACACAGACTTTTTGGTCAACCCAATATATCATTCTCTAGTGATAGAGAAAAATAGCTTTATAAAGACATAATTCATGTACCATACAATTCATCCATTTAAAGTGTACAGTTAATGATTTTTAGTATACCCACAGATCTGTGCAACCATTACCACAATTAACTTTAAAACCTGTTCTTCCCCCTTACTCTCCAAACCTGTAATCATTTGTAGTCATTCCCCATTTCCTCCCAGCACTCCCAATCTCTGGACAAGGATGATCCACTACTTTCTGTCTCTATAGATTTGCCTATTCTTGGCATTTTGAGTAAGTGAAATCAAACAATATGGGGTCTTTCTGACTGTCCTTTTTTTTTTTTAAATTTTTTTTGTTTTTTGCCTAGCATAATGTTTTCAAGGCTCTTCCATGTTGCAGCATGTATCAGTACTTTATTATTGCCCAGTAATATTCCTAATGATGTATTTTAAAATGTCAGCACCTCTCCTTTTCATTAACATTTCCACAAATTGAACAATGGTATTTGATGCCCTAGCGACTTTCCCACCTCCTTCTGCGATGTTTTAACCACACTTCTGGGCTCCCTCCTACTGGCCTCAACTTAGGATGGTGTGCCCCCTTGTCTGTGTAGTCAATGCATCCCCTGATTCTGCATCTCTTTCCCTGGGCCTTTTCCTCATTTTTGATCTTCATTTTGATAAATATTTTACTCTTTCCATGTTATGTTGTAACAGGTGATGGTTTCCTATCTATGCTAGTGTCTTCTCCAAGAGAGAGCCTAAATCTTATTCATTTTTTGAGTGCCTAACTGGTTCCTGACAAGTATAAGGTGTTTGGTTGATATCTGTTCAATGAATAAATGAAGAAAGAAATGAATGAAAGAAAGAGACCCACGGATGCCAGCATCTACAGCATGAAAACCATTTTCCCTGCAGGTGTTAACACAGCCGTTTTAGCTCCTCCTGCTTGAAGTGACTTGTTTTAAAGAGAGTGGGAATGACAACTGAAAGAATATAAAAGTGCCTAAGCATGAAAACAGTCTGCTAGCAGTGGATTTCTCTGGGGGAGGGACTGGCAAGTCTGGGGGGCTTTCACCTCTTCTTTCATTATTGACTTCAAAAGAAGAAAGTGCTGTGATAATGGGTAATTTTTACTTTTTGGGGTTTGGGAGGATTTTTCATGTGAAAATATAAAAGTGAGCAAATCAGTACTGCCTTTGAGTTGGATCAATTACTAAGTTGGCTCTGGGTGACTTGGGCAAATCCCTTCTCCCCTCTGAACTCAGTTTCCTTAACTGTGAAAGAGAATGAGAAAACTTGCCTTATGGGTCTATGGTGAGGATTGAAAAGCATAGTGCCTGGCACAAAGTAGGCATTTGACAAATGACAGCTGTTGTTACTGTTATTAGCAATAATGATAGCAGCAACAAAAAGAAAAATGATAAACCAGGGAGGTCCCTTCCATTTGAGATAGTCCTTGAATCCGATTTTATTTATAGCCTTTCTGCTTATGTTGGGTGGCTTAACATACTGATTCTCTGAAACCATGTGGTTTAGCCCTGGAATGGAAGCTCTTTTAATAAACTCCACTTATTGGGTGATTATGCAGAAGGAGCTGCTGCAGCCTCAGTGACTTAGAAAAGCATTGTGATAACAGTAGCTGCTGTTTATTGAGCCTTTACAATGAACCACTTACTCTTTAACATAATGAGATCTTAAAACCCCCATTTTGCAGATGAGAAAATGAGGCACAGACAGGTCAAATGTTTTAAGGCCATACAGCTAGTAAGTGATTTATCCAAGATTCAAATCCAGGTCTTCTGGATCAAAGTTAGCTGTATTTTCATTAGACCTGATGCTTCTCAGGTTATACACAATGTGGTATAAGAGAAAAGAAAGAGAAGAGGTGACACAAAGGGGCAGTGGGGCTTTGGTGAAAGATTCACAGTGTCCCAGTTTTCCCAGCATGCCCTGCCTCAGTGGGGGTCCTGGAAGTCTGGGAATGGAGCACAGTTACTTCCTGCTGGTGTCACTCAGGCCAGGGAGTTCCATGAACTCTGAGATAGAACACAGGCTGTATATGAAGAGTTGCCATGGGTACCAAAGGATACTGAGCAAAGGACTGTCAGTTGTCCTTCCATATCCAGTCTTTCTTTCTTCGAGAGGAAAATGATTTTTGTGGAGCATAATTTTGTCTGGAATAAAGACTACATTTCCCAGTCTTCCTTGTAGCAATGTGCGGCCACATGTCTCAGTTTTGGCAATGGGGTATGAATGAAAAGAGGTATGTGCAACTTCTGGGAAATTTCATTCAAAGCTGTGAGTATGTGCTTTGCTTACCCACTAGCTGTGGGGGCTATCCTGGCAGTGAAGTGAACATGGAATGGAGGCCATTTACAGTAGAAGAAACATATAGAAGGATATTGGGTCCATGCCAGCCCTGGAGACTAGACTACCTTCCAGGTAGTCCTACCAGTCCTTCCAGGACTACCTACCTTTTCATGAGAGGAAAAAATATCTTCTATTTTAAGCCACTCCTAGTTTGGGTCTCTATTATTCACAATTGAAGCTGATTCTCACACAGAATCAACCCCTAGCATCTATTGCTTCCCATCTTCCTTTCCAGTAGCCCCCGATTTCTGTTAGGGGCTTCATGTTCAGGAAAGTCTCCAGAGGTGAGCATGTGATCTAAGCTAAACCAATCATAACATTCTATTTCCACAGCTACACTTGAGTGGCTCTGGGGTGGGTGTGTGACCTAAGCTGGCCCAAATCAGAAAGAAACTCATGATTTTTGTCTCTACAGCTGAGTCAAAAACAATCTTTTGCTTTGGAAAGTGTAGCCTGGAGCTGTGACTACCATTTTGCTATGCTGAAGGAAATACTGACTAAGGTAGAGAAAAAAGTTATAATGACAAATGGGGCCGAAGCCAGAGTATTGATCAGACTATGTCTGAAGTCTGTTATTTCTCTACTTTTCAGACCCATGAAACAGTATGTTGTGGATGTCATCTGCCAGTACTTTTTGTCCCTATATTGTAAGTGCAGTTTGAGATGGGCTTGTTATTTACAACCAATTCACTGGATAGAGATGTCCCCTCCATCTTCTACCCAGTATAGAACAAACAATAATAAAAGTAAGGGCAAATCACTTTGATAGCTCTTCTGAAGAAAGATGGAGCCAGGATGGAAGCAGAGATGTCATTTCCTCTGCGAGCCTTTCCTGATGCTTCCTGGTCTGAGCAAAGAGCCTCTTTAGTACTTACTCCCATAGCACCCTCCTATCCTCGTCTCTTATAGGAAAGGGGGTTCTTGGTATAATAAATCATTGCATTTATGCCATGGGAGCTGATCAATAATCAGCAAGAGGTTTGCTTATCTTTTAAATGGTTTATTCTGAAGAAGTTGAGAGGATTACTGTGAAGGAAAGTATCTACCATATTCCCTTCAGGTTGAAGCCAGGAATAACACAACCATGGCTTGGACCATGTGGCAATCTAGAAGGATGGGGCAGGGTCACTGAGGAGAGAGCAGAGAGGCAGTAAAGGGAAGACGGGTGGCCAGAATCTGGCATACTCCTAGGGACCCATCTGAGGTAGTCCAATGGGGGAAAAGTAAAGAATATAAAGAAGCCTGGACTTTTTATGTACGGTGATAAGATTATGCTCTTTCTGATGGTGTCTTATATGTGCACCTCCTTCAGAATGCAGAACAAAATGGTCAGCTTACACCAGTTTGCTGTCCACCCCTCATATAAACTCAGCTCCGTGAGGACATGGATCATCATGACTTGGCTATCATCATTTCTCCAGAACCCAACACAGTGCATAGAATATGAGAGACACTCTAAATATTTCTAGGATGACTAGATGGTTGGTTGGTAAGACTCACTTGGTAGCACTCAGCAGAGCATTATGGTTTTCATAAACTGTTTATCAGGAGTAACTGAGCCTTTTCATCCAAACAACTGTCTTCACTGAATTTCACTGACAGACCATGAAAACTCAGAGCAGAAAGGGATCATATCATGCAAGTTCTATCTCCCAGCTAGAGGAAATTCCCAGGAAAGGGAAATAATTACTCCACTGGAGGCAAGAGTTCTAGCTCCTTTGCCTGATAGCTGATTTAAGGTCAACCTCTACTTAAGGTCAGGGTGTATTTTTGTTAAACATTCCTTTTTGGGGGTAATAATTGTGAAAATGCCCAAACGTAAGAGAAGGATGGTACCTTGTTCTCCTGACCCAAACAAATGTCTATTATATGACTTAAATTCAACATTCATTTAAACCAATATTCAATAAGCATCTACTATGTGCCATGAATTGTACTCAAAGAAAATAAGACACTTTATCCTTACCAAGCTTGTGCCCTAGTCAGGAGACTAACAAGCCAACGATTTGAGAAGCAGGAAAACACAGGTTGAAGGGGAGGTTCACAGAGGGACACTGAAGCCAGCTGTGAGATTTATTCGCTGGGGTGCTTCCTGAAAGAAGTTTTGCTTAATCTGAGAATGATATATGGGAAGGAGTTGGCCAGGTGAAACATGGAGGAAGGAGAGTAAGATAAGACATAATCTATAGAAACCTCCTCTGGATGCAGTGTGGAAAGAAGTTTGGAGGGGGCCGAGACTGAAAATGAGGACACTGATTAGGCGGCTATTTTCATGCATACACACACATCCATATCCACATCCACTCACATCCACATACCCCTTTACACCAAAAATTTATGCAAGCACCAAAGTAGTCCTACCACTGGGTGAAAACAATGCCTTAAGCTATCCCATTGTTCAGTGCCTTAGCTTTCTCATGTGTAGAATGGGAACAAGCACAGCTGTCTTCAATGTCTCCCAGGATTTCCAGGAGAAGGGAAATGTCATCATATGGTTAAGGCCTTCACAGCTCAGTGTGGGTGAGTACAAAGGGCTGGCTTCTGCCTGGTCCCTTTTCATTTCCTCCAGTCCTTAATCTCAGCACAGAAGGCATCTCCGGGGGTTGCATGTGGAAAAGGTATTCTGGATGGACATGGAGATCTCAACAAAAGGCAAGTTTTCATTAGGTTCCCATTCATTCTCAAAGTTGAAACTAGAATGGTAGAATTGGGGCTTTACCTCCCAAAACTAAAAGTTGGAAAGTACAAAATGGTCCAAAGGCTTCCAGGCAAGCGTGGTAATCCATCCAGCCTGGAACTCCTTTGAACAGACAGTTCCATGATAGGAGGGTGTGTTCAAGCTCTTTGCCATGGGGAGCCCATATGAGTTTTCCTGGACTTCTGTAACAAAATACTGCAGAATGGCTTAAATAATGGAAATTTATTTTCTCACAGTTTTGGAGGACAGATGTCCAAGATCCAGGTGTCAGCAGGCCTTGTTTCTCCTGAGGCCTCTCTCCTTGGCTTGCAGATGCCTGTCTTCTCCCTGTGTCTTCACATGGTCCTCCCATGTATTTCTGTGTCCTAATCTCCTCTTCTTTTAAGGACGACAGTCATGTTGGATGAGGGCCAACCCCCATGATCTCAGGATACCTTAATCACCCCTTGAAAGACCCTGTTTCCAAATATAGTCACATTATGAGGTGAGGGTTAGGACTTCAACATATAAATTTTAGGGGGACACAATTGAGCCCATAACAGTAACAAAATAGCTTATTTATATAGCAAGTATAAACAACCAGGAAACGCAAAGGCTATGAAAATTCCTGCTGAAGTTTATCCCCAAACTAAGAATCCCCGACTGAAACAGATTTGCTGCTGCCTTGGTTGTGGCACCATCCACAATTTCCTGTTCTTTATCTCTGCTTCCATGTGCTGCTATAGAAAAGAGCTGATCTCCACCCAGCTCTTTCTTTACCCCTTTGCTGAACAAGTTTTGCTATGGCAACTGCTGGCTGGGAAGAGATAACCTAGGTAGTGACAGGGTCAGCCCATGTTCTTCTTCTCTCCTCAATTCTTGGACAGCCCCTGCTGTGCATTAGCTGTTGCATGAATCTCCAGAGTGGAGTTCATTGCTAAGAGTTTTGAGTGAGTGTGTGTGCACATGCATGTCTCTGTATGTCTGGGCAAAGTAGCACCTTTAACAAAGGAGTCAAATGGAAAATAGGATGCTCGGAAGAGGGAAGGCACTCATTCATCTACTGATGGGTCCCATTTGGATTGTCTGTCCCAGGCCTACTCGTGCTCTAGTCATCTTGCATCCATCAGCTTCAGTGACTTCCTGGCATTTTCGACAGGGCTCCACCTGCCTCCCTTGTGGTTGGAAATAATGACCTGCAGACTGCAAATCTCTCTTCTAGTCTTTTGAACGTGGGTTTCATCCGCTGTATGTTTTAAGGTTTGGGGTCTTGGTCATTTGCAGCCATCTCTCTGATGTCTCTGGAGCTGCAGCAGTTAAGTAGTGGGAGGATGAGGTAGAAGTGCAAATGAATTTGCCATTTGAAGGGGTTCATGACTCAATGGGTTATCTGCCTGAGAGCTATCCTCAGTGTCCCCCAGGGCCCTGTAGACTTCAGAAGGCAGTATCTGTGTGGGAGAGGGGCAGGAAGATCAGGGGAATTTGTTACTTTGTTACAGTCTTAAACCAGATCCATCTTACCTGGTCCTAGGCATTCTGAAGCCTCTGGAATCTGCCAGGATTTCCTTTGAGGACCTTCCATTTTCTCAGTGATATGTCAGTTACCAGCTTTCTTTGAAGATTGCCTTCCCAGCTAAGTTCCTCTGCAACAGTTTAGAAAAATTGTTAGTTGACAGGCATAGCCTTAAATAGTCCCTGTGGCTTCCCAGGGTGTCTGTCTAAAGCAAACTGTTTGCACAGAAGCCAAGGAAGGTTTGCTCCCTTTCCCCTTATCCCCAGGAAACAGTGATCCCCAAGGAGGATGGTTTAGTTCCCTGGCTGTTTCTCCACTTCCTTGCTGGTTGCATTTGGCTATTCCTAGCATGCCTTTTTAATTTTTAATTCATTCTTTCCGCAAATATTTATTGAGCACCAACGATGGTTAATTTTATGTGTCAACTTGACCGGGTGATAGGGTGCCTGGACATTTAGTGTAGGTGTTCCTAAATGAAATTAACATTTTAATTCATAGACTGAATAAAGCAGACTCCTCTCCCTAATGTAGGTGGGCCCCATCCAATAAGTTGAAGGTCTGAATAGAACACAAATACTGACCCTTCTGTGAATAAGAACACATTCCTCCTGCCTGACTGCCTTCAAGCTGGGACATTAGTCTTTTCCTACCTCTGGCTTCAGACTCAGGCTCTCCAGGGTGTCAACTGCAGGTCTTGGGACTTCTCAGTTTTCCTAAGTTCATGAGCCAATTAGTTGTAATAAATCTCAATTTCTCTTTTGCTCTAGCTCTCTTTATCTCTATCTCTAAATATATATTTATACATACCCTCTTTGTTGTATTTCTCTAGAGAACCTAGACTAATATACATCTGGGAGCACAGAAATGAAATAAACAAAGCCTCTACCTTTGGGTGTTTACATTTTGATGTGCACAGAGAGGGTGGGGGAGGTATTTTCACTTGGTTTGACACGTATCATGACAAATTTGCACAGCAATTTTAATCACATGATACTTTACAAATGGAAAAGCAATTTCCTGAACACATGTGCCTCTCTGTCCCCATCCCCATCTTAAAACCCTGTATTTGATGGGAGAGAGAATATGAAGGTAGGAATATATATCTTTATGCTATTTCTCTTCTGCTTAAAGCTGGGGTTCTTAATTTGTTTGTACTGGGGACCCCTTTGGCAATCTTATGAACTCTTTCTCAGAATAATGTTTTAAAATATATAACACAAAATACTTAGAATTTTGAAGAAAACCAGTTATTTTGAAATGTAGTTCTCAAATACAAAAACTGTGATCTAATAATATGTGTTCCTTTTATTAATGTGCTAAATAACATTATTTGGCAGTAGGCTTAATAATAATTTTGATTTCAAAGTACTGATGATGATAAGCAATATTTTGAAATAATTGTAACACCTGGCACATGATATGAAAATATCCATGACTTTCTTCTGGCCAACATAGAGGCATAAGTGGACACATTGTGCCTCCTTGCACAACCAAAAGAAGGATAATAACAAATTTAAAAACAAAAAACAACCAGAACTTCCAGAAAAATGGAACTGTATGGAAGTCTGACAGCCAAGGAGTTAAAGAAGAAACATTCATCCAGACTGGTAGGATGGGAAGCTGGGTGGAGAGGACTTGCGGCAAGGCGGCGGCTGGAGGACCGGGGTGGGTGAGGCGGTGGCTGGCAGACTGGGCAAGGTAGAGAGAGGCCAGTGGAGGGGGCAGTCCCACATTCATGTGCAGATAAACTGGGAGGAACAACTGGGGAGAGAGACAGTCCATGCAACCCAGGGTTCCAGTGTGGGGAAATGGAGTCTCAAAGCCTCTGACTGAAAAAAATCCTGTGGAGACTGAGGTGGTGGGAGAAACTCCCAGCCTCACAGGAGAGTTTGTTGGAGACACCCTCAGAGTCCTAGAACATACACAAAACCACCCACCTGGGAATCAGCACCAGAAAGGCCCAATTTGTCTGTAGGTAGCAGTGGAGGGGACTGGAAGCCAGCAGAGAGCTGAGCAGGTCTCACTGTTCCCTCTCAGACCCCTACCCCACATATAGTGCAACAACCCAGCAAAGTGGGTAGCCCTGCCCTGTTGAATACCTAAGGCTCTGCCCCTTACTATGTACCAAGTGTACCAAGGTGTACCAAGACAAAACAAAACAAAACAAAACAAAACAAAACAAAACAGGTGTACCAAGACAAAAAAAAAAGGCCCAAATGAAAAACAGATCAAAGCTCCAGAAAAAATACAACTAAGTGACGAAGAGATAGCCAACCTATCTGATGCACAGTTCAAAATACTGGTAATCAGAATGCTCACAGAATTGGTTGAGTATGGTCGCAAAATAGAGGACAAAGTGAAGGCTATGAAAAGTGATATAAAGGGAACCAACAGTGAAGGGAAGGAAACTGGGACTCAAATCAGTGATTTGGACCATAAGGAAGAAATAAACATTTAACTGGAACAGAATGAAGAAACAAGAATTCAAAAAAAATGAGGAGGCTTAGGAACCTCTGGGAGAACTTTAAACATTCCAACATCTGAATCATAGGGGTGCTAGAAGGAGAAGAGGAAGAATAAGATATTGAAAACTTATTTGAAAACATAATGAAGGAGAACTTCCCCAATCTGGCAAAGGAAATAGACTTCCAAGAAGTCCAGGAAGCTCAGGGAGTCCCAAAGAAATTGGACCCAAGGAAGCACACACCAAGGCACATCATTACATTATCCAAGGTTAAAGAGAAGGAGAGAATCTTAAAAGCAACAAGGAAAAGGAGACAGTTACCTACAAAGGTGTTCCCATAAGACTATCGGCTGGTTTCCCAAAAGAAACCTTGCAGGCAAAATGGGGCTGGAAAGAAGTATTCATAGTCATGAAAGGCAAGAACCTACATCCAAGATTACTCTATCCAGCAAAGCTATCATTTAGAATGGAAGGGCAGATAAAGTTCTCCCCAGACAAGGTCAAGTTAAAGGAGTTCATCATCACTACGCCCTTATTATATGAAATGTTAAAGGGACCTATCTAAGAAATAGAAGAAGTTCAAAAACTGTGAACAGTGAAATGACAACAAACTCACAACTCTCAACAACCAAACCTAAAAACCCAAAACCAAAAACAAACTAAGCAAATAACTTGAACAGGAACAGATTCACAGAAATGGAGAGCACATGGAAGATTATCAGTGGGAAAGTGGAGGTGGGGAATGGGGGAAAGGGTACATGGAATAAGAGGCATAAATGGTAGGTAGAAAATAGACAGGGGGGAGGTTAAGAATAGTATAGGAAATGTTGAAGCCAAAGAACTTATATATATGACCCATAGACACGAACTAAAGGTGGGGGGATGTGGGTGGGAGGGGGCGTGCAGGGCAGAAGGGAATGAAGGGAGGAAAATGGGACAACTGTAATAGCATAATCAATAAAATATATTTAAAAAAGAGAAAATATCCATGACTTATTGTAGACAAAGTTCCAGATATTACAAATAGTATGGCAGACAGGGATCAAAGATGGCAGAGGAGTGACTAGAAGCTACACTAATCTCCTCCCAGGACCAAACTGGAATTGCAACTAAATCGTAGAGAAAGCATCCTGAATAACCAACTGAACAGTAGCTGGAGAGAAGCCTTATAACCACAGACAGACTGAAGAAACCACTCCACCACAATAAGACTGGTAAGGAGTGCAGAGGAGGAATGAGAGGGTTGTCTGGGCTCCCATGGGTGGCAGCTGAAGCTTTGGAGGGATATTCTCAGCAACCCTCAGAAGTGTGGGGTCTAAACCCCAAGCAGGGGTTAGACCCTAGCCTACAGCAGTAGAGCCAGGAAAGGAACCCAGATAACACCCAGCTGTGAAGAGTGGTGGGATTTCTGTCTACCAAGGGGAGATGGCTGGAGATGCAGAGAGCCTCTTAAAGGGCTAACAGACAAAATTTTGTTTGCAGCCACTTACTCTGAGCTACAGCAGAGGGAGGACAGAGTGGACCAGAGACACTTGAGGAGAGTTTGGGGTTGGTGGCTTTAGGGAGAGAACTGAAGGAATAGCTACCAGGATCCCCATTGTGAGTCACTCCCCTTACTACAGAAGCCATCTTTCTCAGGCAGAGCATTCCTCCCTAAGTGGCATCAGTCTGAGAGGAAGCAACAGCCCTACTAGCAGGAATTACTCTGACCCACTTTGTGGTTCTTAGGCTGGGCTGCTGATTACAGCTTAAGGCCATACCATTGATTAGTTTAACAACGAAGTCAGAAAATACAAAGAAATAGTCAAAATGGGAAGACAGAGAAACAGACCCCAGATGAAAGAACAAAAAAAATTCTCCAGAAGAACAACTAGACAAAATGGAGGCAAGCAATTTATTAGAGAGTTTAGAGGAGTGGTGATAAGTATACTCAACCGCATAAAAAATAAAGACATAGAAATCATAAAAAAGGACCGGTCAGAAATAAAGAATGCAATATCTGAAATAAAATAAAACATTGGAAGGAATAAACAGTAGGTTAGATGAAACAAAGGATCAGTGATTTGGAACACAAGGTAGAAAAAAACCCAGGCAGAGCAGCAAAAATAAACAAGAATTTAAAAAATGAGGAGAGTTTAAGAAACATTTTGGACAACATGAAAGTGTAACAACATCCACATCATGGGAATACCAGAAGGAGAAGAGAGCAAGCAAGGGATCGAGAATCTATTCGAAGAAATAATGACAAAACTTCCCTAATCTGGTGAAGCAAAAAGACACACAAGTTCAGGAAGTTCAGAGAGTGCGAAACCGAGACACATCATAATTAAAATGACAAGACTTAAAGATAAGGAGAGAATCCTAAAAGCCACAAGAGAAAAGCAGGTAGTTACATACAAGGGGGCACCAATTAAACTGTCACCTGATTTCTCAACAGAAACATTTCAGAACAGAATGCAGTGGTATGAAATGTTCAAGATGATGAAAAGTAAAGACCTACAACCAAGGTTACTTCACCCAGCAAGGCTATCATTTAAAATTGAAGGAGAAATATGAAGCTTTCCAGACAAGAAGAAAACTAAAGGAGTTTGTTAACACCAAACCAGTACTGCAATAAATGTTAAAGGGCTTGCTTTAAGAAGAAGAAGGAGAAGAGAAAGAAAAGAAAAAAAAGCAGAAGAAAATAGTCTAACAATAAAACGACACTATGCATCTATCAATGATCACCTTAAATGTAAATTGCTTAAATGCTCCAACCAAAAGACATGGTAGCTGAATGGATAAGAAAATAAGACCCATATGTATGCTGCCTCCAAGAGATCCATCTCAAATTGAAACATACACACAGGCTAAAAGTAAAGGGAAGGAAGAAGATACTCCATGCAAATGGAAAGGAAGAAAAGGCTAGGGTAGCAGTACTTATATCTGACAAAATAGACTTTAAAACCAAGGCTACAGTAAGAGACAAAGGACACTACATAATGACAAAGGGAACAATCCAACAAGAGGATATAACTGCAGTAAGTAGACATTTATACACCCAATATAGGGGCACCTAAATATATGAAGCAAACTTTGATGAACAAAAAGGGAGACTGACAGAAATACAGTCATAGCTAGGGATTTAAAACACCTCATTGACTTCAGTGGACAGATCTTCCAAACAGAAAATCAACAAGGAGACAGCAGCCTTAAATGACACATTAGATCAAATGGATTTAATTGATATCTTCAGAGCATTTCACCCCAAAGCAGCAGAATATACATACTTTTCAAGTGCAAAGGGAATGTTTTCTAGGGAGGACCACATGTTAGGACACAAAACAAGCCTTAATAAATTTAAGAAGACAAATCATATCAAGCATCTTCTCTGACTATAATGCTACGAAACTGAAATCAATCACAAGAAGAACACTGAAAAACATACAAAGACATGGAAGCCAAATAACACGCTATTGCATGATGAATAGATCAATGACAAGATCAAGGAATAAATCAAAAGATACCTTGAAACAAATGAAAATAAGAACATAACAATCCAAAATCTGTGGGACACTGGGAAAACAAACCTAAGAGGGAAATTCGTAGCATTATGGGCCTATCTCAAAAAAGAAGAAAGCTCAAGTAAACAATCTAACTTCACACTTAAAGGAACATGAAAAGGAACATCAAACAAAGCCCAACATGAGTAGAATGAAGGAAATGATAAAGATCAGAGCAGAAATAAATGAAATAGAGTCTAAAAAATACAAAAGATGAATGAATCCAAGAGCTGGTTATTGAAAAGATAAACAAGATTTTTAAACTGTTAACAAGACTTATCAAGAAAAGAGATAAAGAACCCAAATAAATAAAATCAGAAATGGAAGAGGAGAAATAACTATCACCAAAGAAATACAAAGGATTGTAAGGAAATATTGCAAACATTATATACCAACAAACCGGATAACCTGGATGAAATGGAAAAATTCCTAGAAACATATTAAAACTAATCAGGAAGAATCAGAGAATCTGAATAGACATATTACACCTAATGAAACTGAAGCAGTAATCAAAAATTCCCAACAAACAAAAGCCCTAGACTGGATAGCTTCACAGGTGAATTTTGCCAAACATTCCAAGAAGAACACCTCTCCTTCTCAAACTACTTCATAAAATTCAAGGGGAGGGAAGGCTCTCTCCCTTTAATGAGGGCAGAATTATCCTAATTCCAAAACCAGATAAAAACACTTCAAAGAGTGAAAATTATAGGTCAATATCCCTGATGAATATAGATGGTAAAATCCTCAACAAAAATATTAGCAAACCAAATACAGCGATGCATCAAAAAGATCATACACCATGATCAAGTGGGATTTATTACTGGAAAGCAAGGTTGCTATAACATTCACAAATCAATAAATGTAATTCACCACATAGACAAAATGAAGGATGAAAACCACATGATCATATCTATAAATGCAGAAAAAGCATTTGGTAAAATCCAGCACCTATTTATGATAAAAACTCTCAGCAAAGTGGAATTAGAGGGAACATACCTAAACATAATAAAGGCCATATACGACAAACCCACTGCCAACATTGTACTCAATGGGGTAAAAATTACAAGCGTTCCATTTATAATTGGGAACAAGACAGGGACGTCTGCTTTCACCTCTCTTATTCAACATAGTACTGGAAGTCCTAGCCACAGCAATCAGACAAGGAGAAGAAATAAAAGGCATCCAAATTGGAAAGGAAGAAGTAAAACTGTCTTTATTTGCAGATGACATGATACTGTACGTAGAGAACTCCAAAAATTGTAAGAGACTACTAGAACTGATAAATGAATTCAGCCAAGTACTAGGTTACAAAATTAATATCCAGAAATGAGTTGCATTTTTATATGCCAATAATGAACTAACAGAAAGGAAAATGAAGAAAACAATCCCATTTACAATTGCTTCAAAAAAAATAAAATGCCTAGGAATAAACTTAAGCAAGGATGTAAAAGATCTACACCTGGAAAATTATAAGACACTGAAGAAAGAAACAGAAGAAGATACAAATAAGTGGAAGCACATAATGTGTCCGTGGATAGGAAGAATTAATATTATTAAAATGTCCATACCACCCAACCTACAGATTCAAAGCAATTCCTATCAAGATTCCAATGATGTATTTCACAGAACTTGAATGAATATTTAAAAAAATTACATGGAACCACAAAAGGCCCTGAATAGCAACAGCGATACTGAGAAAGAACAAAACTGGAGGAATCACACTACCTAATATCAAACTGTAAGGCCATAGTAATCAAAATAGCAACGTACTGGCATAAAAACAGACACACGGATCAATGGAACAGAGTAGAGAGCCCAGAAATAAACATACAAATTTATAATCAATTACTATTCAATAGAGGAAGCAAGCACATACAATGGGTTAAAGACAGTTTATTTAATAAATGGTGTTGGGGAAATTGGACAGATACATACAAAAAAAAAAAAAAGATACTAGACCACCTTCTTACACCGCACACAAGAATAAATCCAAAATGGATCAAAGACTTAAATGTTAGACCCCAAATCATAGAGGAAAACAGACAGTAAAATCTCTCGGTCTTGGCTCATAGCCATATTTTATCAGATACATCTCTCCAGGCAAGAGAAACAAAAGAAAAAAATAAACAAATGGGACTACATCAAACTAAAAGGTTTTTTGCATAGTAAAGGAAATCATCAACAAAATAAAAGATGACCCACAGAATGGGAGAACATATTCACCAATACATCTGATAAGGGGTTAATATCCAAAATTTATAAAAAACTTACAAAACTCAACATCAAAAAACAAGCAACCCAATTAAAAAAATGGACAAAGGATCTAACGGATATTTCTTCAAAGAGGACATACAGATGACCAATAGCTCCATTGTCACTAATCATCAGAGAAATGCAAATGAAAACCACAATGAGATATCACCTCACACCTGTCAAAATGGCTAACATCAATAAATCAACAAACAAGTGCTGGTGAGGGAGGATGTGGAGAAAGAAGAACCCTTGGCACTGTTGGTGGGAATGTAGACTGGTGCAGCCACTGTGGAAAGCAGTATGAAGATACCTCAAAAAATTAAAGATGGACCCCTATGTTCACTGAAGTATTATTTACAATTGCCAAGACATGGGAAGCAGCCCAAGTTCCATCAGTAGATGAGTGGATAAAACAACTATGGGACATTTACACAATGGTATACTACTCAGCCATAAAAAAGAAGAAAATTTTACCCTTTGCAACAGTATGTATAGACCTGGAGAACATTATGCTAAATGAAATAATCCAGCCAGAGAAAGACAAATACTGTATTATTTCACTCATATGTGGAATCTAATGAACCAACTAAACTAACAAGGGAAATGGGGACAGACTCATGGATGGAGAGCAGATGACAGCTAGTGGGTGGGGAGATAAGGGGTGGAGGGATTTAGCAAAAAGAAAAAAGAATTCATGGACATGGACAACAGTGTGGTGATTGCTGGGGGAGGGGCTTATAAGAAGACTAAATGGTAATGGAAAAAAATACAATAAAGATTAAATTTGAGCCTTGACTGGTGTGGCTCAGTGGATTGAGTGCCAGCCTGTGAAACAAAGGGTCACCAGTTCAATTCCCAGTTGGGGCACATGCCTGGGTTGCGGACCAGATTCCCAGTGAGGGGTGCATGAGAAGCAACCACACATTGATCTTTCTCTCCCTCTCTTCCTTCCTCCCTTCCCCCCTCTCTAAAAATAAATAAATAAAATGTTTAAAAAAATTAAATTTGAAAAAAAAAATAGTATGGCAGTTTGTTATCCACCATATTGTTTTGCTACGGCCGCCATAATGATCACAAACTGGGAGTCCTGAACAACATAAATCTATTGTCTCAGTTTGGAAGACTGGAAATCTGAGACCAAGGTGTCAGGAGGGTTGCACTTCCATTGAAGACACTAGAAAGTGGCCAAAATGGTGTAATAATCTACACATACTGTAGGGAACCACTTTGCAAGGCATGGAAATGTAGCTCAGCACCCATGTGGAAAACCAGTGGGGGGTGAGTCGGCATGCAGGACTACGCCCTCGGAGAGGTTCTCCCGTGGGAAATCAGGCCTGCATTGTACCTAGGCTGCTTTGTGACTTGCTCTTGTTAAAACTCCCTCACCCTGAGTTCAGGCAGTGAGTACTTGCTGCATATCTTTAAAGTAACTTCCTGAAGTCTGTGCTAATTTTCCCAAGGACTGAAATGTAACCAGACCTGTTTCTCTTATCGTTCCCTTGCATTTGCAACATTTTTTCCTTGTTAATCTGTAAGAAGTAATCAGTAACATCCCTTCTGTTGTTATCTATAAAAAGTAATTACCTAAAGCAAACCTGAGTACAATGAATGAAAACCTTCTTTGATGTATGCTATTAGAAAGCCAATAAAAGCCTGTCAAGGCAAGGGTCGGGGCGCTCTCCTCTTGAGAGAGTGGCCAGGCTGCTCCGAGGTGCTCTCCCCTTGAAAGAGTAGCTGTGCCATCCCTTTTCCTCCACAGCACTCGGTAGTCTGTGTGAATTTATCTCGTCTCATCCATAACACCACGGATACTGCAGGCTAGTGTCCACATCAACATACACCCCACATACAGGAGAGAGGTGAGGTGGGAATTGTGTGTGTGAGAAAAGAGTTCAGACAAGAAATAACATTTCAATTAGTCCGCACTCTGTTACTAGATTCTTACGTTTTCCTCACATAGCCTTCTAAGGATGTCCCTCATTTCCTGTTCTCCAAAAAGCAATAAACAACTCAAGTGACTCAATTTTCTAGCACTGAAACCACCATCCTTAGGAATATATGGTGAAGAGGAATGAAGTCTATTTTTAATCTAAAAGTCAAATGTCATCGTGTCACTCCTTGGCATAACCCCTTTCATGACCTTCTCTTTACTTTCAAAATCCCGAAAGTGGCATCAAGTCTCCACCTAACTAGCTCTCATCCATCTCCCTAGCCCCAGCTCACCCCCTTCGCATAACCTTTACAACCCTCTGATGACTTACTTTCTCTCAGGTCATTGAACACACCCAACTCTTTGCAGCCTCCAGCTTTAGCTTGTACTATTTATTATGCTGTGATTCAGAAACAACAAGGAATTCTGCAAGAAGAAGGGAAATGTGTTTTTACTTGCCTCTGTGAATTCGCAAGGGAAATAGGGTGTGAAAACCTAGGAGTTTAGAGACTTGCAGAAGACACTGTGTACAAGTGAGAGTTCAGCTAGACTAAAGTACTGCATTTTTATAAATGAAGCTACTGGTTTCCTTTTTTCACTGTTTATCTGGATGTAAAACTTCTGTTTTGATGTGTGTGTGTGTGTGTGTGTGTGTGTGTGTGTGTGTGTGTGTGAGAGGGAGAGAGGGAGAGGGAGAGGCAGAGAGAGAGAGAGGGAGAGGGAGAGGAGGAGAGAGAAAGAGAGAGAGAAACTTTAGCCTAAGAGAGAGAGAGAGACTTTAGCCTAAAGAAGTGTTTACTGAATTTCATTAATTTGTTGACTGTCTTCTAGATTTCTGCTGCATTCAACTACCACCTGTACTTAATTTATTATAAGGATTTCCTATACTTTTACAATATATTTTTTAAATTGACCCACTTTTTGTAAATTTAGCTTTAATTTAAAAAAGAATATCCAAATGTCACAGATTGAAAGAAAATAATTGTAAGCACATATTTGATAAAGGTGTGGCATCCAAAGAATATACAAAGAACTTACAACTCAGCAATCAGACAATCACCCAATTTAAAAATGGGAAAAGGACATGAACTGACATCTCACCAAAAAGATTTATAGATTAAAATAAACATATGAGAAGATGCTCAACATCACCTATTATTAGGGAAATGAAATCAAAGTAACATTGAGACACTGCCACACACCTTGCTATGGACTGAATGTATGTGTCCCTCAAAATTCAAAGTAAGGACTCCACAATTTTGTGAAATTTACCTCCAGGAGCTTGACCAGTTTCTCACGTAAATATTGGAGAAAAATCTTTGTGCTTTTGATAAGGGGAAGGGGAAAATAATTTTGAAATATGCTAGATCACTGTATCCTTTTTTAAAAAAAAGATTTTATTTATTTCTAGAGAGGGGGAAGGGAGAGAGGAAGAGAGGGAGAGAAACATCAATGTGTGAACACCCCCTACTGGGGATCTGGCCTGCAACCCAGGCATGTGCCTTGACTGGGAATCAAACCAGTGACCCTTTGGTTTGCAGGCCAGCACCCAATCTGCTGAACCACACCAACCAGGGCCATCTATTCTTAAACTAGCTTGGCTTTAGGAGAAAGTAGCTAAGCAGAATCTAACATTTTGGAGTTTAATCAGAGGACAACTGGGGGAAGAGATATACTCAATGACAGTCAGTTCTAACCTTTCATGTGGGAGAATGGAAAACCCCATAGATGGGACAAAATATCTTGATTACTGTGGCTTTATTGGTTACTGTAAATCTTCCAAATTTCTTCTTCTCCTTCAATATTGTGTTGGCTGCACCGGGTCTTTCTGCCTCTCCATATAAACTTTAGCATCATTTTGTGATTATCCACACAATAACTTGCTGGGACTCTGATTGGGATTGCATTGAATCTATAGATCAAGTTGAGAAGAACTGACATCCTGACAGCATTGAGTCTACTCATCCATGAAAATAGAATCTCTCTCCATTTATTTAGATCTTTTTTTATTTCCTTCATCAGAGTTTTGTTTTCTTCATAGAGATCTTGTATATATTGTTAGACTTATATCTAAGTATTTCATTTGAAGGCTGTTAACTGCATTTGTACAGTTTTTAATTTCATATTCCACTTGTTCATTGTTGGTGTATAGGGAAGTGACTGACTTTTGTACATTAGTCTCACATCCTGCAACCCTGTTTATAACTGCAAATAGTTTCAATAGGTTTTATGTATATATTCAGATTCTTTTGGATTTTATACATAGATGATTATGCCATCTGTGATCAAAGACAGTTTTATTTCTGTCTTCTCAATTTGTATACTTTTTATTTCCTTTTCTTGTCTTATTGCATTAGAACTTCTAGTACAATGTTGCAAAGCAATCGTGAAAGGGAACATCCTTCCCTTGTTCCTGACCTTAATGGAAAAACTTTATCTCACCATTAAGTATGATGGTAGCAGTACAATTTTCTGTAGATATTCCTTAGCAAGGTGAGAAAATTCCCCTCCAATTTTAATTTTCTGAGAGCTTTTATTGTGATGGGTGTTGGGTTTTGCTTTTCTGCATCTATCATTAAGATCATGTGATTTTTCTCTTTTAACCTGTTGGTGAAATGAATTGCATTAATTAATTGTATTACATGTTGAACCAGTCTTGCAAACCTTGGATAAATCCCACTTGGTTATGATGTATAAATCTTTTTATGCATTTTTGAATTGATTTGCTAATATATTGTTGAGGATTTTTGCAGAAGAGATATTGGTTTATGTTCATGACAAATATTGATCTGTAGTTTTCTTATAA
Organism: Glossophaga mutica; assembly: GCA_039655065.1. Taxonomy (NCBI): domain Eukaryota; kingdom Metazoa; phylum Chordata; class Mammalia; order Chiroptera; family Phyllostomidae; genus Glossophaga; species Glossophaga mutica. The sequence continues at coordinate 101,247,839 of CM077305.1, forward strand.
TGTCTTTTTAAAATATATTTTATTGATTATGCTATGACAGTTGTCCCATTTCTCCCCCATCATTCCCCTCCATCCTGCATACCCCCTCCCGCCCACATTCCCCCCCTTTAGTTCATGTCTATGTGTCATAAGTTTTTTAGCTTCTACATTTCCCACACTATTCTTGCTCTCCCTGTCTATTTTCTACCCACCATTTATGCTACTTATTCTCTGTACCTTTTCCCCCTCTCTCCTCCCACTCCCCTGTTGCTAACCCTCCATATGATCTCCATTTCTGTGGTTCTGTTCCTGTTCTAGTTGTTTGCTTTGGTTTAGGTGTGGTTGTTAATAGCTGTGAGTTTGCTGTCTTTTTACTGTCCTATTTTTTATCTTCTTTTTCTTAGATAAGTCCCTTTAACATTTCATAGAATAAGAGCTTGGGGATGATGAACTCCTTTAACTATACCTTATCTGAGAAGCACTTTATCTTCCCTTCCACTCTAAATGACAGCTTTGCTGGATACAGCAATCTTGGATGTAGGTCCTTGCCTTTCAAGACTTCAAATACTTCTTTCCAGCCCCTTCTTGCCTGTAAGGTCTCTTTTGAGAAATCAGCTGACAGTCTGATGGGAACTCCTTTGTAAGTGACTGTCTCCTTATCTCTTGCTGCTTCTAGAATTCTCTCCTTCATTTGAATCTTAGGTAATGTAACGATGATGTGCTTTGGCGTGTTCCTCCTTGGGTCTGACTTCTTTGGGACTCTCTGAGCTTCCTGGACTTCCTGGGAGTCTATTTCCTTTGCCAGATTGGGGAAGTTCTCCTTTATTATTTGTTCAAATAAGTTTTCCACTTGTTGCTCTTCCTCTTCCCCTTCTCGTACCCCTATAATTCAGATGTTGGAACATTTAAAGATGTCCTGGAGGTTCCTGAGCCTCTCTTCATTTTTTTGAATTCTTGTTTCTTCCTTGTTTTCTGCTTGGTTGTTTGTTTCTTCCTTCTGGTCCACTCCATTGATTTGAGTCCCAGTTTTCCTCCCACCACTATTGGTTCCCCATGCGTTTTCCTTCATTTCATGTATTGTAACCTGCATTTTTTCATCTAATTTGTGAGCAAAATCAACCAATTCTGTGAGCATCCTGATCACCAGAGCTTTGAACTGTGCATCTGATAGGTTGGCTATCTCTTCATCGCTTAGAGGAATTGGCTCCGCGGCTTTCATTGTTCTTCAGTTTGAGTCATTTTTGGTGTGTGTGTGTGTGTGTGTGTTTGGTCTGGTCATGGCTGTTATGTAGTGAGGGGTGGAGCCTTAGGTGTTCCCCAGTGCGGGGCAGCCCAGTCACTGAGTCGTGACGTTGTATGTGAGGGCAGGGTCCAAGAGGGAACAATGGCACTTGCTCTACTCTCTCTTGGATTCCAGTCCCTTTCCCCCACTTCCCCTTCACCTGGATTATCTGTGCACAAATGTGGGACCACCTGGTTAGTCAGCTGCCTTGCATGGCCTCACTGGGTCTGCACAGTTGCCACCCTGTGCCTGGGGTCTGCTAGCCGCCACCTGCACACCTGAGAAACTGCCAGCCACTGCTGCCTGTGTGCCTGGGTCCACACCTCCACTTTTTCCTGCTGCAACTCCACCCCTCTTACCGGTCTGGATGAAGGGTTGTTGGACTTCCATACAGTTCAGTTTTCTATCAGTTCTGGTTGCTCTCTTGTTTCTAAATATTTGTTGTCCTAAATTTTGGTTGTGAGAGGAGGCACAGTGTGTCCACCCTATGCCTCCATCTTGGCCAGAAGTCTCTTATAATGTCTTTATCAGGTTTTGGTGTTAGGGTAATTCTGGCCTCACAGAATGAGTTAAGATGTATTTGTTTTGCTCCTATCTTCTGAAAGAGATGTAGAAAATTGTTATTATTTTTTTCCTGAGTGTTTGGTAAGACTCATCATTGGACTCATCTGGGCCTGGGGCTTTTTGTTTTGGAAGTTAATTATTCAACTTAAAAAAGAGACTTAGATCTTCCCTTCCCTCTTTTTTAAGCAGTGGACTTTTCTTTTCCCCCAAATAAAGTCTTTCTCAGCATGCATATAGGCTAGAGCATAACTGCTTGTCCTGAGATGGGGAAGGGAGGCCTAGAATTCATTCTGGTCATTTTCCCTTTTCACCTTTTCCACAGCCTCCTCCTCTTAATTTTGATGACAGCATAGAACCTTGGTGCTCTAAGGAACGTAGCTGAGATACCACTCATCTAAAGGTCAGCATAAATGACAGAAATCCAAGATGCTCTGATTCCCACCCAAATACCCTGGCAACTGTGGGCAAGCCTCTAAGATCCCCTGAACTTTAGTTCTCTCCTTTAGCTAGAACCACTCTCCCACAGCTCTATCTCACAAAGATGTGATGAGGACAGAGACTAACAAGGATGCAAAGATTCATGCATCCTTGTAAGAGTCTAGGGACACAATTATTGCATGCTGAAAGGATCCGGGTCTAACCCTTTAATATGCACTGTTGGTGGGAGTGGAAATTGGTGCAATCCCTGTGGAGAGCAATTGGCAGTATGCGGTCGAGTTGAAGATGCAGCTGACCTGGTGATGCCATTTCCAAGTACATGTCCTGGTGTAAGTTTAGAAACTCTTGTCCACATTCATGAGGAACAAGTTCAAAGGCAGTTATGCAGCAGTGTTTGCAATCATGAAAAACTGGGAACTACCTGAATTTCCATTAGGAAGGGAATAGATAAAGAAATTATTGTATATTCACACAATGGAATACTAGACAGCTATTAAAATGAATGAACTAGATGTGTATCAACATGCATGGATATTGAAATGTAAAGTTGAGGGGACTGAAGCTAATTCCAAAATGATATGCATGACATGATCCCATTTTTATAAATAGGATCGCATATACTAAATAAAGTTTATAGGATATGTAGGTGATAAATCATAAAAACATTGGTTGGAAGGATACAAACCTACTGAATTCATGGTAGGTTGGGGAAGGATCCTGGATAAAAGAACATAGGAGACTAAGTTGCTTTACGCACACATACACACACACCCTTAAATTTACTCAACTTTGGTAAATGCATGGTTATTTATACATAGTTCTTTGTGCTTCCTATATGTAAACTTAAAAAAAATTTTTAAATCCTCACCTCTAGATATGTTTTCATTGATTTTTTTTTTTAAGAGAGAGAGAGAAAGAGAGAGAGGGAGGGGGAGAGAGAGAGAGAGAGAGAAACATCTAGGTGAGAGAGAAACATAGATCAGTTGCCTTCCCATATTTGCCCTGACCGGGGATTGAACCCATGACCTAGGTATGTATCCTGACCTGGAATTGGACCAGCAACCTTTTGGCGTAAGGGAAGATGCTCTAACCAACTGAGCCTCCCTGGCCAGGACTATATGTAAACTTTTTTAAAAGTAAAAAGCATTTTTCCCACTTTGCTACAATGTACTCATCACACAGTTCTATAGCTCTTGCTATGTATTAGACTTTATAAATATCAATAATTGAAGCCTCATACCAGCATAAAGAGGTACTATTTGAGAAGTAAGGAAATGGATACACAGAGAGGTTAAGCCATTCACCCAAGGTCAGATAGCTAGCAAGTGACAGAGCTAGGCTTCTGACCCAGGTAACCTGGCACCACCGTCCATGCTTTCAAGCACCTACCATGTTATCCACAGGTTGTCACCCTCAGTGTTCCCTTCTCATACGATCTACCTGCCTTTCCTTATTTTGTTTTATGCCATGTAGGAGCTGGGTTCACACCCCCTTCATCACTCCACTCCAGCTCTAGGGCGGCTTCTCACTCAGTATAAATAAACAGAAAAATATTGTTGAACAAATGAATAGATGAATGAGTGGCCTGAGATTCCTGGAAGCCACTCTGTGCAAATGTCATATTCAGGGTCACTGCCTCTAAGTCCTTTACCACATTCAGTGTCATCCAGGGTGCTAGCACTGGGTATATGGGAAATCAGCCCAATTACCAGTAATACAAAGATTGAAAAAATAATCAAATAATGTGGATGTTTATTTCCTAGGGTCTACCTTACTCCCTCTACATGTAGATGGGTTGTTCAGAGAAAGTTGTAACATTTTGAGAAAATATCCAAGTCTCCTCACAAATCCATTCCCCGCCCCACTGCCCACCAACTAATTCCCATTCCACTTCTGGTTTCAATGGAAAACTTTCCTTCTTCTGAGAAGCCTTCTCTGGCCACCCAACCCCTCCATGCTGCCATTCTATTTCCTATGATCTTTTTCCTATATTGAACATGTAACAGCTTATAATTAATATTTATTTGTGAATTCATTCTTTCTAATATCTGTTTACCTAAGAAGCTATCTGTTCCAAGAGGTCGAGGTTCATGCTTGTTTGGTTCACTCCTGTCTCCAGTACCTGGCACAGTGCCTGCTATGCACCAAGTGCTCATTTATCATCATTGAATGAATCTTGTTGCTGACTACAGTGGCTTAGCCGAAAAAGATGTGTTAAAGGGATTTTAAAAATTTAACAGCACAACTCATTTCACTAAATGAAATTGTTCAAACTTCCTTATATAAACCACTTGTTTCTCTGGGTAAATTGGGAGGTGATTAGGGAGAGTCAGCTCTCTACGCCCTCTCCTTGCTGCTCCAGACAGGATCCCTCAGGCACCTCCCAGAATGCCCCTTGGCAAGCTTTTCCAAGCCCTCCCATTGAAAGAGTCAAGTCTCTTCCTCAAGGGGACACCTCTTTGTAGGTTGAAAAACAGACCATCAATCCTCTTCTCCCAGCTCCCTGCGTCCGCCTTGTGGGGTACTTTGCTAATAGAGCCATAAATTTCCCCTCTAAGCGAGCATCCTGATTTGCTTTGCTCTTCAGATGACCTCTTCCTGAGGAAAATGCTGTAGTTTCCCTGAGTTATGGCAAAGACTCCAGTGGGTGGCTGTGTTGTGTCCTGCCTCACCATCTGATAGTCTAATTCCTCTCCAATTTACAAGCTCGTTAGTTCCCCAGCCAGCTACCATCTCGGTGCAGCTGACCCAGTGGCAACGTCTGCCTGTGTCATCTTGCTCAGACAAACACAGGCGTCCCTGATGAGGAGGCAGCCATCCCAGTCCAGCTGTAGCATTGACTGACCCTGCTGACTCCATCCACATGGGGGCAGGAAGGACAAAGCATCAGAACACTGGACTGGATCAGCTCCTGCAGGCAGGGAAGCTCTCCAGGCTGGCTTTCCTGCTGAGACCGCTTAGGGAAATTCCTTTCTTTCAAGGGGGCAGGGCTGCTGCCTGCCCTCACTCCCTCTTCCAGCTGGGGTTCCAGAGTGGTTGCTGGCACGTTTGGTGAAAGGTCAGGTGCAACCCCCTTGCTCAGTGCCTGACTGCAGGAGTGGCAAGAAATGACACTGAGCATGCTTTCTATGTGCCTCCATTCCTGGCCTCTAAAATGGGCACAGTAATGTATATCACGGGGCTCTGGGGGGATTCAATGAGGTGTACGCACTGAAGGGTGCAGGAATGAAGTGTCATCAGGGCTGTCAGTACTTGTAATTGGTTCAGCCTATGTTCACAGCTATGTCAATATCTTTATCTGTATTTAAAACTGCATTACTTTCCTTGGGCTGCCACAACATATTACCACGCACTGGGAGGCTTACAACAGCAGAAATTTATTCTCTCAAAGTGCTCAAGGCCAGGAGTCTTAAATCAGGGTGTTGGCAGGGCCATGCTCCCTCTGGAGGCTCTAGAAGAATGTCCTTCCTTGCCACTTCCACTTCTGACATTCCTTCCTTTCCCTGGCTTGTGGTCACATTGCCCTAATCTCTGCCTCTGTTTTCACATTGCCTCCTCTCTTCTGTTGTCTCCCACAAAAACACCTGTCATTGGATTTAGGGCCCACCTGAATAATTCAGCACGATCTCATCTCAAGACCCTTAATTAAATCTGCAAAGAGCTCTTTTCTAAAAAAGGTAACATTCATAGGTAGGGATTTAATGTAGATAGATCTTTTGGGGGGTCATAGCAATGTCTGTATCTGTATTTCTATCCCTATATTTGTCATCTATATCTGTAGATTGATGGAAAAGCAAAGATGTCAAAATGCTAACAGTTTCTGGACTTAAGTAGCAGGTGTGTAGGTACTCATTTTACAGGTATACAATTCCTTATCCCCAAATCCTGTGGTTCTGAATTCAGATGTACTCAGATTTTAGAAAGGCATTCAGATGCTTGCAATGTATATTACACCCTCAGCACAGGTCTGGACAGCACCCATCATCAAATACAGCAGGTCCTCAAATAATATCTTTTTGTTCAACATTGTTTCATTATAATGTTGGTGATAAAAAGAAAATCTATACTTCACTGGGGCTGCTGCCTGTGTGGAGTTGGCATGTTACTGTGTCTGTGTGGGTCTTCTCTGGGGACTCCGGTTTCTTCCCACATCCCGAAGATGTGCAGTTGTTGTGAACTGCCAAGTCTGTGTTGTCCAGGATGAGCCAGTGTGGGTGCCTGTGCGTGGCCCTCAGGTGGAAGGGCATCCTGCCCGAGCTAAGTTCCTTCCTACCTTGCACCCTGAGCGGCTGATACCAGGACAGGCTTCGGACCCCTGTGACCATGAACCGGAATAAGTGGGTTGGAAAATAATGCTCTAGCTTAATTTTATTAATCTTTCTTAAATATATGTATAGCTCACATTTATTTCAATCTTTCATACTGAATGTATTTTGTGTCTTGTAAGTTTGGTAATGTTTTTGTGACCAGAAAAACACCCTAAAAGCTTAACTCTTGTTTATATCAATTAGCCTAGGGTAACACTGGTTTTGTTATATGTTATTTTGCTTAAAGCCACAGTTCTCAAGAACCTAGCATTCTGTTAAGTGAGGACTTACTGTATATTAATAGGTCTGCAATTAATGTTACTTTTAAACATTCACATTAAGTGGATAAAATAAAAACACAGACAATGCATACTATTTGGGTCAGGTTTTGCTACCGAATGGGTGATAGCACCAAATGTATGATAACTTCTGGATTTCAGAGCTTTTTGGATTTTAGGATTATGGAGAAGAGAGTGGGGGCCTATGTTATTCTTTCTTCTGTTTTGGTGTGTTTGAGAATTTCCATAATAAAACATTTTGGGAAAGGAGATGATGCATGTAACATGCTGAGCACAGTGCCTGGTGCATAGTGAGAACTTAAGAACTGTATAACCATTAAAATTAATTTCATAATGATTATTCTTACTGACAGGCAGTTAGGAGCTACTGAAGATTTTTATGCAAGAGAATGGCATGGCCAGGGAAGAGATTCTAGAAGGATCCAGGAGCTGTGGCACAGGAAATGGATTAGATAGGGTAAGGATTGCAAGAGAGGCTGGTTAAGAGGCTATTGTTGCCATCCAGGTAGGAGATGATGAGGTCCTGATGTAGAACAGAGAAGAAAGCTTAAATTAACCCAATGGAATGTGGTGAGCATTCTGGGAGAGCAGAATGGATTCTTGTCAGCTTCCCAGACACGCTTCTGAGTGACAGCAGAAGAGAGACATACAAGGTGCTCTGCACATTTAGGAGGGGAAATACCCATTAGTCAATTCAGGAATGAGTCCAGTAGGAATTTCATGGCTGACTCAGCCTCCCAACCTGGACAACAGCTGTAGTAAGAGCAACATTTAGGTTGCAAGGGTTAATTGGAGGCAGAGGGCTTGGTAATCAGGTCCAACTGGGCACAAAGCATAGGCAAGTCGGGCCCCTCTGCAGAAAACAATTCCATCCTAGATGCAATGATGCCATGTGGATTATAGTAGCTAAGCCAGAGCTTCTCAAAGCTGGCTATTTATTAGGTTCAGTTGGGGGAAGAGTATGAACTGCTCTCCACTGTAGACCAAACACATCAGAGTCTCTGGGAGGAGGGCACTGGCATCGTATTTTAAAACGCACTTCCAGGTGATTCTAAGATACAGCATGGAGGCCACCAGGTTTAGGGTTCATAAGGGAGGAGGAAGCCCAACCCAGAAAATGCTGTCGCCCTGAGCTCTTGGTTAGTGTGCAAAGGGTGGCAGGCTAGAAAATGATTTGAAAAGTGACAAGGAGGGAGGAATAAAAGAGGAATGCAAATTAGGTGATTTCAAAAAAACCAAGCAGGAAAGAAACACTGTGGAAGTTTATATGGTAAGCATGATGAGCTATCTTAAAGCTATAACCCTAGGGGCGCTGGAGGACAGAGGAGCAACTAAAGGCCAGAGCGAGAGTACTGGTCCATAGGGGAATGGCAACACTGCTCTAATAAGCGTCAACTGTATTCTAGGTGTGGGATTAAGATGTCAGGGATCTGACAAGGGGAGGAAAATATGCTGCTGCAATAGAACGGACTGTTTCTTGGGAATCTCTCTGTGGCCTTTTAAAACATTTCCTGAGCATCCCCAAGGGCTCCGGGGGTGGAAAGTTGTGAACGCACAGGGTCTGTATCTTTGCACTCCACTTGAAGCCCTGGCAGCTCTGTATTATTTTCTTTAAAATGGTTTGGTTATTTAAGAAAGATATTTATCATAGAAGAACTTGAGAAATACAGACAAACAATAGCAGAATAAGACCAAAACTACATTCCACGGTCACTTGTAAAAACATGTCTATGAATTTCTTTCTTCTTGCCTTTCTTCTGCTGAGTGTGTAGTTTTTCTTTTTAGACAAAAAGAGGATCATATTACATCTAACTTTATATATTTTTCCATTTAACAATAGATTGGGAACATTTTTCATATGTTAAAAAAACCCATACTCCTTTTTAATAACCACCTAGTGTTTCATTGTACACACATTTCAACAGCACTCAATTCCCTCTTAGTAAGCATATAGGCGATTCCTCTTTGAGTCCCCCCGCCCCCGCCCCCTGCCAATAACCATCATTGCAGTAGCATCCTCATCCATGAATATTTATGCAGTCAGCTAATTTTTACTTTAGGATAGCTTGGTATATATAGCACCAAACCACTTTGTTGTTAGCCCTCCCTTGAATCAACTAGTCCAAACACCTTTAAACATTTTAAATTCTTCCTGTCCTTGGGCACACAGTTCAAGCAGCAGATTCACAAAGGGGGCTATTATGTCAACTCAAAGAAAAATGAAACTCCTCCCAAGTGAATATTCCACTCTGCCAATAAGCAGTTTGAATCATTACTTTCAGACAATTTGTTTATAATCACCAGACCCATTAAAGGGGAATTCCTAGAAATCAACTAAGGAAGGACTGCAAAGGCTTGGCTTGGTTTGAGTGGTTGTTTTGGCTAGGGACAAAATAGCTCTTTTTAAAAAGTGAAACTTAGAGCATTTCCAAGCTTGTCACAACACTGAATTTCATGCCCTTTGGCCCTTGGTTTTCATCAAGTGACGTCCAGCTCAGACTCCCAATCTTCCTCACAAACCTTCGCTCTCCTGCCCTCTAAGCCTTTGCTTACAAGGTGCTTTTCCCCAACTGAAATTCTCTTCAGGTGGTGCCAGATTTAGCCAATAAAGTTATACGATGCCCAGTTCAATTTGAATTTCAGATAAACAGTAAATGTTTCTAGGAGTTCTGCAGGTTATTGAGTTTCAATTGCATATCTATTCCAATATACAATCCAGACTGGGGAAACAACCGCAGGGTGGGCCCACGGCCCTACTGGCCCCACTGTGAAATGGAGCTGAGCTAAAACTCTCACGGGATTGCCTGACTTCCATAAGTCTGACTGGTGTACCACAGTCAGGTCCTGGGTCCCCTGGAGTTAGTGTCAATTCAGAGGCCATGTCAGTAGCCCCTGAAAGGCCTATTTCTTTTTTTTTCTGATGCACCGTCACCCTGGTAAAAGGCTCTAGGTCCCTTTGGGGGAAGGCTGGGAGAAAGATTATCAGTACACGTTTTCTGGCAGAATAGTGTTGTCCTTCCTCAAGGGGACTCAATCTCCCTTTCATTCAAGAGGTTCTGGGTCTGTTAACTGGCCCGAGTCCAGGAGTTAACTGAGGAGCTGTGACTCTTCGGTTTGGTGATTTAAGTTAGACTTCTGTTTGCTAAACCTAAAACTCTTCTGTGTATACAGATCAAGTAAGAATTTAGTAGACTAACCTATTTGTTTTCTAGTCACACTGTGATCAACCACTCAATGCCATATGTCTCTGTGAGTCAGCTTATTCTGATTACTGTTTTGACTCCACTGTCCATTACTATAACCATGCCTACCTTGCCTTTGGTGACTAAGTGCTGCCACTTGGCCCCTGACACCCAGAATTCAATTATTCCCATTGCATCGAGGGATCCCAGCTTAGCAGTGGGATCCCCACTGTAATTTCTGACTTACAGAGAAGAGCATCCATAGACTTTTTCATGGAATCTGTGCCTCCCCTCACAAATTTATTTCTCAGGGTTGTGGTGACCCTCCCAGGAAGATGAGCAAGTCTTACATCATAAATCTACTCTGATACTTCAATCTCCCCAAGCTTTTGAATACCGTCCTCTACAGTATACCAAAGCAGTTCTGGTATTGGAATTTCATCTGGCATTGTCCCATGTTTCAGCCAACCAACCAGCAAAACCATTACAGCCCTTTTTAACTGCCCCAAGAGGCAACATTAAACCAGAATCTCTACTGAGTGGCTTCATATCAATAAATTTATGTAGTCTGATCCAATTCTATATTTTTTCCATCATGATCCTATACTCCCAATACCTGTTCCCATGCATATTCCCCAAATTTCTGTCTGTAAATTAGAAAAAGTCATGTCCAAAAGTCTTTTGGAGTGTAGTGCCTCTTCTCATGGGTCACACTTCGAACCCTACTCTTTATAGGGCCTGCTGGGATGTGGGTCTAGTTTTAGGTCTAAAAGCAACGAGGGGTGGTGGGTGGGTCTTGAGGAGAATCAGCAGTGTCTTGCAAGGCAGCTACCTCAGGGGAGATGGTTATAGCTTCTTGGAGCAAAGCAGGATTAACCTCCCCAGACTGGTGGTGGGTGGGGTAGATGGGAGGGGTAGAAGGGCTAATTCTACTAGCAAAGAAAACTCAGCTAAATTTAGGGGTCTCATGTCCCCAAATTCACTGGGATCTGCTCATACACCCCTATTCCAAATTTTTAGGATTTTATTCCTTCCCAATCAGTGCCTTCACTTAAACAGCAGCCACCCTGTGACACTGTGTGAATTCAATTTGCATTTAACTCAACTCAAGATGAGACTCTGGGTATGTTTTCAGCAATCTCAGCCCTACAGGAGACACAGGAGACACAGGAGATAAAGATACAGAAGCTTCAGGTCATTTACACAGAGCCTGAGCTGAGACTTTCAAATCCTGAGCTCATCCTTTTCTTTTTTTTTTATTGTTGTTCAAGTACAATTGTCTCCATTTTCCCCTCACCACTACCCCCTACTCCAGCCATCCCTACTTCCCACCCTTGATCCTACCCCCTTTGGTTTTGTCCATGTGTCCTTTATACATGTTCCTGAAAACCCTTCCCTATTTTCCCTCATTATCCTTCCAACCTCCCCTCTGGTTACTGTCAGTTTGTTCTTAATTTCAATGTCTCCGGTTATATTTTGCTTGCTTATTTGTTTTGTTGATTAGGTTCCACTTATATATGTTATTTGTCTTTCACTGCCTGGCTTATTTCGCTTAGCATAATGCTCTCCAGTTCCATCCATGCTGTTGTGAAGGATAGGAGCTCCTTCTTTCTCTCTGCTGCATAGTATTCCATTGTATAAATGTACTATAGTTTTTTTTTTTTTATGCATTCATTTACTGATATGCATTTAGGTTGCTTCCAGCACTTGGCTATTGTAAATTGTGCTGCTATGAACATTGGGGTGCATAAGTTCTCTTGGATTGGTGTTTCAGGATTCTTAGGATATAATCCCAGCAGTGAGGTTATAGAGTCAAAGGCAGTTCCCTTTTTAGTTTTCTGAGGAAATTCCATACTGCTTTCCACAGTGGCTGCACCAGTCTGCATTCCCACCCACAGTGCACTAGGGTTCCCTTTTCTCCACATCCTCTCCAACACTTGTTGTTTGTTGATTCGTTTATGCTGGCCATTCTCACTGGTGTGAAGTGGTATCTCATTGTGGTTTTAATTTGCATCTCTCTGATGGCTAGTGATGCTGAGCATCTTTTCATGTGTCTCTGGATCCTCTGTATGTCCTTCTTGGAGAAGTGTTAATTCATCGCCCTGGCTGGTGTAGCTCAGTGGATTGAGCGCGGGCCTGCGAACCAGAGGATCGCGGTTCGATTCCCAGTCAGGGCACATGCCTGGGTTGCAGGCCAGTTCCCAGCAGGGGACACACGAGAGACAACCCTACATTGATATTTCTCTCCCTCTCCCTTTCTCCTACCCTTCCCCTCTAAAGATAAATAAAAATCTTAAAAAAAAAAAAAAAAAAGAAGAAGTGTTAATTCAGGTCCTTTTACCATTTTTTAATTGGGCTGTTTGTCTTCCTGGACTGGAGTCATGTGAATTCTTTATATATTTGGAGATCAAACTCTTCTCTGAGGTATCATTGGCGAATATGTTTTCCCATACAGTTGGTTCTCTTTTCATTTTAATGCTGTTTTCTTTAGCCATGCAGAAGCTTTTTATTTTGTCTGAGCTCACCCTTTTCTTTCCTCACCTTCTCCATCTCATTTAGAAGCAATCGGCCAACCTCATGGTACTCTTTAGTTTGATTAGAGTCGTGTAAGGTCTCAAATACATGGTCTCCCAGAACCTTGCCTTTTGTAAGTATTTGATTAGGGGAATTTGATATTTGGGACAGACTTAACACTCATAAATTATTCAGCTTATCTGAGATTTAAATTGAACTAGGTGTCTTGTATTTGATCTGGCCACTCAACCTAAGAAAATCTCCTTGTCCTCCAAAATCTAAGTGCTGCATTCTTTACAGATTGCCCCAGATGGAAGTTTTATTTTTTTGGTTTATTTGTTTATGTAATTTACTGACAACTTATGATGTGCCAGGCACTGCTCTAAGTGCTTTACATGAACTGACTCATTTAAGCCTAATTATAGCTCAGAGGTGGGTACTATTACTACCCCTATTTTTATAGATGGAAAACTGAGCCTTAGAGAGGAAAAATAATTTGCCCAGAGGAGTTGGGATTTTACTCTAGACAGCCAGGAACCTGGACTCACATGGATAACACTGTGCAACTCTGTGGTCTCTCCTACCAGAAGCGTCCACAGAGCTGTGTGTGTACATCTCATGCATTGCTGTCTGTCTGTACTACCAGCTGTGGGATCACTGGTTGTCAGCAACAATTATGTTTAACTTTTCATCACACCCCCAGTGTCAGGAAACTGTTATTTAAAAGATTATGCTTATTATTCAGCCTTAAAAAGAATGAAACTCTGACACATACTACAACATGGATGAACCTTGAAGATATGCCAAGCAAAATAAAGCAGACACCAGGGTCAAATGCTTTATCATTCTGCTTATATGAGCTTCCTAGTATAGTCAAACTCATAGAGACGGAAAGTAGAGTGGTGGTGGGCAGGGGCTGAGGGGAGGGGAGAGATGGGAAGTTATTGTTAAATGCACAGAGAGTTTCAGTTTGATGATGAAAAGTCCTGAAGATGGATGGTGGTGAGGGTTGCACAACAACATGAATGTACTTAATGTCACAGAACTGTACACTTAAAAACGGTTCAAATGATAAATTGTATACTATGTATATTTTACCACAAAAATGTTATAGACTTTATGGAAGATGGCATGGAATGTCCTTTAAAAACTCAAGAAAGAACTACATACGATTCAGCAATCTCTATCTATCTATCTGACAATGAAATCAGGATCCTGAAGAGATATCTGCGCTCCTATGTTTACTGCAGCATTATTCACAATAGCCAAGACCTGGAAACAACTCAAGTGTTTACTGAGTGATAGACAGATAAAGTGTAGTATATACATACATACAATACAATATTATTCAACATTAAAAGAAGAAAATCCTGACATTTACAGCAACATGGATAAACCTGGAGGACATTATGCTAAGTGAAATAAGCCAACCACAGAAACACAAATACCGTACAATCACTTATGTGTGTAATCTAAAAACATCAAACTGATAGAAGCAGAGAGTAGAACGGAGGCAGAGTAGTAGGAGTTGGGAAAGGGAAAGATGCTGCTCAAAGGGCACAAAGTGTCAGTTATGCAGGATGAACAAGCTCTGGGGGTCTAATGTACACATGGTAATTATGGTTAATAATAACCATGTTGTATACTTGAAATATGCTAAGATCTTAACTGTTCTCATAAAAATGGCAACTGCGTAAGGTGATTGGTGTGTTCATTAGCTTGGCTGTGGTAATGATTTCACATTGTATGTTTATCAAAACTTCACCCTGTATACCTTAAATATATACAAGTTAAAATTGTCAATTACCATATTTTTTGGACCATAAGACACACCTAGGGTTTAGAGGAGGAAAATATGAAAAAAATTTTTGAAGCAAAAAATATGGTAAAATATTTAATGACATAAATAACATAATATTTCACCAATGTAAATGTAAACAGAACTCAACAGCACCTGGCTGGTGTAGCTCAGTGGATTGAGCGCGGGCCTGTGAACCAAAGGATCGCGGTTCGATTCCCAGTCAGGGCACATGCCTGGGTTGCAGGCCAGTTCCCAGCATGGGACACATAAGAGGCAACCATACATTGATATTTCTCTCCTTCTCCCTCTCTCCTACCCTTCCCCTCTAAAGATAAATAAATAAATAAATAAATATTTAAAAAAAAAAAAAAGAACTCAACAGCAGCATTAACAACCATTATTCCTCCCAAATTTGGGGGAGGGGAGAGAGAAGTGTATCTTATAGTCCAAAAATATGGTATATTTCAATAAAGATGAAAAAATGTTATACTTTACCTAGCACAGGAGGTAAAGGACCCAGGTTCAGGGTTCAGGTCCATCTGTGTTGGATTGTAGCTCAGCTACTTAGCAATTGTGGGACTTTGGGCTTGTCATTTCATTTCGATTTCAGGGAGATGATGTGTGATAATGCACATGTCTTAGGCTAGTTGTGAGGAATGAATGACAAAGTCTTCAGAGCACTTTGCCCAGTGGTTCTCATCCTTGACTGCATAGTAAAATTACCTGAGGGGTGGGGGGATGTTGGCTACTGATGCCCACATACTCACAGACCAATTAAATCAGATATCTAGTATTGTCTTTAAAACTCTACTATGAAGAGTTTCAAAGCCCTGGCCAGTGTGGCTCAATTGGTTGGAGCATTGTCCCATGAACTGAAAAATTATAGGTTCAACTTCCTCTGATCAGGGCACATGCGTAGGTTGTGGGTTTGAGCCCCAGTTGGGGCATGTGGGAGGCATGTGATTGATGTTTTTCTCACATTGATGTCTCTTTCTCCCTCTCTCTCTCTCTCTCTCTCTCAGCAATGAAAAAATGTTCTTGAGTGAGGATAATTTTTTCTAGAGTTTCAAATGTACATAATAATATTTCCCATACACCATCAACCACATTCAATATTTATCAAGATTTAGCATTGGAATATATCTTTTTTAAAATTTAAAAATTATTAGGATAGCATAATACCTAGCACATAGTACTTGTTCAACAAATTAAGCTATTATTATGACTTTTATTCTCCTTCTCATTATGAATTTGGTTGCTTAGGAGCCTTGTCTTGAAAAATGAAGCTCTGAATAGAAGAGGTGCCTATTGATTTTACTGGTAATGTATGGCCCCTACTTAAATGTTACTGAGAGGGTTTGCTTCTTCTGTGAACCATCCTTGAAGCATTCTTCTTTAGAAATGGAAAGAAATCCATTTGAACTGGTAATATCTTTAGTTTTTTAACTACCACACTGCAGTGGAATCACACATTAAGGTAAGATGAAGAGAGATAAGTAGCACAGGTAATATAGAGAAGAGATAGAATGTGCTAGGCCCCTGGAAAAGTGCTTTTAATCTAATGATGATCACTTCTGGCATTCCCCACCCATACACCCGGGGAAGACACCACTAATCAGTCAATGCTCTCTTTTCCCACTGAACCCTGAGGCTGCATTGGAATCCTTCTTAAGATGATGCTCCTGGTACCCACCGAAATCAATGTGATGTGGCTTAAGAGACTTATTTGTCATTCCTTTTGTACCCTTTTTTTCATGTATGTCTAATGTAGGCAATACTACACACTGAGAAAGAAGAAAGAACTTTCTGAGAGACAGAAACAACAACTCAAAATCCACCACAAACGACAAAGTCATCCTCATGGTGTTATCACAGGGCAACAGGTCACTCTATGACATGGAGTCACAGAATCCTTCCAAAAGTAGCAAAAGGGAATATGTAAGACCCCAGGTCAGGCCTGGCTTGCTGCTCAGTGTTGGCAACTAGTTTGAAATAAAAGTGTTCCAGTGCTCTTCTAGTTACAAAAATTAGCTTTGCCTCATGCTGCTAAGTGGCTCTGAGTCTAAATGTGTATTTTTCTATCTTTAGGTTGAAGCAGTTAAAAAAAAAAAAAAAAGGAAAGAATGTTCAAGAAGAGATTAGGGGATGTGGGGGTCTATGGTACTAACCTGACCAGGGGCTGAAAATGGCAGTAACAGTAATAGTGAAAATGTCCCACATACTTTCTCTTTGCCAGGCCCTGTGCGAAGGTGATCTATGTGGATTTTCTCATTTCTTCCTTACAAAAAACCCTTGGCGGTAGGTCCTATATTTCTGCCTTTTACAGATGAAAGGTCTGGAAGCTCAGGGAAGTTAAGGAATTTGCTTCAGGTCACACAGTTTGCATGTCATAAAGCTGTGGGATTTGAACCTAGATATGTCTGATTAAGAAGCTGTAGTCTTGAAACTATGCAGTTCAGACCAGCAGAGTATTTTGCTCAGCAAGGAAAAATGACTTCGAGTATTAAGCATTTATCCTATCACCTCATTGAGGGAAAAGACTAATTCTTTGAATTTCCTACTGCATAGCACAATGCTTGGCACAGAATCCATGCACATTTAGTTGAATTCATATTTGGCACAATTTGAGGCTTTTGAATCCAGTGAATTCTAGTTGCAGAGCAATTGTGTTTTTTTCTAAATCTTCTGTTGCTTCATTTTGTTTTAAGATTCCACATGTAAGTGAAACCATACAATATTTGTCTTTCTCTGCCTGACTTATTTCACTTAGTATAACACCCTCTAGATCCATCCATGTTGCTGCAAATGGCAACAATTCACTCTTTTTTATGGCCAAATATTCCACTGTGCACATACACATCTTCTTTATCCATTCACCTATCGACAAATACCTAGGTAGCTTCCATATCTTGGCTATTGTGAATAATGCTGCAATGAACAAATGGGGAACGTGTATCTTTTTGAATTAGTATTCTTGCTTTCTTTAGATAAATATCCAGAAGTGGAATTGCTGGTGATACAGACAGTTCGTCCAGACCACTGGGAGTGGGATGAAGGTGAGGAAGTAAGAGAGGTCTCCAGGGAAGATATGGATAGGCTATAGGGATGGAACTTGGAAGTCTTCTTTCGAGATGAACTCTTCTGCACTGAGCCATGCTCCTTGGGGCACTGAGGGTGTGGCATGCAGACAACACCTTCTTGAACGGCCAGGGCCATGGCAAGAACACTGAGTTTCATAGCACCTCTTGGTGTTGAACCAAGCACATGCTCCTCTGCCCTCAGGCAAGATGGCAGCAGGATGAAGTTCTTACACTGAGCACTTGCAAGGCTAGTAAAATAATTGGGCATGAGGGAAAAAGCCCTACCATCCCCTTCCTGTACCAGATCAGGGTGGGACTATGGGAAGGCAGGCTCCTGTGCAGTAGAAGTTAAAATGGTGGCAGGGGGAGTTTCTGACCACAGAGGCCTGTCAGCCTCGCCAGGGGAAAGAAGGGATTGGTTGGGAGATGGGCCCATACACAGCTTGTGAAAATTTAGGAAGTTAATTGGTCTTCGGGAGAAAGCACCTAGTCTGTCCCACACCCAAACTAATATAATCCCAGGAACAAAGAAATCTCTCTTTTGCTGTTGCTAGCTGATTGGGATCTGCACTCAGATGGTGCCCTGGTCTGTCCTCTCTGCGGGCCACCTGACCTACCCATCACATGGCCCATGGCCTTCAGAAGGAGTCTTTCTCTCTTGCTGACCTGATGGAGAATTCATGGGTACCTTCACTCATTCTCCGACCTTGGAGCACAGGACCCTGTGGCCCTAGAAGCTGCATGGCCAATGGCAGCACTGGCTCCATAAGCAGCCCCTAGGAATGAGCCTGAACAAGCTAAGCTATCTGGATGACTGCTTAGCTGCCTTGGGCTCCAAAGAATAGTCCTTTAATATGGGGCAGGGATTCTAAGCAGTGCCTTTTGTTTTGGTTTTGCTGGGGACAGCTGGGTTTTGTCTGGGTTTTGCAGAGATGAGCTTTGGGACAGGGAGTTACCCATTCTCTCAGATCGTTCAGTATTCAAATAAAAGCCCTCTTCCTTTCTCACCAGCCTCTGCCTCTACAGTTTGCTTTTTGGTGGCAGTAAGCAGCTGAACCCCACTTTGGTTTAGTAATGCTGGGTCATATGGTATATCTATTTTTAGTGTTCTGAGGAAACTCCATACTGTTTTCCACAGTGGCTGCACCAGTCTGCAGTCCCACCAATAGCGCAGAGGGTTCCCTTTTCTCTGCATTCCCACCAACACATGTTATTTGTTGACTTCTTGATAATCGCCATTTTGACAGGTATCAGGTAGTATCTCATTGGTTCAATTTGCATTTCTCTGATGATAGTGATGTTGAGCATCTTTTCATATGTCTGTTGACCATCTGTATATCTCTTTGGAGAGATTTTTTTTCAGGTCCTCTGCATGTTTTTCAATTGGATTGTTTATTTATTTATTTATTTTTGTTACTGAGTTGGAGTTTCTTATATATTTTGGATATCGATCCCTTATTGGATATATCATTTAAGAATATGTATTCCCAGTCAGTAGGCTGCCTTTTGTTGAAGGTTTCCTTCATGGTGAAGAAGATTTTTAGTTTTATATAGTCCAATTTGTTTATTTTTCTAATGTTTCCCTTCCTTGAAGGGATTGGCCTACAAAACAAAATAAAGAAACAAAACAAAAATGGCTCAGAAACAGAGGCCAAAGGAATGATTCTCAGAAAGGAGGTGGTGGAGGGATGGGTGAAAAGGGAAGGGGAGTTTAGTCAATAATATTGTGGTAAGTTTACACAGTGACAGGTAATCACTAGAATTAGTGGGATGATCATATTGTAAGGTATAAAAATGTTGGGTCACTATATTGTATACCTGAAACAAATGTAACTAATATAAGATTGTATACCAACTTACTTAGATAAAAAATTAATTAAAAAAGAACTAAATGAGAGGAAAAAAAGAAATCTTCCATTGCTTATCCCAGAACTAGAATGGGTATTGTTCCAGTGGCTGTGTCACTTGCACTATTGGCTAATGCATTCAGCACATTTATGGAGCACCTACTAAATGCTAGGCAGTATGGTAGTAAGACAGCTATAAACAAGATAGACCCAGTCCCTATCTTCAGGCTTGAAGACCAGAAGGAGAGACGGACTTAAGCACATGATAATGGTAACATGGGGCAAGATTAAGAGCAGATGCTACAGAAGTGGGAGCTCACAGAGAACACTCTGGTGAAGGTGGCATCATGATATCTATCTACACATATAATGCTAGCTGTGCACCAGACACTGATCTTGGAGTGTTACAGAGATCACCTTTTTAAATCCCCTTATCCATTGTCAGCTCCTGAAGTGGACCTCTCAGCACCAAAGCATAGATGAGGGAATTCAAGCCCAGAAATAGTAGATAACTTGCTCGTGGTCATGCCAATAAGTAGCAGAGCTGGCTTCAAAGCCAGGCAATGACTATAATTCAACTCCTCTCCTCATCTGCTGCCCTAATATTTTTTTCCCCAGTGAGATCTGAAAAATGAGTTGGCATTTGCTTGGAAAAACAGGCAGAGAAGACTGTTCAAGGAAGAGGTAGTGGCAGCTGTAAAACTCAGATTGGACAGTGCATGTGGTTCTGGAACCATGGGAGGGGAGAGAGCTGGGAAGGGAGGGGCTGAGCTGGGTAGGAGTCAGATCTGAAGGGCTCTATAAAGACCTACCAGGGAGCCTAACTTTTATCCTGAGGGCACTGATGAGCTGTCCATTTTCATCAGGGGAGTAGTATGATCTGACTTATCCTCTAAAATGATTCCTCTGGCTACTGAGGAGGCTAATGAGGTAGCGAAGCACTCCATATAGAGGTATGGACTAGTTGGCGGGGCTGGGACTGGAGTGAGGCAAGTGGGGTGCCTAGGGCACTTGCACAGCCCTAAGAGTAAGTGTCTCCTTAAACTGTGTGCCTCTTGTCTCACCTTGGTCCCAGCTCTGCTATTTGGGCAGCTGCTGTGAGAATATAGGACATAGCATCAGCCAGACCCACAAAGGACATCAGAGAAGCTGGAAACTCATAAAAATGGAAAATCCCCTTTGCCTCTTGGGTATTTATGTTCATTTTTGTCTGTTAACCCAGTTGTTTTATTACCCAGTTGTTTTAGCTTTGACATCAGAAAGGGTGGAAAGTTTTATGTGATGGAATCTCTTCAAGGTTCAATAGTTGGTTTTTTTTTTTTTTAAATGGCATTGGAGTTGGGGGAGGCAAGAGAGAGGGGAGAGAGCAGTGGAGAGGGAGGAAGTATATGACTAGATAAAAGAAAAAAACTTGAAAGAGTGGAGCCAGTGGGTAAATAATAAAAGCAAATTCCAGCGGAGTGGAAAGCAAGCAAAATGCTACCTTGCAATGGAAGCTCCATTCTAAAATGTGTTAACTGTGGTGAGTTATCACTACTGTGGGTCTGAGGTCCTTCTGCACTGTCCACAAACTATGCTTTCCATCTTTAGCCACATTTAATCCAAAGGCTTTAGGAATCTGTGGGGTTTGCTCAGACTCATCCAATTTAGACACCCTTTCAACAGAAAGTACAATTGATGTTGCTCTCTGTAAGCCCCAGAAAGTTCCTAAAAATCATAAAGATTAAAGTATTTTTGAAGCTGATTTTAAATATGTACATTACAAGCCCTGGCCCAGTGGCTCAGTTGGTTGGAGTGGTGTCCCATGAAACAAAAGGTTGCAGGTTTGATCCCCAACCAGGGCACATACTTAGGTAGTGGGTTCGATCCCTGATTGAGGCAAGTACGAGAAGCAACCAATCAATGTTTCTCTCTGTCTCTCTCCCTCCTCACTCCTACCCATCTCTCCCTCTCTCTCCCTCTCTCAAATGAATAAAAACGAATCCTTGGGTGAGGACAAAAAAAAAAAAATTAAGTACACATATCATGAAAATAAGGAGCCAAGTACAACAGAATTTAAATCAATACTCTTTGGAGATACTGACACTGAAGTGTGCAGGTCTGTAATTTAGGATTTTGAACTATGGAAGCTTCCAGACCATGGGTTTCTTAGGGAAAAAATAGGGCCTGATTTTACCTCTTCTTATTTATTTTTGTCCCTCTGGGCTGGGTCCTGTGGTTGACCATACCCCTGATTGGACCAAACCTCAATCTGCTTGTTTCCTGGTTGCAAAACACAAACACATCTGTATTTTGGAGATCAACTCTTCTGCCACCTCTAAAGTCACACCAGTATGGGTTAGAATTCAGCTCATCCATCACAGCATCTGCATGAACTTGAACAAGTTTTCACCCTCCCGAAGTGTAAAATGGTGAATAATTATGGTAGTGTGTTCCTGAGCTAGTGTAATAATTAATTTAAGCATAAGATAGTGCATGTCAAGTGCTTAGAAACATTCTTGGTACATGCAAAGGGCTCAGTAAATGATAGTTTTTAGTGTCATTAACTATCAACTTTGACAAAAATTTTTTTTAAAATCATGAAGCTTTACTTTTGTAAATTAATGATTAAGTATTATGAGATTCAAGACGTAAAATTTTATTAATGCAGCATAAATATTAAGTATTAATAGATTCATGTTTAACATGTTAAATGATCAGATTAATTATATTAGACATGTATCTCTGATGATTAAGAATTATACACTAAATGATTAAATGGGTTAAAGTGAAATCAAATGAGTTAAGACACAAAGCAGTTTGAATAGCACTCAATACATAGTAAATACTTGATATACTAGATATTATTCTAAAAACATGATTATTCTTAACTGATATGGGTGACTCCTTCAAAATCACATCATTTGGTGGGAGGAGGTTATCAATCAAAGAAAAATGTTTGCATTTCTTCACATTAACAATATTCCTTCAATCCATATTCTCTCTGTATTCTCATCTGGTTTCTTTGTTTTTATGCTTTATCCCTTAGTTGCTGTTAGTCCTGAAGAGGGAGAAAGGGAAGAGCCCTGGCTGGTATGGCTCAGTGGATTGGGCGTCGTTCTGCAAATCTGAGGGTCACTGGTTTGGTTCCCAGTCTGGGCGCATTTCTGGGTCACAGGCCAGGTCCTGGGTTGGATGCAAAAGGACGTGGATGGATGTTTCTTTCCCTTTTTCTAAAAATAAATAAATAAAATCTTTAAAAAAGAGAGAGAGAGAAAGGGTAGAGGTAACTTGAGGTTTCACCCTACAGTAGAAGTGCTTACTGTATCTAAGTTCGGGGATAATTTTTTATTTTGCTATAATTTGAAATGTAAAGAACATGTGTGTATTTGTGTGTATGTGTGTTTCTAAAGCACTTGAGAATGCTTTTTCACTTCTAAATACTTCAGTGTGTATTTCCTAAGAACAATATCATTCTTTTACATAACCACTGTACAATTATCAAGGTCAGGAACACTGACCCACTATTATTATCTATTCCATAGTTTGTATTCAAAGTTCATCAAATGTCGAGCTCTTGCCCCTTCCCATTCCAGGATCTAATCTAGGGTGACAAATTTTACTTATGTGTTTGGTCTCTTTAATTTCCATTAATCTGGAAAAGTTTCTGATTCTTTCTTTCTGTTTCTTGACCTTGACATTTTATAAGAGCACAGCCAGTTATTTTGTAGAATAATTTGCAATTTGTGAGCAAAATCATCCAATTCTGTGAGCATCCTCATCACCAGGGCTTTGAACTGTGCATCTGATAGGTTGGCTATCTCTTGGTCGCTTAGATGAATTGGCTCTGGGGCTTTGATTTGTCCTCCCATTTGAGCCATTTTTGGGTTTTGTTTTGTTTTTGGTCTGGTCAAGGCTGTTATGTAGTGAGGGATAGAGCCTTAGGTGTTCCCCAGGGCAGGGCAGCCTAATTGCTGGGTTGTGACACTGTATGTGGGGGCAGGGTCTGAGAGGGAACAATGGTGCTTGCTCCGCTCTCTCTCGGATTCCAGTCCCCTCTGCCGCTTCCCCTTCACCTGGATTATCTGCATGCGAATGTGGGACCACCTGGTCAGCCAGCCACCTTTTGTAGCCTCACTGGGTCTGCACAGTTGCCACCCTGTGCCCAGGGTCTGCTAGCTTCCACCTGCATGCCTGGGATCTGCCAGCCACTGCTGCCTGTGTGCCCAGGTCCATCAACCTCTACTTTTTCCTGCTGCGACTCCACCCCTCTTACCGGTCTGGATGAATGGGGTTGTTGGACTTCCGTACAGTTCAATTTTCTATCAGTTCTGGTTGTTTTCTTGTTTCTAAATCTTTGTTGTTCTAATTTTGGTTGTGCGAGGAGGCACAGTGTGTTCACCTACACCTCCATCTTGGCTGGAAGTTTACAATGGGAATCTTAAAGGCACCAAGGGAGAAACAGGTAATAACATACAAGAGACCTCCA
Organism: Glossophaga mutica; assembly: GCA_039655065.1. NCBI lineage: Eukaryota > Metazoa > Chordata > Mammalia > Chiroptera > Phyllostomidae > Glossophaga > Glossophaga mutica. The sequence continues at coordinate 101,271,600 of CM077305.1, forward strand.
ATAAGGTTATAAGCTGATTTCTCAACAGAAACACTACAAGCCCAAAGGGAGTGGCATGAAATATTCCAAGTAATGAAAAGCAAGGATCTGCAACCAAGACTACTCTATCTAGCAAGGCTCTCATTTAAAATGAAAGGTGAATAAAGAGCTTCCCAACAAAAGAATGCTAAAAGAGTACATTTCCACCAAGCCAGCACTGCAAGAGATGCTGGAGGGACTGTATTAAGAAGAAGAAAGAGAGAAAGAGATGAACACAGGTGCAAAAGGAAAAATGGCAATGAAAAAGTACCTATCAATGAAAATGGATTAAATAGTCCAATTAAAAGGCATAGGGTAGCTGAGTGGTTAAGAAAATGTGATCTGCATAAATGCTGCCTACAAGAGACCCACTTCAGAACAAAAAATCTACACAGGCTGAAAGTGAAGGGATGCAAAAAAATATTCCAAGCAAATGGACATGGGAAAAAAAAAAAAGCTGGGGCAGCAATAGTTATATCAGACAAAATAGACTTCAAAATAAAGGCCAAAGCAAGAAACAAAGAAGGCCATTACATAACACTTAAGGGAGTGGGACAACAAGACAATATAATCCTTATAAACATATATGCACCCAGTGGGGTTCCATAGTGTAATGGTCAGCACTCTGGACTCTGAACATATATGCACCCAAAATAGGGGCATCTAAAACATAAGATAAATCTTGGAGGACTTTAAGAAGGAGATCTACAGCAACACAGTTATCATATGGGATTTTAACACCCTGCTGTCAACACTGGATAGATCTTCCAAAGAAAGTATCAATAACATTATTGTGACATTGAATGACACACTAGATCAAATGGACTTAATTGATATTTACAGAATATTTCACTCCAAAGAAGCAAAGTATACATTCTTTTCAAATGCACATTGATCATTTCCAAAGACAGATCACATGGTAGGACACAAAACAAGCCTCAACAAATTCATGAAAACTGAAATCATATCAAAGTATCTTCCTGGCTCACAATGGCTTGAAACTAGACACCAACCTCAAGGGAAAAAACTAAAAAAGTTCAAATACATGGATACTGAATAACATGTTATTAAATAATGAATGGGTTAACAATGAGATCAAGAAAGAAATAAAGAAGTATCTGGAAACAAATGAAAATGAACACACAACAACGCAAAACCTATAGGACACAGTGAAGACAGACCTGAAAGAGAAGTTGATAGTGATATGGGGCTACCTAAAGAAGATAGAAAAATGTCAAATAAACAACCTAACCCTACATCTACAAGAACTGGAGGAACAAAAACAAACAAACCTCAGAACAAGTAAAAGAAAGGAAATAATCAAGATCAGAGCAGAATTAAATGACATAGAGACTAAAAAAACAATCCAAAGAATCAATGAATCCAGGAGCTTACTCTTTGAAATGATAAACAAAATTGATAATCTTTAACTAGACTCATCAAGAAAATAAAAGAGTAAATAAAATCAGACACAAAAGAGAAGTAACAACCCAAACCACAGAAATATAAAGGATTGTAAGAAATTACTATATACAATTATGTGCCAAGAAACTGGACAACCTAGGTGAAACAGACAAATTTCTGGAAACATACAATCTCCCAAAACCAAATCAAGAAGAAGCAGAAAGCCTGAACACTGATAGATAACACAGCAAAATTGAAGCAGTAATCAAAAAACTCCCAGTACATAAAATTCACCTGGCCGGGACAGAGTCACAGGCAAATTTTACCAAATGTTCAAAGAACTAATACCTATCTTTCTCAAACTATTCCAAAAATTCAAGAGGAGGGAAGACTCTAAAACTCTCTTTACAAATCCAGGATTATCCTAATTCCAAAATCAGGTAAAGCACAACAAAGAAAGAAAATTACAGGCCAGTATCTCTGATGAACAGAAATGCTAAAATCCTTAACAATATATTGGCAATCCAGATCCAGCAATACATTAAAAAGATCATACACCATGATCAAGTGGGAATCATCCCAGGGATGCAAGGAAGGTATAACATTTGCAAATCAATAAACATAATACATCACATAAACAAAAGACAAAAATTGCATGATTGTATCAATAAGTGCTGAAAAAGCATCTGACAAAATCCAGCACCCATTTACGATAAAAAAACTCAGCAAAGTGGGAACAGAAGGAGCATACCTCAACATAATGAAGGCCATGTATGAAAAGCCTACAGCCAACATCGTACTCAACAGGCAAAAACTAAAAGCATTTCCTTTAAGATCAGGAACAAGACAAGGGTGCCCACCTTTACCACTCTTATTCAACATGGTACTGGAGGTTCTAGCCACAGTGATTAGAGAACAAAAAGAAGTAAAAGACATCCATATTGCAAAGGAGGAAGAAAAATTATCATCATACATAGATGACATGATATTGTACACAGAAAATCCTATAAAAAATACTTGACCTAATAAGTGATTCCTCAAGGTAGTGGGATACAAAGTCAACATCCAGAAATTGATGGAATTCTTGTACATCGACAATGAAATATTAGAAAGAGAAACTAAGAAAAAAATCCCATTTACTATAACAACAAGAAAAATAAAGTACCTAGCAATAAATTTAACCAAAGATGTAAAAAAACCTGTACTTGGAAAACTATAGAACACTGAAGAAAGAAACAGAGGAAGATACAAATAAATGAATGTATATACCATGTTCATGGATTGGAAGAATTAACATCATTAGAATGTACATATTACCCAAAGCAATCTATAGATTCAATGCAATTCCCATTAAAATACCAATAGCATAGATCTAGAAGAAATATTCCAAAAATTTATATGCAACTAAAAGAGACCCTGAATAGCCTCAGCAATCCTGACAAAGAATAACAAAGTTGGGATCACAATACCTGATATTAAACTATACTACAAGACTATTGTCATTGTAGCAACGACAACAGACTGGTACTGGCATAAGAACAGACACATAGATCAATGGAACAGAATAGAGAGCCCAGAAATAAACCCAGGTCTCTATGGTCAATTAACATTTGACAAAAGGGGCATGAGTGTACAATGGAGTAAAAACAGTCTCTTCAATAAATAGTGTTGGGAGAACTGGACTGGAATATGCAATAAAAATGAAACTAAACCACCAACTTACACCAGAATAAACTCAAAATGGATAAAGAACTTTAAATCATGATACCATAAAAGTCCTGGAAGAAAACATAGGCAGTAAAATTTCAGACATCTCATGTAGCAATATTTTTGCTGATATATCTCCTAGGGCAAGGGAAATGAAGGCAAAATCTAACAAATGGGACTACATCAAATTAAAGTTTCTGCACGGCTGGACACCATCATCAAAATGAAAATGGAACTGACTGTATGGGAGAACAAATTTGCCAGTGATACATCAACAAGGGTTTAATCTTCAAAATATATACATAACTCATATAACTCAACACCAGGAAGACAAACAACCCAATTAAAAAATGGAGAAAGGGCCTGAATTAACACTTCTCCAAGGAGGACATAGGATGGTCCACAGACATGTGAAAAAAATCCTCAATATCATTAGCCATCAGAGAGATGCAAATTAAAACCACAATGAGGTACCACCTTCCACCTGTCAGAATGGCTATCATAAACAAATCAACAAACAAATGTTGGAGAGAATGTGGAGAAAAGGGAACCGTAGTGCACTGATGGTGGGAATGCAGACTGGTGCAGCCACTATGGAAAACAGTACAGAATTTCCTCAGAAAACTAAAAATGGAACTGCCTTTTGACCCGGCAATTCCACTGCTGGGATTATACCCTAAGAACCCTGAAACACCAATCCAAGAGAACCTATGCACCCCAATGTTCATAGCAGCACAATTTACAATAGCCAAGTGCTGGAAGCAACCTAAGTGCCCATCAGTAAATGAATGGATCAAAAAACTATGGTACATGTGCATGATGGAATACTACACAGCAGAAAGAAAGAAGGCGCTCCTACCCTTCATGACAGCGTGGATAGAACTGGAGAGCATTGTGCTAAGTGAAATAAGTCAGGTGGTGAAAGACAAATATCATATGATCTCACCTATAAGTGGAACCTAATCAACAAAACTAAGATACCTTGAAAATTGTTCCATGTCAGAACATAAAGATCTACAGGGTCCTGCACAAATAATACCCCCTTTTTATTATAAAATATTACAAAATCATAAACTTGTAATTCTGTAACAAAACAATATCATACTCAAGCATAGCATACGGCATTTTAGGTGAAATGTTCAATTTGCTGTCCATCTTGTGCGAGACATTCACATACCCTACCAACCACACTCAAGCAAGCCTTACGTCTGCTGGACCTTGTATATTTTTCTTTATCATAGCGGCAAAGCTTTCGTAGCATGGCCATACTTGATCTCCCACTGATGGCTTTGTAGGTGGCTCCTTGTGTGATATCATGCTAAGGTGTTTAGTGGGGGGCAACTTTGTGTGTACACTGTTGTGGTACTTTGGTTGGAGGTGGAACTGGGCCGGAGTTGAAAGCTAGCCCTATGCCATCCCATAATCTGGGTTTGAGTTCTAATTTAGCTACTTGCTAAGTTATCTTGCACCAATGAATTATCCCCTCTACTCCTCCTCTTTCTTATCTGCAAAATGGGGCTATTGATAGTCCTTACCAAGTTGTAAGACTGTGAGAAAATCCACCCCTTAGCACCATGCTTAACACACAGTAAGTACTCAGTACTGGATAATATGCATACTTTTTCCGGGTAGGATCCGATGGGGAGGATAGTGTTGTGATGAGAGCATAGACTCTTGAGAGGGAGTTAATATGTATAATGTGCTTTAAATGTTGTCTTTCTGTCTCCTGATTGCTACATAAGAATTGTAGATTGTTTCCAGTATACTAGGGGTAGAATGGCTGGGTCAAAAGGTACGTGCATTTAATACTTTAGTACCTACTGCCAAATCACTCACCTCTCACCCCACCCTCTAAAACCCTCTAGAAGAAAGGTTCTACCAATTCCCATTTCTCCAATGCACTCAAACTGCCTGTCTCCATACATACTTGGCAGTACTGGGTGCTACCAATCGGTTTAAATTTTGCTAATCAGATAGGCTCATTTTTTTTTTTTACTGAAACTCAAACTCATTACACCCAGGTGTAACCTGGGTCCTGTCCTAAAGTCAGCATAGATGGCCCTTTGAGAAAGCTGTGGGTGAACAAAAGCAGAAGGAACCATTGCTCCTTCCTTCTAATTTGCCACATGCTCATTTAGGCTCTTTGGAAGATTAACAAATGGTTATCAGGGTGATTCTGCAAAGAAGTGGGAGCAGAGATCTCAAACAGAATCCAATGGTTTCTGGTGGGGGTTGGGGAGAGGCTTTCATTTGGCAAAAAGACCCCTCTGCCAGATGTCAGCAAATCATGACATTCACCCAGCTGAAAGCGAGCCCATTTAGCTTTTCTGGGCAATGTATTCAGACAGAACCTGGCACGCTTGGCTTAGGGTGGTGAACTAAATAAGACTTAATTTATATTTTAAAGTCTTTTATCTCTCTTTAAGCCCCTGTGTTTGACTGCAATAAAATTTGATAGAGATGGAGAGAGGGGAAAATGCAGCTTTAATAATGCATAATCTGTCATCTTGGCTCTTTCTTTCTTAACTTTCCAGTTGGAGGCTTGCCATGTCCCTGTGCCTCGTCTACATGCTTCTTGAGCCACAGTCTGGTCCCTCTTCTAAACCATATTGCCTGAGCAGCGTTCCGATGGTTTAAGGCGGGTCTAGCAGGTTTAATATCCACTTTGCCCAAAGAAGGACTTTGGGGGCAAAATGGGGTCCTTACCCTTCTCTCTGGGAGCCACTATCTGCCAGTCAGCTGCCATATTGATAAGATTAGCTGGTAATTAACAGCCCAGCCAAGCAGAGGAGATGACTCAATTAGCAGAATGTCACTGCATTTAATTTACTTTGCTTATCAGGGATTTATTCTCTAATGACTACAGGAAGAAGAGCAGGGCACCTTTAGTGGAGGGATCTGAGGGGTTTAAAAGCTTAAAGGTAGTCTAACCTCTCTGTCTGCTGGTTTGTCTGGCAGCAGATAGGCTGCTAATGCCAGTGCAGTGACTGCACTGATATATGTGCCTCAAGTTGGAAAAAAAAAAAGAGATTGAATGACTCTCAGCATGAAAGTTGGTGCCTAGATTACAAAGTCTTTATTCCTTGTCATTTAAATCCCCCTCCTTTTTAAAAAGCTGACTCATTTATTATATTTATTTGATAAGAAAACACCTTGTTTGGCTATTTAGCTTTAGTTGTTATTGTAGTAGGAGTAGCAACAGAAAAACAACACCTGAAATAATGTTATTTATTGAATCCTTTGGATATACCAGGCATTGTATTCAACCTTTTACACCGATGGAGTACACTTAATCCTTTACATCAGGGGTTGGCAAACATTTCCTTAAAGGAACAGATAGTAAATACTTTAGCTTTGTAGACCAGACGTTTTCTGCGGCAACTACTCAACTTTGCCACTGTATCAAGAAAGCAGTAATCAAATATCCGTAGATGAATGAGTATGGCTGCATTCCAGTGAAGCTTTGTTTACAGAGAAGGGCACTGGGGCCAGTTTGTGCCCGAGTGTTCCAACACCTAATATATACCAGTGTTGCTCAAACTTCAGCTTGTGATCCACTAGTCACAGAATCAATTTAGTGTGTTGCCAAAAAATTTTTTTTAAAACATAAAAAAACAAAATAAAATAAAAACTGTAAATGCATCACATCTAACATGGATAGCTCCTACTTTGCGAATCTTTCATTTCAGATATGTGCATATATATGTACCTATGTAGGCTTACTTGTGCGTATATTTGTACACATGTGTTTTGGGGTTTGATGTAAAATATATATCTTATGAATTAGTCATCCAAGTTTGAAAAATACTGCCCCTGAAGTAAGTCTCATTATCATATGCATTTTACAGCTGAAGAAACAGAGACACAGAAAACATTAAGTGACTTGCCCAAAGTCACATAAGACTGAAGGGCTGGGATTCAAATGATAAAAAAACACTTCATCATTCACACAATAACAGATTGCTGGTGGTGGAGGGCAGAGTCTAAGGGAAGCAACTAAATGCCCAGGCTAGTTTAACAGGTGTTTTATTCTAAGATAACAAGCATTTGAGATGGGTTTTTCCCTTGTCCACTTTGGAAATGTTAATGAGCAAATGATTAAAAGTCCTTCCAGTGGGAGAAAAATAAAGGAAAACAAGGGACAGGCATAATTCACAAATTGAATGGTTTCCTGCTGCAGCAAACTGAATGTCTTTTTCCCTTTTTGGTCTTTCCATTGCAATTGCTATTTATCACAATGTATGTTTCCTCTAATACATTTTATATATTTTTCAATTTTTTGTAATTGTTGATCAAGTACAGTTGTCTCCATTCCCCCCAACCCCAGCCATCCCCACCTTCCACCCCTGATCCCGCCCCACACTTGGTTTTGTCCATGTGTCATTTATAGATGTTCCTGAAAACCCTCTCCCCTTTCCCTCCCATTATCCCCTCCCACCTCCCCTCTGGTTACTTGTAGGGAACTGCTTCTTGAGACATGGAGATGTAGCTCAGCACCCACGTGGAAAACCAGCGAGGGGCGAATCGGCACACATGACCATGCCTGTGAAGAAGATCTCCCCTGAGAAATCAGGTCTGCATTATACCTAGGCTGCTTTGTGACTTGCTCTTGCTAAAATTCTCACACCCTGAGTTCAGGCAGCAAGTCCTTGCTGCGTATCTTTAAAGTAACTTCCTGAAGTCTGTGCTAATTTTCCCAAGGACTGAAGTGTAACCAGACCTGTTACTCTTATGGTTCCCTTGCATTTGCAACATTTTTCCTTGTTAATCTGTAAGAAGTAATCAGTAACATCCCTTCTGTTGCTATCTATAAAAAGTAATTACCTAAAGCAAACCTAAGTGTAATGAATGAAAACCTTCTTTGATGTATGCTATTAGAAAGCCAATAAAAGTCTGTCAAAGCAAGGGTTGGCATGCTCTCCTCTTGAGAGAGTGGCCAGGCCACTCCGAGGTGCTCTCCCCTTGAGAGTGTAGCTGTGCCGTCCCTTTTCCTCCACAGGACTCAGTAGTCTATGTGAATTTATCTCATCTCATCCATAACACCGTGGACACTGTGGGCCAGTGTCTGTGTCAGTTACTGTCTGTTCTTAATTTCATATCTCCAGTTATATGTTGCTTGCTTGTTTGTTTTATTGATTAGGTTCCACCTAAAGGTGAGATCATATGGTATTTGTCTTTCACTGCCTGGCTTATTTCACTTAGCATAATACTCTCCATTTCCATCCATACTGTCATGAAGGTTAGGAGCGCCTTCTTTCTTTCTGCTGTGTAGTATTCCATCATGCACATGTACCATAGTTTTTTGATCCATTCATTTACTGATGGGCACTTAGGATGCTTCCAGCACTTGGTTATTGTAAATTGTGCTGCTATGAACATTGGGGTGCATAGGTTCTCTTGGATTGGTGTTTCAGGGTTCTTAGGGTATAATCCCAGCAGTGGAATTGCCGGGTCAAAAGGCAGTTCCATTTTTAGTTTTCTGAGGAAATTCTGTACTGTTTTCCATAGTGGCTGCACCAGTCTGCATTCCCACCATCAGTGCACTACGGTTCCCTTTTCTCCACATTCTCTCCAACATTTGTTTGTTGATTTGTTTATGATAGCCATTCTGACAGGTGGGAAGTGGAACCTCATTGTGGTTTTAATTTGCATCTCTCTTATGGCTAATGATATTGAGGATTTTTCCATATGTCTATGGGCCATCCTACATCCTCCTTGGAGAAGTGATGTGGACACCGGCTAGCAGTGTCCGAGTCATTATGGATGAAATAAAAACATACACACAGACTACCGAGTCCGGTGGAGAAAAAAAGGACGACAGCGAGACTTTTCTCTCAAGGAGAGCAAAAGCCTCGGCCTCTGCTATGACAGGCCTTTATTCTATATCTCCTCACATTACAAGACGGTCCTCACTCACCATCCCCCAGTTACAACAAAAGGAGCCAGTGCCCCTAATCACATCACAAAAGAAGGATATTAGTAAATGAAAAGGCAAAAGTGGTTGAGCTGGTTACACTGGTCCCTGCAAGGTTTAGCACGGATTTTAGGAAGTTACAACAAGCATTTGCAGGGTGAGGGACTTTTCAGCAAAAAGCAGCTTAGGTATATTGCAAATCTGATTACCCACGAAAGAACCTAACTGTGGGTGTGGGTCCTGTGCATCTCTGACTGGGAGCTGGGCCCACGCCACACAGAAGAATCTGCCACAGAGAAGTGTTAATTCAGGTCCTTTTCCTATTTTTTTAATTGGGTTGTTTGTCTTCCTGGAATGGAGTCATGTGAGTTCTTTATATACTTTGGAGATCAAACTTGTCTGAGGTATCATTGGCAAATGTTTTCCCATACAGTTGGTTCTCTTTTAATTTTAATGCTGTCTTCTTTAGCTGTGCAGAAGCGTTTTATTTTGATGAAATCCCATTTGTTTATTCTCCCCAACTCATTTTAGAAAGTCAGTTGGGCCCTGGCTGGTTTAGCTCAGTGGATTGAGCATGGGCCTGCAAACTAAAGGGTCGCTGGTTCTATTCCCAGGCACATGCCTGGGTTGCCGTCCAGGTCCCCAGTTGCGGGTATGGGAGAGGCAACCACACATTGGTATCTCTCTCTCTTCTTCTCCTTCCTTTCCCCTCTTGCTAAAAATAAATAAAATCTTAAAAAAACACTATTCTTTACAAAGAAAATAGAAAGTCAGTTGGAATTGATGTGGAACTCATGAATTAAAAAGCAGAGTGCAACCTATTCAAAAAGCCCTTCTTAATTTAGTAACATATGAGATGCAATTTAAATGATAATGTTAACCAAAATACAAGAAACACAGTGCTACAGTATAAGAGAGCATGTGTGTTTTTTTAAACCCCCAATGAAAAGACAAATGGCCAAGACATTTATAACTGCAGCACTTATTAAGGAGAAAATGCTCAACCCATTAATTTTATTGCTGTGGTGCTGAGTATGAAGTGAGAATGAAGTTTCTGAATGCTATCACAGGACACCCACAGTTCATACAAGATGACAGCCAGCAGAGAGGGAACCTAAGGTGAAATCCAAGATCTTTAAAGAAGATTACTCTCCTAACTTTCATCCCAGGGTTGCAGAACAAGTGTTTCTCTAAGTGAGACTCCTTGGAACATTTTCTCTTACAGTGAGACTTGAAAGTCACTTTGTAAGTTTGTGGTTTTAAGGCCAACCCTCCTTATGTTGTTTGCTGATCAATTTATAGACAGGTCTCCCTAGCAACTGTCTTTTTCATGGGTTATGGATTGTGCATACAGAAAACAGAACTTGGAGATATCAGAAATATTGTAAGTAAATGTTAGTTTCAATAAGAAAAAATAATCAAATATGAAAGGAAACACATTAGAATTTAAAAATAAAGTATTCCTAAATTTAAAAGCATATATAGGAAGAAAATAAATGACCTAATACAACTGCTATTTTTTTCCAGCCTTTTTTTTTTTTTTCCCATATGTGCTTTGGATAACAAGCTTCAGAAGTCTCCACAATTAATATCTTCATAAAGAAAGCAAAAATATAAGACAGGGAAGGTACTTGTCAGTACTTAACTTTACCTTGTGTTGTCGTGCTCCAGAGTCTGGGATTTACATTCAACAATCAGGGATGCTTAGAAGAGGAGGCCCAAACCATCTCCACCCCAGAGCCTCCTCCAGAGCACCTGGGGTAGTGATACCATACCATCAACCTCTTACACATGCCTTGCATGTTTTTCATACCAAGGCTTTGTTGGCAAGAAATCCGGAATAGAGAGACTCCCGCATAGTCTGTAACTTCTAGGGCTATGCCTTCAAGTCTCAAGCTTTTCTAACAACAAATTCTCATTATCCAACAAACTCAGTTTCCCCCATGACTACCAGGTCATGTGTGGCTCAGGGAAATTTAAAAACTGCCTGAACTATGCATGCCTGTTGATTAATTTTATATACACATATACATATTATATATGCACATACACCTATACATATATCATTTTGTATATGTATATATCATACATGCAAACATATATATATATGGTCAAAGCTATATATGCATGTAGTTTAAAAAGTCAAGGGTTCTACAAAACTTGTTCTGAAAACAAAACAGAAACTTGCTTCCTTTCATTTCTTCCCATTTTTCTCACACCACAGTCAACCACTGTTGACTCTTTTCAGTGATCCTTTTGGTACCTCCAGATAGCTAAATAACATGCTTATAATGTTACATATTGATCTGCTGTGTTTAGGCACTATTGCGTTTCCCTAAGAAAAATGAGAATTTATCAATCTGCTCACCCATTCCCTGCTGTCACTATCCACACATACACAAACTATACTCACTTCCTGTCTCTAAATCTTCTCAATAATTTTTGATAGTTCAATATTCATTTTCTTCTATGTCATGACCATGCCAAATGGCTTCCACAGTGGAACCCTGTGATATATATTCAATGATTTTTAGTGGCACTTTTAAATTTTTTTAGAGAAAAAGGAAGGAAGGGGGAGAGAGAGACTGAGACTGATTTGTTGTTCCACTTATTTATGCATTCATTGGCTAATTCTTGTATGCACCCTGACTGGGGATCAAACCCATAACCTTGGCACATCAGGGAGATGCTCTAACCCACTGAGCTACACAATCAGAGCAATGATGTTTTTTATCCTCACCTGAGGATGTATATACTGATTTTAGAAAGAGAGGAAAGGAGAGAGAAAAACATTGATGTGAGAGAAACGTCAATTAGTTACCTCCTGTATGCACCCTGGCCGGGGATCAAACCTGAAGCCTAGGTATGTGCCCTGACCAGGGGTGGAACCCACAAGCTTTTGGTGTACGGGACAATGCTCCAACCAACTAAGCTGTGTGGCTAGGGCTTAATGTTTTTTGTTTTTTTTAAAAAAATTATTTTAAAATAACAATTGATGTACAATATTAGATTAGTTTTGGTGATTAGACATTTATGTAACTCATGAAGTGATGATCACCCTGATAAATTGATAACAATCTGGCACCATATATAGTTATTAAAATATTATTGACTATATACCCTATGATGTACTTTTCATCCCCATGACTATTCTGTAAATCCCAACTTCTACTTCTCAATCCCTTCACTTTTTTACCATGTTTCACACCCCCCTCCTATCTGGAAATCTGCCCTAACACAAAGGTGTGCGAGCACCCAGTGGGAAGTAGCTAGACTTGGTATACCTGAGGACACTGCCGAGCGGCTTCTGACCCAGCACTGGCACCAGGTTTGAGCCTGTATCAATCTGGGGAACACCACTCACTCCAACCTAGTGACTCACTGAGAACCAACCTACCTCATACAACTTGAGTACGGCCAGAGGCTATTTCAATGACTAAGTCTAACAGGCAGCCAGCAGACAGAGGCAGGCAGAGGTGGATCTCAGGGTGCTTTGGGACTTTTTATGAACTGCCTCTGGGCCCAATGCTAGTAAAAGCTGGCCTTGGTGTGCACTTTGGTCCTTTCCTTATACTCTCAGGCCTATCAGAGGCCGCCACAAATTGTGGATTGCTTTGTAGCTCCAAACAGGTTGCCCAGGGCTAGTCACAGGCAACATCTGACATTGGTCTGTACCAGAGTTCCTCCCAAGAGGCCCAGAAGCTATGCACCCAGTGGCCAGCTTCAGACATCAGCACAGGATAGAATTAGCTTCACAAGCAGCATATCCAAAGGGATATCTTGGCAGGCTCCAGATCCTGCCAAGGTGAATTGTACTTTGAGCTGCACAGCACCTCATATATTGTAGTTGGAACTGATGCTCACAGTCAGCCAGCCTGAGAGTTGACCCCACGAACAAATGCTCCTATAGCAATCAAGACTCAATTATAGCAGAAAGGCCCACAAAACCCACACAATGAACATTTCTGGAGAACCCAGCTCAGGTGGTCAAGGACACTGCACCACTGGAGCCCACAGGACGCCTACTACATAAGGCGACCCCACCAAAACATGACATGGGAGTCATGTCAGATCTATCTAATACATAGACATAAACACAAAGAGACAGTCAAAATGTGGAGACAGAGAAACATTCCCCAAATGAAAGAACAGGAGACATCTCCACAAAAAGAGCTAAATGACATAGAAGCAAGTGACTTATCAGATACTGAGTTCAAAGTAATGGTTATAAGGATGCTCAATAGCACAAAAAAAGGACATAAAAAAAAACAGAAAAAAAAAAGAATCAGTCAGAAATGAAGAATATTGAGGCAGAGTTTATCAGGTCCAAGAATTGTCTGTGTGAAGAGAGGGCTCTGCTCTGACTGGGGGCGGGGGAGTGTAAGGGAAAAATGGTCCATCCTAGAGCTGCACAACTTGTCCCACATTTTGCCCCATTCTCAGCAGGGCAGAGCCACTAGGGGTCAGGCTGGTGTGGCCTCTGGAGCCAGGAGGTTGGGTGGAGCCTGGAGAGTGAGGCTAGTAGATCTTCTGTGAGACTGAAACACCAGTCAGATTCACAGGAATGTGGCAGGAATGGCCCCCACCTCAAAGCCACACAACTCATTCACTGACACTCCCTGAGTCTGCCCAGACCTCTATACCCTGGACAAGGCAGCTGACTCCAGAGCACAGCATAAGCTCTGCAGGGTGGAGCAAGATGGAGTCCAGAGTGTGGGGCTATTGCTGTCCCCCAGGCTGATGTATGGAGGAGAATGCTCCACTCAAGAAATATGGTGTCTGCAAGTGCAGGAGAATGACTTAGCACAGGGATCCTGGCAGCTGTCCCTTCAGCTTTCTGACCAGAGCCACAAACCCCAGTCTCTCCTCCCATGACTCTAGTCTGCAGTGCCCTCCCTGGCTTTTGAAGCCATGGGCAAGTCCACCCTTCCACTCATGACCAAGAAGAAGTTAATGTAGAAAAAAAATGCTGAGCCCACTTTTAGAGTCCCTCAAAGTAAACCTGCTGCAGGAAAGGGCCATGCTGGGAGTTAGTATAACAGAAATACATCATTATTCAACCAGTGACTGATACTTGTATATTGTCAGCCCTTGTGCAGCTACTGGAATGGATCATATGAAGAAGCCCATCTAGCAAGCATGGGTTTTATAGACACCATGGATGAACCTGGAGGACTGAACATTTGGGCTGGAGCAGTCCAGCTTTACTTGCTGTTTGAGACAGATTTGTCTGACCAAGGACTAGCCTTAAACCGAGTCCTCTCTCTTTTAAAGGACTGTCCTCTCTAAACTTCTCTAATGGAGAATTAAGAGGTCATATCAATAGCACCTAAATCTATTGGAGAGAGATCAGAAATTACCAGGAACATCATAATTTGCATAATTAGAAAGTATTATTTTAAGGGAACAGGGATCAGGTTTTTCCATTCCGGAGTTGAAATGTCCAATGATTAATTTCCTCCAGCCTGTTCCTTAATGATATGAAAAGTAATCCAAACAATCAAGAAAATCAAAGTGTCGTAAGTACTTTAAGATAATAATGAAAATAACACCCAATAATGGCAATAATCAGTTATATTTTACTTCTTCATTTTTATCTATGTGCTGGACACTATGCTGAGCACATCAAAGCCTTATCTCATTTTATACCCAGAAAACAGGAAGTATTCTCTCCACTTTACAGGTGAGTTCAGGTGAGGTGCTTAAAAGCTTAACTAGATGCCCAGTCACACAACATGCGAGAGGCAGCTGAAATTTGAACCCAGGTGTCAAAATGCAAATTCCAACCTCCTTTTTTTTAAAATATATTTTATTGATTATGCTATTACAGTTGTCCCATTTCTCCCCCATCATTCCCCTCCACCCTGCACACTCTCTCCCACCCACATTCCCCGCTTTAGTTCATGTCCATGTGTCATAAGTTCTTTAGCTTCTACATTTCCCATACTATTCATACCCTCCCCCTGTCTATTTTCTACCCACTATCTATGCTACTCATTCTCTGTACCTTTTCCCCCTCTCTCCTCCTCCCACACCCCTGTTGCTAACCCTCCATATGATCTCCATTTCTGTGGTTCTGTTCCTGTTCTAGCTGTTTGCTTAGTTTGCTTTTGTTTTAGGTGTGGTTCTTAATAGCTGTGAGTTTGCTGTCTTTTCACTGTCTTATTTTTGATCTTCTTTTTCTTAGATAAGTCCCTTTAACATTTCATAGAATAAGGGCTTGGGGATGATGAACTCCTTTAACTATACCTTATCTGAGAAGCGCTTTATCTGTCCATCCATTCTAAATGACAGCTTTGCTGGATAGAGCAATTTTGGATGTAGGTCCCTGCTTTTCAAGACTTTAAATACTCCTTTCCAGCCCCTTCTTGCCTGGAAGGTCTCTTTTGAGAAATCAGCTGACAGTTTGATGGGAACTCCTTTGTAAGTGACTGTCTCCTTATCTCTTGCTGCTTCTAGAATTCTCTCCTTCATTTGAATCTTGGCTAATGTAATTATGATGTGCTTTGGTGTGTTCCTCCTTGGGTCTGACTTCTTTGGGACTCTCTGAGCTTCCTGGACTTCCTGGGAGTCTATTTCCTTTGCCAGATTGGGGAAGTTCTCCTTTATTATTTGTTCCAATAAGTTTTCCACTTGTTGCTCTTCTTCTTCCCCTTCTGGTAACCTTACAATTCGGATGTTGGGACGTTTAAAGATGTCCTGGAGGTTCCTAAGCCTCTCCTCATTTTTTTTAAATTCTTGTTTCTTCCTTGTTTTCTGTTTGGTTGTTGTTTCTTCCTTCTGGTCCACTCCATTGATTTGAGTCCCAGTTTTCCTCCCATCTCTATCGGTTCCCTGTGCATTTTCCTTCATTTCACTTATTGTAGCCTGCATTTTTTCATCTAATTTGTGAGCAAAATCAACCAATTCTGTGAGCATCCTGATCACCAGAGCTTTGAACTGTGCATCTGATAGGTTGGCTATCTCTTCATCGCTTAGAGGAATTAGCTCCGGGGCTTTGATTTGTTCTCCTGTTGGAGCCATTTTCAGTTATTTTTGGTCTGGTCGTGGCTGTTACATATGAGGGGTGGAGCCTTAGGTGTTCCCCAGGGCGGGGCAGCCTAGTTGGTGGGTAGTGATGCCGTATGTGGGGGCGGGGTCCGAGAGGGAGCAATGGCGCTTGCTCTGCTCTCTCTCGGATTCTAGTTCCTTCCGCTGCTTCCCCTTTGCCTGGATTATCTATGTGCAAATGTGGGACCACCTGGTCAGCCAGCTGCCTTGAACAGCCTCACTGGATCTGCACCATTGCCACAACGTGCCCAGGGTCCACTAGCCATCGCCTATGCACTTGGGGTCTGCTAGCTGCCGCCTGAACACCTGGGATCTGCCAGCCGCTGCTGCCTGCGCTTCCGGGTCTGCCAACTTCCACTTTTTCCTGCCGTGACTCCGCCCCTCTTACCCGTCTGGATGAAAGGTTGTTGGACTTCCATACAGTTCAATTTTCTATCAGTTCCAATTGTTTTCTTGTTTCTAAATCTTTGTTGTCCTTAATTTTGGTTGTGCAAGGAGGCACAGTGTGTCCACCTATGCCTCCATCTTGGCTGGAAGTCTCATTGTGGTTTTGATTTGTGTTTCCCTAGTGACTAATGTTGTTGAGCATCTTTTCATGTTTATTGGCCATTTATAGATCTCCTTTGGAGAAATATCTGTTCAAGTCCTTTTCCCATTTTTGAATTGGGTCAATTGTTGAGTTTTAGGAATTCTTTACATATTCTGGATTCAGATATATGATTTACAAGTATTTTCTCTTTGTGGGTTGTTTTTTCACTTTCTTGTTAATGTCCTTTGATGCCCCAAAGTTTTTAATTTAATGAGGTCCAATTAATTTATTTTTATTTTTTGTTGCCCATGCTTTTTGGTATTATATGCAAGAAACTATTTCCAAATCCAATGTCATAAAGACTTCTCCATATGTTTTCTTCTAAGTTCAAGCTCTTATATCTAGGTTTTTGACACATTTTGAGTTAATTTTATATGTGGTATAAAGTAAGAGTCCAGCATCATTATTTTTTTTTTAGAGATTTTATTTGTTTATTTTTAGAGAAAAGGGAAGGGAGTGAGTAAGAGAGGGAGAGAAACATCAATGTGTGGCTGCCTCTCACGTGACCCCTCACTAGGGGACCTCACCCACAATCCAGGCATGTGTCCTGACTGGGAATTGAACCGGCGACCCTTGGGTTTGCAGGGAGACACTCAACCCACTGAGCTACAATAGCCAGGGCCATTATTTTGAATTTGAATATCCAATTTGCACAGCACCATTTGTTGAAAAGACTGGCCTTTCCCCAAAGAATGGTCTTGACACCCTTAACATTGACAATATATGCAAAGGTTTATTTCTGGGCCTTTTTATTATATTTCAGTAGTCTATATGCCTGTTCTTATGCCAGTAACACACAATTTTGATAATTGTAGCTTTGTAATAAGCTCAGAAATCAAGAAGTGTGAGTCTTCCAAGAAGTTACTTTAATTCACATGAAATGAAAATTAAAATATGGATTAGTCTCACCTTTGTTAATGTAGAGGTGGTGGCAATCAGGCCAGTTTGAAGACCAAAGTTCCTGTTACCATTATCCAAGCTGTGGAATTCCTTATAGGCTTATGCCTACCACACATTAGTCTTTTAGATGGAGGAAGGGTATAAGGATGGAGACCAAGGGCAATATTGGCAAGGGTGTGCATTGGTCCAATTGTTCTTCAGGCATTTGAAAACAAGAATCATAACCCTCATAAATAGGGTAACATTTAACCCAGGAACCATATTTTCAGAGAGATTAAATAAAAAGTGGGTTTAAACAAAAGTTTTCCTATAAAGATTTTCAACCCAGAATTGTTATATATGGTAAAAAACAAAAATTTTGAATAGTACAGGTTAAATTGTAGTACAATCATATAGTGGGATATCAGGTGGCTATTAGAAATGTGTTGTTGAAGCATAATTGTAGATGTGAAAAGATGCTAGTAACAATTACTTAAATTAAAAAATATATATGTACTATGCAACTTCACAGTCACCAGACTTGGAGATCATAAAATATCTATGCACACATGCATATATTGGAAGGTTAGACATGGTTATTAATAGTGGTTGTATTAGATGTGGCTCTCCAGAGGCAGTCCTGAGATAAGGATTTGCATGCAACCAATTTATTAGGTATGTGCTTCCAGAAGAAACTGGTAAGAGATAAAGCAGGACAGAAAAGGGGAGGAAGCAAAGGAAGGATGCAATTTCAGGTCAATTCCCACAGTGGGCAACTCCAGCCTGACCCCCCAGAGAAACTCTGGGGTGTAAATTACATCTTAGGTTTGTTCTAACCCATGGCAAGGAAGCCGGGCTTTCAAAACACCATCACCCAGCAGTCACTGGTTAAAGACCACCCTGGGGGAGGGCAGTAGGTATAAACTCCCAGGATTCTGGATAAAGCTGCTCTGGTAGCCTGAGGGCAGTCCCTCTCCCTCCAACCCCCTCACTCCCTGCCCCACCCCAGTCACAGGTGCAGGCCATTGGGCTCAAAAGCTTACCAAAATTGAAGTGTGCAGAAATGGTAAAAAGGGTCCTAGGGGTGGAACACCCTATTTAGCATTCTCTAAATGTGGTAGACATGGAAAAGGCAACATTTTTGTTGTAACCACATGCTATTTAAAAAAATTATACACAGAAACAAACAGCTTTCAAAATCCTCTACAATCTCACATCTATTTCATAGAATGATGCTTAGTATTCTGTGACAAAAGGCTCTTTCCTGTGGTCATGTTGCACTGGTTGTTGGACCAATATTCTAGTAAAGCTATGAGGCTTTGAAATCCTCATTCCAGGGCATAATATTTGCAAACCATATATCTGATAAGGGATTAATATCCAAAATGTATACAGAACTCATATAACTCAATAGCAAAAAAATAATAATAATAATCCAATTAAAATGGCCAAAATTTTTTAATAGACATTTTCCCTAAGAAGACCAATAAATAAATTGCCAGTAAAAATACTAATTGTCAAGAAGATGCAAGTCAAAATCACAATGAATTATCACCTCATCCTTTAGTTAGAGTGGCTATTATAAAAAAGGTAAGAGGTGACAAAGGGAACCCTGGGGCACTGTTGGTAGGAATGTTTATTGTTATAGCCAACAGTATGAAGGTTCCACAAAAATAAGAAATATAACTTCCATATGACCCAGCAACTCCACTTCTGGGTATATATACAAAGGAAATGAAACCTATTTCAAAGAAATATACGCACACCCCACAGTGTTCACTGTAGCACTACTTACAATAACCAAAATGTAGAAACAATTTAAGTGTCCACTGAGTGGTGAATAAATAAAGAAAATGTGGTCTATACATACAATGGAATATTATTCAGCCATAAAACAAAAGGAAATCCTAACATTTGCAACAATATGAATGGACCTTGAGTGCATCAAGCTAACTGAAATAAACCAGACAGAAAAAGATAAATATTGTATGATTTCACTTATATGTGGAATCTAAGGATAAAATACTCACATAAACAGAGTAGATTAGTGGTTTTCAGGGACTGGGAGGATGGGAAGAATGGAGAGGTGTTGGTCAAAGGGTACAAACTTCTAGTTATAAGATAAATAAGTTCTGAGTATGTAATACACATCATGGTGACCACAATTACCAGTACTATTTTATATACTTGAAAGGTGCTATGAGAGTAGGCCTTAAATGTTCTCACCATAACAACAATAAATAGTAATGATTTAAGGTGAAGGATGTGTTAACTAAGCTCATGGTGGTAAATATTTTGAATACATGCATGTATCAAATCACACTGTTGTACATCTTAAAATTATGCAATGTTATATCTCAAATATGCTTTAATAAAACTGGAAAAACCCTCATTCCAGGGACCAACGTATATCATTAATAGTAATAAATACAATGGAAACAATAACAACAGTGATGACTTTTGGCACCATTAATGTTGGTAATAAACAGTAAAATGTATTGGACCTCTCTGTGGGCTGAGTCCTGGGTGAAGCACTTTACATGCTTCAATAATTTAATTCTTATTAAATCCTTATAATAATCCTATTAGTTAGGTGCAATTATCATCCCCATTCCCCAGAAGGGAAAACCAAGGCCCAGAGAGGTTCAATAATTTGCTTCAACAAAATCAGTAAAAGACAGCTGAGACTCAACCCAGGTTTTCCTGGTGTCAAAACTCACATTCAGAATCACTGTAGTGTGCAAGGTCCCAACCCATGTGCTTCTCCTCTTATAAGAAATGTAAATCTTGAATTCTGATCCTGGCCCATTTCTTCTGTTGTGCTCCTTCTTTTTATGTAATTCTGAGAATAATTCACTCTTGGTTTCCCGGCCTCTTTGGACAAGCCATTTTAGCTTCTTTCTGTTCATAATCTCTTGGGAGAAGGGCTGATGTATTTGTAAATTATGAGCAAACCTCATCATTGTCTATGAGGAATACTAGCTCCAGTGCATGCTGTGTTGAGAATTTTACAACACATTCACACTTCAATCATTGCATTCTCTAAATGATAGCTTTCTCTGATCTAAGGGGAAACCTTACCTTTTTGTCTGTTGCAAATGGTAAAAATGGCGAGAGGCCAAGAGGCATATTATAATGTGAGAAAAGCATTTTCTAGGACAGTAGAATGGGGCGATAATTTTAGAAATTGCCAAATAGGGTAAATGAGCGGCTTCCTTAAGCATTCTTCTATCATTGTCAGTTTACGTCTGAATTCCTGGCACAGAACTCTACGTGACACACGCTGAAATAATAGAAATAAACAGTTCAAAAGACACAGAGAGGATTTAGTTGACTTCCACAGGCTACAATTCTACCCAAAGATTAACATGCTCTTTCGACACTCATAATTTTCCAGATTCGTTTGTTTATGTTTGAGAGAAAAACAAGTTCAGCTAGGCTGAATGTAGCAATTAGTTAACTCAGACATCCATTATAGAAAAACCTCAATTCCACCTGGAGTTGGGGTTTGCTTACTGCTGCCTGATAGTAACTTTCTGTTTGACTGATAGCTACTAATTCTGACAGCCGTACATGAATGTCAATCACAAATGGAAACAGACCTGCAGACTCTAGGACCCGTTAAACTTGTTGCTAGGATTGTATTCCCAAATGTGTGTTGATTCAAGATCTAGGCTAAAGAGATGTGATTGCATTCTGGATGGGAAACATTGATGCTTCAAGTTTGTTCTGTTTGGGACATGCAAGAGAGAAAAGAGAAGGAAACAAAGCACAGAGACTTTGGGGGATTGAGAGCATCACACCCTGCTGACAGGTGCAGAAAACAGACCTCACATCTGTGAAAAGGATGTGGAGTACTTAGGAACAAGGAGGCAGGCGATTAAAGCACCAAGAGAAGGTTAAGCTGCTCAAAGAAATGGGCCAGGAAACCTTAGTTGTGTTTGTCTCAATCAAGAGATGGCTGCACCTCAACATAAAGATGGAACCTACCAAGACATCCTTTTCTCCCTTTTTCAGCCCATTGGCATTGATTTGGTCTGAAGGCAAGGAGGCCTCACAGAGCTCACCCACATTGTCAAGTAGTGAAAATGAGCACTTAAAATGTAAACAGTTCTCCCAGCTGTATGTGTCCAAGGCAAATGGTTTGGAAGCATTTCACCCACTGTTCTCATGGAGTGCTTGCTCTGTGGGGTACCTGTGGGACCAAACTAGGCTAGGGTTTTTGCTTTGTTGGTTTGTGTTTTTTATTTTATATTTCAGTAAGCACACGAGGCTTACAGAGGACGAAAAATTTCGGTGGCAGTATAGTGTTATGCTTCAGCAAATGGGCTCAAAGTCTAGATCTGCTGCTTGGCAAATCAGTCATTTGGGCACATTTCAATCTCACTAAGCCTCTACTGGTTTTTCTGTAAAGTAGGAGTGATGATAAGCATATTGATGACATAGCATTTACTATTAGGATTAAATGGGATAATACATGTAAAATATACTATATTCATTTAATGTAGACTTATTAAGCACATTCTATATCCAGGTAATGTCCTAGGTATGACATAACCTTGTTTTTTGCTGCTGGGCTTATCTTTCACAAACATATCTCATTCTATCAGACAGCAACCTGAAAGGGGCAGGCACTATTTTTATCTCTATCACGAATATAAGGAAACTGAGGCTTAAAGAGTGAAGTTGAATAACTTGCTCAAGGTCACACATTTGGTGGGTGGATGAGCTGTGAGTCATTCAATCTTTTCTTTCAACAAATATTTAGCATCTACTGTTGTGTGAAAGGCAGGGAATGAACGATGAACAAACAGGACAGGGTCTCCAAATGGTGTTTATATCCTAGTTGGGAGGCAGGCAATGTGAACTATACAACAACAGTTTAGTTCTGACAATGGCAGGTTTTAGGAAGGCCATGAGTAAGGCTAGGAGTGGGATATGACCTGGTTTTAGGGAGTAACATTTAACTGAGATCTGAAAGAGAGCAGGAATCAGAAAGAAAGGGTGGGATGTGAAGAATGTTCCAGGCTGGAGACCATTTTCATGATATACTTGGGCCTGAAGCTTGTCCTTTCAGTCTATTGATAAACAGTGCTGGCTCCAACCTTAGCTGTGGGTGACTCCTGTTCCAAACTTTGCCAGCTCGCCTGCCAGCCCTGGGCCCTGACAGATGGGTTTTCTCCATTAAGAGGGACTTTGACATCATTTCCTAGAATGAATCTTTTTCCTGACAGAAGGCTTGTGATTGGTCCTTGGCAAGTTTCAATATTAAAGGCACACGTTTTGTGGGTGTAAAAATGCCATTTCCCATTATATCTTTTAACCATCCCAACCCTCAGCTCTTTTTCAGTGAGCAGGAAGTAAGGATGGTTGTTTTGAGTGACACAAAGAAAAGCTGGTGAGCTCCTGGCAGTGAAACCTGAACTAACACTCCTCCCTTCTTAACCACAAACAGACAAACCCACTCAGCATCCGAGCTGAGGAACAACACTAAGTGTTCCGACAGGCCCAGGAGAATACCAGGGCTGTTTTCACGTTTTGTTATTTGAGGAGGAAGATGGTCAGCATTCCTAAACCTGGAGAACTTGGAACTAAAAATAGGGTGAGGGGGCACGAGAATTCTTTTGATATTTTTCCCATTCAGTTCTATTAAATATCTCATGACCCTTGGCTAGAAACTAGGGTCTCAGATATTTAAGAAGCTGCTCCTCTCCCTTGCCCAGTCCTCCAGGAGCTCCCAATCTAATGCATCAGAAAACTGATGAGTGATAATAAGCAACTGTAACAGAAAGTAAATTGTGCTCAGTGCCCACCACAGTGCCTGTCCTGTAACAGACTTAATATTTGTTGAATGACTGAGGGCCTGCCTGCCTGAGTGAATTAATGAAGTTCTATGAGGAAGAACCAGATGGACTCCTAGTTTGTGATTCAGGAAGTATATTGTTCAAGTTTGCACTGAAAATTGAGGGTTGATGTATATAGGACTTGACTAAATAAAGAAGAAAAAAGAAAAAAGAGATATGCAGTCATGGGAAAACCTTGAGATTCAGGTTTGGGGGGCTGATTTTAAAAGCCTGACTGGTCTCTACCTGCCTTAGACTATTGTGGTGGGTAGTATGGCCTTTCACAGTGGGGCTCAAAATTGAGTGTCCATTGGAATTGCTTGGGAAGCTTGTTAAAACCCAGATTTTTGGTCCCTACCCACAGCTGCTGACACAGTAGGTCTGCGTGGAGCCCCAAGATTTGCATTTCTAGCCATTTCCCATGTGATACTGAAGACGTTTGTCCTGGGACCACACTTTGAGAACCTTGGTAAAGGGGCTAGAGTACGAGATCTGGTTCAATACACTTGAGTTTAGGGCTGCCAGATAAAATACAGGATCTCAGGAAATTCGAATTTCATATAAACAAATAATTTTTTAATATAATTATGTTCCCTGCAAGAGGCATCTGTACTTTTATATGCTACATCTGGCAACACTACAGGTTTAACTCTCAGCATTGCCACAGGAGAGCCATGATATTTAAGGCAGGTCTCTTAATCTCCTTGAGTGTCAGTAACTCCATCTACAAAACAGAGATGGTAATAATGCCACCTGTCTCCTAAAGTGGTCAGCATGATGACAGGATCATATAAAGGACTTAACACAGAACCTTGCTTATAGCAAGCATTCAGTAAACGTCAGCAGTTATTATTCATCATTAACCTCAGGTGAGTAACTTTTTTGGGAAAAAACACTATGCAGGGAGTGCTTTGTGAAAGGATTCTGTGATTCAGCCTTTTTTATTTTACATGAAGAAATACTTCTGTTCTTTGGAAAGGTCCTTTTAGCTGCCCCTGTGATTTCTTTAATAGTAGATTATAAAAAATAGGTTGATTGCATCTAAAAGCGCTCCTTCGGACAACTTCCACCCTAGCCTAGGGCAGGATTTGGCTGTCCTCTAGGTGTTGTACCAGGACGTTAAATTGCTGAGACCTGCTGGCAATGTTCTCCAGAACTCACTGGTCTTGGGCTGTCGTTTAAGTTGGCTCTGTGTTTGTCTTTGGGTTTTGATTGTTGTTGGGTATTTCTTTGGTGGGTCCTTCCCTCCAGCTGGTTAACTGATGGTCACTCTGCCCATCACCTCTTGTATTTTGTTCTGCTGGTGAGGGCAGGTTGTGTTGAAGCTGGTTCTTCTGTGTGTACAAAGTTTTTTCTGTCTTGCCCTTACTCAGTTGTTTGTACTGGGTAGTTTCTCCACTATTTAGTTATATTTCCAGATAGGTCCTGGATTGAGGTTCATGTGGTTTCCACTCCCTCCTTCACCTTCTTCTGTTGTTATCTGTTGGTTGTTCCTTTGTTGTTGGGTTTCCTCTTCCAGCAGGTATCCTGGTGTTCATCGCTTCCACCTACTCTTCTTTTGTGATCAGTTTGAGGGGAAAGGCAAAATGGTTTAAGACAGCAAGAGTGTATTCTATGATATTTACAGTAGCTGCCAGCAGAGAAGAGATAGGAGACCCTTTGGCTATGTATAGTATTAACCATGATATTCTACCCAACCAGCCACTTTTTAGAAAGAATGGAAAGAAGATAAGACTCTTGTTGGGGAGGGAAGGGTTGTAAGTTGGATCTAGAAGGTGACGAGGTTATGGGAGGTCGGATTCTGAGGTGAGAGTAAAGGGTTGCAAATAGGTGTAGTGTGTGAGAGAGAATAGAGTTAACCACTATAGTAACAGCGTTCATGAAACTGTGAAGTGGGCTAAGATCTGGGAGAGGTGTTGTGTAGTATTTATGATTATATGGAACAGCTATTATTTACAATAATAATGGAGCAACAATCATATGACAGAATCTATGAGATCTGGATAACAAGAATAGGGAGTACAGGACCTTGAGTAGTGTGCTAATGGAACACAAGTGCAGTGAAGGACAGTAAATTAGCAATTCACTATGAAAGAGAGAACAGGGGAAACCTGTCAAATGATAGAATATAACCAGCCAAGTAATGAAGACCAAACAGAAAGAAGAGGAATACAAAAATACTCTTAAAATAAAAGATGTAAGAATAATGGGAAAAAATGATAATACAAATATGCAATAACTTGCAGGTTCTCTGTAATAGCAAAGTGAAATTTGTCTGTCTCAGCTGTTGGGATGCCCCCTGTTTGGGTCCAACTCTGGTCTTTTCACAGTTCGTTTTTTTTCTCACTTGTGGGTATTTAAAAAAAGAAAAAAGCGGAAGGAAGGAAGAAGAGATAAAATTGGAAAGAAAGGAAGAAGGAATAAAACATGAAAGAAGGAGAGAGAAGACATAGGAATTGAGAGATAAAAAAATAAATAATAAAAAATTACTTGAAACAAACAAACAAACAAACAAAAAACCTCCTGCTGGTTTCAAACTGGCCAAATCGGTTTTTCTGGTCTTGCTGGCTGCAGGAGGCTGAGGTGCTTTTCTCTCTTCCTGATCAGCACTCAGTCAGCCTTGAGAGCATTCTCCCCAGGGCTAGCCTGGTGCCTCTCCACAGGTCCTTGGGTGAGGGATCCAGGCCTTCCTCAGAGTGCACTCTCCCTGAGTTACAGGCGCATGTGCTCAGCCAGGCTGCCTCCAGCCCCATGGGTTCAGGCACGCACACTTCCCAGTGCTACGGGGGCACGCAGGGTTTCCCAGGAGGCCAGAGCGCAGGAGAATTCCCCAAACAGTGCCTCTTTTTTTCACTTCTCTTTCAGAAATTCCTCCTGCTCAAGCCTGCTGCTCTCCGTACAGTGGCCTGGCCTCTTGCCCAGCCCAATTCTCCAGCCAGACCAGGGACTGTGGGGGTCAGGGCCCAGCACTGTGTGACTCTCAACTCTCCCCAACCAGCATCTACAGACTCTGGGTGCTCACAGCCCCTGTGTGTTTGCCACTTAGTCCTTATTCCCCTCTCTGCAACTTCAAGCAACCAGGTCTCTCCCTGCTCAAACCTTGTTTGGCCGGGGAGGGAGCCGTTGACTCAGCTCTCTTCTAAGAACCCTGTGGCAGACCCAGCGGGTACTGGTCCTGGGGCTGCAACCACCCTGGTCCCCATGCTGGTCCCTGCACTAGTCCCTGGGACCTTATTTTTCTGAAGCACTCTCCTTACCGTCTGGTTTTTCACTGTCCACTATAATTTTTGGTCTCCTATTTTCATATATGCGGGGGTACTGTTGGCTGTTTGCTCTGTTCCTCCATAAATCAGCTAGGTATTTCTCCCGTGTGTAGAGGGAAGTGGAATCTGCTCCCTCCTACCTTGCCGCCATCTTCCTCTCTCCTTTTTTTCTTTTTTTAAGAAAAGGAATAGAAAACAACACGATGAAAATAGAGGGTATTATATTGCGCACCCTAAGGGTATATGTTGTATTGAAAAACTTTTTGATACATATATGTATGATAAATATGAATCCACACAAACTTACATGTGTAATGGGTCATAGGATATTGCTAAAGAATCTGAAAGTCATCAGAATAGGCAATATGTAAGACCCCTTCCAACTTTGCAATTTGGTGATGGTAAAACTGGTTTTTCACCAGGGAAAACTTTTCTCTCTAAGGAAAATCGGGCAATGTTGAGACATTTTTGATTGCCCTAACTTTTTGTGGGGGCAGGAGTGCTTTTGGCATCTAGTGATGAGAGGCTAAGGATGCTGCTAAACATCCTACGATGCACAGACAGTCCCCACAACAGAGAGTTGCCTACTCCTAATGCAGTGAGGAGGCTGAGAAACCATGTATTAAGAGTGTGTATAGTTAAAATCACTTATCAGTAGTAGCCTTATAACTGCTCACCAACATTTATTGAGCACTTATTATATACAGGCATCTTTTAAGTGCTACATTAATGAGCTCTTTGACCACCTACAGAATGTGGGAAATAAAATTATGTTCTAATCCCCATTTTCAGATGGGGAAATTGAATAGGATGACTAAGGGCTGTGCAATGTTACTCGCACTGTAGAACTGGGATTCAAGTCCAGGAATTCTGGTTCCAGATTCCCAAATCAGCGTCTTGTGTTTCTGGGGCTCTTTGGTTTAGTTTCCAAAGCCTTTTATGGGTGGTAAAATGTATATAACATAAAATTTCCTTTTCAAACACTTTTAAATTCAGTGCACACATGTACAATTCAGTGACATCAGGACATTCACAATATTCTGCAACCACCACCACTGTCAATTTCTATACATTTTAACCACCCCAAACAGAAACTCCATACCAACCAAGCAATCACTTCACATTCCCTCCTCTCCTCAGCCCCTGGGAACCTCTAACTTCTATTCTGCCTCTATGAATTAGACTATTCTAGATATTTCATATAAATTAAATTATATAACATGTGGTCTTTTGTATCTGGCTTCCTTCACTTAGCACACTTTCAAGGTTCATCTATGTAATGTGTACCAGCATTTCATTTATTTTTATGACTGATTAATATTCTACTGGCATTATATACCACATTTTATTCATTCACTTATCTGTTGATGGACACTTGGGTTGTTTCCACATTTTGGCTATTGTGGCTGATACTACCATAAAGTTTTATGCAGATTGTGCAAAAATGTTATGTCCCTGAGAACAGAGAGAAACTGAGATTGTTTTGGTGTCAGGTAGTGTGCCTGCCATCTCAGACTTATCTCAACAACCCCATGATGCTCCCCCATTTTTACACATATGAAGAACAAAGAGGGTGAGTCACCTGCACAGGATCACAAGCCAGTCACAGCACATCATTTCTCATCACAAAGAAGAAAGGTATATGTATATGACTCGATAGAATTCTGAATGGTGGCTGCCTTTTGGAGTAGGAGCTGAACTTAATTCTGATTTGCACAGAAACCGTGGTGGACAAAATTCCCTCAATACTCATATTGTACTACTTCCAGATGCTTTATTTATATAAATATGAAGAAGCCTTAAGAGGAATATATAGCATTTGCATTGTGAAAGAAGAAAATGATATTTAATGTTATGACTTTCACACATAAAACACTGATGGCAGGCAATGCTTGAGGCATGGAATATGACATTTAATATGGCAGACAGAGTCCTGGGCCAGTGAATAAACAAATGAGCAAACACAAGAGTGTTCCAGACATTATAAGGGTGTAGAGTTACACTCTGCTCTTTAAACCTTTGTGTGGACTCTATTGATGTCTGTAAGAAGAGGATGCTGGGCCCTGAGACTAGAGACCAACCCTGACCCCTGTAACTTCCAAACTCACTGCGTTCCTAGAAAGGACAACATGTTTATTGCTCTGAATGGAGCATATCTTCCCCTGATCCTCAGGGTCCCTCTTGGTGGGAGGACAGAGCCTAAAGATGAATGTGTTTGTGTCCTGCTTTTTCCACTCACACTTCTTCTGGAGTGCTGTCTGTTAAGAAAAAACACTTTCAGGGTTTAAGGTATCTTTCCTATCAAGAATCAGCAGACTTTTTCTATGAAGGGCCAGACGGTAAATAGTTTAGACTCTGTGGGTCACACAGTCCCTGATGTAATTACTTAACCCTGTTATTATGACATGAAAGCAGCCAGAGGCAATACACGAATGAGTGGACATGATTATGTTCCAATGAAACTTTACTTATAGACCCTAAAATTAAATTTCAAATCATTTTCACATGTCACAAAACACTACTTAATTTTTTTTTAAATGGCTTTCACTATTTTTGCCTCATGGATGGAGGGTTGGGTTGGCCCACAGGTCACAGATTATCAAACTCTGCTCCGTGTCATCCCTCATAAAGGGTCCTCAGGCCTCTGAATGCCTCGTTTACTCCAGCCAACTCACTGTGTTCTAAAGGAGCTCATTCCATTTTCAGAAAGGTATTGTTTTTAAAAAATATAGTCTCGTATCGAGTCAAAACATGCCTTCCTGTATTCAACATTCATTCAACAAGTTTTGCTCTAACCAGCGTGGTTCAGTTGGTTGGGCATTGCCTCACAAAGTAAAAGGTCTCTGGGTCAATTCCCAGTCAGGGCGCATGCTTAGGTTGCAGGTTCAGTCCCCAGCCTGGGTGCAACTGATCGACATCAATGTTTCTATCCATCTCTTTCTTCCTCCCTTCCTTTCTCTCTAAAAATAAATTTTAAAAGTTTTAAAATATATATTTTTAGAAAATTGAAATATTTTAACTGTACATGATGGAAGTTTTGGAATATACCTGAAAGCAGAGAAAAAAGTGTAACAAATAGGTATTTGCTTATCACCAAGCTATGCAATTATCAAAGTATGTCCAGTCTTGTTTCATACTGACCCTCTATATTCCACTCCCACCATGCATGGACTGGTTTTTAAAATATTTCAATTATAGTTGACATACAATATTATATTAGTTTCAGCTGTACAACATAAGGATTAGATGTTCATATAACTTACAAAGCGGTCTCCTGGTAAGTCTAGTACCAGTCTGACACCATACAGAGTCATTACAATATTATTGACTATATTCCCTACATGCATGGGTTCATTTAAAGAAAATCTCAGAAATCATATCACTCAATCAACTAATGATCTCAGTACACATCTCTCAGAGATCACGACTAACAAATTTTATCAAGTTGCAATGATAAAAACCAAAAAAATTAACACTAATTTCTTAGTATCATTTCCATCTAGTGTCCAAATTTCCTTGACTCAGTTTCTTTTAGAGTTGATTTGTTTAAATCTAGAGTTAAATAAGATCCATGTGTTGCATTTAGTTAGTAAATCTTTTAAATCTCCTTTTAAAATAATAGGCTTATTGAAGTGTAATTGGCATATAATGGACTGCACACAGTTCAAGTGTATGTTTTGATAAGTTTTGACATATTATGTAACCATGAACCTATCACCACAGTCAAAACAGTGAACATTTTCTCTCACCACAAATGTTTCTTTGTTCTTCTCTGTACTTTTTATTCTGTACTTCCCCTTCTCAAATCACCAACACCTATCCCATGAGACCACTAATTTGCTTTCTGTCATTTTAAGTAAATTTGTATTTTCTTGAGTTTTATATAAATGAAATCATATAGTATGTACTGCTTATTATCTGGCTTTTTTTCCCACTCATGACTGGTTCAAGATTAATCCATCTTGTTGGGAGTATCAATAGTTTATTCTTTTGTATTACAGAGTAGCCTTTTACAGGACGGATATACCATGCTTCATCTATTCATGTGCTGAGCATTTGTGTTGTTTCTAGCTTTTAGCTATTATAAGTCCGTTAAAAGAATGAAAAGGTAAGCCACAGATTGGGAGAAAATACTGTAAAGCATATATCCAACACAATGCTTGTATCTAGAGTATAGAAAACACACTTAAAATTTAATAACCCAATTACAAATGGGAAACAGGTTTAAACAGGCACATCACCAAAGAAGATACACACATGGCAAATAAGCACATGAAAAGATATGCAGCTTTTTTTTTTTTTTTTACTTAGAGAGAAGTGTAAATTTAAGCCATAAATAAGATACCATTGCTTACATATTAGAAATGCTAAAATTGAAATGACTGACCATACCAAGTATTGGCGAGGATGATGTAAAATGGTGCAACCACTTTCAGAAACAGTTGGCAAATTCTTAAAAAGTTAAACACACACTGGATAGACATAAAGGCCCACAAAAGATGTTCATGTGCCAATCCCTGAAAGCTGTGAATATGTCACCTTACATATGGAAAGGGACTATGCAGATATGATTAAATTAAGGACTTTGAGATGGGAAAATTATCATGGATTATCTGGGTGGCCCAGTGTAGATCTCCACAAGAAGGAGGCAGGAGGGTCAGAGAGAAAGAGACTTAATGAAGCTGATAGCTGGCTTGAGAGAAGAGGAAGGAGCCACAAGTCAAGAAATGCAGGTAGCTTCAGCAGCTGTCAAAGGCAAGAGAATGGATTCTTTCCAGGGTTTCCAGAAACAACACAGGCCTCTGACACTTTGACTTAACCCAGTAAAATACATCTCAGACTCCTGACCTCCTAATAACATACTAGTAACTTTCGACTGTCCCAAGTCACTGCATTTGTAGCAATTTATACAGCAGCCATAGCCTACTAATTCATACACCTACATGTGATCTAGCCATTCCACACTAGTTACTCTTCAAAGAAGAGAACATATACTTTTACTCAAATGTTCTTAAGCCTTTAAAAATCTATGAGAGTTGCCTTTGCCTTTCTCTCTTTGATTTCTCCATTTTTTATAGCAAATATCTATTGAGTGTCTACCATATCCATGATTTGACTCTTTAGATATAAGGTAAATACATAACACCTAATTATTTTTCATTATGAGATATTCGATAGCTGCTCACAGGCCCTGGAGTTTTCTCAGTGGCTTCTAGTCTAAACAAGCTGTGTTCTTCCCCACAACCTTCATTTGTGGGAAAGTCCTCATAAGGGACTATGATACTCAGATCTGTACTGAGAACTCAGTGTGGTTTGCTGAGGGTAATTCAGGATATTGTATGTAGTGCATATGCATTTTTTTTTGTTTGTTTTCCAAGATTCTCAACTTCTCTGGGCAAGGAAGTCTCAGTTTTCACTGGGGGCATTGTTCTCATATTCCAGATCAGGTGGCTTTGCTGTGGCTGTTACTGACCTCACTCATGGCAAAGGGGAAGCCACATGTTTTGACTTGGCTAATCAGAAAAACTCCATCACTCTGGCTAGAGAAACTGGTCTAGGAATTGGCACTTGGCCTAAGCTGGGTCATTGTGGAAATGCTTTGGCGGTCAAATCACTCATCAACAGATTTCTAGGTGAACAAAAAAAAAAATGAGTAGAGCAGAGACAAGATGGAGGAGTAAACGGAAGCCACAGTAACTGACTCCCAGGACCAATCTGGAATTAGAACTCAAGCGTGGAGAAATCACCCGGAACAAACAACTGAACAATAGTGAGAGAGAAGCTTTATAACTTCACACAGACAAAAGAACCATTTTTAGCACCAGCTGACTGGTAAGTAGTGCTGCGGAGACACAAGAGGGCTGGCTGGGTGCCTAAGGTGGCTGTGCTGGAGGGACAATTAAGCAACTGATTGGATCCCCCGATAAGTGTGGGGTCTAGCCAGTGTCCGCATCATGATGGATGAAATAAAACATACACATGGACCACCGATTTCGATGGAGGAAAAAGGATGACAGCATGGCTTTTCTCTCAAGGGGAGCAAAAGCTGCGGCCTCTGCCATGAAAGGACTTTATTCTAATATCTCCTCACATTATGAGATGGTCCTCACTCACTATGCCCGGATTACAACAAAAGGAGCCAATGCCCCTAATCACATCACAGAAGAAGGGTATTAGCAAATGAAAAGGCAAGTGGTTGAGCCGGTTACACTGGTCCCTGCAAGGTTTAGCACTTACAGCGTGAGGCAGTTTTAGCAAGAAGCAAGCCTCAAAAGCAGCCTAGGTATATTGCAAATCTGATTACCCACGAGAGAACCTATCTGTGGGCCTGGGTCCTGTGCATCCCTGAGTGGGAGCTGGGCCCACACCACGCAGAAGGGTCTGCCACATCTCCCTGTTTTTGTTTTAATAGAACCGGTATGATCCCACAAAGCTTGCTGGTCTCCCACAAAACCCTGAGAAAATAATTTGCAAATATATAAAAATCATAGAACATTATTATAGTCAGTAAGCAACCAGTGGTTCCAAGGACCCACATTCTCAGATTAAGCCCAAACAATCATTGTCAAGCAGGTCAAATAAATAACATTCAAAGAACTCTGATGGCCTATTTTGAGTCAGGGTCAAATAGTTAAAGGGCCATAAAGTTTTGGGGAAACAAACTTATTTCAGGCTTGGACCCTTATCATTTAAATTGAGGGTATCAGCAAAGTAGGTTTCACAGGATTTTATGCTTTCTTTCTTTCTTAGGCCCGATTGCCCCGGGGAACCTGCCCTTTCCAGCCCTTGGGCCGCACCCTCCTCCGGCATTGTTTCAGGATTAGGTGGAGACTTGCAGACAGAATAAGGACTCAGGCTATGTCCCGATAGCTGGGGGACGAGAGTCCATCACCCTCTTTTTGCTGTGGCCCCTGAGTCCTTCCTTGTGGGCCGTCCACATGGTCATGCCTGTCTTAGGCGATCCCTCCCTTGAGGGAATCTTACCCGTCATTGGCTAACTGACCAAGCATTGGAGGCCAGATACAGATGAAGCAGAAGCGGTGCTCCTGCCAGGGAGATAAGCTTTGTCTCCTCAGTGGCTCAGGTCCTCTGGGCAGAACAGACCCAGAAGAAGCAGGTCCCTTGGGCTCTTACTCAGCCTAGCCATGGGGGATTACAGCCTCTGAGACCAGACAGGGCAGTTCCCAACATATAATCTCCCAGCTTTTTCATTGGTAAATGCTATTGTAGCTGTTAAACCTGTGAAATCTACCATGTGCTGTTCCCAAATGCAATCTTAAGAGAACAACCTTTATATATAAAGCACAAATAACGATTAAGACAAACAGGGGATCCAAGGGCTGCTAGGACCCAAACTTGTAAGTTCAGTCCATAGAAACAGTTTTTAGGGTTCAACCGTTGGACTTTATGGGGCATTGAGGGGTTGTTGCTCTCTGCAGGAGGTGCCTGAGCCTCGGACCCTGTCATTGGGGCAGACCCCATCCTCCTCCGTTGGCAGACCCAGGCCCGTGAGTGATGGTGTAAATGTCCATTTTCCTTCTGGTTGTTCAGGGTCAGCTGGGCCATCTGGTCTGTCAGTCGATTGGTTCTCAGCTCTAGGTAGCAGAGGTTGGTGTCTGTCCCGCTCACATTAAGGCTTTACTCTTTTGGCTGGTAGCCAGGCAGGACCTGTAGCGATGGAAACACACACACCCTCTTCCCCAAGTTAAATGATCTACAGGGCCCTGCCAAGAGCCATCTCCCAGCACATCACTATATAAAACCTGAGGATAAGATGACTTTGGCTCCTTCTTCTGAAAATGTTTCTCAATTGGAGCACAAAGCGATTCACCACAATTCAGAAAATTATATGTAAACATGGCTAACATAATCAAATTTTGGGGGGGAAGGACTCATGGCTCCTCCTTATTTCTGTTTTTTAAGAAGGTTTTTAAAAATATGACAAGCCTGTTCTACAAATTATCTGACCGGTTGGATCGTAAGATATTCCTGCTTTATGTTGGATATTCCAACGCTGAAGAAAAACCTGAGTAGAATGGGCAAGGTATACAGGGCCATTATCAGTTTTAATTTGCTGAGGCCGTCCTAAATGATTAAAGGCCTTAAGCCGGAGGGCCTGTATATTTTTAGCTTAGCTTGGAAAGACAGGCCCCTTGCTGTTTCTGCAAGCTGCAATGTATTCACAGTTTTCAAGGAAAGTGGGAAAGATGGGGGGGGGGTGCTCTGAAAAAATATGTTTTAGACAAAAAATGGTTGTGCGCCAAGGGCCTTTTGTGACTTGACTGATTAACCGTTTCCTTTGGGAGAATAGCCAGTTCTTCCCCAAGGAAACAATCAATGTTTACAGTACTGAGTTACAAAATGGTACTTTATATTCCATGGAAAAGGGCTAGTTTTACATGGAAGACAATATACCTTTATTTCATTTTTACAATAAAGGTCACGGCTCTGGCATAAACAAGGAGGATTTTTAATATTTTTTAACACGTGGCACCCCCTATCCCACTTATAGTATGCTTTAGATTGATAAATTTATGAACACATTGACAACTTTCAGAAACAGTTTTTTTCTCTACTGACAAATACATTTACTTTTTTTTTTTTTTTTTTTTAATGGTCGCAAGTGCACCAGTGTGTCCAGGTGCAGGGAAGGTCTCTCCCAGCATGCTCCAGACCAGTGAGAAAAAGAGGCTAGGGAAACCCATCTCTTCTCTGAGCAGCTGCTCCGCCCAGCAAAGAGACCCAAGCTGTGGCGGGTGATGCCATGCTGTCCCGCGGGTCACCGCTGGGGGCACGTGTCCCCGGGGGCAACCTCGGCCTCAGCAGGAGCCAGCCCTAATGGGGTGACGGGGGAGAGGCACAAAACTCCATGCCGCCCCAGGCTGCATACAGCCTGAGGCTAACTGCAGGCGGCGTGAACCTTGAGAGAAGGGCCTAGCTAGTGTGCATCCGTCCCTTCCCTTCCATACTTCCAAAATGTAGAGATCCCTTATCTGGGAGAAAATCAGCAGCCCCAAGATGCTGCTGAACCTAAAACATTGCTCTTGTCCTTACAGAGCCTGTTCCTTGTGGTTGAGGAAGTGCAAAAACCTTCAAAGAAACTTTTTTAATGGGCTGCAAGATGCGGCTTAAAACAAAGAATTTGCTGAGATGCCTGTAAACTGTCCTGTAACTAGTTGATGCTTTTAAAGCTGATTAAAGGGAAAATGTTTGCTCTTTCTCCCAAGCCCAGACTTTGGTTGAGGTCACCTCCCAGCAAAAGCCTGGGAGAGGGAGC
Organism: Glossophaga mutica; assembly: GCA_039655065.1. Taxonomy (NCBI): domain Eukaryota; kingdom Metazoa; phylum Chordata; class Mammalia; order Chiroptera; family Phyllostomidae; genus Glossophaga; species Glossophaga mutica. Next base: position 101,307,544 of record CM077305.1, read on the forward strand.
AAAGCCTCTGCTTACTAAGAAGGTAGAGTTGCAAAGCAGTTGCAAGAGAGAGTGACCTAGGAAGAAAATCCTATTCCTCTAAATCCAACATACCCGACGGCATTCCCAAAAAGAACTCGGGGTCGTCGGCCCTTATCTGGGCTGATGCATGCGTATTCTCAGCAAGTTGGTTTGTTGTCCATAATGATGATGGCTTATGGCCTCTGAGTCCCTGTTCCAGGACGCCAGCTGATGCGGACACCGGCTAGCAGTGTCCGCGTCATTATGGATGAAATAAAACATACACATGGGCTACTGAGTCCGGTGGAGGAGAAAGGACAACAACGTGGCTTTTCTCTCAAGGGGAACAAAAGCTGCGGCCTCTACCTTGACAGGCCTTTATTCTAATATCTCCTCCCATTACAAGATGGTCCTCACTCACTATCCCCAGTTACAACAAAAGGAGCCAATGCCCCTAATCACATCACAGAAGAAGGGTATTAGCAAATGAAAAGGCAAAAGTGGTTGAGCAGGTCACACTGGTCCCTGCAAGGTTTAGTACTTGCAGGGTGAGGGAGTTTTAGCAAGAAGCAAGTCTCAAAAGCAGCCTAGGTATATTGCAAATCTGATTACCCACTAGAGAACCTAACTGTGGGCGTGGGTCCTGTGCATCCCCGAGTGAGAGCTGGGCCCATGCCACGCAGAAGGGTCTGCCATAGTCTAAACCCTAAGCTGGGATCCCCAGCCTAGAGCACCAAAGCCCAAAGGGTACAGAGATAACAACTGGTGGCAAAAAGCAGGAGGGTTGCTCTCTGCCAGAGACAGACATTTAGATACAAAGAGCCGTTTCAAGGGCCAACCCACAAATTTTCATTTGCAGCCACTTACCTGGGGCTCCAGCAAAGGTGGGGGCAGAGTGGGCTGGAGATGCCTGAGGAGAGACTGGGGATTGAAGCTTCAGGGAGAGAGCTGGGACATAGCCACTGTGATCTCAGTACTGAGTCATCCCCCATACAGCAGCAACCATCCTGCTCAGGCAGACCACTCCCCTTCAAGCAGCAGCCTCCTGAAGAGAAAAGTACCCCAACCCCAGCAGTGATTCTGCCCCACCCCCATGGTGCTTAAGACTGACTGCTGAGTGCAAAGTGACTAAATTAACAACTAAAGGAGACAGCCACAGATGGTAGATCCCTAGCCACCTCGGGACTGGCTGCCTAAGATCAGACAGGGTCAACATCTGATATCACCAGAGGCAGATCCAGAAAGGAAAAACAGTGGTAAATACTAGAGGCGACTGAGACGAAATCCACTATGATCTTCTCTATAATTCGTGATATTTTCTTTCCTGCACAGCTTTTTAACATTCATTTCTTATACATAAAGTTTGTGCATATTAAGTCACTAGATTTTATTGATACCTTGTCTGAGGTATCATATGCAAGTATATTTTCCCATAGGTTGGTTCCCTATTCATTTTACTAAAGTTTTCTTTAGCCATGCAGAAGCTTTTTATTTTGATGAAGTCCCATTTTTTTTATTCTTTCCTTTATGTCCCTTGCTCTAGGGGACATATTGGTGAAAATAATGCTGCATGGAGTATCTGAAATTTTCCTCCCTATGTTCTCCTCTAAGACTGTTACAGTGTCATGACATATTTAAATCTTTTATCCATCTTGAGTTTATTTTTGCATTGGGTGTTAAGCTGATGGTTGAGTTTCTTTTCTTTTCTTTTCTTCTTTTTTTTTTTTTTGCATGTAGCTGTCCAGATCTCCCAACACCATTTGGTTAAGGGGCTATTTGTACTCCATTTTATTCTTCTGCCCCCTTTATCAAATACTAATTGACATAGAGACCTGAGTTTATTCTGGCCTCTTTATTCTGTTCCCTTGATTGATGTGTCTGTTCTTATGCCAGTACCAGACTGTTTTGATTGCTGTGACCTTGTAATATAGGTTGATATCAGTTATTGTGATCCCTTCTACTTTGTTCTTCTTTTCCAAAATTGCTGCAGCTATTTGGGGTCATTTATGGTTCCATATAAATTTTTGACATGTTTGCTCTATATGTGTGAAATATGTCATTGGTACTTTAATAGGGAATGAGTTCAATCTATAAATTGCTTTGGGTAGTATGAACATTTTGATGATGTTAATTCTTCCAATCCATGAACACAGTATATGCTTCCATTTGTTTGTGTCTTCATTTCTTTCTTCAGTGTTGTGTAGTTTTCTGAATACAAGTCCTTTACTTCCTTGTTTAGGTTTATTCCTAGGTACTCTATTTTTCTTGTTGCTGTAGTGAATGGGATTTTTTCCCTGATTTCTGTTATGATATTTCATTGTTGGTGTACAAAAATGCCCTCAATTTCTGAGTACTGACTTTGTATCCTGCTGTTTTGACAAATCCACTTGTGAGGTAGAGTAATTTTTTTTGGGGGGGCGGTCTACAGGATCTTCTATGTACACTATCATGTCATCTGCAAACAATGACAGTTTTGTTTCCTCCTTTCCAATTTGGATGCTTTTTATTTCCTTTTCTTGTCTAATTGCTGTGGTCTGGACTTTCAATACTATGTTGAATATAAGTGGTGAAAGTGGACATCCTTGTCTTAACCCTGATGTTAGTTGAAAAGCTCTAAGTTTTTGTCCATTGAGTATGATGTTGGCTGTAGGTCTCTCATATATGGCCTTTATTATGTTGAGGTACGCCCTCCCTACTCCTACTTTGCTGAGTGTTTTTATCATACATGGGTGCTGTACCTCATCAAATGCTATTTCCACATCTATTGATATGATCATGTCATTTTTGTCTTTCCTTTTGTTTATGTGATGTATTACATTTATTGACTTATGAATGTTGTACCATCCTTATATCTCTGGGATGAATCCACTTGATCATGGTGTATGATCTTTTTGATATATTACTGGATGCAGTTTGCCGATATTTGTTGAGTATTATAGCATCTACGTTCATTAGCAATATTGGCCTGTGGCATTCTTTCTTTGTTGTATCTTTATCTGGATTGTGGATTAGGGTGATTCTGGGTTCATAAAAAAGAGTTTGGGAGTCTTACCTCTTGTAGGATTTTTGGAATAGTCTATGAAGGATAGGGGTTAAATTTTCATTAAATGTTTTACAAAATTCTCCTGTGAAGCTGTCCAGTCCAGGGCTTTTGTGTGCCAGGAATTTTTTGATTATTGCTTTGATTTCACTGGCTGTTATTGGTTCGTTCAGGCTTTCTGCTTCATCTTCATTGAGTTGTGGAAGATTATGTTTTTCTAGAATTGTATCCATTTCACTCAGGTTTTCAAATTTTTTGAAATACAGTTGTTTGTAGTAATTCTTACAATGCTTTGTGTCTGTGGTATCAGTTGTAATCTCTCCTCTTTCATTTCTTATTTGGGTCCTCTCTCTTTTTTCTTGATGGGTCAGCCTAAAGGTTTGTCAGTTTTGCTTATCTTTTCAAAGAATCAGCTCCTAGATTTACTGATCCTTAGAATTGTTCTTTTAGTCTCTATGTCATTTAATTCTGCTCTGATCTTGGTTATTTCCTTCTTTCTGCTTGCTCTGGGCTTTGTTTGTTGTTGTTCCTCCAGTTCTTGTAGATGTAGGGTTAGGTTGTTTATTTGAAAGGCTTCTGTCTTTTTTAGGTAGGTCTGTATCGCTATGAACTTCCCTCTCAGGACCACCTTTACTGTCTCCCATAAGTTTTGGACTGTTGTGAGTTCATTTTCATTTATTTCCAGAAACTTTTTGATTTCTTCCTTGATCTCATAATTAATCCATTCATTGTTTAATAGCATGCTATTCAATCTCCATGAATTTGAGTGTTTTTGAGTTTTTTCCTTGAGGTTGGTTTCTAGTTTCAAGCCCTTGTGGTCTGAGAATATGCTTGATATGATTTCAATTTTCTTGAATTTGTTGAGGCTTGTTTTGTGTCCTATTATATGGTCTATCTTTGAAAATGTTCCCTGTGCATTTCTTAAAGGGCTTAAATATAAGTCATGACATCATAAAAGTCCTAGAGCAGAACATAGGCAGGAAAAACTCAAATATCCCACGTGGCAATATTTTCACAAATATGTCCCCTGGAGCAAGGGACATAAAGGAAAGAATAAACAAATGAGATCTCATCAAACTAAAAAGATTCTCCATGGCTAAAGAAAACAGTATTAAAATGAAAAGAGACCCACCTGTATGGGAAAACATATTCACCAATGATACCTCAGAGAAGAGTTTGATCTCCAAATATATAAAGAATTCACATGACTCCAGTCTAGGAAGACAAACAGCCCAATTAAAAAATGGTAAAAGTACCTGAATTAACACTTCTCCAAGAAGGACATACAGAGGATCCAAAGACACATGAAAAGATGCTCAGCATCACTAGCCATCAGAGAGATGCAAATTAAAACCACAATGAGATACCACTTCACACCAGTGAGAATGGCCAGCATAAACAAATCAACAAACAACAAGTGTTGGAGAGGATGCGTACAAAAATGAGCCTTAGTACACTGCTGGTGGGAATGCAGACTGGTACAGCCACTGTGGAAAACAATATGGAATTTCCTCAGAAAACTAAAAAGGGAACTGCCTTTGACTCTATAATCTCACTGCTGGGATTATATCCTAAGAACCCTGAAACACCAATTCAAAAGAACCTATGCACCCCAATGTTCACAGTAGTACTATTTACAATAGCCAAGTGCTGGAAGCAATCTAAGTGCCCATCAGTAAGTAAGTGGATCAAAAAACTATGGTACATGTGCACGATGGAATACTACACAGCAGAAAGAAAGAAGGAGCTCCTACCCTTTGCGACAGCATGGATAGATCTGGAGAGCATTATGCTAAGTAAAATAAGCCAGGGAGTAAAAGATAAATACCATATGATCTCACTTATATGTGGAACCTAGTCACCTAATCAACAAAACAAACAAGCAAGGAAAATATATCCAGAGACCCTGAAATTAAGAACAAACTGACAGTAACCAGAGGGCACGTGGGAGGGGTTAATGGGGGGGAAATGGGGAAGGGTCATCAAGGAACATGTATAAAGTGCACATGGACAAAGCCAAAGACCAGTAGGATTGAGGGTGGGAGGTAGGGATGGCTGGGGTGGGTGGGGGTAGCTGGGGGAAAATGGAAACAACTGTACTTGAACAATAATAAAAAGTAGTAATTAAATAAAATAAATCAGTGTAAAGATAATTAGGTTATCTTCTAGGATGTTAGCTCATGCTAGGGGAATCATTTTCAAGAGACACTGATGATATGTTTCTCACTTGGGGACATATTTGGAGACACCTGGGAAAAGTCTGGCCACTTCAAAGACTTTGTTCAATGGTTTGAACAAATACACATCCGTCTCGTGTATTACTTGGCTTGCTATTTACATGAATCAGGACAGGTCCCAGTGCTCTGCAGTTCCCTTGCTTAGGTTTCCAAGGTCTCTGAATCTGACTCCCTTTACCTGTGCAGCTACTTCTTCCATCTCTTATAATCAGACATAATCAGACACAATCAGACATCTGTCTGCGTTACCAAATCCAGACCAGTGTTTTATCCCTGCTCAGCTTTTCTTATCCACTAAGATTCCCCTGACTCTTGTACTTTCAGTGGCTCTTTCAACCTTCTAACCAGACTGCAGTTAAAGACAAAACTGTGGCAAACACTTTCTTCTGTCTGCCACCCTGGTCTTTCTAACCACATTTCAGGAACTTTGAGGTCAGATGGACCTGTTGCTTATCTAGAGATCCTGGCAGTCTTTTGATCAATATTTACTGTGTACTGAAGGTCCAGGACAGACAAGGTCCTTGTCTTCATGAAGGTTACAATATAGAGGCTGGGAAAAGGTAATAAACAAACAAACAAACAAATAAGACTGTATCATATAATGATGAAAGTGAATGAGATAATGGGAGGATGACCAATGTCAGGGAGGACATCAATATGGTGGCAAAGGCTTCTTTGAAATGGAAGCATTTGACTGGACACATGACTAATAGACTGACTTCTTTCCTTCTTTTTTGTTTTAGCTGGGTGGTTTTTGGCAAGGACATTGACCAGCAGAATTTCTAACTTCCTTTCTTCTGTTTTGGCCAAATTCCTTCCAAATAGCCTTAAATGATCCAACAGAATGTGGTAAGAGGCCCCAGTGATCCACATATCCTGGTACCCACGCTCTTGAGTGCTGGCTAGATGCAGTGACTTTCTTCTAACAAACAGAATATGGCAGGAGTGATGGGATGTCACTTCCAAATATAGTTTTTAAAATGACTATGACTTTTATACTGGCTTCCCTGGCTCTCTCTGGCTCTCTCCCTCTTCCTCTCATCACTCAGTCCATGTGAAGCCAGCTTCCATTTCATGAGGCAGTTCTATGTAGATACCCACATGGCAAGGACAGAGGGCTGTGGCCTGCCAAAATCCACTGAGTGACCTTGGACATGGATTCCCACCCCTCCCCACCAGGTTGAGTGTTCAGCTGAAATTGCAGCTTGGCTGAGAGTTTAACTACAACCCCATCAGCAGCCTTGAGCCAGAGGCATTCAGACAAGCTACCTCCTGGTTCTTGAGCAACAGGAACTGTGAGTGATAAATATTTCTTGTTTTAAGCCACTGAGGTTTGGGTAATGTGTTACACAGCAATAGATAACTTTAGAACCAAACAGGTGTGACTGTCAGTGAATATGAGTTTGCCTTTCTACTGATGAGTGAGGCTGGTACCATTGTATCCAGGCAAATATTCTTCATTAGACTAAATAGTTATCCCAAGGAGCCCATATTATGGCCTTTCAAGCAGTTTTACACTGGATTGTAATAGTCTATGTAGTGGCTTATTGACATTACTGGAATGTAAGCTTCCCAAGGAAACTTGAATTCTGTCCTTACTCCCAGTATCTATCTCACTATGAAAACTAACATGCTGAGAACTGAGAATTCACTAAGTTCCATCACCTTTATAACACTATGAGAAAGGTATTATGATATCATCAATTTGTAGATGCAAAACTGAGACCAAAAGAGAGTTAGTTTGCCTAAAGTGATGTCAGTGTAAGTGACAGAGCCAGGAATTGAACCCATCAGTCTGGCTTCAGAGTTCATAATACACATGTGTGCTTAAATAAGGGAGGTGAAACAGACATGTGACTTCTGATTACTGTCCCAGGGAGTTAGATACCTCCCTGTTACTCTATTTATTCATTGGTGTTTTCATAACTTTTGAATGGTATTTGTTGTCAACAAGTTACAGTCTAATTCTGTTGCACATGTATTTCTAAATATTCCAGAAGCATCCTGTTGCCTTTCCTATCTCCCTCTTCACTCTGCAAAGCCCTTGACAGAGGCTCGGCTTTCCTCTGTCTTTTGGAGTCATTTATATTTTGAGATGCTCTCTTCACCAGGTATGTCAACATGTGAGTTGCAAGCAAAGTCTCTCAGAGGCAAACTGTGGAACAATGATCAGTTTAGGGAATCATGTAACAATAAACTGTTGCGGACCGTTCAGCCTGGTTTCAGGAGTTGTAACCCTCACCCCATGGTGGGCTGTGTAAGAGTCCAAGGGACCCACTTCATCTGGGTCTGTTCTGTCACAAGGATGTGACCTATTAAGGAGACAAAGCTTATCTCCCTGGCAGGAGCACTGCTTCTGCCTTACCCATCTCTGGCCCTATAGCTTGGTTGGCAGTCAATGACGGGTAAGACTCCTCATGGGAGGGGCAACCTAAGCCAGACGCGACCACTTGGAAGGCCTCATGGAAGGACTCGGGGGGCGGGGGGGGGTTGCAGCAAAGAGGATGTGATGGACCCTCGCCCCCCGGCTATTCTGACATAGCCCGAGTCCTCATTTCCATCTGGGAGATGTCTCCTGCTTCCTAATCAGCTTAAAGCCTGAAACTGTGGGGGTGAGCGGTGCAGCCCTGTCCTGGCCAGAATGGCTCCTTGGGTGATTGGCATAAGAAAGAATTCCTAAAGTCCTGTGAAACCTGCTTTGCTAAGAGTGCTCTTCCTGAGGTGACAAGTGTCCCAGGAGGAAATGAGCATGTCTCCTAAAGTCTGGCAACCCCCCTTCCTGACAAACACTGGCTCAGATTAAGCCCTCAGATTTCTTTGACATGTTAAACTTGTATTCCGGTGTATTGGAGCCCAATAAAAGCCTAGTGAGGAAGGGGCTCTGGGTCATTCTCCTCTGAGAGTTTGACCCCTTTCCTCCCCAAGCACAAGATGTCTTGGTAGTTTTTACTTTCATCTGTGACGGAGGGATGGGGCTCTGCGGGCGGAGCCCCCCCACATCTGGCGCCCAGGCCAGGGTCCCCAGCAATAAACTTCTCTTTCAAAAATCAGATAGTCCCATATCAAAAACCTTTAAGCTCCTCATTTCATCTGAGAACCTGGAGAAGCCTCTCTGATTCTGGGTTGCCATACATTAAACACAGACTCTCATCACTGAATCTGGTTGCTGAGGCTCAGACATTTTAGAATAGGTAATGTGACTTCTATCTAGTATGGGTGAGTGTGCCTGGAAAAGGAGGATTACATTTCTTTTAAAAGTGCTGAGGTCCCTCCACCCAGTGGCTTAGTTTAGGTTGTGATGTAGAAGAGAAGCATGGAACAAAACTTTCAAACAAAAAAATCTGACTCGCTCTTCATAAAGTCATTCAGGCTTGGTTTGGCCTTGATGAATTCAGCACTTTAAAGGGTACATCAACACAATAAATTTTATGCCCATGATAAAACTTATGAGTGAGCTCAGTGAGAAATTCCAAGGTTTGGGAAGGCAATTAATATTTGAAATATATATTGAGTTGTTTACTGTGACATTTTATGTGGCCACAGAGTGGTATCCAAGATGTCATGAGGGAAAAATTTCCCTGGGAAATGGAAGGTTTGCTTTTCAAATAACATTGACCTGTCAGATTACTGCCTGAATACAGAGGGATGTAAGAAATGACGACCAATGAAAACTCATTTCTCCAATCACATCATATCATTCTTGGTTTCCATTCCAGCTGGCAATTATCTCCTACAGGGTATTTTTTGTCAACATTTTAGCAACTTAATTTCATCGGACCATTTGTATCACTGTTCATTGTAATTCTACATGTATAGGGGTGTTTCTTACATTGATTTGACTTGTGTTCCAACCCCAGCCTTACCTCGTAGTCAATGTGTGGCTTTATATGAGTCATAGTGCCTCTTTGCCAGCAGAGTGGCACCTCTGGCTGCCTGGCAGGAACCTCAGTATCCCCAGCACAGGGATCAGTCTGTTAGTGCCCAATGGAACCATCCCCCAGACAAATTCAACAAAACGTACCCTGTGTTCAACAAGGGAGAAAACACCCTCCCTCTTTTTGATGGGACCAAGGCAGTATTGAGCCCCTTAACAACCTGCAAGCCCATGGATCCCCTGCTTTGCACCCTGTAATCTTCATGTGACCCACTGTGCCAAAGTAAGAGCTGACAGCTGGATCTTCCAGCTCAACCACTGGGAGGCGGTAGTGACCCTGGACAAGGAGACCCTGGACACCCTTTGCTACTGCCAGCTGGAGGCAAAGTCCTGCCACATCCTGTTAGACCATCTGGGCACCTATGTGTTCACAGGTGAGTCCTATTCCCACTCGGTAGTCAAATAGGTCCAGCTGGCCATCTTCACTCCAGCCCTCTACACATCCCTGTGGTACAGCCTCAGGCAGTATTGCCTGGAGGATATCTGTAGTGTTGAAGGAGATTGTGGAACCAGAGCAGACCCCAGGGAGCTACCTCATGAGGAGCCAAAACCCCTGCTGTTTAAGACAGTTACCATAACCTGCACTTCTCCCTCTAAGACATCCTCCACTGGAGGAGCAAGCTGCTGGCCAAGTACTAGGAGTCCCCTTGTAACATATTTGGAATGGCAGCCAGAAGGCCCTACACTAAACCTTCACCCTGGAGAGGCACAGCCTTGCCTCCACAAAGCTCACTTGCAAGATCTGTGTGTAGTATGCGGAAGGGGAAGGCCAGATATTCCAGCTGCACCCCATACCAGCAGAGATACCTGCTGGCTCCCTGGATACCATCTACTCTGCAGCCACAAGCATGCTCACCACTTGCTGGGACCCCATGTCTTTAGGATCCTGCTGTCAATCTACCAGAAGATATACAACAGCCTGGAAGCCCCCAACCCGTGGGGCAATGATTGGCAACTATTGGCAAAAAAAAAAAAAAAAAAAAAAATCTCCATGGACTGTTACCTGAACTACTTTGCCACAGGTGTGATCCTGGACCTCTAGGAAGCTCTGAAGTGGATGATGGGGACCTCGAAAGCCTGGTGCCTTGGAGGACATAGGAAAGTGAGATGCTGGTGGCCATGGCCACCAACAGGGACTGCTAAGCTGCCCCAGGCTGTGGGCTGGTAGGACTGGCAGAAGACACATACAGGGAGACTGTTGCCACCTAATGTGGGCAAGTTCAGCCTCTGCTGTCCTCCAGCTCACAGCCAGAGTCACCCCTTCTCCTCTTTCCTTGCCCTACCCCAGACTGTGACAATCTATGTACTCTGGTGTCAAGAGGACCTGGTGTTGCTACTCCACCTCTGCTCTCTTCTGGCCTCAGACCTCTGTGCAGAAACCAAAGTGGGGCTGATGACTCTGGAAGAAGTTTGTGTAGCAAGAGAGTGGCCCTCCCTCCACTCTTACCCTCCACCCCCAGTCCCAGGACCTATGGGGTAAGTTTGTTTTAGTTTCAATGCTGTTTTCGGACCTGCATCGGAGTGCAGCTTTCACTCTGCCCAATCCTACTTTCTTTTTCTGCCACACACCCCCGCCGTGTGTTGTTAAACATCTTGTTCCATAAACTGTCTCTGAGTCTGTTTTCCAAAGAATCTAGACTATGACAACAATCATCATTTCTTCATCCAACAATGATTTATCAAACGTCAATGACCTGATAAAGATTCCATTTTGGATTTTACACTCTAGTGGAGGAAACAGATAATTAACAAGTAGCTTTATTATGGACCCAGACACATGCATGTACACACTCGCACACTGCTTTAGGAGATGTTCAGTCAGCAATTTGATTAAGGACTCTTGATCTACTAGATTCTGCATATAGAAGTTGGGGGTGAGGTGTAAACACAGAATTGTGAGTTACTAAAAAAAGTGTTTCTAACTAGGTTTCTGGGGTGTTCCCTGGACTTCCTTAAATACTACAATTCTAATCTGGGTGCATCATGGACATGTTTATTGTTTAAAGCATGGTGAGCTATGGGAAGAATCTAGACCACTGACCTCCAAGCTGACATTCATTCCCTCAGTGTCGCCTGCTACCTGCAGCCACAGGAGGGGAGTCTGGCTAAGGGAGAGAGGGGAGGGGACTCTCAAGTTGTAAGTGGGGGATTTCATATCCCAACCTGCTCTTCTGAATCTTCCTGCACCATCAAAGCCTACCTCCAGCTTGTCCAGGTTCTCATCCTCTCCCTGCTCTGTTCTTAGTGTCTCATTAAGCTTGTTCCGCTTTACCCAGGCTTTGCAAATTGTAAGCGTCCTCCCCTGGACTCCAGACTCCTACAGCAGACATCAGAATGGCCTCCTTTACAGGGGCAGTTCCTCAGTGGCTGCACAGCCACCCTGTAGGTCTCCTTGGAGTTACCATTGTGTTGCTGCAGGGCCCCTAGGATCCCATACCCCAGTGTGGATGAAAAGGATTCAAAATCTTTTTCTAATCAACTTTTGGGAAGTAGAACAGGTAGGGGCTTCTGATGGCTTGGTCAAAAGGGCTACTCAGTAAAGAGCAGAGGATCTGACCTTCCAGATGGCATACTGGTTAATGGTGTGCTCACCTCCTCCCACCACCACATCAAAATTACAACTACATCATAGAACAACCACCCTTGAGAACTACCTGAAGACTAGCTGAATAGCTCCTATAACTAAGGATATAAAGAAGAAGCCACGTCAAGACTGGTAATAGGGGCCGAAACTCAAAATGGGTTGGTCTCATACCCACATACGGCAGTTAAAATTAGCAGGTTTATCTTCTCTGTGGTCTTCCCAGAGGAGTGACAAGTCTCAGCCCCACAGTTGGCTCCCCAGCCCAGGGTCCCTGTGATTAGAAAGAGAAATCCCCTTAACTTCAGGCTGTAGACCCAAGGAAAATTGTGCCAGAAGGAGATGGAGGGCTCTAGAGTCCCAGGCATTCCTCTTAAAAGGCCCACACACAGACTTACTTGTTGTTGGACTGACTCACTGCACTCCAGCACTGAGGTAGAAGCTTGAAAAAGGCCAGAGACACAGAGAGAAAATAAATTGTGGGGCTTCGGGACAAGGGCTGGAGGGGCTTCCCAGCACTTTCTGGGAAGAAGTGCTGGCAGGCATCACTGTTCCTTTGTTGAGTCTCCTCCCCTTCTAGACTGTTGGTGAAAGTGGGCACAAAGTCTTCAGTGTCCATCAACCTGGCTAACACCATTCACCCTGCTCTGGTGGTTCCCTGAGACCCTGCCCCACTGAAATCAGGGGCTTACCCAAACCACTTCCAGGGGCTTATCCATATAAACAGCCTATCTCAGCTCACATTAAGGACTCTCTCAAAGGTTCACAAACCTCAAATGAGCAGCATCAGGCCTTAGCCTCCTCCATACCACTTGCTAAATGGCCCTAAGTTGGCACTACTAGCAGCTGGCCTTAGTTCAGAGCTTACCATCTCCCAGGTGTCACCAAGCCCAGTACATGGGGTAGCCATCTTCAAATCACTTTGTAGCTCCTACCAGGTAGTCCCAGGTCAGGCACAAGCAGATGTATTTGGCTTACACAATAGATCCTCTTACAAGGCCCCAGAACCACTATACCCAGTTGTGGCTAGCTTCAGACCATGCCAGAACACCATCCAAACACCTCCACAAAAAACATACCCGAAGAGTGGGCTCAGCCAGTTGATAAACAAATCAACAAACAAGTGTTGGAGAGGATGTGGAGAAAAGGGAACCCTAGTGCACTGTTGGTGGGAATGCAGACTGGTGCAGCCACTGTGGAGAAAAATATGGAATTTCCTTAGAAAACTAAAAATGGAAATGCCTTCTGACCCAGCAATTCCACTGCTAGGACTATACCTTAAGAGCTCTGAAACACCAATCTAAAAGAACCTATGCACCCCACTGTTCATAGCAGCACAATTTACAATAGTCAAGTTCTGGAAGCAACCTAAGTGCCTATCAGCAAATGAGTGGATCAAAGATCTATGGTATTTGTACAATGGAATTCTACACAGTAGAGAGAAAGGAGCTCCTACCCTTTGCGACAGTATGGATGGAACTGGAGAGCATTATGCTAAGTGAAATAAGGCAGGTAGTGAGGGACAAATACCATATGATCTCACCTTTAACTGGAACATAATTAACAACAAAAAAGCAAACAAAATATAACCAGAGACATTGAAATTATGAACAATCTAACAATAGTCAGAGGGGAGGGGGGAGGTGACAGTGGGGAGAAGGGTATTCGGGAACTACTATAAAGGATAAAGGGACAATACCAAGGGGGAGGGTGGAAGCAAGGGAAGGAGGTGGGTTGGGCTTGGCTCAGGACGGTGTGGTGGGGAGAAACGCAGACAAGTGTAATTGAATAACAATAAAGTAATTTTTAAAAAAGACACATACTGAATGAAAGTAAAGGGATGAAAAATGACATTTCATGCAAATGGAAATGAAAGAAAAAGCTGGGTAGCAAACCAACATCAAGAAAATAGACTTTAAAAGTAGGTTATATAACAAGAGACAAAAAAAAAAAAAAAGAAAAGGACCCAGCAATTCCACTTCTGGGTATTTATCCAAAGAAACACAAAACCCTAATTTGAAAAGACATATGCATCCTTATGTTAATTGCAGCATTATTTACTATAGTCAAGACATGAAAGCAACCTAAGTGTCCATTGATAGACAAATGGATATAGAAGATGTGATTTTATATACAATGGAATATTACTCAACCAAAACAAAGAATAAAATCTTGCAATTTGCAACAATATGGAAGGACCTACAGGGCATTATGTAAGTGAAATAAGTCAGATGAAGAGAGAAATACCATACAATTTCACTGATAAGCAAATCTAAAAAATGAAATAAATGAACAAATAGAAAACAAACTCACAAGAACAGAAACATTTTGATAGTTGCCAAATGGGAGGGAGGTCGGACAGATGGGTGAAAAAGGAGAAGGGATTAAGATTTACAAATTGCGAGTTATAAAAACAGTCACAATGTTGTAAAGTACAGCACAGGGAATATATTCAATAACATGGTAAGAACTATGTATGGTGTCAGATTGGTACTAGACTTCTCATGATATAGAAAAACAGACTCAAAGGGGGCCCCAAGGAGGGAGAGAGAGAGAATGATCAAAGGGGAGCCCCAAGGAGGGAGGGAGGGAGAAAGAGTTTAAAATTTACAACCGCTTCTGCCGCGCAGACCAGGAAGAGATAGCTTCCATATCTTGCCTCAGTGAACCGTTTCTGCCACGAAAACCAGGAAGAGATAGTGCTTAAAAGGGAGGATTCTGCCCGAGCTCGGGGCCCAGAATTTGGAGACTGCCTCCTCTGGGACCGCACGTGTAATAAAGGGTCGTGCTTCACCAACTCCCTGCGTCTTGGTCGTTTCATTTTCTGTAACACTCAGAGTGATCACTTTGTAAGTTACATAAATGTCTAATCACCATGTTTTACACCCAATACTAATATTGTATGGCAACTGTAATAAAACATTTAAAATAGTTTTTAAAATGAGTGGAGGATTCCTTTTGCCCATGAAGAGATGGGAGAATGACATACACTCCAAAATACTTGTCTCCAGAAAACCAGCTGTGTCCAACCACAGCTATTCCAGCAATTTCCATTCACTTCACGTAGTGGGGGATTTTCAGTGCTGATTCCGGATACCAAAATATGTCTGTTCCTCACCCCTAATACTCAGTGTCTGTGTGCTCCTACTTCAAAACCAAACCAAGGAAATCCAATAAACAAACCCCAGAACATCTACCTTTTATATATTATACTCCATTTTTATTTAAAATATGTAACATTTTCTCTACCCCTTATCCCTTCTTTCCTCTCTCTCTAAAACAAACAAACAAACAAACACCTCTGTTTAAGAAGTCCTGGCTGGTGTGGCTCAGTTGGTTGGGCTTTGTCCTGCAAAGCAAAAGGTCACTGGTTTGATTCCAGGTCAGGGCATATGCCTTGGTTGTAGGTTTGGTCCCCAGTCAGGGCATGTGTACAAAAGGCAACTAACTGATGTTTGTCTCTCACATTGATGTTTGTCTCCTTCCCTTTATACATTTCCTACATCTAAAAATTTTTTAAAATGCACAACACGCCCTGAAAATATGAGTACAAGAAATGGAGTAGCCAAAGAACTTATATGCATGGCCCATGGACATGAACTAATCAGGGGGATTGCTGGAAGGAATGAGGAGTACCAGGTGGAGGGGGACAAAAGGTGAAAATTGGGACAACTGTAATAGCATAATCAACAAAATATATTTTTTAAAATGCTATCATTAAGCCTGTTGGGAAAAAAATGGCACTGACAGACATGCAAGATACAAATCTTCAATTTGTAAAACAAAAACAAACAAACAACTCCCCCCCAACCTAATATCTACAGAGCAGAATAAAGCAAAGCATGGTAGAAAAAGGTCTGCCTGCATTGGTAGAATAACTGGCTCTAGCCAGTTGGCTCAGCTGGTTGGAGCATTGGTGCTGTACTCCACAGGATTCTGGGTTCAATTCCAAGTCAGGACACATACCTGGGTTGTGGGTTTGATTCCCGATTGGGGTGCATGAAGAAATGCAGGAGGCAGCCCACCAATTTCTCTCTCTCTCTTTCTCTCTCTTTCACACACACACACCTTCATATCAATAAAAACATGTTCTGGGACTTCCAGCCAACATGGAGGCACAGGTAGATACACTATGCCTCCTCGCACAACCAAAAGAACAACAAGAAATTTAAAAACAAAATATAACCAGAACTTCCAGAAAATCAAACTATATAAAGTGTGACAACCAAGGAGTTAAAGAAGAAACATTCATTCAGACTAGCAGGAGGGGCAGAGACGAGCAGCCAGGGTGGAGATGATGTGCAGCAAGGCAGTGGCTGGAGGACTGTGTGGGCGATGCAAAGGCTGGTGGATTGGGTGGTCCCACAGATGCATGCAGATAAACCAGGAGGAACAACTGGGGAGTGAGACAGATGGTAGTGAGATAGACTGCACAACCCAGGGTTCTAGGGCAGAGAAAGATTCAAAGACCCTGGCTCTAAAAACCTGTGGGGATTGCAGCGGTGAGAGAAGCTCCCAGCCTCACAGAATAGTTTCTTGGAAAGACCCACAGGGTCCTAGAACATACACAAAACCACCTACCTGGGAATCAGCACCAGAAGGACCCAATAGAAATTATACAACCACCACCCTTGACAACCACCTAAAGACTAACAGAACAGAACACTTATAACTAAGAATATATTTAAAAGAAGCCACTTTAGACTGGTAGGATGGGTAGAGACACAAAAAGGGCAGGTTCCATTTCCACATGCAGCAGTTAAGAATCAGGAGGAATATTTCTGCTTTGTCCCCTGAGGAGTGAAGGGTTTCAGCCCCACACCAGGCTCCCCAGCCTAACCACCAGTCCTGAAAACAGGAGTCCTCATAACATCTAGCTGTGAAAATCGGTGGGGCTTCCATCCAGCTGAGACAGAGGGCTGCTGGAGTCCCCAGTGGTCATCAAACTTGCTGATGAACTCACTTGCTCTGAGCTCCAATGCTGGGGCAGCAGCTCAAGAAGCACCAGGGATACACAGGGAGGAACTGAATTGTCTAGCCTCAGGGTGAGAACTGAAGGTGCAGCTCTCTCCTGGACTAAAGTGCTGGTAGGTGCCATTGTCCATTTGCTGAGCCCTCACCCCACTCAGCCTGTACTCACTGGCAGGCACCAAATCTGAGTCTCCATCAAACTCACCCCACCCTGGTGATTCCCTGAGACCCCGCACCATCCAACTCACCCAGAGGTCAGACCTCTTTCACCAGCTGTTACTCACAAGTGGCTGACCTCAGACCACACTGTGTACTTCCCTTTAATTTATGAAAGGTCCACAAACCCGAAGCAAGCAGCAGATGTCATCAGAGTGCCTTGTGCCAATTACTAAGCAGCCTCCCAGGCCAGCACTAGTGAAAGGTGGCCATGCTTCAAAGTACAGCCTTTCCTAGGAACCTCCAAGATCAACACAGACAGCTTTAGATCCCTCTGTAGCTACTATCAGTTGGCCTGGCCCAGGCAAAAGCAGCAGCTGAGCTGGGCTGGCATCAGAACCCCTCCCTAGAGGTTCCAGTGCCAACACACCTGGTACCAGCATTAGACCACACCAGAGCACCACCCAATTAGCTTTACAATTACATGCCCAAAGGGTGGACTCAGCAGGCACTAGAATCACAAGTGACTCCCACCTATGGGGTTAGCCCCCACACAACAAGATTCCACCAAAAAGCTATTAGAGCTGACACATGAAGTTAGTAAAGCAGCAGTATACAAAACAATGTACAGAAATTGGTTGCATTTTATACAACAATAACGAGCTATCAGGAAGAGAAATTAAGAAAACAATCCCATTTACAATTGCATCAAAAAATTAAATACTGGGATCCAATGATGGTGGCAGACTAGATGGAAGCTACATTAACCTCCTCCCAGGACCAGACTGGAATTACAACTAAATTATAGAAAAATCATCCTGATTAACCAACTGAAGACTAGCTGGAGAGATGCCGTATCACTAGGGACTCACAGAAGACACCACATCACCACATCAACACTGGTAGGAATTGCAGAGAAATAAGAGGGCTGGCTGGGTCCACAGGCAGCAGCTGAAGTTCTGGAGGAATATTTCAGTGGCTGCGGGGGGTGGGGGGGATTCCCCCTGAGAAGTGTGGGGTGCAAACCCCAAGCAGGGCTCCCCAGCCTGGAGCACCAGACTGGCATGGTAACCACATAATATCCAGCTGGGAAAGCTGTGGGGTTTCTTTCCATCAGGGAGAGATGGGTAGAGATGCAGACACTATCTTTAAGGGCCAACACACAAATTTTGTTTCTAGCCACTTACCCTAGGCTTTGAGGAAGAGAGGGTATACAGGACTAGAGTCACGTGAGGAGAGTCTGGAGTTGGTATTTCAGGGGCAAGAGCTGAAGGCTCAGATGCCAGGATCCTTGCCATCAGTCATTCCCCATACTGCAGAAGCCATCTTTCTTGGGAAGGCCACATCCCTCCATGCAGCATCAGCCTTGGGTGAAGCAACAGCCCCACCAGCAGGAATCTCTCTTACCCTACCCTGTTGAGTTTAAGCCCCGCTGAGAAGTACAACTGGAGGCTCTGTCAGTGATTAAGCTTAACAGACAGATTGCAGGCAGAGGTGGATCTCTGGGAGCTTTGAAACTTTAGCTGATCCTCCTCAGGGCTGGTGCTAGTAAAAGCCAGACGTGGTACACAGCTTGGTACCTTCTGCATGCACCCAGAACCAACTGGTTGCTTGACTGAGCGACAAGCTGTGGAACACTGATAGTTACAAATAGGTTTCCCAGAGCTGGTCATAGGCAGCATCTGACATAGATCTACACCAGAGTCTTTGCAGTTCTAATTAATACAGAGAAACAAACGCAAAGAGGTAGCCAAAATGGGAAGACAAAGAAACAGGATCCAATGAGAAAACCAGAGAATTCTCCACAAGAAGAGTTAAATGAAATGTAGCCAAGCAATTTATCATTTATAGATTTCAAAGTAGTGATTATAAGGATGCACAAAACATGAAAAAGACAAACTATAAAAAGGAGCAAAAGAATGCAATATCTGAAATAAATAACACACTGGAAGGAATGAACAGGTTGGTTACATGAAGCAGTGGATTGAATCAGGAATTTGGAAAACAAGGTAGAAAAAACAAACAACAGGGCAGCAAAAAGTAAAAAGAATTAAAAAAAAATGAGAATCATTTAAGGACCTCTAGGATAACATGAAGCATAAACATCCTTATCATAGGGGTGCCGAAGGAAAAGTCAGAGAGCAAGATATTGAGAACCTGTATGAAGAAACAATGACCAAAAACGTCCCTAACCTGGAGAAGGAAAAAGACATAGAAGTTCAGGAAGTACAGAGAGTCCCATACATTTTGGACCAAAGTTGGTCCACACCAAGACATAACATAATTAAAATTGCAAAACTTAAAGACAAGGAGAGAATCTTAAAAACCACAAGAGAAAAGAAGTTAGTTACTTACAAGGGAGCTCCAATAACACTGTCATCTAATTTCTCAACAAAAACATTTTAGGCCAGAAGGGACAGGTATGAAATATTCAAAGTGATGAAAAGCAAGGACCTAAAACCAAAGCTACTTTATCCAGCAAGGGTATCATTTCAACCTCAGTTGTCACCACCAAACCAATATTGCACCAAATGTCAAAAGGAGAAGAAGGACGAGGAAGGAGAGGAGGAGAAAGAAGAGGAAGAAAAAGAAAGGAGGAGGGGGAAAAGATAGGAGGAGGAGAATGAGGGAGGAGGAGAATGAGGAAAGAGGAGGTGGAAGAAGGAAGAGGAGTAGGAAGGAGAAGGAAGCTACCTAACATAGCAACCTAATCCAGCTACTTAACCCAGCAAGGCTATTAGTTAGAATAGTAAAAGAAAGAGAGAATTCTCAGAAATGAAAATGCTTGAAGGAGTTCATCACCACTAAAACAGTATTACAAGATATGTTAAAAAAAGACTTTATGAAGAAAAACAGTAAAAATATGAATAATAAAATTACAATAACTACACACCTATCAATAATTAATTTAAATGTAAATGGATTAAATGCTCCAATAAAAAGACAAAGGGTGGCTGAATGGATAAGAAAACAAGACTCATACATATGCTGCCTACAAGAGATCCCCTTCAGATCAAAAGACACACACTGACTGAAAGTAAAGGGAGAAAAATGGTATTTCATGTGAATGGAAATGAAAATAAAAGCTGGAGTGGCAATACTAAATCAGACAAAATAGATTTTAAAACAAAGGTTATCTAACAAGAGACAAGCAAGGACCCAACAACTCCACTTCTGAGTATTTATCCAAACAAGCACAAAACACTAATTTGAAAAGACTTTCACATCCCTATGTTCACTGCATTATTTGCAATACCCAAGACACGGAAGCAACCTAAGTGTCCACTGATAGACAAACAGATAAAAAAAGATGTAGTATTATATACAATGGAATATTACTCAACCAAAATAAAGAATAAAATCTTGCTATTAGCAACAGTACGGATGGATCTAGAGGGCATTATATAAGTGAAATAAGTCAGATGAAGAAAGAGAAATACCATACAATTTCACTTATATGTGGAATAAAGAACAAAATAAATGATCAAACAAAACAAACTCATGTACAGAGAGTATTTGATGGTTGCCAAATGCAATGGAGGTGGGACAGATGGGTGAAAAGGGGGAAGGGATTGAGATGTACACATTGCCAGTTATAAAAACAGTCACAGGGACATAAAATACAGCATAGGGAATATAGTCGAAAATATTGTAATAAATATGCATGGTGTCAGATGGGTACTAGACTTATTAGGGTAATCATTTTGTAAGGCAAATAAATGTCTAGTCACCACATGGTACACCTGAAACTAATATAATATTGTTGGCAATAAAATAACATATTTTTAAAATTGATTTTGAAAAAGAGCACAGGATTCCATCTGGTCATGGACAGATTGGGGAATAACATACACCCCAAAAAATATTGACTTCAGGAAAACCAGCTCTGTCCAACCTCAGCCATTTCAGCAATTTCCATTCATTCCATGTAGTGGGGGATTTTCAGTGATGATTCAGGATACCAAGATACTTCTGTTCCTCACCCCTAATATTGCGTCTGTCTTCATACTTCAAAACCAAACCAAGAAAATCCAACAAACAAACCCAAGAACCTTATATATTAACTGCATTTTTATTTAAAATGTACAATATTTTCCACTTATAGGTGAGATCATATTGTATTTGTCTTTCACTGCCTGGCTTATTTCACTTAGCATAATACTCTCCAGTTCCATCCATACTGTTGAAGGGTAGGAGTTCATTCTTTCTTTCTGGTAGGCAGTATTCCACTGAGTCAATGTACCACAGTTCTTTGAACCACTCATTTACTGATGGGCACTTAGGCTGTTTCCAGTACTTGGCTGTTGTAAATGATGCTACTATGAACACAGGGATGCATAGATTCTTTTCAATTGGTGAGAAAAAAAAGAACCAGAGGCACGTAAACAAAGAACACACTGACAGGGATCAGGCTACTCCCGACCAATATGGAGGCATAGGAAGACACACTGTGCCTCCTCGCAAAACCAAAGTAAGGACAACAAAAATTTAGAAACAAAGAAACAAGAAGACTGACAGAAAATTGGACTGTATGGAAGTCCAACAACCAAGGAGTTAAAGAAGAAACATTCATCCAGGCTGGTAGGAGGGGCGGAGTCAGGCAGCGGGTGGAGAGGACTTGCGCCAAAGCAGAGGCTGGCAGACCCCGGGCATGCAAGGCGGCAGTGGGCGGACCCAGCAAGGCGCACAAGGTGGCTGGTGGACTGGGTGGTCCCACATTTGCATGCAGATGAACCAGGCGAAACTGGGGAGCGAGACAGACCGTGCAACCCAGGGTCCCAGCTTGGGGAAATAAAGCCTCAGAACACCAACTGAAAACACCTTTGAGGGTTGAGGTTCTGGGAAAGACTCGCAGCCTCACAGGAGAGTTTCTTGCAGAGACCCACAGGGTCCCAGGACATACACAAACCCATCTGCCTGGGAATCAGCCACCAGAGGGGCCCAGTTTGCTCGGGGGAAGCAGTGGAAGTGACTGAAATCTGGCAGAGAGAGGAGCAAGCTCCATTGTTCCCTTTCTGACCCCTCCCCCACATCCAGCATCACAACCCAATGACTGGGTTGCCCCACCCTGGTGAACACCTAAGGCCCCGCCCCTTCCTATGTAACAGGTGCATCAAGACAAAAAAAAATGGCCCACATGAAAGAACAGACCAAAGCTCCAGAACAAATACAACTAAGCAACGAGGAGATAGCCAACCTATCAGATGCACAGTTCAAAGCACTGGTGATCAGGATGCTCACAGACTTGGTTGAATTTGGTTGCAAATTAGATGAACAAATGAAGGCTATGCTAAGTGAAATAAAGGAAAATGTGCAGGGAACCAATAGTGATGGGAAGGAAACTAGGACTCAAATCAATAGAGTGGATCAGAAGGAAGAAAGGAACAACCAAAGAAAAGAAGGAAGAAACAAGAATTCAAAAAACTGAGAAGAGGCTTACGAACCTCCAGGACATCTCTAAACATTCCAACATCCGAATTATAGGGGTAGCAGAAGGGGAAGAGGAAGAGCAACAAGTGGAAAAGATATTTGAACAAATAATAAAGGAGAACTTCCCTAACCTGGCAAGGGAAATAGACTTCCAGGAAGTCCAGGAAGCTCAGAGAGTCCTAAAGAGGTTGGACCCAAGGAGGAACATACCAGGGCACATCATCATTGCATTACCTAAGATTAAAATGAAGGAGAGAATTCTAGAAGCAGCAAGAGATACGGAGGCAGTTACCTACAAAGGAGTTCCCATCAGACTGTCAGCTGATTTCTCAAAAGACACCTTACAGGCAAGAAGGGGCTGGAAAGAAGTATTCCAAGTCATGAAAGGCAAGGACCTACATCCAAGATTGCTCTATCAGCAAAGCTGTCATTTGGAATGGAAGGGCAGATAAAGTGCTCCTTAGATAAGGTCAAGCAAAGGAGTTCATCATCACCAAGCCCTATTCCATGAAATGTTAAAGGGACTTATCTAAGAAAAAGAAGGTAAAAAACATGTGCAATAAAATGACATCAAATTCACAATCATTAACAACCACATGTAAAACAAAAACGAAAACAAACTGAGCAAACATCTAGAACAGGAACAGAACCACAGAAATGGAGATCATATGGAGGGTTAGCAACAGGGGCATGGGAGGAGGGGAGAGGGGGAAAAGGTACAGAGAATAAGTAGCATAAATGGTGGGTAGAAAATAGACAGGGAGAGCAAGAATATTGTGGGAAATGTAGAAGCTAAAGAACTTATGACACATGGACATGAATTAAAGTCGGGGGAAGTGGGTGGGAGGGGGTATGCAGGGTGGAAGGGAGTGAAGGAGAGAAAATGGGACAACTGTAATAGCATAATCAATAAACTATACTGAAAAAAAAAAAAACTGACAGGGACCAGACTACAGGGAGAGGGGGTTACTGAGGATAGAAGGTGAACATGTACAAAGGACCCATGGGCAAGAACAATGGAGTAGGGATTGTCTTTGGGAGTTGGATGGGGCAGGGGAGAGTGATGGGGGAAAAATGGGGACAAGTGTAACCAAACAACAATAAACATAAAAATAAAATATATAACACTTTAAAATATAAAACCAGGCACAGCTCCATTCTGCCAACAATACACAATATGATCAGTATAACATACTGTCATTTTATTAGGACTGGGTTATGAAGATGGCAGTTGGGGGGGGGCTCCGCCCGCAGAGCCCCATCCCTCCGTCACGAATGAAAATAAAAGTACCAAGACATGATCTGCTTGGGGAGGAGAGGTGGCCAAACTCTCGAAGGAGAATAACCCAGAGCCCCTTCCTCACTGGGCTTTTATTGGGTTCCAATACACCGGAATATAGGTAAATCAGGCAGCAAGGATCAAACAATGGTTAACATTTCAAAGAAATCTGAGGGCTTAATCTGAGTCAGTGTGGATAAGAAAAGGGGGTTGCAAAACTTTGGGAGACACACCCATTTCCTCCTCAGACCCTTATCATTTAAATGAGAGCACTCTTAGTGAACAAAGCAGGTTTTACAGGACTTTATGAATTCTTTCTTATGCCCGATCCCGGGAAACGGTTCTGGCCAGCACAGGGCTGCACCTCTCGCCCTCATAGTTTCAGGCTTTAAACCGATTAGACCCAGGAAGCAAGAGATAAGCAGGACATCTCCCAGATGGAAATGGGGACTCAGGCTATGTCAGAATGGGGGGCGGGGTCGGTGCAAGGGTCCATCATGGGCCATCCACGTGGTCATGCCTGTCTTAGGAGACACCTCCCTTGAGGGAATCTTACCTGTCATTGACTAACCAACCAAGCATTGGGGCCAGAGATGGATGAGGCAGAAGCAGCGCTCCTGCCGAAGAGATAAACTTTGTCTCCTTAGTAGCTCACGTCCTCTTGACAGAACAGACCCAGATGAAGCAGGTCCCTTGGCTCTTACTCAGCCCACCATGGGGTGAGGGTTACTGCTCCTGAAACCAGGCTGAATGGTCCGCAACAGGCAGAGAGAGCCACGAGGAATCCACTTGTACTAAATGAAGCAGTTACTGGAGCAGTCACGCAAGGCAGGTAGGCATATTTTGTTGATAAGAGGATGCACCATGATAGAGAAAAGGCCAGAAGGAAACTCATCCTAAGGAAGGAAGGAAGGCCCAGACATTCTTAGGAGGCATGCGGGGGACCCTGGCCTGGGTGCCAGATGTGGGGGGGCTCC
Organism: Glossophaga mutica; assembly: GCA_039655065.1. Taxonomy (NCBI): domain Eukaryota; kingdom Metazoa; phylum Chordata; class Mammalia; order Chiroptera; family Phyllostomidae; genus Glossophaga; species Glossophaga mutica. The sequence continues at coordinate 101,332,149 of CM077305.1, forward strand.
GCCCGCAGAGCCCCATCCCTCCATCACGGATGAAAGTAAAAACTACCAAGACATCTTGTGCTTGGGGAGGAAAGGGGTCAAACTCTCAGAGGAGAATGACCCAGAGCCCCATCCTCACTAGGCTTTTATTGGGCTCCAATACACCGGAATACAAGTTTAACATGTCAAAGAAATCTGAGGGCTTAATCTGAGCCAGTGTTTGTCAGGAAGGGGGGTTGCCAGACTTTGGGAGACATGCTCATTTCCTCCTGGGACACTTGTCACCTCGGGAAGAGCACTCTTAGCAAAGCAGGTTTCACAGGACTTTAGGAATTCTTTTTTATGCCAATCACCCAAGGAGCCGTTCTGGCCAGGATAGGGCTGCACCACTCACCCCCACAGTTTCAGGCTTTAAGGCAATTAGGAAGCAGGAGACATCTCCCAGATGGAAATGAGGACTCGGGCTATGTCAGAATAGCCGGGGGGCGAGGGTCCATCACATCCTCTTTGCTGCAACCCCCCGAGTCCATCCATGAGGCCTTCCAAGTGGTCGCGTCTGGCTTAGGTTTCCCCTCCCATGAGGAGTCTTACCTGTCATTGACTGCCAACCAAGCTATGGGGCCAGAGATGGGTAAGGCAGAAGCAGTGCTCCTGCCAGGGAGATAAGCTTTGTCTCCTTAATAGGTCACATCCTTGTGACATAACAGACCCAGATGAAGTGGGTCCCTTGGGCTCTTACACAGCCCACCATGGGGTGAGGGTTACAACTCCTGAAACCAGGCTGAACGAGGCAGATGTGGGGTGCGCTTGCAGGCTACAATGATCACGTGGTTTCCTCTGGTGAGCTTGCCCATCAACATGGAATAGAGAAAAGAGGGTCAGGTCATCCTATCAGCGAAACACAAAGCTGGCACGAGATTCATTTCAATGCTTAGAAGCATCCAGATCCTTCAGAAAGCAAAGGAGTATGTGTCTAAAGGGTTTGGGAATGTCAGAGACATACCTCAATATGGGACTCCCCTGTCTCTCCAGGTGGCAGTCCCCTGCCCTCCCCCAGAACAAAGCCTCATACTTCCATCCCTGGTGCTTCACTGATCCCTGAAGTCTTTCCTATCCCAAATGGTTCAGGTTTCCATGGAGACAGGCTGATTGAGAACTACTGACAATGCTGACAATCCTGACATCCAACAGACCCCACCACCCTGGGATGGATGGTCTCGGCATACAATGGTCTCAAGACTTTCACCACCCAGACCCCATATGAAGGGGGTCTCGTCCACCCACTGTTAACCCAGGAGAGTCAGCAGTACCTGTAGACACCCAGCTGATTCTTAGAGAATTGCGTGGGAGAACACTTGGCCATCTGACCTCCTGTCTAGGAAGCCCTATGTCTTTTGGACTGCTGTCTGTCAGACCAACACACCTTTGAAAGTTCTGCTCTGCACAGCTGTGTAACAGGCCCACCCATCTAGGGGCTGCCATGCCAGAACCACACAACTGCTAAAGAAGAGTCCACCTGCATGTAGCCCTTAACCCATCTGTATGAAGAGGAGCCAGAAATAAACATTTATGGTGATTCTTTGGCCCTAAAGAATGGACCAACCTGATTAGGAGCAATGTAATACTTCAGAATGACCAGGACCCATGCAAACATACAAGGACCCACAGCCCCAGATGCCCCACTCACAATTCACATTCAGCCTCCCATACAAATATGCATCAATGCCTGAATATTCTTGCTTCGCACAGCATGCATCCAGACACACACATTGGCAGTGTGCTGGTGAATGCGCAATAATACTCTCAGGAGGATGCAGGAAACACTTCATTTGTGGTGTTTAACACTAATATTCCCAGCATGATTAACTTCAAGTTACCCACCTGATGAACACAGAGCCTGGAAGACACATGGCCCATCAACTGTCCCAAGTTAGGATGAGCCATTCCAGTGCACCCCACCCCCTTTCATACAATAATGTGCATATGATCCACTTACATCCTGGAAATGTAAACAAAAGTTAACTTATATGTAAGCACACACAGATTTCTTTCTTTCTTTTAAATATTCTATTCATTTATGTTTAGAGAGATGGGAAGAGAGGGAAAAAGAGAGGGAGAGAAACATCAATACGAGAGACAAACTTTGACTGGTCACCTCTCATATGTGCCCCGAACAGGGATCGAACCTGCAATCAAGGCACGAGCCCTGACTGGGAATCATACTGGCAACCTTTCACTTTGAGGGATGACGCCAAACCCACTGAGCCATATATAAACACACACATACATGTCTACCCTCACCCTCACTGAATGTACAGATAGACCACCTATCCTACATTAGTCGTTACATATGAAACCCTAATCATACTGAATATTCACATGCTAATCTGCAACGATGTTTACACAAACAACATGGGTCTGAATACAAATGTACAACCAACATACCACCCAGATGTACACAATGAATACTTGAACACCCAGTTTCTCTAAAACCACCAAGTACAGAGTTATGCCATGTGCCATTGCCTCCCACCAAAGATCCACATGCAACCTCACCGCCCTAAAAACACATACTCCATGATTCCTGAACACACCACACACACTCACATGACCCACGAAGTCTCTTGATTTCCAAATACACAAAGTGAACTCTCACATCCCCAACAGTACACACACCTTAACTTCCAGGAACTCAACAACATACACAGCCACAAACAGCCTACATTTATCAAGTACATGTAAGTCCACCTCACAAGCAACACCACCAAAATTCTGCAAGCATTACATTCTGGAATACACACAAAGAGTACCCTAAATCTTCAAATACACTCACACATCCCAAATGCACACCTGCAAACCACTCACAAATATATACTTCATGTGCTCGGACAGATACATGCAAAACACAAAAACACCAAAATCCCTCAACTCCCACTAATACCCATACACAATTCTCACATCTATGGAAACACACACACAGGCAAATGTTCCCAACTTGGGGATAAACGGATCCCTCAAGCACTTTACATTATCCACCTCTTCAGAATACAATCTCATCACCTCTCACCTTCAATATAGATATTTTTCTCTAGCCTAATCCTGAAGAGACACAGACCACTGCTTACTACCTACTACCAAACACACGCGGAAACACTCCAGCACTCTCCAAAGAAATATACCTTTGAATACTCCTAACAATCCCATGTACCCTATGAACAAACTGATGATTCACGCACCTGGTGATGGACGGGAAACACAAACCAGTATACATGGGCAAGACACACAGAAATATCTCCACCAACTCATATCAGCAGCAACTTCCAAATACCAAATTATCTCTAGCTAATAAGAGTAAGCTCTCACACCCACAAGTACTGACAAATGACCATACCACACACTCTAATACATACAAACACGATTCTCCCACTCTCCTGTGAAAACACAGAAACCCATCTCTCCATCAAATACACACACAGTCACTTCTCAAAATATAAAAGCCCAATAAGAGCCCCCTATTGGAAAATATAAACACATAGCTCCAGCAAATATACCTTCAAAAGGCCACGCCCCTTGAATATACACACAAACTCAATACACACACAACTCTACGCAAGCCCCCGATACAACCACAATTACCCAGGGCACTACAGACATGAGCCTCCATCACCCTCTACCGTATGTCCCCAATACACAGACACTGCTACACTACCTGCATATACATACCCCCACACTCCCAAATTCTCTCACAGAATCAACTCCTCCATCTTGCACAATACAGAATCACACAAACACCTCATCACACTCGTAGATACAACACGACCAGCCGTATAAAATAGTCTCAGATTAGCCCTCTACACACTCAAACAGAAATAGACAGCTCCTGAAAAATCACAAAAAGAAACACACCTAACCACACAACATGTCCTGAATACACAATGGTCCTTCTACATTCCCCAAACACAAAACAAATGAGCATACCTCCAAGCTGATGATCACAAGCATTTTTCCTAAAATTGCCCATGCGCGAATGCAGATAACCCTTCCAAATCGGCCATTAGAGAAATCCCCAAATTCACACGAGGAATGAAGTCCAGGGAAACATCTCCCCAAACACCACATTACAAACACCTAACGGCCGACGCCTTGAGTATGCCTGCCATACATCCTACACCCTCTCATGAAAACATACGCAACACCCCTGTAATCACAAATACCCACCGACGAAACCAACTCACACATTTCAATACATATCAGATTCCCACCAACCAAGAAACGAACCCACACATTTGAATACACACATCAGATTGCCTCCAACCGAAAAACGGACTCACACATTTGCATGCACATACTGGATGCCCACCAACCAATTAAATACGCACAAGCCCCATCTATGCTTGCAATCCCATGCTTTGGCAACACCCAGCATTACTATTAGATCCAGCGAAGTGCCTCACCTCATTGACAAGACTGCAGTTCGAACGAAATTGCTGGTTCAGATTTTCACGCTAAGGAAGGCGTTAGTGAAACTGTGAGGAAGTAGGTGAAAGCGACCCCTGTTTGCACTCATTTTCAAGGACTTGAGCTACTTCTTGCTGAACTGGAGGACGATGTTCAAATTCGGAAGAACTGCCCCAGAGCTCTCGTATTATTCTGAATGCAGGGGACACAGTGACCCGTGGGTTCCATACTTCGCACGCTTATTATCCGACCAGTCAGTCACTAGACCGACTCGGCAGCCTGTTCCAGGGTTGCCAGTGCCCTGGTGTGAACAACACCGGAAGTGAGCTGCGTGGGGGTAGGAACACAGACCTGGGTCGTAAATGGCCCACAGCTTGAACAACACTGAAGAGCCCTGACGCCTGAGGGGACAAATGGTAGGAGCATCCCCTACCTCATCCTTTACATCACCGACTCCGGAGGCCACCATGGCCATCCCGGCGCCCAACGACGGCAGGCGTTAGGCACCCCGCATCCAGACTCGCGCATGCGCACCTACAGGCCCAACCACCGCAACGAACGCTGGGAGCCCGTTGCAGGACGTTGCAGGACGTTGGCAGACGCGTGCCGCGTGCCCCAGTGGGCGTGCGCCTAGGTCCCGGCGCGAGGTCCCCTGGAACGTGGGACTCCCTGGGAAGCATCTTATGGAAATCCTCCTCCTCCTCCTCCTCCTCCTCCTCCTCCTCCTCCTCCTCCTCCTCCTCCTCCTCCTCCTCAAGGTGGTCCCTGACTAGCATGTGTAAAATGTTCGCTTAGGGCTTTAAAATTGCAAATGTGCAAGGTTAAATACCACCCTTGTGGAAGAGTTTTGGAGAAGTCCACCTAGAACACTTATCCACAAATTGGCGCAAGTACCTTCATGCCCCGTGGACTGCGTTTCTGTGGATTCTGAAAACAGTAGGTCCTCAATCCTACCAAGTCTGGATGTCCCATTTCACAATTCCGGCCAGGAACTGTAGACCTGGGAAACACTCTAAGACATGCTTTCCCGTCATTCCATTCCTACAGTTTTCCAAACCCATTTACTGAACTAGAATATTTTTCTTAGTATATTTACTTGGTACATGAAAGTTTTTCAATACAAGATGATTCATCGATGTCCCCTTTGTTACAACATTGATCAACATTTGGCAGTCCGGGAACAATTTCACTCACCTGTCCCTCCCTTTCTCATATTCTTGTGCAGACTTTCAGTCGGCAGTACAAAACATCTCTATAGTAGCAGAACCACCTCGGGGACTTGAGTTTGTCATACTTCGCAAAGAAACCGCAATCATCATCACATCCTCTCTGTGGTCATTTGCAAGATGAGACCATTTCTCGCTGCACAGGATAACTCTGAAGACCACTAAGCTTCTCCAAGTGCTCAGACTGAAAACTCCACAAGACACAAGCATGGGACCTTGCCATTCCTCTAATGTTCAAGATTTCCCCATGACAAAAGTTCAGGTGCTAAGAAATATCTTCAAGTTGTTTCTTCTTTCAATCCCCCCAGTAGTTTTGTTGTTGTTATTGTTGTTGTTGTTGTCGTTGTTGTTTAAAGAAAGTCTACCAAGATTTTGCTTGAATTGCTCTCACCTCATCTTCTCATCTTTTTCTGAGTCAATCTTTCCCTGTCGGGGTGGGGTGGTGGTAGTGGTGGTGGTGGTGGCCAGAAATGTCTTAAGCACCATAGAGAATCGTTTTCAGGGAATGTTCTCAGTGTGCAACAGTCCTTCGCCCTACCATCGGTAGGAACTCTGCTGCTACTGCAAGGAGTGAAGCGTGTCTCCCAAGAGATATGGTTGCAATCCTCCAAAGTCATCACCCCCTCGTCTCCCTTGACCAATTTCCTAACAATCCTCTCCTTTCCCAGCTCAAAACACAAATGCCTGTGCAGATAATTTTGACACTGATAAACGGACACTTGTGTACAATATGAAAATAAGAATCAAACAAGTTTTTCTAAGGCGTGCTACCATGATTCACATGCACATGTAGGCTAGAGAGTCCTCCCCGATGGACTGGAGCAAAGGGGATGGTTCTTAAGGCTGCGTTGGCTGCAGTCTCTGGGGCTTCCGGTAGTGGACAGTACTTGGGGCCACAGCACTGTCTCCTAAAGAATGACTTGTACCGGTTGGACCTGCCAAGTCACTCCTAATTTCAAACCCTGGGCTCCATATGGCCATACATAAGTACCTATTATTTTGGGGGGTTATACATTTGAATTTTATTCAGAAAGTGCAGCCTGTGTTGCAGTCAGTCAAGAGCCAGGTGAGAAGCAGGTTGAGGGACTCCGACTCAGGTTGATGGATCAAGAACTGAAATAAGGGAACATCAAGTAAAGCCTTTGTGCTGCGAACCTCAAAAAACCCCATGTATCAATAGCCTAAAGAGGCACACACCATTTCTGTTGCCACTTAATACTTGAAAGGAACTTCTGGTTCTTGCCTACCTGCAGGAGCCCTCCATGGAATATCTGCCCTCCCCCCTGCCCCACCAGACTCCAGCCTGCCAGGCCTCGGCCCCTCCCCCGCTGCGGAATGTCTGGAGCCCTACATTCTGCAGTTTGAATTCAAACTCTTCCCTCCACTGGATGCTGAGCATCTGTTGGAGCAGGTCACTCTCTAGTTCCTGTACTGGAATTCTCTCATTGCGGAGGCTACTCCGCAGCAGTGGTCAGTGTCTCAGCCTGCGAGGATGACTTCAGAAGGGGGTAAGCCTGTAGGTCCAAGGGGGGATTGTTCTGGAGACAGGGCTGCCCCTCAAAACTTGGGATTAAAATGTGACACTTCCACTGGGGAAACGGCTCAGACTGAAGGAGCAGAAGGAGAGCACTGGATCTCCACAGACCTGTCACCCAGGGAGGCTGGGAGCCAAAGGAAACCTGTGATGGCAATGGACAGGAGGGCTCCTGAGATGTGGGTCAGGATGACTCGGGGAGCATGCCTGGCTGTGGAGAAAGGACAGCAGCAGGCACGTGCATTCTGTCTAGAGCGGAGACAAGCCAGTTCAACATGTGTGTATGGAGTAGCAGGTTACGTCAGGTGGTGACACGGGGAGGGTCACAGGAAAGCCTAGTCCTGCGTCCGGTTCTTCAGGCACCTGGAGCTTGCCCCACAGTATCTTTCTAAGGGACTTGAACTCAGTATACTAGAGCTAATGGAGGCAGTGAGAAGAGGTGGTGTTAGCCAGAAAGCTGTCCAACAGGGCTGGCTGTGGCCAAGTCTACACTGGAATGTCCTCCCTGAGGGTGAGGTTGGAAGGTACTCCAACTGCTGCAGCCCGAGCTTCTCCATTCTGACCAGCCCAGAGCTCAGTTCTCCTCACCCAGGGAGCTGCTGTTTGTCGTCTTGTATTCCACAGGGGCGGGGCAGCCAGGAAACTTGCACCACGATAGGGGTCTGTTCCTTGACTTGTCCTGAATTGTTCCCCCTCTGTGGCAACTCAGTTCTTCAAAGGGTTTGTTCATATTCCACATCACTGCTTCACTGACAGAAAACAGATGTGGAGCATGGTTGGGTTTCCCGTGGATCGTCCGTGAAGGCGAATCCTTTTTTAATGGGGGCAGGGAGAGTAGCACGGAAGCAGGAGGATGATCTTCTGTATGTTGAGTAAGTGTCCCAGGACACCTGTCCTGAGTATTCAGGGGCACGTGATGTGTAGCTTCTTTTCCCACAGTGAAGTGCGCATGAGGTCCTCTGAACAGGGATGTGTTCCAGACAGTTTTGCCCCACTGACACCTGGCTCACGCATCTTCACTTTCTATTGTTGGGAGTTGGCAAGGGTAGGACCGCAGACAGTCTGCAGTCCCATGACCAATGGAACATTCTGGAAACCCATGAACAGCCCCAGTGTTCTCTGTTCCCCGGGCCTTTTCTAATTCTCTGCAGCCATTGCAGGCCTTGAAATGACAGAATCTGAGGGACACAATGCCTACGTCCCAGATCACTGTCCTGGGTAAAGAGCTTCTGAGGGTGGCGAATACTCTGAGAATGGGGGCCGGAGTGACAGAACCTGGTCCGTGTTAGGAGTTTGCTGTTGCTGATTCTGACATACATGTGCATGCTGGGCTGGTGTGTTCAGGGGTTATATCAGGGTTCCTTCAGGCTGACAGGGTCAGGTGCCAAGGAATCCTCAGGGAGGCTCTCCGAGTCAGCGCTGGCTGGGGCTGTTTCTCCTCAGCAGACAGTGGTCAGGGAGCCTTAGCGAATGGGGAGCAAGCACTCCGGTGGGAAAATTCTCGACTGGAGGTCAGAGCATGACAAGACCTTGAGGACATTGGCAGACTCCACAGTTTTGCCCTATCTAAATGGCGCTCTTCTGTTGAGACTCACAGCTCTGATTCTCCAGTGACTCAAAAAGAACCAGAGAGGCTCAGTCCTGTGTGCTGACTCTCGCACTCCATTCTCCCCTTCCCTTTGTCTCAACAGCATCTGCAGTGCTGGGAGTGGATACGACCATGAACCCTGGCACCTCCATGACTCCTTTCACCACACTGCCCTTTCCCCAGCTGACTATTGGCCCTGAACACCGGCCTCCTGGAGAGCAGCTCCTGCTGTCCCTGACGACCCCGTCATTCCCTCCTGGCTTCCCCCCAGCACTGCCAGGTTTGCCCAGTGCACCTCTGGCAGCCGGAGATGCTGGTCCTGGCCTCATTGGGACTGGGGCTTGCAACATCACGGACCAGGTCAGGTCAGAAGTGGGGCAACCACAGCCACCCCAGACTGAAAGTAGAGTCCTGACGCAGGCACCCCTTGACGGGAGTGCTCCAGGGGCCCTCTGTGGCGGTGCTGTGTGCCCTGCACCTCCATTCTTGGAAGCCTCTGCAGTGGAGACCATTTTGTCTACCTTGGCTTTGGGGGGTGCCCCATCCGGCAAGGGAGGCTGGCGTCCCAGCCTCCCTCCTCAAGCTGCACCAACACCTGCACAGCTGGCCTCCATCATCCCTCCAGTGAACGCTTGGCCTCAGCTACCTGGGGCTTCCAGCAAGGGTGGCCTGGCCACCTCCCAGTCCAACGCCTTGCCAGATGACTTCGGTAACCCCAAGAGCGTGTACGAGAACTTCCAACGTTGGCGTCGCTTCAAGGTCCTGGCCCGTGGACACCTTCCCCAGAGTCCTGATGCAGAAGCTCTTTCCTGCTTTCTCATGTGAGTGTACTGGGCAGGGGCACAGGGGACTTACCTGGAGCTTTCACATAATAGAGGAATGTGGGATGGACCTGCAGGCTGGCTTATTGTCCGGGATACTGGAGGGAAGGTCTGAGGGTGGAGTCCCAACAACAGGGTGCAAGTAGAGAGTCAGACTCAAGTCCAGGTTCATGGGCTGGTGTGAATGTGCAAAAGCAACAATAGTAGCTGGGAAGCCTTCTCTTTGCACTCACAGACACCTCCTCCCTCACCTGCTGGAGCTCATGCTGGGTGGGGAGGTGGGAACGTGTGTTCCACAGAGTTGGGTGGAGACCAAGCTGTACACTGTGACTGACCCTGAGGTATTACAGCCCAGTGCTCCGGTCCCTGTCCCACCTGAAGCCCACCATGACGTTGGAGGAGGGAATAGTACAGGCCATGCAGGAATGGGATCGCACAAGCAACTATGACCGGATGACCTATTACGAGATGGCAGAAACGTGAGTCAGGGTTCTGGGTCCCAAAAGCTGTGTGTGTCTGGGGGTCAGAGGGCTGACAGCAGTGTGGGGTGGCGGCGGTGATGGTGACTGACTGCAGGGCAGGATCCCGCTGTGAGGGTGCTCACCAGAGAGGGTGTTGTCGGTCATCATAGGGTCCCCACAGCCCAGAGGCCCTTGTCCCCTCTGCATGCCTCTCCCTCACCTTTGGAACATGAGTTCTTCTGGGCTACCTCCAGTAACGCCACCGTCCTCTGATCTTGAGCCATCCTTGAGTGGACACGAAGGCTCAGGGCAGGCTGGGATGAACGTGCCCAGCCCAGTGGGCTCAGACTCCAGCCAGAGGGGCTGGCTGTGCAGGGCGCGTTTTCCACCAGCCCACCGCCTGCCTCCTCAGTGGCCTGGGCCATGAGAGCCGCAAGACACTTGCTCTCCATCCCTCCATCAGCTGCTGCCTTTGCTGAGCTCAGGGTGCCCTCCTCCTCAGCACAGCCTGTGCCTTCCTCACCCTCCAGGTTCATGGAGCTTGAGGCAGAGGAGGAGATGCAGATCCAGAAGTTGCAGTGGATGAAGGGGGCACAAGGCCTGCATCCAGCAGCCCCACCGAGGCCCGATCCTCGGGGACCCCCAGCCCTTGTGGTGGGCCCACAGCCAGGTACGGCAGAATGTTCCCACTGGAGTCTATGGCCAATGGCAACCAGGGCCCAGGGCAGGCCAGTGTCCCCATGCGTGTCCTTTCCCTTCAAGGAGACTTTGATCTTTCAAATGGAACAGCCACCAGAGCCAGCGCCTCAGTGCCCTTGGTCACCATGGGGTCTGGACCTGGTCAACTCTTGCAACCTCTCTCCCACCTCCCTGTACAAGGACCCAACATGAAGTCTGCTAGGATACCGGCTGGATGGGGGCTCCCTTGGAGATTCAGTGGCTCCACAGAACCTGACACATTACTCTCTTGGACACTCACACCTGTCCTCTCCCTTCACACAGTCGCATCGCTTCAGGTGGTCCTGACCCAGCCACACCCAAGTCAGTGCTCCCAAACACTGCCCTCACCATAGGATCCTCAGGACAGGGGAGCTGCAGCCCCTCACACTTCCTCCTCTTCCCTCTGCGCCCCAGTGTGCATTCCCATGGAGGACATACCCAGGGTCCAGGGTGCCTGCAGACCCCAGGGGACCCAGGAGACCGAGACATCCGACGAGATCCCCCCTGAGGCTGTGCAAGAGTACATGGACATCATGGATGAGCTGGAGGGGCTGGCCCACTCAGCCACGGGGGACAAAGGTGGAGAACAGCAAGAGGACAGAAAGGAGTTGCAGCCAGGACAGAACGAGACTTACCTGGACCTGGGTCTCCTGAACTACATTGAATACCTGTGTTACCAGGACGACTATGTCACCAAGGTGGGCTGGCTTGGAGCTCCGGGGTCTGCAGGATTCCAGGGAGTGGCACTCCAGCACCCAGACCAGACATGGGGTGTGTGTGTGTGTGTGTGTGTGTGTGTGTGTGTGTGTGGTGTGCTATCTGTGTGCATGGGTGGGCTTGCCCTTTTGTGTTTGCCTGTGTATGTGTTCTTATGTGAGTGTGTGTAGCCGAGGACTAAGAGGATTGTACAAGGACTTCCACCTTGTACAAGAGGATGGGGCGGGTCTCTTTGCTTTCCTACTTTTCCTCCAGATTACTCACAGCCTCTTCCTTCTGTCCCAGGTGGAGGCCATTCCCGACCATCTCCTGAAACAAGTGGTTTCCATAGAAGCAGCGCTGGACTTCCTGCCCGAAGCTGAAAAGATGGCACAGCAGTTAGGACTCCCTCCTGTGCAGGTGAGCCAGGGTAGGGAGGGAACTTAGGGAGATGGGCGGGAACTCTAGGTGAGGCATGGGAGGGAGGGACCCCAGGTGACATAGAGGATGGAGAAGGATACCCAGGTAGGAGAGGGTATGGGGAGGGCCCTAGGGAAGTCAGGAAGGGAGGAACTCCAGGTAGATAAGGGGTTAGGGCACCCCGGGTGAGCCATGGGAGGGAGCACCTGGTAAACCAGGGCCTGGAGCAACCGAGAGCAGGGGTGCATATGACTCTGTCCACCCCACCCCTGCCCATAGGCATGGCACGTGGAGGGGCCACCTCTGGGCTGCGGGCAGTGCAGGATGGCTAGAAAGAGAGGAGCATAAAAAGAAGAGGGTGATAGGAAGGAGAGGTTGGGGAGCCCAGAAGGGGAGGGAAAGACACAGCACTGGGAATACGGCTCGGGAGGACAGCAGGAGAGCCACGTGTCTGTTTTGGATTTGAGTCACGGTGTCACCCCCTGCCCTCCTCTCCCCAATGCCATTTCCCCATCACCCACACGGCTCCGTCTCTCACACACATGGGCGGAGACAATCACTGCCCTCCTCTTCCTCCCAGCTGGTAGAGAATCAAGTCCTGGCCTCGAAGGTGGAGGATGGTGTGCAGACACCCCCAAGTCACGGTGCACCCCAATTGGACTCAAGTTCTTCAGACTTTGTGGCCGGCCAGCATGCCCAGAGGTGTGCCCACGGCCCCCAGCTGGCTGTCAGTGACAAAGGCTTCCCACCAGAGACTGACTTCAAGGGCCGTCAAAAGCAAGGTCGAGGAGATGCCCAGCTGACCAGGCCCCAAGCCTTTGCTGTCTCATCAGGACATGAGGAGTGCCCACCTCTGAGGGCTCCATGCCTCTCCCCTGGTCCCCAAGGGCACAAGCGTGCTTACTCTAGGCTGGGGCCCAGGGATGCCTCCACTCCCAGAGAGACCTCTCTTGTTAGGGAACCTCTCAGGCCAGTGGGCAGGTCCAGTGAGAATGAGGAGGACCTCCCCAGCCTGGCCTTCCTCATGGCCTCTCCTAAGAACCTGCTGCCCTGTACTCTCTCTCTGAGTCCTGTGTCTGCCTCAGGCCTTGCCTGCCCTGCAGGTTGGGGGCGCCGGCCAGCTGCCCAGTCCCAGCCCCAAAAGAGAAAGTGTGACCAGTCTGTCACAGGGCCTTGGAGGAAGCGGCACTGCAGCTACTATGGAGCAGCGGCATGTCCCTCGTACTGCCAGCCTCAGACAAGATGGGGGTGCCCAGGCCAGATATGACCTGGCTGTTCCCCAGAGGAGCAAAGGGCTCGTTTGTCACCCAAGGGCTGACCCTGGCTGTTCTTCTGCCATGGGAGGGAGGGTGGGAGGCAAGGAGGGAGGGCTGGAACATTAGGATGGGGTGGGCCTGGAAAAAGCTGGGGTGGGGGTGGGAGTGTTCTACTGACATGGGAGGGAGGGTGGGTGGCAAGGAGGGAGGGCTGGAACATTCGGGTGGGAGAGGGCCTGCGCAAAGGTGGTGTGGGGCTGGGTGGGGAGAGCAGCACCTTTGGGGCATTGTGTATCAATTAGGAATAAAGATGGTTTTGTTGGAAATGCTCTGGGGGCTGCTTTCTGCATACTGGGGTCTGTGCTGCTTCTCGGTGACGGGTACCGAGAGGAAAAGGGGATGCGGAGGGCATGGGTGTTATGGACAATCAGGTGACACCTCAGTCCCTGCTTCCAGTTTGATGAGGATGCCTTCCGACTGCTCCTGGGGGCACACAGATCCCTGGTCCCCAGGGAGCCTTCCCATCACCCCTCTCCCAAGGCCAGCCTAGGTGCCGGGCTTCCTGGGGCCTCTCGTCATTATCTGTACCCTGAACCTTCTGGGGGTGGGCAGCTGCTCTGGAGACTTTAAGCCCTCTGGGCCATAAGCCAGTTTTCTGGGATGGACTGGAGTCAGCTTTGTCTTTAGAGAGCTTCCTTCTGCTTCCCAGAAGCAGTCAGGCCGGGAGGCCACACGATCCTCAGCTCTGCCAGGGTTTCCTGTGTGAGTGGTCTGACTGGAGAGGAAAAGGCTTGGCTTCAGGGGACAGGCTGTCTGCCTGTGTGCCTGTGTGCCTGTGTGCCTGTTTGCAGGAGAAGCGTCCTCCAGTCTCGGCGGGGTGATGGCGTGTGTAGGGTGGAGTAGGCGGTGAGACTGGAATGAGGGGGTGACAAGAGAGCAATGGGTTTCCTGTGGGAGGCGTGCACATGAGGACATGACAGTGGATGGGGAGGATGCCAAGTCCCTTGCAGGATTTTGTTGTGGGTGTGTCTTGTCCAACTGAGGGAGGAGGACCCGTCTGCTCGGGGACTGGGCTAAGTGACCATGTGTCTTTAAGGACAACCCACAGCTAGTGTTTCTTCCCTCCCAACCATGGGCGTACTCTTGGGTGAAGAGACGTTGGCCAGGAATTATATGTGCATGGAAAACAGTTCCTACTAACACACCGTGACCCAGTTTCACTCACAGAGCACAACCAGCAGGGGCAATAGGGGATGACGTGCAGCCCCGGACCTGGTGGGAGCTGGAGATCCAGGCTGACACAGGGATCCTCAACTGTCCTGCAGTGGTCCCCAGTACACACCCCACAGTCAAAGCAGGGACCCGGACCACAGGTGTAAGAGTTATATGAGCAAGCAGTGAGGGACAGGAGCAGAACCAAGGAGGCCCCTGTCTCCAGAACTGCCTTGCCCTAGCTCTGCTCCCACACGGACCCACCCTTGCCCTCAGCCCCTTCCCTCTTGGTCAATGCCTCTTCTTTAGGTTTCAAGTTCTGATTCCTTCCCTGGGCCCAGGTTGTGTCAGGAAGGCTGAGCCTCTCGGAACATGGTTCCAATTCCACCCGGCATGCAAAGCTGTGGCCCAGGGTGGTTGTCCGGCACCAGGGATGGGATGAGGCTGAAACCATCAAGTTCCACAGTGGGTGGTCTGCCCCCCCCCACAAAGAGCTCAGGCAAGAACGGACTCATGTTGGCATAGCAGGGCCCTCACCCACCTCCCACGGAATCGCAGTTCACTCCTTGGACCCTCCTGTGCTGCCTTCCCTCCTCCCGTGCAGCCGGTGAGCAGCCCGCACGTCTCCCAGGCCTCCTGGGCACTTTGTGAAGAAACTTCTCATCTGGGGCCACACGTTCCCCAGCTGCTGCCCCCTCCCTCTCCACACAGAGAAGTGTGCTCAGAAGTCATGCCAGACTCAGCGTGTGTTGCAGGGCTGGTCCAGAAGCTGACATCTCTCGTGGGTGAGCATCCTTCCCATGTGCCCACCCCGTGTGCCCCTGCCTGTGGTGGCAGGTGCTGGATGCAAATGTGGTGGGTGTCGGACAGCCCCCGGACCCCTCTGTTCCCTGGAGCGGATTAGTCCTGTGATCTCTCTGCTTGCAGGATGTTTGTGGTGAAACAAGGTAACACACCCCCCTCTCGGGGTTGTAGGAACACCGAGTGAGTGGTGTTGGACGGGAACTTACTTGCTCCACCCCTGTGTGTGCTGGGCCCTCAGTCACCATCATCAGGTTCACACCTGGCCCTTGGGTTTCTCTGCGCCTGGTCTCCCTTGCCTGGTAGTTTCTGCTTTTGCGTGCTGGTTTGGATGAACAGTTCCCAGGAGGAGGCAGAATCTGAGCTCCCCCCACCTCCGAGCCCTGTGAACCCTGAAATCGCCCTGAGAGGATTTCACAGGAGGGACGACTGGAGGTCCACCACTGCTTCAATCTTGGGTGAGTCCAACTCCACCAGCACGTGGATACTTGTAGAGATGTGCACATTAGCCTTTGGAAAATACTAGGGTAGGTACAGTGGGAAGTGAAGAGAAGGAGCCTTTCGTACCTTTGTTGTCGCCGACCTTCCATTTCACAGAACAACAAACTTGACATGACCCTTTGCGGGGATAGTGCATAAGGCAGGAATCAGGGAGGAGTTCCTAGGGACTGCAGTAGAATCTGTGGAAACGACGATGCCCTCCCAGCCAACCTCCATGGAAATCGTGATGCTCACACAGAGAACATGCTCCCTGCTCAGTGCGCTCAGTGCTCTGTGGTGCTCCACCTCCTCGTAGCTCATTGGGTGTCCACAGAGAGCCTGGGAGCCAGTCACACTTCACCATTTTTCTGTGAGGAAAGTGGGCTCAGGGAGGTCAGGCGGCTGAGTGCAGGTTGCACAGCAGGAACTGGGACTGCCTGGGCAGCACCATTGGGGTTTGGCTCCAGAGACTTCCTCCGCCTCCACTAGGAGTAAATTCCCCTGGAGAAATCCATGGCATCCTTGGAGAAATCCCAGTGACACAGGGGCAAGCCCTGTCACCAGCCCCGTGGTGCTGAAGTGGCGTCTCATTGTGGGTTGAGGTGAGTTTTCCCTGATATCCAGCAACTTTGCATATGCTTGTTAGCCATATGCGTATCTTCTTTGGAGCAATATGTATTCATCTTTTGCTCATATTTAGTTGGTTTATTTGTCTTTTATTCTTGAGCTATAAGAGTTCTGTATATACTCCACGTCAAAAGGGTTTTTTTCCAGAGATAGGATTTCCACAAATTCTCCCATTTTGTGGCTTGTCCTTTATTTTCTTGATAGTGTCTTTTGAGGGGGAAAAACGTCTTTACTTTTGATGAAGCCTAACCTCTTTATTCTTTCCTTTGTTGCTCTTGTTTTTGGTGTCATATCTAAAAATCTGTTGACAATCTTAGGTCATGAAAATGTATTCCTGTGATTCTTCCCTTTTTAAACCATCTTTACCATTTTTCAGTGTACAGTCCAGCGGTGCCAAGTATATTTGCACTGCTGTGCATCAGAGGTCTAGAAAGTTTCCATCCGTCAACACTGCTGCTCTATGCACGTGAGACACTTAATCTCACACCGTCTCCCCCAGACCTGGACCACCACCTTTCCACCTCCTTGTTCGGTGACTTTGACTGCTTTAGATATTTCACATGAGCGGAATCATGTAGTATTTGTCAATTTGTGACTAGCTTATTTCACTTAACCTACTGTCCTGGATGCAGGGGTGTCCAACCTTTCAGCGTCTCTGGGCCACCCTGGAAGAAGAAGAGTTGTCTTGGGCCACACGTTAAATACACAAACACTAACGAAAACTGATGACCAAAAAGAAAAGAAAAGGTTTTAAATAAATTTTCAACTTTGTGTTGGGCTGCGTTCATAACCTGCCTGGGCTGCATGTAGCCTGTGGGCCGTGGGTTGGACAACCCTGTGAAGTTCATTATCGTGGTAGCACATGACGCAGCTTCCTGCTTTTCAAGGCTCATTGTAGGTACAGATCACATTTTCTTAATCTAGTCATCTTACCCTAGCTGATGTGGCTCAGTGGATTGAGGGCAAGCCTATGAACCAAAGGGTGGCTGGTTTGATTCGCAGTCAGACACATGCTTGTGTTTTGGGCCAGGTCCCCAGTAGGGTGAATGTGAGAGGCAACCACACACTGATGTTTCTTTCACTCTCTTCCTCCTTCCCTTCCCCTCTCTGTAAAAATAAATAAATAAAATCTTTAAAAAGATCTAGTCATCTGTTGATGGATATTTGGGTTTCTCCTGGCTGTTGTGAAAAATGCTGCAATGAATGTGGGTGTGCAAATATGTTTTTGAGATCCTGCTTTGAATTCTCTTGGAGAGTAAGTTGAGGGATCATGTGTTAGTTATAGTTTAAATTTTTTGAGAAAATTCCTACTTGGTGCATGTCCATCTTATAAAAGTGTTTGTTTTTATTATATCTATAGATAATCAAAATTATATAATGTGAAAATTTGCAGGGTCATATATACTATTGTATTGTATATATCACATTGCCTTAGACTTCTTTCAACATTCTGACTTCAGAGAAATAGAAATTATACATTGGTGTCATTTAATTTTTGAACTGTTTATAATTTTGCATTATGTGGATATGTTAAAAATAATTTACAATATCTTGTAGAACTTAAAAAATATAATTGGGTGTAAATGCAAAGTTTTTCATTCGAAGCCTTTGAAAAATTATCCATCTAGTATACTTCACGCAGTCAATATTGAAAATTGTGCCATCATTTTAATAACCCATTCTTCGTCTTTAACTGATTTTAAGATTGTCTTGTGTTTTTTGAGTTCAGCTGTTTCAAGAGGTGCAGCCAGTTTCAGGTTAAAATATTTTCTGCCCTACCTGTGATCTCCTTTGCTACATTAACTGATAATACATATTCTTGATCAACTCTAGAGCATAATATTATCTTTTCTGTGTTGTGTTTCCTTGTCCTTTCTTGTCTTTACTTCTACAGCCCCAGATATATGTCTATAATACCGTCTTATATATTCTCTAAGTCTTCATCAGCTCAGACTGCTGTAACAGAATACCATAAACTAGGTGGTTCAGACACCATTGTTTATTTATTTATTTTGTTTCTGTTCAATTAAATCTTTAAATTTTCAATTGAAGTTGGTATCTAATATTGTATTGGTTTCAGGTGTATAGCATGGTGTTTGGATGTTTATATAACTTACACGATGATTCTCCCGGGATGCCCTGCGCATACTTGACACCTTGACACCATACTTGTTGTTACAATATTATTAACTGTATTCCCTAGGCTGCACTTTGCATCCCTGGGACTGGCTTGCAAATGCCAATTTGCACTTCTCAATCATTCATCTTTTCCACCCACCCTTCCACAGCCCCCCTCCCATCTGGCAACCATCAGTTTGTTCTCTGTATCTCTGAGCTTGTTTCTGTTTCGTTTGTTCATTTATTTTGTTTTTTAGATTCCCCATATAAGTGAAATCATGTGGTGCTTGTCTTTCTCTGTCTGACTTATTTCACTTAGTATAGTACCTTCCAGGTCCATCCATGTTGTCACAAATGGTAAGATTTCCCTTTTTTTTATGGCCACTTAGTATTTCCTGTGTGTGCGTACCATTTGGAGCATCTACTCCACTTACATTTAAAGTATTATCAATAGGTATGTAGTTATTGCCATTTCATTAGTTTTTTTCTCATTGTTTTTGTAGTTCTCTGTTCCTTTCTTATTCTCTTTTCCTCTTTTCTGTTCTACGCTGTACTTCAATTTCTTTCTGTTTCTTGCATTTTTCTTGTATATGTTTGGTTTGAGGATACTGTGTGCTTCAAATATACCAAGCTATGTTTGTAGTGGTCTATTTTAAATTGATGGTTGCTTATCTTTTAACACATTTTAAAATCACTGCTGTTTTTCACTCACCCTCTCCATGTTCATGTTTTTTTGTCCCAATATTTTACTTCGTGTGTGTGTCGCTTAAGTTACTGTTGTAATTGCACATGATCTTCTTACTCTTGTACTCTAACCTTTGTTCTGGCTTTCGTGTTGGGTAATTCTCTGCTTTTATCACATGTTTGCCTTTGTCAGTGAGACTATTGTTCTTTGCGATATATTCTTATTCATATTTTTGATATTTATTTCCTTCTTCTAAAAGAAGTCCCTTTAACACTTCTTATAATACTAGTTTGGTGGTAAAGAACTCCTTCGGTTGTTTTCTGGTCTGGGAAACTCTGTATCTGTCCTTCCATTCTAAATGATAGCCTTGCTGGGTACAGTAACCTTGATTGAAGGTCCTTGCTTTTCATCACTTTAAATATTTGGTGCCAATCTGTTCTGGCCTGCGAAACATTTCCACAATGACTCAGCTTAGGCCATTTGCCCATTCCTGGCCTGTCTCTCTAGCCGGAGTGATGGAGTTCTCTGATCAGCCACGTCCAGAACATGGCTGCCATGCTGCCATGAGTGAGGTCAGAAACAGCAACAACGAAGCCACCTGATCTAGAACATGAGGGTGGACAGTATCCCCCATGGAAGCTGTGCTGTCATTGCCCAGAGAAATTGAAGAATATTGGGATATCAAAAGATGGATGTGCACTACACACAATCTCTTGAATTACCCTGAGCAAACCACACTGAGTTTCTGAGTACAGTTCTGAGTATCACAGTCCCTTAGGAGAAACTTTACCAGAAATGATGATTGTGTGGAAGAACCAAACTTGTTTGGACTAGAAGCCAGTGAGGAAACTCCAGTCTGTGAGCAATGATCAAATATCTCATTAAATACTTACATAGGTGTTACGTGTTTGCTACATATAACTAAAGAGTCTAATCATGGACATGGTAGACACTCAGTAGATATTTTCTATAAATGGCGGAAATTGTGAGGGAAAGGCAACTCTTAATGGATTTTAAAACACTAAGAACATTTGTATACAAATGTACATGTTTTCTTTTGTCCAGGGTAAATATTTAGAAATGGAATGGCTAGATCACATGTAGGTGTATGAATTAGTTTGCTATGGCTGCTGTAATAAACTACTACAAACACAGTTACTTGGAACATTCCAAAGTTACTAGTGTGTAACCGTTCTGGAGATCAGGAGTTCCAAATGTATTTTACTCAGCTAAATTGAAATGTTAGAGGCCTGCATTGTTCAAGAGACCCTGGGAATAATTTTTTTTTTCTTTTTTCAGCTACTAGAAACCACCTACACTCCTTGACTTCTGGCCCTTTCCTTCTCTTCAAAGCCAGTTAGCAGGTTCGTTAAGTCTCTCTCTGACCCTCCTGCCTGCTCTTGTGAGGACCTACACTGGGTCACCCAGAATATACAGATAGTTTCCCCATCTCAAAATCCTCAATTTAATCATACCTGCAAAATCCTTTCCCTATGTAAGGTGACATATTCACAGATTCCGGGAATTAGTACGTGGACATCTTTGGAGAGATTTTATGCTGCCTATCACAGTGTATATTAAACTTTTTAAGCAACTGCCAACTGTTTTCCAAAGTAGTTGCACCATTTTACCTTCCCACCAGCAGTACATAAGAGTTCCGCACCTTTGCCAATACTTAGTATGGTCAGTCATTTCCATTTTAGCATTTCTAATAAGTAAACAGTGCTATCTTATTTCTAGCTTTAATTTGCATTTCTTTGTAAGTAAAAAAATGCTGCATATCTTTTTGTGTCCTAATTTGCCATGAGTCTATCTCCTTTGGTGATGTGGCTGTTTAAATCCGTTGCCCATTTATAATTGAGTTGTTTTTTTCTTATTATATTTTAAGTGTTTTTTCTATATTCTGGATATAAGCACTGTATTGTATACATGCTTTCAAATATTTTCTCCCAGTCTGTGGCTTATCATCTCATTCTTTTAGTAGGTTTACTTATAATAGCCAAAAGCTAAAAACAATCCAAATGCTGAACACATGAATAAATAAAGTATGATATATCCATCCTACAGGAAGCTACTCCACAATAAGAAGGGATAGACTATTGATATTCCCAATAAGATGGATTAATCTTGAACCAGTCACGAGTGGGGAAAAAGCCGGACAATAAACAGTACATGCTGTATGATTTCATTTATATAAAAACTTGAGAAAATACAAACTCACCTAAGATGACAGAAAGCAAATCAGTAGTGGCATGGGATAGGGGTTGGTGATGTGAGGTGGGGCGTGCAAAAATAAGATTACAAAGAGGAAACATTTGTGGTGAGAGAAAATGTTCACTGTTTTGACTGTGGTGATAGGTTCATGGTTACATAATATGTCGAAGCTTATCAAAACATACACTTGAACTGTGTGCAGTTCATTATATGCCAATTGTATGATACTTCAATAAGCCTGGTATTTTAAAAGGAGATTGAAAAGGTTTACTAACTAAATGCAACATGTGGATCTTATTTTCATCTGGATTTAAACAATTCAACTCTTAAAGAAACTGAGTCAAATGATGTTTAAAAATTAGTGTTAAATTTTTAGGTGTTATCATAGCAACTTCATAAAATTTTTAGTCCTTATCTCTCAGAGATGTGTACTGAAATCATTAGCTGATTGAGTGATATGATCTCTGAGATTTTCTCTAAATAAACCCATTCATGAGGGAATATAGTCAATAATAATGCAATGTCTAGTATGATGTCAAAAGGGTACTAGAGTTAGTGTGGGATCACTTAATAAGTTATAGGAATGTCTAATAACTATGTTGTACACCTGAAATTAATATAGTATTGTATATCAACTATAACTGAAAAATATTTTTTAAAAGAATCCATGCGTGGTTGGAGGGGCAAGTGGAGGGCGAATGTGAAGCAGGACTGGGCACCTGTTGATAACCGCAGAGCTGGGTAATGGGCCTGTAAGAGTTTGCTACACTTTTTTCTCTAACTTCAAGTATATTTCAAAACTTCCATCCTGTAAAGTTAAATTTTTTAGATGTGTGTTGAATGGATGTTGAATACAGCATGGCCTATTTTTACTTGATATTAGTCTAGCATTTTCTAAAAATATGACTTTCTGAAAATGGAATGAGCTCCCTTAGAACACAGTGAGTTGGCTGGGCTAAACAGGAGGCATTCAGAGGCCTGAGAACCCTTTATGAGGGATGACATGGAGCAGCATTTGATGATCTATGACCCGTGGGCCATATCTGGCCCTCCACCCATGAGAAAAGAAAGGTAAAAGCCATATTTAAATGATTTAAAAATTTTTAAGTAACGTTTTGTGACATGTGAAAATGATATGCAATATAATTTCAGAGTTCATAAGTAAAGTCTCATTGAAACACAGCCACATCCATTCATTTGTGTTTTGCCTCTGGCTGCTTTTGTGTCATAATAGCAGGGTTAAGTAATTACATCAGGGACTGTGTGACCAGTAGAGTCTAAACTATTTACTGTTTGACTCTTTATAGAAAAAAGTCTGCTGATTCTTGATAGGGAAGATACCTTAAACCCTGAAATTGTTTTCCTTATAGACGGAGCACTCCAGAGAGGAAGTGTGAGTAGAGGAAGTCAAGAACATGAATACATCCAGCTTTACACTCTGTCCCTCCCACCAAAGGGAACTCCAAGGATCAGGGGAAGATATTATGCTCAATTTAGAGCAATAAATGCATTGTCATTTCTGGGAACACAGTGAGTTTGGCAGTTACAGGGGTCAGGTTTGGTTCCTAACCTCAGGGCCCAGCATCCTCTTCTGGTAGACGTCGATAGAGTCAACACAAAGGTTTAAAGAGCAGAGTGTGACTCTCTACCCTTGTCAATGCCTGGAACGCTGATATCTTTGCTAATTTCTTTATTCACTGGCCCAGGACTCTGCCATGTTCACTGCCATCATCCATGCCTGGAGATAGTAGGTCCTCATCCTTGTTGAAGGAGTGAAAGTCACAACATTAAATATTGTTTTCTTCTTCCACAACGCAAATGCTCTGTATTCCCAATCGAGGATTCTTCACATAGGCATAAACAAAGCACCTGGAAGTAGTACAATATGAGTATTGAGGGAATTTTCCCAACCGTAGTTTCCATGCAAATCAGAATTAAGTTCAGCTCCCAGTCCAAAAGGCAGCCACCATTCAGAGTTCAGCCAAGTCATAAAACACACTGTTCTTCCCTGTGATGAACAATAATGTGCTGTGACTGGCTGTGTGACTCTTGGCTGGTGACTCACCCTCCATGTTCTTTGTATGTGTACAAATGGGGGAGCATCAGGGTGTTGTGATGATCAAACAAGGTAAGTGTGAGATGACAGGGCACACGACCTGAAAACTACCCATGTCCATCAACAGATAAATGGATAAACAAAGAGTATATACAGTCAATGGAATATTAATCAGCCATAAAAATAAATGAGGTACTGGTACATGTTACTTTGTAGATAAACCTTGGAAGTGAAAGAAGCCAGACACAAAAGACTGCATGTTACATAATTTCATTTATGTGAAATATCTAGAATAGGTGAATTCATAGAGCCAGATAAGAGGTTAGAGGTTCCCAAGGGCTGAGAAGAGGGAATATGAAGTGACTGCTTCGCTTCGTGGGTACAGAGTTTCTGTTTGGGGTGGTTAAAATGTGTAGAAATTGACAGTGGTGGTGGTTGCACATCATGAATGTCCTAGCACCATTGACTTGTACACTTAAAAGTATTTGCTCATGGACATGGACAACAGTGTGGTGATTGCTGGGAGGAGTGCTATATTAGGGGACTAAACAGTAATGGAAAAAATACAATAAAGATTAAATTTTTAAAAAAGTGTTTGCAATGGCATATATTATGTTATATATATAATTTACCACCCATAAAAGGCTTTGGAAACTGAAGAGCCCCAGAAACACAAGACGCTGATTTGGGAATCTGGAACCAGAATTTCTGGACTTGAATCCCAATTCTACAGTGCGAGTAACATTGCACAGCCCTTAGTCATCCTATTTATTCAATTTCCTCATCTGAAAATGGGAATTAGAACATAATTTTATTTCCCACGTGCTGTAAGTGGTCAAAGAGCTAATTAATGTAAGCACTTAGAAGATGCCTGTATATAATAAGTGCTCAATAAATGTTGGTGAGCAGTTACAAGGCTACTACTGATAAGTGATTCTATCCATACGCACTCTTAGCACATAGTTTCTCAGCCTCCTCACTGTCTGAATTATGGGTAGAAAATTCTCTGTGGTGGGGACTGTCTGTGCATCGTAGGATGTTTAGCAGCATCCCTGGCCTCTCCCCACTATATGTCAATAGCACACACCCCTAAAAAGTTATGACAATCAAAAAATTCTTGACATTCTCAAATCTCCCTTGGAAAGCAAAATTTTCCCTGGTTAAAAACCACTGTCTTAGCATTACCAAATTACAAAGTTTGAAGGGGTCTTAGATGTTTTTTACTTATTCGATGACTTCCAGATTCTTTTGAACATGTCCCATGACTGTTTGTATAGATTCATATTTACAAGGGAGTGGGGGGGCAAAAATTGGAATTTATCTATTAAAAATTGTGTACTTATTCTTACATGTTTAAACTTCAGTCACCTTCAAAGCACTCTTCTTTTGATGCAATACACCTATCAAGATATTTCCTCCATTGCTCTAAACAGATTTTGAACTCTTCAATTTTAATGCCTTTTAATGTTTCTGCCCTGATTTTTTTCACCACTTCCACATCAGGAAAACATTTCCTTTTGAAGACTTTTTTATCCAGGGAAACACAAAAAATGTTGCCTTGGGTGAGATGGGATGAATAGGAGGATGGGGCACAGGTGTCATAACATTTTTGGTCAAAAACTGCTGAATGCACAGTGCGGCATAGGCAAGTGCACTCATAAATCACCCATCATGAAATGGGTAACCACACTGAAAGACTGTTCAAAAAAAATTCACTGGAGCTAAACATAGCCTCTCACAGCAATGCCAGCTAATATACTGATACAGATGGGTTCCTATAACACTCACCTAGTGGGAGAAGCCTGTACTACAAGGCGCCCACCCCCAGAGGAAAATTCCATTTTGGGGGGAGTCCCCCTTCGTATCATGCATATATGTATCAAAAGTTTCACAATACAGTATATACCCTTACTCTGTATAATGCAATAACCTCATTTTCATTGTATTGTTTTCTTTTTCTTTCCTTAAAAAAAAAAATGGTCATGACCCTTTAAATTGATTTCATGATCCACTTATATAGGTTGAAAAATACTGATCAAATCAACTGTATTTTACCAAGGGCCAAAGAAATGTCCAGACATTCCAGTCCTACACTGGGCCCAACACACCACTCAACCAGCCTACTAATGATTATTTCAGGCTGACTCTCACCCGCTCTCCAGGTTCTAAAACAGGCCCATATCCCATGCAGTGCAGGGGAAATCAGCTCCCCAACCTTTTCCTAGCTTTGGATACACATGTATATGCATAATAAATATGAATATATCCATATTTACACAGAAATCATGAGAATAGGTAATATCCATAACCCCTTGCAACTTAGTGATTTGGTGATGCCAAGACAGTAGTTTTTAACCAGATAGATATGAATTTGGAATAATGGAGGGGAGAAGTTTAATTGTTAAAAGTTACACACACTCAAATTGATTTCGCATTAAAAGTATTCTCACTCTCACCCCCTACCTCTGCTTTTTTTTTTTTTTTTTTTTTAAAGCAAGCAGCAGGTTGACTGGGACTATTTCTCAGAGGTCAATATTAGCCTTACCCCTGGAGACTTACCTTTGCCAGCAGGTCTCAGCAATTTAACATCCTGGCATAACACCTAGGGGACAGCCAAATCCTGCCCTAGGCTGGGGTGGAAGTTGTCCCAAGGAGCACTTTTAGCTGCAATCAATCTATTTTTTGTAATCTACTAAAGAAATTGGAGGGACAGCTAGAAGGACCTTTTCCGAAGAGAAATATTTCCTCATGTAAAATAGAAAAGGCCGAATCATAGAATCCTTTCACAAAGCACTCCCTGCATAGTGTTTTTTTCTCCAAAAAGTTACTCACCTGAGGTTAATGATGAATAATAACTAATGACATTTACTGAGTGCTTGCTATAGGCAAGTCTCTTTGTTAAGATCTTGTCATCATGGTAAGCACTTTAGGAGACAGATGGCTTTATTACCATGCCCATTTTGTAGATGGAGATACTGAAATTCAAAGAGGTTAAATAAGTTCCCTTAAATACCATGTCTCTCCCATGACAATGCTGAGAGTTAAACCCAGTAGGGTTGTCAGATGTACCATATAAAATACAGATGTCTATTGCATGGGACATACTTATATTAAAAAATATATATTTATTCTCTGGCTGGGTGGCTCAGTTGTTTGGAGTGTCATCTTATACACCAAAAGGTTGCAGGTTCAGTTTTTGGTCAAGGCACATACCTAAGTTGTGAGTTTAATCCCCAGTTGGGGCATGTATGGGAGGCTACTGATTGATGTTTGTCTCTCACGTCCACTTTTCTTTCTCTCTCTCTCTCCCTATATCTCTATCTCTATCTCTCTTCCTCTCTTCCTCTCTCTCTTCCTCTCTGAAATCAATAAATTTGTCCTTGAGTGATGATTTAAAAGAAAAAGATGTGGTACATTTACACAATGGAATACTACACAGATGTAAAAAAAGAAGGAACTCTTACCCTTTGTGACAGCATGGATAGGCCTGGAGAATATTATCCTAAGTGAATTAAGCCAGTCAGAGGAAGACAAATACCATACACTCTCAGTTAAACAAGTATGTGGAATCTAGTGAATAAAATAAACTGATGAAAAAAATAGGACCAGAGGCATGGATACACAGAAGAGACGGACAGATCTCAAAGTACAGAGGGGTGGTGGGAACTAGAAGAGATTGGCCAAAAAACATATGAGCATATATGCATAGCCTGTGGACACAGGCAATGATGTGGTGATGGCTGGAGTGGGGGTCATGGGTGGGGTGGAGGGGACAAATAGTATCAAGAATAAAAAAAATCAGCCCTGGCTGGCGTAGCTCAGTGGATTGAGCTCGGGCTGTGAACCAAAGGATCGCTGGTTCGATTCCCAGTCAGGGCACATGCCTGGGTTGCAGGCCAGGCCCCTAGTCGGGGCCATGTGAGAGGCAACCACACATTGATGTTTCTCTCCCTCTCTTTCTCCCTCCCTTCCCCTCTCTAAAAATAAATAAATAAAATCTTTAAAAAAAATAAAATAAAAAATAAAAAAAAACAAAAAAACAAATGATTTAAAAAAAAAGAATAAAAAAATCAATAAAAGTATCCTCAGGTAATGATTAAAAACTTATTTGTTGTTTATATAACATTCAAATTTCCTGAGATCCTGTGTTTTATCTGGCAGCCCTAAACTCAAGTGTATTGAATTCAGAGCTCATTCTATGGCGCCTCTGCCCAAAGTTCTCAAAGTGCGCTCTCAGGACCAGCATCATCAACATCACATGGAAATGGCTAGAAATGCGACTTCTCAGGCTCCACACAGACCTACTGAGTCATAAATTGTGAGTAGAACTCCCAGAGCATTTCCAAACAAAACCATCTTCATTCATAATTCACACAATGTTCCAAAGGTGCTGCTCCTATCCCCCAGGTCCACCCCCAGCCTTAATGGTCCTGCCCTCCCTCCCCGCCTCCTGTATCAGTAGAACAGCCAGGGTCAGCCCTGGGATGAGAAGGATCCCTTGTCTCCTCTGGGAGACAGCCTGGTCCCAACTAGTCTGGGCACCCTGGTGGGGGCAGGCTGACCTGACTTTTTAAGCTTCCAAGTACATATAAATTTTGTAGTCTATTGTGTGCAATTACATTATGTCTTAACAATGTACATACCTTAATTTAAAAATACTATTTCACTAAAAAGTGCTATCATCGAAGCCTGTTGGAAAAAATGGCACTGATAGTCTTGCTCAACACAGGGTTGCCACAAACCTTCAATTTGTGAAACAAAAAAAATAAAAAGAGTATCTGCAGAATACAATAAAGCAAAGTATAGTAAAACAAGATATGCCTGCATGGGTAGAATAACTGGCCCTGACCAGGTGGCTCAGTTGATTGGAATACCATGCTGTACCCCAAAGGGGTGCAGGTTTGATTCCTGGTCAGGGCACATGCCTAGGTTGCAGGCCTGATTCCCAGTTGGGGCTCATGCAAGAGACAGTTGATCAATGTTTCTTTCTCTCATCAATGTTTCTCTCTGTCTCTATCTCTCCCCCACTCCTTCTTCTCTCTCTAAAATCATTAAAAATATATCATGAGGTGAGGATTGAAAAAAAGTTCTGGCACAGCATTCAACCAAGTTGTGACTTTGTTCCCTTATAGTCATTTCTATTTGCATTTGAAATAAGCCATAATACAATTTTCTCAATTAATATGGGTATTTTAACAGTACAAAAGTTCTGATTGCAGTTTGAAAATTTTATCACTATATAAGATGGACATCCACGTTTATTTGTATCTACAGAATACCTTAATTAACAAAAATATGTCACATTATCTTTAAGTAAATGAATGCCAATATGTTCCAAGGCAAAAAAAAAAATGTTGCATCATCATAACACCATCACAGATGTACTCTTTTGCATACATCATAGGAGCACCACATACATAAAGCAAATACTAACAGACATAAAGGGAGACATTGACAGTAATACAATAATAGGGGATTTTAACACCCCATTTACATCAATGGATAGATCATCCCAAATGGAAAATGAACAAGGAAACATTAGTATTAAATGACACATTAGATCAGATGGACTTAATAGATATGTAAAGAACATTTCACCCAAAACAGCAGAATACACATTCTTTTCAAGTGCACATGGAATATTCTCCAGGACTGATCACATTAGGTCACTAAACAAATTTTGATAAATCGAAGAAGACTGATATCATATCAAACATCTTTTCTTACCACTGCAGTATGAAATTAGAAATCAATGAAAAGAAGAAATCAGGAAAAATATAAACATGTGGAGGCTAAACAAGATGCTATGAAATAGCCAATAGATTAACAAAGAAATTAAAAAAATACCTGGAGGCAAATGAAAATGGAAACATTCCAAAATATATGGAATGCAGCAAAAACAGTTCTAAGAAGGAAGCTTATAGCAATACTGACCTACCTCGAGAATCAAGAAAAGTCCCAAATAAATAATAAACATTAAACTGAAAGGAATCAGAAAAAGAAGAACAAAGGCCAAAGTTAGTAGAAGGAAAGAAATAATTAAGATGATAGATGAAATAAATGAAATAGAGAGTAAAAAATAGAAAAGATCAATGAAACTGAGAGTTGGTTCTTTGAAAAGTTAAAGTTGATAAACCTTTAGCCAGACTTATCAATAGAGAGAATGTCCAAATAAATAAAATCATACATGAAAGAGAAGTTACAACTGACCCCACAAAAATACAAAGGATCAGAAGAGAATACAATGAACAATTATACACCAAAAAATTGGACAACTAGAAGAAATGGATAAATTCTTAGAAACACAAACTTCCAAAACAGAATCAGGAAGAAGCAAAATCTGATCATACCAGTTTCTAGTAATGAAATTGAAATAGTATTCAAAAACTCCTGACAAACAATTGTCTAGAACCAGATGGCTTTACAGGTGAAATTTACCAAACATTTAGAGAGAATTAATAACTATTCTTCCAAAACTATTCCAAAAAAATTAAAGAGGAAGGAGTGCTTACAACCTCATTCTGTGAGGCTAGCCATACACTGGTACTAAAACCAGACAAAGACTCTATAAAAAAAAAAAGAAAATGGCAGACCAATATTTCTGATAAACATAGATGCAAAAATTCTCAACAGTATGTTAGTAAACCAAAGTCAACAATACATTAAAATGATCATACAGCATGATCAAATGGGATTCATTCCAGAGATGCAGTGATGGTTCAGTGTCTACAGATCAATCAGTGTGACACACCACATCAACAAAATGAAGGATAAAAATTATATGACTATCTCAATGAATGCAGAAAAGACATATGACAAAATCCAACATCTCATTATGATAAAATTCTCAACAAAGTTGGTATTGAGTAGACATACCTCAATGTAATAAAGTTCATATATGACAAATCCACAGCTAACAGACTCAATAGTGATAAGCTGAAAGATTTACCTCTAAAATAAAGAACAAGACAAGGATGCCCATTCTCACCATTTTAATTCAGCATAATTTTCGAAGTCCTAGACACAGCAGTCAGACAAAAAGAAGTATTCAAATTGGAAAGGAGGAAGTAAAACTGTCACTATTTGTATAGTATATGATGCTATGTACACAAAAATCATACTGACTCCGCATACACGCACAAAAATTAGAACTAATAAATGAATTCAGTACAGTTGTGGAATACAAAGAGCATATCAAAATTACATCTAAATTATAGGACAACCACCCAAGGCTAGCTGAACAAAACTTTTATAACTAAGGATATAAATAAAAAGCCAATTTAGACTAGTAGAATGGGTTGAGAGGAAAACTGGGAAGGTCCCACTCCTATATGTGGCAGTTAAGAATCAGAAGGGATATTTCTGCTTTGTCCCCTGAGGAGTGAGTGTGTCCCAGAACCACACCAGCCTCCCAGCCTAACCACCACTCCTGAAAACAGGAGTCCTCATAACATCTAGCTGTGAAAATCGGTGGGGCTTCCATCCAGCTGAGACAGAGGGCTGCTGGAGTCCCCAGTGGTCATCAAACTTGCTGATGAATTCACTTACTCTGAGCTCCAGTGCTGAGGCAGCAGCTCAAGAAGCACCAGGGATACACAGGGAGGAACTGAATTGTCTAGCCTCAGGGTGAGAACTGAAGGTGCAGCTCTCTCCTGGACTAAAGTGCTGGTAGGTGCCATTGTCCATTTGCTGAGCCCTCACCCCACTCAGCCTGTACTCACTGGCAGGCACCAAATCTGAGTCTCCATCAAACTCACCCCACCCTGGTGATTCCTTGAGAACCCGCACCATCCAACTGGCCCAGAGTTCGGACCTCTTTCACCAACTGTTACTCACAAGTGGCTGACCTCAGCCCATGCTGTGCACTTACCTTTAATTTCTGAAAAGTCCACAAACCTGAAACAAGCAGCAAATGGTCTCAGAATGTCCTGTACTTCTTGCTAAGCTGTCCTCAGTCTGGCACTAGAGGCATTTGGCCTTGGTTTGAAACATAGCCTTTTCCTGGAGCCCTCAAGCCCAGCACAGGCATCTACCAACTACAGATCGCTTTGTAGCTCTCACCAATTGACCCTGGGCCAGGCACAAGAAGATGCTGAGCTTGGCCTGCATCAAGGCCCCTCCCAAGAGGCCCCAGAATCAGCATACCCAGTACCAGCTTTAAACCACACAAAAGCACCACCCAATTAGCTCCACAAATAATACAGCCAGCCAAAGGGTGGACTCAGCAGGCACGAGAAGCCCATGACAGTGAATCACACCTATGGGGTTAGCCCCCACACAACAAGATTCCACCAAAAAACTATTAGAGCTGACAAAAGAAGTAATAGCAGTATACAAAACAATATTTGGAAATTGGTTGCATTTTATACACCAATAATGAACTGTCTGGTAGAGAAATTATAAAACAATCCCATATATAATTGCATCCAAAAAATAAAATACCTAGGAATAAATTTAACCAAGGAAGTAAAAGACCTGTACTTTAAAAAATTATAAGATATTGAAGAAACAAATTGAAGAAGATAGAAATAAATGGAAGCATATACCATGCTCACGGAGAGAAAGAATTAACATCATTAAAATATCCATACTACCCAAAGCAATCTAGAGATTCAACGTAATCTGTATCAAAATACCAACGGAATTTTCGCAAATAATTCTAAAATTTATATGGAACAACAAAGACCACTAGTAGCCACAGCAATCTTGAGAAGAAAAACAAAGTTGGAAGTATGCTACTTGATATCAAACTGTACTGCAAGCCTGAAGTCATCACAACAGCATGGTACTGGCATGAAAACAGACACACAGGTTAATAGAACAGAATAGAGAGCCCAGATATAAACACACAACTATACGGTCAATTAATCTTTGATAAAGGAAGCAAGAATATACAATGGAGTAAAATTACAATCTCTCCCATAAATGATGTTGGGGAAAATGGACAGATACATGCTGGAAAATGAAATTAGATCGCATTCTTGCACTGTACACAAGAATAAACTCAAAATGGATTAAAGACTTAAACATAAGACTCCAAACCATAAAACTCCTGGCAGAAAACATAGGCAGTAAACTCTCTGATGTTGCTCTTAGTAATATTTGTTTCAAAATATATCTCCTTAGGCAAGAAAACAAGGGAAAAATAAATAATGGGACTACATCAAACTGAAAAGTTTTTGCACAGCAGACTCATAGATACAGAGAAGAAACTGATGTTTGCTAGATGACAGGGGTGTTTAGGGGGACTGGGTGAAAAAGGTAAAGGGATTAAGAAGCACAAATTGGTAGTTACAAAAAAGCCACGAGGATGTCAAGTACAGCATGAGGAATATACTCAATGTATGATGCCAGGTGGGTAGTAAATTACTTTATAAATTATATAAATGTTTGTAACTTCGTAAATTATATAAATGTTTAACCACTATGCTATACATCTGAAGCTAATATAAACTATTGTTTAATGTCAACCATAGTTGAAAATAAAACATAAAAAGAGGGGTGGGCTATCTATTACTATAACCCTGGTTCTAGGATTCACACCTAAGAACGATGGGACACAGGGGTTGTTCCTAGGCCCTGAGAGATGAGTCCTTATCCAGGACCTGTACCTGGGCCTCAGGGAGGGGACTGGTGTGGGGGGGGCCCTGTTCTGGGCGCCAGATTTGGGGGGGGCTCGGCCCGCAGAGCCCCATCCCTCCATCACGGATGAAAATAAAACTACCAAGACATGATCTGCTTGGGGAGGAAAGGTGGTCAAACTCTCAGAAGAGAATGACCCAGAGCCCCTTCCTCACTGGGCTTTTATTGGGTTCCAATACACAGGAATACAGGTTTAACATTTCAAAGAAATCTGAGGGCTTAATCTGAGTCAGTGTCTGTCAGGAAAGGGGGTTTGCAAAGCTTTGGGAGACATACTCATTTCCTCCTCGGACCCTTATCATTTAAATGAGAGCACTCTTAGCAAACAAAGCAGGTTTCACAGGACTTTACGAATTCTTTCTTATGCCTGATCGCCTGGGGAACCATTCTGGCCACTGCTCGGGGGTCGTAGTTTCAGGCTTTAAGCTGATTAGGCTCAGGAAGCAAGAGATAAGCAAGACAACTCCCAGACGGAAATGGGGACTCGGGCTCTGTCAGAATAGCTGGGAGGCAAGGGTCCATCACCCCCTCTTTGTTGTAGCCCCCTGACCCCTTCCATGAGGGCCTCCCAAGTGGTCATGTCTGGCTTAGGTTACCCCTCCCATGAGGAATCTTACCCGTCATTGACTACCGACCAAGTGTTGGGGTCAGAGATGGATGAGGCAGAAGCAGCGCTCCTGCCAGGGAGATAAGCTTTGTCTCCTTAGTAGCTCACGTCCTCTTAACAGAACAGACGCAGATGAAACGGGTCCCTTGGCTCTTAGCCCACCATGGGGTGAGGGTTACAACGCCTGAAACCAGGCTGAACAGTCCGCAACAGACTGGGACCCTTGGATCCAACTCAGGGCCCCTCATTCAGTAGTTCTGGAGCTCTGCTCCACCCAGTGCCAGCTCCAAGGCCCACCAGGTCCTAGGGCAGTTCCTACCAGAGGTTCAGGAGTGGAGGGGGTACCTGAGACCCACCCGTGTCTCTGAGTGATCTTGGGTTGCCTAGTGTGGGGGAGGGCAGAGAGGAGATAAGACTTGGTGGACCCTGGGCACTAGACCCCCATCCACAAGCTGGGCCCCTAGCCCTGCAGTGTCTTGAGTTCAACCTACACAATGCTACCTGGGGCTACCAGGCCAACAACTACACATTAGGGGTGGGGCACCACCCTCTGCTCTCTCACCTGGAGCCCAGTCAAAGGTGGCCACAGATGGGGAAGGTCAAAGCCCTCTGATGGCCAAGGGTAGTAGCAGCAGTAGCTATAGCAGGGACACTGGCTGGCCAAAGCCTTTGCAGGTCCATGCCTCCATACCCATCACCACAGGCACTGACCTCAGCCTGACCCCAGCCTGACCCTGCCCTTACTCCCACTTTAGCCCAGTCCTAACCCTGGCTACCCCCCAGCCCAGGATCTATCCCAACCTCCAGCACCCTCCTACTTCAAACTGATTCCCCCTGACCCAGCCCTGACCCTATGGGGCCTTGACTCCTCCCAGAACCGGCTCCAGACCCTAACCATGCCTGGCCTTTGACTAGGTGGGATTATGGCCTGGACCACAATGCAATCAGTGCTCCCATGAATTAACGAGAAAAGGCAGTATACTGTGCATGAAAAAAATGGAAAAGGGCATGGAAAGGTAATTCATGGAAGGGGAAATTAAAAAGACCCATAAACAGAAAAAAAAGATCTATTCAGTTATCTAGAAAATGAAAACTAAAACGTGATTTTCAATCATCAAATTGTAAATATTTTCTGAGATTGATGAAAACCCCTAATCTTCTGTTAATCAGTGATTTCTCCATGGAGTAAGGAAAGCATCCAAATTTCACAAATATAAAGACATGTGCCCTATTATCTACTCCAGGATGTAATGTCCTGGATTTGTTGTACTAGTGGTAAGATACTATCATGCATTCATTTTCTTATGTGTTTATTTTCGTCACTGGACTGTAAAGTGTAGACAACAGGGAAATTATTTCATTCACCACCAAGTCTAGGAGCAAGAGAGTAGCAGAAATAAACTGCACACAGTGTACACTAAAATATCAAGTTAATAACTAATACTCTTACTAACAAAAGCAGAAACTAAGGGTACCACAGGCTTACTTATTGATTAAAAACTTGAATTTCACTAAAGTTTTTAAAATATTTAAGGTTTTATAAAATTATATCAGTATTAGGAAGAATTTATACTTTAGAGACTGGAAGAAGAATTTATAAATTTGTAAAAGGCACTATAGGATTGGCGGTGAAGGTGAAGATAAAGAGGACCATCCATATCAAATGAATTAAGACTGAGGTATCTAAGGACTATTTAGTGGGACTTGTCCAATAGACATTTAGAAGTGCCAATTTGGGATTTGGGAAGTGAATTTGAGTTGGAGATATAGATACAGATCAGTTGGAAATATAATACTGTAGGAATTGAGATGACAGTTGAAGGCATAAGAGTAGATAAATCACCAAAACAAAGCAAAATTACAGACTAAAACATAGAAAAGAGCCAGATAAGAAAAAGGAGCCAGTAAGAGACTGAGGACAGCGTGTGGTAAATTTAAACCATAGAAAGACTAAATATAAGATTTCTTATTAACTTTTTAAAAACTTTATTGAGATAAAATTTACTTATCATGAAACCCACTCATTACAAAGGAAAATTAACTTGCACTTAATTTTTAGAATTATGCACCCATCACAAGATTTGATTTAATCTCTGCTCCCACCCCCAGTTCTAGACAGTGGTGTTTTATGTCTCTATAAATTTGTGTTTGCTGAACATTTCATGTAAATGGATCACACAATGTGTAGTCTTTGAAGTCTGGTTTCTTTCACTTGCATAATGTTTTGAAGTCCATCCATGCTGGGACACATATTAGCATTTTATTTCTTTTCATCCCACTGTATGATGGTACCATATTTTGATTACCTATTAATGGATATGTGGATCGTTTGCAGTTTGGGGCTATTATGAACAATGTTGCTATGTGTATTCATGTACAAGTCTTTGTGACAATATATGTTTTCATTTCTCTTGGGTAGATTCCTAGGAATGAAGTGCTGGTAAGTTTATCTTTGAAGTTTTAAAAACTGCCAAAGTGCTTTCCAAAGAGTCTACCTCATTTTACATTTCCACCCCAGGGCATAAAGTTGCCACATTTTCCACATAATTGCCAACAGTAGATATTACCTATCTTTTTTATTATAGGCATTCTACTAGGTGTGAAGCAGTATGTTATTGTATTCTTAATTTGCACTTCTCCAGTGACTGATGGACTTTGACTATATTTTTTAAAAAATATTTTATTTCTTTATTTTTAGAGAGAAGGGAAGGGAGGGAAAGAAAGGAGGAGAGAAGCATCAATGTGTGGTTGCCTCTCGAACACCCCCAACAGGGGACCCAACCTGCAGCCCAGGCTTGTGCCCTGATTGGGAATCAAACCAGCAACCCTTTGGTTTGCAGGCTGGTGCTCAATCCACTGAGCCACACCAGCTAGGGTGAACTTTGACTATGTTTTTATCTGCTTAATAGTCACTCATGTATCTTCTTTAGTGAAATGTCTATTCAAATCTTTTGCCTATTTCAAAAATATGTTGTTTATCTTTTCATTAAGTCGTACAAGTTCTTCATGTATTATATTCTGAATATAAGTTCTTTAACAAGCATTATGAATATAAAAGTTCTTTGCAAGTATTTTCTCCAATCTGTGGCTTGACTTTTCATTCTTTAAACAGTGGGGTTTGAGAGCAAAAGTTTTCAATTTTGATGATGTCCAACTTACCAATTTTTTCTTGTATGGATCACACTTTTGATGTCACATCTAAAATGGCATAAAGATTTTCTCCTATATTTTCTTTGAGAAATTTTAAGGGTTTGTTTTATATTAGGGTTTGTGATCAATTCTGAATTCATTTTTTTTTGTGTGTAGTATGATTTAAGCGTCTTTTCGTTCTATTTTGTTTCATATTGTTTTGCCAGTGGGTATCCATTTGATCCAGCAACACATCTTGGTTTAAAAAAAGACAAGATTCCCCCCAAGTGAATTGACATGGGAATTGACTTGGTAAATTCAGTTCATAATAAAAAGTTTTTATTTCTAAATTCCTGATTCTGTGCCACTGATGTACAAGTCTATCTTTGTGTCAGAATTTCACTGTCTAGATTAATACAGGTTGTAGTAAATGTTGAAATTGGATAGTGAAAGCCCTCCAGATTTATATTTTTTCCAAATAAGATAAGGTATTTTATGTTTTTGCATTACCATATGAACATTAGGATCAGTTTGTCAATTTCTACCCTAAAAAGTCTACTGGAATTCTGACAGGGACTACACTGAATGTATAAATCAACTTGAGAATTGTCACTTAATTTTTTTTCCTTCAGATTTTTCTTTGTTTCGAAGTGTGCATCTTAACTTCCAAATGTTTGGAGGCTTTCTTCTTTTAATTCTCATTTTTATATAATTTAAAGCTTAAACTTTGGACACAGTAGAGGAAATGCAATATGTTTGTTTAGTCACTTTATATGTTATTCTGATATCATTGGACTGAACTTTCCAACTATTAATTTTACGTAGTAGTTCTCAGTTACTTGCAGAGTAACTATAGGGATGCCCTGAAAATGTGAAAATATGAACCACAGGCTGCTGGAAGTATGTTTATCAGGGAAGTTCACAGACAGGAACAACAGGAAGTATGTGGGTACTCACTGCACATTCTTTTCAGGGCCAAAAACTGGAATCCAGTAGGGACCCAGGGTCCAGGAGAGGGGTCTAACCACCAGCTCTAGTGCTTTAAGTCACATGATCAGAAAGGAAAGCCCAGGCCCTGTGTGGGCAGGAACTGGAATGAGCATGGTGACTCACAGGCCCTTCTCCATCGAACAAGCTCTTGGGGTGAGGGGAGCACAAGTTTTTTCCTGCCGGTCAGGGCTGATTCTGAGCTTGTGTTTGCAGCATGCATTGCCCAGTAGACCCATCACTTGGTCAGTGGGTAGCACTCACCAGCTTTGGAAGCCTGAAGCCCTGGGTATGGGCAGTGTCCATGAAGACTTGAGGGAAGCCAGCCTGTGGGGAAGTCGTCTTTCACAAGTTCAAGCTGCCTTCCTGCCACTTCAACAGTCAAACTTTTTACCACTCCCCCTTTCTCCATCCACCCAGAAATAAAGCACAGTTTCTCACAGGGTTGCCCATCTTTCATTTTCCAAACACTGTCACATCATTTCACAAAAGAAAAGACATCCTTACAACGATTAACTAAGAATCACATATTGTAGACTAAGCAAGTTTGCCTTAAAACAAGACATTTAGTGACTTTCATGGACCACTCTCCATTTCTCCATTTCACTGCTAAGTAGTGAAAAGTCAGTATTTGAGACTCCTCGGATGGTAGGTGTACTATCAGTAACACCTATTAAATAAGAAGCTATCACATTCTGTGTCTGTATGGGCAGTGGAAGTGAGGAAGCAGAGGGTGATGGCTCTGTGCTATCAGTGAGGGTGTCTGCTGTCCCTATCCCCTTTCAGTCCCTTGCATCCCTGCCATACAAGGGGTGGTGGCAATGCTGAAAACACTAGCCAGTTTCCTGCTAAGTTATCAGCAGAATTTCCCCTGACAAGAAGGTCACCTGCAAGCCAGAGAGTCCAAGTCCTCCTGGGAACACATGGCTTCTTGCCCCATGCTTTACAAGTTCCTTCAAACAAAGCCACTTTAGCCGCACATCTGTACATGTTGTCTGTTACAACATGCAGTGAAAAAAAAGTAGCCTTGCCACTTTCCAATTATACAGGTAAAGATATGAACACAAAACTGGGTTGATAACTTACCAGCACTTTTGTCTCATAAATCAATGGACCAACAAAAAAATGTCCAAGCTTGCTGTTTTTCTTGCATTTGTTCAGTATCAGTACAAAATAATCACGAAGATCTTCACTGATCACACAAAAAAAATGGTGCTGAAATATTCAAACTGCTGGTTAATTTTCTTGAATTTCATGATTCATCCTGGAACAATTGTTTGACATCCAGACTGATGGTGCAAAAGCAATGGTGACAGAACTGCTGACACCTTAACCCAGTTCAAGAGGTGGCACCAAACTGTACTAGTAGGAACTGTATTCGTTCTCACACTCTTGTTGTTAAAAGTGCCAGTTTCATTAAGGATGTTCTAGATAAAGCAGTAAAAATTATTTGTAATTAAAGCTTGACTGTTGAAATTGAATATATTTGATAACATATGATGAAATTGAATGTATAGGCACCACCCATGTATATTAAAGTGAATGGGAAAAAGAGTAGATAAGATACTACAAAAGAAGAAATTTGTGACATGCAAGGTCAATGTACCAAAT
Organism: Glossophaga mutica; assembly: GCA_039655065.1. Lineage (NCBI taxonomy): Eukaryota > Metazoa > Chordata > Mammalia > Chiroptera > Phyllostomidae > Glossophaga > Glossophaga mutica. The sequence continues at coordinate 101,371,477 of CM077305.1, forward strand.
TAGGTAAAATGTAGCACAGAAAAGAAAAAATCAGAAAATCTGGAAGAAAAATTTATGGACATAAAGTCTGCTGGGGCCTTCTTGGGCTTCCAGTTCTAGAAATGTGAGAAAAGTGTCTGTATAATAAATAATGTTCTTCTGGTCAAGATGGCAGAGCAGGAAACCACTTGGCTAGTCTCCTTCTATGACCACATCAGAATTACAGCTAAATTATAGAGCCACCACCCTTGGTGGTCCCACACACACCTGTCGTAGTTAAGAATTGCAAGGAATATCTTGGCTGCAGAGGTCCCCAGGGAGGAGTGAGGGGTTTCTGCCCAACAAAGGACTCCCCAGCCCAAAGCAGGAAAGGGAGTCCCCACAATGACTGGTTGTGAAAATCAGCAGTGACTCTGTCCTGGTGAGACAGAGGCCTGTTCTAGGATCGGACATCCTCTTAAAGAGCTTGAGCACAGACATACTTGTTTGCAAAAACTGCTCCAAAATTCTAGCAAAATGTCAGCAGCTTAAAAAGCACCAGGGGCCTATGGGGAGGAACTGAATTGTCTGACTTTAGGGTAAGGATTGGTGGGGCAGTTTTCTCTGGAACTAAAGTGTTGGAAGGCATAATTGTCCCTTTTTTGAGCTCTTGCCCGTCACCCCATCCCTGCCCCACACACAACCTGTAGTCACAGGCCAGTGCCAAATCAGTCTTCATTAACCTGGATAATGCAATTCTCACCCCACACGGATGATAGTATGAGACCACACCCCACACAATTTTGATGTAATCGACCTGAGCCCACACAGCCGAGTTTTCTAAAATCATCAAAGGTTTACGAATCCCAAAGAAGCAACAGTGGGCTTCAGCAGGCCCTGTACCTAAATAATCCTAAGTCTGGTACTATCAGCAGCAAGCTTCAGTTCACAACATAACCACTCCCAGGTGCCTTGAAGCCCAGCACAGGCAGCAACCAACCACGGATCATGTTGTAGCTTCTACCATGTGGTCCCAGGCCAGACACAGGTAGGGACTTACCTGAGCCTGTACCAAAGACCATCACTAAGGGCCCAGGACCAACACACCTTGTGGCTGTCTTCAGACCACACCAAAGCACCACCTAATGAGTGCCAAAAAAAATACCAAAAGGATGAAGTTGGCAGAGACCATAGATTTGCTAAAATGAGTCCTTCTCAGTAAGGTCAGGCCCAGCACAATAGCTACCCCTTCGGTGATGGCCAATCTTCACAACCAGTAACCATGAACTTCAGTCCCACCAACTGATGTGGCAACAGCAATCAGGACTCAACTATAACAGGAGAGTACACACAACCCACAGGCTACATGCAGCCCAGGCAGGTTATGAACGCAGCCCAACACAAAGTTGAAAATTTATTTAAAAGCTTTTCTTTTCTTTTTGGTCATCAGTTTTCGTTAGTGTTTGTGTATTTAATGTGTGGCCCAAGACAACTCTTCTTCTTCCAGGGTGGCCCAGAGACGCCGAAAGGTTGGACACCCCTGCATCCAGGACAGTAGGTTAAGTGAAATAAGCTAGTCACAAATTGACAAATACTACATGATTCTGCTCATGTGAAATATCTAAAGCAGTCAAAGTCACCGAACAAGGAGGTGGAAAGGTGGTGGTCCAGGTCTGGGGGAGACGGTGTGAGATTAAGTGTCTCACGTGCATAGAGCAGCAGTGTTGACGGATGGAAACTTTCTAGACCTCTGATGCGCAGCAGTGCAAATATACTTGGCACCGCTGGACTGTACACTGAAAAATGGTAAAGATGGTTTAAAAAGGGAAGAATCACAGGAATACATTTTCATGACCTAAGATTGTCAACAGATTTTTAGATATGACACCAAAAACAAGAGCAACAAAGGAAAGAATAAAGAGGTTAGGCTTCATCAAAAGTAAAGACGTTTTTCCCCCTCAAAAGACACTATCAAGAAAATAAAGGACAAGCCACAAAATGGGAGAATTTGTGGAAATCCTATCTCTGGAAAAAACCCTTTTAACATGGAGTATATACAGAACTCTTATAGCTCAAGAATAAAAGACAAATAAACCAACTAAATATGAGCAAAAGATGAATACATATTGCTCCAAAGAAGATACGCATATGGCTAACAAGCATATGCAAAGTTGCTGGATATCAGGGAAAACTCACCTCAACCCACAATGAGACGCCACTTCAGCACCACGGGGCTGGTGACAGGGCTTGCCCCTGTGTCACTGGGATTTCTCCAAGGATGCCATGGATTTCTCCAGGGGAATTTACTCCTAGTGGAGGCGGAGGAGGAAGTCTCTGGAGCCAAACCCCAATGGTGCTGCCCAGGCAGTCCCAGTTCCTGCTGTGCAACCTGCACTCAGCCGCCTGACCTCCCTGAGCCCACTTTCCTCACAGAAAAATGGTGAAGTGTGACTGGCTCCCAGGCTCTCTGTGGACACCCAATGAGCTACGAGGAGGTGGAGCACCACAGAGCACTGAGCGCACTGAGCAGGGAGCATGTTCTCTGTGTGAGCATCACGATTTCCATGGAGGTTGGCTGGGAGGGCATCGTCGTTTCCACAGATTCTACTGCAGTCCCTAGGAACTCCTCCCTGATTCCTGCCTTATGCACTATCCCCGCAAAGGGTCATGTCAAGTTTGTTGTTCTGTGAAATGGAAGGTCGGCGACAACAAAGGTACGAAAGGCTCCTTCTCTTCACTTCCCACTGTACCTACCCTAGTATTTTCCAAAGGCTAATGTGCACATCTCTACAAGTATCCACGTGCTGGTGGAGTTGGACTCACCCAAGATTGAAGCAGTGGTGGACCTCCAGTCGTCCCTCCTGTGAAATCCTCTCAGGGCGATTTCAGGGTTCACAGGGCTCGGAGGTGGGGGGAGCTCAGATTCTGCCTCCTCCTGGGAACTGTTCATCCAAACCAGCACGCAAAAGCAGAAACTACCAGGCAAGGGAGACCAGGCGCAGAGAAACCCAAGGGCCAGGTGTGAACCTGATGATGGTGACTGAGGGCCCAGCACACACAGGGGTGGAGCAAGTAAGTTCCCGTCCAACACCACTCACTCGGTGTTCCTACAACCCCGAGAGGGGGGTGTGTTACCTTGTTTCACCACAAACATCCTGCAAGCAGAGAGATCACAGGACTAATCCGCTCCAGGGAACAGAGGGGTCCGGGGGCTGTCCGACACCCACCACATTTGCATCCAGCACCTGCCACCACAGGCAGGGGCACACGGGCTGGGCACATGGGAAGGATGCTCACCCACGAGAGATGTCAGCTTCTGGACCAGCCCTGCAACACACACTGAGTCTGGCATGACTTCTGAGCACACTTCTCTGTGTGGAGAGGGAGGGGGCAGCAGCTGGGGAACGTGTGGCCCCAGATGAGAAGTTTCTTCACAAAGTGCCCAGGAGGCCTGGGAGACGTGCGGGCTGCTCACCGGCTGCACGGGAGGAGGGAAGGCAGCACAGGAGGGCCCAAGGAGTGAACTGCGATTCCGTGGGAGGTGGGTGAGGGCCCTGCTATGCCAACATGAGTCCGTTCTTGCCTGAGCTCTTTGTGGGGGGGGGGCAGACCACCCACTGTGGAACTTGATGGTTTCAGCCTCATCCCATCCCTGGTGCCGGACAACCACCCTGGGCCACAGCTTTGCATGCCGGGTGGAATTGGAACCATGTTCCGAGAGGCTCAGCCTTCCTGACACAACCTGGGCCCAGGGAAGGAATCAGAACTTGAAACCTAAAGAAGAGGCATTGACCAAGAGGGAAGGGGCGGGGGCAAGGGTGGGTCCGTGTGGGAGCAGAGCTAGGGCAAGGCAGTTCTGGAGACAGGGGCCTCCTTGGTTCTGCTCCTGTCCCTCACTGCTTGCTCATATAACTCTTACACCTGTGGTCCGGGTCCCTGCTTTGACTGTGGGGTGTGTACTGGGGACCACTGCAGGACAGTTGAGGATCCCTGTGTCAGCCTGGATCTCCAGCTCCCACCAGGTCCGGGGCTGCACATCATCCCCTATTGCCCCTGCTGGTTGTGCTCTGCGAGTGAAACTGGGTCACGGTGTGTTAGTAGGAACTGTTTTCCATGCACGTATAATTCCTGGCCAACGTCTCTTCACCCAAGAGTACGCCCATGGTTGGGAGGGAAGAAACAGTAGCTGTGGGTTGTCCTTAAAGACACATGGTCACTTAGCCCAGTCCCCTAGCAGACGGGTCCTCCTCCCTCAGTTGGACAAGACACACCCACAACAAAATCCTGCAAGGGACTTGGCATCCTCCCCATCCACTGTCATGTCCTCATGTGCACGCCTCCCACAGGAAACCCATTGCTCTCTTGTCACCCCCTCATTCCAGTCTCACCGCCTACTCCACCCTACACACGCCATCACCCCGCCGAGACTGGAGGACGCTTCTCCTGCAAACAGGCACACAGGCACACAGGCACACAGGCAGACAGCCTGTCCCCTGAAGCCAAGCCTTTTCCTCTCCAGTCAGACCACTCACACAGGAAACCCTGGCAGAGCTGAGGATCGTGTGGCCTCCCGGCCTGACTGCTTCTGGGAAGCAGAAGAAAGCTCTCTAAAGACAAAGCTGACTCCAGTCCATCCCAGAAAACTGGCTTATGGCCCAGAGGGCTTAAAGTCTCCAGAGCAGCTGCCCACCCCCAGAAGGTTCAGGGTACAGATAATGACGAGAGGCCCCAGGAAGCCCGGCACCTAGGCTGGCCTTGGGAGAGGGGTGATGGGAAGGCTCCTTGGGGACCAGGGATCTGTGTGCCCCCAGGAGCAGTCGGAAGGCATCCTCATCAAACTGGAAGCAGGGACTGAGGTGTCACCTGATTGTCCATAACACCCATGCCCTCCGCATCCCCTTTTCCTCTCGGTACCCGTCACCGAGAAGCAGCACAGACCCCAGTATGCAGAAAGCAGCCCCCAGAGCATTTCCAACAAAACCATCTTTATTCCTAATTGATACACAATGCCCCAAAGGTGCTGCTCTCCCCACCCAGCCCCACACCACCTTTGCGCAGGCCCTCTCCCACCCGAATGTTCCAGCCCTCCCTCCTTGCCACCCACCCTCCCTCCCATGTCAGTAGAACACTCCCACCCCCACCCCAGCTTTTTCCAGGCCCACCCCATCCTAATGTTCCAGCCCTCCCTCCTTGCCTCCCACCCTCCCTCCCATGGCAGAAGAACAGCCAGGGTCAGCCCTTGGGTGACAAACGAGCCCTTTGCTCCTCTGGGGAACAGCCAGGTCATATCTGGCCTGGGCACCCCCATCTTGTCTGAGGCTGGCAGTACGAGGGACATGCCGCTGCTCCATAGTAGCTGCAGTGCCGCTTCCTCCAAGGCCCTGTGACAGACTGGTCACACTTTCTCTTTTGGGGCTGGGACTGGGCAGCTGGCCGGCGCCCCCAACCTGCAGGGCAGGCAAGGCCTGAGGCAGACACAGGACTCAGAGAGAGAGTACAGGGCAGCAGGTTCTTAGGAGAGGCCATGAGGAAGGCCAGGCTGGGGAGGTCCTCCTCATTCTCACTGGACCTGCCCACTGGCCTGAGAGGTTCCCTAACAAGAGAGGTCTCTCTGGGAGTGGAGGCATCCCTGGGCCCCAGCCTAGAGTAAGCACGCTTGTGCCCTTGGGGACCAGGGGAGAGGCATGGAGCCCTCAGAGGTGGGCACTCCTCATGTCCTGATGAGACAGCAAAGGCTTGGGGCCTGGTCAGCTGGGCATCTCCTCGACCTTGCTTTTGACGGCCCTTGAAGTCAGTCTCTGGTGGGAAGCCTTTGTCACTGACAGCCAGCTGGGGGCTGTGGGCACACCTCTGGGCATGCTGGCCGGCCACAAAGTCTGAAGAACTTGAGTCCAATTGGGGTGCACCGTGACTTGGGGGTGTCTGCACACCATCCTCCACCTTCGAGGCCAGGACTTGATTCTCTACCAGCTGGGAGGAAGAGGAGGGCAGTGATTGTCTCCGCCCATGTGTGTGAGAGACGGAGCCGTGTGGGTGATGGGGAAATGGCACTGGGGAGAGGAGGGCAGGGGGTGACACCGTGACTCAAATCCAAAACAGACACGTGGCTCTCCTGCTGTCCTCCCGAGCCGTATTCCCAGTGCTGTGTCTTTCCCTCCCCTTCTGGGCTCCCCAACATCTCCTTCCTATCACCCTCTTCTTTTTATGCTCCTCTCTTTCTAGCCATCCTGCACTGCCCGCAGCCCAGAGGTGGCCCCTCCACGTGCCATGCCTATGGGCAGGGGTGGGGTGGACAGAGTCATATGCACCCCTGCTCTCGGTTGCTCCAGGCCCTGGTTTACCAGGTGCTCCCTCCCATGGCTCACCCGGGGTCCCCTAACCCCTTATCTACCTGGAGTCCCTCCCTTCCTGACTTCCCTAGGGCCCCCCAATACCCTCTCCTACTTGGGTTTTCTCCATCCTCTATGTCACCTGGGGTCCCTCCCTCCCATGCCTCACCTAGAGTTCCCGCCCATCTCCCTAAGTTCCCTCCCTACCCTGGCTCACCTGCACAGGAGGGAGTCCTAACTGCTGTGCCATCTTTTCAGCCTCGGGCAGGAAGTCCAGCGCTGCTTCTATGGAAACCACTTGTTTCAGGAGATGGTCGGGAATGGCCTCCACCTGGGACAGAAGGAAGAGGCTGTGAGTAATCTGGAGGAAAAGTAGGAAAGCAAAGAGACCCGCCCCATCCTCTTGTACAAGGTGGAAGTCCTTGTACAATCCTCTTAGTCCTCGGCTACACACACTCACATAAGAACACATACACATGCAAACACAAAAGGGCAAGCCCACCCATGCACACAGATAGCACACCACACACACACTCACACACACACACACACACGCACACACACACCCCATGTCTGGTCTGGGTGCTGGAGTGCCACTCCCTGGAATCCTGCAGACCCCAGAGCTCCAAGCCAGCCCACCTTGGTGACATAGTCGTCCTGGTAACACAGGTATTCGATGTAGTTCAGGAGACCCAGGTCCAGGTAAGTCTCGTTCTGTCCTGGCTGCAACTCCTTTCTGTCCTCTTGCTGTTCTCCACCTTTGTCCCCCGTGGCTGAGTGGGCCAGCCCCTCCAGCTCATCCATGATGTCCATGTACTCTTGCACAGCCTCAGGGGGGATCTCGTCGGATGTCTCGGTCTCCTGGGTCCCCTGGGGTCTGCAGGCACCCTGGACCCTGGGTATGTCCTCCATGGGAATGCACACTGGGGCGCAGAGGGAAGAGGAGGAAGTGTGAGGGGCTGCAGCTCCCCTGTCCTGAGGATCCTATGGTGAGGGCAGTGTTTGGGAGCACTGACTTGGGTGTGGCTGGGTCAGGACCACCTGAAGCGATGCGACTGTGTGAAGGGAGAGGACAGGTGTGAGTGTCCAAGAGAGTAATGTGTCAGGTCCTGTGGAGCCACTGAATCTCCAAGGGAGCCCCCATCCAGCCGGTATCCTAGCAGACTTCATGTTGGGTCCTTGTACAGGGAGGTGGGAGAGAGGTTGCAAGAGTTGACCAGGTCCAGACCCCATGGTGACCAAGGGCACTGAGGCGCTGGCTCTGGTGGCTGTTCCATTTGAAAGATCAAAGTCTCCTTGAAGGGAAAGGACACGCATGGGGACACTGGCCTGCCCTGGGCCCTGGTTGCCATTGGCCATAGACTCCAGTGGGAACATTCTGCCGTACCTGGCTGTGGGCCCACCACAAGGGCTGGGGGTCCCCGAGGATCGGGCCTCGGTGGGGCTGCTGGATGCAGGCCTTGTGCCCCCTTCATCCACTGCAACTTCTGGATCTGCATCTCCTCCTCTGCCTCAAGCTCCATGAACCTGGAGGGTGAGGAAGGCACAGGCTGTGCTGAGGAGGAGGCCACCCTGAGCTCAGCAAAGGCAGCAGCTGATGGAGGGATGGAGAGCAAGTGTCTTGCGGCTCTCATGGCCCAGGCCACTGAGGAGGCAGGCGGTGGGCTGGTGGAAAACGCGCCCTGCACAGCCAGCCGCTCTGGCTGGAGTCTGAGCCCACTGGGCTGGGCACGTTCATCCCAGCCTGCCCTGAGCCTTCGTGTCCACCCAAGGATGGCTCAAGATCAGAGGATGGTGGCGTTACTGGAGGTAGCCCAGAAGAACTCATGCTCCAAAGGTGAGGGAGAGGCATGCAGAGGGGACAAGGGCCTCTGGGCTGTGGGGACCCTATGATGACCGACAACACCCTCTCTGGCGAGCACCCTCACAGCGGGATCCTGCCCTGCAGTCAGCCACCATCACCGCCGCCGCCCCACACTGCTGTCAGCCCTCTGACCCCCAGACACACACACAGCTTTTGGGACCCAGAACCCTGACTCACGTTTCTGCCATCTCGTAATAGGTCATCCGGTCATAGTTGCTTGTGCGATCCCATTCCTGCATGGCCTGTACTATTCCCTCCTCCAACGTCATGGTGGGCTTCAGGTGGGACAGGGACCGGAGCACTGGGCTGTAATACCTCAGGGTCAGTCACAGTGTACAGCTTGGTCTCCACCCAACTCTGTGGAACACACGTTCCCACCTCCCCACCCAGCATGAGCTCCAGCAGGTGAGGGAGGAGGTGTCTGTGAGTGCAAAGAGAAGGCTTCCCAGCTACTGTTGTTGCTTTTGCACATTCACACCAGCCCATGAACCTGGACTTGAGTCTGACTCTCTACTTGCACCCTGTTGTTGGGACTCCACCCTCAGACCTTCCCTCCAGTATCCCGGACAATAAGCCAGCCTGCAGGTCCATCCCACATTCCTCTGTTATGTGAAAGCTCCAGGTAAGTCCCCTGTGCCCCTGCCCAGTACACTCACATGAGAAAGCAGGAAAGAGCTTCTGCATCAGGACTCTGGGGAAGGTGTCCACGGGCCAGGACCTTGAAGCGACGCCAACGTTGGAAGTTCTCGTACACGCTCTTGGGGTTACCGAAGTCATCTGGCAAGGTGTTGGACTGGGAGGTGGCCAGGCCACCCTTGCTGGAAGCCCCAGATAGCTGAGGCCAAGCGTTCACTGGAGGGATGATGGAGGCCAGCTGTGCAGGTGTTGGTGCAGCTTGAGGAGGGAGGCTGGGGCGCCAGCCTCCCTTGCCGGATGGGGCACCCCCCAAAGCCAAGGTAGACAAAATGGTCTCCACTGCAGAGGCTTCCAAGAATGGAGGTGCAGGGCACACAGCACCGCCACAGAGGGCCCCTGGAGCACTCCCGTCAAGGGGTGCCTGCGTCAGGACTCTACTTTCAGTCTGGGGTGGCTGTGGTTGCCCCACTTCTGACCTGACCTGGTCCGTGATGTTGCAAGCCCCAGTCCCAATGAGGCCAGGACCAGCATCTCCGGCTGCCAGAGGTGCACTGGGCAAACCTGGCAGTGCCGGGGGGAAGCCAGGAGGGAATGACGGGGTTGTCAGGGACAGCAGGAGCTGCTCTCCAGGAGGCCGGTGTTCAGGGCCAATAGTCAGCTGGGGAAAGGGCAGTGTGGTGAAAGGAGTCATGGAGGTGCCAGGGTTCATGGTCGTATCCACTCCCAGCACTGCAGATGCTGTTGAGACAAAGGGAAGGGGAGAATGGAGTGCGAGAGTCAGCACACAGGACTGAGCCTCTCTGGTTCCTTTTGAGTCACTGGAGAATCAGAGCTGTGAGTCTCAACAGAAGAGCGCCATTTAGATAGGGCAAAACTGTGGAGTCTGCCAATGTCCTCAAGGCCTTGTCATGCTCTGACCTCGAGTCGAGAATTTTCCCACCGGAGTGCTTGCTCCCCATTCGCTAAGGCTCCCTGACCACTGTCTGCTGAGGAGAAACAGCCCCAGCCAGCGCTGACTCGGAGAGCCTCCCTGAGGATTCCTTGGCACCTGACCCTGTCAGCCTGAAGGAACCCTGATATAACCCCTGAACACACCAGCCCAGCATGCACATGTATGTCAGAATCAGCAACAGCAAACTCCTAACACGGACCAGGTTCTGTCACTCCGGCCCCCATTCTCAGAGTATTCGCCACCCTCAGAAGCTCTTTACCCAGGACAGTGATCTGGGACGTAGGCATTGTGTCCCTCAGATTCTGTCATTTCAAGGCCTGAAATGGCTGCAGAGAATTAGAAAAGGCCCGGGGAACAGAGAACACTGGGGCTGTTCATGGGTTTCCAGAATGTTCCATTGGTCATGGGACTGCAGACTGTCTGCGGTCCTACCCTTGCCAACTCCCAACAATAGAAAGTGAAGATGCGTGAGCCAGGTGTCAGCGGGGCAAAACTGTCTGGAACACATCCCTGTTCAGAGGACCTCATGCGCACTTCACTGTGGGAAAAGAAGCTACACATCACGTGCCCCTGAATACTCAGGACAGGTGTCCTGGGACACTTACTCAACATACAGAAGATCGTCCTCCTGCTTCCGTGCTACTCTCCCTGCCCCCATTAAAAAAGGATTCGCCTTCACGGACGATCCACGGGAAACCCAACCATGCTCCACATCTGTTTTCTGTCAGTGAAGCAGTGATGTGGAATATGAACAAACCCTTTGAAGAACTGAGTTGCCACAGAGGGGGAACAATTCAGGACAAGTCAAGGAACAGACCCCTATCCTGGTGCAAGTTTCCTGGCTGCCCCGCCCCTGTGGAATACAAGACGACAAACAGCAGCTCCCTGGGTGAGGAGAACTGAGCTCTGGGCTGGTCAGAATGGAGAAGCTCGGGCTGCAGCAGTTGGAGTACCTTCCAACCTCACCCTCAGGGAGGACATTCCAGGGTAGACTTGGCCACAGCCAGCCCTGTTGGACAGCTTTCTGGCTAACACCACCTCTTCTCACTGCCTCCATTAGCTCTAGTATACTGAGTTCAAGTCCCTTAGAAAGATACTGTGGGGCAAGCTCCAGGTGCCTGAAGAACGGGACGCAGGACTAGGCTTTCCTGTGACCCTCCCCGTGTCACCACCTGACGTAACCTGCTACTCCATACACACATGTTGAACTGGCTTGTCTCCGCTCTAGACAGAATGCACGTGCCTGCTGCTGTCCTTTCTCCACAGCCAGGCATGCCCCCCGAGTCATCCTGACCCACATCTCAGGAGCCCTCCTGTCCATTGCCATCACAGGTTTCCTTTGGCTCCCAGCCTCCCCGGGTGACAGGTCTGTGGAGATCCAGTGCTCTCCTTCTGCTCCTTCAGTCTGAGCCGTTTCCCCAGTGGAAGTGTCACATTTTAATCCCAAGTTTTGAGGGGCAGCCCTGTCTCCAGAACTATCCCCCCTTGGACCTACAGGCTTACCCCCTTCTGAAGTCATCCTCGCAGGCTGAGACACTGACCACTGCTGCCGAGTAGCCTCCGCAATGAGAGAATTCCAGTACAGGAACTAGAGAGTGACCTGCTCCAACAGATGCTCAGCATCCAGTGGAGGGAAGAGTTTGAATTCAAACTGCAGAATGTAGGGCTCCAGACATTCCGCAGCGGGGGAGGGGCCGAGGCCTGGCAGGCTGGAGTCTGGTGGGGCGGGGGGAGGGCAGATATTCCATGGAGGGCTCCTGCAGGTAGGCAAGAACCAGAAGTTCCTTTCAAGTATTAAGTGGCAACAGAAATGGTGTGTGCCTCTTTAGGCTATTGATACATGGGGTTTTTTGAGGTTCGCAGCACAAAGGCTTTACTTGATGTTCCCTTATTTCAGTTCTTGATCCATCAACCTGAGTCGGGGTCCCTCAACCTGCTTCTCACCTGGCTCTTGACTGACTGCAACACAGGCTGCACTTTCTGAATAAAATTCAAATGTATAACCCCCCAAAATAATAGGTACTTATGTATGGCCATATGGAGCCCAGGGTTTGAAATTAGGAGTGACTTGGCAGGTCCAACCGGTACAAGTCATTCTTTAGGAGACAGTGCTGTGGCCCCAAGTACTGTCCACTACCGGAAGCCCCAGAGACTGCAGCCAACGCAGCCTTAAGAACCATCCCCTTTGCTCCAGTCCATCAGGGGAGGACTCTCTAGCCTACATGTGCATGTGAATCATGGTAGCACGCCTTAGAAAAACTTGTTTGATTCTTATTTTCATATTGTGCACAAGTGTCCGTTTATCAGTGTCAAAATTATCTGCACAGGCATTTGTGTTTTGAGCTGGGAAAGGAGAGGATTGTTAGGAAATTGGTCAAGGGAGACGAGGGGGTGATGACTTTGGAGGATTGCAACCATATCTCTTGGGAGACACGCTTCACTCCTTGCAGTAGCAGCAGAGTTCCTACCGATGGCAGGGCGAAGGACTGTTGCACACTGAGAACATTCCCTGAAAACGATTCTCTATGGTGCTTAAGACATTTCTGGCCACCACCACCACCACTACCACCACCCCACCCCGACAGGGAAAGATTGACTCAGAAAAAGATGAGAAGATGAGGTGAGAGCAATTCAAGCAAAATCTTGGTAGACTTTCTTTAAACAACAACGACAACAACAACAACAACAACAACAATAACAACAACAAAACTACTGGGGGGATTGAAAGAAGAAATAACTTGAAGATATTTTTTAGCACCTGAACTTTTGTCATGGGGAAATCTTGAACATTAGAGGAATGGCAAGGTCCCATGCTTGTGTCTTGTGGAGTTTTCAGTCTGAGCACTTGGAGAAGCTTAGTGGTCTTCAGAGTTATCCTGTGCAGCGAGAAATGGTCTCATCTTGCAAATGACCACAGAGAGGATGTGATGATGATTGCGGTTTCTTTGGGAAGTATGACAAACTCAAGTCCCCGAGGTGGTTCTGCTACTATAGAGATGTTTTGTACTGCCGACTGAAAGTCTGCACAAGAATATGAGAAAGGGAGGGACAGGTGAGTGAAATTGTTCCCGGACTGCCAAATGTTGATCAATGTTGTAACAAAGGGGACATCGATGAATCATCTTGTATTGAAAAACTTTCATGTACCAAGTAAATATACTAAGTAAAATATTCTAGTTCAGTAAATGGGTTTGGAAAACTGTAGGAATGGAATGACGGGAAAGCACGTCTTAGAGTGTTTCCCAGGTCTACAGTTCCTGGCCGGAATTGTGAAATGGGACATCCAGACTTGGTAGGATTGAGGACCTACTGTTTTCAGAATCCACAGAAGGGCAGTCCACGGGGCATGAAGGTACTTGCGCCAATTTGTGGATAAGTGTTCTAGGTGGACTTCTCCAAAACTCTTCCACAAGGGTGGTATTTAACCTTGCACATTTGCAATTTTAAAGCCCTAAGCGAACATTTTACACATGCTAGTCAGGGACCACCTTGAGGAGGAGGAGGAGGAGGAGGAGGAGGAGGAGGAGGAGGAGGAGGAGGAGGAGGAGGGTAAGGAGGATTTCCACAAGATGCTTCCCAGGGAGTCCCACGTTCCAGGGGACCTCGCGCCGGGACCTAGGCGCACGCCCACTGGGGCACGCGGCACGCGTCTGCCAACGTCCTGCAACGTCCTGCAACGGGCTCCCAGCGTTCGTTGCGGTGGTTGGGCCTGTAGGTGCGCATGCGCGAGTCTGGATGCAGGGTGCCTAACGCCTGCTGTCGTTGGGCGCCGGGATGGCCATGGTGGCCTCCGGAGTCGGTGATGTAAAGGATGAGGTAGGGGATGCTCCTACCGTTTGTCCCCTCAGGCGTCAGGGCTCTTCAGTGTTGTTCAAGCTGTGGGCCATTTACGACCCAGGTCTGTGTTCCTACCCCCACGCAGCTCACTTCCGGTGTTGTTCACACCAGGGCACTGGCAACCCTGGAACAGGCTGCCGAGTCGGTCTAGTGACTGACTGGTCGGATAATAAGCGTGTGAAGTATGGAACCCGCGGGTCACTGTGTCCCCTGCATTCAGAATAATACGAGAGCTCTGGGGCAGTTCTTCCGAATTTGAACATCGTCCTCCAGTTCAGCAAGAAGTAGCTCAAGTCCTTGAAAATGAGTGCAAACAGGGGTCGCTTTCACCTACTTCCTCACAGTTTCACTAATGCCTTCCTTAGCGTGAAAATCTGAACCAGCAATTTCGTTCGAACTGCAGTCTTGTCAATGAGGTGAGGCACTTCGCTGGATCTAATAGTAATGCTGGGTGTTGCCAAAGCATGGGATTGCAAGCATAGATGGGGCTTGTGCGTATTTAATTGGTTGGTGGGCATCCAGTATGTGCATGCAAATGTGTGAGTCCGTTTTTCGGTTGGAGGCAATCTGATGTGTGTATTCAAATGTGTGGGTTCGTTTCTTGGTTGGTGGGAATCTGATATGTATTGAAATGTGTGAGTTGGTTTCGTCGGTGGGTATTTGTGATTACAGGGGTGTTGCGTATGTTTTCGTGAGAGGGTGTAGGATGTATGGCAGGCATACTCAAGGCGTCGGCCGTTAGGTGTTTGTAATGTGGTGTTTGGGGAGATGTTTCCCTGGACTTCTTTCCTCGTGTGAATTTGGGGATTTCTCTAATGGCCGATTTGGAAGGGTTATCTGCATTCGCGCATGGGCAATGTTAGGAAAAATGCTTGTGATCATCAGCTTGGAGGTATGCTCATTTGTTTTGTGTTTGGGGAATGTAGAAGGACCATTGTGTATTCAGGACATGTTGTGGTTAGGTGTGTTTCTTTTTGTGATTTTTCAGGAGCTGTCTATTTCTGTTTGAGTGTGTAGAGGGCTAATCTGAGACTATTTTATACGACTGGTCGTGTTGTATCTACGAGTGTGATGAGGTGTTTGTGTGATTCTGTATTGTGCAAGATGGAGGAGTTGATTCTGTGAGAGAATTTGGGAGTGTGGGGGTATGTATATGCAGGTAGTGTAGCAGTGTCTGTGTATTGGGGACATACGGTAGAGGGTGATGGAGGCTCATGTCTGTAGTGCCCTGGGTAATTGTGGTTGTATCGGGGGCTTGCGTAGAGTTGTGTGTGTATTGAGTTTGTGTGTATATTCAAGGGGCGTGGCCTTTTGAAGGTATATTTGCTGGAGCTATGTGTTTATATTTTCCAATAGGGGGCTCTTATTGGGCTTTTATATTTTGAGAAGTGACTGTGTGTGTATTTGATGGAGAGATGGGTTTCTGTGTTTTCACAGGAGAGTGGGAGAATCGTGTTTGTATGTATTAGAGTGTGTGGTATGGTCATTTGTCAGTACTTGTGGGTGTGAGAGCTTACTCTTATTAGCTAGAGATAATTTGGTATTTGGAAGTTGCTGCTGATATGAGTTGGTGGAGATATTTCTGTGTGTCTTGCCCATGTATACTGGTTTGTGTTTCCCGTCCATCACCAGGTGCGTGAATCATCAGTTTGTTCATAGGGTACATGGGATTGTTAGGAGTATTCAAAGGTGTATTTCTTTGGAGAGTGCTGGAGTGTTTCCGCGTGTGTTTGGTAGTAGGTAGTAAGCAGTGGTCTGTGTCTCTTCAGGATTAGGCTAGAGAAAAATATCTATATTGAAGGTGAGAGGTGATGAGATTGTATTCTGAAGAGGTGGATAATGTAAAGTGCTTGAGGGATCCGTTTATCCCCAAGTTGGGAACATTTGCCTGTGTGTGTGTTTCCATAGATGTGAGAATTGTGTATGGGTATTAGTGGGAGTTGAGGGATTTTGGTGTTTTTGTGTTTTGCATGTATCTGTCCGAGCACATGAAGTATATATTTGTGAGTGGTTTGCAGGTGTGCATTTGGGATGTGTGAGTGTATTTGAAGATTTAGGGTACTCTTTGTGTGTATTCCAGAATGTAATGCTTGCAGAATTTTGGTGGTGTTGCTTGTGAGGTGGACTTACATGTACTTGATAAATGTAGGCTGTTTGTGGCTGTGTATGTTGTTGAGTTCCTGGAAGTTAAGGTGTGTGTACTGTTGGGGATGTGAGAGTTCACTTTGTGTATTTGGAAATCAAGAGACTTCGTGGGTCATGTGAGTGTGTGTGGTGCGTTCAGGAATCATGGAGTATGTGTTTTTAGGGCGGTGAGGTTGCATGTGGATCTTTGTGGGAGGCAATGGCACATGGCATAACTCTGTACTTGGTGGTTTTAGAGAAACTGGGTGTTCAAGTATTCATTGTGTACATCTGGGTGGTATGTTGGTTGTACATTTGTATTCAGACCCATGTTGTTTGTGTAAACATCGTTGCAGATTAGCATGTGAATATTCAGTATGATTAGGGTTTCATATGTAACGACTAATGTAGGATAGGTGGTCTATCAGTACATTCAGTGAGGGTGAGGGTAGACATGTACGTGTGTGTTTATATATGGCTCAGTGGGTTTGGCATCATCCCTCAAAGTGAAAGGTTGCCAGTATGATTCCCAGTCAGGGCTCGTGCCTTGATTGCAGGTTCGATCCCTGTTCGGGGCACATATGAGAGGTGACCAGTCAAAGTTTGTCTCTCATATTGATGTTTCTCTCCCTCTCTTTCTCCCTCTCTTCCCATCTCTCTAAACGTAAATGAATAGAATATTTAAAAGAAAGAAAGAAATCTGTGTGTGCTTACATATAAGTTAACTTTTGTTTACATTTCCAGGATGTAAGTGGATCATGTGCTAATTGTTGTGTGAAAGGGGATTGTTGCACTGGAATTGTTCATAGTAGTTTGGGACAGTTGATGGGGCACGGCCAACTTACAGGAGCTACAAAGTGATGTGAAGTTGGTAGCTGCCTGTATTCGTCTTGGAGGCTCCTGGGAAACGCTTTGAAGTATGGCCAACTGTCAGTAGTGTTGGCTTGAGGGCTTCTTAGTAAGTGGTACAGGGCAGTCTGATGACATCTGCTGCTTGCTTCGGGTTTGTGGACCTTTCATAAATTAAAGGGAAGTACACAGTGTGGTCTGAGGTCAGCCACTTGTGAGTAACAGCTGGTGAAAGAGGTCTGACCTCTGGGTGAGTTGGATGGTGCGGGGTCTCAGGGAATCACCAGGGTGGGGTGAGTTTGATGGAGACTCAGATTTGGTGCCTGCCAGTGAGTATAGGCTGAGTGGGGTGAGGGCTCAGCAAATGGACAATGGCACCTACCAGCACTTTAGTCCAGGAGAGAGCTGCACCTTCAGTTCTCACCCTGAGGCTAGACAATTCAGTTCCTCCATGTGTATCCCTGGTGCTTTTTGAGCTGCTGCCCCAGCACTGGAGCTCAGAGTAAGTGAGTTCATCAGCAAGTTTAATGACTACTGGGGACTCCAGCAGCCCTCTGTCTCAGCTGGATGGAAGCCCCACCAATTTTCACAGCTAGATGTTATGAGGACTCCTGTTTTCAGGACTGGTGGTTAGGCTGGGGAGCCTGGTGTGGGGCTGAAACCCTTCACTTCTCAGGGGACTAAGCAGAAATATTCCTCCTGATTCTTAACTGCTGCATGTGGAAATGGAACCTGCCCTTTTCGTGTCTCTACCCATCCTACCAGTCTAAAGTGGCTTCTTTTAAATATATTCTTAGTTATAAGTGTTCTGTTCTGTTAGTCTTTAGGTGGTTGTCAAGGGTGGTTCTTATATGATTTAGATGTAATTTTGATGTAGTCTTTGTATATTGCAGCTTTACTAAATTCATTTATTTGTTCTAATCTTTTGTGTGTTTGTATGGTGTCATTACAACTTTGTATATACAGCATCGTATCCTTGGCCAATAGTGACAGTTTTAGTTTCTTCTTTCCAATTTGAGTGCAATTTTATTTCTTTTTCTTCTCTGATTACTGTGACTAGGACTTATAAAACTATGTTGAATAAAAATAATGAGAATGGGTATCCTTATCTTGTTCCTTATCTCAGAGGAAAAACTTCCAGCTTATCACCATTGAGTATGATGTTACCTGTGGATTTGTCATATAAGACCTTTATTACATTGAGGAATGTCTCTTCCTATCCTCTTTGTTGAGAATTTTCTTATAAAGGGATGTTGAATTTTGTCAAATGCATTTTCTGCATTCATTGAAATAATCATATGATTTTTATCCTTCATTTTGTTGGTGTGGTGTGTCACACTGGTTGATGTGCAGACACTGAACCATCCTTGCCTCCCTGGAATAATTCCACTTGATCATGCTGTATGATCATTTTAGTGTATTGTTGACTTGGGTTTTCTTATATTTTCTTGAGGATTTTTGCATTTATGTTTATCAGAGATATTTTTCTGTCATTTTCTTTTTTCGATAGTGTCATTTTCTGTTTTTATTATCGGTGTAAGGCTAGCTTCACAGACTGAGGTTGTAAGCATTCTCACCTGTAAAGCCATCTGGTTCTGGACATTTGTTTGTCAGGAGTTTTTGAGTACTGGTTCAATTTCATTGCTAGAAATTGGCGTTACCGGATTTTGTTTTTCCTGATTCAGTTCTGGAACGTTGTGTTTCTAAGAATTTACCCACTCCTTCCAGGTTGTCCAATTTTCTGGTGTATAATTGTTCATTGTATTCTCTTGTTTCTTGAGTCTCTATGCTATAAACTTCATTCTTTGAACTGCTTTTCTTGTCTATAGGTTTTGGAATATTTCCATTTTCGTTTGTCTTGAGGTTTTTAAAATTTTATCTTTGATTTCTTCATTTATCCTTTGGGTGTTTCTTAGCATCTTGTTTAGCTTCCATATGTTTGTGTTTTTCTTGGTTTCTTCTTGTAGTTGATTTCTAGTTTCATACTATGGTGCCAGAAAAGATACTTGATATGATATCCATCTTCTTAGATTTATTGGGGTTTGTTTTGTGTCCTGACATAATCTATTTTGGAGACTGTTCCATGTGAATTTGAAAAGAGTGTGTTTTCTGCTGTTTTGGGTGAAATGTTCTTTACATATTCATTAACTCTATCTGACCTAATGTGCCATTTAAAGCTAATATTTCTTCATTCATTTTCTGTTTACATCCATTGATGTAAATTGGGTGTTAAAATCCCCTATATTATTCTATGACTATCAGTCTTTCCTTTTATATCTGTCAGTGTTTGTTTTATGTATGTAGGTGCTCCTGTGTTGGGTGCATAGATGCATTCCTGTTTCTAAGAAAAAGAAGAATCTGCATTAAAAACCTTGGCATGAGAGTTTATCTGTGATGGTGTTTTCTTTTTTTGTTTTTTTTGTCATGTTGATAGAAGATTTATTTATGCCTTGGAACACTTTAGCATTATTTACATAAAGATAATGTGACATACTTGTGTTTATTAAGGTACTCTGTGAATGTGATTAAACATGGATGTCCTTCTCGTATAAGGATAAAATTTCAAAATTGCTATCAGAAGTTTTGCACCTCTGAGATAGCTCATATTAATTGAGAAAATTGTATTATGGCTTATATAAAACACAGTTAGAAATGACTATAAGGAAACAGAGTTACAGCTTGGGTAAGCATCATGCCAGAACATTTTTTCCCCAATCTTCACCAGAGAACATGTTTTTATTGATTTGGGGGGGCGGGATGCGAGAGGGAAACATTTATGGGTTGCCTCCTGCATGTCTGCACATGCCCCAGCCAGGAATCAAACCCACAACCTAGGTATGTGCCCTACTGCGAATGGGGAATTGAACCCAGAACCCTCTGGGTATAGCACGATGCTCCAACCAACTGAGCCACTTGACTAGGGCCAGTTATTCTGCAGGCAGACCTTTTTCTACCATGCTTTGCTTTTTTCTGCTCTGTAGATACTGAGTTGGGGGTTTTTAGTTAGTTAATTTGTTTGTTTGAACAAATTGAAGGTTTCTGGCAACTGGACATTGAACAAGTCTATATCAGCGCTATTTTTCCAACACTGACAAGGGCTCAGATGATATCCTTTTTAAAAAATATATTTTATTGATTATGCTATTACAGTTGTCCCAACCCCCACCCCCACTCAGCACCTCCCATTCCCTCCAGCAATTCTCCCTTTAGTTCATATCCATGGGTCATGCATATAAATTTTTTGGCTACTCCATTTCCTATATTGTTCTTAACATCCCCCTGTCTATTCTGTACCTGCCAATTTGTGCTTCTTCATCCCTGCACCTTTTCTCCCATTTTCACACTTCCCCCTTCCAACTGATAACTCTCTAAAGGAATAAAAAGTATTTTTAAATTATGATATGTACATTGCATACTTAACAGACTACTCTATAGATAAACATGATTTTTATATGCACTTTGAAGCTAAAAAAGTCAGGCCAGCGCCCCGGGTGCCCAGATTAGTTGTGACTTGGATGTCTCTTGGAGGAACCAAAGTATCCTCCTTTTCCCAGGTACTGACTGTTCTACTGATGTGGGAGACAGGGAGGGAGGTCAGGACCATTAGGGCTGGGGGTGGCCCTGGGGGGTAGGAGCAGCACCTTTGGAACATTGCGTGTCAATTATGAATAAAGATGGTTTTGTTTGGAAATGCTCTGGGAGTTCTACTCACAATTTCTGACTCAGTAGGTCTGTGTGGAGCCCGAGAACTTGCATTTCTAGCCATTTCCATGTGATGTTTATGATGCTGGTCCTGGGACCACACTTTGAGAACCTTGGGCAGAGGGACTAGAGAATGAGCTCTGGATTCAAACCATCTGAGTTTAAGGCTGCCAGATAAAACACAGGATCTCAGGAAATTTGAATTTCATATAAATAACAAATAAGTTTTTAATCTTCACCTGAGGACATTTTTATTGATTTTTTATTGTTGAGACTATTACAGATGTCCCCCATGTTCCCTCCCATTGCCACACCCACCTAGACCGTGCCCCTTCCTACCAGCCTTCACCACATTGTTGTCTGCATCTGTGGGCTATGCATATATGCACATATGTTCTTTGGCTAATCTCTTTCAGTCCCCACCCCCCAACCCCCATCTGAGATCTGTCAGTATTTTCCATGAATTCATGCCTCTGGTCCTACTTTGTTCCTTAGTTTATATTATTCATTAGATTCCACGTATACGTATGATTATGTGGTATATTTCTTTCTCTCACTGGCTTATTTCTCTTAGGATATTCTCCAGGTCTGTCCATGCTGTTGCAAAGGGTAAGAGTTCCTTCTTTTTACAGCTGCATAGTAGGAATAATTGTATAAATGTACCTCAACTTTTTTATTCCTCACCTGTAGAAGAATGTATTGATTTTAGAGATAGAGGAAGAGAGGGTGGGACATCTATTGGTTGCCTCCTGTACTCACCCTAACTGGGGATTGAACACTCAACCTAGGGATGTGCCTTGACCAGGAATTCAACCTGCAATCTGTTAGTATATGGGATGATGCTCTAACCAACTAAGCCACCCAGCCAGGGCACAAATAAATTTTTAATATAAGTATGTCCCATGCAAGAGGCATCTTTATTTTTATATGCTACATCTGGCAACCCTACTGGGTTTAACTCTCAGTGTTGCTTCAGGGGAGCCATGTTTAAGGCAAGTCTTTTAACCTCTTTGCATTTCAGTATCTCAATTTACAAAATGGGGATGGTAATCATGCCACTTGTCTCCTAAAGTGCTTAACACGATGACAGGATCATTTAAAGGACTTAACACAGAGCCTTGCCTATAGCAAGTGCTCAGTAAATTTCAGTGGTTACTATTCACCATTAACCTCAGGTAACTTTTTAGAAGAAAAAAACACTATGTAGGGAGTGCTTTGTGAAAGGATTCTGTGATTCAGCCTTTTTTATTTTACATGAAGAAATATTTCTCTTCTTAGAAAAGGTCCTATTAGCTGCCCCTCAGATTTCTTTAACAGTTATAAAAAATAGATTGGCTGATTGCATCTAAAAGCTCTCCTTGGGACAACTTCCACACTGGCCTACGGTAGGATTTGGATGTCCTCTAGGTGTTGTTCCAGGATGTTAAATTGCTGAGACCTGCTGGCAAAGGCAAGATTCCAGGGGTAGGGCTAATAACCTGCTTCTGAAAAATAGTCTCTCTAACCTGCTGCTTGCTATAAATAAAAAATAAAAGAATAAAAAAAAAAAAGGGGAGGATGGGGGAGGGTGGGGCAGGGAGAAAGACATAGAAAGAATGCTTTTACTGTGAAATCAATTTGAGTGTGACTCAATCCCTTGCAATTAAACTTTCCCCCTCAATTATTCAAAATTCATATCTATCTGGTTGAAGACTACTGTCTTAGCACCACCAAATCACAGAGTTGGAAGGGATTTTAGATATTAACACTCTCATGATTTCCATGTAAATATGTGTATATTTATGTTTATTATGCATATACATGTGTATCCAAAGCTAGGAGAAGGTTAGGGTGCTGATTTCCCCTGCAATTCATGGGATTGGGGGCCATTTTGGGAAGCTGGAGCGCGGGTGAGAGTCAGCTTGAAATGCTCATTGGTAGGCAAGCTGAGTGACATGGTGGGCCCCGCATGGGACTGGAAATTTCATGTCTGGATGTTTCTTTGGCCCTTGGTAAAATACAGTTGACTACATCAGTATTTTTCAACCTGTAGGTTGTGACCTGTAAGTAGCTCATTAAATGAATTTAAAGGGTCATGACCAGTTATTTTTTTTTAAAGAGAAGACATAGAAAATGACACAATAAAACATCTTGTATTACATTGTACAAAGTAAGGGTAGATATTGTACTGGGAAACTTTTGACACACATATGCATGATAAATATTAATCTGCACAAATTTACACGTATAATGGGTCATGGGACATGGTTAAAGAATCTGGAAGTCATTGGAATAATTAATATGTTAGATCCCTTCCAAATTTGCAGTGTGGTGATGCTTAGTGGTGTTAAACCAGGGGCAGTTTTGCTCTCCATGCTGAGACCTTTTTGATTGTCCTAACTATTTTTTGGGGGTGATAGTTGTGTGTTCTATTGACATGTAGTGAGGAGAGGCCAGGGAAGCTGCTGAACATACTGCAATGCGGAGACAGTCCCCACAACAGAGCATTGTCTGTTCCTAATGCAGCCATTGAGGAGGCTGAGAAACCCTGTGCTAACAATGTGTATGGATAGAATCACTTATCACTAGTAGCCTTGTAACTAACTGTTCACCAATGTTCAGCATTTACTATATGCAGGCGTCTTCTAAGTGCTTACATCAATGAGATCTTTGATAACCTAGAGCATATGGGAAATAAAATTATGTTCTAATCCCTATTTTCAGATGGGGAAATTGAATAGGATGATTAGGGGCTGCCTGATATTACTCAGGTTCAGAACTGGGATTCAAGTCCAGGAATTCTGGTTCCAGATTTCTTGAATCAGGACCTCATATTTCTGGGGCTCTTCAGTTTCCAAAGTCTTTTATTGGGGGTAAAATGTATATACCATAATATTTGCCATTTCAATCACTCATAAGTGTACAATTCAGTGACATTAGGACATTCACAATATTGTGCAACCACCACCACTGTCAATTTCTATACATTTTAACCACCCCAAACAAAATCTCTACCCACCGAGCAATCACTTCACATTCCCTCCTCTCCTCAGTCCCTGGGAACCTCTAACCTCTTTTCTGCCTCTGTGAATTTGCCTACTCTAGATATTTCTTACTTTTTAAAGTATATTCTATTGATTTTGCTATTACAGTTGTCCCATTTTTTTCCTCCCCTGTATTTCCCTCCACTCTGCACTCTCCCTCTCACCAGCATTCCCTCCCCCCTCAGTTCATGTCCATGGGTTGCACATATAAGTTCTTTGGCTTCTCCATTTCCTATACTATTCTTAACCTCCCCTGTCTATTTTCTACCTACCATTTATGCTTCCAATTCCCTGTACCTTTTCCCCGATTCTCTCCCTTCCCCACTGATAACCCTCCCTGTGGTCTCTATTTCTGTGATTCTGTTCCTGTTCTAATTGTTTGTTTAGGTTTTTATGTTTTTGTTTTTGTTTTGGGTTCAATTGTTGATAGTTGTAAGTTTGTTGTCACTTTACTGTTCATAGCTTTGATCTTTTTCTTAGATAAATCCCTTTAATATTTCACATAATAAGGGCTTGGTGATGATGAGCTCCTTTAGCTTTATCATGTTCGGGAAGCGCTTTATCTGCTCTTCCATTCTGAATGATAGCTTTGCTGGGTAGAGTAATCTTGGATGTGGGTCCTTGCCTTTCATGACTTGGAATACTTCTTTCCAGCCCCTTCTAGCTTGCAAGGTTTCTTTTGAGAAATCAGCTGATAGTCTTTTGGGAACTCCTTTGTTGGTAATTGTCTCCTTTTCTAGAAACTTGCTGCTTTTAGGATTCTCTCCTTATCTTTAATCTTGGATAATGTAATTATGATGTGCCTTGATATGTGCTTCCTTGGGTCCAACTTCTTTGGGACTTTCTGGGCTTCCTGGGCTTCCTGGAAATCTATTTCCTTTGCCAGATTGGGGAAGTTCTCCATTATTTTCAAATAAGTTTTCAGTGACTTGCTCTTCCTCTTCTCCTGTGGCACCCCGATGATTTGAATGTTGGAATGTTTAAAGTTGTCCCAGAGGTTCCTAATCCTCTCCTCATTTTTTTGAATTCTTGTTTCTTCATTCTGTTCTGGCTGAATATTTATTCTTTCATTTGTTCCAAATTGTTGATTTGAGTCCTTGTTTCCTGCCCATCACTCTTGGTTCCCTGTACATTTCTTTTATTTAATTTTGCATAGCCTCCACGTTTTCCTCTTATTTTGTGACCATACTCAACCATTTCTGTGAACATCCTAATTACCAGTGTTTTGAACTCTGCATCTGATAGGTTGGCTATCTGTTTGTCACTTAGTTGTTTTTCTGGAGTTTTGATCTGTTCTTTCATAGGGCCATACTTCTTTGTCTTGGCATACCTGCTATATTGTAGGGGGTGGAGTGTTAGGTATTCACTAGGGCATGGTAACCCAGGTCACTGCTTTGTGGCACTGTATGTGGGAGAGGGGTCTGAAAGAGAACAATGCCACTTGCTCAGCTCTCAGCCAGCTTTCGGTCATGTCCCCCTCTACCCAAAGTAAATTGGGCCCTTCTGGTGCTAATTCCTGGGTGGGTGGGTGTGTGTACATTCTAGGACCCTGTGGGTCTCTCCAGTAAATTCTCCTGTAAGGCTGGGAGTTTCTCCTGCCACTGCAACCCCCACAGGTGTTTATAGTCAAGAGTTTTTTTAGGCTTTATTTCTCTGTACTAGAACTCTAGGTTGCATGGTCTGTCCTGCTCCCCAGTGTTCCTCTGGTTTATTCATCCACACACAGATGTGGGACCACCAACCACTGCCTTGCCTTCCTGGTCCTCCAGCCACCATTGTGTCCTGTGTCCCCTCCACCCCAGCTGCCTGTCTCCACCCCTATTACCAGTCTGGATGAATGTTTCTTGTTTAACTCCTTGGTTGTCAGACTTCCATACAGTTTGATTTTCTGGAAGTTGTGGTTGTTTTCTGTTTTTAAATTTGTTGTTGTTCTTCTTTTGGTTGTGTAAGTAGGAAAAGTGTATCTATCTACACCTCCATCTTGTCTGGAAGTCTAGATATTTCATATAAATAGAATTATATAACACATGGTCTTTTGTGTCTGGCTTCTTTCACTTAGCACCCTTTCAAAGTCTGTCTATTTATTATGTAACATGTACCAGTACTTCATTCATTTTTATGGGTGATTAATATTCCATTGACTATATATGCCACTTCTTGTTTATCCATTTATCTGTTTATGAATACTTGGGTTGTTCCTTCATTTTGGCTCTTATGACTAAATACTGCCTTAAAGTTTTATGCTGATTTTATATCACTGAGAATAGAGAGAAACTGAATAGTTTTGGTGTCAGGTACTGTGTCCTGTCATCTCAGACTTAACCTCTTTTGATCTCCACAAAAAAACCATGATGTTCCCTCATTTTTACACATAAGAAGTATAGGTAGTGTGAGTCACCTGCATAAGGTCATACAGCTCATCATGGCATATCATTCCTCATCATAAAGAAGAGAGCTGTGTGTGAATGACTTGGCAGAACTCTAAATGGTGGGTGCCTTCTGGAGTGGGAGCTGAACTTAAGTTCTGATTTGCATAGAAATCATGGTGGGCAAAATTCCCTAAATACTCATATTGTATTACTTCCAGGTGCTTTATTTATACATATATGAAGGAGCCTCAAACTGGAATACAGAGCATTTGCATTGTGCAAAAAGAAAACAATATTTAATGTTGTGACTTTCACTCCTTCAATATTGATGAAGGCCTACTATGCCCCTGGCATGGACTATGGCAGTGAACAAGGCAGAAAGAGTCCTTGGCCAGTGTATAAACAAGTGAGAAAACACATGAATGTTCCAGACATTGCCAAGGGCAGAGAGTTACCCTCAGCTCTTTAAACCTATGTACAAGGTCTGTCTGGAAAAAGTCCATCCAACTGTTGTTAATATAATGAGAATAGTTTGCAGGACAATGATGTAACCTGGCAGCCAAGGAGAGTGGACTGGAATGCACATGTGTAAAAAATGACAATGTCATTGTAGCATTTGGTGGGAGCAGTAGACACCATTGAGTGAGCATGTGTACTGTGTGGCTGTCAAATTCAAAATGACAGAGCGAGTAGAGCAACGAATCTATATCAGATTTTGTGTTAAGCTTGAACATTCCTCTGTGGAAACTATTGGGTTGATAACATAAAGTTTTTGGTGATTATGTAATGAGTGCAGCACAAATAAAAGTCTGGCACAAACACTTCAAGGATGGTTGAGAATCTTTTGAGAGTGATCCATGCTCTGGAAGACCTGCAATAAGCACCACACCTGAGAATGTTGGAAGTGTATGGGCTGCAATCAACAGAGATTGGTGCCTGACAGTACCAGAACTAGAAGCTGATGTGGGGATTCCAAAAATTACTGTGTCCAGGATTGTGACATGAAACATGTCATGGCAAAATTTGTTCTGTGGCTTCTGCTACCAGAGTAGAAGGAACATTGTACTGCAGTTGCTAATGACGTGATTCAAACCACTACCAATCAACCAGATTTCCTCAAGGTCATAACCTGAGATGAATTGTGGGTTTACAGCTATGATCCAGAAACAGGCCAAGTTGTTCCACTGGAAGTTGCCTACTTCTTCTCTATACCTGAAAAAGGCATGGCAAAGTCATAGCAAGATCAAGACCATGTTAACTGTGTTTTTTCACTGGGAAGGTGTTGTCCATCATGAGTACACTCCTCTAGGCCAAGCAACTAATAAGGAGTGCTACCTCAATATTTTTTGTCAGTTGAGAGATGTATTACGATGAAAATGACTGCAGATGTGGGCAACTGGTAATTGGCAGCTTCTTCATGACAATGTGCCTGCTCTTGCATTGTATCTTGTGGAGTATTTTTTGGCAAAACATCAAATCACCCAGGTGACTCAGCCCCCTACAGCTCATATTTGGTGCCCTGCGACTGCTAGCTTTTCCCAAAATTTCAGACTGTTGGGAAGAGATTTCAGACCGTTGATGAGGTTCAGGAAAATACGATTGGGCAGCTGATGGTGATTGGGAGAACTGTATGAGGTACCAAGGTGCCTGCTTTGAAAGGGACTGAGGTATCATTGTCTTGTGCACAATGTTTCATATATCTTGTATCTTCAATAAATGTCTCAGACTTTCATATTGCATGGACGGATACTTTCTGGACAGACTTTGTATTGACTCTATTGATGTCTACCAGAAGAGGATACTAGACCCTGAGACTAGGGACCAACCTGTAACTGCCAAATTCACTGTGTTCCCAAAAACAACAACAATGTGTTTATTTCTCTGAATTGAACATAATATCTTCCCCTGATCCTTGGAGTTCCATTTGGTAGGAGGGACAGAGTGTAAAGCTGGATGTATTGTGTTCTCCTTTTTCTACTCACACTTCCTCTCTGGAGTGCTCAGTCTGTAAGGAAACAGTTTCAGGGTTCAAGGTTATCTTCCCTATCAAGAATCAGCAGACTTTTTCTATGAAGGGCCAGATGGTAAGTAGTTTAGACTCTGCAGGTCACACAGTCCCTGATGTAATTACTTAACCCTGCTATTATGACACAAAAGCAGCCAGAGGCAAAACATGAATGAGTGGACAGATGCGGCTGTGTTCCAATGAAACTTTACTTATGGACCCCAAAATTAAATTTTGTATCATTTTCACATATCACAAAACATTACTTAAAAATGTTTTTAATCATTTAAATAAAGCTTTTACCATTCTTTTCCCATGGGTGGAGCGCCACGGGTCATAGATCATCAAACTCTGCTCCATGACATCCCTCATAAAGGGTCCTCTGGCCTCTGAATGCCTCCTGTTTACCCCAGCCAACTCACTGTGTTCTAAGGGAGCTCATTCCATTTTCAGAAAGTCATTGTTTTTTTTTTTTTGTTTGTTTGTTTTTTAAACCTGTGATACAGTGAAGCCACAATAAGTGAACTGCAATATGGCAAGGGACGACTGTATACTTCACTGGTAAGTACCCATATATAATTTTATATGTTGTTAAAATTACATAGGTTTAAGAGTGTAGAAAGTGTTTAAGAGCATATGAAGTGTTTGTAAGAGTGTGGGAAAGGTTAATAAGAAAGTGGGAAAGGTTTATAGGAGTGTGGGAAGGGTTTATAAAGCCTTAAAACAGATATAAATAATAAAATAAATATAATGCCACCACTTCACACAGTTTCACCTATCGCGGGGGTCTCTGGAATGCTCTTGTGATAGGTGAGGGATCACTGTACCAGTCTCATATCAAATAAAAATAGATCATCCTGTATTCAACATTCATCAACAAAGCTTTAAAACTTTAAATAATTTAACTGTGCATTATGGGAGTTTTGGAATATACATAAAGGTAGAGAGAAAAGAGTAAGAAACCCCTATGTGCCTGTTACCCAGCTCAGAGATTATCTACAGGTGGCCAGTCCTATTTCATATTCACCCTCCACTCATCCCTCTAAACATGCATAGGTTCTTTTTAAGAAATGTTTCAATTACAGTTTCAGATACAGCATTGGGATTAGGTCTTTATATAACTTATGATGTGACCCCCCTGGTAAGTGTAGTACTGTACCATATACATAGTCATTATAATATTATTGACTATATTCTGTACATACATGGATTCATTTAAAGAAAAATCCCACAAATCATATCACTTTCTCGGTTAAAGATTTCTGTACACATTTCTGAGAAATAACAACTGAAAAATTTTACCAAGTTATGATAACACCCCCCAAAATTGACACTAATTTCTTAACCACTTGACCACGCTAGTACCCTGAAAATTGACACTAATTTCTTAATATCGTTTCCATCTAGTGTCCAAATTTCCTTGACTTAGTTTTCTTTTAGAGTTGATTTAAGTCCAGATTTAAATAAGATCTATGTGTTACATTTAGTTAGTAAATCTTTTAAATCTTCTTTTAAAGTAAGAAGCTTATAGAAGTATAATTGGTATATAATAAACTGAACATAGTTTACGTACATATTTTCATAATCTTGGTATATTATGTAACCATGAACATCATATCACCACAGTCAAGACAGTGAACATTTTCTCTCACCCTAGAAGTTTCTTTGTTCCTCCTTGTAATCTTCCTTCTGCACGTCACCATCTCACCTCACCAACACCTATCCCATGAGACCAGTAATTTGCTTTCTGTCATTTTAGGTGAGTTTGTATTTTCTTGAGTTTTGTATAAATGAAATCATACTGCATGTACTGTTTATTGTCTAACTTCCTTGCACTCATGATTGGTTCAAGTTAATCCATCTTGTTGGGAATACCAACAGTTTATTCCTTTTTATTACAAGGTAGCTCCCTATAGGATGGATATACCACACTTATTTATTCACGTGTTAAACGTTTGTATCACTTCTAACTTGGCTATTATAAGTAAGTCTTTTAAAAGAGTGAAATGATAACGAACAATAGAAATGATCCCTGAAAGGACATACAGAGGGCCCAGAGACATATGAAAAGATGCTCAGCATCGCTAGCCATCAGAGACCTGCAAATTAAATCCACAATTAGACACTACCTCACACTGGTCAGAATGGCCAACATAAACAAATCAACAAACAAGTGTT
This sequence comes from Glossophaga mutica, assembly GCA_039655065.1. NCBI lineage: Eukaryota > Metazoa > Chordata > Mammalia > Chiroptera > Phyllostomidae > Glossophaga > Glossophaga mutica. The sequence continues at coordinate 101,401,303 of CM077305.1, forward strand.
GGAGAGGATGTGGAGAAAAGGGAACCCTAGTGCCTCTTGGTGGGAATGCAGACTGGTGCAGCCACTCTGGAAAACAGTATAGAATTTCCTCAGAAAACTAAAAATAGAACGCCTTTTGATCCAGCAATTTCACTGCTAGGATTATACCCTAAGAGCCCTGAAACACCAATCCAGAAGAACCTATGCACCCCAATGTTCATAGCAGCACAATTTATAATAGCCAAGTGTTAGAAGCACCCTAAGTGCCCATCAGCAAATGAGTGGATCAAACACTATGGTACATTTACACGAATGAATTCCTTGCAGCAGAGAGAAAGACAGAGTTTATACCCTTTGTGACAGCAAGGGTGGAACTGGAGAGTATTGTGCTGAGTGAAATAAACCAAGCAGTGAGGGACAAATGCCATATGATCTTACCTTTAACTGGAACATAATCAACAACAAAAAAAGCAAACAAAATATAGCCAGAGACATTGAAATTAAGACCAATCTAACAATAGCCGTAGGGGAGGGGGGAGGAGACTGTAGGGAGAAGGGTTTTCAGAACTACTATAAAGGACACATGGACAAAAGCAAGGGGGAGGGTGGAAGCAGGGAGGGAGGTGGGCTGGGCTGGGCTGGGCTGGCAGGGAGTGGTAGGGAGAAAATGCAGACAACTGTAATTGAATAACAATAAAGCAATTTATGAAAAGGAAAAAAAAGCTGAAATGATACGTCACAGACTGGGAGAAAATATATTGTCAAAGCATATATACATCACAGTACTTATATCCAGAGTATAGAAGTAACACTTAAAATTTAATAATAAGAAAACAAAGAAAGAAAACATACAACCCAATTTCAAATGGGCAACAGATTTAACCAGCCACTTCACCAAAGATGGTGCACACATGGCAAATAAGCACATGAAAACACATGCAACATTTTTTGTTACTTAGAGAGAAATGCAAATTAAAGCCAGAAATAAGATACCACTGCTTTCCTACTAGAAAGGAGAAACTCCCATGTACTGCTTGCTGGTGGGGATGTAAAATGGTATAACTACTTTGGGAAACAGTTGGCAATTTCTTAAAAAGTTAAGTATTCACTGTGATAGGCAGCATAAAACCCACCGTAGATGTCCACATGCTAATCCCTGGAATCTGTGAATATGTCATTTTACATAGAAAAAGGGACTTTGCAGAAATGATTAAATTAAGGATTTTAGATGGGAAAATTATCCCAGATTATCTGGGTGGCCCAGTGCAGGTCTTCACAAGAAGGAGGGAGAAGTGTCAGAGAGAAAGAGACTTAACGAAGCTGATAGCTGGCTTTGGAGAAGAGGAAGGAGCCACAAGTCAAGAAATGCAGGTAGCTTCAGCAGCTGTCAAAGGCAAGGGAATGGATTCTTTCCAGGGTCTCCAGAAACAGTGCAGGCCTCTGACACTTTGATTTAACCCAGTAAAATACATCTCAGACTCCTGACCTCCAGAACTGTAACATACTAGTAACTTTTGACTGTCCCAAGTCACTGTGTTTGTGGTAATTTATTACAGCAGCCATAGCAAACTAATTCATACACCTACATGTGATCTAGTCATTCTATTTCTAATTATTTACCCTGGACAGAAGAAAACATGTATATTTGTACACAAATTTTCTTAAGTCTTAAAATCTATAAGAGTTGCCTTTCCCTTTTTGATTTCTGCCATTTTTAACAGATATCTATTGAGCGCCTACCATCTCCCTAATTCTACTCTTTAGAGATGCATGGTAAATACATAACACCTAATTACCTTCTTATGTGATACTTGAGAGTTGCTCACAGGTCCTGGAGTTTCCTCATTGGCTTCTAGTCTAAACAAGCTCTGTTATTCCACTCAATCTTCATTTGTGGGAAAGTTCTCATAAGGGACTCCGATACCCGTAACTGTACTCAGAAATCCAATGTGGTTTGCTCAGGGTAATTCAGAATATTGCGTGTACTGCACACCCATTTTTTATTTTCCCAAGATTCTTCAACTTCTCTGAGCGATGACACCTCAGTTTTCACTTGGGGCACTGTCCACACTCACTTTCTGGATCTGGTGGCTTTACTGACCTTACTCATGGCAACATGGCAGCCATGTGTTTGGACTTGGCTAATCAGAGAATTCCATCACTCTGGCCAGGGAGACTGGTTAAGGAATGGGCACTTGGCACAAGGTGGATCATTATAGAAAATGCTTGGGTTGTCAAATCATTCATCAACAGGTTTCTGGGTGAACATAAAAATCAGAGTAAAGACAATTAGATTATCTTCAAGGACATTAGCTCATGCTAAGGGAGTGATTCTCAAGAGACACTGATGATATGTTTCTCACTTGCGGACATATTTGGAGACACCTGAGAAAAGTCTGGCCATGTCAGTGACTTTGTTCCTTGGTTCGATCAGTGCATAGAGAAACCTGGGACACTGGCAAGGAATCGGGACTAGTTTGAGCACTCTGTAGGTCCCTTGCATTTGTTTCCAAGCTCTCTGATTCTGACTCACTTTTCCTATCCACGTACTTCTGCCATTGCTCTCCTTTTGTTTTTACTATCTTTATTTTTATTGTATTTTTTCCATTACCATTTAATCCCCTTATAGCCCCCTCCCCTCAGCAGTCACCACACTGTTGTCCATGTTCATGAGTCCTTTTTCCCTTTTGCTCAATCCTTCCACTCCCTAATCTCCCCACACCCCCTAAATGTCACCCTGTTCTCTATCTTTGAATCTTTGAATTTTCCTTGTTAGTTCAGTTTGTTCATTAGATTCCACATATGAGTGAAATCATATGCTAGCTGTCTTTGTCTGACTGGCTTATTTCAGTTGGCATAATGTTCTCCAGGTCAGTCCATACTGTTGCTAAGGGCGGTAGTTCATTCAATAAACAGTGTTGGGAAGATTGGACAGACAGGCAGAAAAATGAAACTAGACTACCTTCTCACACCACACACAATAATAAATTTAAAAGTGTATCAAAAACATAAATGTTAGATCCGAAACACAAAAATCCTAGAAGAAAACATAGGCAACAAAATCTTGGATGCTGCTCGTAGCATATTTTATCAGATATATCTTCCCAGGCAAGAGAGACAAAAGAAAAAATAAACACATGGGAATACATCAAACTAAAAAGATTTTTCACAGCAAAGGAATGCATCAGCAGAATAAAAAGTCAACCCACAGAACAGAAGAAGTTATTTGCTGATACATCTGATAAGGGGTTAATATCCAAAATTTATAAAGAACTCAACAAAACTCAACACAAAACAAAAACAAAACAAAACAAAAAGAAAATTTAAAAAGGGGCAAAGGACCTGAATAGAAACTTCTCCAAAGAAGAATACAGATGGCCAGTAGACATATGAAAAGATGAAACCACAGTGAGATAACATCTCACATCTGTCAGAATGACTATCATAAATAAATCAACCAACAAATGCTGGCACGGTTGTGGAGAAAGGGGAACCCTAGTACACTGTTGGTGGGAATGAAGACCAATGCAGCCACTGTAGAAAGCAGTATGGAGATACCTCAGAAAATAAAAAATGGATTGGCCTTTTGACCCAGTGATCCCACTTCTGGGAGTATATTTGAAGGAACCCAAAACGCTAATTTGAAAGAACATAAGCACCACTATGTTCATTGCAGCATTATTTATAACTGCCAAGATATGGAATCAACCCAAGTGTCTATCAGTAGATGAGTGGATAAAAAAACTATGGGACATTTACACAGTGGAATACTGCTTGCCTGTGAAAAAGAAGAAAATCTTCCATACCTTTTACTCCCATAATCAGAGATCTGTGACCAGTGTTTAATACCTGCTCAGCTTTTCCTTGTTCACTAAGATTCCTCTGGCTTCTGCACCTCCAGTGGCTCTTTCAATCTTCTATCAAGGTTGCAGTTAAAGACAAAATTGTGAAAGTTATTTCTATCTGCTACTCTGGTTTTTCTAACCACATTTCAGGAACCTTGAGGTCAGGTGGACCTGTCATTTATCTAGAGATCCTGGCAGTCCTTTGATCAATATTTACTGGTACTGAAGGTTCAAGACAGACAAAATCTTTGTCTTCATGGAGGTTACAATATAGAGGCTGGGAAAAGGTAATAACTGCATAAATAAATAAGACTATGTCTGATGATGATGAAAGTCAAACTTAAGATAATGGGAGGATGAGCAGTGGCAGGAAGGACATCAATATGATGGCAAAGAAGGTATCTTTGAAATGGAAGCATTTGACTGGACACATGACTAATTGTTTTGACTGACTTATTTACTTCCTTTTGGTTTTTGCTGAGTGGTTGATGGCAAGGACATTGACCAGCAGAATTTCTAACTTCCTTTCTTCTGTTTTGGCCAAATTCCTTCCAAATAGCCTTAAATGATCCAACAGAATATTGTAGACAGCCTGCAAGAGGCCCCAATGATCCACATATCCTGGTATTCATGTCCTTGAGTGCTGGCTGGATGCAGTGACTTTCTTCTAACAAACAGAATATGGCAGGAATGATGGGATGTCACTTCCAAGTTTAGTTTAGAAAATGGCTTTGGCTTTCACCCTAGCTTCCCTGTCACTCTCTGGCTCTCTCCCTTTCATCACTCAGTCCATGTGAAGCCAGCTTCCATTTCATGAGGCAGTTCTATGTAGACACCCACATGGCAAGGACAGAGGGCTGTGGCCTGCCAAAATCCACTGAGTGACCTTGGACATGGATTCCCACCCCTCCCCACCAGGTTGAGTGTTCAGCTGAAATTGCAGCTTGGCTGAGAGTTTAACTACAACCCCATCAGCAGCCTTGAGCCAGAGGCATTCAGACAAGCTACCTCCTGGTTCTTGAGCAACAGGAACTGTGAGTGATAAATATTTCTTGTTTTAAGCCACTGAGGTTTGGGTAATGTGTTACACAGCAATAGATAACTTTAGAACCAAACGGGTGTGACTCAGTGGATATGAGTTTGCCTTTCTACTGATGAGTGAGGCTGGTACCATTGTATCCAGGCAAATATTCTTCATTAGACTAAATAGTTATCCCAAGGAGCCCATATTATGGCCTTTCAAGCAGTTTTACACTGGATTGTAATAGTCTATGTAGTGGCTTATTGACATTACTGGAATGTAAGCTTCCCAAGGAAACTTGAATTCTGTCCTTACTCCCAGTATCTATCTCACTATGAAAACTAACATGCTGAGAACTGAGAATTCACTAAGTTCCATCACCTTTATAACACTACGAGAAAGGTATTATGATATCATCAATTTGTAGGTGCAAAACTGAGACCAAAAGAGAGTTAGTTTGCCTAAAGTGATGTCAGTGTAAGTGACAGAGCCAGGAATTGAACCCATCAGTCTGGCTTCAGAGTTCATAATACACATGTGTGCTTAAATAAGGGAGGTGAAACGGACATGTGACTTCTGATTACTGTCCCAGGGAGTTAGATACCTGCCTGTTACTCTATTTATTCATTGGTGTTTTCATAACTTTTGAATGGTATTTGTTGTCAACAAGTTACAGTCTAATTCTGTTGCACATGTATTTCTAAATATTCCAGAAGCATCCTGTTGCCTTTCCTATCTCCCTCTTCACTCTGCAAAGCCCTTGACAGAGGCTCGGCTTTCCTCTGTCTTTTGGAGTCATTTATATTTTGAGATGCTCTCTTCACCAGGCATGTCAACATGTGAGTTGCAAGCAAAGTCTCTCAGAGGCAAACTGTGGAAGAATGATCAGTTTAGGGAATCATGTAACAATAAACTTCTCTTTCAAGAATCAGAAAGTCCCATAGCAAAATCTAAGCTCCTCATTTCATCTGAGAACCTGGAGAAGCCTCTCTGATTCTGGGTTGCCATACATTAAACACAGACTCTCATCACTAAATCTGGTTGCTGAGGCCCAGACGTTTTAGAATAGGTAATGTGACTTCTATCCAGTATGGGTGAGTGTGCCTGGAAAAGGAGGATTACATTTCTTTTAAAAGTGCTGAGGTCCCTCCACCCAGTGGCTTAATTTAGGTTGTGATGTAGAAGAGAAGCATGGCACAGAACTTTCAAAAAAAAAAAAATCTGACTCACTCTTCATAAAGTCATTCAGGCTTGGTTTGGCCTTGATGAATTCAGCACTTTAAAGGGTATGTCAACACAATAAATTTTATGCTCGTGATAAAACTTGTGAGTGAGCTCAGTGAGAAATTCCAAGGTCTGGGAAGGCAATTAACGTTTGAAATATATATTGAGTTGTTTACTGTGACATTTTATGTGGCCACAGAGTAGTATCCAAGATGTCATGAGGGAAAAATTTCCCTGGGAAATGGAAGGTTTGCTTTTCAAATAACATTGACCTGTCAGATTACTGCCTGAATACAGAGGGATGTAAGAAATGACGACCAATGAAAACTCATTTCTCCAATCACATCATATCATTCTTGGTTTCCATTCCAGCTGGCAATTATCTCCTACAGGGTATTTTTTGTCAACATTTTAGCAACTTAATTACATGGGACCATTTGTATCACTGTTCATTGTAATTCTACATGAATTGGAGTGTTTTTTGAATTGATTTGACTTGAATTCCAACCCCAGCCCTGCCTCTTTGTGAGTATGACTTTATATGAGTCATATTGCCTTGCTGGACTTCACTTTCTGTTGTGAGAATTAAATGAAAACATGTTATAAAATACTCTCTGAATTACAATGCAGTTTGTAAATTAGGAAATCACTATTACTTCTTTGTGTGGCTTTAACAAGCTCTGTCTGAGGACAGCAGTAAAACATAGCATAATGGCAGGCCCTAAAATGTAAGCTCTATGTATTAGTCAGTTATTGTGTCAGTGCTGCATGACAGTTAACATCAGAATCTCATTGGTTTATAATAATATTTATTTACTTCTTTTCTTCTCATTGTTCTGTGGCTTTGCTGATAGCTCTGCTTTAGGATGCAAATAGAGTTTAGGTTACTTTATGTGTACTGTCTGGGCCATGCCTGTTCACGGAGGATGACAGCCATGCAAGTGGGGTGATCAGAAACACAGGGTGCCTCTTAAGTCCTAGGCTCTAAACTCATATAGTGTCACATTTGCCTACAATTCATTGGCTAAAGCCAGTCCATTAGTAACCCAGCATCAGTGGGGCTGGGAATTATACTCTGTTGACAGCGATCTGTCTCAAGAGAGATGGGACACTTAGAGAAGAATAATTTCACTTACCATACAATACGCATATAAGTAAAAAGAAATGAAGAATGTGGGGTCATATATAAACAAAAGGCACCTAAGAAACACAGTTTTCTTTCTTTTATGTTCAAATTTCAAATAATTTGAATTGACCTTCTATAATCCCAATGAAGAGCCAGTTCTTTTTTTTTCCCTTGTATTTGACAAATTCATAGATTCTGGTTTTATCAGTGACACATTTTTCCTTTCAGAGAGTTGTGTACTTACTATTCAGTGTCTCCAAAAACCCTTGGGCAGGCTGTGAAATATCTATTTTATTGGTTCATCTTTAAATGTCAGTGACCAGTCAAGGTAATAAAAGAGGAAAGTGTTTACCCATCTATTCAAATCAAATGATACTATGGTTTGTAGGAGACCAAGAGTCAGGAAGAAATCCAGGTTTAGTGCTAGCTCTGGCACTAAATTTGGACAAGTTGATGACATTTTTTGGGGATAATCTATGAGAAAAGGAACTGGGGAATCACGGGGCAAATCAGTGAATGATGCTAACTATTCTCAGTAATCTCTCAGTGCAGAAGTTATTGTCTAAATAAGCATCCCTTTCCAAATGCATTCTAGCTGTTTTGCTTAAAAGTTGGCAGATTGACTTGCTCCAGGGTATGAGAAGCTTAAGGAAGATGTTTTAAATGTAGTGTTTAAAAAATCCATAACAATTATGTAGGTTTTTTTTTTAAGTTCATGTAACAGTTTCCCTGCTTGTTGCTCATTAAATATTTCTATTTTTCTCATTGTTGATCCAGTAATTCCACTTCTGAGGAAATAATCAGAGATGAGGAAAGAGGTTTATGTACAAAAATGTTCATCATGGCCCTTCTAAAAAATTAAACTGAAAAATTGGACAGAACCTAAATGTCCAATAATAAGGGACTGATTGGGTAAATTATTGTAAATCTACTATAACATTGATGTTTAAATAATGGTTTAAACAATTTTAATGACTTTTATACAATTTTAAGGACATTCTCATTATACACTACTAGATGAAATATATAAAATAAGGAAACCATATATTGTATAACCATCAGTTCTTTAAAAGTGCACATAAGATTTTAAGGAAATTCAGAAAAATGTGAATAGTAGTAATCTCCAGGTTGTGAGGTTGTTGGTGCTTTTCACTCTCTTCTTACATTTTTCTATATTTTCTGGTTTTGACAAACATTTTATTTTTCATGTATGTTAAAGTGATATGTAGACATAGTTAAAAATCAAAATAATCTTTAAAAGCCTATAGTGAAATAGATCAAGTCTAGCTCCCCAGAAATAACTGTTCATACTTTTCAGCTCTTTCTTTGGTTTCCTTCCATTTGTTTATATAATATGCTTATACATCTATTACTGGAATCATGAGTTTCAGAAATTCCTTTGGCTTCTGATTATGATGGATGGTTGAAGGGTTAGCTCTCTTTTATCAACTTCCCCAATTTCTCTTCCCATCCCTTATTGTCTCAACTTACTATGTCTCGGTTTAATTATGTCAAAATACTTGGTTAAATCAATAATAATGTTTACGTAATTATGATTATTTAAATATTGTTCATAGCTGAACTATGTTTGGTTTTCTAGATATGTATTTTTTCTGAATTCCTCAACTACTCTGTCAAATACTGGTCAACAATTTTCCAAATGTACAGAAACAGTATTAAACACTTTTATATGTTCTATCCTTTTCTCCTGATGATATCTCCCTGACCACTCTTACTAGACTGTTTAAGTATATAGCTTAAGTCTATAGCTCAATATTGTTTTGGACTTACTTTCGCTGGTATGCCATGTTGGGTTCCTCAGATCCTGTTTCTTCCTCTTTATTTACTCCTTCCTGTTGGTGGAGTACATCCATTTCAGAAGCTTCTCAAGAGAGTGCATGGGAGATAAATATTTTGGGTCCTTCCACATCTAAAAATATCTTTATTTTACACTCCCATTTGATTGATAGTTTAGCTGGATATAGAATTTTCTCTCAGGCATTTCAAGAACTTTCCCTCTCCTAGTACTCATGTTGCTGTTCAGAGTGATGAGCTGTGGGTTCTGAGCCATCAGAATGAAGGCTGAATGGGACAGAGATGAAAATAAGGAACCTGGACCAGTAATCTAGGAAGAAGGAAGAATTATGAGTAGATATAGAAAAAACATAAAAAGTCACAGAGGTCTAATTCCAATTGATAAGGATGAAAAAAAATCAGCCAGGGACTACTGTGAAGTAGGCAAGAGTGTAGCTCAGAGATGTCAGCTTGGGCTTGCCCCATAGTTCTTACTTGCTGGGTTCAGAGTTTAGAGTGTCAGAGATGCAGAAAATTCCGGGGAGCAGAACTCAGTTGAACTGTGATGCAAGGAGGGTCTTTGGGCTCAGGTGTATGCTCTTTGCTGAATACAGGTTTATCTTGTGCTGACAACTCCCAGAGGGAAGTCAGAAGCCTGAAACTACTTCTGATTAAGACAGATAAACAGAGTTCCTGGGACCCAAGCAGCAGCCCAGAACTTGGTTTTGATTAAGCCATTACAAAAACATTGTATATCCCTTACTCTTTCCAGCAACTTCTCCTTGAATTCCAGGTAGAGAAAAAAACGACACTGGCTTTAGACACAAGGCCTCCCTGTTGCCTCCAGATCAGCTCATACTCTGCCGCCAGTGTCTGCAAGAAATGAAGTTACCTCTTCAGGGTTGCTGATGACAAGGGTTGTACACACCCAGAAATTATCATTGTGATCTCCATTTAAACAGTGATGCACACAGAACTTGTCTCTTTGGTCTTATTCTCACAGTGACACATAGGAGAGAGACACCTGTAAATAGGTTTGGGTCTGAGATCACATGTGGTTTTCATACTGAAAGTGATTTTGGTGGAAAGGAAACAGCTTAAAACCTGATGCTCCTATTGTCTTTCAACAGCTTCAACCAGACATGCAGGAAGTACAATTTCCACTTTTAAAACACTGATCTTCTTTCAAATTAGTTTTCCCAGAAGTTTGAACAAGGAATCAATAGAAAAAGAAAATGATTTGGGATCACAGTTGAACAGCGGACCATTTTTCAAAGTGTTTTATTGTCTTGCAAAAGTGGATATGCTTGACTAGGGTTAGCAGTGGTCTGCCAGGGAGGATTTCAAGCTCAAGAACTCAGCGCTTCTGTCTTTCTAGGGTTTGATTTACTCCAATACATAGATTTTTTCCCAAGGTCATTGCCACTCTTTAGATGATGATGAGTCAATACAGTGCTTAAAACAGGCTTGCAAATAAGTTACTGGCTCACAGAAGACATTTTTTGGTAATCAACTCCAATTTTTTTTAATAAGTCCAGATACCAAAGTATAATGAATGAAGCAACATTTCTTTGTTTGCTTAATCTTGTGCTCAGTTTTCATGAGGGATTTTACACATTTTAATTCTACTAAGACTTTGTTAGGTGCTAAGTTGCTGAGAGGTTATCAAGTATTTTTAAGATGGTTTCAGATGCTAAAAATTTATGGGTGAGAGAATAAAGCTAGAAGAAGAGAGTAGAAAATATTGCTATTAGTACATCCACTACTATCATCATTACTACTATTGTCCTCATTGTTATTCCTGCTATTACTACTACTACTATTTTACTGCTATGAGTACTATGACTACCGCTATTACTACTGTCATTACTGTATTACTACCTCTACTCTTAATACTGCTACTCTCTCTACTGCTACCACTACTATTGTTACTACCAACACTGCTGCTGCTAGTACTATCACTGCCATTATTACTACTGACATAACTATTTTACTACTCTTAATCTTACTACACTGCTGCTGATACTGCTATTACTACCACTACTATTGTTACTACTACTATTGTTATCGGTACTACTGCTGCTACTATTTTGCCATTATGAGTACTATGACTTTTGTCATTACTCATTATTACTACTATTATTAGTACTTTTACTACTACTGTTTCTGCTGCTACAATTACTACTACCACTGTTATTACTACTATTGTTATTCTCTCACTACTGTTGTTATTACTACTACTATAGTAGCTGTTCCTTTAGCTGCTGCTACTGCTACAATTACTACTATTGCTATTGTGACTAGCAGATGCATTTTTATTTTTAGCACCTTCTGTGTGTATGCCACTTTATATATCTATATCTATCTATCTATCTATATATATATATATGATATTAAGACTATACTTTCAGGGATCATTTCTGTAGTTTGTTAGATATATGGTGTTGCTTAAGCTCCCCAAACCTAATAATTTAGGAAATACTCCATCTTATATTTGAAGATCTTGACACCCAAAGAGATTGAGGTAAATTGTCCAAGACTACCCAGAGTGAGTGGCAGCACTGGGGTTGAAGCCAGATCTCTTTGACTTTATTTCTTTTTCTAAGTTATTTAAAAACATTATTTTATTGTTGTTCAAGTACAGTTGTCTGCATTTACGCCCACCACTTCCCCCCACCCCAGCCATCCTCACCTCCCTCCCCTAATTCCATACTCCCTTGGTTTTGTCTGTGTGTTCTTCATAGTTGTTTCTGAAAACCCTTCCTCCCCTTTCCCCCTTTTATCCCTTCCTCTCACCCCTCTGGTTACTGTCAGATTGTTCTTAATTTCAATGTCTCTGGTTATATTTTGCTTGCTTGTTTGTTTTGTTGATTAGGTTCCACTTAAAGGTGAGATTATATGGTACTTATTTCTTAAGCAGGATGTTCTACTGAACAAAACAGAAGAGCAGTAACAGAAGACCTTTGTGGCTGATGATTGTAATTCCCACGTGAAAAGAGATGAGATCCCACAAGGAGACTTGTTATAAAGACATGGGTACAGGGAAATCCTTCCCTTCAGAGCTCCCCAGCTGGGTCTTTCTCTCTCTTTTCCTTTCTTCAGCTCTCACACATACTTACAATCAGAAATACACATAGGATATCTTAGATAGAACACACAATTTCACTTAGCTGACCTATTTTATTTTAAAAGGGAAATGAGCTAATGCCCTAGATTTGAGAGAAGACTGACACATCTCCATTTATCTTTCTGCTCACTGTTCTTATTCTAAGCCCCCAAATCAAGTTGACAGTTTTTTTATTAAAGACAACCTGAGGCTTCCATTTCCCTTTCCGCTTCTCTTTGCCTATCCTAGTCTGAACATGTACACTCAGTCCATTTACTGACAAATAGAGCCCATAAAAGGAAGTTCTGTTAATTGTTGCATCTGATAAATACATGGACCTAGTGCCTAATGATAAAACCTAATACATATTGCACTCTTACCACAAATGCTTTTCATTCTCACAAAAGCCCTAGGAGATTGTATCATTACACCCCTCCAGAGAGGACAGATAGTGAAAGTTCAGATTAAGTAACTTGCTCAAGGCCACTCATATTTACATAAAAGGACCAGGACTTCACCATATTGTGCAGAATAATTATAATTTGGTGGGAACAGTTTTGCATTTGTATGGGAGAATATATAGATGAATAAAACTCAACTCCTCGTTTCAAAGTTGCTTAAAACCCAATTATGATGAAAGATGGAGCCACATGTAAACAAAAGCTTGCGCACCCAGAGACACATGAAAAGATGCTTGATATCGCTAGCTATCAGAGAGATGCAAATTAAAACCACAATGAGATACCACTTGACACCAGTCAGAATGGCCCTCATAAACAAAGCAACAAACAGCAAGTGTTGGAGAGGTTGTGGAGAAAGGGGACCCTAGTGCACTGTTGGTGGGAGTGCAGACTGATACAACCACTATGGAAAACAGTATGGAATTTTCTAAAAAAACTAAAAATGGATCTACCTTTTGACCCAGCAATTCCACTGCTAGGACTATATCCTAAGAACCCTGAAACACCAATCCAAAAGAACCTATGCACCCCTATGTTTATAGCAGCACAATTTACAATAGCCAAGTGTTGGAAGCAACCTAGATTCCCATCAGTAAATGAATGGATTGAAAAACTGTGGTACATTTGCACAATGAAATTCTATGCAGCAGAAAGAAAGAAGGAGCTCCTACCCTTTGCAACAGCATGGATGGAACTTGAGAGCATCATGCTAAGCGAAATAATCCAGGCAGTGAAAGACAAATACCATTATGATCTCACCTTTAACAGGAATCTAATCAACAAAACAAACAAACAAGCATAATATAACTAAAGACATTGAAATTGAGAACAGGCTGACATTCACCAGAGGGGAGAGGGGAGGGACTTTCAGGGGAAAAGGGGAAGGGTTTACAGGAACAAGTATAAAGGACACATGGACAAAAACTATGGGGGGGTGGAAATGGGAGGGAGGTGGGGAGGGTGGGGATGGTGGGTTGGTGATGGAGTAAAAGACAGAAAACTGTACAAGATCAACAATTAAAATAAAAATTGAAAGAAAAAAAAGCTTGAGCAAAGGACAGGGGTGCAGGCTAAGAGGAGTGAGAATCAGAAAATGGGCTGACTCTGGGTGAATATAAAACTAACCAGCTTTGAGATCCCAA